>CM072542.1:7031250-8380000 GCA_036898165.1 Silybum marianum
ACGAGTAACCACGTATTCGGTCATGAATTGATCTTTACCGCTTCTTGTACGTGCCAGCCCGAAATCGCAAATTTTTAGGTCACAATTTGCGTTAATGAGTAGGTTTCCGGGCTTTAAATCACGGTGGAGAATGTTTGCAGAGTGGAGATACTTCAATCCTCGCAATAACTAATGATAAAATTCGGGTTATTTTCAAGATTCACAAAAAAAAAATTGTAAAAAATGGTAATAATCACGTGGGACCCTGAAGATAACAGTCAAGAAAATCCATTGTGACCCTGTTTGGTAGTTGTTGAATGGTTTGGTGCAGAATGGTTAAGAGCCTCTTATGATATTGTGCAAAATAAAATATAATTGGTAATTGTTCAGGATGTAATTAGGACTCTAGAGGAAAGTTCAAATGTGAAATCAAATTTGGTTGTGAACGTGAAGACAAATGAGAGCGCCAAATGAGAGGGCGACAGGTGTCATATTCAGACTAACAATGAAAGAGAATATTCAGACCGAATGTAGTATTATTCGGTCTGAATGTGGTATTATTCAGAATGAATAACACTACATCCAGATTGAATGTGGTATTATTCGTTCTGAAGTTTGAATATTTCTTTGATTATTCAGTCTGAATATGACACGTGTCGTGCTCTCATTTGTCTTCAGGTTCACAACCAAATTTGAGTTCTCATTTGAACCTTCCCCTAGGACTCTATATTGTTAAGGGAGGTCCAGAATACAAAATGATTCAGAGGGTTTTGGCAGACTTATTTTTTTGCCAAACAGAATTCACCTCTTAACGATTCAGAGGCTGCCTCTTAACGGAACCAGTGATGCTTATGATTGAAGATTTAAATCCACATACCTGAAAGAGAAAATATTGGCTATGGTCATTCGTAAGTGCTTGAGATGACTTAATAATCTGATGCAAATCCGTATCCATAAGCTCGTAAACCAAATAGACATCTTTGAAACTTCTTCTGTGGATCGGCACCATTACATCTTTTAAAGCGATAACATTTTCGTGTCTAAGATGGCGAAGAAGCTTAAGTTCGCGTAAAGTTCTGAGGGCGTCAATACGGTTATCAAACGCGTTATGTATCTTTTTTATAGCGACTTTTTCATTGGTTTCACGATTAACTGAAGAACAAACGATACCATATGCACCTCGACCAATTGGCTTTATGGGAACGTATTTGGTATCGATTTCAAATAACGCTTGCCACATTGAAAAGTAGTGCTTCCCTTCTGATCTAATCCCATTTGGTGGTTCAACTGGTGTTGCCATTTCTCTACAGACCCATAAAAAAAAGACAGTAATTTGTATCAAGATAATATAACAATTTAGATTTCAACATAAAAAGATGACATTTTTTTACTATTTAGAGTCCAAAAACAAGAACAGTTTGTTAATTCAAACCATGGATCATACTCGTTTATCCTTCAACAAGATCATCCAAAACAACAAATTGAAGATTATAAGGAGAATAATTGGTCTTCTGGAATGATAATAAGAAGGGGGAAGAACTAAATCATATGAAGCATAAGAACAGTAAGAAGAAAAAGACAGTAGACTTTTGCAATTGCAACAACCATCGATTACATGTGAATAAATGCATCGATATTTCCTAATTTGGGTAAAAATTTCTAAGCAGAAAAGATATATATGGAAATTACTCTAAATAGCAAGAAAGAAATGGACAAATATATTCATATAATTCAAAATCAAAGAGTAACAAATTTACGTACCTCCTTTTTACAGCAAAAAAAAAACAAAAGTCTATCAATCCAATTCCAACCCACTGCGTAATTTCGTCGAACACTTAGAAGGCATCAACATGGGTAGGCTTCACTTTCACCAAATCACCCAACTTTTTACTCACAATCCAACTTGAAAAGAAGTAAAATTCGGGAAATTAAACATCTTCCCCTGCGATTCCGGGTTAAAAAACAGAAACCCAGTTGAGTATGAACCCTAAAATCATGGTTGCAAACCAATTGATAGAATCTTAAAGAAAGATCTGATCTTGAAATTTAACGTATATATGAAGACAAAGAAAGATTGATTGGCAGGATATATAGAGGGAGAGATGTTTGGATCTGTAAAGAAAAATAAATAAATAAATACAAAATGTTTAACACACACAGAGGGTGAATTTAATGGAGTAGGATTCGTTATCTTGTCGCCTTCATATAGGGAGATGGGGAAGAGTGAAATAGAGCAAATGCAGACAGAAAATTCATTGTCGATTTTTCGAATTTTTTAAAGAGGTTTGTGCTATTGCTATGTAATAATTACTTAGTTTTCTTGACCGATAAAATATCTTTCATTTTTTTTACGACAAGTTATAAGTTAGTAGTTAGTGATTCGAAATCACAGTGACATCCATATAAGAAGTATGTGGGATCCGAACCTTCGCCTTAGGGGATAAACCCCCACTTCACCACCATTTTTAGGAAAACCGCCACTCCCAATGTTCAAACCCGAGACCTTGAGGATGTTGTAAAAACTCCGGTACTTCTAGGCCAAAGGCCCTTTGGTAAATATCTCTCATTTGATATGGAGCAAATTTCAATTATAAAATTCAAATACTTATTGTAAACTCATAAAGATTTGAGGGGAAAAAATTAGGGGTGAAAAAAACCGTACCGAAATCTGAAAAAAAAAGCTTTGAAAAAATCAAACCGAAAATTGAGAATCTAAATGGTTCGGTTTTGGTTCCCATGTCGACCGAAAAAACCGAACCAAAAGCGAAAATGCTCGGTTTCTCTAAAAATCGAACTGAACCGAAATAATATAATTATTTTTAATTTTTAATTATATATAATAATAATAATTATTATATAACTATATTATTTGATATTTGATTTTCAAGTTCTATATTCTACAAGTTGTTCTTAAAAAAGTTAAACATGATTTTTGAACAAATTAAAAGAAATTGATAAGTTGGAAATTAGGAAGAAATATAGAACAAAAAAAGAAAAACCAAAACATTTTACACCATCTGTTTTTAAAACCGAACCGAACCGCGAAAAAAATGAAAACCGAACGGTTTGGATTTTCAAAAATCGAATAGATCGGTTTTCGGTTCAGTTTCGGCCAAAAACCAAACCGAACCGTGCTCACCCCTAGAAAAAATTGATTACCGGTGATCTTGATCGATCTCATTTGAAACCCGTCTTTGAAGACATCAGTCATCAATGTAAAAAGTTTTTTTTACAGTGCTTAAAAAGACGTGTCATGGTGCGATATGACTTAAGACGCGTTTCTGTCGTTATGAAATAACCTATAGCGTTTTTGTCGAATTTGAACCGTTTTCGGAATTCTATTTTGATCAAAAGTGATATATTTATGAGATTGTCCTTTACACATCGAATTGACATGTTTTCAACTAATTTGAACGTTTTGAGCTTTAAGGCATGACGTCGAGGCCAACAATGTCGTGATGCCTCAATGACGGCTATAAATTGGCATGACGTTCTCACTATTCGAACCCCAATGTCAATAAGTAGGTTTGGCCTGGTACCGGCTAATTTGAGGGCGAATAGATCAATCCTAGGAACCGTTGTCGGGAGCCGTATTCGGGAACTGTTTTCGGGAGCCGGTTATCGAAAGGGAGTTGAGTGTACTGCCCTATACTTATTCTCCATTGTTAGAGTGGTCCGTACAACCCTCACACCTAATTGATTTCCAACCACAAGGCTTGTGGCGTACTGGTTAAGGCTTGTTGGGGATGTGGCTAGTAACCCATCTACCGCAGGTTCGAATCCAGGCGCAAACAACTTGTGGCCACTGAGGAATTATCTCAGTGCTGCATGCTTTAGCAGTCTTAAAATTGTCAGGGATTAGTTAGGCAAATGTCTAGATACCCTTTCCAAAAAAAAACCCAATTGATTTCCTTATTTATAATCAAATCTTGATTTGATGGTATTACTTTAATTCGTTCAGTTGAGATATTTCATGTCAGTTGTTGATTGATCACTTTATGTTCCAGTTTATGATTGATCATTTAGTTATTTATTTTTAGAGTAAACTACATACTTGGTCCCTAGGGTTTATTGGTTTTAACAGTCTGGGTCCTTAAAATGAAATATCTATGGCTTGCATCCTCGTGGTTTCTATTTCATAACGTATTGGGTCCCTAAAACTAATTTTGTTAGACTTTTTCTGTTAAGTAGGTTAAGTAAGAGGATCATTTTGGTCATTTTAAGTTTAGGGCCCAAACATGTAATAAAAACCACAGGGACCAAACATGTAACTTACTCTCTATATATTTTATATATACTTAATAATTAATAATTAATAACATATATATTGTATATAATTCATCACCATAATTTTCAAAAAAAATTATAACATTGTTTTTTTTTATTACAACAATATATTTTTAATTTTGTATTTTTATTATGGCATGATAGTTATATTTTTCTTTATTATATTAATATATATTCAAATTATGTTTTTATTATGACATTATAGTAACATTTTTCTTTATTATAGAAATATATTTTTAAATTATTTTTTTATTATGATATTATAGTTACATTTTTCTTAATTATAGCAATATATATTCAAACTATTTTTTTATTATGTCATTATAATTACATATTCTTCTTTATTATACCAATATACTTTCAAATTGTTTTGTATTTAAGCATTGTACTTTTAATTTTTTTAATGTAACATATATTTTAAACATATACGTTTGTTTTTTTCCTTAAAAACATATATCTTTTTAAATAAATTACGTGGCATAGATAAAATGGACCATCAATTTTTTAGATAATTTCCTCACTTTACTTTCCGATTATTCATACATTTTTAAAGGAATTCTTAAAAAATAGATGAAAAACATAATATAGGTGGTATATGAATAATCGGGAGAGAAAGCGATGAAGTTATTCAAAAATAACACAAAATTATTCATTAATATAACAATATTTAGAAAATTTGTAAACCACATTTTACATTGCTAACGTTTAAAAAATGTTATAAAGTATGTGTTTTTTGAAGAAAAAAATGTATCTGTTTAAAAAATATGTTACATTAAAATATTTAATTTTTATACAATTTAATAAAAAAATTAAAAATACAATGTGTAAAAAAAGTAATAAAAGTATATTACTATAATAAAAAAATGTAAATATAATGCCATAACAAAAATACAATTTGAAAATATATTATTTTAATAAGAAAAAACGAAAAAAATGTTATAATAAGAAAAATTGTGAAAGTATTTGATAAATTATATAATATATATATATATATACCCATAGAGGAAAGTTCAAATGTGAACTCATTTTTGGTTGTGAACGTGAGGACGAATCTCAGCCACTTATCCGGTCAATAAAGGCGAACTTTCGACTCCGTTCCTCCTTTAATAATCTCCACCCTCCCATGAATTGTGTCAATCCTCCGTGATCGCGTCCACCATAACCGAAGATGTGTGGCTGAGATTCGTCCTTACGTTCACAGCCAAAAGTGAGTTCACATTTGAACCTAACCCTATACCCATAATATATATATGTTATGAATTATTAATTATTAAGTATATATAAAATATATAGAGAGTAAATTACATGTTTGGTCACTGTGGTTCTTATTACATGTTTGGTCCCTGTGATTCTTATTACGTGTTTGGTCCCTATACTTAAAATGACCAAAATGCCCCTCATACTTAACCTACTTAACAGGAAAAGTCTAACAAAGTTAGTTTTAGGGACCTAATACGTTATGAAATGGAAACCACGAGGATGGAAGCCATATATATTTCATTTTAGGAACCCAGACTGTTAAAACCAATAAACCCTAGGGACCAAGTATGTAGTTTACTCTTATTTTTATTAACTTAATTAAATATTTGCGATCTTTGTTATATTAGTTATCCGCTCACTGAGTAATTGGTTCAGCCAAGGTTTGTTTTTGTCCTCACAGGTACAAGATCGGGTACTGAGAGCGATGAACTATGATTATTTTGAAGACGACCCTTGGAAAGAGTAGTTTTGTTTCTGTAATTATATTCATATCGTCTTAACTTTAGTCGACCACACATTTATTTTGATGAATATTCGTAGTAGCTCTGGTTTTCCCATGTATGCTAGTTAGTTATGTTTTTGTGTTATTCATTGTGCACACCGTCCTTCGGCCATGCGAGACGAAAGTGTTACAACATCTTATTCTAATATGCATCCAAATATAAAGTTCCCTTTTACGTGTCTCATATTAACTTTTATTTTTACCAAAACTCAACCCTATATATCAAATTCATAAAAAGTTTTTTTTTTTTTTTTATCTAGGGTTGACTTGCGTTTCTAAAGTCTCAACTACCCACTTTGCCAACTTTTAAAAAAGGCTTAGTAAAAAATTGATAAATAACAAGAAACTTAAAAAGGATAAAGCCTTTTCAAAAATTTATTTTTTAACACGTAAAAAAGTCGGTTTCATCGGTTTTTGTTGATTTAAAATTAAAAGTCTTTTGGTTTGTTAATATAAATTTGAATTTATTTTTATTTTTTTGAAAAGAAGATGAAAATAGGATAAAGATGATGAACATTTAATAAAAACTTAATATTGTTAAAACTGTAAAGATGTGCATGTATCATGTATGTGGTTATAACAACCCTTTGATAACGTAAACGTTGTCTGCTTCAATGACAAAAAAAGGAAATACTATAATCAACCCATAAAGATGAGAAATATAATTTCAAAATTATAAAAACGAAAGTAAAAAACACAATCATATCATAGTTTACAATATAAAAAGAATACTCATAGACCCAATTAAATTTTAGAATTTTAGAATCGTTTATTGCATTTTAGTAGAAATTAAAACGTGTAAAAAAAATACTAAAAGCCAAAATAAATTAAATGATATTGAAATAAAAACGTTAATAAATTTGTTGATTGAACTTTTTGATATGTTACTAACCAGAACATATATTATTTCAATATCTTTTCAAAAAAATAATCTCTTTATCTCTAGTATAGTGACAAACCTAGATGATCTCGTTTCCTGGGGTGCGAATACTAGCAGCTGCTGCAGCAGAAGGTCTCAGACCATTAAAGAGGTCATCCTCCATGCATACCTCTGGTCGATTTGGAAGAGTCGGATTGGGGTGATCTTTAACGGTAACCTCTTCCAACCCCACTTAATTGCAAACGTCATTCAATCTGATGCTTTTTTTCTAGTTGTGTAATAGGAGCTCTTTTGGCAAAAATTGGAACTGGTTGGATTGGTGTTGTGATCCTGAGTCGTTGTAGCTTGGTCTTTGTTATTCTGGTGTTGTGTTCCGAGGTTGTTGTAGTTTGGTTGTTTTTGGGTTTTCTAGCGCCTTGCTAGGCTTCGTGTTCTAATATAAGATGTTGTTAAAAAAAAACCTAGCTTAAGGTCGGGGTTGTTTATGTAACATTAACAGCTAACCTCTGAATCAATCAAAAGAATTTTTGTTTGGCAAAAAAAAGATCGATTGAATGATTCAAAAGCCTCTGAGCAAGTTTTCAATACAAGGCAGCCCTAAATCATTCAGTCCGGTGGTAGATGACCTTAGGGGCTGGGGAGACCATGGCCCTGCGCTTTTTTCACACTTTCTTACGTATATTTGATATATCTTGCACGTGACAAAGCAAGTTATACTCGTTTATATCAAAACATGTCTAACCTAGTGGTAAGGTAACATCCTGGAGGGGTCAGCGGATGGTATCCCTGACTACCCGGGTTCGAACCCTGCAGAGAGCATGTGACGATATCCAGACCATAGCCTGCCATATAGTGGTGGGTCTTGGTCAACGGGGATTAGTCGGGTGTCCGAATGGATCTCGGATACCCCGAGAACGTGTGTGTGTGTGTGTTAATCTATCGTTCAAAAAAAAGGTTATACTCATTTATACAAATAAAATTTAGGTTTGGTCCCCTAATTCAGAAAGTTCGTGTTCCGCCCCTAATTCAGACCAGTTTTATTCTTAGATTGCCCTTAAATGTAGAAATGTGGTCTCATGGGTCTCACGAAAACACGTTGGTCTCACGTGAACCACTGAACCCCATCCTATGTGTGTGTGTGTGGGGAGGGGGGGGGGGGTCATCTATCTTGAAATCACATGTCATAAGTAACATGTTGCAATTTGAATATGTTTTTCTCATCTGATTACGTGATCACGATGTGAAATTTGAGACCATTTTGTTCATTATTTTATCTCGACACAGATGCTAATAAATTGATTACATTGATCCAACCGATTAGGCGTTTGATGAAAACCAGGTGCTCAATGAAATGTCTCAATGACAACAAGTATAATAATAGTCTTCCAATTTGGGGGTAAATTGGTTTTGTTCTTAGATGCCATAATTTCTACTTTCAGTTTGTCTTTTGTAGTACATAAATGGTTATGTTGTAGGTTTTGCAATACATCAATGGAGGATCTTCTGGCCTTTAATCAATTAAAGGTTGCAGACTAGATGGTATTTTGTATGCCCTATTTGTTGCATGTAATTTCATTGTTTGTTGGGTGGAGTCCAGTAAGAGTGAAACAACGATCATTAGTCTTCCCAGTAAGTGAGGATGATGACTCGTATCCGATAAGCATTTACCAAGTTGTAAACTCTTAGCATCAATCTATTTTGATAACGAGAAATGTCACTATCGAGCATTTGTCTCCTCTCTGCCTCTGCCACTGGACCTCCACTCCAGTTTCTCCATTCTCCAATCTCCATGGAAGAGCAAAGTCAACAACCAAATCCTCCGAAATCATAGGGTTTTTTTCTCATTTTATATTGTTATTGAAGTTTTAAAATGCTACTTGATGAGTTTGAACTTGTTTGATTAAGATTAGGTTTAAATTTGTTTGATACTTTGGTTGGGTTTAAAATGCTATTGTTTGAGCTTTGATGAATTTTTAAATTGTTTGATTAATGATTAGGTTTATATTTGTAATAAATTGTTTGATATGGCTTAAATTTGTTTGATAGAATTCATAGAACATTATCATAGAAGCAGATTTTTTTATAGAAAGAAATGGAGTTTAGGCTGCAAAAAAACTTGAGTTTAGGTTACATAGTCCATTCACTTTATCACTTGTTTGAATGTGTCTTTATGAACGCATCTATGGCTTAAATTTCAAAGTTCTTTAGTTTTAGGAATGAACCAGTAAGTAAAAGAAATCCTATACATCTACGGCTTATGACAGATGCCAAAGGAGGTTGTTCTTATCATGTTCTTTACTAAAATAAAGAGAAAAATAAATACAAAAAAACGTTATTTCATGTTTTTTACGTCCCATTTTAAAAATGAAAAATGAGAAAAATTTAAAATTTAGGATCTTTGTACATTATTAGGGATGGGATCAAGATAGATCTTTGAAAATGAAAGAATCGAATAACTCATTCAAATCATTTGGTTGAGATGATCCGACGAATGTAATTAAAATTATGGTTATAACTATTTTTCTTAAAACTACATATATTTCCCTTTAATTTTCAATCGGAAATCAGCGAAATACAAAAAAAAGTTGCGGTAAAACAAATAACACAAAAAAAAATCACTTTATTCTCTTTAATTTGACATTCATTTTGATATATTTTTTTTATCTTTTTTTTGTGGTTCTTCAATTCTTAGTTTTCAAACTTCTCTTTAGATCTTTACCCTACCTTATTATTGGATACATTTATTACAAAAACTTATTTTAGTTAAAATAAAAAAAAAGATTAAAATGGGGTTTGTAATAAGAGCATCTTTAATGTAAGGTTCTTATAAGCAAAAAATGTACATTTTTACAAGAATCGCCATTGTAAAGTGTTCTTATAAAAACCTCACACAGTCAACTCTTTGAATTCTTGTAGATAACCTTTTTTTTATTTTGAAATTAGCGTGGAGTGACAATTTACTAATTTTACAAATCTGATGAGTTAAAAATGACTTGACAATAAAATGTATAAAAAATGGAATGGTTTTATAAGACGCATTTGATACACGGTAATAAATAAAAGAGTTAAATACAAATTTGGTCACCGTGGTTTACAAATATTAACATATAAGGTCCTTCAAAGATTTTTTTAACATTCAACGTCCCTGTGGTTTCCATTTTATAACAGCTAGGGTCATCAATCCAACTTTTTCGTTAAATATTAACATTTTAGCATGTTCTCTTTATTTTTCAAACCACATGGACTAAATTTGTAATTTACTCTAAACTATATAATTATATTTGTATTTTATTAATTATATAATTTTTATATTTTATAAGTTATATTACATATTTATATATACCTAATATTTTTATTTAAAGATTATTTATATATTTATCTTTTATAAAATGTATTTTATATTTATATTTATATATAAAATATAAATAATTTTATAAAATATATGGAAGGTTCAATTTATATTACAAACAGTTGATTATACAAATTGCATATATGCAAGCTACAAAATTCAAATACATAAACAATAAATCAGACCGCCATACAAATTACATAAATATAAGGTTCAAAATTCAGATACATAAAATATATAAAAATATAAATATAAATATAAGTACAAAATAAATTTCATAAAATATAAATATAATGTAATCTTAAATTTATAAGAATTAATAATTTATGATATAAATATATATAAAATATGTATAGATGGAAGGTTCAAGCACATAAAATATATAAAAATACAAAATAAATTTAATAACATATAAATATAATATAATCATAGATATACAAAAAATTAATAATATGTAGATTATTGTTCTAAAAAACTCGCCGCGACAGCCGCCATGGCATAAGCCATAAGGCTTGTGTTTGCCGTCACCTTATGTTTGTGGCACGTCATGGCTCAGTGCGTGATTTTTGTAACACCATATTTGAGTTTTCGTACACTTTTAGTGTCTTATTTTTTTTTTTAATTTATAACCTAATTTAAAATGTTTAATATCATTAACTCATTGGTTAATGGTAGAAAAAGAAGTTATATATGTGTATAATATTATATATGATATTTTGTCACTATAAGACATGCCTTAAAAAACGTCATGATCCGCCGTGACTTCTAAGACTTAAGGCTTGACCTCGTCGCCACGCCACACCTCACACTATTTAGAACCTTGATATAGATATAAATATATACGGTAAATATAAATATAAAAGTTAAATTTCAAACATATACAACATCGTTGTCATCAAAACGATCCTACTAAAAATCTAATGTCTCACTTTCGTCACCATCTCTATTCACCGTACATATGTATATCTACAAATTATTAATTCTTTGTATATTTAATATCATATTATATTTATATTTTACAAAATTTATTTTGTATTTAGATTTTATATTTTTATATATTTTATGTATTTGAACTTTAAAACTTTTATATATGCAATTTGTATAATAAACTGTTTCTAATATAAATTAAACCTTTCATATATTTTATAAAATTATTTATATTTTATATATAAATATAAATACAAAATACATTTTATAAAAGATAAATTTATAAATAAAAATATTAGGTGTATATAAATATGTTATATAATTTATACTTTATAAAATATAAAAATTATATAAGTAATAAAATACAAATATAATTATATAGTTTAGAGTAAATTACAGACTTGGTCCATGTGGTTTGAAAAATAAAGAAAACATGCTAAAATGTTAATATTTAACGGAAAAATTAGATGGGGGACCCTAGCTGTTATAAAATGAAAACCACAAGGACGTTGAATGTTAAAAAAATCTTTAAGAGACCTTATATATTAATATTTATAAACCACAGTGACCAAATTTGTATTTAACTCTAAATAAAATAAAACAGAACAGAACAGGACAATAAATTAACTTTTAGGACCAAAGTGGAACAAACCTTTTAATTTTAAGCAATCATCAATTTTTTATTTTGATTTTTTGTCCAAAACCCCCCATTGTGGTCGGGTCGCGTCGGGTCGACTTCGTGGTTCTAACGGGGTTTTGGACGGAATCCGGCGTAAACGATGGAAATTGGAAAAGAGGAGGGATGAGAACATATGAACACTCAAATGCGCAATTAGGGTTCCTCTTTGCTTTGTAGTCCGATAGAGGTTGTGTGTGTGGTTTCTCAGTTTAGCACCACTTCTCATGAAGAGCAGTTTCGATAACAGGTTCAAACTTTCCATCTTTTTTATTTGATTCAATCTGAAGTATGTAGAAAATTGAATAGATTGATGTTGAAATCGATTATTCATTCATATTGTGATTCGAAAATGTGGTGATGCAGTGAAAAACGGATTGTGCGACGTAGTTCTGGCATTGAAGGACTAGGGTTTCAGTTCAAAACATTCAGTTAGGTCAATTCCGTAGATAAATTCCAACAAGTTGAATAAAGCTACTATAGCTAGTTGACGTTTTGATTAATTATACTAATTTTCTCTACAATTATGTCATATGCGATGTCTATGGTGAATTGGTGATAAGTCATTGTGAAGGTTATTTGATCATGATCGCTGTAACTTTATCTAGGTACTGAATTTCTTGAATTTGTTAAGCGAACCATAAAGGGGCTATAGATTATACAAGGTGTATGCTTGCCCAATGTTTCTCTTTGCAAGATTGATAGTGTTAAAAAGAACTGCCGCCACTTGCTCCTCCGACCGCACTGTGTTTAGAACCCTAAAAACTGCCGCCGCCAACCACCTGAGTAATGGCAGCGGTGGAGGAGGAGGAGGAGGAGGCAGAGAGGGAACAAATGATGATTATTTTGCCACAGTTCATCATATTTCCAATATCGTTCGTCGTGATATCTACTTGGAGAGAACCTTAAATAAGATGTGCATTTCACGCATTGTCAATTCAGAGCTTGTTTACCGTGTGCTCCGTAGCTGTTGCAATTCAGGTATCGAATCTTTCCGTTTTTTCAATTGGGTTCGTACTCAACATCCCCAATACGAACCCACAACCGTTGAATTCGAAGAGCTCCTCAAGATCTTAGCCCGAACCCGCCACTGGGAAACCATGTGGAAAGTTGCTCACCAGATTAAAACCCAAAAGCTCCCAATTTCGGCATCTGTTGTTTCTTTCATCATTGAGCATTATGGTAAGAACGGTCTTATAGATCAAGCCGTTGAGCTATTTAATAGATGCAAGAATTTTAATTGCTCCCAAACTACTGAAATATACAATTCCTTACTCTTTGCCCTTTGTGAGGTCAAGAATTTTCAAGGGGCTTATGGTTTAGTTCGAAGAATGGTTCGTAAAGGTGTAGTTCCAGATAAGAAGACTTATTCGGTTTTAGTTAACGGGTGGTGCTCAGCTGGGAAGATGAAAGAAGCCCAAAGTTTTTTGGAAGAAATGAGCTTAAAAGGATTCAATCCACCTGTTCGTGGGCGAGATCTTTTGATTGATGGTTTGTTAAATGCCGGTTATCTTGAATCAGCTAAAGGGTTAGTTAGAAAAATGACTAAAGAAGGATTTGTGCCTGATGTGAGTACGTTTAACTCGTTGGCAGAAGCTATTTGTCAATCTGGTGAGATTGATTTCTGTATTGGTCTTTACCATGATGTTTGTAGATTAGGGCTATCTCCTGATATTGAAACGTACAAGATCATGATCGCTGCAACTTCAAAAATCGGCAGGATTGATGAGGCTTTTAGTATTCTTTATAGATCCATTGAGGACGGAAATAAACCATTTCCAAGTTTATATGCTCCAATTTTGAAGGGTCTTTGTAGAAATGGAATGTTTGATGATGCATTTAGCTTTTTTAGTGATATGAAGGTGAAGGGTCATCCGCCAAATCGACCTGTTTATACTATGCTTTTAAAGATGTGTGCACGTGGAGGTAGATACATTGAAGCTGCTAATTATTTGATGGAGATGACAGAGTTTAAATTATCACCAATGTCACGGCATTTTGATATGGTAACTGATGGATTAAAGAATTGTGGAAAACATGATATGGCTAAGAGGATAGAGCAATTGGAAATATCTCTAAGGGGTATGTGAGATATAATAACAGTATTGTTATGATCTTTATGATGTTCGATGGTTGGTGGGTAAGCTTTATTTTTAAGTTTAAACGCTCCCATTGTTAACTTTTTCTTGTATACCGAATGACTGAATATTTTGCTTTTCTTTACCTTACTGTTACTTGGTCAGTTATGAGCTTTTAAATTCAAAAGTGACATGGGTTTTGTTACTATTTTAATGCCAAAACAACATTTTAATTGTAGAATTGGGTGGTAAAGATTGATTAAGGTAGTTAGTTATCAATTCTATGAAATGGTATAAGGTATATATCTACGTTTGAACTTAAAAGGCGGCTTATTTGATCTCAACATTCGATTTCCATCTATTTGTAAAGAGAATGGAGTAGTAGTGTTTTATATATCTTCTTCCTAACAACTAGCGCACTACTTAATGTTGTTTTCTATGTATGCTTTTATTGTTTATATTGTTATAGCATTTAGTAGATTACTTGATTCATCTTTAAGTTATGAGCAATGATTCTTTTCTTTTTTTGATAAAGAGGACAGGACCCCTTGGAAATTATTTATGATTATCCCTTGATTATCTATACCATCTTATAAAACATTTAGCCAAAAGTCTTAAAAATAACATTTGAAGCACTAAGTACCGCTTTCTAAAGCACATTTCTTCAAAATCTCTTAATTACAAGTCATATATGCTTGTTTAAGTGTCATTCTACTCTTGGTATATTCCCACTCCCAATAAGATGCATCCGCTCTAATCAAGAAGACGATTGATGCTCTCTATGTGACTCCATCTCCCAAGGTGGCGCTGCCCTAATACTCCAGGTTCCATCTCTAGCTATTTTTTCAAAATCCTGGTTCGATGGTTCCCATCTATTTTCGTGTTCGATCTTCTCCATTTCAACTGTATTGTTCACAATATCAGGTAATAGTTTACCTAATTTTTCTCCATTTCGAGAAATGTGTATGCATATATGTTTTTTGAGGTTTCATTTGGTTGCTGAAAGAGAAATGAGAAGGGTGTGTATGCATATTTTTTGAGGTTTCATTTGATTGCTGCAAAGATAAATGAGAAGGGTGTATGCATATATGTTTATTTTGAGGCTTCATTTAGTTGCTGCAAAGAGAAATGAAAAGGGTGTATATATATATATGAGGAAAGTTCGAATGAGAACTCAAATTTGGTTGTTGTGAACATGAGGACAAATGAGAGCACGACACGTTTAGTGTTATTCAGTCTGAATAATGTATGAACTTCACCTTCATTATTCAGTCTGAATATGACACGTGTCGCGCTCTCATTTGTCCTCATGTAGTGTTATTCAGTCTGGATAATGTATGAACTTCAACCTTCATTATTCACCTTCATTATTTAGTCTGAATATGACACGTGTCACGCTCTCATTTG
This sequence comes from Silybum marianum, assembly GCA_036898165.1. NCBI lineage: Eukaryota > Viridiplantae > Streptophyta > Magnoliopsida > Asterales > Asteraceae > Silybum > Silybum marianum. The sequence goes on from CM072542.1 coordinate 7,046,596, forward strand.
TCCTCATGTTCACAACCAAATTTGAGTTCTCATTTGAACCCGCCCCATATATGTATATATGTATATATGTACCTTTTGTAATTATAATCTGGACAACTTGAAGAGGTATGTCAATGATGAAATTTTCATCTTAAACGCTTATGGTACCTTCTTATTGTTAAATTCTCCATCTTAAGTTCTTAACATACACTTCAAGTTTTTGGATGTTTTCACTTCTAATTTCTTCAGCAAGATTTAGCAATGTAGTTGGAAAGTCTCGTGAGTTTACACTGAAAAAGTTACACAAGGCAAGGACCAGCCAGATTAATATATGTTAACAATTTGGGGATTCCACTTATCTTGCAGGTTTTGCATGATTTCAGCATAAACCTTTTAAATTGTATTTTCTGCCATAGTAGCTTAACAAACATAGTTAACCTTGTGTTGTTTATCTAATAACAAGAAATACTTTAGGTGTTGCTTTCTTATGTTGCAGCCTGCAGGGATATATATTTACCAACTCTCTCGATGTAAGCATTCCCACATCAGATGGAAATTGAGAATCCTTGTAAACTTGTAAGTATGTTTGATACTTTTATTTTGTTGTGTTGTGTTGGATTCTTTGTTCATCACCTGAATTTTAATTTGCTATTTGTTATATTCAATATCTTAGAAAGAGAACCCAAAACATTTTAGTGGAGCGACAAATATCATAGGATGGTACAATGCATGTTAATCATAAGTACCAATTTGTAAGGACTAAGGAGTAACTGAAAATTTGTAAGCACAAATGCTTCTTCTAGCCGGAAACATAGTTTCATTTGAATACCGATAGTATCCTCCATGGCTTTGTTTTATCTTTCTTTAGTACTTATAAGTTATAATCAAAGGCAATACAGTCTATTAGGAGGATTTGAGAAGTCATCGCTCTTGCGGATTTGTGTGAAGGTAGCTTTTGAGATCTCTGTGAAGTCAAAGCCTCATGGAAGGTAGCTTGGGGACTAAGCCACGAGTTTAGGGGATTTAACCAATATAAATACTGGATTAAACCTCCTTGAAACACACACTGAAAAATCCGATCTCTCTCTCGAATTTCTGGTTCACCGTGTTTTTCTTCTACCGACATTTTCTGCATCTACTTTGCTTTTATTTTCGTTATCATAGTTGTTGATAAACAAAATACAATACTGCATTGAATCCTGGGGCTTTGCGACTAGTGACACACAACTTTATAGAGTGGTCATATAAAACCTTTAAGGACAGATTTATACCGTGCAAATCTCGGCATTACAATCGTCTCAAACAGGTTGGTTTTTATTTTCGTGTAATGCATTTTTGTTTATGTTTTCTACATCTTTTTTTATTGAATCTATCGTGGAGGACAGATTCAAGTCAGTTTGGTAATTATTGGTTTGGGTTTTTCTGTTTCGGATATTAAAGTCACTATCTTGAAAAATAAAGATTTGAACTTTACTGTTTTGATTCATCTTTTGATCATTAAAGTTTTACCCTTTTTATGGTCACCATATTAAGCCATGATCAGCGCAAAGTAAAGCAAAATTCGTTATTTACTAAAATATAGAAGTTGATGACTCTTTCGATGATACAATGTTGTAAAAACCTATATCATTACGAATAAAATGTTTATACTTGGGCTATAATTGGAGATATCAGAATATATTTATCAGAAGTTGTTAATGACTCTTTTGTTTTAACCCTCCCATTGTTAACATTTTCATGTATACCCAATGACTGAATCTTGATTATCACTTGATTATGTAGTTGGATGTATGAAAAAGTATTTGAAATTATGGTTGTATAACCTTTCTATTTTGGCATGGATGGATCACCATATTAAGCCATGGCCATTGTCAAGCAAAATTCATTATTAACTAAAATGTAGAAGTTGATGATTCTTTCGATGATACTTATCTATACTATTATATGAAGTGTCTATTACAGTTAAGTTTAGAATTGTAAGACTTACAACTTATTCTGCCTTATGTACAAGTCTTTTAAGCAGCTTGAAACCCCCCACCCCTATGATCTCTTCGTTTCCGACCTCCCATCCTCAATTCTCTCCCCCACGACCCCTGAATTTCTCTCCACATTCCGCTCTCTTTCTGAGCGGTGATATTGAAACCGCCACCCCACTCCTCTCGATTCCTTCCCGCTCCCGCACAATGATTTTCAAAGCCTCCATTACCCTGCCCTCCCTTTCAATCGATGCGATCTCATTCTCCCCTAAGCAATCACCAACAAACAACCATGTTCTCTTGCATGAATCCAAACAAGATGGAGTTTTCTTCATTTTCAGAAGCAAGTAGCTCCAGAAATAATTTAAAATCATATAAGTTTGGAACTTTTAGCAAGAAGGGGTTTCGGGGGGATCAATCTCGCACAACTGATGATCTGGAATGGATAAATTGGATTACAGAATGTCCAGTCTATTATCCTACAATCAAGGATTTCGAGGATCCATTGGAGTATCTTCAGAAAATTGCACCATAAGCATCAAAATATGGTATATTCTAATTTTCTTTCGAGTTTCGTGCTATAAAAAACCAAAATGAATATGCAAAGATTGTTTTTTTTTGTTTGTTTCTATTATCATTGGATTAGTGGTTTGTGATTGGATTAATGCCATCAAAGTTGCATAAGCAAGATAGTTTTTGTTACCATGTAACAAAATCTAATATGTGGGGAAAACATGCTCATAGACATGAGTATACATAAGCCAACTGTGTTGCTCAACATTTCATTTTATATTGAAAATCAGTACTTTCTTGGTTCTTCATATATCTGGGCTAACCACAAAAGCTTAGGTAAGGAATTTTAACTTTTTTTATGATAGACGAAACGATCACTTGAATTGAGAGTAATCTGAAGTTATGAACTTATTATTTATGTTTTGCAGGTGCAAACAATTTGATACCAATGGAAATCGCTCTTAAAATTGCGAATAAGATCCGAGTAAACTGCATATATTGTAGAGGATATGGTTCTTGCATCGACTTATGCTCATGAGCTGCCTCGTTATGGTTTCAAAGTTGGGCTTACAAACTACACCACAGGCATCGGTTCCCTTCTCATTTAAGGTTGTGTTTAATCTGATAGAAAATTAGCTGAATATGCTTTTTTTTTTATTTATAAATTTCATTGAATGATTGTGCTGATTTTGTGTGCTTGACATGATAATATAGGAAGCAATAGTGCTACCTCCATGGGTTGCACTTGCTATTTGTGTGAGACCTGGTGTTTGGGAATATATAAGAGTCAATGTGAATGCACTTGTGGTTGAGGAATTAAGTGTTCTTGAGTATCTTCACTTCAAAGAAGAACTTGTTGTTGGAACATGAGTATAGTAAATATTATTAATTATCCTCTTGCCCTCTGTTTCATATATATATATATATATGTGTGTGTGTGTGTGTTTTATGGCAGATCCAACGACAACTTTGTACTAGAGTTGGACTTTGAACCTTTCACTGCGTCTTTCCCCTGTCCAACCCTCATCAAATACACCGGAAATGGGGTTGAGTTCCTTAACAGGCATCTCTTTGCTAAAATGTTTCATGACAAAGATATCATGCACCCTCTCCTCTATTTCCTCCGTACCCACCACTGCAAGGGCAAGGTATATTTATATATCATCTATCTTTTTTTTACTACTTGTATCAATCCAATCCAACCCAATCTGATCAATATGTATGTATGATTTGCAGACAATGATGCTAAATGATAGAATCCAAAACTTGAATGCTCTCCAATCTGTTTGAAACTTGGTATCAGTTTCCATCTCTTTTTGCAACTCTATAGGTTTTGTTGCATCCAAACCAGCCTGTAAAACCAACAACAATTCAGGAAACAATTATATAAACAAGGTTAGAACAAATTCTTGAAAGATGTACATAATTCAATACCATATAATGATTTCATAATAGTGTATATTGTTCACTCCCAATTTTATTTCATTTTCATGGAAATAGCAGCTAGATATAGTATATATTTTTTTGGTTAACCCTCACCTCGGCTAATCCCATGAAGATAACAGCCAAAAAAAATATCCGACTCAAACTAATGACCTATGAAGAAGAGCCCCAACGCCTAGCATTTAGCATTTATTTGGCAGTTGAGCTAGCCCGGATACATCCTGACTTAGGAGATAGGGGAGTAAACTTTCTATATTCGGCTTTGGGTTGCACTATTCTACAACTTGCTTTCATTTCATTATTGGGAGTCAACTTTCTATATTTGGATGGTCTTTCTTATCAAATCAGAATCTGGATGACCGATTATAAAGTCTGGATTGGCTTTGTTTCCGATTCTGAGGTCTGGATGGTGGATTATGGCAGTCTGGTTATAACCAACCTTGCAGAACTCTCTAACTAAAGCATTTTTAAAGAATACGTCCAAAATATTGTCTTACAACTATTCTTTTAAATATTTAGTTCTCTATTTTCTTAAATAATTTATAAGTAAAACTATGTGGCTTCCCTATGTGCCTAAATATTAAAGCAGGATGGTTTACCTTGGTTATACAAATCGTTAACCACAACATTTTTATTGAAGTATATAATTTATATACGGAAAATTGAACAAATAAACACACACACCCTCCTCACCTTTGGTGAGATTTGAACCCCTGACCTTCTAGAAGACCAGAGACTCCCATACTGCAAGGACAAAGGCCTTTTTTGGTCTAATTTCATTCAACAATAGATCATACAAAAGGTTATAATTGTAGTTTTGCTTTTATTCAAACATTTTGTTGATTATTGTGTAGTTTTGCTTTTATTCAAAGTTGGCTGCAGGTGGACCTTATTCTAAGCTTGTTGCTGATCAGGTGGGTCGATTCCGGGGGTGCAGGTCGAAGACGGGTGTTGTTACTGTATTGCTGTGATCGTTTGAGGCTGTTTACAAAGGGTGCACAGGTGCTGACGCGGCTGTCTAGATTAAGCTGCAGCTGACTATTTGAACCTAGCCGTTGCTAGAACTCAGATATCGGTTGGCCAGCACAGGGTCGAAACAGTTGCTGCAAGGGGCGATCTGTTGACTTATTTTTTAGTATGGAACAGGTGCGTTTTCGAAAAAAAAGGATGGATCAATAGTGGATTCGTTCCTAAATTTTCAGCTTAAAGTGTTCACAGTGGGTGGCTCATAGAGATCTCGAGCTTAAGGCGGATTGGCCATCATGGCTCATGGACCAGTGGTGGAAGTGCAGATGAGGGGATTGAGAGGTTCGAGAACAAACTGACATGTGTCTGCGATCGAGGATGTTACGATTGCGTGCGGGGATGAAAAAAACGGAAGGGCGGTTACGCGTTTACCTCTTGTAAACGTACAGATCTGCAAATGGAGCATGTTTGTTAGCAACTTAATGAGTTTAATGGGATTCGCAACTTATTTGGTCAGGTATAGATGACTGTTTCATAGTGGCTTAATGATTTAGAAAGTAGCTTATTTAGTAAGCTTTTAGGGGGGAGCTTTATGCAGAAAGCCAAGTTTTTTTTCAAACCTACCCCTCTCAATTAAAAAACACGCTACTTTCATCTATGAAAGAACCCTCCAAAACGAAAATCTTCCCAATCTATACAAACAGATTAATAATCCACACAGACGGCTTTATCCATACAGAACTTCATGAAAAAACAACCAAACGGCCCCTTAATATGTTAAGTTCTTAATCAGATAACTCATCAGATAACACATTTAACTAAAAAAGAATAGAACATATTAAGTTTTCACTAAATATGTAGAAATTTCGTTAAAAAAATTCAAAAATTTTTATCCCCTTTTTGCACACTATACACACAGCTGGTGGTCTTCACAGAAACAACAGATGTATATTCGGATGGGATATATTGGGCTTGTTTGGTTTGCTTTATATATAAAACACCAGCACTATAAGAATGTCTATGTAACAATTTTACATGTTTACCCATGGTGTTAAACATGTTTCTCCATACCATCATCAATCAGGTCGCCAACTTAATACCACCTGGGATTTTTTGGCTGTTATCTTCAAGACTCCATTGGATCAGTCGAGGTGTGTGTAAGCTGGTCCAGACACTTATGGTTTAAAAAAGACCCTTTTAACATGAATAGTTTTGGATCAAATAGATATGATGTGTTGAAAGCACAAATTAGTAGAAGGGCCTATTGGTTTCATTCCCAAAGGGTAATGAAAGCATAACCTCACATGTGGTTTTGAAGGTTAATTTGGTCATTTTAGAGGTTAATGTTGCTTAAATATGCAATATTGATGGTGGTTGTTTGATCTTTGATGTGAGTTTACTTCCAAGATTCATGGTATATATGCTTAGCAAATTAAGCTTGTCCTTAGGAGAGAAAAAATTGATTCCTAGGTTCATTGAATGCAAAAACAAACCCATGATGGTAGGGTCTTGTAGTCCAAGGGGTTGTTTGTTTACCTCTTAATAGGTTCCATTAAGAGGTAATATCTGATTCGCTAAGAGGTGAATCTTGTTTAACAGAAAAAATGTCTCTTAATGGTTCTAAAACCCTCTGAATGATTTTGTATCGTCCTAATTTCATTCTGAGTGATTACCAAACAACCAATAAAGTCGTGGGAGAGAGAAATTTATGTTTATCACGGATGTCAACATAATGTTTCACTGTGTGCCCCTATATTTCTTAAAACTAAACTTATGACAAAAGTTTGTGATGGCTAAATTAGTGTAATTTGTCATTATTGTTCGAAAAAGATTTGGGTTTGAATCATGCTTTTAGTTTGGGTTTACGTAGGTTTTTTTTTTTTTTTTTTAATTTGGAGGAAAGCGATTGTGCAAGGGCCGAGCCCGTGACCCTGCAAACAGGGGCGGATATAGCCCTAAGGAGGGGGGAAGGGACCCCACTTAATAGTTAAAAAATGTAATTAGATAGGTTAAAAAAAATCAGAAATGCTAAACTTACCATTAGTTCCCCCCAGTAAAATTTTCCGAGGGACCCCATCTTGCCGGCGATTGCCAAAAACACTAAAGAATTCTCTTGAAATCAATCAAAAAAATGAAAAAAGTTTTTCGAAATCGACAAAAACACTAAGAAAATCCCTTGAAATCGACAAAAATCTCTCGAAAGATGCCGGATGACTTTACGTGTTTTAGTCTACCTTAATGGTGACCCTACTGGATAAAAATCCTGAATTCACCGCTTCTTGCAAATACAACCAACCAATCAATTAGGATTATGTGAAAATTTACTATAGCTTTGGAGTGTCATAGGTTTGAATATTTATTTTTTTGGGATCCATCCATGATATTTCCTTTGAAAAGAATGGTATATAATTATAGGGTAATTTCTAGGAATTTATTATCTTGTTTGGTCTATTCAGGTTAATTTATAATTGGAGATGTTGATGGCTATAGAATTGGATTCTGTTTCTTGTGAATTCTGAAAAATGTTCCTGTTTCCACTTTGGCAAATAAACAAGATTATTTTGGGTGCTTTTGTGAGTTGTGACTACTTGGTCTTCACCATTTATAGGAGAATTGGAATATCTTTTTATGGGGCTAGCTTAAAGAAAAGGAACCTTAAATATTGCATTCATTTCCTTTATGTAGTATTCATAAGATATATATTATTTATCATTAATACTACATTGAATACTACATAAAATGTAGAACTGGTAAAAACTGACACGACACGTTAATCCGATACGAACTCAACACGAATTAAACGGATTTTGGTAGTACATTTGAACCCGTCTAAGTAAACGGGTTGATACGACATGACATGAAAATTAAACGGGTAAGGTCAGGGTCAAAAATTTCAACTCGAAAATGACCCGAATAACCCGTTTATATTAGGCTCCTTAGGTCCTTAGGCAACGTGCATCAACAACCCACAGTTTATAGTTTTTTTTAACAAAGTAAATCCTAAATAATAGTAAAAAGTGATTGTTCATTCCATGTAAACCTGACAAAAACTGGCACGACATGCTAAACCGACACGAATTAAACGGGTTTGGCTAATACATTTCAACCCGTTGACGTGACATGACACGAAAATTAAACGGACCGGGTTAGAGTTAGGCATTCTCAACCCGTTTAACTTTGAACCCGAAACCACACGACACGTTTGCCAAGTCTAATAAAATGGAAGGTTCTCGAGTTTTCAATATATTTAAAGTTCTTTAAATGAACCTTTCTTTCTCTTTGGCTTAAATTAATCATAAATTTTAACGGAACTATGTTATATCATGATTTTTACATCATATATATGTATATATGGTAAAGTATAGTTTCACATGCTTTTTCTTCATTTAAAGCTAAAATTTAATATATTGATTAACATATATTTGTGTTAGTGTTTATTTTATTTGTATTCAGTTTACAATGTGGAACTTTTTAGTTGTATTTTTTATTTCACAAACACATAAAAAATGTTCACTTTATGAAACAAATATATGTTAATCAATACATTAAATCCATGTCATATGTGGAAAAAAAAAATCATATGAAATAGTATACACCGGTTCTCAATATTATCACAATTTTATGAGTTTTCAAACAAAAGTCTCTATACATGTGTTTGTGTGTGTTACATGTGTATGTATATATATATAGTGTATATATATGATGGAGTTGTACCATAATGCATTGAATTTGATCAACTTCAATTCCCATTCACTTTAAGGTCTTGAATAAAGCTAAAGATCATGAATATGCTTTAGAGACAAGCGTGGTTTGATTTTATGCATGCAATCTTACATGATATAAATAAATGATTATTTATCGAGCAATACTCTTTTAGGTAACGAAATCTAATAGATTCATAACACTATTTGTTGGCATTTTATTTTTCTAAATAAGGTTTATTATAGGCAGGGACTGAACCATAATTTTTTGATACGGTAACACTATACAAGATAGACAAAAACTATTTATAAAAAATATGATTTTTATCGACGTGTTTTTACGTTTTTACTACCGGTCAATATCTTTCGATGTGTTTTTAATCTAATTCTACCGTTTCAAGGGATTTTTAAAGTTTTTTTGTTTGATTTAAAGAGATTTTTAAGTTTTTCGGTTGATTTCAAGAATATTTTTTTGAATTTTTAAGGGTGCGTTTAATTACAGCCCCAAACTAGGATCTATTACTCAGATGTATTAAGCATTTCTCAACACAAAATCTTTGTATGATAAGTAGGGGTGGCAATTCTCGACACGACACGAAACACGACACGAACCCGACACGAAAATAAACGGGTTAGGGTTGAACTTTTTGACACGCCAACCCGTCAACCCGCCAACCCGTCAACCTGCCAAATAAACGGGTCAGGTTCGGGTTGACACGAACGGGTCGCGGGTTGACACGCCAACCCGCCAAAATTTATTAAAAATAATAATATATATATTTTATGATTTATTTTAAAATATAAAAGTCTAATCAATAGAGTTTCTTTCGTTTTGTTGTGTAAATTGTAATCCCGTCCGTCAAAACTCAAACGTAGAAATGTGAAACACGAACACCTTAACCCTAACTCAGAACACTCAACAGCAGCTACGACGACGCTCTACCTAGAAACAAGAGATTTCATGACCCCTCAACCCACGAACGACCTGCCAACCCGCCAACCCGCGACACGCCAACCCGACAACACGCAAGTTGACTCGCCAACCTGCCACCCCGCGACCATCCAGCCAACATGCGGGTTGACCCGCCAACCCGCCAACACGAACGTGTGCGGGTTAGGGTTGCGTATCTCGACACGATTAGCTGAACGTGTTGGGTTAGGGTTGAGCATCCATGACACGTCAACCCGCCAGCCCGCGACACGTCAACCCGAACACGACACAATTGCCACCCCTAATGATAAGTATTCCTCATCCAAAACCCTTTTCCAAAATTTAGGTCAAAATAGCATCTAGTTCCAAATATCATATTTCTTGAAAATAAACTCACACAAAGAGCTTAAAACCGTTCCATATACTCACTTCAACATTTCAAAGAGAAACCCTAGATGACTCAAGTTAACCTAGTTTACCAAAATCCACCAAATGTACAATACTTGAATAACCAATTTATAGGAAGTAAAATACATCATTTTGACATGTATAAAGTTTTATAAAAGGTAAGAATGAACTCACAATACTAGAGTTTTGAGGAAAACCCTAGAAACTTCTAACACCTCTTGAACTCTAGAGAAGAGATGAAGGACACCTAAGGTTTGAACCCTAGATCTTAATTCTTTAAGCTTGAGCTTCAATAATGATCTTTTTTTGGAAAGGTTATCCTAGGCTTTTGCATAGACTAATCACTGACAATTTTAAGACTGCTAAAGCATGCAGCCCTGAGATAATTCCCCAGTGGCCACAAGTTGTTTGCGTTTGGATTCGAACCGGGGGTAGATGGGTTATCTAGTCTCATCCCCCACAAGCCTTAACCAGTACGCCATAAGCCTTGTGGTTTCAATAATGATGGTTGGTTGATGGAGAAGAGTTATTGCTCTGAAAATCGACCTCTAGGGTCTTATCTTCGGAGTAAATGCTGAAGGAGAGGGTTGGTATAAGTAATAAATGAAATCTGATATAAAAGTTCCGTTTTTATAGTCCAGACCACGAGCTGCGATGGTGGAGTGCGACCGTGGCATGGCAGGGTCGCACCTCATGGTCGCACCCTCCATTCTCTGACCTGCGGTACACTAAGTGTGATGGCTAAGGTGCAATGGTGGCTTGGCAGGGTCGCACCTTCCAAAATCCATCCTTACGGTACATAAATTGCGATGGTGCGACTGGCATGGTCGCACCCTCAGGGTCGCGATTCTCATCTGAAGGCTTCACAACAAGGCAACACATAACAAATGAAATATATCTTGCATTCATATTAAAAGGGTCGAAATGGGTGAAATTCAGGGTGTTACAACTTATACCGTGAGAAACGCAATTCATGTGGTGGGGATGAAATTAAAAGTGATCAAGAGTCGAGGACCATTCTTACGCCTCTCATGTTAACTTCTATTCTCACACGACCCTATGCCTTCTAACCAATTTCTTAAAAGTGACCACTGCATCATTAAAAAACTAAATTTGAATCAAATAATAATAAAACTACGATTAATATCAAGACTTAGTGTTTATTAATTAGATAATTATTATAAAGTAAAATATATTACTTAACAAAAAAAAGACAACTTTACTTTCATTCTTGTTTTGCATCTAACGAATTGTTAAAACTTTCATTTTAGAAAATCAATTTTTAAAATCTTCGGTTAGGAACGAAACCAAAACCAACTTCTCAAAGTAAAACAAATATTTGTTTTAATTTATTTCCCCAAATTGAGAAGTATTGATAATTAATTCTTTAAAAAATGACAAGTTTAAAATATTGTTTTATCAAGGTTTTGAATGTTGATTTTTAAAATGCGAATGGAAAAAGCTTGTGTATGGATATAAAAATAATATTATATATAACCTCCTAAATATCTTAAATGATATTTAACAAACTTAGGTAACATTTATAAGCTAACTTATTTTCGGTGTATACGTTTGACAAACCATAAACTACCTTATAAGTTAGCTTATAAGCTAGCTTATTGAAACGCTACTTGGGCTATGTTTGGCAAACTAGTTGATAAGCTAACTTATGACTGATAAGCTAGCGTATGACTTATAAGGTAGCTGATGACTTATAAGCTAGCTGGTAGCTGATAAGGTAGCTGATGAATAAGTTGTGTTTGGCAAAAACTAGCTTATGAGCATGTGAAATGACCAAAAATGGCATGTTGAAAATAAATAAATAATATTAGTTAGGGGTATAATTGGAAAAAGTGTCAAAAAGCTCCTCATAAACTACTCCAAGTAGCTTATCGATAAGCTAACTTATAAGCTGACTTATAAGCTAGCTTATGTGCATCCAAACGATTACTCAGAAAATAAGCTAGCTTATAAGTCAGCTTATAAGCTAGCTTATTTTTACCAAACAATGCCTTGGAGTAGTGTTTTGGTAGCTTATTGCATTTTTTCCAATTATAATCCTCATTAATATTACTTACGAATTACTATTATTTTTCTAAATGTCTTTTTTGGTTATTTTAGATTCTTATACGTTAGTTTTGTAAAATATGATTTTTTTTCACTAGCTAGCTTATAAGCTACCAGCTAGCTTATCAGCTACCCGTTAACTTCTAGTTTGCCAAATATAGCTTTAGAGTTTTACAGATAAACCATATGGTGTTTAAATTTTTATTATATATATATATTACATAAATAAAAAAAGGAAAAGGAAAAACTATATAGATAAATGAGAACAAGTAATGGTGATGGTGGGACTAAAGTCTAAAACGATGTGGGAAAGCAGGACTTGTTTTTGTCTTTCGGTAATAAATTAGAAGTGGGAAAACAAGACCTCTTTGACCTTGTTGAATAATTGCAAAAGAGAGTGTGATAATTTAGTAATGGTGTGGTGGGGTGGGGTGGGGTGGGGTGGGGTGGGGTGGAGTAGGGGTTCAGATTCCGGAATGAAAATAAAAATGATAGATATTGAAAATGGAAATAACTTTTCATTTCCTTCGGTTTAGATTGAAATGAAAATTTAGGTTTTTAGGGGAATGAACTCATAATATTATATATAATCAAATAATTTTTTTATTATCATTCTCATTAATTACTGATTGATATCTTTAACCAAACACTTATTAGTAACAGTGGGGTGGGACTAATATCAACTTATTTAATCAATCTTATATGATGTATGTGTATGTGTATGATGTAGCTTTTCTTATGGTATGACATGCATTCCAATGATGCATGCATGTTTCTTGAATTTCATTTATGAGGAATGTTCAATTAATAAGCATAAATTTGATGTGACTCATTTCATTATATTAAAATAGTCGGACATTAATAATTTCCATTTCCGTAATAGCTTGTTTCTCAGGTGACTGTATCTTGAGAGGTGTGGTTGAACCACAACAATACGTCCATCTATTTAAGCACATACATAAAGGTTTGATTGGTTTGTAGACACGATTTAATTTGTATTCATGAATTTGATTTTAAGTCACTTGTATCTTAACATGATAAACACCTTAGCCATGTGTGGTGGATATTATGGCATATGCATAGACTATGGCTTAGCAAAGCATAGATGTTGTCGTATTATTGTCAGCTTCGTAGCGAAGCAATGGCGGCACCTTAGCCACATTAAGGTGTAACGCATATGCTATAAAGTTGAGTTGTGTAGAACAACTGAAAAGGTGTGTAGAGTTATGCAATTACATTAGCCTATAAAGGCGTGATATTACTATCGATTAGTTGTTACATAGTAATATATTAGTTGTTATATTGACTATAACTACTTATTACCCTGACTGATTGGATAATCAACTTATTTATCTCCATAAAACTTGAAGAAAACAACCATTGACTTCAAGTTGATTTTGATTCATTTGAGCCATCCACTTATCCCACTACTAATTTAAACACAAAATTGAACTAAATTTGAACAAGTATTTTGATCCAGTTATTCAAAGAGGTCCCAAAGTCATATATGGTTTAATGAAGGGATTTATTGTCGATAAAGGATGTGTTACATTTCGCTGGTGAACATTGTTGAAGTTGATAGAGGTGACATCACAACATTCAATAGCCGAATGATCGAAAGTTGACAATAGCAATGGAACTTCACATCTACATCTACAAAAGGCTACGAGTTGTTGGTAATGTTGATCAATGATTTAAATGATCATTGATGGACCGGTACGTCATTGATGAAACCGGTGTTGATTCAGTGTCAATGGAACCAAAGGGTGGATGCGATTTGTGAATGGTCAAAAAACATTGAGCAAGCATTAATGGCTAATGACCGATGATGAAGCAAATGTTGTTGTACTTGGTGATATTGAAACTCTAAAGGTGACGCATGGAGTATGAAAATGAATTTGAGGGCATTATGACGAGTGAATGGAACTGTAGCGGATACTTGTAATCACTAAAATAAAACCTGTGATAAAAAAAAGTGACGGATTTGAAACTTGATATGACTTTCGAGTCCAAAATTTTGTTTAAATTCAAAAAAGAACTTCTTTTTTGGGACATTATGTAGGTCATCTTTAGCATATCATTGAAAACCAAGGATGTGCCATGGTCAAGAAAATTCCCTACTTTTGATTTTATGTTGATGAAAAAGAACCAAAAGGTGAAACTAAGGCTTAAAATTCTATTTTCTATTTTTTAATGCATTTGGTCAAAGTATTTTAAAATAACAAAATAATTTTAGTTTTGGGCGCCTGGCCCACTCGGCATGTGTTATGACTGCGATCAGTTATTAATGTATGTGATAGTACGTGGAACCTTAGATTAATCTTCAAAAGAGTTCTTGAGGAAAGAAATGGGGTTCTAACGTATATAGAGGGGAATTTGTCTAAATCTAGAGACTCTAACAATGTATAAAAGTCAAAATAATTATCTAATATAAATATTACATACATGTGAAGATTGGATTACTCACAATATTAAGTACAAATATAAGAAATGTACATATTAATACTTAGACATGTTCTTTTGATAACTTATGAAATTCAGAAATTGTGATAACATTGAAAATTAGTGCTTCAAGTGCTATTTTATATGATTTTTTTTCATATAATATTAGAATTTAAAATATCGATTAACATATATTTGTTTTACAATGTAAACTTTTTTAGCCCGTTTGTGAAACAAAAGTTATACGTAAAAAAAGTTCACATTATTAAACAAATATATGTTTATCAATACATTAAATTTTAGCCTTAGATATGAAAAAATCATATGGAGCAATACTTTAAAATAAAAGTTCTCAAATTTATCACAAAATATAGAATATTCAAATGATTAAGTCCCTTAATATATACATAGTTAAGTATTTATTAATACGAACTTTAAAGACTCAGTCAGCAGGTATAACAAACTATAAAAAATAGAATGTTTACATTTCTGTTGATTGTCTAACTCAAAATTTTATTATTATTATTGTTATTATTATATATAGAGATAAGTTCAAACGAGAATGTTAACTTTTTACAAGAATACGAGAAAGTTTTTGCGTCTACAAAACTATATGTGATTTTGTACTAACCAAAAGCGGACGACTTTTTCCATGCGACTTAAGTCGCCCGGATCATGTATGATTTTCTACATGAACGACATTTCTCGTATTCTCATAAATAGTTGGCATTCTCATTTGAACTTTCCCCTATATACATATACATACATATATAGGGGCGGGTTCAAATGAAAACTCAAATTTGATTGTGAACAATAGAACAAATGAGAGCACGACACGTACGTGTCATATTCAGACTGAATAATGAAAGAAAATATTCAGATTGAATGTAGTATTATTCAGTCTGAATATATTGTTATTAAGTCTGACTAATGTATGAACTTCACCTTCATTATTCACTCGAATACCTTTTATTATTCAGACTGAATAGAACATGTGTCGTGTTCTCCTTTATCCTCATGTTCGCAATCAAATTTGAGTTTGCATTTAAACTTTTCTTTCTATATATATATATATTAGATTTAAATAGAATTGGTATTTGTTTTAGTTTTAAAAATAAAAATTTATACTACTATACCCTTTTGTATTATATAAAGAAACCGATTTGATGCGAACCAAAAGATTGAAATTATATGGATGGTTATTATAGATTTTCAATCTTTTTATAGTTTTCAACTTTTTTTTAAAGCTCCCTATATATAAAAGATTCAAACGAGACATTCGGACTCTCGATCCACTAATTACATCTAATTATTATTGATGTGATTAATTTAATTATTATTTTTAGACTCCAAAAGAAATGGAAGTAATTTTTCACCACTCATATATTTTGATAAAAACATTATTTATAATAGTTATCCAACTATTTTAAAATATAAAATATTTGAGATATAATAAAAAAAAATTACATTAAAGATCAAGCAATTTTATTTTCTTTAATGTGATACACATACTATTAAACACATTACTAATTATGTTCACTATGTGTTTTTAATGTATCTCAATTCTCAAATCCCACTAATTGTAACGATGTTATGGATAGGTATATCGATCTAAATATAATTTTCACATTTGTTATGACTTATATAATATTGCCTATCGCTTTTTATCCATTTTAGCGTACAAAACGTCTTTTGATACTCATTTTTTTTAATGACAACAGTTTTATTAAACTCATAAGAACAAAAACACTAGCAAGAAGCTAGTATAACATTACAAAGCAGAAATAGCAAGAGTGAGATTTTGCAACCAACCTACCCAGTTAACTTTAAAACGCCTACTCCTATTATACACCAAAAAAACAAGAGAGTTACAATATTATCCCAGACCGCTGCTTTTTTAGGTTTAATGGATCCAAAAAAAGTCTCATTTCAGAAAGACCATATAGACCATAACGCAGTATAAACGACCGCCTCCAAAAAATTTGTCTCTCCTTTCCTCCCACGAGCTGCATCAATCCATCTCTTCCAGTTAAAAAAATTATTAAAGCTAGGGATACTCGTTTAGTTACAAACCATTTGTCATAATATATAGGTGTTGATTTTTTTGAAGTCCTTAAACAGTTTATTCAAGATCTAGTATTAACCAAACGACATTTCATGATATATTCATTTTCAAATATAATATATATGGATTTCATTAAAATTTGGTGTTATAACATATTCCTTTAACAGTTTAATTAAAAAAATATATTGTAGTTATTTATTTGTTGTATATTATGGTTTCCACAAAAGATTGCACTTGCACTTTATCAGCCCCATGAAAATTGACATGTACCACTATAAGGTCCTACGCAAATAATTAGCAAAACATATGATATCATCATCATCCATCAATGCATTTTCAAGGGTATTTTTGTAAAACCCTATATAGTAAGGTTTCATTTTTTGGCTTTTTCTTGTAAAGATGTGATTGTGTTTTAATTGATAACCCCAAATCGATCCATCCACTACGTTTTAAGAGCATTATGTAAGAAACAAACCAGGTACATAATTTAACGAGATTGACTTAAAAGTCAGTGTATACAAATAGTCCAATTTTCAGAGGAATTGTTGGTCCTATGTCATGTTTGTTAGACTCGAACCCTCGTTAGTTTATAGTTTTGTACAAATATATAATCCCAAAATTAAACGTGTTATGCCCTAGGGCAAGGTGTGATTACTTGATAATAAAATAGATAAAAATATTACTGTATTATTGCACTACTAGAAAATTGAGTATTTTCAACGGAAATTAATTTTCAACGGAAAATGTCGTTGAAAATTTTCTACGAATTTTAGAGGATTATTGACAGAATATAAATTTTCTACGAATTTTCAACGAATTTCCGTTGAAAAACTTTCACAAACATATATGCATTTTCAACCAAAAAAATTTCAACGGAATGTCTCGTCAAAAAGTTTTTGGTTGAAAATGCATTTTGTGAGAGATTTTCAACGGAAATTCGTTGAAAATTCGTAGAAAATTTATGTTTTGTCAATAATCCCTTTAAAATTCATAGAAAATTTTCAACGATATTTTCCGTTGAAAATACTCAATTTTCTAGTAGTGTTGCTGGGTCACCGGTGGATTTTTTGATGACCTTCCGATCTCTGTCTAATTTTTTCATCTTACACTTAGCTAGTTTTTGGTTCTTTAAAGGCTTGGTATATGTTATATTAGGTATGCGACATCAAAGAATAGCTAATATTTCAAGTTGTAGATCAACTGATCATGCGGATGAAAGATCTACTATCTGAATTACGCACCAAGCCTCCCTTTTAGTCGATGCTTATCGATCGGATAGTCATTTAAACTATAAATCGATCATTTTAAAGATTATCTGTAAAGACAACTCTGACCAAATTTCACCAACTTCGTACTTGACAAAGACATTCTCTGAAACAACTGAAAATGTATGTGTATGTCATAATATGTTATTGATGTGACCTCTTAGAAATCTTTGTGAATCAATTCAGTCAAATCCCTTTACATTGTACAATGAAAATGACTCTCCAAAGTTCTGAAGTCAACGTTGAGCCTCTAATCGATCTCCTGACAAGGGTTCTCATGCATTTATTTCATATAGTGGTATTTAAGTCCAAGCACTCTTTCCATGCAACACTGTGCTTTCTGAACAGTTCGCTACGTGAATCAAGCAAATCGGCCTTTTGCTTTCTCAAATATCAACTTTTTGAGTGTTTTGTAATCTTTGTGAAAAGATTGTGTAGGCTAGCTTAATCTTGTTTTAGTTTCCTATTTTAGCATCAATTTTTGTATTTTAAGTGTTATGTTTGATATTACTATAGATAAAAAATTAAATTAAGTGAAAACGGAGTAATTGTATTCAACACCCCCCCCCCCCCCCACACACCGGCCCACACACACACGAAAGTACTTGGGTTATTGTCATCCCATTGGGACCAATTTTTATTTCGGATATGTAAAACTTATATATATATATATATATTTGTGTATCATTGTAATTATACCAGTTACATTATTTTTTAGATCATAGACTGATTAATATTTTTAGCAACATAAATCATCAAGAAAAACCTTAAGATGGCAAAACTTTTATTTCACTTATTCTTTTGCCAAAAATTGATTGTTCATGTTAGTTAACTTCATTAAATTGGAACAAGTGTGATGTAATTCATGCAACTGTGCAAAATATAACTAAGCATATGAGTACTAAGTTTTTTTATATAACTACGCCGTTGAAATATTAATTGTTGGGGTGTTTTAAAACATAATACATACATTTATAATTCAACGATATTTATTTTACTGAAATTTAATTATTATTCTTGAAACAAACTAGCACTTAAATCGGACCAAAAAACACAAATAAATAAAACACAAATATAGGACCAAAAAACGAAGTGTCAGTTGTAATAAGTTTACAAGAGATTTTAATTTTGTGGGCCGTAACAAATTTTTAGGACACTTTTAATAAAAAGCGTCGTAAAATAGCTATTTTATAGGACACTTTTGAGAAAGTGTCCTATAAACCCTCTTTTTATAGGAAACTTGTGTTTATAAGACACTTTATCAAATAGTGTTCTATAAAATAGATAATTTGACATTTTTTTATAAAAATATCATAATAAACTTTTTACGACGCCACAAAAGCGTTCTATAAATTTATTAAATTTATTACAACGCTTTTAGATAGAATGATTTATTTTTTGGCCCTATAATTTGTGTCCTATAAAGTGGTTTAAAAGAAGACTTATTTATTGATGACGTCCTATAAACACAACTTTATTGTGATGAATCAAAAAATCAAAATCATAACAAATTTAATCAAACACTCAAAATTGATTATTATAACTTCAAATCACCATATATAAATTAAATGAACATCCAAATGCCCCTAAAAGTATGTTGAAGCTCTTTTAAATCTATTTTACCTCCAAATGATCGAAAAACAATAATATAAAAGTTTCTCTTGTCTTTCTGTTAATACAATTTTTATAGTTGGGTGTTCGTCAAAAGTCAAAACCATCCATACCACACCGCCTTACACAGTGTAGAACTTTCACGGTATCGTTTGCAATTTATAATATTATCATATGGTACTTTGCGTAAAAGCTTCTCTTGTCATTCTATTAATACATTTATGTGATCATTTCTTTCTTCATGACATCTTTGAATGTCTTTTTTTGCACATCAACTAATAAGTGAAGTCATTTATGGTAACCACACCTCCTGACCTCCATATGTCTTCATGTTCTTGTTAAGCCTTATTTAGTATCTTTGGTGTGCTATACATCTCTTCCCAACCTTTTTTTTCTCTTCTTATAGATTTCTTACATTCCAAGTTTTCGTTGTCGTCATTTATACCTATAACCATATTATAGTTTAAAAGAAAACGTCTCAAAAGATCATCACTCTTATATGCATTTTAAAGCAAAAACTTTATAACCATTGATCCTAAGCCACGAATGCTATAACACTAAGCATAGGATCTATTTTTAGAAAGGGTATTCTAGGCATTTGCCTAGACTAATCGCTGACAATTTTAAGACTGTTAAAGCATGCAATCCTGAGATAAATTCTCCAGTGGCCACAAGTTGTTTGTGCCTGGATTCGAACCTGGAGTAGATGGGTTACTAGCCTCATCCCCCACAAGTCTTAACCAGTATGCCACAAACCTTGTGGTTTAAACATAGGATCTTGTCAATTACTTCACATACTTCCATTATGTATACACACAATAATATCCATGTTCATATACATTAAAGATGGGTTTCAGTCTTTCTTGTGACTGATTGCCTCTCTTTCGTTGGAAATTTAGAACTATTCTCATTATTGAACGATAGTTCCTTAACCTTACAGCTATCATGTATTTCAAATTTCAGTATAATGATTTTAGGTCAAAGGGGAACTCCTTAAAATCGCTATCAAAGGATGACATATACCCTTGGTTAATTTGAATGCTTAAACTCCTCATATTTCATACTTTATCATTCATGTTAATTAGAACTTAGAGTTCTTGATCTTATAAATATAAAGACCTTATTAAGTATTTTATTAGGATTTTTGTGATTGTTCTAAGAGCAAATCCAACGGTATCCTAATTTTTTTTCCAAAATGAAGACATAAAAGTCAAAATCTCTAAAAAAATTGCATTCATCTCCAATTTGGAAGATTCAATATTAATTATATTATTATAATATTCAATATATTTAAAAACTTTTAACTAACTTTTATCTTATTGGTGGGAAAGTAGAGTATGAATAAAATATTATTTTCTAGAATTTGATAATCATTTTTTGGGTAATCTTTAAATATGAAGAAAAAAACACTCTCTTTCATACTTTCTCCATTTTAGAGTAACATTTAGAGATGGTGTTAGAGCATAATTTTAGTCAAAAAAATTTATATTTCTCATTTTTATATTTTAGAGATGATTTTGAAGATGCTCTAACATACCAATATTTATTAGTGTCTATTTGTCCATACAACCATAACGGGATTAATCTGAATCCTTCATAAATATGTTGTTTAGCTTTTTTTAGTAAGTGTATTAAGCTTTTTATTGCAAACAAACTATTGTATTCTTTGAAGGAAAAAATATACCTTACAATAAATAAAGGACTTTAGATCAATTTTATATATATAAATTTAGAAAAATCTTTATTACTTGTTAATTTTATTTTTAAATCTTTCGTTTTGTTATACTATAGTTTATTTATTTAGTTATTGTGAATACTAATTTAATTATAATAAAAATAATACGATAATTTTAAAATTCAATAAAAATCTTATATAAATTGAAAGAAAATGGTCATTTCAACTAGACCACCATTATTGTCCCTTTTTTTCTTTCATATTTGTCACTACACATCTTCTTTTATCTAATAAAATCTTAATGATTAAGATGTGTAACTAATACATTCTCACATATAAAATTAAAACTTTTCTTTTCCTTTTTAAAAGATAATATTTTTTAGAAATAATTGCATTAGTTTGTTTGTTCATGTGGTTGAGATGTGCTATCTAATATCTGTATTTTATATTTATACAATTTTGATTTAATCAAAATTTTAATTTCAATTTTCGTAGTAAAATGAAACATTTTCATCATTGTTTATTAGTACGTGTGGTTAAATCGAACATAACTTTATCTCATAATATATTAATATGATTAATAATTAAACAAAAAATAACACCAAAAGCTCGAAATTATATATCAAATTATATAATTTTACCATTTTAATTTACCATCATGAAATATGAAACGCACTTGTAAAAGACATAGCAATTTACTTAAAATTGAATTAATTTGTGGTATTTTGTCTCGAACAAATCAAAAAATCAAAATACTAAGGTAAAAAAAACATGTCAAATGAGTCCAAAAATGTCAAAAAAATGTCGAAAGTGTGTTTATATGTCCACCACATCGATCCTAGGTTGCTTTATTCAAGATAGTTTTTTCTAACATCGGTATTTTATTATAAAAACTAGCAAGACGCTAGACAAGCATTATAAAATGAAAATAGCAAGTAAGGGGTCTTGTAGCCATCCAACTCAATTAATCTTACAGTTGCTACTTCTATATATAGTGCACCCAGTTATACGTGTGCGTTACTATGCTATCCCAAAGGGCTGCCTTTTTTGGTTTGGTAGATACGAATAAGGTCCCGTTTCGAAAAGACCATAGCCGTAAATGAAACTGCTTCCAAGCAATCCCTCACCATTTTTTTCATTCTTAAGGACACCACCCAATTATTTCAGTCCTGAATGGCATTGATAGCAGGGATATCAAGATTCCACCATCTACCTATATTCCTTCAGATGTCTTTCGCCACCTGGCATTCGAAGAAAAGATGCTTCCTCGACTCAATTTGTTTTTCACAACTCGGGAACAGAAAGGAATTAACATCAATATCTCTTTTAACCAGATTGTCCCTAGTTGGAATCTTATTCAATCCCATCCGTCAAACGAAAACCTTTACCTTGATAATGTGACTTCTATTATTTTGATAATATGACTTCTATAATCATATTTATTGTGTTAATTATTTTTAAAATTAGAAGACGTACACAAAAAAGAAATATGGGTAGATAATCTAACTTGGTCATTTGACCCATGCTCAGAGGCGGAACACAATAGGGGCCTAGGGGGGGGCCATGGCCCATGCGTTTTATCCCTTAAATACTAGATATTAGAAATATTATCAATGAATTGTGCTTAACTCAGGTGGTTATGTGTATATGGCCCCTGTGTATGTGGTCATAGGTTCTATTCTCCTGTCATACAGTTTTTTAATAATGAATTGAGCTTATCAATGAAGATGTTTTGTTGGGTTCGGCCCCCTTAATTAGAAGGTTTGTGTTCCGCCCCTGTCCATGCTAACAAATTAGTCATTTTAACCCCCAAACCATTTTTACTCCTTAACACAGATTAACATTCGTCAATTTATCTATTTTACCAATTTTATTAAATTTGATCAATCTTTTAAACTTCAAGTTATAAACTTCAGGATATAACTGTTATTATTATTTCTTATGTTTCTAAGTATTTAGTGAATATATCGTTTCGAAAATGGTATTTGTTCAAAAAATCTCGATGACCAATCACAGGGTCAGAGAGAGAGAGCAGGTATAATCGTCTTTTAAATTTCATAATAAATAGAGTAATTAATTTTTTATATGAAATAATAAATTAAATATTTTTTCCTTCCTTGAACAAAAGTTATAACTAAATTATGTCTTTTACCACTTCATGGATTATTTAATCTAACTTTATAAGGTAGCTCAAGTGACAATAAGGTATGAACCTTATTAGGGGTTTCTTTGACTGTTTTCTGAGACTCCAAATATTAATCGAGATACGTAAGACCTGACCCGAACATATGTTAAAAAATATTATTTAAATTTGTTATTTTTTATGTGTATTATTGGTACTATCGTCCGTACCTAATATATAATACTCGTTGGACATATTTGCCCACGAATAATATTTCCATACTTGTAGTTATATCAATGATTAAATTATCCATGAGCACTAATTAATTATTAGGTCCATAATACTACCATGGCTAGGAATCGGGTTCTATTATTTAAACCTCGTTTGGATTAAATAATAACAATATTGAAAATATAGAAAATAAGATTTGATGTTGATTATTATATAATTAATAAGGAAGTTCATTTAATTTACATACAAGGAAATATGACGTTAGTTAACAATATTATAGTATATTACTCATTTGGGGCATTAATGTTTAGCGGGTTAATGTTTACCAACAATATATAATTACCACCTTCATTTAGTTTGTCGGATAAGTACATTCATAGTCATCAAAATAAATTATTTGTACACGTCTTTTATCCGATAAGAGCTAACTGGGTAAGAGTATTCTCCCTCACTTACCACGTAAAAACCTCGGTTATTATCATAGGTCACGTCTTACCGGGTAAGATTTTCGCTCTTTGTCATCCTCACTGATAAAGTAAGTGTTAGACACTAAACAGGGGGACCCCTTATCCCCGTTTCTCTTCATACTAGCGATGGAGGGCCTTCATGTTGTGCTTAAAGAAGGGAAGGTCAAAAGCCTCCTGAAATGGGCAAGAGTAAGGAAAGGAAATTATTTGGTCTCTCATTTGTTTTACGCGGATGACGCCATCTTTGTAGGCAAGTGGGCCGAGAAGAACGCTAGGAATCTCGTGAGGATCTTACGATGTTTTTTCTTGATCTCCGGGTTTAAAATAAACATTCAGAAAAGCAAACTGTTTGGGATAGGGTCGACGAAGGGGATCTTGAGGCAATGGCAAGTCTACTGGGGTGTGGATACGGCAAGAGGCTGTTTTCGTACATTGGTCTGCCGGCGGGAAGTAATATGTTAAGAGCGGTTGGTTGGAAAGACATTTTAGAAAAGTTCGACACCAAACTCTCTAAATGGAAATCGCTGACTCTTTCGGTCGAAGGAAGGCTTACACTAATTAATAAAATAGGTCCTTATTAATTTGCCTACGTATTACATGTCCATTTTCAAAATCTCAAGCTCGATCGAAAAGACTTTGGAATCCCTTCGTAACCGGTTTTTCATCAGAGGAGACAGACAGTGAGGAAATGAAAATGACCTGGGTAAAATGGAAAAAGTGTCTCGTGAGCCGAAAAAAGGGGGTATTGGAATCGGAAGCATCTATGCGCTCAAAAGAGCTCTACTATTTAAATGGACTTGGCGATTTAAGGAGGACAAAAACACGTTGTGGGTAAAAGTCATCAGATCCATCTATAGATAGGATGGTATGATCGGATCCCAATTAATCAATAAGGAGGCAAAGTCTATTTGGATTGGTATTCTGAAGGCGGTCAACCAATTGAAGGAGAAAGGGGTCAACTTGTTATCGTTATGTAAGAAAAGTGTAGGAGATGGGAGTTCGACACTATTCTGGGAGGATGTTTGGATAGGAGAGAGTTTCCTAAAATCCAGTTTTCGAGGATTTATGCTCTTGATGTCGATAAATTGGCAACATTTAAAGACCGATTGAGGTTGAATGACTGGAATTCGTATCTCGGTAGGCCTTCGAGAGGCGGGGTGGAGATGGCTCAGTTGGAATCTCTTAAAGGAACTCTAAACTCGGTGATTTTAACCGATGTAAGGGATAGATGGCGGTGGACGTTGGATGGGTCGTGTGAGTTTACAGTGGCGTCGCTTAGAATCTGATTGATTCTAGCTCTTTGGAGGTGGAACAGACCCCACGTCGTGGAATAGGTTAGTACCTATCAAGGTTAATGTGTTTCTGTGGAGATTCGGTTTGTAATAAACCAAGTTCTTAATGCTAATTAACCTTAGGCTCTAGATTTAATTGTTGGGCTAGTGGTTAAATTGGGTTCTAAGCCCATGATTTATATATGTGAAGAGGAGAGGATTTCTTCATTTCCATACCCATTTTCTAAATTTTGTGTGTGCATATGTGTGTGTGTGTGTGTGTGTGAGAGAGAGAGAGAGAGAGAGAGAGAGAGTGAAAAGAAGTCTTGATGGAAATTACAATTGATTGAGGAACATTTGAAGAATTGAAGAAGAAAATGTGTGGGGATCATCATCCAAAGGTAATAATCTTTATTTTGTTGCTTAGATTTCTCCATTAATGGAGCATTTATATTTTATTTGGGGAATCTAGGGTTTCTTATGAGTTTTTATGAGAAACTATTGTGTTCTTGATGGAAATCTATCAATTGATCAATATTGGTACTAGAGTTTGGATTATGTAAGTTTTCCTCATAAATCCTATTAAGATTTGAGGGCTTTACGATCAAAAAGGTGGTTGATCCATGATTTATTTTAGGAAAATGGGTTTTCCTCATTTTGTGTTCTAAAATGGATTCTTTCAATTTAATTTGAAATTATAGAGTTTATTTGGGTATTTTGAACTAAGTGGTGAGTTCTCCATGGAAATCCATAATCTACCTAATTTTTGATATTATGATGGAACTTTGAATACATTTTCTCCTTGAATTTTTGAGTTGATTTCAATCCATTTTGGTATGATGATTTTATTTTAGAGGAGGTTATTCATAGTTTTGAATTTGGTAGAATAAATTTATTTTAGTGATGAAATGGTTATATTAATTGATGTAGATAAGATGGTGACTTCAAAGGATTTATCAATGTTTTGGGATGGTTAATCAATATGATATTTCGTTGGATTAGTCATAAAATCGTAGATTTGGATAATAGTATTTGAATGTTAGAATGGGGATTTGGTGGTGATTTTGAGTTGCAGGAATGACGAACACGGAACAGTGGTTCCCGTGGGTTTCCACATGGGCTAGGCCGCGGCATAAGCCATGTAACCTACTGTTTCGGTGCGGCTTCATTCGTTTTGTTTTTTCGCATCAAGTCAGGACTTAGACCTTTGACATAGGGGATTATCTTATGACTAAAATAGAAGACTTTTGAGGGTATTGCATTGGGTTAACACCCGTTTTATTTCGGTGAATTTAGGCTTTTGGTTTGGGAGTTTTAACCATTTGAGCTTGAGGCAAGGCGTGTCCACTTCAGGTGAGTTCCCTATCCCTTAAAAATGCAATTTGATGTGTTTCAAATGCTTTATATACTGATTATGGTTTTAACTTGTCATCTTTTGAATGCGAAAACTTACCATGATCACTTTTACAAGCTTTTGGGGTCGATATGTGCACTATCTGTTTATTTAGTGATACATGGCAAGTTCCTATTTATAATTAAATCACATTACCACTAAGGGACCATGGACATATAGGTTTGGTCCTTATGGACTGGTTTGTCGCTAAGGGAGTGCGATGGTGATTTATCTTTGCCATATTTCGCCAATACGTAAATGTTCCCAATAAGGAATGGGTCAAATTATTTGGTAAACCATTGCATATTTTCTGATTTCTTAATTATTGAAATGTTAACTGTTTTTATGGAAACTCACTAGACCTTTTGGTCTAACCCTCGCTTTTCAAAATAAACCATTCTCAGGCAGATACATTGTGGGGAAAGGCGATAAGGGTAATGGGAGGATGTGAAGTGTTAGAGAAGAGTTTATTTTAGCATGTTTCGTCTAGAATATTCAGCTATTGACTTTAGACAATTCCGCTGCTTATTGATTTATGTAATGAATTAATCCCTATTTGATTAATCTTATTTGGGTTGAACCTTGAATCTTATTTATATTTTGTAAGGTAAGTTTTGGGGTGTTACAGGGTTTGAAAAAGATCCCAACTAGGGATAATCTGATCAAAAGAGACATAGACGTTCATTCCTCTTTATGCCCGAACTGTGAAGTGGGAATCTCTTCTTCGAGTGTCAAATGGAAAAGGATATTTGGAGGAACATAGGCAGGTGGTGGAACATATATATTCCTGGTCTTATATATGTTCAGGAATGGAAGAGTTGGATGACGTCTATAAGACTGAGGAAAGAGGTGTTCGATTGCCTAGAAGCGATAACGTTTACGGCGCTTTGGTCAATATGGTCCTTTCGCAATAGGATCCTATTCGGAGCTACCAAACCTAGAAACACGGCATATGTGATAGCATTGTGTCGCACTCGTATAACTGGGTGCAATATAGAAGTAGCAGTTGTAATATCAATTGGGTCGGATGGCTCCAAGACCCCTCCCTTGCTATCACTGTTTTGTAATTCTCGTCTAGCGTCTTGCTAGTGTTTTAATAAAATGACGTTGTTTGATGTGCAAAAAAAAGTGTTAGTCACTAAAACAAAAACAGGTTTATGCGAAGTGACTTAATAAAATGTTTTATAAAACTTAAATTTATAGTACCTAAGAATAAAACATTGTATCTAATAATATTACAATAAGTTTATAAAATGTTTTGGGTTCCGTAACAAGCTTTTTAAAACATTTTTTAAATAAAGTATCGTATTAATTATTTTATATGACATTTATGAAAAGTGTTCTATAAACTCATTCTTTTATAGCACTACTATAAAATTGAGTATTTTCAACGGAAAATGTCGTTGAAAATTTTCTACGAATTTTAAAAGGATTATTGACAGAATATAATTTTTCTACGAATTTTCAACGAATTTCCGTTGAAAATTTCTCACAAACATGCATTTTCAACCAAATTTTTTTCAACGGAATGTCTCGTCAAAAAAAATTTGGTTGAAAATGCATTATGTGAGAGATTTTCAACGGAAATTCGTTGAAAATGCATGTTTGTAAAAGATTTTCAACGGAAATTTGTTGAAAATTCGTAGAAAATTTATGTTCTGTCAATAATCCTTCAAAAATTCGTAGAAAATTTTCAACGACATTTTCCGTTGAAAATACTCAATTTTATAGTAGTGATATAGGACGCTTTTTTCAAATGACGTCCTATAAAATATTTAATACAATATTTTATTCAAAAAATGGGCCTAAAAATTTGTAACGACACCCAAAAACGTTATATAAACTTATCGTAACGTTTTTACATAGGAGTATAAGACGTTTTACTATTTGGTCATATCAACAGCTTCTCTAAAATGGAGAAGACAGGGATTTTAAGCAATTTTTTTGCTCCAACAAGTTTTCTAAAATGAATAAAATAAGCATTTTGAGCAATTCTTTGTTCCAACAGCTTCCCCAAAATTTTCTTTAAATTGGAGAAAGTATGAGAGATGGTGCAAAAATCTCCAAATTTGGAGAAATCCCCAAAAATGATTACCACGAGAGAGAAGTTTTATTATTATGTTCCACCAATAAGAAATATTGAAATTAAATGTTTAGGCGAAAGAAATAACATTTTCTTAGAAATATAAAATATTTTAATAAGTATACCATTTGTAACACCTCGCCTTACCATGACACAATATTGTCCGCTTTGGCCTAAGCCGCACGAATTTGTTTATGGCGACCTGGCGAGGACTTCCCAGGGGGTCACCCATCCTGGTACTACTCCCACCCAAGCACGCTTAACCACAGAGTTCCAAGAACATGCCTTGTGTGTGGCCCCAAAACGCGTTGTGTTTAGGAAGCCCAAAGTTTACTTATGAACCCAACATCACTCCTGTCCACGACCGATATGGGATCTGCCTAAGGTGTTACATGAATTTTGTAATCTACAAAATAGAGAACCTGGAATTTTATGTAATATTTTTTAGAGATCGTAAATTTAGATTCTTAATTTTAAAGAAGTTGTTGAAAATTCTCAACACACTATTTGAACAATTAAAACACTTTAAGAGTCTTATGAACTCAATTTTATTATACTACGATAAATACTTAACCGATAAACGCTTAGCCACCATAACAGTGTACAAATCTCACCTTCCATCACCATTTTTGAAGAGAGAATATAATGTTAATTTAAATATTAAAAACTTTAGTAGATTTATTTAAATCTACAAATTATATATTAAATACAAAATATGAGTTAAATTACATGTGTGTATATATATATATATATGTATTTACCCTAGATCTTGACTTCCTGTTTCTTCATAAATAGAGTAAACTACGATTTTCGTCCCTGTGGTTTGATGTTTATAACGATTTTCGTCCCTGTAGTTTAAAAACTGCTTTTTTCGTCCCTTTGGTTTCAATTTCTTTCGTTTTTCGTCCTTGATATTGACTATGTTAAAAATAATGCGTTGACTCAAGGATTTTATGGTCATTTCAGCTTTTATTTATTTATTTTATTATTTTTATCGAAGACTAAATCATTTATTAAAAAAGAAATGAGGAAATAAGCTAACCTACCCACGTGACTATCCTCCCACCTCACCCCACCCATCTTCTTCCCCACCCATCTTCTTCTATGTTTAGTCTTCTGCAAATCGTAAACCAAAAAAGAAAGCCACACCATTTTTATTTTAAACAACAAAAAACATACAAAGTCAATGAACATGAATAAAAGACCGAGTCAGCTCACCTCCTTCACTAGGATGGATGATGTTTTTAATATATATATATATATATATATATATATATATATATATATATAGGGTTAGGTTCAAATGTGAACTCATTTTTGGTTGTGAACGTGAGGACGAATCTCAGCCACACATCTTCGGTTATGGTGGACGTGATCACGGAGGATTGACGCGATTCATGGGAGGGTAGAGGTTATTAAAGGAGGGGAACCAGGTCAAAGCCGTCTTTATTGACCGGATGTGTGGCTGAGATTCGTCCTCACGTTCACAACCAAAATTGAGGTCACGTTTGAACCTAACCCTGTATATATATATATATAAAATTTGCAGCTGAAAAAAAGGAACAAAACAATGCACTCTGTTTTTTTGTTAACTGAGACAACATTGCTCCATCTTATCATCTCATAAAAAAACTTATCATTTCGTGTTCAGTGAAACGAACCAAGAATTTTTTTATAAAAATAATCAAATTCATACACTAAATTAACCATTTTTATATGGAAGCAACATCAAATACAGGCATGAAATACAAAAATTTACCTCCAACCAATTAACGGTATTTACACACAAACTCTTCTTTCATGTTCATTGACTTTGTATGTTTTTTGTTGTTCAAAATAAAAATGGTGTGGCTTTCTTTTTTTTGTTTACGATTTGCAGAAGACTAAACATAGAAGAAGATGGGTGGGGAAGAAGATGGGTGGGTTAGCTTATTTCCTCATTTCTTTTTTAATAAATGATTTAGTCTTTGATAAAAATAATAAAATAAATAAATAAAAGCTGAAATGACCATAAAATCCCTGAGTCGATGCATTATTTTTAACATAGTCAATATCAGGGACGAAAAACGAAAGAAATTGAAACCACAGGGACGAAAAAAGCAGTTTTTAAACCACAAGGACGAAAATCGTTATAAACATCAAACCGTAGGAACGAAAATCGTAGTTTACTCCCATAAATATATCTCTATCTATCTTTCTAGTCTCTTGCCTTTGGAATCTTTATCTGTCTTTTAATTAATTTTTCTCTCATTAGAATTAATCAAAAGCAACAAGAAGTATGCAAAGATCATCATCAAATGAAGAACTCCCAGATTGTTGCTATCAACAGAATCAACCAAGCTTAATCAAACCCAGCAGCCCCACCCCAAATCACATGCTTTATCTCTCCAATCTTGATGATCAAAAGTTTCTTAGATTCTCCATCAAATATCTTTATCTTTTTCAAAACTCTGTAAACATACATCTACTCAAACTCTCTCTTTCTAGGGTTCTTGTTGATTACTATCCATTAGCAGGAAGATTGAAAACCCTACACTCATCTCATCATGATGATGATGGTGATGATGATGATGGTGATGATGATGATGATGGTGATGATGGTGATGATGGTGATGATGATGATGATGATGAGAAGCTTCAAGTTGATTGCAATGGTGAAGGTGCTGTTTTTGCTGAAGCATTCATGGATATCAGTGCTCAAGAGTTCCTTCAGATTTCTCAGAAACCAAATAAGTCTTGGAGGAAGCTGCTTTTTAGGGTGGATGCTCCAACTTTTCTAGATACTCCTCCTCTTGTTGTTCAAGTAAGTTTTTTTTTTTTTAAATTCTAATTCCTTCAATTTAAGATACAAAAATAAATAACTGTTTCAAAATATATATGAAAACCGAGTTTTAGTTGTGAACGTAAGGATACAGAAGTGTAACACGTGTCTCCTGTGTTCACGAGTTATTCATTTTGAATGGATCATGAATTCATGATCGTGTGTTATTCATACTGAATTTGTATAATTCATTATGAATAGTTTATGAATTCACATTTGTTATTCATATTAAATGAGACATGTGTTGTGATTTCTTTTGTCCTCACGTTAACAATGAAAATTAAGTTCGCATTTGAACTTTCATCTATGTATATATATCTTTTGTAGGTCCATAACCATGATCATGAGATCTAAATTACATTTAAGGTTAAATTAGAACAACTTTTTAATCAACGGATATACGTTTTTCGTATTTTGTTTGTTATTTTTTCTAATTAATTGTTTAAATCATCCGTGAAGTTGTTCATTTTTCATAAATGATCAAAAATAAATTTGATAAACATACATTAAAACAAATACTTCCTATTTTCGTATTTATTAAATAGAAAAGGGACTGATTTTGTCAAGAATAAAGATTAAAATACTCTTTTTGTATAATTTGAAATCTTGAATCAAATTTTTATGCAACCTTTGTTAGATAATACGGTTAAAATAATACTATTTCTTTCGATTAGTATGAAGATTAAATAGATTCTTGTGTATTTTAGTTTGTTATGTTAAAGTTTTTGAATGAAATGACATATATACTAAATCATTATATGTAATATTATTTTATTATATATAGAAAACATACTCGTACTTGACAAATGGCAAAAGAAAACCTGAATGCTTTTGTGCTATTCTTTTTGCCAAATGCAGCGTGTTTACCATTATTTTGTTCATTTTTAGTAGAGTAAATTGCAAATTTGGTCCCTATGGTTTGTGAATTTTTGTGGTTTTGGTCCCTAGAAAATTTTTATTCCACCAAAACCACTATGGTATGCATTTCGTTGTGGATTTGGTCCCTGAGGCTAACGCCGTCTCTATTTCTGCCGTTAAGCCCCTCCATGTGCCTTGCACATGAGGGCATTTTAGTCCTTTGATTTTTTTTCACTAAAAACAAAAATAAGAGGGACTAAAAATGTAACTTGCTATTTATTATTAAATAATTTTATTATTAATATATATATATATATAATATATTATAATCATTATATACGATATATATATATATATGTTTACAAAGAGATCATCATCTCCATGAATACGCCTCCGGCTAAACTTTCATCCCCATCATTTGAAGCTCCGACGAATCCATCCCTATCATTTGAATCTGAAACTCAAACCCATTTCGAAGCCAAAACCCATTTGAATCAATGATAGAGGTATGGTCAACGATGGAAATCCAAAAGACACCCACCACGCCGGAAAATCCAGATCGTCGGCCACCCACCCCTTTCTTTTCCGACGAACTCCCCTCCGACGACCCCTTCCCGACCACCCACCCCCTTTTTTTTCAGACACGGCCGGAGGTCTCGCCGGAGAAGACGACCGGAGGTCTCGTCGGAGAAGACGACGACCGGATGCCTCGCCGGAAAAGACGAGATGTTTTGGGGACTGATGGGTTTTTTTTCGAAAGAGATGAACGGTGGATTTGGGTTTATTTCATATGAACAGAGGGTTTGATTTTATGGGTTTTGTTAAAATTTTGGTTGTTCAAGGCTGGATAAAATGAAGGAAGAGATGGATTGTTCATGGTTTGACTTTTGTTTTGGTTCACCGGAGATGTCACCGGAGAAGATCACCGGAGATGTCATCGAAGAAGATGACGTTGCTGTTGATCTCGTAAATTATTGAAACCATTTTTGTCCGGAGAATTGAAACCAACAGTTGCCGGAGATGGTGCTCGGAGGTGCACCACTGCACTGTATAAAGTAAGAATAAGAATAATAATAATAATAATAATAATAATAATAAGAAGAAGAAGAAGAAGAAGAAGAAGAGAAGAAGAAGAAGAAGAAGAAGAAGAAGAAGAAGAAGAATTCAAGAAGAAGAAGAAATGGGAGGGGGGGGGGAGCTGGAGAAGCCGAAGTGGGGGAGGGGAGGGGTAGGTGGGGATATGTTATAATGATTATAATATATTTTATATATATATATATTAATAATAAATAGCAAGTTACATTTTTAGTCCCTCTTATTTTTGTTTTTAGTGAAAAAAAGTCAAAGGACTAAAATGCCCTCATGTGCAAGGCACATGGAGGGGCTTAACGGCAGAAATAGAGACGGCGTTAGCCTCAGGGACCAAATCCACAACGGAATGCATATCATAGTGGTTTTGGTGCAATAAAAATTTTTTAGGGACCAAAATCATAAAAATTCACAAACCATAGGGACCAAATTTGCAATTTACTCTTTTTAGTATTTCGATAACTTTTACATTTATATAAATATATTTTTATTTTGTGCTAACATAAATGGAATAGTTTTCTATTTTATGGTGGCTTAAAAGTTAAAATATACACAACTTCAAAAGATCCATTTTGATATTACTAATTTAGCTTTCGCTAATTATTATAATACATTTATTTTATTTCTTTAAAATACACATAAAATAATCGATTAATATAAACTATTTATTAAACAATATAAAGTTGCTACGTTGGTTAGTTTTTTGTTATTCCAAAAACCGTAATATAATTTTATTTTTATTTTTTAAATTTGCTAACTTACTCTTTCGTCGTAGTTATCATAAAATTAAACTAAAATGAATCTTGCTACATAGTCTTTTTGCTCGTCTAAATGAGTAATTTATTTATTTATTTATTTATTTATGAGTAAATTAAGTATTTGATCCTTGTGGTTTTAAATTTGCCTTGGATTTGGTGTCTAGAGTTTCCTATTCTAAATTAGCTCCCAAAATTTACATTTTCGTAAAATTTTGGTCCCTATCACTAACAGTTGTTAACACTTTTCCTTTAGGTGAGGGACATTTTTGTTCTTAGCTAATATGATGCATTTTTATAAAAATGTCTTTAAAAACTTGTTAAAACGTCTAAATTTTTTATTACAGCATCTTAGATAAGACATTTTATTTTTTTAGTCCTATAAATTAAGTCTTATAAAGAGTTATAGTGGGACGTTTATAAGTTTTTGACATCAATAAATTCAATTTTGTTGTAGTGTTCAAAGCAAAATTTACACTTAAAGGATGAAAACTTGACTTATTATAGTTAGGTCCCACTTTTAAATATTGTGCTAAACCTCAAGGACCAAAATTGAAGTTTACACATATACTTTTTAAAATCTATTTTCAATAAGTAAAGAAATAATAACAAACATTAAAGTGAATTATCGACCTAGTGCCTACTACAAAATGTACAATCCTTGACCTTTCCAATTATAGCCTCGTACAATTCCGTAGAAAATTTTGTTTTTCAAATTTAGCCCTTCTTCTAATGCAAAATGTCACCAAGGACCTTCAATTTCAAGATTGAATATATGATTTTTTTTCCCTTTTTATCAATTGAAATATAGTTAACTTTTTCTGATTAAAAACACAAAATAATTTTTGTTCTTGACTTCAATTGTCATAGGTGACAAAACTTCGTTGCGGAGGAATGATTTTGTGCACATCCATTAACCATTGTTTATGTGATGGCATTGGAACATCTCAATTCTTGCATGATTGGGCCTATCTTACCACCAAACCCACTGATAGTGTTCTAGTAACACCATTTCATTCTCGACACATGTTCAAGCCTAGGTCCCCTTCCTCACATTTACCTTTATTGCATCCTGCATATACCAAAAACACCCCTAACCCTATTGTCGAAGATAGATTTTCCGTTAACCGATATTTACAATCTCAACCACTTGTTCCTGCATCATTGACCTACACTGCTTCTAACATCGTACGCCTTAAAAGTCAATGTGTACCATCAGTAAAATGTACAACTTTTGAGGTCTTAGCATCCCATACATGGCGTTCATGGGTTAAGTCGCTCAATCTTGCACCGTCTCTCGAGGTGAAGCTCCTATTTTCCATGAATATTCGAAATAAAGTAAACCCAAAAATTCCAAAAGGATATTACGCAAATGGGTTTGTGCTGGCATGTGCTAAGACAACTGTTAAAGGGTTGGTTGATGGTAACTTGCACCACGTCGTGAAACTGGTGCAAGAAGCCAAGGCAGCCCTTACTGATGATCGCGTCAATGACATCTTAGAATTGTTAGAGGACAAAAACATAAAAACCGATCTCAGCTCAAGTTTAGTTATATCCCAATGGTCCAAACTAGGATTAGAGGACTTGGATTTTGGAGAAGGGAAGCCTTTGCATATGGGTCCTCTTACCAGTGACATTTATTGTTTGTTTTTGCCTGTCATAGGCCACCCAAACGACATTCGAGTGCTTGTGTCCTTGCCCAAAAACCTAGTCAGCAAATTTGAGTATCACATGAACAACTTTATTGATTCAAATAACGTAGAAGCAATCGGAAATTGCGAGAAATAAAAGTTTTGTTATAATTTTATTTCAAATTTTATGTTTAACTCTAAGGATGTGGTAACATGTTAGATTAACTTAACTGTAACACACCATTAATAAAGCATGTCAATGACTCTTGTTACTTGTTTGTTTTGTATTAATGAAGTGTAAATTTTTACATATTCATGCATATTTCAATTATAAAATGCGAGTTTATAATTGATATATATATATATATATATATATGTATGTTTGTATGTATGTATATTTTTTATTTAACATGCAAATCCAATAGCTATGTTTTGAACACCGAAATGAGCTCGTAGAACAAGATATTAGCTCAATTATATTATAAAGATATTAATCAATTATGCAGGTTCAGTCAAATTTTTAATTTTAATTATGATTGACGTAAATTTTAGCAATAAAATAATATTATTATCATATGTCTATTATCATTTAAATGATGAAATTTACATTAAAATTAAACATATTTTGTTCTTTTTAATTTAGAAAACTTATTTTTAAAAACTTATTTTGGGAACGTATTAAATATTTTATTTAATTAAAGCAACATATTATATATTTAATGTAACTAAATAAACATAGTATTAGTTAATGGAAAATTGAATGCATTATCTTGAGGGAATGTAGTAGCTAATGATTATATGGCACATATAAAAAGCATGATGATATGATTATGATTCAATATGAAAATGTGATGTTTGTTAGAATAGCAATCATTTAAAAAATTTAAAACCATTTATTTATGAAGTGCTTTTCTACCTCATATGTAATGATTGGCCAACTATGCATTTGGATGCTTATTATTGATTTTTAAATTTTTAAAACAATTATTTTTTCAAAATTTTATTTTAGAGTAAGAGGTTGTTTCACAGTTGTTTGTTGAATAATTTACCATAAAATAACTAAAAGTATTTTTAACAAATTTCTTAAAATTTTCTAAAATATGGAACTAAAAGGTAAAGTCTACAAAAATATCACTTTCATCCTTCAAAATATCATTAATTATAATATTAAAATATTTCATTTATCTATTAAAAATATTATTTCTTTCTTTAAATATTTATTTTTA
The DNA here is from genome assembly GCA_036898165.1 of Silybum marianum. Taxonomy (NCBI): domain Eukaryota; kingdom Viridiplantae; phylum Streptophyta; class Magnoliopsida; order Asterales; family Asteraceae; genus Silybum; species Silybum marianum. The sequence goes on from CM072542.1 coordinate 7,083,585, forward strand.
AAATTTTCTATTCGTGCTCACACTTGATAATCATTTTTGGGGCATATTTGGAGAGAAACTCTTATTTCTCATACTTTCTCCATTTTTGAGATATTTTGAGAAAACTCTTGAAGCAAAATATTTACCCAAAATCCTCATTTCCCTTTTTTTCTCCATTTTGGAGAAGCTCTTGAGGATGCTCTAAGTGGTCAGAATGATTAAAAGATTCTTATAATATAGTGCAAAATGAAATAAAATTGTTTAGTAATTGTTCAAACTGAAAATAAAGCTCTGAATGGTTAAGGGGGTCCACGATGCAAAATGATTCAGAGGGTTTTGGAACCATTAAAAGACAGATTTATTTTTTGCCAAATAAGATTCATCTCTTAGCAATTTAGAGGTGGCCTCTTAATGAAAATGTTAAGAGGTAAACAAACGGCCCCAAAATTACTTATGCCTATTGTTTTATAGTTATTTTGGTTTTATTCTTTACAAATTTTCTATTCTAAAACCCTATATGGTCTTAACGGTTAGTATCCTACCATCAACAGTGGTTAACTCATATCCATTAAATGTGAGCATTTTGATCTTTTTGTCGTTTTTTTTTGTCTTTTTCTCATTTATATAAATAAATAATATATTATACATGTTATGTAAATTATTTTATATTATATTTATACTTATTTACACATAATTCCCTACCTTTCCCTCCTCAACTCTAACCCTAACCCTGACCCTTCTGTTACTTTCCCGCCCCAATCTCCAATGAAGCTTCCATCTTCGACCACCCTTCTTTGTCTCCAGCACAATGGTTCCAACATACTAGCATACACCCCATCCCTCCCTTTCTATTCCCCAAACCTGCAACAATCAACTTGAACGCATCCACCCTCTCTCCCCAAACTCGTAACAGTCAACTTCAACCTCACTAATACAAAATCTAGTCCCCCATTTTCAAACTCGAACCAAAATGTTGACAGAATTGGGTATTAATTTACTTGACAAGAAACCCTCATTCTCAACTCGTTCTTAGGCATGACGAATATGGTGGAATGGTGGTGGTTTTGGATGATTTTCAAAACAATCTTTTGATGTTCCTTGCACCACGATATTCCACTTCACCCACCACTACACCTTCTTAATTTATGTCCGAAAGAAAAACCTAGGATTCATAACCAACAAAAATTAGAGTTGGTGCAGTTAAATGACTCACACCACCACCATTTGCCCTTTCATCCACCACTAAACCTCCTTGATTTTTGTCCCAAAGAAAAACCTAGAACTTGAACCAACAAATTAGAGTTGGAGTAATTAAATGAATCAGAGTTGGTATGTATGTGTGGAAAATGAATCAAAGTAAGTTCTTGAAAATCCAATGTGGAATGGTTGGGAAAGGGAGATACGACGTTGTTACTCGACGGTGCAAGAGGAAATTGAAGGGGAAGGTGCAATAATGGTGGGAGGGCAATGATGGGATGAGGGTGGTTCGGGAAATGGGGAAGAATAAGAGCGGCAGGGAGTGTCATTCACCAAAGAAGATGACTGTTGCTGATGAAGTGTGTGTGTATGTGTGTGTGTATATATATATAGAGAGAGAGAGAGAGACTCGAAATCAAATAGAAAAAAGTGATTATGATAGAGAAGTTTGAGAAATGATTTCATCCTTCAATCTAAATTTGGTCAAATGGCTAAAAATTTCTTTGTTTTACAAAGGAAGAGCATTATTGTTGAATAAAAAACATTAGAGTGAATTGTGATGTGGTCAATATGGTATGGTAATAATTACAAAATTGGTCCACAAACGGTAATTTTACATATAAACCCTCAAAGATTGCACTTTCTTTTCAAGTTGGTCCTTCCTCACCACTAGGGGTGAGCGTTTGGACCGAACCGGTCCGAACCGGCACCGAACCGGTTTGGAACCGGAACCGGAAATGCGATATTATTAGAACCGATAACCGGACCGTATAGGCAATACCGGTGCCGGTGCCGGTTCCGGTCCCGGTTTTCCGGTAAAAAACCCGGTTGGAACCGCTTTATATTAAAACCTATTATTTCAATTATGAATTAACAATATACAAATTGACAACCTTAAAATTTAGTTCTTAAAAATATAAACCACTTTAAATCTTTTAATTTATATCATAAATATTATATGGCTAATGTTTTTTTATGATTTTTTGCTCTAGATCAACACGTTTAAAAATATATATATATATATATATATATATATATATATATATATATATATATGAGTTGTTTGATCAACAAACTTCAAAATTCATACTTTTATTACCACCACCGACAAAATACCATCACAATTACCAATACAGCCCCCCCTTCCTTTGCATCGTGTCTACAATAAAATTGAAATCTTGATTTACATTAAAGAATTTAATTGATTGTTGTCTTTGTTTAATGGCGTAAGACAATTGTCATCGCGGATAAAAAGTTTGGATTTTTACTTTTTTTTATATAGTTATTTTATGACACATTAATGATTAATAAATGAACGATAGGTTATTTATATGGTTATGTTACAAAAGATATGCTTGTTAAATTTTGAAAGGTTATTTTGAGATATTAGAAAACATAATAAATTAATTAAATTAGAATTAGATACTTATTTAAAATTCCGGGCCGGTTCCGGTTAATTACCCGAAAAATTGGCACCGAACCCGGTTTGGAACCGGAACCGAATATGGAGGATTTGAAGAACCGAAAACCGGACCGGTTGGACTATACCAGTGCCAGTTCCGGTGCCGGTCCCGGTTCGGACCAGTTCTTATGGGTCAAATGCTCACCCCTACTCACCACCACCTCCATCTCCCACTCCCACCATAACCGCCACCGACTACCACCCAACACCACCACCACTACCAACCGTCGTAACCCACCACCACTTTTTATGACTACTTATTTACATTTTATATAACACTTTGAAAAATAAAAAAAAGTTGGTGAAATAATTTATTTACACATGTAAAATACTAAATCAAACAATAAAGAACAAAAATTGTTATTTAAAGTATTTAAAAGAACGTAATGGATCGACTTTAAGTTTGAGGCATCACCATTCACCGACCCCAATTAAAGTAGTTTGGAGGATATCTATCCGTTCATATGATTAGACTTTATGAATATGAATAAATAACGAGAAAATTATTACTTTAACCATTTCAGAAAATTGTATATTCAAAATAACCAAAATTTCTCTCAACTTATTAAAATAACCAAAATTCTTATGAATACACTTAGTATGATACGAAATGCAATTCGTACACACATATACAAAAAATAAATGATTTCGTATTTAACATAAATCTTATACTAACATACAAATTAATTTACAACACACACACACAAGTATTTCGTATTACACAAGACAACACAAAAACATAGGAAATCCATTATAATAAACAACAACCCTTTGTAAATTTATAGTTTAAGCCCCTATTATTACTTAGTTTATTTACTTTAGGTTCTTTACTTTTTAACTTTTCGTTTTACACTCTTATCACATTAACCTACATAATCTTATATCAATTAAAATACATTTAAAAAATACGTTTTTATTTTAACAAGTTACACCATTATAATCGTCTCGTTAATACCTTCGAAATGAGTCCAATATTGAATATTTTTTTATTTAATTATATTATTATATATTATATATACTACGAAAAAATATTTTTTATATTTATACTTTATACCCTTATGGTTATTTAATTAATTTCTGGTACATCCTTTGCTTTGTCAATTTTCGTGTTATACTCTTATTACATTAAAATACATAATCTTATGTTAACTAAAATATGTTAAAAATACGTTAAAGAATATAAATATTGGTATGCATCAAACGTTTTAACATGTATACCATTTACATAATTCTATAAATAATTGGATTTGGAATAAATTAAAGTTATTTATTATAAATTAAAATTAATATATGATTATTTATTTTAATGTGATAAAGGTATAAGTATAACACGACAATTAAAAAATCAAATAATGTACCACAAATTAAATAAATAAATATAAGAGTATAAATTGTACTACATATAATATATAATAATATAGTTAAATCAAAAAATATTCAATATTAGGCTCATTTCGAAGGTATTAACGAGATGATTATAATGATGTAACTTGTTAAAATAAAAACGTATTTTTTAAATGTATTTTAATTGATATACGATTATGTAGGTTAATGTGATAAGAGTGTAAAACGAAAAGTTAAAAAGTAAATGACCTAAAGTAAATAAACTAAGTAATAATAGGGGCTTAAACTGTAAATTTACAAAGGGGTTGTTGTTTATTATAATTTCGTATGTTTTTGTGTTGTCTCATGTAATACTAAATACATATGTGTGTGTGTGTTGTAATTTCATTTCGTATGTTTGTATAAGATTTATGTTAAATACAAAATCATTTATTTTGTGTGTGTGTACGAAATGCAATTGCATTTCGTATCATACTAAATGTATTCATGAGAATTTTGGTTATTTTGGTAAGTTGTGAGATATATTTTGGTTATTTTGGGTATACAATTTTTTGAAATGGTTAAAACAATAATTTTCACTAAATAATAACCGATCATCGAGTTATAATTAATCATTTCAAAGTGAATTTTCTAATTCTAAATTGCAAATTAAAATAAACCATGTATATCATTGTATAATTTTTTAGAACAAACATTTTAGTGACCTTTCATAGCATAATTTATTAAATTAAAATATTTGTTTAAACACAGCTTTTAAATTAATTGTTGTTTAAAAATAGATTTGTACGTAATAAATATAAACAAGTAGGCCACTAATAGGCAACTTTATAGACCAACATGAGAATATATTATTGGCTCGTTTTTCTTCACCAAATCAAGTTTCCCCAACATGCTCTACTTGCAATTTTCGATTTTATCCGCACTTTATATGATAATATGACTAATTACTATTATTTAAGTAATTAGTTAATTATTAAGAGGAGTAAAATAAAACACACGGCTTTATTTATATATATATACTAGAAGGGTACTCGCGCAATGCAGCGAGATGCATCTTAATTTTAAGTTTCATTTTAATTTTTGATTCTATCGATTTTCTAATGATTTTATGTGGTTTTAAGAAAACGATTTTAAGATTTTCATTTAAAAGTTCTTTTTTTATGTAATTTCTCTAATTCAAAAATTTTATCATAATTAAATTTAGGTTTAATAACGAATATAACTTTTTATATAGATGATAATTAAGTATTCTGTTAGAACTCAATGATTATTTTAATTATATTTTAGATTTTTTATATTTAAAATTAGATGTTTATCTTGTATTTGATCATACTTATCTTTAGTTAGTTACAGATTCTGAAATGAAGCTTTAATAAGTTGTACTTACGCATAATTTATTTGTAATCTTGAAAATTAAGTAATTAGCATTAAATAGTAGTACTTAAGGCTTAAAAAGTTGTTTTTAAAAGTTTTTGGCCAAATGCTTTATAATATAGTATATATATATATATATGCAAAAAATAGTTTAATTTGAGTACGAATCGTTTCAAGTTTCAACTAACATGTTGGATGTTTATAGATTTTTCAATTTTTATAGGTTTTTATTATTTTTTTCATGTTCTATAATAAAAATTAGGTTTATAGGACGTCAAAATTGTTTAAATAATAGACTATTTTATCAGACATAAATTTATTGGACCAAATAATAAAATGTTCTATCTTAAAATGTTGTTGTAAGTTTATAGAACGTTTTTTTGACATCATAACAAGTTTTTAGGACACTTTTAAAATAAAATGACGTATTAGCTATTTTATGCGACACTTTTCGAAAAAAAAATGTCTTGTTTTTTAAGGCATGTTTAAAAATTAAAATACAGTAGTGTTGTAAACCACCGCTAACCAAATAAAAGTCAACACCCTATAGTAAGATTGTTGGTAAGCGGTTTTTTAGTCTATAATCACTAAGCGGGTATGAGTCAACATCGTCAATGACCTTATTAGGTAAGATTTTTTATCATCAAAATGACATAGTAAGATTGTTGGTAAACATCACTTACGGACCATTTAGCAAACACTTACCCGGTAAGCGATTACCGGTAAAATTCAACACTATCATTTGCTTATCGGATAAGATTTTAGTCCACCAAAATGGCATTGTATGTAACAATTTACCCGGTAAGCGCTTATCGTGGTAAGAGTCGTGGCCCTCACTTACTGGGTAAGACTCTTGGTTCTTGTCTCGCTCTTTTTAAGTAAGATTCTTAGTCCTTCCTACATTCGTTTCGATAGAGTGATGTGACTCGGTAAATGCTTACCCATGTAAGCATTTGGTAAACAGCTCCTTGGTCGATATAAGTTAACCAAAAAAAATCACTACCCTCAGTTACCAGGTAAGATCCTCGGTTCATGTCGTGCTTGTACCGAATAAGATTCTCGATGGGCATGCCCACCTGATAAGGCAAGTGACCCAGTAAGCACTCTCTGTTCGTATTTGGTAACTCTCTCTGTAACGCCCTAAAAATTAGAACAAATTTAAACCGAAAGTAAATGCGGAATTAATTAAAATCACCCAACAAGTGGGGTATGAGTATGGGAGTTTACATCAAAGCATGGACATTAAAATAACAACCTATTAATCTATACTATTCGGAATATAGATTACAATGGGTGTTACTAATATCCTCAAAATAATATACTATACTCCAACTATGTATATACTCTATGAGCATATCTCCAAAAAGGTGTCCTCTCTCTCGACACATCAACCCGCCCTTCTCTAAAGAGTCTCATCAAGCTGCTTACCTGCTAAACCACATTTTAAAATCAAGTGTTAGGCTTACGCCTAGTGAGACAAACAGTTAAATGGATAAAACAATTAAAACATTTACAACAAAGATACGGTGCATTTTATCCCATTTAACTTCACTTGAAATAACTCACTCTTAATAAGTAAGGATCTTTTATAAACAATCGGGGGAGATCCGATATTACCATTAGTCGTGACGGAACACAAGGTAGGCCATGAATCAATGTTATGGAGCGGCACATAAAGGTCTGGTAGCCATTGACATCAACCACAATACAGTCTTTAGTCATTTGTACACATAAGCTCGAGCCTCAGAAATTGCACGCTAACCACAATGCATATTCCGAGAGTGTGAAAGGATAGATTGGAAATTACACAATTTATCGCAATGCCTATTTCCAATTTAAAAGTGGGTTCATCCTATCCTTCACAACGTTAAAAAAATACCGACTCTTATGCCTATGGATCCATATTATACTAGTCTAATAATCAACTACATCAAACGAGACGCATTGATAGTGTTCCAAACACTGGAAATCTTTATATAAATGATTTCCTTGAAAAGCAAGTTTTACCAAAAATTAGGTGAAACTATTTTAGTTCCAAAATCAGATATTTTCTTATCAAGAGACATTTACAAGTAATATGATACCATCTAAAATGCCCATTTCAAATCCAAGATCAAAATCCCCAAATTTCTCATTTTGACCTAAAACCTCCAAACTTAGCCAAACACATATATACTTGAGTTTATAACCTAGAAAGAGTAAATAAGAACATTTATGACAAGTATTATGGTTGTAAAAGGTTGGATTTGAACTCATAAGGCTAAGGTTAGGAAAACCCTAGTATTCTCCCTAAAATGGATGAAAATGGTGGAACTTGGTGGAGAAGATGAAGAACACACTTCTTGAAGCTTGAGTCCCAAATCTCTAGCTTGGATGATGAGTAAATGCACTTGCGTTGGTGGGAATATGGAGTAAATGCTCAAAGGTTTGTGGTTGGTGAAGAAATATAGAGAGAGAATCGTGTAGGTGAAATGTGTTGGTGAAAATGAGATGAAAACCCACTTAAATGCATCACCCAACATAAATCCAGAGTCTGACGCCAGATATGGATGCTAGTTACGTTCGTAACTGGCATTGGTAACTCACGCGGCTCCATCTTGACCAAACAGACCCCGGCGCTAGTTGTGAAGCTAGTTACGTTTCGTAACTGGCATTCGTAACTCACGCGGCTCCATCTTGACCAAACAGACCCCGACGCTAGTTGTGAAGCTAGTTACATTTCGTAACTGACATTGGTAACTGGCCCTAACCAAACAGAGTATAAAGCCACTTAGTGGCGTGGGTTAGCTTTCGTAACTGGCACCAGTAACTGGCCCGAGCCATTTAAGTCACCCCGAAACTCCCAAACTTGATTTCCGACGCATAGCTTCGATCTTTTTCATCAACCAAACTAAAACCCGATTAAAATACATTTTTTTAGTATCAAAATCATTTTATCTAAATTTCCGGGTGTTACACTCTCTCTCTCTCTCTCAATATATATATATATATATATATATATATACACGTGCAAGCGTGTGTACACGTGCGTGTACGTGCGCGCGCGCACACACACACACACACATATATATATATATATAATCATAGGGGCTTAGTCAAATAAGAACTGATTAATTTGTGGAAAATATATTAACTAATGTGAACCAATTGTTTTAAGTAATTAATGTTATTTACTAAAATAATATAAAGGGTAAATTGGTAAAATTGGTTATCACAATGCATCTTATATGTGTTTATTATAATGGTATCACAATGTGTATTACATAATGGTATCATGGTGGACTGTGGACGGATAGAAGAGAGAAGAGAATTTAAAATATCTAAAATTCCCTTTGATTAAAAATTTAACCAAAATTACCAAATTATAAGTATGCTAATTTAACCATTGATTTGTGGTAAATATTGGTTCAAACGAGAACACTTTCATCTTATGAGAACGCGAAAACATTTTTTTTACCATAGACAATCACATGTGAAACTATTATTTCATTACATATGATACACATGTGACACTAAATCAGAGACGCGGGGGACTTTTGGTGCGATATTGGTTGCGGGCTAAGTCACCCTTACACCACTAAGCCCTTCATATGTATGATCACATGTGATAAGGGTGGTTTTGATGTGACATTTTAATCCATCAAGACCATTAGATGTGATACCAAATCATAGACATGGACGACTTTTGGCGCGACCTAAGTCGCGGGACACGTCGCCTACAAACCACCAGGTCCCATCATGTGTATTATCACATGTGATAAGGGTGTTCGCATTTGAACCTCCACCTATACACACACATATATATATATATATATGTATATGTGTGTGTGTGTTTAGAAGGATGATTATACGATAAACAAATTAATTTACAAGAAAACGAGAAGTAATATAGGACACATAGATATTTAGTAAATGATTAAATAGAACATTTTTAAATTAAAAATGAAAGCATTATATGTAACCGTATAGATAATCTCTGATAATTTTTTTCCATACCGATTTCTGACGATCCTAAAATACCAATTTCATCATAAAAATAATTATGTAACAGTTTGATTATAAGTTTTTATCACACACGATCATTTGTTCAATAATTATTTAAATCACATGTGATAATTGTAGATATAAATATCTACATACTTGGTTTATTAATGATCATTACAGATCGATTTGGAAAACATATGTGATTATGTATATTTACATTTAAAGATATTTTATGATGCAAATAATATTATCACATGTGATAATACATAACTTATACTCATACGTATACTATCATATGTGATATGTATAAAAACTCACAGAGTGAATTATATGTTAATTGAAGTTAATTATATGTGATTAAAACGTGGATCCAGAAAATAAAGAAAAAATGGTGAAAAAGACAATAAATTAATTATGGATATCATATATGATATTTAATGAAACTTGTGATTTTTTTAATTAAAAGTGTATTTTAAAAAATATATTAAACTAGATAAAAAATTATAAATTAGTTAAAATTAGAAAATAAATAAATTGAAAAGATATAATGAGATTTTCAAGTGATTTATATATTGTTTTTGTTATAATTATATCATTAAAAAAATATTTGATTCAATTCAAAAACGATGATATCTTAATTTTTTTAAATTATTTAATATTTTTTATTTAGGGTATTTTTTTAATTAATGATTATTTTGTTTATCACATTCTTGCAAATTGGTCGTCTTTTCACTTAAACGTACTTCTATATATGTATGTGTCTATACATTAAGGGGGATTTTATTTTAATAACCTATAAAATTGTGATAATCTTGAGAACTTATACGTAATGTGTTATTTTATGCAAAAAAATTTATTTAAGACTAGGATTTAAAATATTCATTAACATATATTTTTTTTCACAATGTGATTGTTTCATGTGTACTTGGTTTATAAATATTATGAGCCTTTTTGATGTATTTGTGGAAAAAAAACACGTAAAAAGATTTCACATTGTAAACCGATTACATATGAAGGAAATACATTGTTGAAACATATATATATTAATCAATACGTTAAATATTATACTTAGATGGAAAAAAATCATATGAAATAACAGATGTTGTCTAAGTTCTCAAAATTATCATAATTTCATGAATTCTTAAATGATTAAACCCCTATAAATTAATATGTATATTAAATATATAAAAATGTCAGTTTTTAACGAAACAATATAACAGAAACAGATTGACAATCTTTTACAATCTTTTAGTCAAAAAATATATATTGACTATATTGTTTATTTTCAATATTATCAAAGGCATGAGAGCATGTAAGAACTGAAGCTAAGGTGAAAAGCGTAAGAAATGATCTCCACCTTTGATTACGTTTAATCTCATTCTCATCCATGAATTGTGTTTTAGAAGATAATTAATTCAACGCATCTTAGTGTATCTCATTAATGTTGATCTTCAATTATGATTGATCTAAAGGTGGGAGATCTGTTATTACTCTTATCACCATAAATTCCCTTCACACCGGAACCCAATCCCATCATCAAATTACATGGTATAAATTATTCATAAACATCCTCCTTATTATATAATCATACATATATGCATTGGTTTGGGATCGTGTGAGAAAAAGAGTTAACATGAGAAACGTGAGAAAATATCTGAACACTTAATCACTTTTAATCTCATGTCCACCCATGAATTACACTTTACAAAAGAATCGATTCAATGAATCTCGATGCACTCACTGGCAGAGCCAGTATATACCTAGAGTTATACTGGGCAAACCCTCAACTTCTAAAAAAAAAGCATTATTTTCATATATTTAAAACCCGAATGCCTACCAACTTGAATGTTTTTGTTATCAATATATATAGTATTTTAATATATTAAAACGTTTATTTAAAGGAAAAAATTAAATAAAGTTTGTCTGAATTTTTACTTTTGATTTTATGTTAACAAATATTTGTGTTCTTAATGTAATAATTTTTTAAAATTTCTTATTTAATGTAATAAAGTCTCAAAAGTTTTCAATCAATATAACAAATTTTTAAAAAATTATTTGGTAACATTTGATGACGTAAATGTTAAATTTTTCGTCTAATTCATCGTAACATTTCCATCCAATTTAATAGAAAATGTTGAATTTTTTTTTTAATTAGTTGAGGACAAACAGGTATTAAATTTGCATACGTTTTATACTTGTTTAGAAGGATCACCCTTGGTTGTTTTTCTGGCTCCGCCTCTGGGTGTATTTCACTAGTGTTGACATTCAATTATGATTGATTCAAGGATGGATATCTCTTTTTATATTTCTCATCATAACTTCCTATGTGCAACTAACCACTAGAATCAAGATAGTCTCGTCAAAATTACATAAAATGATGAATTTAATATAATAATAAAAATATAAGTATACATTCAATAAATCTTATCGAATATATAGCTAAATAATCTTGAAGGTAGGGCTAACCATTTGATTTATTTTGCTTGTTTTATATTAGGGGTCGTTTATCAAACGCTTACTCGGGTAAACGTTTATTTAGTCATATTATCTTACCAAGTGAATATGAAAATGACCAAGAATCTTACTCGGTAAGAGCGGTAAGAGCAAAGACAGTGATCGAGAGTCTTACCCCGTAAGTGAGGGGCCGACTCTTACCATGGTTAGGGCTTAGCGAACATATTGTTATATAAGATGTCATCTTAGTATACTAAAATTTTACCCGATTAAAAAATGATAGTGTTAAATTTTACCGATAAACATTTACCCTAGTAAGTTTTGATAAACGACCCTTGACAAAAAGCATGTAATTGATGAAATTAATTTTGTGCTAAAAGACCATGGCAGCAGCTTAGCCCAGTTGATCACGGGCCTTGGGCTTAAAAAGATGATACTAATTTTTTATCGTGAATTTTTTTATAAATACATATATATATATATATATATATATATACTAGAAGGGTACTCGCGCAATGCAGCGAGATCCATCTTAATTTTAATAGTTTATTTTATTTTTTTGTCTCTATCGATGTTATAATACGATTTTATTTTTCGTGTACTTTCTTTAATTCCGTTTTTTAATTATAATATAGCTTTAATAATGAAATAATATATTTTGGTTTAACAATATAATTTTTTTATAGATATAATAGTTAAACATTTTGTTAGAGTTGAATGATTATCCTTATTATATGTTACATTTTTTATATTCAAAATTAAATGTTTATCTATATAGTTAGTTGTATAGTTAGTTACACGAATTCAAACATGAGGCTTTAATAAGTTGTACCAATGCATGTATAACTTGTATTCTTGAATTTTAAGTAATTATGCTTTAATCAATTGTACCTATTGCATAATAATATGTTTTTAAGAGTTTTTTGTCAAATGCTTTATAATATAGTATAGATATATATAGGGTTAGGTTCAAATATGAACTCATTTTTGGTTGTGAACGTGAGGACGAATCTCAGCCACACATCTTCGGTTATGGTGGACGCGATCACGGAGGATTGACGTGATTCATGGGAGGGTGAAGATTATTAAAGAGGGGAACCAGGTCAAAGCCGCATTTATTGACCGGATAAGTGGCTGAGATTCGTCCTCACGTTCACAACCAAAAATGAGTTCACATTTGAACTTTCCTATATATATATATAAGTGTAAATTGTAATAAAATGATGACATATTTTTTCTCTCATTTTTAATCTAGTCATTGAACATTAAGAATTGTTATTAAAATTACCACATTTTAAAAAGTTTATTATTGTTCGCTAATTATAAAAAGAGTAGACTTCAATTTTTAGTCTTTTAGGTTTAGTGAAAAGTCTGAAAGTAATAACCGAACTTTGATAAGTGTAAAAACCATTCTTGTAATCTTTATTTTGTTCTAAAAGTGGTTCCTAGTCATTTCTCTGTCTATTTTCTTCGTTAGAACGAATGACGTTTCCATCTTTTCATCAAAATGCATTTTGTCTCTTTAAAAAAACAACATAAAGTCTTACTTTCATACTTTTTACTAAATCTCAAAGACCAAAATTGAAGTTTTCTTATAAAAATAAAATTTGTAATATGGTGACAAAGGTGGAGTATATGACAACTTTTTCAAAACGTTGGATGGTCCTTAAAAGTTAAAAGATTATTTTTGAATGTTGTATGGTTTTAATAATGGGTTTTAAGTCTATAACTATTACAAATGAAGCAAGAATGATTAAAATGATATATGATTTTAGTGGTTTTCTTATCATCAAGTATATCTAGCATAATCCATAGAAGAAGGTAGCATATAGTTATTGTGTTACAACTTTATTATAGAGTTATAGTAATTGTACATTGTAATCTTACATTCTTTCAAATATAATGTCAATAATGAATTCATGTTTTAGAACTGGGGTATGCACAACGATAACAACAAATTTTTAACGGCTGTTTGGCAGTTGCTGAATGATTTGATGCAGAATAGTTAAGTGGTCAGAATAGTTAAGAAGTTTTGTATGATGTAGTGTTGGATGAAATATGATTGTTTTGTAACTGTTCTGGATAAACGGTCTAAATGGCAACAAATTACCATTTTAACCCTATATACAATTTAAAACATTATTTTAACCCTATATATGAATAAAACATTATTTTACAAATATAACTATATATTTCCTTTTAATCCAAACAATTGCACCAAGTCTGAATATCATTGTTAGAGGCGTAGAAAAACTTCAAAAAACTTCTTTGGAAATATTGACTTCTTCCTCATCTTCTTCTCTCTATCTCTAATGGCTTCGAAACCCTAATCCTACCTTCCTTCATCGTCACAGAACCTTAATTTTTCTCCTTTTCTAAACCCAAATCCCCTCTTTTTTTCTTTCATAAAACCTAAGGTAAAAAAAAATGAATCTTTCATAAAACCTAAGGAAACTCCGTGAGACCCGTTAGACCACCATTTTACACTTGAAACTTCACAGCAAAAACACTACGAAGGTAAAAAAAATATGAATCTTTAAAGTATTTTTGCTATGAAAGTAACCTACATAGTGTTTTTGCTGTGAAGGTAACCTTCACAGTATTTTTGCTGTGAAGGTTTTCCTGTGAAGTTTTCAAGAGTAAAAAAGTGGTTTCACGGGTCTCCGACGGGTCTCATTGAAACAGGCTGGTCTTACGTGAACCCATCATATTTTTTTTTACTTTCACAATGTTTTTGTTATGAAGTTTCAAGTGTAAAAGGATGGTCTCACGGGTCTCACGGAAATAGGGTGGTCTCACGTGATCCCAACTCTATATATATATATATATATATATACATATACATATATGGCTCTTCATAAGAGATCTAAGTTATCTATGATAACTATGAGATCCAATCTCATTCATTAAAATATTTGATCTATGGTCCAGAATTAAATGAATTAAATTTAACGATATTACCCAAAATAAAGCAATCTAATTTAATTAAATAAAATGAAAAGGGTATCTAAGTAATTTGACATTGTATTTCATCTTTATCTAAATAAGGTGGGTTCCTATATTTAAGGTATGTTACCAGAATTAAATTAAAAAAATTATTCTACCAAAATCATTTCAAATAAAAAAACCGTAAGCTCTGCAAATCACAAATGTATCATACATGATCATAAAAATTGTACCATACATATTGATAAAAATATACCATACATGATCATAAAAATTGTACTACACGCTTGTATAAAAATTATACCACACATATTCATAAAAATTGTACCATACATGATCATAAAAAATTGTACTACACGCTTGTATAAAAATGTTCCATACATAATCATAAAAATTGTACCACACATATTCATAAACAGAATTCAATTTGACAAAACTATACTAAGAAAAATTAGACTTTAATATAAAACATATATCATATGTGTTTAATTGTTCATTAAAATTGTATTTTGAGAAAGAGATATTCTGTAATCTCAATTACTTGAGATAAACATGGAAACGAA
Source organism: Silybum marianum (assembly GCA_036898165.1). Classification (NCBI taxonomy): domain Eukaryota; kingdom Viridiplantae; phylum Streptophyta; class Magnoliopsida; order Asterales; family Asteraceae; genus Silybum; species Silybum marianum. The sequence continues at coordinate 7,098,888 of CM072542.1, forward strand.
ATCATTGTTAATATCTAGTATTGAAACAGTCAAATTAAAAAATAAACGTTTTATTATTAAATTAAGTCAATTACTAATATACCCTTATGTATTTAATTAAATAATAAAATTAATTATATAAAATGATTGGTCCAAATTGGATCTCACGGTTATCACGAAATACGCAGTTTTCATTTGATTATGTCTCTCTCTCTCTCTCTATATATATATATATATGTATGTATAATGGTTATGTTCAAATGATAACATGGTCAAAATAAGAGAACGGAAGAACATATAATCAAATGTGATTTAGGTTCAATCAATGCTCTAAGATCGTTGGGTAAAGCGCACGTGCACCCCATAAGTTTACCCAACACGAATTACATGTGATTTTTAGTCTAAAATCATGTGATATAGGTATTATTGTGTTATCTTATTTTGACCATATTCTCATTTGAACCTCCCTATATATACCAATATTATTTAAGAGGATCATACTTGATTATTTATTTGGCTCCGCCCTTGCAGGTAGTGCATAAATATGTATGTATTTGCAATGTGTGTGTACACGTCACACACATGTGTGCATTTGTTTGTTTGTTTGTCTGTGAGTGTTATATGTATGTGTTATTTATCATATATTTAAATCTTCTAAATAGTTGGTCCATATATCCGGTCCTTATTTTGACTTTAAACAGACCATTTTATAATGAGTTACATACCAAAAACAATAAGTGTCTTAACCACTAGGTCTTTGACCTAATAACTTGGTCTTTTTGGTCCCAATTCTCTGCTTCCATGCTTAGTGTTGGAGAGCTCGTGAATGATGGCAATATAAGAATAAAGACATTTACATATTTCCGACTTAGCTTTCATTGTTACCATAGCTTTTGAAATTTCCCGTGTGGATATATAAGGATGACAAAATATACCTTTTTGCTAATGAATCGAAGAAAAATGAGTTAAGTGAATAAGAAGCTTCAAACGTCTTTTGACTTTAAGAGGAAAATGACAGATGTTAACAAATTGCTACATATTTTTTGAACTAATTAAGCTCGATTCGAAACAACATTCCTAATCAAGTCAACATTTTAATTGACTCTACCTTTTTGATGACTATAGACATAATCACAAATTCTCATTGAATGTAGATTTATATAAAAGAGAGTTTCAAAAATGTCAATTTACTTAAAATATTTCTTTCTTTGTTTAAAAAAAATATTCAACAACTAATCACAAAATTTTGGCTACTTTCTTTATTTTATATAATCGTATTTAAGTTGATGGGTTGGATTCCAGTGAGAAAATGAAATTATAGTGAGAGAGGTAAAAAATGATCTTCATCCTTAGATGCATATTAGGATGGGATGTATCGAGATGCACTAGATTTTCATGTATCAAGCGTGATTCATGGATAAGTTTGAGATTAAAAGTGTGGCCACTGAGTTTATCATGACTGATTTATTATAATCTTAATCCAGACATAGTCCAAGATACCTTTCACAAAAAAAAAGTTTGAAATTAAAAGTGATCAATGATCAAAATTTCTTTTAATCTTCCCACTTTAACTTCGGTTCGTAACTTATATACAACTTAAGATAACAATAATTTATCAAAATGGTCCATAGACTCGTGCATAATTGATATTTTCTGTAGGGCCATTTGAATATTCTTTTCACACTTTAAAATTTTAGAGGTAAGGACCAAATTTGTAAAATATATCATCAAATAACCTTTATCATTGATTATATATATGTTAAGGGACCATTTACGTAAATATCTCATAAAATAAAGAGGGTGGGACGAATGAAAGATTCAGAAACAGAAACCAAACTAGGGTTCTCTTCTACGCTTTGGAACCTTGAGGAGAAAATAGAGGCTGTGTGGCTTCTCAATTGCTATCGCCTTTTCAACAAGAACAATTTCTTCAGATTCAATCGCAGGTTGAATGTATGGTTTGTTTATAATTTCATCTTTCTTTTACGATATTTTCTTTTCTCATCGATCGCTGTTTGTTTGCTGATGATCTTAGGTTTAATTTATGGTATCACGATTAGATTATTAAATGGAATTGATAATTTTATTTATACTAAAATTATGAAGGTAATTGCATTAAGGATGAACATTAGTTTGGAAGCACTTTGCAATTTCTCGTTTCCTGTTTTTTGTGATATTGCTATTAACATGTTTTTATATAGGATTTCATTGAAATCATGATGGTTATGTTTGGATTTATACTGTTTTTGTATCTTTAGTTTGGTACATTGATGTAAACAGATAGGGTTTGACATAAAAGATACTTGGGATTTATTGAGATAAAAGAATATCGATTATAAATTGGCATCTTGATGTGTAGGCATGCGTTTTTATGGCTATTTGCTTTACATATGTTCTCATAAGTAGTACTATAGAAGCGATATTAAGAAAATAAGATCTTAACATTGCCATGATGCCTGTCCTATTTTTACTTTCATTCAAACGCAAGATAGGCTTTTGATACATATTGTTTTGTTTTTTGTAGAATATCAAGATAGGGAGTAAGCAAGGATAGAGTGACAGCATTAGATTAGTGTGCAAGGCACTAATATTTTAGTGGAAGCATGACAGCTCCAATTCAATGCTATAATTCCCAAAAAGAAATTGCAATTGATGCGGCTGGAATGCATAACTCTGAAGCATCGCAGCCTCCTACTCAAAGGTGGTATTTCAGCAGGAAAGAAATAGAATGTCATACTCCATCAAGGTCTGATGGCATTGATTACAAGCAGGAACAACATCTGCAAAAGCTGTACTGCTCTTTTCTACAAGAGCTTGGCATAGAGCTTAAAGTGTAAGCTCTTGTTCTCTTTCACTATCATGTGCGAAGGCTCCGCATACGAACTCTGGAAGTATGAGAAGATAGAAAATTTTATGATATAGCTTATTTGAAAAACTTCCCTGATGATATTGGCCACAAGATTTTGTTCAATACTTCCTGCAAGTTTTTTTTATAGCTTTATCCAATTTTGCGATGTTTTCTTATTAAAGATCGCTTTTGGTTCTATTCCACAATACTTGTTAGATGATTTGTAATTTTTGTAGATTATGATGGGTTTTTTTTTCTTTCGTCTACTCTATTTATTTTGTAGAGTATTTGAAAGTGTTAATAGCTTTGTAGCGTTTCATTTATCTTGTAAATTAATTTTAGCCTGTGGTTTCCCAAGTTTATTGTAATTATTGTTTCATCGAGCTTTGGAACGACTGATAAGGTGACTCCTTCACTTATTCGAGTCATGGAAAGCCTTCTTGATGGAATTTAAGAAAGAGTATAGTAGAGCTGGAGTGGTAACATGAAATTTTTGTCTTCAACTACTAGTGAGTACATATGCATGTTTCATTGTTGAGCGTGCCCTCTCTGTAACCAATTAATATGTAAACATCAGCTCTCTGCTAGCTTAAAGGAATTTCTAGTAAGGTGGTACCACTTCCCCTTTTCTCTCATCCAAAATTTTCTAACACTCCGTTCTGTTTAAAAGTTTGACATATCATTATGTGCTAAAATGGCAGTTGGTTATTGTTTCGTTTTCCAGGCCCCAGGTAACAATAGCAACATCACTGATGTTTTGCCATCGGTTTTACATGCGACAGTCCCATGCGAAGAGTGATTGGCAGGTACATGTTTGGTTCAACATCTTTTTTCTTTTCTTTGATAATTTACTCTGATGACTTTGTTGTGTCTTTGATGTTTGGCGTATATACTCCTTGGGAAAGTAGATAAGTCTTTGGCCAATCAAAATATCCTACATAGACTTCTAAATTACATCTTGAATCAGGAAGTTGCATATGTGGATGTGAAAACTGCAAGTCTAAGCGGTTTTCACCAATTAATAGAACCAAAAGCAAGCTAACAGAACCAATAAAACCAAATAGAGTGAATTGTATACTTTGAGGGCAAATTATCTTCAACCTCCATGATTGGTTTTGAATCTCTTTCCCTCTTGCGAATCTACTTGATGATCTCAGCATATCTTCATCTAAATTGCTCTCAACTCTGTACACAGACATGGTTCTCAAGTTATAAGTTCATCCCTACTCTCTAGTCAAACCACAGCTACGATACATTAAATCCAGTTCTCTTTTTGCTTGTTCAAACCATTTCACTTTTTCAATTTGAATGTGAAGTCATTTTGCTAGAATGTGTTGTTTTAACTCTCTAAGATTTTAGTGTAAGCAACTTCCTATTTCAAAATATATTTTTCCACTCCACCTAGAATTTCAGTACTGGCCAAGGGGTTGTCCTGTAAACACAGCAAAATTGTAGCCTAAATATTTATTTACTTCTTCTTCTTTCTTCTTTTTCCTTTGTATTTGTTTTATTACATTAGATTTTCAATGAAAGTTCTGCTGTCTTTTCTGCAATGAAATCTCTACTGCAATCAGTACATTCTAAATACATTTGGTTACAGTAAGGGCACGTGAAGTATAAAAGGTAAATGTACACCCCAGAAAGCAGTAAACACTCATTACACAAATAAAGAAAGAAAGAACTAAATATAATTATAGAGCTCCACTTCTTTTACCTTGGACCAGAGGGAAATTAGATGAGACTCCACGAGGAACTACAAAGCCATGCTGTGACTAACTTGCCAAATCAGGAAAAATACCATCAATGAAGAACGAACCATGTGGAGTTGGCATTCACATGGGAAAACTGCTTGTGAGAGAATTATCACTTCTTTTGAACCTGTCAAGACACCATGAAACAGAAATTAAGTGCATCATTATGCAATATTTCTACTTCCTACCCCAAATCACCGTTACAAATTTCCAACTACCGCTCAAGCTTTGCGTATATATTATAAATTATAAATTATAAATTATGTATTAGCATATATTATTTAATCATGGAAAAAGAGCAGAAGAGGATTGTATAGCTAATCAAACTGACCAATTAAATGCTACTTGAAGATTGTATATCTATATTGGGTAATCATGATATATAAAACTTAACAGTGATGGGTTCTTGCAGACAATTGCAACCGTATGCATGTTCCTTGCTTGCAAAGCTGAAGAAACGCCACGATGGTTAGGTGAACTTGTTGTGGTGGCTTATAAGTTAATATACAAGTGGGATCCTTCAGCTTCACGGAGAATTCGGGTGTGGCAGACATACCTGTTACCTATATCTTGAACATGTTTTCAATATGGGTGATGTTTCTTATCAGGTTCTGTATTCCTGTAGGAGATATATGATAAACAGAAGGAACTAATCTTAATTGGGGAAAGACTTCTCTTGGCTACTATTGCGTTTGATATGAATATAGAACATCCATACAAGTCACTCGTTGCCGCCCTTAAGAGATTGGATATTACACACAAAGAGCTTGTAAAAGTAGCATGGAATTTTGTGAATGACTGGTATGTTGTATTCTATTTCTTTTTTTCGTGGGATCTTATAGATCTTTGAAAGTATATTCTTTTTTCTCAATTACATACACTGATTTTGACGCATTACCTATATAGGCTCCGTACCTCACTGTGCTTGCAGCACAAACCCCATTATATTGCCGCTGGTTCTCTGTTTCTTGCTGCCAAGGTTAAGAAAGTGAAATTGCCTACAGAAAAAGGGAAGGCTTGGTGGATGGAATTTGATGTTTCACCCAAGCAGTTAGAAGGTATGTTGAAATAAAACTATGCAACTCTTATCTTTTTCTTCCAATTAAACTTAACATTTTATATGGGATGTTCCACCATCTATAATTTTCTATATTTGAAGTTCATTCTCAAATTCCACCATCTATAATTTTCTATATTTGAAGTTCATTCTCAAATTCCACCATCTATAATTTTCTATATTTGAAGTCTATCATAAATGGTAATTATTGATCATGACTTTCTTTTTCTAAACCTGTTTGTGTACTGCCTATCATTGCTTATTGTTATGTAATGCTAATCATTTGCTATCCTTTTCGTTATTAGAATCATTATATGATGTTGCTATCGACTCGTATAGCCTTAAAATATTTTGAAAACGAGCATTAATTTGATGATGTCTAAATTTTTATGTAGGTTTTGGTTGGTTAATCTTTTACTATTCACTTATTTCTTATGAATCTTCTCGTTCCTTTTTTCAGATGTCATCCAACAGATGCTGAGTTTGTGGGAACAAAGTCAGAGTCAGAGCCAAACCCTAACCCTAACACCAAAGGATCAGAATGCAACTGAATCTCTAGTTAGAAAAGCGACAATCTATAGTCCACAGTCCTCCACTTTGAGTGGCTCTAGTATCGTTCAGGATTCTAAGACGGCCGTTTCCATGGATGCCGGTGGACTTGCAAAAGCTGCAACGTCTAATTGTGTCAAGAACCAAGACACTTTCAGAGAGACCATAAGTTGTCATACCAGTGATAGTGGCCGTGAAAAAGATGTAAAACCCGACTGTAACAAGAAACACACATTCGACAATGTCCAAGGTACATCAAAGGAAACACCAAATTGCCAAACCAGTGATACCGGCAGTGGAGTTAGTGTTGTTGAGGATGGTGATAGTGGTGAACCTGTTACAATGAAATCTGATCTAAGTTCAAGTTGCAAGATAGTTTCAGTGGGAGGTATAGTTGGCAAAGGCCAGGTGGATGTAAATCGGATAAAAGAAAAGCTTAAGAAACGGAATTTTATTAAAACTATGAAAAGAAAGCGTGTAGAAGACTTGGATGATGAAATTGATGGTGAAGCCTGGATAGAGAGAGAGTTGGAGAATGGTATAGTGGTGGAATCTTCTTATTCTCAGAAGCAAATCAAGATTTGAAGTTTTGGTAATGCCCACTTCTATTATTTCCCGAAGGGCCTTCTTGTTTTGGAGGTGGGATTTGATCATTTTGTAAGTATTTGTAACAATGGTATTTAATAGTTGTACAATTATCTTCAGGCATTGTTGACAGTCTTCATCATCCCTTGCTCTCCTTTAACAGTTTTGCTAGAAATTCAATTTCACAAAGGTTTTTATCAATGCTGGTTTATTTCTCCTTCGTAAAAAAACCTTTTTTACTGCTTTTTATTGGTTGATGGGGGGAAAGGGCTGTTGCAAATTTGCAGGTTGAGAAGTTGGAGGGTAGTGAAAGTTAGACCCTCATCTTTTTTACTGCATTCCAGATAGAAGTGACAGAAAATCAGCTATTCGGACTGCTTAAGGATTTCGGTCAAAAATAAATAGAGTTGCATCATCCTCTTCAAGGCCCAGCCTCAGCTTTTTACCCGTTAACAAGTAACTCCTGTTCTCGGTTCAACTATATTTTTGTATTTTATGATCCTTGAATTGATCAACATATAAGTAGCTAAAATCTTCTTTTGGGATATGCTCACTTCCGTTAATAATGAGAAACAAAATGAGCAAGAATAAATAACCAATTAAAACAACATTGAATGCTTTGAAATCATCTAAACCTTGAACTCCTTATGAGTTAATGGTATACACTTTATATTATGCAAGTGTTTTGTAATAATAGACTCGATTAGATTTTTTTTGCCAAAGCAAGTTATGTTAAGTTACAGAATATTTACTCCAGCTAGGCATGCTTGACATATCTTGCATTAACTGTTGATAAACAACTTAACAATTATTTCTTGATGCTTATTGATGATTAAATCCTGATGTTGCTGAACCCGGCTTTATCTCTTAAGTTGTGGGTTCGTTTCTTCCTTTCTTTGCGTATGTGATAGATTATCAATGGTCAGAGTTTCTTAAAGATAAACATTCATGCTTAATCTCCAGAAAAGGGTTAGTTAATATAGGTTTCCTTGACTAAATCAAACTTTATCGGATGAAATTACCAATTCTAGCTAATAATATGAATCGGGTTTAGGAGAGCATGCAATGATGCTATTAATGTTCAAAATCCTTGATTATTTCATTCCTTTTTAAGTCCTGATGCGCCTTATTTATTGCAATAAGTTAAGGTTAAGTTGTTTTCAAGCTAGTCTTGCTGTTGGTTTTCGATAAATAGGCAATGATTCTGGAGTTATATCATATATGAATATTAGCATCACTGACTTTTGCTCTCCATAAATGCATAGATATATAGTTGTTTCACTGTTCAAAGAGTTCTCTATTGTTTGACCAAGCTTAAGGGACTGTTTGGTTGGTTTTCCATTAAGTCCTGTATGATAAAGCTGTCTGTGTGGATTAATATGTCTTTATAGATTGGAAAGGTTTTTTCCATAGATGAAAGTAGTGTGTTTTTAAATAGGGAGGGGCAGGTGTGGAAAAAAACTTGGCTTTCTGCATAAAGCTCCCCCTAAAAGTTCACTGAATAAGCCACTTTTTATATCATTCAGCCACTACCAAACAGTCATACTGACCGAATAAGCTACGAGTCCAGTTAAGCTCATTAAGCTGCTAACAAACAGTGTGGTTCCTTCTGTTAAAATCTTATTACAGTTTTCACGCACCCAATTACATGATCTGCTTTGTGTTAGTAGAGAACAATCCATCTAATTGGAAGGCGTATGAAACAAGGTAGAGAGATATAAAGATCAAGCTGGAGAGGCGATTGCCCTTTGATCATCGTAGCTGATCTTTCTTCTTACAAGTCTTTATAGGTATGTACAATATGTTTTTTTAGTTATTAAAAACTAGTATATGGCTTCATGAAAGTTGGTGCTTTTTGATATGAGTTCTCTTCTGGCTTTTATAATTGAAACATCTAATCCGAACACTTCAATAGTACACTCCACAAGATCGTTTATTGGTCAAGGAAAATTAATCCAATAAGCACTTAGGGCTTGTTTGTTAGCAACTTAGTGAGCTTAATGGGACTCATAGCTTATTGGGTCAGCTATACATGACTGTTTGATAGTGGCTTAATGATATAGAAAGTGATTTATTCAGTAAGCTTCTAGAGGGTAACTTTATGCAGAAAGCCAAGTTTTTTCCAAACATGCCCCTCCCACTTAAAAAAACGCGCTCCTTCCGTCTATGAAAACCCCCTCCCAAACATAAACCTTCCAAATCTATATTAACCCACACATAATTTTCTGTTTGCTAGAAGCTTAATGAGCTTAATAGGACTTACAGGTTATTCGGTCAGTTATACATGATTGTTTGGTGGTGGCTTAATGACATAGAAAATGGCTTATTCATTAAGCTTTTAGGGGGAGCTTTATGCAGGAAGCCAAATTTTTTTTTCTTCCAAACCTGCCTCTCCCAATTAAAAATACGCTCATTTCATTAAGTAGAAAACATTCCCTGTCTATACAGATAGACAGCTTTATCCATACAGAACTTAATGGAAAACCAACCAAACAGCTCCTTAATGGAAAACCAACCAATCTTCGTTAACGGGTTTTATGATTAATGGCTTTTTGTGACTTTCTGACATATTTAAGAACGTCTTTATCTAACTGAAGAAAATCCCCATTTTTAACCGTGGTCGGGTTGGGTAGATTGTGCCCAACACACGCACACACTAACAACTTAGAAAGTGGCTTATTAGTTTGTGCCAAACACACGCACGCATGAACAACTTAGAAAGTGGCTTAATTGGTGGCTGAAAGAGAACAGCAAAAAAACAAAAGGCTAGATTCTCTGAATAAGTAGATGAGATAACACGGTCTGGCTGTCGTTGAACATTTGGTCTACGTGATATGACATGTTCGTGCATACAATCTGATCGACTCACTTTCTTTCTTTGCTGCTTTTCTTTTCGATGTTTTAATTGACTGGAAAAAGAAAAGAGAGCTCTGCTTTACTTATCCAATCAATTTTCATACATGGCTTTTGCTTTCTTTTGCAACTTTTATTTTTTTACCAGAAATGTGAAACTTGAAGACCAAGTTTTCAAATTAGTAAGAACTGTTTTACCGTTGTAAATTATCGTTGTTATTGAACGATGATTCTAAATATGGCTTTTTGAAAATCGATGGTCAAATTTTATATCGTTACTAATGAGTCGGATAGAATAGACTTTTTTGACGCAAAAAAGGAAAGAAAGCAAAAGTGATGAAAAGTGGAAATGAAATGGTGAAATGGGAAGGTAAGGAAGGCTAAAAAGAAGATGTACTTGTAGGTTGAGGTGGAAAGATTGATGTCAACTTTTTGAATGTTTTTTTGATGCTTCATGCTTACCAATTTCACATTTGGCGTGACATGGGACATTGTGAGACGGAATGTTTTTTTCTTGTTTCATTAAAATAGGTGGAACAAGAACAGACGACAATGAAATGAGACAAAAACTAAAATATTACTAATCTATCTTTGTTTTGATATGTAACTTCAGTGTGGTATTTGTTCAATGGTCACCACACTAGTTATGGTCATTGCCACCATCGGTAGCTATCGTCGGCCACCTCTATCTCTTCTTCCATACAACCTTCTCTACCGCTTACACAACTATCGAACATCCTAGTCCCATCACCACCCCTACAACCACCGCCGTCCACCCACTGCTTCTACCTTCACAACCATCATCGGCCACCAACCAAACCGCCCATCACCACCACCACTAGTATCGTCGGCTGTCACCACCACCACCATCGACTACCGCTATTGGTACCTACTACTACTACCACCACCACCACCACCACAACCTTCACCACCATCTACCATCTTCACGTCCTGCACAACCACTATCAACTACCGACCACCATCTCCCATCGCCAACACGACTAGTACAATAGGCCACCTACCACCACTACCCACCACCACCAATACCTCCCACTGTATCGACCACAACTACCCGCTTCACCACCGCCAGTACCTCCCACTGCATCGAGCACAACTACCTGCTTCACCACCATCGCCATCACCACAACTACCACTGCCGCCCCATCTTCACGTCCTCCACAGAACCAATAATCTTATTTGGTAATTGCTAGCCGCCATGGCAACCACTATCTGCCAACGACTACTTCATTATTAGCTCACCCGACAAATTGGTAAATTAAGCCACACTCGGTAAGTGCATACTAGATAAACGTTTGGTAGTTGGCCTCTCAAACAGTGTATCGGAAATGTAGTATTTTTGTACCGTATCTTGAAGGAATCTGGAGTCAAGCATAACGTTATCTTCCATTTTTTTTATCGAGCTAAGTTTTTAATTATATCGGTATCTTTTGTGTTATATATATATATATAGGGGCGGGTTCAAATGCGAACTCAAATTTGATTGTGAACGTAAGGAAAAATAAGAGTGTGACACGTGTCTCATTTAAAGAAATATTCAGACAAAATATAATATTTATTCAGTCTGAATACACAAAGAAATAATCAAACTCAATATAGTATTTATTCAGTTCAGTCTGAATAATCTACATTCAGACACGTGTCGCGCTCTCATTTGTCCTCACGTTCACAACCAAATTTGAGTTTGCATTTGAACTTTCTTCTCTCTCTCTCTCTCTCTATATATATATATATATATATATATATATATATATATATATTCTTTTACAATACAACTTTTTGCTAAGAAACAATTTTGCTGAAGATTCAGAGAAAAACCTAGGAAAATTTTCAAATTATGGTACCGTTTAATTATAAGAAGAAAAGCCTTAAAAGATTTCATATAAACATGGTAGGTAATTTGTTGGTCCCTTCCTTTGCAAAGATAAAAGGTTCGAGCCCTATCCTTTTGCTTTCCGCCATTTTTTTTTCTTCACAAAATATATATAAGCCTAAAAATTTAAAACTAAAAACTTGCTTAAGGAGGACTCAAAGCCACGTCCTTATTTTGTTCATTGACTTGATTTTGGCTATGTTTGGCAAATTAATTGATAAGCTAACGGATGACTGATAAACTATCTGATAGTTAATAAGCTAGCTGATGAAAAAAATCATGTTTGACAAAACTAGTGTATAAGAATGTAAAATGACCAAAAGGGCATGTTGAAAAATAAAAATAAAAATTAATAATTAATATTAATGAGGTTCTAAAAATGACAATGAACTCTTAAAACGCTACTCCAAATAACGTTTCAATAAGCTAGCTTATGGTTTGCCAAACGTATACACTGAAAATAAGCTAGATTATTTTTGGCAAACATAACCTTTTAACAAAAATAAGGCACACAATTAAACAATACAATAGAACGATTTAAAAATGTAATTTATTTTCCCACTATAATACAATAATAAAGCGGTAACCTATGTCATCTTATGCAACTATTTTGGTCTACCCTTAAAAGGATTATTTGTTTTCTTTTTTAATAAGAATATGTCTGAATAGAATGATTGAATAAAGTGAACAAACCAAAAAATAAGTAAATTGTAACTCTATTAAAGTGTTAGAAGAAAATGATGACAATGGTATTGTTTCTTGGTTGTTAAGTTTTGATGGTTTATATAAAATAATGTTAGAAAGTTAGAAAATTAAACACAACTTGTTCAAATTCTATAATCTATAAATGATTATGATTTTCTTCCCCTTTAATCATCATTTCATTAGAATTTGAAATGTTATTTTCAAATTATTTCCAAGTGGAATTTTAAAATGTTATATTTTAGAATCATATTTATCTTAACCTAATGTCCAATTTTCTATTCTTTAAAAACATTCTAAATATCTTATTAATATTTACATATTTTGATTAATTGAGTATCTTTTTTTTTAATCTTAATAAAATGCAATAAATATTTTGTGATCAATAAAACAAATCCTTATTAAACTTTCAAATGATTGTGACTTGTATAATATATATTAAAAAAGCAACTTTATGGTAATATTTAAATGGTAAGTGGGATATGTTAGATATTTGTGTGGGCATATATTCTCTTTTGTCTTCTTCTTAGACAAACCTTTAAATCCTCAAAACTTTACACCCCCCTTTGAAGATTTATTCCTTCATCAAAATCCACATATTTCCAATAATTTTGATATTTGATTTTTGTTAAACTTAACATCTTTAAAAATATTGTTATAATAGAAAAAAAATATTTTAAAAAAAATGTTTCAATAGCATTATTATAATGTTTTTTATTTTAAAAAATTAGGAAGAAATATCTAAATATAGAGAAATCTTTAAAATCTCTAAAGTAAGAGAGAAACAATTTACAACCAATCAAAGTAAATATGTCGGAGAGAAAAACAACATCCAACCAATCAAAATTGTTAAACTAAATGTGTAGAAGATAGAAATAATATTTTAACAATATAATTAATGATGGATTTTCTAAAATAAAAAAGCTGTTGAAGTTGAAAAAAATTATTTTTATACAATAAATCAACGTTTATTGAATTTAAAAAATATTGAAGAAATGATTTGATCCTTTTAATTCTTTTTTCGAACCAAGTGATTCATGTATAAAAATCCTGATACATGTAGATTTAAATGGTCTATAAATTCCTTTTTATCATTATTTACAATTATATAAGATAAATAAGTTCTTTTAATGAAAAGAATAATATGATTAACAAAAAAAAGGAAAAAAGGAAAAAATTATAAAATTTAAATCGAGTACTTAAAAACTTCTCCACCCTTTGGGGGTTACCAAACTTCACGCATATGTACAACTTTATTTATCTTTTATATTCAAGAGTCAATCATATGATATGAATTAATTCCAACTTTTTGTTTAGAATTAAGACAAATTCCTTAAAGAAAAATCACGTTTTCATTTTATTTTTATTTTGGTGGACGTATTTTAGAAAGTTACATTTAAAGTTCTGTAACTTAAATTTTTTATACATTACAGTATATAATGTTAAATTGACGCTGATGTTAGATGAAACCTACTATACTTTTGAACTTATATTGTTCGAAATAAATATTTTTTCAAACTACAAACCTTTAAATATACTTTTTTTTATCCATATACCCTTTGAAATTAAATCCAAATATGGTATGCAACCAGTGTGAAATCTTGAAAAGGAGATAAATCTCACTTCATTTTGCCTCCATCTTCAGTGTCTGTAACGTATAACCGGAGAATCAATCATCTCCACTTTCAGAGATTAAGTATGCATCGATACCCTTGCAATGAGAAACTAAAGGTCAATGTCTTGAACTAACCACCAGAAAGCTAGAAAAAATAGTTAGCCATTTAATTTCTTTACAAGACTTATCTGTTTGAATTGCCACCATATTCTTGATCTAAATCCCAAATAAAATAATCTAAACTTTTCTTAGGGCCAATACAAGTGTTCATAATAATCCCTACAAGATGATTATACTAAAACCAAAATGAACAATCTACAACAATAATGAAACTAATAGTTGTCAAATTGAAATTTCTTAATCCTTGTTCATTTCCTTTGCAAGAAAAAACTGACATTTTGTACGATAATATGAAGCAATAGTTGGATGAAAGAAGTTGGAGTTCATCTTGATAAGCAGAGGAGTTGAACTTAAGTTCTTTGAGTTAGATCTGATGAGGATAAACAAAAATCGGTGTTCTTCACGCATGGCCGTTCCTAAGGGAGTCCGAGGCCCACAAGAAATAGAGACCTAAATTTTTATTGTATATAGTAGATGTTAAAAAAAAGTAAATAAAAAAAATACAATTTTTTTAGTAGACTCAAAAACAATTTACTACTATTTTAAGGGCTTACACATGTTTAGTTAATTACATTGGAGAAAAAGAGTATATAAAAAGTTAATGTTATTTTTAGTGTTAAATTTCTGACGGAAGATGAATTGATGCACGCCTGTTTTTAAAAACAATGGTATTAAGTTGCTTTAAAAAACCCAATATTATTTTGAATCTACAAGTTAATGGTTAGAATAACTTTTTGAGGAAGAACTCATAAGATCTGGTTGGTATCATTTGTTGCACGAAGATAGAAATAGAGGTGTTAATCTAAACCATTAAACCACACAAACCGGACGATTTAGAACGTTGGGGATTGCGTTTTGAGTTATCAAACTGTAGTTTGATTTGCACTGCACCACCCTGCACACACACACATACACACACACACAGATATATATATATATATACATATACATATACATACCCACATATAGAAGGTTTCAAATACAAACCATGTAATTCTTACAAACCGTAACCAACGTTTATATTAGAAAATAATCGATATATTTATGAATCTGGAATCATACGAACCAATTTTAACTATCCATCTACCTTAATGAATATTTGGTTTCATAATATATCTTGACTGTTTTTTAATCTAAAACAATGATCATGATAAATGAACTCTACCATCTTCCATAAATAACTCGATCATAACGAATGAACTATGATCATCTTTCGTACCCGATCATTTCATATTGTAGATTTGTATGGTTTGTAGTGTTTAGAGCATCCACAATGGATGTTCTTCTTGAGGTTTTTGTTGAGATTTTTACAAAAACCTCCACTGTGGGACACAAGTTTTTGTCCGTCACAGGTTCCTATAGTCACCCAGGTGCTTGAACAGGAACCCGGGTTCTTGCAACATTCTTTATTTATTATTTATTATTTTTATTGTTACTTACTCATTTTATAAACAAAAAATAAGGAAAGTGAGGTTTTTGTAAGAACCTTTATTGTTATAAATGTTTTTGTTTTGTTGAGGTGACAATGATGTAACAGAAAAAAGTATGACAAGTGAGGTTATTGGAGGTTCCACCACTGTGAATGTTCTTATATGAGATTGTGTTAGAATAACAATTATGGCGAGAATGATAAGAACAATTTTGAGCCTTATCATGAGTTGACTTTTTAACTACCTTATCTACCTTTATCTTCATATTTATTTTTATTTTTAGTCACTTTCACTAACTTTAATTTACATACATTTCAGAGGTGTTTGGTTGGAGGTATTAAAAAGTTATCATCGGAACCCAACCTTTTAAAGTTAATAGGACACTTCTAAAAAATGTCTTATAAAATAACTAATGCGATGTTTTGTACTAAAAGTATCATTATAATTAAGTCTTAAAAACAGTCTATTGGACGCTTAGAAATTCTTGGCGTCCTATAATTCCAATTTTGTTATAGTGACTATATCAAGACATTTATAGTGCAACAAGGATGTCTATAAAATTGTGTGTGTGTATATATATATGTGTGTGTGTGTGTCATTTCATTGAACAATTTGAAAGCATCATAAAGCTTAGTAAAATTTTCAAATATAGATCGAGAAAAATGAAATAGCGTTTTATGTTTAGAAGAAAATTATGAATGAAACAAAGTTAAACAACTTTGGATGTAGAGAAACGTATCAACAACCAAATCTTGAAAATAAATATTACTTTTTGCTTGACGATTTGAAAGAGATTTTGGGGATAGGGATGTATATCTCGAACTGAAAATGAAACGTCTTGGGAATACGTTGGTTTTTAAAAAAAGTTTGGTAAGTGAATGCGAAAATCAAGGGTTTTGGAAGATATGTTGGTTTTTTTAGTAGGATGATTTTTTGGTCATTTAGATTTAAAATATTAAGGATATATTTGGGAAAAAAATAGAATAAAACTCTTGAAGCTTGTTGAAACGCTACTTCATGTAACGTTTCCAAAAGTTAGGTTATGGCCAGCTAAAACTATATTCTTACAATGATCTCAAAAAATAAGGTAGATGATGGATAGAAAACATGACCTTGAATTTATTGATTAATGGATCTTTAAGACATTATCGTATAAGTGACAAAATGGACGAGTCGAATATTTCAACGATGAGCCAATGTTGGTAAATTTTTCCAGTGATGAGTGTTTGAACAATATTCATAAATATAACAAGCTCTAAAGTTCTAAATGAGTATATTTTTGATAACTTTTAGATGATTTTACTCATTTGAGTCAATATCTTCAAACGATTTCGTTTTAGTCTAATGAAATTGAAGCAACCTTTAAGGTTAGTTTAACCGGCAAATAAAGACTATATGTTGGTAGTTCGAATCTTCTCAGAGTTATTGGAGATTACCATCATTGCTATCTTCAGGTCCCCACAGGATTAGTCGAGGTGCTCACAAATTAGTCTTGACACTCTTGGTTAACAAAATAATTGGTTTAGCGGTGCAAGTCTAGATTGGGTATTAGCAAGATTTTTGGGAATACTTTATTTATTCTGGTGTCGATTGGAAGGCTATTCTATATTTCTTGGTTTAAATAGGACTCCTTCTAAACGCTGTTTGTATATAACATTATCTAAAAATAATAAAGTTATATTAGTGATTTGACGAAACCAAAAAAATAACCCCTCAAGCAAGGTTTGTTCAATACCTGTAACAATAATATTATATTTAATTAAATCTAGGATTTTCTCGTATTCTGTTATTCACATAATCACATTTCTTGTGATTCTTTTGGAGTATATATAACATACAAGATATACTAACACACAACTCCTCACATTTGACTTTTAGAAAAGTTGAGATCTTATCGGTAATCCAGATACTGCTAGATCAAATATCCTTTAAGTTCTTTTGATTTCTTGTTTGCAATTTCTTAGCTCGTCTTGCCAAACACACTTACAATTTGCATGCATCTCAAAATTAGACACTCGAAGAAATCAAATTGAAGATCATTTGTAGTTCCTTGCACATCTTAGTCGATGCGCATCTTGAAGGTAAGGTCGCAAACTAGTGACGACACTCCATTGCTGAGACATACATAACGAATGTTCCACTGCAAGCCTGCAACAAGATGTGTATGTTACAACACACAATCATCTTAATATATATAAATACTTAATGAGACTATTGAGTTTATAAAATCAACAATTTTATATCTTACACGTACGAAGACATTACAATAAGTTGTAAGGATAACGTTAGACGACACAATTACAAGTTTTATCCTTATTTGTTAAAATAAAGTTGAACAACCTAATAAAACTTAAAAAGAAAATAATTATGTTTGGCCTTTTGTACCACATTTATTTAACAAAAAATTCATAGTAGACATCTTTTGAAAAAGGTTCTATATAACACTTTCAAAAAATGTCCCATTAAAAAACTAATCATATAATGATTTAATTTTTATTATTTATTAGGTAGTTCAGTTTCGTTTTATAAGTAACGATAGGACTTGTTAAATCGTCTCATTTGTTTTTTATAAATCTTAAATTTCATTAGACACTCTATTAAAAGGGTTAAACCTTGTATTAAACTCATCTCAAACGTTGTACTAAACTCATTTTGTTGCAATGTTATCTCCAATAGACAAGTTATACTTTGGATGTTTTGCATTGTAGTTGTCAAATGGCACTCACATTATAAAAAATAAAAATAAGATTCTAAATGATGATTACATATATATACACATTCATCACTCCAAATATTAGATAGACACTTTGAGAACATCTCTTTTCATGTTTTTTAAGTACAATAAATCCGTATTTTTATTTGTATTAACTATTAAGTAAATGCAATAGGCGACAAGGATATTCCCCAATGATGGAGACAAATCTCTATATATGAAGCCATCATTTTCTTTGATTTAATAATGTATATATTTCTAGTTATTTTGTTAACCAAGTCAGACTTAAATAGATTAACAAAGTTAACATCAATAACTTGGTTAACAAAAAAATATGCCTCTAAATATGTATGCATAAAAAGGGGAAAGTTCAATTGATGAAACTTAAGTTCTGTTGTGAACCGTGGGACAAATGAGTGTACCACGTGTCCTAGATATTCACAAGATGTTCATCCCGAATGGTGTAACAACCATCATGAATGTTGTAAAAAATCTACGTTCATTATTTCATGACAAATAAGAACAAATAGGGACACATGTCACACTTTCTTTTATCCCTCAGTTCACAACACAAATCTCATGCGATTTCACACTAAAACAAGTGTAAAATCATATGTCATTCATGCGACTTTGGTCATGACCTGAAGTCTCAAACCACGTCTCCCCACACACCCATGCGTCGCCTGTTTAGTGTAAAATCACATATGATTTTTTGCTTGATTTGCTAATTTTGTTTTCTCTTATTTTGTTAATGTTCTCATTTAAACCTCCCCATTTCTCTCTCTCTCTCTCTCTCTCTGCTTATTCAGTCTGAATAAATACTATATTCAGTTTTATTCGATCTGAATATTTCTTTGATTATTCAGTCTGAATATGACACGTGTCACGCTCTCATTTGTCCTCACGTTCACAACCAAATTTGAGTTCTCATTTGAACCCGCCCCTATATATATATATAGAATCATATGAAAAAAAGTAAAATGATGAGACGTAAGAAGAGATCCCAACCATTGAATTAATTTATAAAAATTAATCCATAACCCCATCGACTGAGAATGTTACTTTCTCATTTAAGAGATTTTAAGCGTAAAGTGATCAAATATGGTGCATGGGATCGTTCCTAACTAAATCAAACAAGGTATGATAAAAAGCCCTAATATTTTATTTTCTTTAATTCGACAACATTCTATATTTTTTTCGTCTTCTTACATTTACAATAAATAACTTAACATTCGTTGTGCTGACTTGTGCATGTCGTGTTATTTCCTATGAAGTTTCGATCCATGTTTAATAAATAGTTGTTACATTCACATTAAATGACTAAGTATTCACAAGAAATAACAGAAAATTCATTGAGCATGTCATGTTATTTCTTGTAAAATTTTGAGTAACGTTTAATAAATAGTTGTACATTCACATCAAATAACTAAACAATCATAATAAACATGTCAATGTTTTATTACTTTCTTCTTCTTATAGAAATTATTACCCATCTTTGTTGTTGTTGTCTTTTTTTAGTTGTTTTTAATTAATTTTCTTGCCGCTTTACAAAAATAAATATGTGAATGTTCCATTACTTCAATTGAAAGTTTTATATATTAGGTTTCACGAAATAGCTGAACTGTTATTGTGTAAATTATGTTATATCTTGTGAAATTTTGGTTCATGTTAATAACCAAGTGTATATTTAATGAAATAACTGACCAATCACAATAAAATATGTGAATTTTCATTATTTTATGTGAAAATTTAGATATCGATGGACTAATTTGCATGACCCAATATTCAAAAATAGTTTTCCAATTTACTTGGATCCAAAAAAAAAAGGTTTTGACTATGAAAAATAAGAAAAAGCTCTTGATGAAGTAATGCAAGAAAGAACCAAAACAATAGAACCTCCACTTGAAAAGTTGAGTTGTATCAAGTGAATGCTCCTAATTAAAAGATGAATTATAAAAATCAAGTAAGAAAACGAAGAAAAATATGAGTAAGTAGATCTTAAATTAAAGAGAATGAAATATTTATTTTTATATAATTTGTTTGGCTCTTGTTTTAATTATATTTCATATATTTTAGTTTTCAAGAATTTGAGATGATTAATTTAATGTTAAAATTAAAAATACTAGGAAATACATATCATTACATAAAAAGGACTTTCACCTACAAAAAAATCATCCAGGGAAATTCTCTTAAATGACTACCACAGATCAGTCAGAAAATACTAATGGTTAAAAATACTAGGAAATATATATCACTACAAAAAAAGGACTTTCACCTACAAAAAAATCATCCAGGGAAATTCTCTTAAGTGACTACCACAGATCAGCCAGAAAATACTAATGGTTCCGGTAAAATTCGATGTTTTGAACAAAATACCAACAGATTACCCATGAATTTCCGAGGTAATATATCTGTCACTGATTTGATTTACCCACCAACAAATTAAGCACCAACTTTTGTGACGGTTTTGTGACGAATCACCTTTTAACGACGGATTTTCCAAGAAAATGGTTGTAGATGGAAGCCTTCCATTTTAGTAGTGTATCCATGAACCATATCAAAACTAATTTACCCTAAAAATGGTTTAAATAAGGAAATAACTTCCTCAATTTATTGGACCATAAATGATTTGATCAAAACTTAGTTATCTAATGAATAAAAAATACTTTCCATCTTCTCATGAAAAATAGGGTTTCACATGACCCAACCATGTTATAGTTAAATATACGGTGAGAATACTTCTTAACCGTTGGACAAGTTGATTTTTTGATTTAATGGCTAAAAAATCACGAACCTTTAATTACTTTCAATTGGTTGCTAACCAAACGGATCTTCGATCAACCACCTTCATCAACCTTAATACCCAATTTTATCTTCAGTCTCAGTACTCTCCTTCGAGAACTTTTATCTTCAGTCTCAATACTCTCCTTCGAGAACTTTTATCTTCAATCAATTCATATGCATGAATTTGTTAACGTTTTGGTAATGGTAATAGAAAAGGTCAATGAAGGTAATAGATGAAAGTTATGTTCTCACGTTCTCATCATACTTTTGGTCCCATGGCTTTTGAGGATTGGGTTTCGGTGATAAGAGAAGTTATGGTGAGAAAGATAACAAGGGATCTCCACCTTTCGATCAATCTTAATTAAAGATCAACATTAATGAGACGCACCGAGATACACCAGATCAACTCATTTTTAAAACGTAATTCATGTGTGAGAACGAGATTAAAAGTGATCAAGGGTGGAAATTTCTTCTTACGTTTTTTATTTTATCTCCACTTCTCATATGATCCCATGACTGACTTTTGATTGAGTAAATAAAAGAAAATCGATAAAAGAAAAAATATCTATCATTTAATGGAACTATTTAACGATCGTTAGAGGAAAGGCTCAAATCCGAAAGTTTTTGCTAATCATGATGGTCATTTTGTAATTTTAAAATTATAGAGATGAAAAGTATTATTTTTGATAAACCACATGGATCAAATCTGTAGTTTACTTATTTTATTAATATGAAAAAAAATAGTAAAGCAAAAGTGTTTATATGAACTACCTATACATCGATGTCTCATATTAAAAAATAATAATCTTTTCGGTAAGTTGTCGATCTCATCTCTAAAATAATATAATGTTTTATATTATATTATATTTATTTTTAATTAATTTACACAAATAAATGGAAAGGGAAACAGCCTTAATACTTTTTGAGGGGTCAAGTTCTTTTAGGTTTTGACCCACCCAGTTGGTGTCGGTCTCTTTTTCTTTAAATAAAATAAATCAGACAAATTTAATTGTTTTCCAAAAAGAAAAAAAGAAAATCCATTTAAACTTATATTTTTTAGGATTTTATTACTAAAGGATAAAATAAAATAAAATACCAATATACATAGACAAGAAAGCGTTTAGCAACTCAAATTTTTTGTACTCAAAGATACATTTATAATAAAATTAAATTAGAAAATCGATTTTTTATACTATAAAACTTAGGGTATAAAAATAACTGAATTTTATATTATTTGTCTTGTTTAAGTGTACACACATATTTTACACTGAAGTAGTACAATATAAGTGAACTTATAAACAATAAGTTAGGTTTATATACATTTGGATGTATGTATATATAGTCCACAAGTACAAGTATATAGATAGATACAAAGCATTTGTGATTTTATGACAAATTTAAGAAGTCACCAATATCTCCATCCATATGTTTGTGTGCCAATAACCATTAAGGTAATATTGCAAAAGAAGAAAAGAATTGGCATTTTATTATTGATCAAAGATAGTTAAACTAAAAGAAACCAAACAAGTATAGTAAAATACCACCTAAAGGTCGGGTTTGGAGAGATGAGATAGATGTAGACGTGAACTGTACCCTATTGAATGAAGTATTTGTTTTCCATGAAAACCATCGGCTTAAGCAAAAATAGGAAAAAAAACCAAAATATTTGTTGAAAGAAGATATAAGAACATTCGAAAAAGAAGAGATTTTGAAAACAAGAAATACAATGTTAAATTTTGAAAAACCAGTTATACGTAAGCAACCAAATCAAACAAACCAAAAACTGAATCCAAATACAAAGGACTACACACCTCTAGCCTAACCTAAGATCCAGAGGTCTAACCATTAACTCACTAACCCTATCCCCTACCGCTCCAAGACTCATGCTCCCGTTTAGGCTAGCTATCATACTCCACCTTTAGTTGCTTCCTTAATCTTGAATTGACGATTGTTTTAAAAAGACAATTTTGAAGATTATATAAGTTTTTGAGATCATGTGAGATCAGACTGTTTTTGTAAGACCCGTGAGACCATCTTTTACACTTGAAACTTTACAATAAAACATTGCGAAGATAACCTTTACAGTGTTTTTATTGTGTAGGTTAGTTGATTTTTTTTATCTTTACAATGTCTTGCTATAAAGTATAAAGTGTAAAGTTGTAGTCTTACGGGTCTCACATAAACAAACTGATTTCTCACGTGAATCCAACTCTTTTGAATAATATAGGTAAAGCTGGTGATATACAAATTCTTTGTCATAATTAATTAAATTAATGTATAGAAGAATGACAACTACCTGAAATAGTTGATATTACTTTAAATAAAACCTTTTACAAATCGAATTTATTTTGTGGTCATCAAATTAAAAAAAATTGGTTGTCATTCTTTGCAATTAAACTTAAAAAAACATCTACATTGCTATAGATTTGGTCTAAAAATTGTAATTTGATTGAAAAGTTCAAAAATATTCAAACACCTATAAATCTTCATTTTACAAATTCTAAGATCAAACTTGTAATAAAATGAACTACGTGGCCCTTATGGTTTGCTCAAATTTTAAATTTGGTCTCTAAAACAATTTATTTACACTGGTGGTTCCTAATTTTTCATTTTCATAACACTCACTAACACCGTTAAAGAAGTTCAATTAGAAGATTTATTATCCCTCACATGAGGGCAAGTCCGTCATTTTACTTCTCTTCTTCCTCCACACCTGCTTTCTCAATCAGACTATTCATCACCCACCAGCACTTTTAACCACAACCTACCACCACTAACCACCGTCAACCATTGTTACAAATCCAAATTCAAAAATAATATCATAATCAGTAACATATGAAGATCAAGAACCATGAATTTGGCACGAACACAACATTAAGAAAAAAATTGATACTTTGATCATCCATTAAAAACCATTTCAACAAAGAACCTATGAAATCCTCTAAGCATCATCATCATCAATAACATATGAAGATCAAGAACCATAAACCTAGCAATAAAATCAAAACCTCGATAACAAAGAAAAGTCCTATATTATAAATTTTGGATTTGTCAAACAAATTTTAGAAAAAATCTATTAATTTAAGATTAACTAGTTTGGACAGACTAAGCTCTATTAGACTCTTTTACTGTGATTAGCCCCATAAGGAATACGAGAATTTCCACCTTGTTGAAGGTCTAGTGGTACTACTTAGATATAAAATGAATAAAAATAAAAATATCAACCTCACAAATCCTAATTAATTTTCGAAATACGTAATTTAATTAAATTAAATGTTTTATTGAAATCATTTAACAAATTTTTATTATTTATAAAACAAAATAAGAAATTATGTATAACTTATATAAATAATTTAAGAATTTTTATATTTACTTTTTGATAAGTAAATATATAGAATAATAATGTAAAACTAAATGATAAGATGATTAATATTAATGTATAATTAAAAATAATTAATGTTTATTAGTATAGTGATAATTTATTTATATTGATACTTTTTAACAATTATTAATTTAATAAATGATTATTATTTATTTATAATTAATAGTAATAAATAATAATTAATATTAATGAGAGTTATAATCGGAAAAAGTAACAATCAGCTCCTAAAACCTAGGGTGTTTGCGGTATGGTTTGGGTGGTTTACCCTTCCAAACCAAAAACCAAACCGCAATGGTGGTTTAGAAAATTTCCAAACCAAGCGGTTTGGCAGAAAGTGACAAAACCGAACCACAAAAAGGCAGTCTGGTTATACTGGTATAGGCGGTTTGGGCCTCTTTATGGGCTTTAAACTAAAAAAGCATAACATTTATATCTAAAATGAAATTTCTATCAATATAACATTATTAAAAAATATTATACCAAATTATAAAAGAAACGCTTCTTTCTAAAATTAAAAAAACATTGACCAAATTGAAAAAGGTGAAACAAGTCCAACAACAATTGTTGGAGTTTGGGACAAAAATTTAGCAAGTCGAATGACGATTTAGAATTTTGGATTTGATTTTTGACGAATTTCAGAAATTTGTCAATTCAGATAATGTGGTCAATTAAGAAATGAAAACTAAAAGCATAATGTCTTAGACGAACTTTTTCTAATTGGCCTATAAAGTTAAGCATACAACGTGAGACACCAGATCGCTCAAACCGCCAAAAACGGTCGGATTTGACTTGGTTCAACCAGTTTGAGCGGTCCGACAGACTTTTTGAACACCCCTACAGAACTCTACTCCAAGTAGTGTTTCAGTAAGTTAATTTATGGTTATCTAAGCATGTACTCAGAAAATAAGCCAATTTATAAGATATTTTTGTTTGCTAAACAATGCGTAAAAAGAAACATAAAAACTAAAACCTTAAATACATAAATTTTTATTCTCATTCCCGTACATGGAGAGTCAAACAATTTCTTTTTGAAGTTGTTGAAAGTAGTAACTAGAGAATCAGTAGATCTAATCTTGATTTTGCAATATTGGAATCATTTTATTATAAGTTGGATATATTAGATTAAAACGGTTCTTCTTTCATTTTTAGTTTTTTATAACTTTATGAGTTTAAATTGTACTACGTGATTATTCAAAACCCTAACAAGTAAACACAGTTATGTGTGTGTGTGTATATATATATACACATACACATATATATACATACAAACAGAGAAAGGTTCAAATGAGAATGTTAACTTTTTACGAGAATGCGAGAAACTTAATTTTTTTTGTGTAAAAAATCATATGTGATTTTGTACAAAATCATAAATGATCTGGGCGACCTTTCTCATGCGATTTAAGTAGCCCCAAAAGTCGCCCGCTCCAGTTAGTGCAAAATCATATATGATTTTGTACATGAAAAAAGTTTCTCGTATTCTCATAAATAGTTAGTGTTTTCGTATGAACCTGCCCTATACATACATATATGTATACATCATAAATGTGTCACTTTAGGGCAAACCTTGAAAAACGTCATGACCTTGTCGTAACTCGTAAGACTTGAGGTTTGACCTTACCGCAGTGCCGAGACTTGTGTCATTTAGAACCTTACCAAAAACTAAAGAGTACGAAACTGAAAAGGTAAAATAAATTAATAATTAAATAACACCTCACAAAAACCGTGCATAGAGTCAAGCGTGGCACAAGTTTAACATGACGTCAAAAAGAAGTCTTGACTCACAAGACTGAACCAACTCCAGCACCAAAATACTGCACGATCTTACCAAGTCATTTGATACCCGGTCTAAGGAAGACTCATAAGTTAATCCCCATCACAGATGATAATATATATTAGTAGGTAGTTCATCAACTGACCATTCGGATGCATCATTTATCAGAGTTCACAAACACTGATAAACATCCATTATCCATCACATGACATTAAATTCTTTAGTATTTTCTCTCTTAGATTTTTTTTTGTTTCATGGCTACCCCGAGCCCTGCAAGACCCTACTCGTTGACCTGTGAACGGGGCCACTGCTAGGGGCGTTGCCCCAAGGACCCCACAAAGGGGTGCGACCCCATTGACCCCTGCCGCATGGCACCATCCGGGGTTTTATTTAGCTTACAGGAGTGTGTATTCCACACCTCTTACCCATTCTGTAGTTTAACTTTTTCCTTATTCTCTCGTGAATCTAATTACGTAAAATAAATCGATAATGTCACTAAAATCACCAACACTTGCTACATGTTATTAATATTATTTCACTATTTCATTAAACAAAAATATGATATAAATGTATATATAACCAAAAACGGATCCAAAAAAATTCAAGTGAGAGACATATGATAATAATAATCAAAATATAGAATAAATCCAAATTTAATTATAAAAGTACAGTTTAATTAAAAATGATATGTATGTGATGTTTTCATTCTTTTCTATTGTTGTTAAAGAAAGTCAAGAAAATTCGTACTTGCAACATATAATAACACACGTAATGATACTACTTAACCATTTTTCATAAACTTAATATTAAACACATATCAAGTTAAAATAAATACACTTTTAAAAGTCGTGATTCTATTACTACATTAACATAATAGAAGAATAACTCCAAAATCCCCCTCTAGTTTTAAATTACCCCTGTGTATAACAATGAATCATACTCTAAACGTAATCAACCAAAAATATAATGGATATAAAATTTGAAAATACTGTGTGGAGTAATAAGGGTCCACAATAATCCTTGGTATATTTTGTAATGGGACACTTTAATTATACTTTTTCTTAACTTATAATTGGCCAGTACTTCTTGTCATTATTACGTTAAACCACATACAACCAAAAATCATTTGGATATGAATATTCACATCTCTCATTGAAATAACGCTATTATCCTCATTATTATTTTACTTTTACAAAAAAAAAATGTTGAACACGACTTAATTTTAAAAGTTTTTTGTCTATCAAAAAGTTCAAAGTATTTTTTATTACATTTAATGAAATAGATTACAATTTATTTTACCAATGTCTTATGATGATCGTTAATATGTATATAATGAATTTTAAAAGGTCAACATATTAAAATATAAGAAACAAAAGAATTGCACAATAGTCCAAACAAAGTTAGAGTTCATACAAAGAAATCTAAACCGACCGAAACCAAACAAAACTAACCAAGCACTCCACGAATCTAGGAAATCTAAAACTAAAACCACATAAGACTTGTGAAATTCATTAAGCATCTAACCTGAAAAAGAAAGGAAGGATGGGTTTGTGATCTATTGTTCCCGGGGAATAGAATCTCTTCGAATTCTTCTTGAGATCTATTGGAAGACGTGAACTTGAATTTCTACGAAAAAAGCTTCAACAGATAGATAGGAATTTTTTTCTCTCGTTGATAACGTTATTACGATGGTCCATAACAGGTAGCTAGTGGCCCAAATAGAAGTCTGCCAAATTCAAGATAACAAATGAGAAAAGGAATCTTCTCCGTGAAGGCGAAGTAGATCTGTTGCCGATCTTCCCATACCAATACTACTTCCCCACCAATTTAGAAACAAGTCCCAAACCAGTCTGGCTGTCTTGTAGTCCATAAAGAAGTGATCGATTGTCTCAGGTGACTCTTCACAAATTGAACATAAGATAGTATCCAGATCTATCATCTATGCCCCTATTATTCAAAGCTACACGTACTGGAAGACGTCCATGAAGAGTACGCCAAACGAATATATTTATCTTTCTTGGGATAAGGTTGTTCCACATACTTTCTAGATATTCCTAGGGGTATTCAAGGTGGTAGTGCCGCACGAGGCCTCTGATCGTTGGGGGTTTCCGAATTTATTTTTGATTATATATATAATATAATTATTATATAAGATAGAATACTTATATTTATTTAAAAGTTGTTTCACTGAAGAGTTGGTATAACATACAACTCTTACTAAAACACTACAATAAAATTGATTTTATAGGACACCTAAAATAAAAAGCGTCCTAAAAGAATACGTTATAAGATACAAGTTTATAGTTAAAACCAAAAAACGTCTTATCTAAAAGTGTTACAATAAGTTTATAAAACATCTTTAGGCGTTTTAACAAATTTTTTAGGACGCCTTTAAAATAAAGTGTCATATTAACTATTTTATACGACATTATTTGAAAAAATGTCTTATAAGTCCAATAAAAAGATGGGTTTATAGGACACCTCTCAAAAGTGTAATGTAAAATAGCTAATATGACACTTCATTTTAAAAGCGTCGTTAAAAACTTGTTAAAACGCCAAAAACCGTCATATAAACTTATTTGTATGTATATATATATATATATATATATATATAAGGACGGGTTCAAATGAGAACTCAAATTTGGTTGTGAACGTGAGGACAAATGAGAGTGCGACAAGTGTCTCATTCAAAAAAATATCCAGACTGAATAAAATATATATTCCGTTTGAATATACAAAGAAATATTCAGACTGAATATAATATTTATTCAGTCTATTCAGTCTGAATATTTCTTTGTGTATTCAGTCTGAATAATCTATATTCAGATACGTGTTGCGCTCTAATTTGTCCTCACGTTCACACCAAATTAATTTGAGTTCACATTTGAACTTTGCTATCTCTCTCTCTCTCTCTCTCTATATATATATATATATATATAGAGAGAGAGAGAGAGAGAGAGAGAGAAAGGGAGGTTCAGAAGAAAACGCTAAAAAAAGAGAAAACTGAAGAACACCCTGAGAATTCGCCATCTGAACGGTATTTTTTTTCTATACATCAATGCATAAATATACATTAGTGCATATGCGTGTTAAGATCATCTATTTTTTGCCCAAACATTGAAACTAAAGAATTATGAAAAAAATGTACAAAAAAACTTTAAATGGTAAAAAAAATATGTACAAACTTTAAAGAATTATGAAAAAATGTTGAAATGGTAAAAAAAAAATGAAGATGTCATGCATAGGTCATTGACATCATCATTAAAATGTGTATCCACAAATCTGTCGTTTTATAGCGTGACTTTGCCTTTTTCTTCTGCATTTTGTTCCTTTATATGTTTATTTTTGTTATATTACCTCTCTTTTATCTTGTATAAATTTTTAGAATGATTTTTTTGGCGATTTCGTTCTTGTCAGTTTTGTCTTCAAGTTCTATTATTTTGGTTATCTGAAACATGACAAATGCAAAGAGGATTTGATGATTTAACCTCCGTTTGTTATATATAGACAATATAAACGAACCTTATAAACTTATAGCCATTTCATGTGAAATTTAATGATTAGAGATGATAGAAAAGTTTACGTTAGAGGGGTTTAATTCGAGACGTGTTATTACAACTCGATCAAATTAATAACACTATGCGAAAACTAAGAAACTAGAAAACTTCGTTATTGAAATAACGACGAAAAAACAACTATCTAAATTTATTAGATTTTATTAATTATACAGAGTTTATATTGATAATGATAGATTTGTAACATTTGTTTGGTGGAATTAGGGATTCTTTTAATGCTCTTTGTTATAATTTCACTGGCCTATATATATTTTGTAATTTGGATATTTCCGATAGAAATCTTGGTTTCTGATCGACATAATTACTATTTTTTTACAATATACGTATCTAATCAAACAATTCAATATTTATATCATAACAACTTTTACAATCTATTATAAGTTTCCACACTTTAGAATAGAAGCAAATTCAGAGAGCTAGAGATCAAAAATCCAATGCAATTTTTCGAATGGGTCGTTTAAATCACTTTGGAAATTTGGCAAAACATTGCCTTGAAAGTGATTAGATAACCGACAATCTTACAATAAACAATCACGAATCACCAGCTAAATCGGGAAATACATTGTCTTAATTTTGCTAGCTCTAATTAATTCTAATAGTATTAAGAGTATGATGGATATATATATATTATTAATCTGGAGGGCAGGTTCAAACGAGGAACTAAACATGTTGCGAGAAGTCGAGAAATGTGATATTATATATATATATATATATATATATTATACACAAGCGTAATCATACATGATTAAATACATGTCACATTGACAACGCATAGATATTTATAAATCATATATGACACATTCAAAGACTTTGTAATCATATATCATATCACACTTCTCTTCTCGTTTTCTCGCAAAATGTTTAACTTCTCGCATGATCCTTCCTCTCAATCTAGAACTGTGTTTAATTGAAAACGTTAAAAGTAAAGTTAAATATAATTTTAATCACTCTTAATTAAAGTGTAAAAAACATTGAAAGTGACTTAGATATATGTCAATGAAAGAAAGGACCACAAAGGAGAATGATATATTGAAGCTTGGGAGAGGGAATGGATATATAATATATATATATATATAGAGGAAAGTTCAAATGTGAACTCATTTTTGGTTGTGAACGTGAGGACGAATCTCAGCCACTTATCCGGTCAATAAAGGCGAACTTTTGACGCAGTTCACTCCTTTAATAATCTCCACCCTCCCATGAATCGCGTCAATCCTCCGTGATCGCGTCCACCATAACCGAAGATGTGTATTTGAGATTGGTCACCTCATTATTCGCAACAAAAATGAGTTCGCATTTGAACCTAACCTATATATATATATATATATATATATATATATATATATATATATATATATATATATATATCGTTTTTCCACTCTACTGTTTGAATTTGATACCCTACCAAATGATCCATTGACCAAGAGTATGCTTCAATCAACTCATTTATAACCGTTAAATGGTCTAGTTAATCGACGGCTTAATTCAATCCGTTCAGATGGTCCATAGCCTTCTCGATCTAAAGAAGAATTAAGATGGACCGATTTGTTTTCAACCCTTCGATAACGGCTAGAAAAAAGTTGACCCGAAAAGTGGCCTTCGGTTTGATGGGTGTAGATCACTAGCTATCCATAAATACACAAACACATCTATAGGCCTACACACATGTGGGTGGGTGTCTTATTTAGAGAGCATGGGGGTTTAACCATCATGATTTTGGTTGGGGTTCATATATACTTTTTTGAAAGCCTTGGGATCAAAGGCAAAACAACAGGTTCATAATTATGGTGTTTTAGGAACAACCATATATAATCATCTCCTTGTAATTGCATCTTAGCTAACCCCCCCCCCATCATACCCCATGCCATTGGAGAGATGAAAGAGATTATATATATATATATACATATACATATTTATAATTGATGAGTATTTGTTTATAATATATATATGTTGGTGAGGGTGCAAAAAAGTTTCAGTGAAAAGAGAGGTGTCTCTGAAGCTGAAGGGTATATTTCTTTTTTCTTGCTTTCCTTTTTTCAAGGGTTGCTTTAAGAAGAGACTTTAAAAGAGTGAAGAGTGCAGCAGATACTATGAAAAAGCATAACTAAAAACACACACAGAGATGTGTTAAATCTTTACATGTGTTTGTATATATAGCACCTCAATCTTTGAATTTGAGATTCTTTAGTAAATTTGCTTTTTCACTCTCTCCACCATCTTAATTTATGATCACAAAGCTTAGTTCATTTTCTTGGGATTTTCAAGATCCCATCTCCCTTTTCCTTTGTTGTTCTTTCCATTTCTTTTATGTTTTTCAAAAAAATAAAAGTGTTTAGGGTATACTAGCACCAGCAAAAAATATATATTATAATCTGTCATTTATATATAAAAAAACAATGGAGTCTGCAAATTTTCATCAACAACATCATCAAGATCATCAGCCTGTGTTGGACTCTTCTTCTTGCTATGGACTTTCATGGTCCCAAAATCCCATCTTGTAAGTTTTTCCATCTCTCTTTTATAAGTTTCTATATTTGGAAACTTAGGTTTGCTTCTTTTCACTCATTGTAACTAAACTCTACACTAATCTGATACTTTTCTTTTCAAGATTCATAGTTATGTGCCAAGAAATCACACACATATATATGGGAAGCTAGGTTTCTATTTTTATGTCGATATAAACTTTTTTATTGTACATGCTCTTACTTCAATTTCATCGATTTCTAATTAGGGTTTTGATCTAATTCCCACATTTACCAACAACAAAAGGAAATTTTTTGTGTTTTTTTGGAAGGGTATCCGAGGCTATGCCAGACTAATCCCATCAAACAGCCCTGATAAACTCAGTGACCAGTGTACGTCTGAAATTTCCTGTGTGTTTATGTGTGCTTTGTACTAAATTATGCAGGAACAGTACGAGCAATGATACGAACTCGAGGGATCTGAAGCAACAGCGAGGCAGTAATATCGATTTTGAACCTTGTCACAACACTAGCAATACCACTCCTCCTTTGGTACATGTTTTGGGATTGCCTTGGAACAACAACATTAATGTAACAAACATTAATCCTGTCGAAAACTTCATGATGACCCACGAATTGCAACGTCTTGCAAGAATCAAAGATGAATTCTCGGGCTCAGAATTATCATATCCAAAGTTTTCGGAAATGATAAGTAGTAGCCCAACATCTAGTATCGAAGATTTGCACTTGAACAACAACCCCTCTTCGGGATACAACAATAATAACAATCAAGATTTGTTACTTAGAACATTTTCCAATGGGTGTCAAATAAAAAGTGGTCATCAGCTTATAGATCAATTCCCAAATGATACTACTAATCCGAATAATCATTTCCAAAATTGCTCTAATCGGATATCATCGTCTAGAGGAACTTTTAGTCAGATTTTCCCAACTATAAATATTTCGAATTTGAATCAATCGATATCGCCAGCAGCAATTTCTTCGGATTCTTTTGACATGAACTTGCCCGCTTTGGATCTCTTTGGTTCGACAAGATTTAACGGGAATTTTAGCCATGATCCTTCTTCTTCATTCAATCCTCATCAACTTGGAAGCTTTTTCAAAGACACTTGTTTGTCATATGGTCTTGATAAGATGCATCAACCAAATCACAGACCAGTAATTTGCCCTAGTAAAGTGAGTTTTTTCTTTCTCTTTATTTTATTTGTCTTATTCTTTCAATCTATTTTTTAAGAAGACAAAGAAGAAGGGATCCTAGGCATTAATATATATATATATATATATAAAACACCAATTATTTCTTGGATTAGCACTAATTAATGTTTTCTTTAGGGTAATTAATTAATTAACCCAATGGTTATTAGATAAAACAAATGACAATCATTTCATCATGTTCAGTGTCGATTTTCTAGTCTTTCAGGGAAAAAAAATTAATTTGTTTTATTTTCATTTTTTGATTATTAGATCGATCTCTTCCCTTCCTCGTTTTTTCCCCTCGATTTCTTTTATTTGTGTGACAACAAACTTCGGGTTTCTAAATTAACCAAAAATAGTTATCTAGAATCTAAATTTGTCCGGGATAACTTCGAGATCTTGTTAGTTAAGTTCAAATTCAACATCCAGTTGATCAAGTTAGAAACAAAAGTTGTACCTCCGAGATGCGGTTTCCCGATTTTTTTTAGAATAACTTTGGAGTCTTTACTCTTTAATTTCTAGGAAATGGGTGACATCTTCTAAGACTTTATTTGTACTATTTTTTGTAACATTTTCCCACTTTTTTTGCAAATAAATATCCCCTAATCAAGTAAAAGTTGTCTTCTTTTTATTTCTCTTTTCTTTTCCTGCTCAATTGGTACCTTCAACTTTATTCATCACATTCATCTCTTTACTTTGATTCAGCCCAAACTGCAGTCTTTAATATAGACATATTATTAGGTTATTGACAATATTTGATAATGATTCAAAGTTCAAACTGAACTTTATACATGTAATTAATTAGTTAATTAATTTCAACTAATTTCAGATATCATCAGCCTTCAACACTAGAACCAGCTGTACAGAAGCAAAGAGACCAGCTAGCAATTACATGGACACAAAGGCTCAACAAGCTACAACACCGAAGAAATCAAAATTGGAGCCACGCGCTTCTTGTGCACCTTTTAAGGTGATTATATATACAAGCATTCCGTAACTAGAATTAAATCTCGTTCTTTAATTATCTTCTATTAGTTCCGTTCAAAAAGAGTTTCGACATGGTCTATATATATAAAACTAAAAGAACACTAAAATAAAAGAAACTATAAAACATTTTGGTGCTAGAAACTAAATTTATGATAAGCTTGTTATGCAAAAGTAAAGTAACCCCTTTTTTCAAGGAAAAAATAAGTAGCATCTTTGCTCTGATTGAAACATTCCATAATTAGAAAGTTTCAAATTTTATCTTCTATAATAACTTCCATCTAGAAAATAGTTTAGAATTGACTTTTGGGTATGAAATGACTTTTCTTTAACCCTAGAGTGGACAAGAGTTATCTTCTTTGTGTAGAAAAAGTTATTACCAACAAACATTAATTTATCTAGGTTTACTATTATTTCTGGTTTTGATCAAACAGTTTTTAGTGGCCAATTTGAATCATTGTGGTACATGTCTCATTTGTTGTATTAATTATTGCAAGGTTTTTCGTACTCCTCGGTTTGTATCGGTTTTCTTCGATGCTGTATATTATAATTTTTTTCCATTTGATCAAAAGTGTGTTTTCTACATAAAATGTATAAGAATGTGAACATATTGAATAAGTATAGTATTATGATCTTAATACATACGTGTGTGTATATATATATATATATATTATCCGAGTGTAAATATCAAATATGTGTCAACCAGGTGAGAAAGGAGAAGTTAGGAGATCGAATTGCAGCCCTCCAGCAGTTGGTGGCACCTTTTGGGAAGGTAGTGTTTTCTGTCTTCTCCCATCACTAAAAAAGTTGGTAGCTTTTCTCCTGCACAAATCATTTTATTTATTTATATTCTTAGACTTAGAGATTACATGAGACTTTAGACTATTTTTATAAGACCCGTAAAACCAACTTTTTAACTTTGAAACTTTACGATAAAACACTGTAAATGTTACTTTTGTTGCTGCGAAAGTTCGGATTTTTTTACCTTCATAATATTTTACTGTGAAATTTCAAATTCGTCTCGGTCTCAAGAAAACAATATAATCTCACGTCAACGAACCCTATATTGTTAAATTGGTTATTGTAAACTTTAAAAGAATTATATGTTTGTTTTCTTTCATGAAAACATTTCTTTTATCCTCAAACCCCCCCCCCCCCCCCCCAAAAAAAAAAAAAAAATTCAGTTCTATATTATAAACGAGTTATTTTCAAATATTAAAATCAACGAAAACTTTTTAAATGAGTTATAATATTTTATGAATCTCAGTGCACCACTTCATGTTTAAAAATGCAGTTTAATATTTAGTATTTAAAATGTATTAATTAATTAGTTTGATCATCAGAAGTGCTTTTTGACCCATACCAGTTAATATTTAATTAAATCAATGGTGGCATTTTATGGATGATATTTGCAGACAGATACAGCATCGGTGTTGATGGAGGCTATTGGATATATCAAATTTCTGCAAAACCAAGTCGAGGTACGACTATTACTTCCATTTCTTCAAAACATTCTTCTTGGTTCCCACAACTACAATTTAATTAATCACAACTTTATATCCATCTTTAGTTATTTATGTCTTTTTAATAATTATAATTTAATCATTTAACTTTTTTCATTAGGATTGATTGTTTTTATTTGAATGAATATTAATGCTTTATTATGTCTTTTATTGACTCATACATATTTATATGTTTTAATCATTCAATATTTATTTATTCGGCTTTATCAAATACCATCTTGTTAAATCCAATAAAAAATTGTAATGTTTTCTCTCCACTTTGTCTAAACTATTTGTTTTGTTTGATAATTTTGCAATCTAACCATTTACAGTCTTTATCATTATTTTCTAAGTATATAATATTTGTGTGTATATATACAATAAAGTTAGAATTCTTGACTTCTCGAAAAATTGAGTTACCAATACTACTTAATAGGTAAAGAGCCTTTGATATTATTCACTAATTTCCATCTCTTGAAACAACTGCTTGAGTTACCAATACTACTTAATAGGTAAAGAGCCTTTGATATTATTCACTAATTTCCATCTCTTGAAACAACTGTTTCAAGCAATATTTAAAAAAAAATTGTTTTCAAGAATATCCTGATGATTTTTGCCGTGTTTGACCTTTTGTACAAGCAAATTTTAATTACGGAATGAAAAAAAAAACCTATTATATATATGTATGTGTATTATATGTATAGGCATGAGATCATGTGAGAAATGAAGTTACAGTGAGAAGCGTAAGAAGAGATCTTAACCCGTTGATTACTTTTAATCTTAAACTCACTCATAAATCACGTTTGATACGGGAGGTGATCCGGTGCATCTCGGTGTACCTTGTGCATCCAAGGGGTGGAGATCCTTCTTACCCTTCTCACTGTAACTTCACTTCTTATCGGAACCCAAACCTATATACATATATCTATACATATGTATATGTATATGTATATGTGGGAGGGAGGGAGAGAGAGAGAGAGTATATGTCAATGAATGTAATGAAACCCTATATTACGTACATGCCGCCAAGGGTTCATCCCATTTTCTTTCTTTAAATAAATAAAGTTTAATTAAAATAACTTGGATAACTAGTATGAAATTAGATACCTAAATATTTTACGCATAAAACCTTACTAATAGTAATCCATCTTATAAATATTTTTTAACACTTGCTAATTAACAAATATAAAAATTTACAAGAGAATCTTTTGGGAAATGAAATATTGCATTATTTGACATACAACCAAAAGTAAAAAAATTAGTAATTTTTTTTGTCAATGAGAGTGCAACTTAACAGTGTCATGCGACATGAAAAGATGTTATGTTTTTCTTCTACTATCTAGCAAATGTAAAAAAGTCATTAAACTTGTTAGAAGTCTATGTCACTTTAACATTCCTTCTTTCTTTAAAGGTTTTTTATAGAGTAAACTGGGGTTCTCTATTAACTGTATTCGTCTAGCTCCTCATCCGTAAAACCCACCTCTCATCACTTTGATATAATATATAATCTATAATCTATGTTCGTCCAACATACATGTTTAGAATCTGATTACATCAACTAAACTTGAACAATTTATCCTCCATATATGTTAGAGCTTTCTCTTCTCTCCTTAAAAATTCTTTTGAAGAGTAAATATAGGATTCCACATATTCTAGTAAAACAATTTGATTTAGTGCTTTGTGGCACATCAATTTAGGGTAGGGAAAGACACAGATGAGAAACCAATGGAGTATGTCGTGAAGAACCTTTTGAGAATATGTGATTCATGTGTTCTTTGACATTTTTTTCCTCCAAATAAACAGCAACAAGATTAAAAGCATGACCTAGGACTAGGATGATTTCTATATTTGTGGAAACATGATAATATTATTTTGATTTGTCACAATAGCACAACTTTATATATATATAGAGAGAGAGAGGCGGGTTCATGCGAGGACGGTAACAATTTACGAGAATGCGAGGACATGAAATTTTTTTCATGTACAAAATCATATGTGATTTTGTACTAGCATAAAAAATGACACGCGCGACTTTTGTTGCGGGAAAAGTCTTGGCTAATCATATATGATTATGTATGCGAATCATATGTGATTTTGTACATCAAAAATTTCATGTACAAAATGATTGGCTGAGGATCGTCCTCGCATTCTCGTAAATTGTTACCGTCCTCGCATGAACCTCTTTCTATATATATATATATATATGTGGTTTTTGGTTTTTATTTAACTTCCTATTACTTCTGAGTTGACAATATATGTTTTAATTAGTTATATATACTTAAGTTAGAATGAATTCATTTATGTCTAAATATTAGTGATACTTTGCAGACGTTGAGCGTGCCATATATGAAGTCAACACAGAAGGCCAATAGGACATCAACACGAGGGGTAAGAATTGTATACATTTGATTTTTTATGATGGGGATTTTTTAAAGGAATAACGATTGTGCATCAACGAAATATAAGGGGATTAGGAGATGGATAATAAACAGTTGTGAAGATGCAAAGACGTTTTATCAATTTGCCAAAATCTTAGGATTTTATAAAAATCATAAGTCGTAGATCAATCTCATGATCAAGATATATTATGTCCCATCTTGATTTTCTATTAACACGGTTATAAAGTACGTATGATTAATATATAAACTAATAAATCAAAAGTTAAAGATACAATTATATTTGTTTGCAATCAGGTTTCAGCGACGACGGATGGAAACGAAGAAGCAACAAGAGATCTTAGAAGTCGAGGGTTATGCCTTGTACCGTTGTCGTGCTTGTCATACGTTACAGATGGAGGTGGAGGTATTTGGTCGGGCCCCTAATCAATTACAAGCCAGGGTCACTCCCATCCACTGAAATTGCGAGTGATTTTATATATATTGTAACAAGATGAAACTAGCTAGGGCATAAAAAGGTATAATTATGGCTTGATCTCGAGAAGTCAAAACTATGGATGATTTAAGAAGGCCTGAGGAGTTTCTCTTATGTTTTCAGAAAACAATGGAGCAAACCTGGTCATCTTTTAAAAGACGTTATTAAGGATGGACCACGTTTGATCCATTGATTAGTAATTGAACGTGTTATTGTTTTATAATGGTTGAACAAGCGCTAGAAGGATTGTCTTTAATTGCTAATGATGTCTACATTGACAAAAATTGACACGTTATGCATGATGGCACTGATAAATTCGTACATCTTTTTCTATTTGTACTTTTAGAGAACAAACAAGAAGCAACTAGTGAATGGATACACGATCATCCCAATAAGGTTGGTGTTATCTAAACTAGAGGTCATTTTTCAGTAATTTGGAGGTACTTGTTGGTTGTTCTATGAAACATCCCTACAATATCGATATATGTAAGAAGAATTGAAGTTTATGGTAAGCGCTTGGGAACAACCTTAGGTAGGAAGTCGAATACTGAGTAGCCTTCCCTTGCCAAAGAATATGGTTTGGAGCTCTAGAGCTGAGTTTGGAGATTAAGAACGGAGTTTGGAGAATCACATATGAACTTTGTTGCTTTAGAGCTCATGAACAATCAATCACTGTAAGATCCGACATTAAGTGTTGGGACATATGAGAAATCAAGACTTTGATTTTGTTCAGACGATTGATTCTTGGTTTTTGTGGATTTGGAAAGGTGCATTTTATGTTATGTAACCTAGTAGGAATGGAAAAAACATTATTCTTGAATTCGAACTTCAACTTCCATCTACGCAATGGAAGATCCAGAAACTCCGATGACAAGGGGAACACTGCACACATTTAATTAACATAAGATAATGAGTCAAAACATGTTCAATTTATAGAATGTAGTTTTAAATATTCGGCATGTCAGAAACACCCACCATCAAATTTATAAAATCTAAACAAGTTATTCATTAAGTATATATCCTTTAAGGCAATGTCTACTTAACTCTAGTTAAAATCCATAGACGTAATATGTTCAATATAGAACACATGTGCATAGTTTACATCCGACTGTGAATGATACATATAGGTAGAACGCACGTTAGAACCATTAATTTGACATTGTTAACAAATCAAACCAGGCCCTGATTATTTTATAGTAAGTTGTTATATTAATATATATATATATATATATGTGTGTGTGTGTGTGTGTATGTGTACGTGTATGTTATAATATAGTACAATGACAAACCCAATTAGTAGATATATAACGCATAAATATAATAAATAAAATCAATCTTCGACTATAAGAACTTCGAAAAGATGTCATAGAATTTGTTTGGACAAACGTTTGGTTATATAAACAATGTGTATGCATAAAATTTCAATTATTGACTATTGTAATCGATATATTTATTTTTGAGCTACTCTTATACAAATGTAACCATTAAAGTTTGGTTAGCTAAAATTTTGAATAATACGACACTTTAACATGAAATTGGCATTTACAAGATATTATTAAAAAATTAAATTTTGTAAATAGGGAAAAATCCCCGATTCCCCGACGGGGATCCCCGTTCCACGGTGGGGATTAGGATGGGGAAGGAGCCTTTGCTCCTCGACAAGGATGGGGATGGGGATTGGTATTACAATCCCCAGTATCCCCCATCTCGTTGCCATCTCTATTGTCACCACATATGGGCTATTCTCCGCTTCGACTGTAGTCATAGAAATGCATGCCCCTTTGACTTCCCTCATACTGAGTAGTCCCTATTGTTTGTCTTCTCCCTCACTCCCTTGACTTCCCTCATACTGAGTAGTCCCTCTTCCTCTCAATTGCAGGCAATCAAATTGAAATGGTTTGGTGAATTACAGATATTACAAGCTCTCACCGGTTTGCATTCATTTGTAATGTGTCCCGTTTTTGCACATTTATAACAAGTCTTCGTCTTCATGCCACACTCTCCCCAATGAACCGGATTGCATTTCATGCATGACCTATCACTTGACCTCTAACTCGTGCAACTGTCAAATCTTTCAAACTTCAGCCTTCTCGAATCAAATGAGACTCCCTCGTATTTTCGTTTTTCACCACCTCGATCCAACATTTGTCGGCTATTCTAATCTTCCATGACCTCGATTGTATCAACCGCTAACTGGAAAGTCATAAGATTCATGGTCGTGACCAGCTCTCTAATTGAGGCTTTTAGGCCCCAAATATATCACTCTACCTGTTAAATCTTTGTCAACATATACGACATGAGCTTTTTAACACCTACAAACATGTGATAATTGGAACCAAAAGCAAGTATACGATATAGTCTCAATATCGTATTTCAAGTAATAAAATGGTAAGAACCAAGTATTGTATTCCACGGGGATAGGTATCTTAAGTTGCAAGATCTCAAGTTGAAACACTAACTTCAGATAGCGAATTTGAAGACTTCGTTTGTTTTGGTTTGAGTTACGTTAAAATATAAGAAAGCAATCAAGGGTGTAAGACTTAAGGTGAGATGTAAACACAAATTCCAGCAGACCAATGTTGTCAAAAGGACTAATGCTAACAAAATGCTACAACATCTCGGGTTGTTATCAGGCTAGCTAGATATAAGAAGGTCAACCCTTATCTCTCATCCTCATTAAAAAACAAATAAAATCAAACTTGGAACCGACGGAATAGTAGGTATAAAGTAAATTGCCCAATGTTTCCAAATTAGTATGTTTACCTTTACTATTTTGGTATTTCATTGATTATCAAAAGCCCCCTGGAGGTATAGAAGAAGCTAGCTTTTTAATTTGATTTTGAAAGCAAACTTCCCCAATACCAACAGCTTTGAGCCAGATCTTATATATCGCTTAGGAAAGGAGATCGCTCGCTTACCTTATTAACTACTTTTGCAAAACATAGCCTATAAGACAAAAGGAATATATTTATTATAATACAAATTATGGGCAAAGTAGTAGTATTAATTTTCTCTAATTTCTATTAACTATTTTCACCATTTATTCTGAGGGTATTCCTCTCGGACTTCACCATTGCACTGATATTATAGCTTTCAACCATATCTCTATGTAGTATCCAGACCAGTGAAAGTGACAATAGGTGCCCTCAAAATATACGGAGAAATAAATCTATTTGTTAAAGATCACTCTCTCGAGCGGATTCTCATATCATTCAAGCTGACGTATTCTGAATGGTTCATCTTTGAATCCATTCCACTTTAACATTCAAAGTGATCAACATGTCGAGAATTAACCAAGTTGGAAAACATAGATGACAACTCTCGTTGTCAGTAACTCTCTCAAATCTACTTCCCATATCATCCAAATTGACTTGCAATCAATGGCTCTGCTTAGAGTCCATGGAACTTTAACACTTTTCAGTGATCAACCCGTCGAGAAGTGTCATTAGTTTTATAAAGCTTAAAATGAAATAATGAAACCTTGTTGTTGCATAAAAGTGTCTACTTTTCTTTGGTTTATAAATCACCCGTTCCGTCTTACACCCAAGCTAATAAAGTTAGCTACACATAACGGAAAGGAAATTGCAATAAATGTAAATGACGAAAAGTAAAGACATGAAATTAAATAACGGAAAGTAAATTGCAAGAATTTAAAGAGCGGAATGTAAAGAGAGGAAAATAAATGACGAAAATTAAAGAGCATGAATTAAAGAGCGTAAAAGAAAAGACAATTAAAAAGTAAAATTGGAAGAGAGAATTCAACTAAAAATTAATTGAATTATTTTAGAGAAATTTTATCTAGAGAGTGTCACCTCTCTAGATGGTATGTTGTGTTTCAAAAAAGACTAACTCATCCCCTCTATTTATACTAGGATAGAGATGAAGGTAAAAAAGTAATTTAACACCAAAATTAGAGGCCAAGTTATCTTAAAGGCTAAGCTATAACCAAGTACACAAAATAATAGGTGAATAATAGGTTAAGATAAAGACTTTAAGGTTAATAATAGGTTAAGATAATTTCTAGCCGTGTAGTCTTTAAGGAAGCTTCCAAGTATGCTCTTCAAGATACAAAATTTGTCTTCTAGTCATTTCCACTTGGTCTTCACGTCCTGTTCAATGTTGTGGCAATG
This sequence comes from Silybum marianum, assembly GCA_036898165.1. Taxonomy (NCBI): domain Eukaryota; kingdom Viridiplantae; phylum Streptophyta; class Magnoliopsida; order Asterales; family Asteraceae; genus Silybum; species Silybum marianum. The sequence goes on from CM072542.1 coordinate 7,141,657, forward strand.
CTGCAGCATGAGATACAACACAAACAACTTGCCAAAAGGGAAAAATTAACCTTCCATAGAGTAAAACAAGTAAATCATAACTCTAGCTCTATAAAACAAATAAATGGAAGAAAATATAACAAAATGACTCAAGATTGGGATATAAAAGGAAACGACCCATCTATAAATGAAGAAATGAGTGTTTAAGCACTAAAATATCAGTGTGTACCAACATACAATTTAGCAAATCATGATTTTTGCATAAATTTAAAGTGTACCTATCATATTAACCTGCTCCAACCTCAGAAAATCTTCTTCTAGTTGTTTTGACGTTGCCTTCGGACAAAATTACTCTTTAAATTCGGGCTTGATTCCTCCCAAGACATCTTATTCACAACGCTCGAGCCTTTAGTAGCCATCATGTTGTCCCAACAAAATAGTGCTTCTGACTTTAACATAGCCACTGCAAAAATAACCCAATATTCCCCAACTGAACACTTGCTCGTGTCAAAAACTGCTTCAATCTCTCATATCCACCGCATTTCCAAAGTTGGATCTCTATCACCAGAAAAGGTTAGTGGTTTACAAGAGAGAAACATTTTTATAAATTACACCTCTTTTGAGCAACCGTAGGAGAGGGAGTACTAAATAGATTGTTCACTTAACTTCCTTCACTAGTTTCATGATTCTCTAGATCCTCGGTTTCGGTATTCTGGTGATGAACCAACAATGTTTGCGGTGCAGTCAGAAGTTTGCCTATTTCAGCGGATAGATCTATCTTCTCTCGTAACATAAGTTGGGTTCTGAGCTCATCCACGACCTCTAAGTTGGCCTCTACAGCTCTACCTTGACCACTAGCTGAACTCTCATGCACTTAAACTACTGGCTCGATTGGTAACTCCCGACTCACTTCTCTCCTTCCCTCAAAACCTTTCCCCCGGCCTCGAGCTTTGGTACCTGTACTTTCAACATGCACTTCTGGCTCATGGTTGTCCCTTCCACGGCCTCTACTCCTTCCATGGGTGTTCGTGGATCTTACAAGTACAATCATCTCTTAAAGCACGTTTTCGACCGGATGACTCGCCCCATACGGAGTAATCGACGTAGTTGTCCCTAAACGTCGAGTCAGGTTTACCATCATCCAATTTCACAATGTTACTTGGATTTTAATCACCAAGTTCAAGAATAAAATTGTACTCAAGCACACACATGCACATATAAACTCAAAATGACATTCGACAAATGTAACTTGGAATTTACGTTACATGGGAGTCCTTTTTACCCTATCATGTTTATCATTGTGCAAGCCTTAAAGAAAGTAAGGACGCCCTAATCCTACGTGCAAACTTTCTAGTTTAAGTCTAGCTACGTATCAAATAAACACCTGAATCTCTTAAACTCGGACTCTGATACCAATTGTAACGACCCAAGCCAGCATAAGGTCTAAAATCTAAGTTTCATAAACAAAGAGTAAAAATAAAGTCTCGATTAGGTGTTCATCCCTCAACATTCTCATTTGTCAAAGTGAAACCACTAAGAGATAAATTATTACAACCCCGCATAAGCAATAAGAAAGTTCACTACTAAAAGATAAATGCTTAGGTCAAATCTTTATACAGGCTCAAGTCTGCATCCTACCCTTTCCCTTGCTAGAACTTCCTACTTTCCTCCTAATGATTGTCTTGAAATGCCTTTAAGATTGAATACGTGACTTAGAACGAGATGTCTAGTGAATTCCTTGATCAAAATAAATCAAGTAAGACATAAATGCAAAATCATCACAAATTGTAACATTATTATAAATCCACAATAAATCCATCCCAGAAGGTAGCTAGCCACAATAATCGCTCATAGATAACCCATTTAATAAATTTCATTTCGACATGATCTCAATCTATGCCAACAAAGTAACATTGTGAAACGAATTCACGAAGTACCCATCAGCCAATCCATGTGATAACCTCCTGATGTGTAAGATGACTATTTCCCATAAATTAAATCCATGTGACAATTTTATACACTTCGACAACATTAAACATACGATGAAACATACCTTAAAGGGAAAACGTAAAATATGGGTCATAATTAACCTTATTCATGTATTTCATTTCTTTAAGGTGTATAAAGAAGCTTACTTGCGTCCTGATTTATGTTAACGTAGTCCAAGTATATTGAAACATTCAATCATGCCTGAATGGATTAATTAGTTCCATAAATAAAAGCCTAACGATATCGATAAACTACTCTTTTTAGAACCATAGAGTTTGCCCTTAGTTCAACTTTAATTGAATCCCTCCTGAAAAGAAATCGATACCAAAACAGTGGCTAAATTCATATTTTTCAAACCAAACCCATTACCATTTCCAACAGCAAGCACTTATTTAAAATTCTTATGGGTATACCTTACACCAAAATTTATGGATAAAAAAAACAAACTCCCCACCAATCGAATAGATCCAATATATAAAAAGAATATTAGTTGAAATAGAAATAATGAAGAATCTCTATAAATCCAACATGGATTAAACTCAAAACCAAATGCTATTACACCCAGTGGATTGCAATAGAGAGATTTCACCCAAACTTCCACACATAAAATATTAATTAATGAGATCTCCAAAAACCTCACTTTAGAATTCTATCCACTAATCACGGTCAAAAAAATGACTTTCACCTAAAAGAAAATATCCAGGGAAATTTCTGTGGGTGATTACCACGGATCACCCAGGAAATACTAATGGTTCCGACAAAATCTGATGTTTTCAAGAAAATACCAACGGATTATCCAAGAATTTCCTCCTTGATTTGATTTACCCACCAACAATTTAGACATCAATTTTTGTGACGATTTTGTGACGGATCACCCTTTAATAATGAATTTCCCAGAAAAATGTTCATAGGTAAAAGTCTTTCATTTTAATAATGAATAAAACTAGACATTAAATAAAGAGGAAATAATACCTTAAGTGAAATTAGTTCATCCCCTTTGAATGATAAAGAGAATCTTCCATCCAAACTTCAATTTTCCCCAAGATGCTTTCTCTCTCACACGCACATGCATGATGGAAAACAAAAAAATCACGTTTGAAGGAGAAATAAAGAAGAAATGAGGGAATTTCTAACTAAATGAAAAACTTTTTCTTACAAACTTTTTTCTGAAAAAGTTATTGCTAAAAAGTAATTCACAAAAGTTGGTGATTAAATTGTTGGTGGCTAATTCAAATTAATAACAAATTATCCAGAGATTCTCTAGATCAATGACCCATTGGTATTTTCTGAAAGAACATCGGATTTTCGTGAGTGATTTTTATGGGTGTCATTTGTTTTATAGTGTAAAGCTTTCCCAACTTCTACAAACAACCCATCAAAAATTACCAAGGGTCCTATTTTAGCCTTGAACTATAACTTAAAACCAAGGTTCCAAACAACGTGAGACGTAGTGTGGCAGCGAGGTTAAGTCTCAAACCTTGGAAGTCACGACGAGGTCACGACATTTTTAAGGCGTGACTTATGGCAAAAAAATATAATTATTTTAAATAAAAACATATGAATATTAATAGTATAAAAGTATTCTAAAATTAGATTTATATTTGATAATATAAATGTAATAAATAACTTAAATGTACCGATCACCATTTTTTCTGTAGTCCGATCTTCAACAAGGGTTCTTATCGAGGGCACCAATGGATAGAACACAAATCCATTTTCGACATCGCTCATTAATGGTTTTAATTTTGTGTTTTTGCTTATTAGCATTACCCATTCACTCTAGGCCCAATCTATGTCCTTCATACCTTAGGGGATCACCATAAATACTTTCAGTTTGAAAATGATTCAAAGAAAAATGCATCCGATCAAGTTCATTTGTTTGTATACTTCAAATTGCCTCAAAACAATTGGTACGATTTTCTCTCTCTAACATATAATGAAATAGGGTTAGGTTCAAATGTGAACTCAATTTTGGCTGTGAACGTGAGGACGAATCTCAGCCACACATCTTCGGTTATGGTGGACACGATCACGGAGGATTGACGCGATTCATGGGAGGGTGGATATTATTAAAGGAGGGGAACCAGGTCAAAACCGCCTTTATTGACCGGATAAGTGGCTGAGATTCGTCCTCACGTTCACAACCAAAAATGAGTTCACATTTGAACTTTCCTCTAATGAAATATTTGTTAAATATATTTAAATGTTAATTTTTATCATGCATTTAAAGTATGAATGTTTTTAACTTACATTTTAATCAAGTAAAATAACATATAGTCTTTTCTTCGACATCTTCTAAAACGAACTCCACGTGAATAGTTCTCAAGTTCCATCAAACATGTTCGTGTTATAGGGATGAAAACACTTCAACATTGTGTGTATTGTCCATTTACTAAAAGTTTGTAAACAATAATAATACTGCCACACTAAAAATATAAAGAAAATGATCGTTATAACACTTCTTGATGGAAAACACTATAAAATGTTTGGTGATGAAAATCCATCAAGTCTTTCGAGAGGTCAAGTTCATTTCAAGTTTTTCCTCCAATGGCCAACCTTTCTTCAACCATTCTTCAAATTAACGTTGGAGATGCTTTAAGGATGTAAGAGAATCAATTAAAGAAAACACAATATTCATTTAAATAATCAAGTTCATTACGTATTGGATTTTTTTTATTTTTTTTGAAAAGCAATTTATATACCAACCAAAAGAGATGGAAACCATCCCACAAAACAGAGTTCATACAAAACTCAAACAAACCCTAATCAAACCAACAGAGGGGCGGAACACAAGCCTTCTAATTAAGGGGGCCGAACCCAACAAAACATCTTTATTGATAAGCTCAATTCATTATAAAAAAAAATTGTGTGACAGAAGAATAAAACCTATGACCACATATACAGGGGCCATGTACACATAACCACCTGAGCTAAGCGCAATTCATTGATAATATTTATAATATCTAGTATTTAAGAGATAAAATGCAGGGGCCATGGCCCCCCTAGTCCCCTATTGTGTTCCGCCTCTACCAACAGCACATCACCACATGTTATACCACTACCCTCCTATTATACATTTACCAACAGAACAGGAGGACGCAACCAAACGATACAAAAACACCTCAACGGCAACCCCACTCAATTTAATTGGGACTCACCCGATCATTTACGAGGAGTAAACTAACTAGCAAGAACCCAATAGACGTCCGAGATGCCGACATACCTCCAGATTGAGCACCGAACAACCAATAAGCACTTGCAGTAGCCAATAAGCGGAAGTGTTAGAATTTTGTATGAATATATTTTTGATATAAATTTTGAAAACGGAATTAAAAAAATTTATAATAAGACCAACAAATTAAAGAATTTAAACCCACATGTTTTTAAATAATCTATGTGACTACAAAATGAAATATATGCAAGTTGATTTGTTTTAATGTCTCTGAGTTTATGCTTCCCAAGACTTTACATCGTCACTTGCTTTTATCTAATTAGGAATTTTGTTGTCGAAAAAGCAGAGAAAAAAGATTAATTTATCGGTTTTGATGTTGACGAAATTTGTAGTTTAGATTGGAATCAAAACTGCGGTTTTGTAGGAATCAAAGTAAAATGAAAATAAATCGTTAGTAGTACCAATGAAGATCCTCAAAATTGTTATCTCGAGCTGGAGATGAAGTCGAAGGGTTTGGAAGCTTACAATTGATGTTGGTTTTAGAGAATGGAGAAAATAAAACCTTCTACCAATGAATTATATGCTACAAATTGGTTTAGAATATGGAGAATGGAGCCTTTCAATACAACTCTCTTGGGAAAACTTGATACATCAAATCGTGGAAGAAAAAAGCCTCCTTTTCAAAAGAAAACTCTGTAGCTACCTCTTCAAATAAGCCTATTCTTTAGAAAACAGTTTTTTTAAACAAAGTCAACTTTATCTTCATTTAAAAAGGAACCTTTGAACCTACTAAAATAGAGATGGGGACCTATGAAGTCCCAGTCCGAAGAAACACTATTCCGGTCCGGGACCGGTTTTTGGCCATCTCTAGTCTCCAACCATCATATTTAAAAATAGTACTAATAGCATTAGAAAAAAAAATCTTGTTTACCTAGTAAACAATGAACTTCAAGAGCACCTAGTATTGTACAGTACTATCTGTCGGATATAGTTCCAGTTTAGTAAGATTTAAACCTTTTGTTTAGATTTTGGATGTAACACTTGTCTGATCTCTTTGTATATAGATCGAATGTTTTTTAAGATATCATCCAATCAGTAAAATCCGATTAATTTTTTTAAGTATATAATATCTATATACGGCAAACAGAACAAATAACGCACACCCACTTTACTTTTGGTGGGTTTGAGCCCCTGACTTTCTAGGAGGTCAAATGCTCACGTACCGCTAGAGCAAAGGTCCTTTGGTCCGATTTATTTTCTTGAAGGAATCTTAGGGGTTGTTTGGTTCATGAAATCTGATGGAATTGAAAGGAATTGGAATGGCCAAATCCATTGACCAAATTCCTTAATGTTGTTTGGTTCGTGGAATGAATAGATTGTATTCCATCGAATTCCACCGAATGCACGGTTGAGGGATTTGATCATTCCTTAACATATGTGAAGGATTTTGAATTTCATTTCATATCAAATGCAACATAATTTATAAATTTCTTTTAGAAAGACAAAAATAAATTTAACTACCACACTCTCTCCGCCCTACCTACACCACCCTTACCAACAACATATCCGCCGCCGCCACTGCCACCACCACCACAAATTAATATTATCATTCCACCACCGCTACCGTCACCCCCACCCCCACCCACACCCACACCCACCATCACCACCACGTCACTATTTTTTACCGTCTTAGTCGTCACCCACCACCACACCCTACCCCACCCACCTACCCACCCACCACCCCACCCACCACCCCACCACTAATGTCATCATCACAATTGTCACCCCCACTCCCGATAGATGCATATTTATATTCTTTTATGAGATTTCATTCCAGTTCCTATCAACCAAAAGCGTGGTCAAATTCCATTCCAATTCCTTCAAAGTCAAATTCCTTTGATGAATTCCAATTCCATCGAATCCATTCTGTGAACCAAACACCTCCTTAGAGCTTAAAGTTTCAAATGTTCAATATTTATACCAAGTCTTTTATGTATCCAATAAATCACCTTCATAATGTTTATATACTTGAAAATTCGATATATAACTTATATTTTAGAAATAGAAAGAGATAGGATTTTTGCTTTGTAAAAGCAAGGACGAACGATGAATTTTTTTCAAACAGTTGCAACGTTTAACTATAAGAAACAATGGTCGAGATAATTTTAACAAAATTATAATTGGTCTATTAGCTAGTTCATTGATTTTCATACATGAGGTCTTGGGTTTAAGTCTTTTATTGTAAATTTTTTTAGAAACATAATAAATTTGAAATTAAAAACAAAAAACTAAGAAAATGACACTACCGGGATTTGAACTTGGGTCCAGGCTATAGGAAAAGGCTTCCAAACCAACTATGCCAAGGAAAAGTAATGTACATGTTGTAGTTTTAAAATATATATGGTGACACACAACAACACGATACGGTTGCACCTTTCACAAACCTGAAAAATTTACCTTTCGTCGGAGAAATGATACGGTGGCCCGTGCTATCGTGGGCACCACTATAGGTCCGCCCCTGTGTAAAAGTCTTATCTATTATCTATTATCTATATCTATTACTACCTTATAATGCATTCAATACAAAACTCTTAAATATAACTCTTAAAGAATGAGGTAGAACTTTTTAAAGCATGATTTTTAAAAAACTATGAATTACAAGTGTTTAAGCATAATGTACATGTTCTTAAGCATACATTTGACTTCAGACTACCTTTAACTCTCACCACCACCAAAGTAGAAGGTTCAAATAGTTCTTTCATTTCTTGAGACTTTTCGTCATCGTCTTCAAGCTTTTAACTGCAAAAGAGAGGATGGATGCTCCCAATGTTGTCGGTCCCGGTTTGCCCGAAAATTGTTTGGCCCGCTTAAACTTTTCCATAACCAGTTATGGGTAACCGGGCCCAAATCGGTCCCATACTTTAAAAAGATTTATTTTGACAAATTCTTAACATTATATTAATATATGTAAATGGGTAACTCAAAGACACCTTAAAAGTATGTTTGTTGTAGTTTTATAGTTGTTTTTCAATCAAATACACTTAAAAAATATGTTTATTATAGTTTTATAATTGATTTTTCAATCAAATGCACTTAAAAATACGTTTTATTATAAATTTATAATTGGTTTTTAATTAAATACACTTAGAAAGTTATAAATACATATAAAAATACATTTTTTTATAATAATCGGTCCGGGCCATAACCGGTCTCGGGCCGGGCTGTCGAATCCCTCCAAATGTGTAATCGGTCCCAGATTTCAGGCCTGTAACCTGTCGCTACCGGTCCCGGGTCGGGCCGGGGCTCAATCGGATTCAGTTCCGGGCCTTCGTCGGTCCCGGACAGGTCCGAGCCCAAATGACCATCTCTAGTTGAGACTAACAATTTTTTTTAAATAGGGATTAAATTTTTTATCCAACAATTAAGGGTGCGTTTGGTTTGCGGAAATGAAATGGATTTGAAGGGATTTGGATTTCCAATCCAATCCATTCTTGTGTTAGGTTTGCTGGATGGTAAGGATTTAAAATCCCGGGATTCATTTAAAATCCGGTTAACAGTGGATTTGAGAATCCTTCCCAAAGCCTTGGTATTTCAAATCCAATCCCGTGGTATTTTCCTCTGCCCTAATTTAAAATCCACAGTCGCGTCCTTCTTTCTCCTCTTAATACGACTTGCAAATCAAACACAGCCGCATCTCCATTTTTCTCCTCCACATACGACTTGCTCACTGGTGCTCTGCTCTCCTCTCCCCTCCTTGCAGATGCTCTCCAAATCCTACAAACTAAACACAATGAAGGATTTCCATCCCTCCAAATCCAAATCCCTTCATGAAATCTAATATTGAAAACAATCCCGCAAACCAAAGGCACCATAAGTTATCAATTGACAATTAATTTATATATTTATTCTACATTTGACAAATAAATTCAAAATTTAATGGCAAATATGTTTAGAGCATCTCCAACCGCTTCTTTAAAATAGAGAAAAACTCATTTTTCTTCTCTAAACTTTTTCAACAACATCTTTATATCATTCTCTAAAATAGAGATTTCTCTAAGGGGGCGTTTGGTTCGTCGGAATGGAATGAAATCTGGTGGAATTGGAATCTGAATTCCTTTGACCAGATTCAATTCCCTTGTTTGGTTCAATCTTTTCAATGAATGGAATCTGGTAAATTCCAATGAATTCCAAAATAATTCAATTTGAGATTCCTTAGGTAAGAGGTGGGATTTCATTGGAATGAAATTTGTTCTTTTTTTAGTACCCAAAATACCCTTACCACATTACCCAACAATACCAAAACCGAACCGTTTGGATTTTCGATTCGGTTTTTTCGGAGTTTTTTTTTTCAGTTTTCGGTTTTTCGATTTCGGTTCGGTTTTTTCGGGGGGTTTTCGGTTTCTCGGCTTTTTTCGGTTTTGTTTTTGTTTTTGCTCACTCCTAGCAGTTAGGTTCTCCATCGTCTCTTACAACAACTAAACTATGTCTTGTCCTAACAGATGTTATTTTGCAGTTTTTTTGCTGGAAAAAATTATGATTTTTGCAGTTTTATGCAGTTTTTAGCTGTTTTATGCAGTTTTTAATTGTAAAAAAACTCATTATTTTTAGTGTTAAAAAAATTGAAGTAATTAATAATTATTTTATTAAATTAATTTTAGTTTTAAAAAATTAAATTTAATAAAAAGAATATTTTAGTCATTTACTGGAATTTCATTCCAATTCCAAAGCTACATTCTGTGAACCAAACAGACAGATTCCAATTCTTTCAACAGATTCCATTCCAATTCTGTCAACCAAACAGCTGGTTAAAGCTGACTACATTCCATTCCAATTCCCTCAAAATCAAATTCATTTGACAGATTCCATTTCATCCAATTACATTCTGCGAACCAAACGCCTCCTAAATCTCTAAAAGAATGAGAGAAAAATATTATTTTAATGATTTCCCACCTAAAACAACCAATATAATTTTAAAGATTTTTAAAATAATAAATTTATTAAATATTTTAATAATATAAAATTTTAATATACTGTCTAAAATAAAAAAGTTTTAAAGTTGTAAGATAATAATTTTAAAAATTTTAACTTTACATCATCTATTTTTTTTTAAATAAAGAAGTTCTTGATGCTGTTATATACAATAGGATTTACCGACTAGACCACCACCAGTCTCTTTGCGGATGGTAGGGGTGGTATATGGTGGAGCTTTGAAGCTTATCCAAATCATCATCATGCCACCAGATTGAAACACGTGTTCAACATTCACACCATCTTTTTTCTTATCAAATATATCTTAATTTATTACATCATTTTTTTTTATGAAATATCAACAATCGGTAAACATAAGTTTTGATCGTCACAACCTAATATATTAATTATATTCTACACCAATATATATATATATATAGAGGAAGGATCATACAAGAACCACCATTCTTTAAAGGAATAAAAGAATAATTTGTGGACCATATATGATTGTGGTCTCATAGAATATTAAATTATTTCTGATTTAATATTAAATCATAAATGATTTAATATTATATGGAATCTACATCATACGTATGTAGTAAATTACGTATCGCTTTGTTTAACTTTAGAAATCGAGGTTACCATTTGGACCTTCCTATATATATATATATGTATATATTTTAATATAAAATTTAGCTCCAACGAACATATTATATTTTCTATATATTTACATCAACAAATTGGGTGTCATAGAAATGAGTTAGTGGAACGAGATAATTATTGTTTACATAAAAATATTTTGATGAAAAAACGATATTGTACTCTTTATAAGTTGATGCGTTATAGATACGAAAAATAAGTTACATAAAAATAAATTTATTTTTATTTGTTTATTATTTTAGAAAATAACTTTGGAGAGTAACTATATTATGAAAAACTAAGTTTTTGTTTACAAACCTTAATTTTCTAATAATAACTATCTTTTTAAAAGAGCAATCTATACTTATATTATAAAGCATTTACAAAAACTCTTAAAAACATATTATTATGCAATTAGTATAATTGATTAAAGCATAATTACTTAAAATTCAAAAATGGTATTATTTTGGTTATTTTGGTTAATTTCCTTATTAAACCTATATTATAATTTAAAAAAAATCTGAAATAAAGAAAGTTTACAAAAAATAAAATCTATTTTTTCAAAAATAATAAAATCGTATTATAACATTGATAAAGACAAAAAGTAAAATACAACATTGAAATTAAAATGAATCTCGCTGCATTGCGCGAGTACCCTTCTAGTATATAAGAATGAACTTTTGCAAGATTTTTAAAAGCCAATTTTACTATTTTTACGTGATCGTATCAAGTTTTGAAGAAAATAGAATAATACTCTCCTTACAACAAAAATAATTTTACAGGACGTCAAAAATAAAATAGTGTCCTAAAGAATATTTTATAGGACCAAACCATGAAATATCGTATCTAAAAACGTTATAGGTTTATAGGACGCTTTTAAACGTTTTAACAAGTTTTTACGACGCTTTTAAAATAAAGTGTCTTATTAACTATTTTATAGGACAATTTTGAAAAGTTTCCTATAAACAAAAGTGTCCTATAAAAATATGGGTTTATAGGACACTTTTCAAATGTGTCTTATAAAATAGCTAATAGGACACTTTATTTTAAAACCGTCATAAAAACTTTGTTGTAACGCTTAAAAGCGTTTTGTAAACCTATTGTAACGTTTTTAGATACAACGCTTTATGGTTTGGTCCTATAATATTGTGTCCTATAAAATATTTTTTATTTTAGGCGTCCTATAAAATCATTTTTGTTGTGTTGATTAGTAATAAAAATGAATCATTCCATATTTTTAAAATTAAAATATCTTAAACCTACGTAATATTTTAAATTAATAAATTATATAGAAATAAACATTTTTTTATTTAAATTTAATAGTCATGTCAATCTTTTGGCTAATTTATAAATAAAGTGATGCATAAATATAGTATTATGAATCCCCTCTAAAAAAATATTATTTGCATGCATATCAGAACTTTCCACATATAATATTTATCACAAATATGTTAAATTCCATGTTTAAAAAATAGTATAACATACACGTAAAACCATAAAAGTAAAATTAAAATATCCTTTTCATTTCCTTAGATAACACAAATCCATTAAAATAAAACCGAAAGAAATGGATGATGAGAGCATAAATTACGATTGAGAGCTTAAAATCCAATTACACTGCATCCAATATTTCAGTAGTAGATCCATAATTTTTGTTCATTTGGGTCCCATTAAGGTAGAGTAAAGGCGTGTAAAATTACCTGACGTGTTTCAAGAAATTTTTAAAGTTTTTTAGTTGATTTCAAGAGATTTTTTAGTGTTTTTGTCGATTTTAAAGAATTTTCTTAGTGTTTTTGTTGATTTCTAAGAATTTTTTCCCTTTTTTTTATTGATTTCAAGAGATTTTTTTAATGTTTTTGTCAATCACCGATAAGATAGGGTCCCTTAGAAAATTTTACTGGAGGAAACTAAGAGTAAATTTAGTATTTTTGATTTTTTTAACCTATATAAATTACTTTTTTTAACAGTTTACTGGGATTCTTTCCCTCCACCTTTTTACAGCTAGATCCGCCCCTGACTGCATCATAATAAACTTATACTGTATTAAATTGAATTACCCTGCATTACATTAGTTTAGAAAAGATCAAAGTTTAACATCTATAAAAATTTAACGAGCATAATTAAATATATTTTTTAAATTAGATTTTAAAAATATATGATTTAAATGTAAATTATTATGCAATTTATCAAAATTTATAATAAAATCTTAGATAAACTACAGAAGTGGTCCTTGTGGTTTAGCTAAAATAACAACTTTTGTCCTACAATTTCGAATTACAAAACGACCATCGTGGTTTGCAAATATTTCTGGTTTAATCCCTTTTGTAATGGGCATTAAAAAACATTCGTTAAATAAGAAGTATTTTCATCATTTTATGGATTTTTTTTCTTTGACTAATCAAAATAGATTTTACCAATGTTTTAAAACCGGGGTTAACCCGGTCGGTCGAACCGGTTGGACCAGGACCCGTGGTAGTTAGCAGGTTAATGCATATGACCGGCCCGTTTCAACCAGGCCGGGTTTCTTAAAAACCCGGTTAAACCGGTGTTAAATCCGTTTCTCAAACCCGATTAACCCGTTTTTATATTAAAATTTTAAAAAAAGAATTAAAAAAATGTGTGTTTTTTTAATGTATTTGGATTAATGTAAAACTTGTTGTTTGTATATATTTAATGTTGGAACTTGTAGACATCAAATTATTACTTTATATCTATTTACGCAGCAAAATGAAAAAAAATAAAAGGGATTAAGGGAATTATTGAAACCGGTTAACCGGTGGTTGAACCGGTCGAACCAGTTAACCCGGGACTTGATCACCACATCGAGTCAACTAAAAACACGGGTTTTAAAATATTGGATTTTACCATTTCAGATTGGATTTGAATAAAAGATAAAAAAAATCGATAAACTATAAAAAAATATTCGTTAATTAATGAAATATTTAGCGACAATTAAAAGGAGAGATTAAGCTTTAGCAGTCTTAAAATTGTCAAAGATTAGTCCAGACAAATGTCTAGGATACCCTTTCAATCAAAAAAAAATTAAATCCGAATGATTTTTCAAACCAACGATGGTCATGTAATCTTATAATTTTAAAAATGTAGGGACTAAAATTGTTATTTTTGATAGACCCTAGGGACCAAATTTATAGTTTACTCAAAATCTTATTTAAACCGCCAGCTGTAGAAAACCTGTTTTATCAGGTAACTTTGTTCCCACGTCATTACCATATTTAGTGCTGGTCGAAAATACCCTTGGAACAACCACGCTACCGTCTAAAATACATATGTTACACCCCTTAGGTTTAATTTTATTTCATAAACACCCCCTTTGTTTTTATTTTCTCATCTAAACCCCCTAGTATTCTTCTATCCTTTTCTATGGTTTTTTATTCTTTTAATTAAATTTAAAACTTTACTGTATTTTTAAGCCTTTTTAGTTGCGTATTTAAATAAAACGTTCAGTTATTTTCGTTTAATTTTAATTAAATAATCGACTTCTAATTGTGAAGACAAAAAACAATTTAATAAAAAATGTTAACAACTTAATATATAATTATACAAAAATTATATGACTTTATTTAAAAAAAATATATATATATATACATATATATATATATACAATAATGTTTTTTATTTGTTTTTATCATTCTTCAATTTTGATATGAAAGTTACTCATGTTCTTATTTATTTCCATGGTTGGACCTAAAGATAGCCAAACGAGCTTGGTCCAATTCGGGACTGGCAGAGGATCGGGACCGATTTGGGACCAGTTTGGACCGGCAATTCAGGACCGGTTACAATTTTCGTTTAAAAAGACGGCTCAACCTGGGATCCGTTTGGGACCTATTATGGGTTTGGCCTGGGACCGATCCAATTTTTCAAAAATATTATTATTTTATCACCGATACCCAATCACCATATGACCATTTTCTTTTCTTTTTTTGACCCTTTGTTGTCCCATTTACCCTCTATTCACTATCTAAGAGTCATACAATTTACGAGGGAAGATACCAACTCACAAACGTTCACAGTTCTTGTTATAATTCGTGATTTCGACTTGTATTCTAGTAAAAACATATTTTTAAGTGTATTTATTTGACATAATTACATATTTTCAACTGTATTAAAATAACATCTTTTGTGTTATTTAAAAAAGAACTTCAAAAATAATCATGTAAAAAATCGAATTTAAAAATAAATAACTAAATACGACCGGTTTGGGTCTGGCCCGAGACCAGAACCGGTTCTCATAACCATTTACAAATTAGCTTAACCGGACCTTTGGTTTTTGGTTATGACGGAAATAGTGTTTGGAACCGAGACTGGTTTTTTTTACCGTCTCTAGTTGAACCCAACCTTTCTGGTCACTAAAATAGAATTTTTTTTGATGGATCTAGTTGAGGATGTTAAACTATGGACGAATTTGTAAAGAAAATTTTATTTTTTATTTGAAAATGTAAACTTCAAACAAAAATTGGGCTAAAATTACAAAATACAAAATAGTTCGGGGGACGATTATTAAAACTTAATTTTCCATTGAAGGTGACATTTTGGTAATTTCCCAAAAATATAATTGTGAAGAGATGAGATGAACAGAAACCCCTTAAAAGTCGTTCTGCTACCACTTCTCTCTATCTTCAAAACAAACAAGAATCTCTTATCTCCTTTTCCTTTTATCCAGATGTTTTTGTGTTCTATCTGACTGAATCTTTCGATTCATTCTTATCCATTTTTACTTTCTAATTCCAGTTTTCGATTGGACCGCCTTTTGATTTTGGTGGTGGATTTGCCATCTAGCTTTTACTCAACTCTTCCACTGGTGAGTGATTGGATTTCTTGATGATAATTTGTTATAATTTTATATATATGTGTGATTTTATGATGATGATGATGATTATGATGATGATGTGTATTTGAAATGAGTTAATGATTTTGAAATTGAAGCTTATGATGTTTGTATTTTGATCGTGGATGTTTACATTTTGGGCGATATTAAGATCAGGGTTATTATTGGTTGTTATTAAGATAGAACGAACGATGTAATAATCTGAAAACGAAATTTGAGATTTGAGAAATTCTTTCGTAAAGAAGTGGATTAATCGGTTTTGATTCTTCCTATTTTGGATTCCGGTTTCAAATTTTTAACTCTAAACGGCAAATAACATAATCCCAAACGCAAATAATTTGATTTCCTTTTTTAGACCTATATTATTCATCGATCTATTATCACAGAGTAACTGTAACAATTGATTAGATCTTTGGATGATGATTGATTGCATCTCAGAATTATCATAGCTATTTAATTTAATTGGCATGTAATTATACGATATATCAGTTTTGGACTCTTTTCTTGGTTTATTTCATGATTATGGGTGTGTATTGCTTAATACAACAGGGGAAATGAGTGCTCTTCAAGGTCCAGTTGTTTGCCCTTCTGTTCGTGGGAAGCAAGGTGGGGTTCATGCAGTTTTTACAGTTGATGGGCCTTTAATGAAGGCAAAGATTCATAGAAGTGGAATATGGGGATTTAAAGGCATCAACAGCCATAGGGTTCGAGTGTGCAATCAGCGTGGATCGAAGATTGTGACATGTAGTTTCAGTTCGTCTTCAAATGGGAATGGTAGTATGGCAGAAAGTTTCAATGAAAATGATTCAGATTATGTCAACTCTAGTATAGTTGAAGCTGGTAAGATGATCAGTAAGGTCAAATGATTTACATACTTACAGAAGTTGGTAGATAGATCATTTATATAAGTGTTTATCTTGTTCATATTGGTTTATCATTTCTTTTCTCATGTTATCTAGCACAAACAAAGAAAGATCAGAAACATTGGTGCTGTCTGCAAAAATTAACTTCATAATCTTGGAGATCTGAACTGTTATGTACCATAACAGATTTAGAGCTTTCTTAAACTTGAAACAATTTTGAAGTACCCTTTTTAATTTGATCTTTACTTTCTAGTGGGTGGCAAAATGGGTTGCACTTTCCCACTTCTCCCATCAATTTGATATCTAACCATGCTTAGCTAAGATGTTATGATTAAACTTGTGATATATGCTTTCTTAACTCTTAGTTTTATGGTATCTAAAAACAGTAGTTTATCTGCAATTGATTTTTGTTTATTTGGGTTTTTTTCTACTTTAGTTGAGGTCAAGAGTGGCCCTGATGGGTTTGTGATTAAAATGAGGGATGGGAAACATTTAAGATGTGCTCATAACAATCCGCAAGGTGGGCATCTGCCTGATTATGCCCCACATCCTGCAATTGTACTGAAGATGGAAGATGGGACAGGCCTTCTACTTCCGATAATAGTTCGTATGTATCCATATCACATATATATATATATATATATATTCACTTACCTGTAATTCTGTAAATATAAGGTTGTTCTCAATCCACTTTTCCTTCTTCGCAGTGGAGATGCCTAGTGTATTGCTTATGGCGGCTATGCGGAATGTCCAAATTGTATGTTGAATGATTAAGATTCTAGAATTCTTGCTTTTTTATATAAATTGTCTTGGATAAAATGAAATTTTTGTGTCTGTGTTTCAGGCTAGGCCAACTATGTATAATGTGGTGAAAGAGATGATTGATAAGATGGGCTATAAAGTAAGACTAGTGATACTTTCTTTTTCTCATCTGAACACATATTTAAATAGATACTTATTATTTGATTACATTATGTTTTGTCTATTTTAAGGTCAAGCTTGTTCGAGTAACCAAGAGAATACATGAGGCATATTTTGCTCGACTATATCTCACAAAGGTACGTGCCAACAATTTAATGGATAAGATGTCAAAAACACCAAAGTTTCTCAAAGATGTTGTATAAATGAAATTATGGTGATTTTGATCTCAGGTGGATGATGAAAATGACTGCGTTAGCTTTGATCTTCGTCCATCTGATGCCATCAATATTGCTGTGAGGTGCAAGGTATGCTGTCATAGTAGCTGAATATTTAGTAATAATTTGATCTATTCTTTATCTTTACTTCAAATTATTTGGATACCACTAAGAACCAAAGATGTTTAGGATGGTGATGTCTCTAGTTAAAGATCTCACATATATATATATATATATATAGAGAGAGAGAGAGAGAGATGAAAGTTCAAATGCGAACTCAAATTTGGTTGTGAACGTGAGGACAAATGAGAGCGCGACACGTGCCTGAATGTAGATTATTCAGACCGAATAATTTAAGAAATATTCAGACTGAATATAATATTTATTTAGTCTGAATAATGCTTAAACAGACTGAATAAGCACTATTCAGACTGAATAAATACTATATTTAGTCTGAATATTTCTTTCATTATTCAGTCTAAATATGACACTTGTCGCGCTCTCATTTGTCCTCACGTTCAACCAAATTTGAGTTCGCATTTGAACCCGCCCCTATATGTATATAAACTATGATAGTTTGACATAACAATGAAAGCAATATATATGTAAAGATGGCCTAGGCTCTAAAAAATTTAAGTTTATGATGATCGTTCAATCTTAGTAAGATCCAGATACAGCTAATTTATTTAATTTTTGCTTCATGGTTTTCTTGGTTCCTGATTTTGAATTATTGTTTTACAGAAGCTTATATTATTATTATTTATATCGTTTTTTTAGGTGCCAATACAAGTGAACAAGTTCTTAGCTCATAGCGATGGGATGAGGATTGTTGAATCTGCAAAGCTTTCGTTCCAGGGTTCTCCAGATGGTTTAATTTTTAAAGAACTTGATCGGTATAAAAAGATACCCTTTCATTTAATTTGTTTGAAGTATATATGTTGACAAAGATATCATTGTACGAAAGTATAAATGTTAACAAAGATTGCAACTTTTTCAGACCAAGTGGCCAGCCTTGTGTTGAAACCAAGGAGTTTAATCTTGTACGAAACATGCTTATTGCTGCTGTTGAGGAACGCTATAGAGATGCAGGTTGGTTTTGATACGTTCTTCTTACTTTTTCTTTTGTTGGTTTTCCGTAAAGTGCTGTGTGGATAAAGCTGTCTGTATAGATTGGGAAGGTTTTTGTTTGTGAGGGTTTTTTCATAGATGGAATGAGTATGTTTTTTTAATTGGGAAGGCTAGGTTTGGAAAAAACTTAGCTGTCTGCATAAAGCTCCCCATAGAAACTTACTGAATAAATCACTTTCTATATGATTAAGCCACTGCCAAACAATCGTGTATAGCTGACCGAAAAAGACCAAATAAGCTGTGAGTCCCATTAAGCGGCTAACAAACGTCTGATTCGTTTTGTTGGCATTTGACAGCACAATGGAGGGATAAGCTGACTCAATTCAGATCAAAGGGAAACTGGGCATAACAGGTACCGAACTCTTGACCAATATCCGAGAAATTATCTTTTTAGTAAAACAATGTTTTGTGTTTTGTGTTATATGTTGTGCAGGATGATCCATCAAATCTGTAAATAATCGGTCTGCAAAGCTGGGTTCTTAAGTAAATAATGTGGTCTATCTCGATTATGTAGTTTTACGTACGAATGATGTTGTAAATATGTGAATAGTTGAAAGAATGCTCTTGGGTGTCTACTGTTAATTCGACAATGCTTTCCTACAAATTGGGCAAGTTGGAAGTTCCCATGCTAATTGATATATGCATCATATAATTCTGCTTCATGGTTTTTTATTTAGTTTTTGTGGTTTGAGCTTGAAATGTTTGTGTGGATTATACCTTTGAGTGAATTATATATGGTACGTTATATATAATTTCGGGTAGAAGAGACTATGTTGCGTCTTTTTTTTTGATCGGATATTAAAATATGCATATGTGAAAATGGTTTGAGATCAGGTGGTAAGGTTAAGTGATGGTGATGACTTTTACATAATAAGTGGTTGGTAAAAGGGTTTCTAACATTTGCTTAATCCTGTATTGAGACCTGCATATGTTCATATATGAACGAAGAACTTAACACTTGTCGTGATATAGAATGACGGTCCAACTGTACGCATATAGGAATTTCATGTCAGAGCATCGGTTAGCAAAGTTTGGTCTTTTAACAACTTTCATCGATAAACTATAGAAACCTCAATTAATTTCGGGTTTCGTTGCTCGTCTTTGAGAGACATGGTGAGAGGATAAACAAGTGAGGTGTTGGATTCATACAAAAGTGGCGTTTGTTTTTTAAGAGGTGATGAAGTCTGAAGTCTGATTTTAGTTCTGAAATGGTTATGAAACGTTTAAACGAATTAGACATAAGTGATGATTAAAAACTTAAAATGAAAAAACAAACAAGGCCAAAGTCTTGTTAACGGTTTCTTTTGTGTAAGTCGAAGATCTTCACGAAAACAATCACTTGTTTATCCTCATTAAACAAGTATAGAGGATCGATTGGGGTATATCCCAACCCTTCTCTTTAAGTAGGATATATTAGGATTATTTGATTTGTTTTGACTTGATTCTTAAGACTTCAAGGTGCAATAACAAGATTTACAACTCGAAACACTTTAGGGGCATTTGGTTTTGATGGAATGGTTTGGAGGGATTTGGATTTTGCAGATGGATTTGGAATTGTGATGGAATGGTTTGGAGGGATTTGGATTTTGCAGATGGATTTGGAATTGTGAGGGATTTCAAATAAATCTTGTGGTTTCAAATTCAGGAAATCCTACAAACCAAACATGGGATTAGAATGAAATTCAATTTCAAATCCCTCCAAATTCAATACAATCCTACGAACCAAACAAGAACTTTAAATAAACCTGATAATCCAAACCCAAATAGGTAAAATAACTCAACGCAAAGCATAACCAATCAATAAATAAAATCTAAAAACCAGTATAATTTGGTCGAGTCAGGATTGGGACCAAATTAACCCAGCCTAAAGTGATGGATGAATTCCAAAATTCAAATTATATATCATTCGAAACATGTATAAACAAACGATTATTGTTAACTGTTGCATACTGCATACAATTAACTAAAATTTTGAAAAAGACTAAAATATCCTTGATTTAATTACTGCAATTTGATGGAGTTGGTTTTGTTGACGAAAAACAAAATGAAATGGAACCCATAGTAACTAAAAATACAATTTAAAAATATCAGGGACGCAAATAGTCATAAATCACAAACCATAGGGACGAAAATGATAGTTTTTTACTCCTAATTTTATATTAAACCTAACCCCTAACCCGCATGCACCTTGTTTAACCGTAACTGGATACTACTACTATTCTCTCTCTCACACACACACACACACACACACATATACACACCGTCGTAAAACCACCAGCAGCAGACTCACTCGAGACGATCACTCTCCAGTCTCCACGCACCACCGCCACCGCCACCGCCGCCATTAATCAAGTGTATTGTAGCAGTTGAGCGGGAGCTAGGGTTTTCAACTCTCTAGACTCCATATTTCTTCAGCTTTTCCAGATTCCGGTATCCAAATTCTTTCACTCCTCTATGTGATCATCATACGTGTTTCTGTTATCTCAATATTCAGTAACTAGCATTTGTAATTGTCATTGTATTTCGGCAGTCGAATGACGGAGTTGGTTTTCGAGGGAAAAGATGCGGGCGATTGGATTTACAGAGGAGAAGGAGCTGCAAATCTCATTCTCGCTTATACTGGATCCTCTCCTCGTTTTGTACGCTCTATGTTTATGTTATTCGTCAAACTATTTGACTTGGATTTCTCAATAGAAATGGTGAAATCGTGACTATACTTGGTTGCTCTTATTTCTAATTGTGAATAAACCCTACAAAATTATTTTGATTACCTGCCAACTAAATGGTGGGAGAAATTAGTATAGAAACCAATTCAAGGCAGTTGAAATTAAAATTCATTTTCTTTCTTGTGTATTAGTATCTATTAAGGAAAAAAAAGCTTAAATGATGGATGTTAGGGAGAAAGAGATGAAGGTACAGTTTTTGGTTCTAACTGCTTTCATATGTAACTCTTGACGAGTTGATTACAATAATAATCTAATTAAACACTACCAAGCAATTCCTTTTATCGATTCTGCACCCATGTATGACAAGTTCTAACAGCTTTTAGATAAAAAGCTTTCGAGCATACACCCACATGAAAACTCATAATGGGCAAAGGGGGCAAGTGAAGAAGAGGTTAAAACTTAACTACAGCTAGATGCTTCATAAAATTCATACAATTGGTTCTCTTTGACATTTTTCAGATTTATTGCTTACACCCTCTGCATTACAGGACTAAATGAAGAAACACTTTTTCCTGGATACAAATTCAGGAAAATAGATTCAACTTTGTATGGTTGTTCAATCCCTGTAGATTGATTAATCAAATAATTCTTCTTTTTGACTAGTCTCCGCACCAACTGAAGCAAATCTAACTGCTCTATGTAGGTTGGGAAAGTGTTAAGGGTACAAAAAGTTAAGAGAAACGGGACCAATTATGAGGAAGTTTCTTCAGCTTTATCCATACATGAATGCCTCCTATGGAAACAAGATTGCGACCTTTTATCGGCTCCAACGAGGGAAATTGCAGAACATCTATATGTGCAGCATGTAATGAGCCCGCTGTTAGGTTCCAATCATGTTGATGCTGGGGTATGTTTTGACAGTATCATTAAAATCTGCAGGACCTTAATTGTACAGATCCGATTATCAAAAACTGTTATTATTGCTATTGTTGAATTTAATATATGTTGATTGCTAGGATTGAGCAAGCTTTCTTTGGTTCTATGTGCTCTCTGTTTATTTTAAGGTTTATAGAAGTATAATATAAGTTTCCTTGTATCATCACCAATTTTGTTGTTATAGATTATGTTTATAGTAATCTTGCCTTGGTCTATGTTTTGCATCCACTTTTGATAGAGTGATGAATAAGAAAGGGCAGCCCGATTCATAAGGCTTCTGATGCATTTTAGGATGTTTCCAACATATGGAACCTCAAAATACTGCAAATAGCATGTTACAGTTGATTACGACTCATTATTGATGTCTTGCCTCTTTGTCTATTCAAACATGAAGTCAAAATGTTTGAATCTATTAAGACAATTGTTTTGCCCATATATGTTGGATTTTAGCTCAAGATTCTTGACATTTAGTTTCACAAACATGGCAGGTTCGCATTTTTGTATCCAGGGATTTCCTCGAGTCAGTGCGTAAAGATGTTCTTTCTTGGCGGCCTTCTTGGAGAGTTAATGATGCAGATGTCAATGCCCGGTGTGATCATGCACTACTCATATCTGATCATTCAGTTTTTCCTCAGGGTAATTACTAACTTCATGGAAATATTTTGGAAATACATTTGAGTTTCTTATGTCTTTTGTAAAATTCACAGTGACCTATCCACATAAGTGTTAGAGTTGCAACATGTAGGTGGGATTTGGGATCTTTTGTTTAAATGTCAGGTCTTGAACTTATACTACTTACTACTTAGTACATCATAATGTGTGTATGATGAGTCCTCATTTTGGGGTAATGCTAACTTAACATGATGATTGTGCTCTCTTAACACAAGTAAACGGTGAACCAAAAAACAAACATTTGGCACCATTCTCCATGGTTATGAGCAGTGACCGGACAAAATAAGCACAAAAAATGTTGCAATTGGCAAATTTGTTTGATATCCGAGGTCATTTGACGCTTCTCATCTTTTAAACACATGAGAGTATTGGTAGGGGGAGAATTAATTGAATCGACATGCTCAATGTATGACTTGATTTGTGTAATGTAATTATTGTGCCCAAAATGCCTAAAAGCTGGTGGGAACAAGTGTTCGCTAAATGTAGATGTGGAAAGGTGTGTAGGTGGTATGTTACGCGGCGAACCAAGCCCAAGCCGAAGCCCATTAGGGTTACAACTGTTAGTAAGTAGTGGAAAGAGGGGAGAATAAGGCAGACAAAAATTAGGACGTCTTTTATGTTTAGGAGAGATCTGGCTCTCGAATCCAAAATTATCTTTTTCTTATTGTAATCGCTTATCAACTTATCAATTTTAATACAAAACAACCGACTGGTTCTTATCAATTGGTATTAGAGCCTTCGATTCCGATTGGCACCAAAGACTCAAGGAGAACACATAGAGGTGCTGGAAGAATCCGTTCAAGCATTGAGGGTTGATATGAAAGCGCTTTGCAATCGCGAGGCAAGGAACACGAAATGAATGGACGATCTAGACAAGGGAATTCAAACAATTGTGGGTAAACTGGATTCGCTACTCCATGCGGGATCCGATAACTCCAATCAAACCGAAGGGTCGTCTCAAGGTTCTGGTTCGGGAGGAGCTCCAGAATTGCAACCCAAAGGGGGTGTTAATTACCCGTTCTTCATCCACTCCGATAAGGGAGGAACTGGTAAGGCCTCCACATCCAGGATTCTCTCCGGCGGATTGGAGATTGCGACGTGTTGAATTACCCATGTTTAATGGAATCAATCCAGATGGGAGGATTTTTAGGGTGAAACGTTATTTTGCCCTCCAACTTTTTGAGGAAAAGGAGAAGGAGAAGGTGGCCACGACAAGGATTTGTATGGAAGACGAGGCTCTAGCATGGTTTCATTGGGCCGATAGCAGACATCCGATTCTGGTTTGGGAGTATTTGAAGTTGCAACTCATCAATAGATTCCAACTCACAGACGGCGGTTCTTCCCTTGAACAACTTTTAGCCCTCCGACAAACAAGTATTGTTCGCGAGTTTCGTCATTCCTTTGAACTATTAGCATCCTCTTTATCGGATTTTCCGGAGAAGGTGTTTGAAGGTAATTTCATGGAGTCAAACCGAGCATTCAGGTTGAAGTTCGATTATTACGGCCACAAAATAAATTATGGAGATTGCCCAATTAGTTGAAGTCGGAAACTCCCGAGTATTCGAGAAACTGGTTCGGACAACGTCCCTATGAAACCATTCGACCGGAATCCGGAATGACTAGAAAATTAACCGAGGAAGAACTCCAAGATAAGAGGGCGAGAGGCCTTTGCTCTGCTGTGAAGAAAAGTATCGAGTCGGGCACAAATGTAAGAACAAAGAGCTACAAGTGCTTTTACTGCAAGATGACCCCACTGAAGAAGAACAAAAAAGGGAACTCAATCAACTGCAATTTGAATTTTCCCCACCTTGAGGACAAGGTGGTTCTTTGGGGGTGGGATAGTGTTAGGCGCCGACCCCAGGCTCAAGCCCAAGCCCAAGCCCATTAGGGTTACGACTGTTAAAAGTAAGGGAAAGAGGGGAGAATAAGGCAGACAAAAATTAGTACGCCTTTTATGTTTAAGAGAGATCTGGCCCTCGAATCCAAAATTATCTTTTCCATATTGTAATCGCTTATCAACTTATCACTTTCAATACAAAACAGCCGACTGGTTCTTATCATGGTGTAAATCACCTTTCATTATTAGATATTAAGATTGGCTCAATAAAGTCAAAAGCGCAAAGCTACTTAGGAAAGTATTTGGTGCTTGGAGTTCTTTTTAGCCATGGTTTAGTAGGGAAGATCTAAAGCAATACTTAAGCACCTAGGTTAGTGTAAGGCACCATATTGGTTTATTGATGCAAGACCAATTAACAAACGATGATCTTATCACTAAAACAAGTTGAAATTGTCACAGGGTTTGTGTTCTGGATGCATTTAGATCATATTATGTTGTAGTTCACACATGTTAGCTAGTCAAGTTATGCCTATGTGGTATCTTGCCACTGCGACGACACTTCCAAGAAGGCAATAATCATGAGCACTGTAAGTGAAGCTCTAAGTTCGATGGTCGTGATATTGTGGGTGGGGGGCATGATCATCTACAGAGCATCATCATATAATGATTGAACGATATTTCATTGTTTGTTGGTATATATACATGTGTGTGTTTTAGAATTTCGAAGGTTGATAATATAACTACTTATTTTCTCTTTGTGTGTCAGCTCTTCGTGATGAGGAATTTTCGATATCCGTAGAGATAAAGGTACATGCTTTATTCCTTATAGTAATCTTTTTTGTTCGAAAATTTTCCATTGTAGCATCATCAGACACATGCATCGGCAAAGATTTGGATTTTGAATATTTTTGTATACATACATACATATACTTATAGATATAGCACATGGCCTTTGTGTGAACACACTTTGAATAATATGCGCAGAAATAAAGAGGATGCCTAATACATTGGTATCCCAACCGGGTCCACAAGTATTGTATGTTCTCTCTTTGCTTTATGCACTTTTGTTCTCACACAAAGGCGCTTACCTTATATGTGTATCTATACACACATTTAGGGACAACATAGGTTTTGAGGGTGTCACTAAGGACTAAGGAGTAATACTTAATGTAGATGACTTCCTATTTACGAGCTACATACATTTAGTGGGTTCTATATGCTATGAGTGGAGTGACACCTTCCTTGAGCACTTTTCATGGTGAGAAATACCTTTAATACTAGTATACAGTTTGTGTATAGCGTAGCTCCTTCATGTACCACCCCAAAGTTGGGCCAGTTTGAAACATATATCCAAGTGAGGGGCTTGTTGTGTATGGAAATTCAAGTCCAAAGGGGCTTGTTGTGTATGGAAATTCAAGTCCAAGGGCTAGTGGCGGATCCAGGATTTTTGCCTAGTTGGTCACCTTTAAGATAGACTAAAAGTCTGCAAAGTCACGCTACGTGTTTTTACCCTAATTACACCGTTTTGAGGAATTTTTAAAGTTTTTTTGGTTGATTTCTCGGGATTTTTTAGTGTTTTTGTCAATTTCAAAGGACTTTTTCAGGTTTTTTGAGTGACTTCAAGAGATTTTTTTTTATTTTTTGGTTGATTTCAAGAGACTTTTTTGGAGTTGGCTAGGGTTGTGGGGTCCCTTGCAAAAATTTACTAGGGGAACTAAGTGAAAAATTAAAAAAAAATAACTTTTAACCCTTGTAAAAAAATTAAAATTTTTTAATGGGGTACCTTCCCCCCATCCCTTCCTAACTATGTCCGCCACTGCCAAGGGCTAATGGGGCATTAATTGAAAGTGGTGGACTTGATTGTAATAGTTTCATACACATTTAAATGAACTTGTGTTCATGAGTCCTTGATTGTAGGCATTGGTTGAAGAATATGAGTGTAACTTAAAAACTTTTAATGTATATCAAGGAGAGAAATCGGTTTTACGGTTTTACCCTCTCATAAGATCTCTCACGAGATCGGAAGAAAAACCCAGCAAAAAAAATAACTTTTAGTGTGATTTGGTGTGTTCTTGAAGGAAGAAAAAAGCAGAAGTAGCAGCAGCAAGTTCAAGGACGAAATCAGTTATTACGTGTAAAAGTTATGTATTAATGCTCTGCTTTAGTAGCCAACATGTTATAAAGTGATTACCCTCATTTTTATGATAAATGTGAATGCTATAAAGCCGTTAAATCGATTAAAAAAAACAACTCATTAATGGTTCTTAGCATAATCAGTGAGAAAAGGCTTGATTTTGAGCATAAATGATCTAGTATATGTTGTATAAAGATGATATGTGAGAGATATGCATGTTATAAGTCTTTTCCCTATGTATATATATATATATTTCTTACTTTGTTGCTTTTCTTCAAAGCAGCCTAAGTGTGGATTTCTTCCTTGTTCAAGATATATTTTAGAAGCACATGCAATCAAAAGAACCATGACTCGTTTCAAGCTACACCAAACCCTCAAATTGCAACAAAAAAAGGTTTTCTCTCCTCTATTATTTCTTCTTTACAGCAAACTAGTTTTTATTCCCACAACTAGATTGTAAACCTCTAATTTGTGGTTCTTACCTCAGATATCACAATTAAGTCAATATGATCCATTGGATATATTCTCCGGATCCAAGGAAAGAATACTGAAATCAATCAAAGACCTCTTTTCTACACCCCAGAATAATTTCCGGGTGTTCTTGAATGGTTCCCTTGTGTTTGGGAGCTTAGGTGGCGGGAAATACAGAACTAATGTGAATAACGATAAAGCATTTGAAGATGCATTGAAGTTTGTTATCGAGGCTGATGATGGCATGCGTACAACTTGCTTTTTGCAACTTGTTTCTGAGGCTATTTTTAGATCGGGATTATTGAATCAGCTACTTGAAGTCCAGAAGCTTGATGTTTTTGATATAGAAGGGGCAATTCATGCATATTATGATGTTGTATCTCAATCCTGTGAGATTTGTAGAGAATTGGGTGAAGATAGATTATCAGGTAGATACAGTTCTTTGCATTCACTTTTGTTGGATGGAAGTTTGAAGATTGTGAGGGATTATTTGATCGCTGCAACTGCAAAAGATTTGAGTCTCATGATTAGTTTCCGAACAAGAGATAAAGGGGACCCACGATCTCCATATAATGTCATTTTTCATGAATCAACTGGCCAAAGTTTTGATTATAAGGTAAACAATATTTTAGATGCCTTTGAAGGTCTTTCACCTTTTTCTTTCCCTTTTCTGTGACATTATTATCTAGTGGCATTACTCTGAGGGCATAGGATCGTGTGAGAAGAAGAGTTAAGGTGAAAAGCTTAAGAAGAGATTTGAGCCATTGATCACTTTTAATCTCATACCCACCCATGAATTGCGCCTTAGAAGGGACTTCATCCGGTGCATCGGTGCATCTCATCCTAATGTGCATCCAAGGGTGGACTGGAGATCCCTTCTTATGTTTCTCACCATAACTCTCCTTCTCACCGGAACCCAACCCTGGATCAATAACATAATCTTTATTTTTCTGCAGGTATCTTTTATTGATTTGGATATGAAACCTTTGGAAAAAATGTTGTATTATTATGCGCTAGACCAAAAAATAGTATGTTGTTACCAAAACATGATGAAAACCGCAAAGCCACCTGAAATTTCTGCAAGTGTTGAAGGAAAAACTCCATATCAAGATAAGTCCATTGTTGTTAAAGATGGTTCTCCAACTCGAGATTTTGCTGGTAACTTCAAATTTCTTCGTTAGTATTGCTGTTCCATTGCTATATAAATACCGCAATTCTGCAATTAATCTTTAAGTTCATTACTAAAGTTACGGAAAAAACACTTTCTGTTGCAGCTTAGCAGACTAAGACCAATCCTCCCAAGTCCCAACTGTCTGCAATGTGAATCGAATTAACTACCACCTTTCTTCTCTCTTCTCATCCCAATCAACGGATGGAAGAAAACAAGAGTTATGATGCATGTGGAGTTACCCTTTTTGAGCACCAGAATTTGTGTAATCTGGATTGTAGGAAGAGAGGAAAGGTACAATTACACATCACAAAGAAAGTTCAAAATTTTGCAATATTTTTTGTTCAGAAAGAGCATAGTTGCTACTTATTGTTCTTTATTTGCTTTACTAGGTTTTGGCAGTAAGAACTCACAGTTTGTTGTAGAAAATAAGCTTGTGCCACTTATTCAGACTAAATGTGAATCAATCAATACAATCCTACTCATTTGCTTATATTTTGCTATAGTTATTCAGGCTAAGGTGACGTTTGTTTTTTAGGAGGTGTTGAAATCTGATTTCAGTTCTGAAATGGTTATGAAACATTTAAACGAATCAGACATAAGTGGTGATTAAGAGCTTAAAATGAAAAAAACAAACAAGGCCTAAATGTGATTGTTTTTGTTCTAAATTTGATGGCCTCATTCGTTATATCACATGTAATGATTTCTTTTTCAGTCAATGAAGCTAACATTTTAAAATATTTGATTTTTATGTACTTGTATAGTTTGTATTATATCTCTATAAGTTTGTATGGGGTTCTAATTTTAAGTTATCTTTTGAGGGTTAGTAACTGTATTACAGATACTATTTCTTAACCAAGCATGTTATGTGCGTTTTTCTGGTCTATAAATAGTAGTGCACAAATATCTATAATTATGACTCACTTTGATTCCAGTTTTTAGATTTAAAGTTCAATAACTTTAACAACCATGGAGTATATGTATAGTTAATGCTCAAAAGTTTTTTTTTATATCAGGATGGGGACCCAACATAAGACCTGCCTGTTGCTTCAAGTTTGGGAATTGTTGTATTACATGAAAAATGTGCTCTTAACAACTTTATGACTGATGGTGCTGGAGGAAATCTTGCTGCAGGGATCAACAAGCTGCAGCACTTTTAAAGGTATCTATCTATCCATCTCTCTCTCTCTCTCTGTATGTGGGTGAGAAGTCTCATAATGGGGGCTGTTTGGTTGGTATTCCATTAAGTCCTGTATGAATAAAGTTGTCTGTGTGGATTAATCTGTCTGTATAGATTGTGGAGGTTTTTGTTTGGAAGGGCTTTTTCATAGATGGAATGAATATGTTTTTCAATGGGGGAAGTGTAGGTGTATTTTGGTAAAATATGAAAGCTTAATTAAAAATTAACTTGAGGTTGAAATTTAATACTTATGCAAAAAGACCTGTATTGTACAGCTTATACAACAAAAGCCATATGCTATCCAACCAGCAGCCATCCCTACTGCCCTCCCCCTAGTTCTTTTTTCTTTCAAAGTTTGTTTTCTATACATTTTGCCATGAAAGTTCTTGTTTTTTTGTATTGACCACAAAAGGGTATTTTTGTCTTCTTCATATAAATGACATTAAATAGAGAGTTGGTTGGCCTATTTGACACCTTTTACAAACTTCAGTGGCCTCTTTGTATATTATCTCTTGATAATACAATAATTGTGTAGATGCTTTAGTACTACTTACTCCCTTTATCTAGAGAAAACATAATTTGGCAGAAGTCTACACTTTATTGAATAAAAAATCAAAAAAATGATCTATTTAATGAAGGAAGAGCAGTTTAGGAACATCAGTCTTATCTGAGTGTTAAACTTTAAGAGAAGATTCTTTTTATAGGTGATAGAATATGGCTAATTAAGTGGGACTCTAAAACTCCCCCTCCAAATAGAGGCTAGATAGCAAAGATTATGTGGAATCCCATCAGATTACTCTTCAAAAGAGCTCTTGTGGAGAGAAGGGAGATTCCAACTAAGAAATAGTCCAAGTCTAGCCGATAAACATGCCCACTCCAACGGATGCTAGAGATTGTCCCCTAGTGTCGAATCCCTACAGGGGTAAACCTTGGCTCTGATACCATGTCAAAATATATGAAACCCCATTAGATTAACCTCCAAAAGAACCCGCAAATTAAAGAATGGAGATTCCAACATAAATGGTCCAAGTCTAGCCAATGTGAAAAATGCAACAACAGAACCTTGTTGGCCCAAACTTTGTGCTTCGATTATGGTTACTTAACATTCTTCCAACTCTAACAGAAAGAAAAGCAACGACGATTTTAAAGCAGACTCCCCATTCATTAGATAGAGAAGATGACCAAGATCAATTTTGAATTTTTTCATAGATAAACTAAAACACCATCTTAACCACAAGGGTTGTGGCGTAGGCATACACAATTGTGATCACTGAGTTTATTAGGGCTGATGTACAAAAAACTAAAACACCATCTTTTCATGTATTAAGTTACAAAAGATATAAATGTTATGAGACGTAAATAACGTACAACAACTTGATTCTTTTAAACGTGTGCGGAAAGTGCAGAGGAACAAGGGATTCAGAAGAAGTTGAGTTGATGAATACAAGATTCATGGCAACAAGAGTTGGTTATTGAATACAATGTACAAAGTTTTATGATTCTTTCGAATCCAACAACAGAGACTTGTTCCCTGTCATGTGTCTTCCTTAGAATTATCGTTATGTTCATTTCAACCTCGATCTGTTTGTAGAATAATACGTTTAAGAATGTGATTATTAGTAATATTTTGCATGTTTTTACTCGATACTTGATAGATTTTAATGCTTCTTTTTGAGTAAATTACACTTTTGGTCCTTGTGGTTGCTAGTCATTAACAAGTTTGGTCCATTTTTAAAACTAATTACAGTTTTGGTTATTGTGGTTGCCATTTTGTTTCAATTTTTTGTCACTGTAACTAATTTTAGTTAAAAATGTTAGTTAATTTAAGGGTATTTTGATCATTTTACCTTTTTTTTTATCTTTTTCACCTTTTGTTTTATTTAATTATAGAGGAAATTATGATTTTCCTCTTTGTGGTTTGTCTTTTTCCTTTCTTGTCTCGAGTAAATTACGTTTTTTTGTCTTTGTGCTTTGTTAAAAATTGTGGATATGTCACTGTGGTTTTGAAAGTTCGGTTTTCGTCCCTATGGTTTGCAGTGCACTTCTATTTTCGTCCCAAAAACCAAAATACTACTTCTAATTACGAAGGACTAAAATAAAAGTGAATTGTAAACCATTAGGATAAAAGAATCAATTTTTAAATTATAAGAACATAAAAGACAATGAATTATAAACTATAGGGATAAACGGATAAAGGTTGTAATTTGAAAACCATAAAAACAAAAATAGAAATTTTCAATAAACCATAGGGATTAAAAACATAATTTTACTTTTTTGTCTTTTTTTTTTGTCTGTCCTACCTTTTTTATTTTATCTCCTTATTATATTAATTAATTAATGATAATTCAACTAAAATATATATTCTATTTCATAAATTATACCATTAGAAAAGTCTTGTCAGTATCTTTAAAATGTATGAAGTATTGAATATTTTGAAGTTTGTGTGCAATTTATCCGATATATATATATATCTACAAATTCGTCTACACTAATAAAAACCATTTTCTATTTTAAGTTGGTTTAAAAAAATTATTGTTTTTTTTCTTATTTGTGTAAGATAAAAATAGAAATTATTTTTTGTCTATTAATAAAAAAATATCGTTTTTAGACATTTCATTTAATTAAATGTTTTTTTAAATGTGTATTGAATAAAAAGTATATATTATAATTACTATTTTTTACTCAAAATATAATTTTTTTTTTTACAATTTTCTTTTAGTTGATGTTCTTATAAAGGGGTTATAGTTGCACTAGATGAAACCTTGATACATCATACATGCAGTGATGCACTTGTATCTGGTGAGCAACAAATAAGGTATAGAAAAAGAGGAAGAGGGAAATGCTATCAAAACGTTTTAGCCATTCGTGGTTTTTTTAATATGATATTCATGTTTGTATGGGCTGGGTGGAAGGTATTGCACATGATTTTAGAGTGTTGAAGAAAGTTGCATTTAGCTCAACTTTGGGATTTCCGTTTCCCTCATCAAGTATCATTTTTCTTGATATTAAAAGGTTATTATTAATCTATATTTTCTAAGTTGTAAATGTAATTGCAGATAAATATTATCTTTGTGATGTTGTATATACCAGTACCACTGTATCCGTGGATTTATGACTTCATATCTCAACACGAGGTATTAGTTAGCAGATTTTCGGTGTAGACATGCATTAACTAAAGAATAAATGTTCAATCACGCTCATGCACAACTTAGAAATGTTATCAAACATGCGTACGGTGTCTCGAAATCAAGATTTTCAATTCATAAGCAAATAACTTCTTATCCTTTTCCAGTTCAAAAAGATGTGATGATTGTTTGTTTCACGATCCAAAACTTTATAAGGAAATGCAATATCAAGGACCAATTATTTTATGGAATACGATGAGAACACCATGTTTACCGTTGTTGAAGAACAACATGAACATGAATGAAACAATGAAATGCAATAGAGTTCTTAAAAGAATGAATGTATGACTCATTCGCCTGATCAAATTACAAATCAATTATTATCTGATGTTTCAAATTAAGATAGGTGTTCTAGTCTAAATATATTTTAACTATGAGATTTGTATTTTTTTTATGTCATTTCAACAATTATTCATACATAATATTTGGTAAATAGTTGTATTAGTTTAAACATTTTATCATAATAGGGATATAATAGTCATTTTTAATCATTCAACACCAATTCTAGAAAACTTGATCGAATAGTTGTTTTACAAAATATAACACTTATTTTTTTTTTTTAAAATAAAATATAACACTTATTTTAAAGAGAGAAGCTTCCGCTATTGTTATAAACAACCCTTGTTTGACAAGTAAAAAAAACAGGTTTTTATAAATGAATACGTTTGAAAGTCAAGGGAAGACCCGGAGTGTTGATATGACAAGGACACGCCACGTAGACTTTTCCTCATTCAATAAAATCACTTGATGGGAAGCTTCGTACAATATTACATATATATATATATATAGGGTTAGGTTCAAATGTGAACTCAATATTTGGTTGTGGACGTGAGAACGAATCTCAGCCACACATCTTCGGTTATGGTGGACGCGATCACGGAGGATTGACGCGATTCATGGGAGGGTGAAGATTATTAAAGGAGGGGAACCAGGTCAAAGCCGCCTTTATTGACCGGATAAGTGGCTGAGATTCGTCCTCACGTTCACAACCAAAAATGAGTTCACATTTGAACTTTCATATATATATATATATATATATATATAGAGAGAGAGAGAGAGAGGGTTTAAGGGAAAATGCTAAAAAAAGATAAAACCAAAAAACAACCTGGGTGGCTTCCATGTGGACAGTATGCTTTAATACATATCGGTAACTTGTAAAATGCATTCATGAATATTCATCAATGCATCTGTAATGATAGATGCATTGATGCATAGGAACAAAAATTACCGGCATGCATTAATGCATACCGTCCACATGGAAGTCTCCCAGGGTGTTCTTCAATTTTCTCTTTTTTTAGCGTTTCCCTTGAACCTCCCTATATATATATATAGGAATGATCAACATATTTACGTACAAACTATACAAACTAATTCAAATCAATATAAAAATAAACGCTTTCATAATTTTTTTTCATCAAATGTTATGTTTTAAGATATTATTGCACATATGTTTGTTTCACCTTTTGAAAAAATTACATGTGAAAGTTTTACATTATGAAACAAAAACATGTAAAAAAATTTCAGAAAAAAATATATGAGAAATTTTCAACTTATGAAAACAAATACATGTGAAACTTTTACATTATGAAACAAACATATGTGTAATAATATCTTAAATCATAGCATTTGATGAAAAAAATTATTTTCACATTGATTAGGACCAGTTTGTATATTTGTATATGAGTTTGTATTTGAACTTCCCTCTCTCTCTATATATATATAAAGAGAAAAGTTTAAATACAGTCTTAAATTTGGTTGTGAACATAAGGACAAATAAGAGTACGATATAAGTCTGAATATGACACGTGTTGCGCTCTAATTTGTCCTCACGTTCACAACTAAATTTGATATCTCATTTAAACCCGCCCCTATATATGTATGCGAACTAAAATTTGGTTGTGAACGTTAGGACAAATGAGAGCATGACACGTGTCTGAATGTAGATTATTCAGACGGAATAATCAAAGAAATATTTAAACTGAATATATTATTTATTCAGTCTGAATAAATATTATATTCAGTCTGAATATGACATGTGTCGCGCTTTCGTTTGTTCCTACACAATCAAATTTGAGTTCTCATTTAAACCCAACATATATATATATATATACACATTTTTATTTATATTCTTGCCCCGTTAAGTATGAAATTGTCCCCAAGGAAACCACGTGTGACTTTCTTGAATATGCCCGGTCCGAGTTTTAAGTTGAATTTGTTTATTTGGAATCTAATTTATTCTACTTCTTTTTTATTTATTGATTTTAATATAATATGAAAAATTCCTCATATATATAACGTTTCTAAGCTTCATAAGTTTCATAACCAACATTGTATCTCTTTCCAAGGTATTCTTCCTTTCTTTTCTCATAATCTAATTTTGTTTCTTTCTTTTTTATATATTTTCGGATTTAAATTAAAACACTTACTAAATAAGAGAACGGTTAAATCATATATAATTTACATTAATGTACAAAACATTTGATTATGCACGACCATGACCATGACCATGTGGTCTGCAACCTAACTCACAGGCCAAGTCACTTGTACATCCAACTGTCTTTTGTATCGTATGTGATTTCAATATAAACTCACATTTAATTTAGTTATTGTTATATTATTATTATTTTGGTTAAATCAAAATGCAATTATACCATGATTTTATATATATTTCATCTCTAGAAATTGGTCCAAGACTTTGAACATATAAAACAGCTAACATATAATAAACCAATTTATCTTACATTAGCTTTATCCCATAAACCATATTTTTATCAATTTCTAAAGGGAAAAGTCTAAAAAAATCCAATAAACTAACTGATTTTGAATGATTAATTTGCAGAACATCCTCCTCTCAACCCAACTGCCATGTTTTCATACCAATCCCTCCCACCACCTAAAACCATATTATCCGCCGCCGCATCCCTCGCCGGCTCCGCCCTCCTCCTCCGCACCATCGCCGCCGACCTCATTCCTGCCGACATCCATCAATACTTCCGAAGCCTCTTCAACCACCTCTCCACCCAACTCACCATCGTCATCCAAGAATCCGAAGGCTTCACCACCAACCACCTCTTCGAATCCGCCAATATCTTCTTAGTCACCAAGTTATCCGCCACCACCCTCAGAATCAAAATCCATAAACCCGAAGAAGACGACCAATTCACCGTTACCGTTGATCGCAACCAACCCATCATCGACGTCTTCCAAACCATCCAATGCAAATGGGTTTTGCAAACCAAACTAATCGAGGCACCCGCCGGCCCCCGAAACTTGAATGCTAAATCCGAACTTCGGTTTTTCGAGCTGAGTTTTCACAAGAAGCATAAGGAAACAGTAATGAACAAATACTTACCTTATGTAGTAAAGAAAGCCAAGGAGATTAAAGATGAGAATAAGACGGTAAAATTGCATACGGTGGATTATAACGGAGCCGATTACTGGAGCTCGGTTGTTTTGAACCACCCGGCTACTTTTGAAACCATGGCTATGGATGTAGACATGAAAGAAGAGGTTATGGAGGATATTGATATGTTTATTAAGAGGAAAGATTATTATAGGAGGGTAGGGAAGGCATGGAAACGGGGGTATTTGTTGTACGGACCACCTGGGACCGGGAAGTCGAGTTTGGTTGCAGCCATGGCTAACCGACTCAAGTTCGACGTCTATGACTTGGACTTGAAGGAGGTGAAATACAATTCCGATCTACGAAGGTTATTGATGGGCACAAAGAATCGATCTATACTTGTGATCGAGGACATTGATTGCAACGTAGGGTTGCAGAATCGAGAAACCGAGAAGGAAACCCCAAAAGCGGATGATGATACGGTACGGTACATTTTGCAACCATAAGAGCACCCACATGATGCATGACCTATATAACAACTTATTGGTTTTCCCATATCAGCTTTCCACTAACTTATTTTAACAAAAACTTATAATTAAAAATCTTCCTCAATGCAAATAACCTTTTGAAAAGACTTTTATCATTTAGAATTTAACATTGATCATCTTCTATTTAAATTGTCTTATATGACCACCTCCTAAAAAACCATCATAAATAAATTATATTTAATTGTCACACAACATTTTTTTATGTATTTTATTTTTATTAATTTATTTTGTTATAAAATAAATTTAATATATTTTAATAATGTATTTTGTTATAAATATTTAATATATTTTAAAAATGTATTATAAAAATAAATTTAAAATGAAAATTACATTGAAAAGTGGAGTAAAATGAAAATTGAAAGGGGTAAAAGGAAAATTTGGTTATGAAAAGGTAATGCGATAACCGGTTGGCTCAACCAATCTTTTCTTCAAAAGCTAATTGCTATCTAGCTAGCTTAGAGCATCTCCAACAGCTATGCTAAATTAGAAAAAATAAGAATTTTAGGAATTTTACTCTCCAACAGCTATGCTATACCGTATGCTATAATAGAGAAATGGGTAGAAAGAGAGAAAAAATCTCTAAATTTAGAGAATCTCTAAATGGAGAGAAAAATAATTATTTAATAGTTCCCACCAATCATGCCCTTCTTTTTTCGGGATATTAAATATATTGATATTTTATTAATATATTTTATAGTAGAATTGCTAAAATAGAATAGCTGTTGGAGATGCACGTAATATTTTTTAGGGATTTTGACTTTTCATATGCTATTTTAGGAAAAATTTAGCATAGCTGTTGGAGATGCTCTTACATGGCCACCGACTAATTTTAACTAATTGCTATCTAGCTAGCTTACATAGTCAAAAGCTAGCTTGTAAGTCTTAAGTATTGCATAAGCTATCTTATGAGTTGGTTTGACATACATAGTCAATAGCTAGCCTTTCGGCCAATATTTAGTTTATTAGTTGTTTGAATCTAGTTGGTAATGGTTAGCTTTTCAGCCGACAGTTAACTTATATTGAATATGCATTGATCGTGGCTAAATTAATGGTTAGTGTGATATCTGCTTATGCTTTGGTTGCATTGGGTGGTCAGATAACTTTATCAGGGCTACTCAACTTTATCGACGGGCTATGGTCGAGTTGTGGGGATGAACGGATCATAGTGTTCACAACAAACCACAAGGACCGTTTGGATCCTGCATTGTTGCGGCCAGGTCGCATGGACGTGCACCTACATATGTCTTATTGTACATATGATGGCTTCAAGATACTTGCATCCACCTATCTACAAGTTAAAGAAGAGGAAAAGTTGGTTTTATTTGGACGGATCAAAGAGCTGTTAAAGAAGGTTCAAGTGACACCTGCTGAGATTGCAGGAGAGCTAATGAAGAAGGGTGAAAATGTCAAAATCGTGCTTGCAAACCTCATTCAATGGCTCGAAATGAAAGTTATGGCTGCTAAATCACCATCTATGCATCATTAAGATCATAGGAGTTAATGGGTTTTTATATGTTCATGATTTTTTGGATGATTATTACACGTTGGTGGAGGGTATTTGTAGAGTAGAGCGGTTATATATCAGTTAATTGTTACAGTGACATCAATATGGTATCAGAGCCTTTTTTCATTATACAAGTGTTTTATCAATTTGTTGTGGGAGTTGGATTGATTCAGTTTTTAGGATTGATTTGAACTCGTGGTGTGTTATTTACTATCATCTTGAAACAGTCTGTTTTACTATTGATCAAATATCTAAAATACGATGCAATAAATAAAACTTGTGAACCAAATCATGTCCCTAACCTTTTCCTAAGTTCACCTTTGAGATAACCAAACTCAAACGGGCCCAGTTTATCCGACCTTAAGTTTTAATGCATCAAAATATATTCCACATGGTGCTTCATAAACATTTAACATGCTCGGTTTATGTTCAAATTTACTTTTATAAAGCACCTAATAACCACGCTTTATAACACCGTTAAAATCGTGCATTTTCCACAACATGCATTCAAACACATCCAACGTGAATCAGTTATGTTAAATACATACATCTGACACGTACCCATTTAAAATCTACTTGAACTCACCTTAGCCCATTTGGTTTAAGTCTGGTTTGAGAACATGTTTTGCTACTTATATGATTCACATACGACCCTCGTATTAATAAAACCAATCTCTTAAAGGTTGTAGATAACTTATATTTTTATACTATTAAGAATCACTCCAAACGGATGCATAACCATTTTCACAAAAATTTATAGAAGCTAATTTTATTAGATAATAGCCGATCATAGCTAACAATATGTTTCTTACTAGCAAGATAAACAAGACTC
This sequence comes from Silybum marianum, assembly GCA_036898165.1. NCBI lineage: Eukaryota > Viridiplantae > Streptophyta > Magnoliopsida > Asterales > Asteraceae > Silybum > Silybum marianum. Next base: position 7,180,856 of record CM072542.1, read on the forward strand.
TAACTCATCTTATCTTTACTCCCTTCTACCTCCTCCGGTCACCTTGTTACCTTTTCTACTTTCTCACTAGAGGTGAGGATTATCGACACACGGAGAGATATGATTATTTAGCTAAATGACCCTTTTTTTAAATCCATGAATTTCTGACAAGTTTGCAGACGATCTTGTGTTTAGAAGTGCATTCATCTCTTAGGCAGAAGTGTTCTCAAAACATGTTATGTAGAATCAAGCGCAAAGAAACGGAAAAAAAAATGATATTTAGATATATAACCTTAAATAAGATTTAATTAAATCCATGACCTTGTGATGAGTATGAAAGGGTCACTCAGGGGGATAGGGATAGAGAGTTTTAGGAATATAATCCTAAATGAGTTTTTAATTGAATTTATGACGTACTGATCTATTAAAGAAAAAATGGCTTTATACTCATGAGAAGGTCATGGATTTAATTAAAATCTCCATGACCTTGTGATGAGTATGAAAGGGTCACTTAGGGGGATAGGGATAGAGAGTTTTAGGAATATAATCCTAAATGAGTTTTTAATTGAATTTATGACGTACTGATCTATTAAAGAAAAAATGGCTTTATACTCATGAGAAGGTCATGGATTTAATTAAAATCTCATTTAAAGTTATATACCTAAAAATCCTGAGTATGAAGTCAGTTTTCTTTTAATAGGTCAGGAGGTCATAAATTTAATTAAAATTTGGGATTACTTCATGCATCCATCAATGAAGTTAGTACATATAGAAAATCAATATAACTAACCTCAGAAACTTCCTTCAACTTCATCTTTTTCCTGTAGTCATTTCCACAAACTGCCTTCTGAAAGAAACCATAATCCACAGGAATACATCAGCATTTCAGCAAACGATAAATATAACAACAAACAGGAAAATGTTCATGATAATATTATCTGAAAATTCGCCGCGAATAAATTGGAATTAGTGAAACGAACTACACATTTAGTGGTCAAGAAAAGAAGATTGAACATATGGGATCGAGTTCTCATAGATGTTTGTGTTCTATAGTTTCCTGATCAAGAGTTCAATTTCAGAAGAGTCGATGAAATTATGCAGACTAAACATGTCATGCAAAGCATAATTCAAAATGAATATCAACTTCAAGGGCATACGAGCTACAAAAACGTTCCAAAGATTTAAGTCATCCATGAATCTAACTAGCACCCAACTTCGCGCAAGTGTTGCTAATACCGTCCCCACTAGGACATGATGCACATGCCGATAAGAAAAAGTGTTAGGCTTAAAACATCTCCAACAGATTCTCCAAAATTTCTCCAAATTCGAGGATTAAAAACTCAAAATCTCCAAAGGAAATTACGTTCAACTCCAACAGATACTCCATTTTGAAGATTATAACGTTCATTATATTATTAAAACATTTCGTACATTTAATAAAATATTATTTCTCTTTCCTAAACATTAACTTCAAGAATTATGTTTTTTTTAAGTATATAATATTTATATACCGCAAATCCAACAAATAAACTCACACACCCTCCTCACCACCCTCCTCACCTTTAGTGAGGTTTGAATCCCTGACCTCCTAGGAGGGCAAGGGATACGATACCGCTAGGCCAAAGGCCTTTTGGTTAATTTCAAGAATTCTTATTGGTGAATTAGAATAAAAAAATGGTTTCTCTCACATGGTAATTATTTTTGGGGAAATCCCATTTTGGAGAATCTATTGGAGCCAAAAAAATTGCTTAAAATCTTCATTTTCTCCATTTTGGAGAATATGTTGGGGATGCTCGTATAAAAGGCTAGTGACTTCAAGCAGTTTTCCTCTTAATTATAAAAGGGTAAAACTAAAAGACTACTTATTTAAATCATAATGTCCTATGAGCCCCTAAAGTTAGTCAAGCAAACCCTCCGGTGGCTCTACGCAGACTTGAACGGGTGACTCTGGAGAGCAAACTTAAAAGTCTTACCAGTTGAGGTACCCAAGGGTTAATAAAGAAACTTAGGAAGAAGAAGCTTGGCATAAACCATATATGCAATTATCCTTGTCCCTATTATGACTGCAAGACATCAGCCCTGATAAATTATGACTGCAAGACATCAGCCCGTCAAATTATGACTGCAAGACATCAGCCCTGATAAACTCAGTAGCCACAATTGTTGTGTACGTCTGGATTCGAACCCTGTGCAGATGGGATATTCCACCACATCCCCCAGGACCTCAACCAGTACGCCACAACCCTTGTGGTTATGTTGCTATCTAGTTCATTACTAAATTATCGTAAGTCAATAACCCATCAACATTCAGCTATGTTTCCCTTGGTCAAACAAAAATAACTTTTTGGTCATATATGAGGCACATCTTTGGGATCTCAAAGAACCATATACTCTGAACCACTATTTTAGGGCATATAATGCATCAACTTTTAACAACTAAGTTCAAACAATCAAAAGATGGATCACATGACTCTTGTGATCTAGTAAAAAATTTACAAAATAAATATCTATTAGAAATAGAAATGCCTAAAGCCACTCCTAAAAATATGTTAAATGGAAGATGATGGTACTTTGATTAGTTAAACAGTTCATAATGCGATTGTCAACAAGAACAATAAAGTTTGCTAGTATCTCCTATAATACAATATATATATATATATATATATATATATATACATCTATATAAAGCTTTTAATCGGCAACCGCAGAGTTGATGAAACAAAAAGGGTTTAGAACAAAAGTAGTGTTTCTTCTTTTAAGTTTTATCTACCCAGGGTCCTTTTCTCTCTCATATTAATACTGTTTAAAACTACTATCATGTGATCTTTAAAATATCAACCATTTGAAACTTACTTATTCTTACAACATTTTATTAAATGTTTGCTGCAAAATGTAGCCTTGCAACTCATAAGTACCTAGTACACAAGTGAGCCTGATCCTTGCTCAATTGGGTTCTCTGCTTATATGCATCTGACCTAGGACATGTTCCCTAGAACTATGGACTTTAACCGTACCAAAATGTCCTATGACGTGCGTAGAATCATAAATTTGTATATTGTGACAACCTGCTTTCTACGGCCTACCATCTTCCGATAAATATACCTTTTTCCTCAAATATGTATATATCTATATAAAGGCTCTTTCATGTAGAAACTTTTTAAAGAGTAGAAACTTTAGAAACCAAAGAGAAGACCAATATAAAATATTTAAAAAAATCATAATTTTTTTTTCATCAAATGTTATGATTTATGATATTCTTTCACATATGTTTGTGTTCATAGGAAAAAAATGTAATATGTGAACAAAAACCGTTGGTTTACTTTCACATATGAAACAAAACACCAGTTCGCATCTGGCTATTCCACTTCATATAGCAATTAATGGCATTCTCCAGTCCAATCCGATTCTGCATGAATCACATTCTCCAGTCCGATTCCGCATGAATTGCTTTCAAAATTCATATGGTGAAACAAATAAGTGAACCATCATTTTTTTTGTTCACATATAACATTTTTTTCCTATGAACACAAACATATGTGAAACAATATCTTAAATCATAACATAACATTTGATGAAAAAAAATTATGATTCTTTTTATATTTTATATTGATTTTCTCTTTGGTTTTCAAAGTTTCTACTCTTTAAAAAGTTTCTAAATGAAAAAGCCTCTATATATATATATAGATATATATATATATATAGAGAGAGAGAGAGGGAACAAAAAAAATGATTTGGGCCTCCCTCTATATCTAAAAGTTTCTTACAAACTAATCAGTTCTTATTTGATTTTTAACCACAAAAAGGTTACAAACTCGTAAAAACCGAAATAAAAATATTCTTTTTCAAAATTAATTTTCATCAAATGTTAGGATTTAAGATATTATTTCACATATATTTGTTTCATAACGTGAAACTTTCACGTGTATTTGTTTCACCATATGAATATTTTTTATGCATATTTTTTGTTTCACCAGGTGAATTCAAAAAAAATCACATGAAATTATTTCATATGGTGAACACAAACATATGTGAAACACTATCTTAAATATAGGTTTTGATGAAAAAAGATCACGTAAAAAAAATATTTTTATAACATTTTTGTGGTTTTTATTTGATTATCGTCATATATATACATTATATATAAATATACGTACATGTGTGTATATATACCTTATAGTGTAGGCTTACGGCTTCCAAACAGAGCTAGCTGATATCTTATCTTTAAGTTGTAAAACCGTGTTTCCAAGGGAAAGATACTTACCATAGTACCATACTCTTCGTATTTCTTCTTCTCTATTCTGCTCATCACATTTAGTAGAATTCACATACAAAAACCTGAGAAACAATATACAAATCTCTTCTGCTAAGCTGTCCATGAAAAGACATCAGACATGTACTACTAAATAAATGATTTGTGCAGTGAGTTAATATAAATAGTCAAAAAGATACGTAAACTTTACATATTATGCATAAACGGAAATATTTAAAAACATTTCTCTGTCACTCATATACCCATAGAAGACACCAATTTAGCCTGTATTTTATCTCCAAAAAGATAATATTTTCTGCCTTCAATAAGGTATTTGCCTTGGATGTCTCTAAAGAGTAAAGACATCATACATACCATCTGCCTTCGATATTTCAAGAACCTAATCACACATAATACATGCAGAGTAACTTCTGAAGTAATAAAATGGATACATCATCCCTTGAACTCTTATTGAACTTCCATTAGGCCGCATCACAATATACTTCTCTAACAATCATATATCACTAAAGTTTTGTTTTGAGGCTTAAATTGGTTTCCTTGACAACTAGTTATAAATTTTCAATAATATAAATATACTTCTCCTGGTCACAACTCACAACCTCCATAAATAACTCTTCGGCTTAATATGCCAGAACTTCTTAAATAATTTTTTTCAATACTTCATCAAGCATCTAACTTTAACTATTAGGAAAATGTCATATACATAAAATATAACATAATTACTGCACATAAGACGGAGGACACTCCAATTTACTAAACTAACATAAGGTTACAGTCCCACTTTCAACATAAGGTTACGACGAGTAGCAACCTGTTATCCAATCCAAGCCATAACCTTATGTCTCAAAGTAGTCTAATTTTTTGCATTTAGCAAATCCCAGTCCCCATCTATCACTCAAGGTACTAAATTCACTAGAAAAACTCAGTTTTAAACTATAAATACATACAATAACTCAATCCCATACTACTATTCATGCTGTAGCATTTTTTTTTCCAAAATCTATACAGAATTTGAGTTTAACTAACCCAATTGCATCAAACATAATACTTGATTGCCCAACATACCAAGTCACATGTTCAACTTCATTTTGACCTAATTACACCAAACTCTTGTCATTTGAATTTAATTGCATCAAACCGAATTGAAACCCTAAGCAACAAAGCATCGAGAGACCAAATCCTACCATATGTCTCTTATTAAAATTCAAATTAAGGACCACAACACAAAATCTAGGGAGAAAGGGAGAGATATGTTAAAGCAACTCAAGTACAAGAAAACATGCAAGAACTTGAATTAACAGCAACGAATGCTTCCTGAATTCATATGAAGTTGGAAGATATGGCAAATTGGCAATAATGTATCCAACCACACTAACTACAAGATTTAATTTGCCACCATCTACCTGAAGGATAATTGAGTAGCCATTAATCAGAAACTTAACATCATATGCAAAGGAAGCCAAGCAAGAAAGAATTGCAGCTGCAAATCATTGGGTATAAGCCCAGTAAAGAAAATATTCAGACTATTGGCCCTTGAAACATAAATAATGTGCACTAAAGTTCCATCAAACCTTCAAATATCAACTGCAATCACATTCATGTGAAACTCTAATGTTAATCTTTCGGAATCCATTTTTCAAAAAGTTGGAAGTGGAGCTAAATCAGTTTTTATAAATGAACTAAGTAAGCTTCAAACTAATTCTCAGACCCTGAATTGCATCCTCTTAAAACACTGCACATACATCTAAGTGTCAAAAGTAACAATGTCAAAGGAAGTCTTACCAGCCATTCTTCAGATTCTCTATCTTTGCACTCAGCCTGCAAAACAGGCAACATCGATCACATATCTGCCCGCAGGGAAGGATTTCACACCCGATTATCAATCATTCTGAACAAAAACAAACAAAAAACAACAGCAAATATGTTACAATTAGTTTTGAAACCAAAAAGAAGCAGAAACCATAAGTCCATAATAGCCCATTCACTAGTAATTAGCTGTGATCACCAGATCCACAACAGAATTCTGCACACTAAATCATATAATAGAAGGGAAACATAATCCAAACATGAAGAACCACAAGCATAAGTAACCCACCTAGAAATTATTCAACTACAAGTAAAATTGAAGAACGTAAGATCAAAGACAATGCTATATCTGTATCAGAAAAGGGGATTATGGAAGACTACTATAAAGTAAAGATCGATCGATTGATTGATTAGCTAAACAACTCTATAAACTATTACTGGGCATGCAGAAATCTAAGATGCACCAAGGATAACATTTTACACAAAGTACTCCTAAAAACAGACCAATGTACTGTTATCTTCCTCTCCTCTCTCACTTCTTCCCCTTCTTAGTTGCAGAGGCTTTCTTTGATATCCCTCCCTTTGGTTTCAAGCTTTTCACGGCTGCCTTCTTCACCGGTGTCTTCTTCGGCACAGGCTTTCGAGCCGCTGGCGGTTTTCTCCCAGGTGTAGATCTTGTGCTCGTCCTTGCCACCTTAGCCGGTTTCGTTGGAGTCTTAGGCTTTGGTTTAGCCTTAGCAGCAGCAGCTTTAGGCTTTGCAGCAGGCTTCGCTACGGCTTTTGGAGCCGCTGCCTTCGGCTTAGCAGAAGACTTGGCTTTCGCAACTGGCTTAGGCTTAGCAGCTGCCTTCGGCTTTGCTGCGGCTTTGGCCTTCGGAGCTGGTTTTGGCTTCGCAGCCGCGCTTTTCTTAGCAGGCGCCTTTTTCGCGACAGTCTTAGGCTTGGCTGCGGGCTTAGGCTTAGCAGCAGGTTTCTTTTTCGCCGGAGCAGCTGCCGCCGGAGCTTTAGCCGCTGGTAGCTTGTAAGATGCCTTCACCTTAACTAATTTACCAGCCGCAACGAATTTCTTCAATTGAGTCAACAACACCTTCTTAAAATTCGCTGGAAGATTCTTCTGCTTCTCTTCAATAAACTTCGTGATTGCATACTGGCTAGAACCAGTCCTCTCCTTCAACGTAACAATGGCTTCCTTGATCATCTATTAACAAAATTCAATCATTAATAACATAGATAAACTCGTATCGAAACTATACAAAACACAAATGAATAGCAATCATTTCATACCTCAAAGTAAGGTGGATGCAAAGAAGGATTTCTAGGCTTCCCCTTCGCTGATGCCTTCTTAGCTTTCTTCGGTTTTCCTTCAGCTTCCTGGATCTCAGGTTTTTCCTCCTGTGTAACAGCATCAGCTGCCTCGATCACCGGAGCTGCAGGCTCCGTCACCACAACTGGTTCTTCCGTCGCCATCTCTCTAGGGTTAGGGTTTCAAATCAAAACCTCTGGAAATCTAAAGAACGAAATTTTAGATCTACGAATTGCTAAAAGGAAATCGAGATCGATTACAGTGATTATTGGATTTAGCGTCTGAGTGACGAACATGAATTTGTGGGGGGATTTAAATAACATGTAGCTTGGTGGGCCATATCTAAAAGCTGCAATTTGATTGGCTAATACAATGGTCACAAGGATCGAACACCTAACTAGAATTTAAATCTGAGCTGTCGGATCATTTCTCATCAACGGCTCACAACGACTTGTGGTGAAGGTAGTAATGAAGTTTGGATCAAATCTTATCATTTTGGTGTGTTTCTATGCCCAAAAGATTTGTGCATAATTTTAATTCTACTTGATAAAATTTCATGAAATTTTTTGGGTTTGTAGGAAATTAAGTTAGCTTTCCAACGAATATTTTTTCGGACGCTGAAGTTTAGTGGATCGAGAGATATTTGATCGAGAAGGTTGAATGGTCGAAAAGGAGGTCTGTTTGGAGTTAAGGATGGTTACAAGTGTTTTTAAGCCAATGCTTTGGTCCGATATGCGAGTTAAACATTGGGATTGATGCTATATTAACTTAGGAGTCTATGGAATCAAGAATCATCAAAATCTGATAAGATTTGGACATATAAATGTGCGTTCAAATGTTACTAAAGATGAACAACTTTGATTATTTACAAATAAGTAATGTAATTTATTGATGTTTATCATGTTTCTTGATGGTGTGGCGTATCACATGTAATTAATTTCATGTACTTGTGTTTGACATCGTTAAGATACGTGAAGTATGTGGTGTTAGTTCTCACTTTAAGCTGAAAAGGGGTAATTTCAAGTCGGATATAGTTATACTTAATCATTTTGTGTTGTTTCTTGTGCTTTATAAATCTATCTGGGTCACGAGTCCTTTATGTTAACAGGCATATAACTTATTTTCTTTTTGGTGAGAAAAAATCAATTTATACACATTACTGGTATAAAAGTATGGGTTTTATGTATTTATTAAATTTGGTAAAATGCTATCTATCAAATCTCATGGTTGAGATGAATCTATCGTTACATCTATTAGTTTATTAAGCTCATACATTAAGAAGGCTCTTTATTTTATTTCCGACTTCTAAGTGTTGGTTAATTAATATTACAACTATAAAGATGATATATTACGATCTCATAAATGAACAGTTTAATTTTCAAGGGTCACTTTCTTTACAAAGAAAGAAACTGGTCTCGTCATATTCTCTTTCATGTCTTCTCAAGCATTACACATTAGGGTTGTTCAATTATTTTTTTCAGTACCACTCGTATGGATTTAATTGTCTGAATGAATAAGACTAAATTGATATTCGATTGTTGTACTGAATAAACAGTCTGAATGACATGAATAACTAATGTACCGTTTCTTTTTAGATTAAATGTTGAATCAAAAATTGTTTGGTGAATATGATAAATACAAATTCAGAATGGTAAAAAAAACCATCAATTTAACAAAATGATATAAATGCAATGGATACAAATATACAACTAAGACATGCTAGTTTACAAGATCATGATATAATATAAAAGACAATAGCACTTGGATTAGCAAGACATGCCATTTGAATGAAAACTTTTTCATTATCCTCAACTAGTAGTAGAATCTCATGGGTATGATAGTGCCTATCCATTCCCATTCTAGTTAGGAGGCAACTTCAACAAATATGAAATGCTCATGTACCATTCTCTACCTAAACAATTGTTTCCTCAAAACCTCATGCAAACTTTTAATAGGCAATTAGAGATAGTTGAGAGATATACCAAGTAGTCCAATTAGATAGCATCCATGGTTCTAGAAGCAAGTGTCTACAAAAACTCATCAAGGGAAATCATATGCATTTGTCATATTAAGCACATACAACCATCAAACCGCATACTAGGTAACCAATTCCAGTTTTGAATTTCTCAATCCAACAATTCCAACAATCATCTACAACTTGCAAGCGTTTTCACTATATTTTATAGCAAAAAGTTATCCATTCAATTCTTTAGCCCGAATGTAAATAGAGAAACCTCAAAAAACTGACCAACCCAAACCGAAAAACCTCGAATTGAGGTAACACGACACGGTTAATATAATCGGATTACAGTAATTTGAGCCCAACCCGATATCTTCCTATACTACGAATTTAATATGACTATTAAGTCACTGGTTGATATGTGTACATTAGACATTAGACCAACTTGTAATTAGTTATATTCAAAATTATATTACAATTTCAGTCATAGTTTTACTTTCTTATTTGCATGAACTTTCAACTTTTTTTGAGTTTGTTAGTCTTTTGTATGTTCTCATTTTGATTTTACTTCTTTTAAATAAAATGTTTAGCTAGATTGTAAAATGATGTACCAAAGTTTCAACCCGACTGACCTAACTTAACCCGCTCCACACATTTTGGGTTGGGTTGGGTTGAGTTGAAATTTTTCAAACCGCAAACATCGGATTGGATTGTTCAAATGCCCTCAATCCAACCCATTTGCAGCTCTCGAAGAGAGCATTGATTAAACATGTTTGGGCTGGATAAACAAAACTCAATACCATTATATGTAGAAGCGAGAATTGAATTTTTGAACAGAGAAAGAAAGAACCCACATATCCTATTATGCTGCTTTGAGCAAAGAAATCATCAATTAAATAAGTTTGGATTGGATTTATTTACCAAACCCTTATCCACAAATTTGAAAAGAGAAAGAACTTAGAAACCAATCCACCCCACTATGGATGAAAGATGGAACAATATTGAAGGAAAATGGCGTAGGTGGCGTTATTGGTGGAGGAATGGGGACGATTTTGTTGGTGATGAGGTGATGTTGTAGATAGCGATTTCAGTGGTGAAAAAGGACGGTGTGAGGCGTTTGTAAAAGAGAGAAGAGTAGGAGATGTCTTTTTCATGGCTTATTCGATATAAGAAAGGTAGAGGAGTGAGCAAATAAGTCGATGGCTTACCGAATAAGCCACTATTAAACACTCTTGTATCCCATTAAACCAATATTGAACAACGTCGTAAACAATAAAAGTAAAAAATTAGAATGTTCATAATAACTTGTGACGTTTGAAGTACATAACATGAGTTTTGACTCTGTAAATCCTATTGTTTTTTTTTTGAAACGTCTAACAGTCTAGACATATACACTGCAACAAGTACCTCAGGTACAACTATGAACCAATAATGATGTTTTGTGATCTTGAACCATATTATTTTGGCCTATTTTCGGTCGTCATCATGGTGCACATAAAATAAATCTATTTTTATAGTACCCAAAAATCGTTTCTATTATGATCCAAATGCAACAATTATTTCGGTTGATAGTCAAAATATTACAAGACGAAATTGGAAGGAATTGGGAGAATATTGCAATAAACCATGAGTATGATGGGGAGATTGTTAGTCTCAACCATCGATTGTATATAATACACATAACATCCAACCAAACACTTAAGGCGTTTGGTTCGCAGGATTCTGATGGAATTGGTAGGAATTGGAATGATTAATTCATCGACCAAATTTCATTCAGGCATTTGGTTTACCTATGTAATGAAATTGAATTGCACACGTTCCGACATCCATGGATTTGGTCATTCCATCACAATTGAGAAAGAATTCAATTTCATTTCATCCCATGTTCTCAAAAAGACAAAACTACATCTTCCCTACTTGGTCTACACCACCAATAACACCCTAAAAAAGGAGATAATTTAAACCGAAACAAACTGCGGGATATTAGTTGAAATAAGATCACCAAAAGAAAGGATAAAATGTATAAGAGTTTACATCAATAAATGGATATTAAACAACTTATTAATCTATGCTAAATCGAAACATAGATTACATTCGGGTGTTGCTAATATCCTCAAAAGTATAGTATCTAGTAACTCCAAAATTTACACACATTCGTGTAATCCCAAAATTGCCCCTACTGGCAAGCTTCACTCAAGCTTTGGGAGCTCCACTGCTAAAAGAACCTAAGATACATGTTATTTGAGAAAAATTGTTAGGATTACGCCTAATGAGAAGAAATAGTTAATATATAAAGCTATAAAACTTTAAAATAGAAAATGTAGCTTTAAGCAATAATATTTATAAAACATAACTCACGTTTACCCTTGGGAGGGTATAAAACATCCGAAGATGACGGGGGAGACCCGATTTACCACTAGTTGTGACGGAACACAAAAGTGAGTAACAAACCAATGTTATTTGAGCGTCACATAAAGGTCTGGTAGCCATTGATATCAACCAAATCCTGTAATATAGTCATTTGTGAACATAAGCTCATTCGCTCGGAAATTACATACTAATCATAATGTCTATTTTCGAGTTAAAGTGAAAGGATGTTTGGAAATTACATAATAATCACAATGTATATTTCCAATTTTATAAATGAGATATACAATACTTCACATAATCTGAACCACCGTCAACCACCACCGATCTGAACCACCGTCGATTTGAACCACTGCCAATCTGAACCACCATCGACCACCGCCAACCACCACCGATCTGAACCACCATCGACCATTGTCGACCACCACCGCTCTGAACCTTCATCGACCACTATCGACCACCATCGATGTGAACCACCGCTGACCACCGTTGATTTAATGAAAAGATGACTCTAAAAGGTCATCCTTGGCATTCATTGCAACTCACCTGTTTTGAAAGAATATCCATGAGAGTATTTCTAAAGTAAATTCGGCATCATCCTCTAAAGAAGTTCCTTAGTTCTTCAGATCTGAAAGAGAACCTCTTCCCCCCCCCCCCTCTTTAGGCTTAGCAAATTTGTCACGGTCAAATTGGTTAGGAGTATAGGTCTTGCCTTCATAACTTCTGCAACAAATCTAATGATGCTTTGTTTTATACAAATTATAGAACAAATAATTTAAAACTCAAAAATTTGTTGTGTTTGTATTCAACCCTCATCTATAAACGCTTCATGTGTAAGTCATCACTTCCCAATACCAACAATATTTTCTCATTTTAACATAATTTATTGTTATTTTTGCATTTCAGCACGTTTAATTATTATATTATAACAAAACTCATGCAACTTGGATTGTGAATTTTTAACTTCATTATCGAAAAATTATTTTTGAATATAGAAAATCTGAAAAATATATTTAATTATACAAAAATTATCAAAATATATATTTTTTTGTCAAAGAAAATTAAAAATTGACTTTGACATATAGTAAAAAAGAAAATTAAAAAAGTCAATAGCCGATTTGGAAAAAGAAACCCCTTGAACTTGTATGAATCTTCTTGTCAAGAATCATATGACTTGGACAAGATACTCAAACCATCGATAGCTTGATTATCAACTTGAACAAGTTTTGGGTCTTATTTTCACTATGCGAAGAGGAAAAGAGACCGGGATCCATTGGAAGCTTACTTACTAAGGTTTCACATTGTCACAATAAATATCCTTGAATGATTGTACGAAATTCTATAAACGAAAAATTTGCATCTAAGCATCATGTTGGGGCCCTAAGGGAATGATAATATTACAAGTATACGTAGAAATTATGTAACTTCCCATCAAATGATCAACTTCAGGTCTTTAGTGAACTTTTCATTCATTACGTTAGTCCCTTAGCTTTTTGGTCAGTTACATAACTTGTACAACCCAAATATAATCTAGGTGTTCATTAGAGGTTTTTCTATCATCAAATATAACATGTTGGGTTTAACACATCCATGCCAATATGAATCATACACATGCAAAGTCATTAAAGGTTTGTCTATAACTTAACTTTACAACACAAATAATCTAAAGTGTTGATTAAAGGTTTGTCTATCATCAAATATAACATGTTGGGCTCAACTCATCCATGCCAAGATGGATCATAGACAGGCAAAGTATAAGGAGGGAGGTTTTGGCTATGGAATACAAGCCCCCCCAAAGTATAGCTTAACAACCCCTAGCTTTTTGGTCAATTATATAACTTTTATATCCCAAATAATCTAAGTGTTCATTAGAAATTGTTACTTGAAAAGTTTGCAAGGAAAAATTATTTGCTACCTTCATGCATTTCTTTTTTCATTTCATTAATTCATTGTCCCATTTAAGCAAGTGGATGTTTATACGAATCAAATCCGGTAAATTGCATGAATAAATGTCATTTATTATGTTGACTCGAGTCCTTTCCTGTGGGTTATTCATCATTTTGCACCTTTCTTTATCAGTTAAGTAGTATAGTAAGATACAATAACAAATCCATAAACCCTATAAAAGAAGGGATGAAATTTTAAAATTGACTATAACTTCAATCTGGAAGACATTAATAATTCCTTTGTTTATTATTTTGCACTCATTTTAAAACACATATGTTAACCTTAAATCCTAGAAAATACATAAAATGTAGTTTTGAGTAAGCTTTGCAAGGAGGAATAGGTTACTAATCAAAGATATGAAATATATTTATATTTTTTGAATTCATGTTTACTCGATTTGTTATCTAGTTATACATGCCCTTATTTCCTTCGATAGTTTGTTTGGTACATTGATCATTTAGTTACTTATTTGTTTAATTTTGATCTAAATTCACTACCAGAAAAAGGGTCTTTTAGGACGTATGACCGTCTTTGCACTCCCTAATAGATCAATATTTAATAAGACTTTTTAAATTACGAGACCTTATCCTATAAAATGATTTTACAATAAGTTGTTTGAACGAAATATCCGACTTAAGAGCATCTCCAACATATTCTTGAAAATAGAGAAAAGAGAGATTTTGATAACTTTTTCCTCTAACAGATTCTCCAAAATGAAAAAAAGTAGGAGAGATCGTATAAAATTTTCTCCAAATTTAGAAAACTCTCCAAAAATGATTACTATGAGAGATAAATGATTTTTTATTATATTCCCACCAATAAGAAAACCTTTGAAATGAAATATTTAGGAGATAGAAATAATATTATATTAAATGTATGAAATATTTTAATAATATAATTAATGAGGTAATCTTCAAAATGGAGAAGTTGTTGCGGTCAAATGCATTCTTTTTTAGAGATTTCGAACTTTAATTCTCCATTTTATAAAACTTTTGGAGAATCTGTTAGAGATTAACATGTTTTGTCGAAAAACTTGGATAACTTAAGAGGACTCAAGAAATAAATCGTCATTTGAATGTTTTTATACGTTTGGGCTCTTAGAATATGGCACCCTTGGGGCTTTCTATTTGATTGTATCGAAAGGCCCAATAAACTGGGAAAATGGATTCTTATTCGAAGAGTGCATAACCGCATCTTATCTTATGCAACTAAAAAAATTTAGAAATTTCCAAAACATGAGCTACACTCTTGTGTGTGCCAAAACACTCTTCAAAATTGTTAACCCGACAGGTACAAAAGTTTTGACAAGCATGGGACAATTCGTGCAGTTTATTTCAAAAAAATATCATGCATACATTAAGACGAGACCCGACGTTTTGAAACCACACTCGCCAAGCCTAGTAGTCACAAGACCGACCTTAGAAAGCTTAAGTATCTTAAGGCGATAGTCCACAACTAAGCCGATTAATCTTAAACCTTCTTCCCGAGACAAAAGATGACTCAACAAGTCTATGGCTCCACTTAATCAAAATTCTCTGATCCACAATGATAGGCTTAATTTTAATCACCATAGTTAAATGTCACTCAAGTGATAACACTATAATCATCTATTCTTCTAACGATTCTTCACTAGAAATACACACACACACACACACACACACACTATCCCCATCAATCATCACGTCAACGCGACCAAGCAGACACATGTAACTATTAATTCATACAGGGTCGTCCCAAACTTTTTGGAGGCCCTGTTTACACTTGTATCAAAAATATAAGTAACATGTAAATTTCACTTGAATAGACTAGAAAAGTTCATATTATATAGAAAGTCTTAGGAATAAAAACATCCAAAACACAAAGTAACATGAAAAGTTCAAGAGATCCTTTTTGAGATTGAGTTATCTCTTCAATTCTTTTCTTTTTCTTTACGTTTTTGACATCCATAACCATATTTCTATCTCTAGAAGACATATTGACACTGAAATAAGTAAAAAGAAATAGATAAAGAACAAAACAACATGAGTGAAGATGACGGTACTACTGTTGCATATGATGGTTATTGATGCTTGGTCCTCCCAAGTCCCAAAAGATTTTGATTGCACTACAAGAAATAAGACGTATACAAATATTAAGAATTTGAACCTAAATAAACTGATGTTTGAACATAATTTGAATAATCATTAATCTGAATACATGAACTTTATTGAACATTTGACAATATGAACCAAACCTAAACAATTAAGAAGATGAAACTAACAATTTGAACACAATTTGAAGTTCAACACTTAATCAACAATTTGAAATAAACACAAACCTTAAAGATTTTACATTCTGAATTTCTGATTTCTGAAAAGTTGTTCTTCAAATTACTTGGATGAAAATTGAAATCAATTAGGAATTATCTATTTAAATTTTGAAGAATGAAGACTACTACAGTAGTGCTACTGTGAATTTGTGAAATGTGAAAGTGATAAGTTGATAAGTGATAGCAAACTGAAACTAGCAAATAACAATCAATATTTTATATTTGGTAATTGTTACTGATGCTACGATGTATCTTGGAATGTTTTGTTGCAAGAGAAAGAGAATCAAACCATTGACAATTATAAAAACTTAAAAAAGGAATGGTTGAATGAATGAATGGAATTTACCTCACCTAGTTCCTGCAACATGTGAATCAGATTATCTGAATAGCAGAATAGGCTACGGCGATGGCGACCTTGCACTGTTGCACAGTGGCTCCACCGGTCTAGCCTCTAGTCCAGCATATTAGTGATTACAGACAACAATCAACAATGTTTCAATGAATTCGGTTAAAATCGACGACACCGGACAATAATGAGCTAGGTTAAAATCGATTTCCACAGATTTTGAAAAGTGAAATCTAAGAACAAAACCAAACATGTTATACAAAAATCTTCGGAAATCTACCATCATCGTTGCCGGTGTTGATCTGAAACGAAATAAACGAAATCATCAACCACCTTTGAACTTTGAGCCCTTGGAGATCTCAATCGACAATCGATGACGATAAATGGAGAATAGATAGAGGAAGAGATCGAAGCGTCGTCACTGCCTACTGGTTACTCCGTTTTCATTGTTCAACCAGAGAGAATTAGGAAAAGGGCTCCCAAACGGATGTAAAATTTGGGCCCCAAAATTTTGGGGGCCCTGTTCTAAATCGCAGATTTAACAGCCCAAGGGACGGGCCTGAATTCATATTATCATTGGCCAAATGAAAATATAAATTTACCTTACATGCAGATCCTTGTTACCATCATCATAATTCTCGATACTAGTGTCTCTATCGACCTCAAAATATCATATCTTAAAGTGTCTAATCATAAAGTCTCATATTCAAACACTTATAAATACGTTAGTTTGAGTCTAGGCATCCTAAACCAATACAATACCTAAATCACTTAACCTTATGCTTTAATACCAACTTGTAACACCCTCAAATTTTAAAATAGCGATTAATTTAAAATTTTCATTAATACAACAAATAAAGGGTGATTCCTTTTTCTATTAGACAATATTGGAGTTACCTCGAATAACAATATATAAAATCAATCATCGTTAAATGATAGACCAAGCCTTAAATAAAACTAAGTTAAGGTCGGGTGTTACTATAACCCAAATATTTGCGCTATCTCCATTTGCGGAAAATATCATCAAATAGATAAGTCTTTCTCGTGGATCTAGTTAGGCTTAACCCCAACGACGACCTGATGCACATGCCGTCAAATAAAAAAGTTAGGCTTAACGCTAGTGAGCTCAAACAATTTTCATCATTTATATAAAACGGTAAACTGAAAAAATGCTATTAGAATCACAATTTCCAAATGAAATGTATTAAATATGAAGACAACATCTTTTCCAAAACCATCATTTTCGTGATGAAATAACTTTAACCAAAACACCCCTTTAATGTGAGGCTTAAACCCAATGCTCACATGACCAACAATAAAGTTATAGACATAAAAATAGTAAACACAACTTTAATCAAATTTTATAAACCATTTACTCACGCTTATTCTTGGTAAAATAAAGAAATATTCTAAAAATGTCATATCTAACGGAAAAGTTGGATGGTTGTTAGCCTCATGGACCAAATTCGTAACAAACTGCATGAATCATAGAATCAAATCCGTAGTTTATCCGGAAAAGTTAAGGGACTAAAACCATAATTTTTGAAATACTTTAAGGACCAAATCCGTAGTTTATTTCTTATGTCTTTGATAAGAATCATAGAAAATCTGTAAATTATATACAGTAAACTATCCATAATTTTTTTTTCCATTTACCACATAAATTAAAATCTGTAAATTAAATTAAAACACTTTCTAGATTATTCATAAATATTTTGATTAATTTACATTCTTTATCCATAAATATTTTGATTAATTTACATTCTTTATTTCTTAGATCAAGAATTTTTTTTCATCCAATTTAGTAACTTAATCAACAAAAATATTTATAGACACTTTACAAAATGTTTTATATTAATTTGAAGATTTTAATTTTTTATAATAAATGAAAAAATATTTACCCAAGTACTTTACTATATTTATGCATATTTTAATTTTCTATCAGGAAAAAATATTATGAATAATTTACTATATTTATGGATGATTTTAATTTCCTATAATAGATATAATATATTAGAGCATCTAAAATGAAGGTTTTTGTTGAAGATTTTATAAAAACCTCCACCGTGGAACACATGTTCTTATTTAGTCACATGTTCCTATAAGTACCCAGGTGCTTGTTCTTGCAAACATTCCTTTTTTATAATTTTTATTTTTTCTTAATTATTTTATTTTATTTTAATAAATTGATAAAACATATAAGTAAATATTGATTAAAAAATACATAAATTAAATGTTATAAAATATATATTTTTTATTTTTTTAAATTGTCTTTTCTTTAAATTTTATACAAGTTTTTTTAATTATCTTATTATATTATTATACTTAGATTATATATAATTAATTTATAAATGTAAATTAATGATTGTAAATATCTTTTTTTTAAATATATCAAATTTTTATATATATAGATGCTGGTTCATTTGGAAACTAGACGTCACCATATGACAAATTTTTCACACCTCACCTTGAAAGAAAATGGTAAAAGACAATGAGAATCAAGAAGACTCTTAAATGCCCCCGATAGCTCTCAATTTGAGTGTTATTTACATTTTGTTAGTCTGACTTTTTATTCCTTTTTAGTATGTGTTTTTCTTTTATATGGTCACGTTTCCCCTTTTTATTTATTTATTTTCATTTGGAGTTTTTGAGGATAAAAGTTTGTATTTTGATTAGTGTATGTATCGTTTTGGAGCTGGTTCGGTGTAGTGGCGAGTCACGACTGTAGTGAACAGAAGTACCCTTAGTCAAGGGTTGAGCTATTCATGAAAGTAAGAGGATGAAGACATAAAGGATGAAGAACAATGGTTAGAAGACAAAGGGTGAGAGGTCACTTTCTCCCTCACAAGTCATTTTCTTCATTGCCAAGTCTCTTTCCCTCACAAGCCACTTTTTGCTAACTCTTCAGTTTGGTCATTTCAGTTCAAGCTTCATCTCAACGCGAACAAACTGGTCACTTGTAAGTGTTAATATTATATCTTTGACCCAAAGATGAACGGTTCCGAAATACAGTTTGACTGATGCAAGGGGGTTTGAGTTTATATCTTTGGGTCATTTCAGTTCAAGCTTCATCTCAACGCGGACAAACAGATCACTTGTAAGTGTTAATATTATATATTTGACCCAAAGATGGCCGGTTTCGAAATACAGTTTGACTGATGCAAGGGGGTTTGAGAAAATCTTCAATAATCGCATAAAGATATGGGTTTTTGCATAATCGTACTAAAGTTCAGATGTCGGTCGAGTGGGTGTGTCATAGAGATATGCGCATCCTCCACATCCGGCGGACCTAAGATCTTCGAGATCTATTTAAGTACAATTGGCAAACCGAAGCTCGTAAGAAAATCTAAACTTTGCACCGGAAGCTCATAAGAAAATCTCGGATTCTTAATAGTTAATCCCTGTGGAAAACAATATTTGGACTTACCATTATATTATTTGAAAAATGAACGTCATAGTTGGTATGCACTTGGAGCGTTATTGTGCCACGTTTTACGTGTGTCTATTTTGCTATCACCCCCAAACTTTCCATATCCCCGACATTTTGAGATGCACTCAAATGAAGTTCATCATCAACTCCGCTCCGACTTGGTTGAACATATTTGGTCGAATCCAGATTATGAGTGACATATATTACTATTTATTGTTTAGTGTCATTTTTATAAATATTAATATGTTTGTAATTTTGCACCTTTTTAATTATATTATAAAATTATGTTTGTGTTTTAATTATTTTTTCAAATATGCTAACAAAAATATATAAATTAACAAATTAAAATTAATATAGAAAAGTGAAATTTAATAAATTATATTTGAATTTTTTAATAATTTAATGATATAAACATATATTTAAATTTATATAATAATCTATAAATAAACTTAAATTTTATAAACTAAAAATAAGGTGAGGTTTTTGTAAAAACCATCATTGTAGAGTTTTATGGAGATTTTTGTTTTGTTGAGGTGACAATAATGTGGCATGAAAAAATATGGCATGTGAGGTTCTTGGAGGTTCCACCACTATGGATGCTCTTATATAATTAAACTTTTAAAGAGAATTAAGGGAATTAACATAAATGGACAAAAATATCTCTGTCACTAACAGAGAAAACTAAAGGAGTTACTGACATGAGACCACTTTCAGAGTAAAATGACGACAGTTTCCATAATCATCAAAGTTTAAGCCTTACTTTCAAAGATTTCACTAAACCACGGAGACCAAAATTATAGTTTACTCTAAAATATATAATGTTTTTTTGGATTAGTATAAACGGATTTGCAGATATATATTGGATAAATTGTATAAAAGTTTAAAATAATTCAATACTTAACTTATTTTACGGGTATCGATAAAACTTTTTTTAAATGAGTTATATTGTAATACCCTCAAATTTGAAAAAAACGACTAATTTAAAATTTTCAATATTACATCAATTGAAGGATAAATCCATTCCTATAAATCAATACTTGAATTTTCTCGAATAGCGATTCTATATAAATCTCGACAAAAGATAGATCAAGTTTTATGCTGAGACATAATTACGTTCGTGTGTTACTAAACCCAAAAGAGTCACTATCTTCAAATGCAGAATACGACACCAAAAAGCTAGACCTTTAACGTGCTACTCCCTAACACTCAAGTCAACATGTGTCGCTAGTACCAACCCCAACGAGAACCCGATGACATGCCGACAAATGAAAAATGTTAGGCTTAACACCTAGTGAGCTAAAGAGTTTATAACATATTTTATAATCGGTAGAAATCGAAAGTTTGTTTGATTTAAATAATAATTTCTCAAAAAGAATGACTTCATTATAAACGCAACATCTTTCTCAAAATCGTCATTTTCGTAATAAAAGCTTTAAATCTAAATACCGTAGTAATGAAAGCTTTAAATAGAAATAGTCGTTCAATTATGAACTCTACACCGTTTACCCGCTCAAAACGTGAATAAACTTAAATGCTCCAAAAATACCAAATTATGGACAAAACCCCATTTCCTAGAAAAACAAAATGCGATTAAGCTCAATGATCCAAAAATATAAATTATGGATAATTCTTCATACTCTAAAAACGTCACCGAAATTAATGGATAAGACTCTATACGAATGAGAGCGTGAGAATAAATGAGAGCGTGACACGTGTCTGAATGTAGATTATTCGTAGAGTTCTAAAAGATTGTCCCTCCCTCCCTCTCTCTCTCTCTCTCTATATATATATATATATATATATATATAGGCATGAGATTGTGTGAGAAGTGAAGTTAAGGTGAAAAGTGTAAGAAAAGATATGAACCCTTGATCACTTTTAATTCACAACTACCCATGAATTGTGTTCCTTACGAGAATTGATCTGGTGCATCTCGGTGAATCTCATCTCGGTGCATCTCATCCTAATGTGATCCAACGGTGGAGATCCCTTCTTACGGTTCTCACCATAACTTCACTTCTCACCAAAACCCAATCCTATATATATATACATACATATAGACTTGGGATTATATCAGACCAGACTGTTTTTGTGAGACCATTTTTGTACATTTGAAACTTCACATTATTTTTGCTGTAAAAGTTCGGATTTGCGTTACATTCACAATGTTTTGCGATTTAGTTTCAAGTGTAAAAATATGGTCTCATCACGAAACCAGACTAGTCTCACATGAATCCAGCCCTATATATATATATATATAGGGAAGGGTTCAAACAAGAACACCTCCATTTTGCGAGAACGCGAGAACACCCTTTTACTATAGAAAATCACATGTGATACTATTATTCCATCACATATAATATACATGTGATACTAAATCAGAGATGCGGATGATTTTTGGCGTGATCTAGGTTACCGGCCAAGTCGTTGTTAGACCACTAAGCTCCATCACATGTATTATCACATGTGATAAGGGTGTCTTTGATGTGATATTATAATCAATCAAAACCATCATATGTGATATTAAATCATAGATGCAAACGGTCTTTGGTGCGACCTAAATAGTAAGGCACGTCATCAGCACACTATCAAGTCCCCTCTTGTGTATTATCACATGTGATAAGGGTGTTCTCGCGTTCTCGTAAAATGGATGTGTTCTCGTTTGAACCTCCACCTATATATATATATATAGAGGAAAGTTCAAATGTGAACTTATTTTTGGTTGTGAACGTGAGGACGAATCTCAGCCACTTATCCGGTCAATAAAGGCGGCTTTGACCGGTTCCCCTCCTTTAATAATCTCCACCCTCCCATGAATCGCGTCAATCCTCCGTGATCGCGTCCACCATAACCGAAGATGTGTGGCTGAGATTCGTCCTCACGTTCGCAACCAAAATTGAGTTCACATTTGAACCTAACCCTATATATATATATATACAGGGGGTAGAGCCCAAAAAATCATTGAGGGTGGTCCATCAAAACAAGGGTAAAATGCATCAAAATAACAAATATTAGTTTGGTTCCTATTTAATGTAATAAATGATTTATTTTCTCAATCGTGTAACCAAGTTTTCAATATTTATATTTGGTAGCCATGTTGACCAGTAATCTACTGATCTTGACGTGGATACCCATTTACAAAATATATATAAAAGAGTCATGATGAAGTGGACAAAAAATTTAACGTTCATGTCTTCAAATGTTACATTAAATAGAAAAAATCCAAACTTTATTTCATTAATTGAGAAAATTCAAACTTTGTCACGTTAAAATATAAATTTTTGATACTTGGTCATTTAATTAAGGAAAAAAAGTTATTTGTTATAGTAATATAAACTAAAAGAGACTTTGTTAAAGTGTATGTATACACTATATTAATGGAAATACATATGTATATATAGGTGATTAAACTAGTATCATTAAACATTAAGTCGGCTTTTAAAACAATTTGTAAAGAAAGAGATGGACCTATGCATAGGAATGTAGTCTTATAAAAATAAAATAAAATAAAACCTTCTCTTTATAGGTATAAACAAGAGTTGGGCTACTAGGGTGTGCCTACGATACCCCTAGCCATTAGATGGCTCTGCCAATGTGTGTGTATATATATATATGGTTGAGTCTTGATGAGAATGGAAGTTACAGTAAGAAGCATAAGAAGAAATCTTCACATTTGTTTCATGAGTTTGACTTGGCTTTTTCTATTCCATTCGTTCGTTGTGGTTTTAGTTTGGCTCGATATCGTTGGCTACATCTTTTTGGTTGATATTCATTGAGAAATATTTATGCATAAACCCATTTTTGTATTGCACTGTGGATGCTACGGATCTACACGTGATATTCGTGGATTCTTCTCTTCTTGGTTGCATTATTGGTATTGTTTCCGGATGAGGTGTGTAGTGGCAACATATTTGCTGGAAGGTGCATAGGTATAGTGATGCGGTTTGGACGTGGAGGATTGGGCCTTGATGTTTTTGGAGGCCTATGATCGGGCTACCAAACAACGTTGCACTTAAACGGCCATAACTTTCGCTCTGGTGTCCGTTTCTGGCCGACGACCAGTCGACTCGAAGTTTGGAGCGAGGATCACGTCGTGGTTAGGGCCCATGGGGGCCTAAAGGACTTTTGAACCCCAAAACGTTGTTTAAACGTACTTTTTGGACAATTTCGTGTGTTTTTCCTTATTTTGGGCTTTTTATTGGGTTTTTTTGTTTGGCCCATTGTCTTTTTCAGGTCCGTAACGTTTTGGCTTTCATATTTATAGTTGTCTGGTGTAAGTTGGATGGTTAGACTTGATTAATAATATAACCTTTGATTTTCCTCCTAAATTTTGGGTTTTCTCGAATTCGATTTTTGAAGCCTAAGATCCGGTATTCGGCCAATCAACGAATCTTAGAAGGGACTATCCACGGGCATTCTCACAATCAACTTGGTGGTCTATTGTTTGGTTTTACACGCTGCAACATAAAGTCTTTTTAGTTGCTGCTTATGGTTGCTTGGTTCCACACTTCCACCGGTAGTTTTAGTTCATTGTTTTTTGTTGCTCTTGGTTTTAGGCTTAAGCTGGTTTTGATTGTTACTGTAGTTCCTTGTGTTCTGGTTTTTTTGCCTTGTATCTCGCAAGTCTTCATTCTTTTTCGGCCTGTCTCGTTGTTTGGACTTTTTCTTTAATAGATTTTAGCTTGCCATTCAAAAAATAATAATAATAACAAATCAAAAATTATAATTATTTTGTTATAAGCACAATAAAGAAATTTTCATTGTTGAGGATAGATATTTTTGAGACATAAGGGACCATTTTGCACAAAGTCAAATGAAAATAGACCATTTATAACTCTGCCAATGGGAGACAATGGAGAATATGGTCAAACACAAGCTTTATTTTTTATACATTTTAAATTTGTTTTGTTTTTCTATATTTCTTTAATTATATAATTTCTATAAAAAATTAAGCTTGCATGCTTTTTGACTCTAAAATTAAAAGTAAAATATTAACTCAGTCATAACGGGGGTAAATGAAACAAGAATTAAATAAATGTATAGAAACTTACATATGAAACATATAAAATTGTTCTATATATGAAATAATACATGTTTATACGTTTCATATATTAAATGCATATATTTGCACACACAAACATTATACTACTTTAATGAAACTTGAATGATTGAAATTGATTCTAATGATTATCCACCTTTTTTGGAGTTCCTATATTTTACTTGTTTTATGTGATTTCATCGAATCTAAACTGGGTGTGAAATTAAAGGGTCTGATCGACAGATGCCTGATGAATTTCCAAATATTTAATTAAAAAATGAAAATTAAATTATTGAATTGGTTATGGTGACCGTTTACCCGTCAGTGATCATCGTTTAATAATTAAATTTCCGTTTGTGTAATTACTGTTTTCCTAATGTTATCAGTAAACCGTAGGTGTTTGAATCATTGGCGGATAGCCATGTCATCAGGAAGCTCAATTTTCCTTCGAAAATCACCACATAATTGTTATGGCTGGTAATTTGTAGGTGATACCCAGTTGTCTAGTAGAGATCGATCTTTTTCCCCACAGTTGAAAAACCATATTTAACTTGGATTTAAATGTATGGCTTGTAACAAAACGTACAAGTCCTTAAAAGCTTGTGCATGATGTAACTGGTACACGCCAATCCTATAATTGCATGTGCATTCCTATCATGATCAATAAGGTTTGATGCGGTTTATGCAGTTTATACTAACATACTTTATGACTACAATTCAATAACTATAAGTTTAAAAATACATTATAAAATCAACGATAAAGTGAACGTAGTCCCAAAAAAATAAAAAGTTTCAATACATCCGATTCTCAAATACACACTAAATAATTAAAAATAGTTTAGGAAGTAAAAAAAAAAGTTCAAACTATATTGGACATGTCTAACTAATTTATTAATATTACCAATTGTCATATTTAATAAAACACAAAGTCCAAAACACAAAGTCCAAAAATATTACATAAAAATATAAAATAATAAAGTACTCTCTCGCGCTCTCTCTCTCTCTCTATATATATATATATACATGTTATATATAATATTAATAATATAACAAAATATGCGGTGCGGTGCGGTTTGAACCACGGTTTGATTACTCAAAACCGCAAATAGCACCGCATAGTGCAGTTTGGTCAAAATGCAAACCGCAAACCGCACCGCAAAAGTTCTAAACCGCGCTTTACGGTGCGGTGCGGTGTGGGCGATTTATGCGGTTTGGATGAACACCCCTAAATAAGGTAGCATTTGATTCACATACATGATGGGACATGACTGGACATGACAAGATGCTAGGATTGATAGGACATAACAAGTGTATGCCTGGTGTTTAATACGACTATGATTGGAGATGACAGAAGGGCTGTAAACGAACCGAACGTTCACCGAACCGTTCGGCGGGAAGTTCTTTTATGTTTGTTTATTTAATAAACGAATGAACATGAACACATATTTTCGTTCGTTTAGTTAAACGAACGAACATGAACAATGCTCTCGTTCGTTCATTTACGTTCGTGAACATTCGTTTACATTCGTTCGTTTATGTTCGTTTACGTTCGTTTATATATATAAATATATTTATATATTATGATATTAATATGTAAAATCATTAATTAAATTAAGTTTTTAGAATTTCTTTTTTATGGCTCTTAAGTTTACCTGGTTTTTCATTTTGTTATGTTACTTTTTAGGAACAACATGATAAGTAATGGTGGTTTTATTCTATATTTGTGTTTGTTCGTTTATGTTCATCTATGTTCGTTTACGTTCGTTTATCTTCATTCACGTTCGTTCGTTTACGTTCATGTATGTTTGTTCGTTTATGTTCGTTTAACAGCTTAACAAACGAACATGAACAAACAAATTTTCTTAATGAACACAAAAATTTCGTTCGTTTACCGTTCGTGTTTGTTCGTTTGTTCGGTTAAGTTAAACGAACGAACACGAACACAAAATATTTCATTCGTTTACCGTTCGTGTTCGTTCGTTTGTTCGGTTAAGTTAAATGAACGAACACGAACAAGCCTCCGTTCGTGTTCGTTCGGTTCGTTTACAGCCCTACTGAACTAGACAAGTTGCCCCAATAATTTATTTAACGATTTTATATATCATATAATAGTTATAATTAACACAAATAAAATAAAAAATTTAATAATTTAAATTTCAAACATTTTTACTCAACTTTTATATAAATGAATAAATACATATATAATAGTACAAAACTTGAAATGGAAAATTTGTTATAATTGATGATAGTTTGAAAAAACCCGTTCTTACAAATGAGAGATTATGTTTTATTTGGTTTGGTGGAGGCACAGTGAAGATTGTTGCAACAACAATGGTTGTGGAAGCAAAGACATTGGTGATTGGTGGACGATGGTGATTGTGGTAGATAGTGGTGGTCGACAATGGTGGAAGAGGTGGTAGTCGCTGATGGTACTAGTGGCGACGGCGATGGACGGTGGTGGTTAGCGGCCGACGGTGGTTATAGAGGAAGTTAAGATGGTAGTGGTGGTGGTAATCGATGGTGGTGTTGGTGGTTATGGTGGAGGTGAGGTGCCCACGATGGTGGAGATGTATGGTGGTGGTCGGTGGCCAACATGGTTGTGGGGGAGGAGGAGGAGGAGGTTGTTGTAGTAGAGGAAGAGGTGGAGGTAGCCAACGGTGACAATGGTGGTGGCTATGGACGGTGGTTGTGAAGGAGGTAAAGATGGTAGATAGCGGTAGCGGTCGACTGTGGTAGTGGTTATGGTGGAGGTGAGGTGGTCCACAATGGTGGTGGTGGTGATGAACGGTGGTGGAGGAGGTTGTTGTTGTAGAGGAGAAGGTGGAGGTGGACGATGGTGGTTGGTGGCCGACGGTGGCTATCGGTAGCCGACGGCTGTGATTAGTGGTGGTGACCATTAAAATAAATATCATATTAAGGTTATATATCAAATGATAGTATATTAGTGATATTATAGTTTATGTCTCGTTCTTGTCCCATCTTGTTTCACCTATTTTGGTGGAACAAGAAAATGTCTTTTTGTCTCACTATTTCCCACATTGTCCTTTCCTGCCCCCTTTTTCATGTGGCGTCAAATGTGAAACAGTGAATTCTTATCTTGTCTCATGTCGCGCCAAACGTGCGACAGTGAGTTTTGTTTCGTTATGTCTTGTTCTGTTCTATATACCAAACGCACGCTAAACAAAAAGAATAAAACATACGGACAAACGACTAATATGCATTTTGGATTCTTCATTTTTTTTCTTACTAATATAAGACCGAAATTGACATGAAGTTTAAGTAAAATTTCACACTATATATAAAACCAATTGCTTGTAACATCAACTAAAACGAGAAATTATAAACGTTTTTTTTCCGATTAATATATTTTATTAATCATAACAAAATTTTAAAATAATTATATTTCAGCATCGCTTTTGAAATAAAATATTTGTTACGGTAACAATAAAAAGTATTTGACACCATAGCAAGTTACCTACAAAAGATACGTCTTTTATATCTAATAATAACCTATGACGATTTAAAAATAAATATTACAATCACTGTTCACCTAAAAAGATTGTAAACAATCAACACAATTTCTGATATATATATATATATGTGTGTATATATATGTATGTATACATATAGAGACAAAAGTTCAAATGCGAAATCAAATTTGGTTGTAAACGTGGGAACAAATGAGAGCGTGACACGTGTCTGAATGTAGATTATTCAGACTGAATATTCAAATAAATATTCAGACTAACTGAATAAACATTATTCAGACTGAATAAATACTATATTCAGATTTATTCAGTCTGATTATAACACGTGTCGCGCTCTCATTTGTCCTTACATTCACAACCAAATTTGAGTTCTCATTTGAACCCGTCCCAATATATATATATATATAGGGTTAGGTTCAAATGTGAACTCAATTTTGGTTGTGAACGTGAGGACGAATCTCAGCCACACATCTTCGGTTATGGTGGACGCGATCACGGAGGATTGACGCGATTCATGGGAGGGTGGAGATTATTAAAGGAGGGAACTGTCAAAGCCGCCTTTATTGACCGGATAAGTGGCTGAGATTCGTCCTCACGTTCACAACCAAAAATGAGTTCACATTTGAACTTTCCTCTATACATATATATATATATGGTTGTGAACGTGAGAACAAATGAGAGCGCGACACGTGTCATATTCAGACTGAATAATCAATGAAATATTCAAACTGAATATAATATTTATTCAGTGTGAATATTTCTTTGATTATTCAGTTTGAATAATCTACATTCAGACACGTGTCGCGTTCTCATTTGTCCTCACGTTCACAACCAAATTTGAGTTCTCATATGAACTTTCCTCTCTCTCTCTCTCTCTCTCTCTGTCTCTGTCTCTGTCTCTCTCTATATATATAAGAGAGAAAGAGAGCGTGATAAGAGAGAGAGAGAGAGAGAGAGAAAAGTTCAAATGCGAACTCAAATTTGGTTGTAAACATGGGGACAAATAAGAGCGTGACACGTGTCTGAATGTAGATTATTCAGACTAAATAATCAAAAAAAATATTCAGGCTTAATAATCATTATTCAGACCGACTAAATACTATATTTAGTCTGTATATTTCTTTGATTATTCAGTCTAAATATGACACGTGTCGCTCTCTCATTTGTTCTTACGTTCACAACCAAATTTGAGTTCTGATTTGAACCCGCCCTATATATATATATATATATATATATATATATATATATATATATTAGTTGTGTACCCACGCAATGTGGCGGAATGTGAAATTTGAATAAATGTAGGCGAGCATGCCGATTACGAAAAGTTAAGTTTAACGTGAAATCGTTTTTTCTTTTTAGTTTGAAACTTTGAATGGCCTGTCATTTTTGGACGAAAATGAAGGAACTTTTGTTCAATTAAATCAATCAACGTTGTTTAGTCTAATCACTTAAATCTCAATTCTCATACATCTATATCTATACTATATTATAAAACATTTGCATAAAACTCTTAAAAACAATATTTTTAAGTTTACAAGTTGATCAAGGATACAAGTTATTAAAGCTCATTTTTTGAATTTTTATAACTAACTGTAGATAAACATAATTAAATACATGATAAACATCTAATTTAAAATATAAATAATATAAATTAATTAGGATAATTATTTAGTTCTAACAGAATACCTAATAATTATCTTTATTAAAAAGACATTTGATTAAGCATAACTACAAGTTATTAAAGCTCATTTTTTGAATTCTTATAATTAAATGTAGATAAACATCTAATTTAAAATTTAAATAATATAAATTAGGATAATTATTTAGTTATAACAGAATACCTATTAATTATCTTTATAAGAAAGACATTATATTTTAAAACCTAACATAAATTTCTTCGTTATTAAATCTAAAATAAATTATAAAAAAAAATTAAACTGAAAATTATCTTTTAAAAAAATAATATATTATTAAATCTAAAATATATTATTTTGTTATTAAATATTAATTAAGTTATAATAAAAAAGTGAACTAAAAAAAATATATAAAATAAGAAATTTTAAATTGTTAATTTGACACTAATATAGATATCTATTCTTTTCCAATTTACACATAGTTCAAAACAAAAATTTTTTATCGTTTCTCAAAACCATACAAACTCGTATTATAAAATCGATAAAGACAGAATAGCACAAAAAATTAAAATCGAGATGTATCGCTGCATTACGCGAGTACGTTTCTAGTTAAAGTATTAAATGTTTTGTCTCGTCTCTTAATTTCTAATAAATTTTGTAATGTTTTTAGTTTTTTATATTCAATATGCTTCTTTGTTTCATAAAAACAAATATTAAATAACTAATTGAAGGGAGTGTCAACCGCAAGGATCCGTAGACCTCTTACATTTTACTGTTCCAACCAATATTTTATATTTTACTGCTCCAATCAACAATTTACCATTCCAACCTCAGTAATAGTTATACTATATGGGGTAGGGTTCATTAGCTTCATATTCAATGGATTTGAGAGAAACTGAAACGATCCAATAATCTATTTGATGTTGATTTTGACGACCAATTGATTCCACTTTCATCATGCATGATATAGGATTGGGATGAGGTGACGTATTATGGAACTATCGACTTCGATAGCAAGAACGACGTGACTTATCTAAATGTAATCAAGATTGCATAAATTAAACAACCTCCACTTATTATATAATATAGATTCTGATAACTTTTAACACTAATAGATATAAAATCTTAATCTAACGTTGAAACTTAAATACAAGTAGAATATCAAACTTTTTGGTCTAAAATATGAAGCATACAAATTGCAAAACCAAAATACTTATATAACTAAAAATGTAGAGATTGCAAAAAAAAAGCACTTTTGAACTAAGCATAAAAAAGGTACAAAGGGGAAATTTACCTTGACTACAATATCATATTTCACTTCTCCAAGATATTTCACTTCTCCAAGAAATTTCCTAAGATTTTGAGCTTGAGATGGACTCTAGAAGAATATGAATGTTATTAACATATCTAAAAAGAAACATTGAGGAGGAAATTTAAAACTTTTATGACTAAAATCATTGCTTCTTATATCTTACTTTCTAAAAGATTCTACTATCCAAAACTACAAATCTAAATAATTAAAGCAATAAATTACAAACCTATACCATCCACTTACACCAATTTATTTGATTCATTTAAAGGTATCAGACAACAGATAGAACAAATCCCTTTTATGTTAGAAACGAACAGAGTAGACACGGAAGAAACCTCATCATATATGATTAAGGCGTAATTAGAGACTCAAATCATATTTAAAATAAAGAACAACAATATTTATCTGATCTGCGACGACAGAGAAGAGCAAGGACGCAGAAGAAATGATTCAATTTGTCTCTTGGGAGAGCGAGACATGGAAGATTCAAGGGGATAATTCAAGGACCGAGAGAGTTTTTTTATGAGTTAAGCCCTGATTATGAAAATTTGAATTCGAAATCGATAACATAAAATTGTTCTTGGAGACATCGAATACCTCAAATCTCTTTGTAGATGGAGTCCTTTAGCCGGAAGAGGAAGGAAAACTCTAAATCTAAAAAAGGGAACTCTGAAAGTTGATCTTGATTCATGTATTGGAACAAGAACAATCATGGAAAAGAACACTTCGAAAACTGGAAAGGCAAAAACAAAACCTGAACATACCCAAATTCGTTTTGGGACGGGGTTTAAAAATCAATGCATCAACAACTTGTAACTTATGCATAAGAAGTTGTAATTCATAGGTTTTTGAAATTTTGGTATAAAATAATAGTACCTTGTGTTTTATGGGTGGTACTTAAGAGTTTAGTCCTAAATGCATTATAAGGTAGTATAGATATATGGGGGATTTCAACACAAACCAATCAATTAGTACAAAACCATACAAAATCCATGGTTTCATTGAATAAAATTGTTTCATGAAAGTATTTAATATAATGAAATTGTTTCATATAATTTTTTTTTCTTCATGAAATTATTTCATATATTTTTGTTTCTATATGAAAATAAAATTATTTCATGTATTTCTTATTTTGATGAAACTTGTTTCATATATCCTTGATTAATCAACTCTCATGTATTCTATACGGTTTGCACGAATTAACTGATTTATAATGAACATCTCTCCTATATATATATTGGTTTACAAAAGAAGAAACCTATATACATACATATATATAGTAACATCCATTTTCTCATTACAAAGTATCCGTATATCTTCTTAGAAAACTTATACAATAACAACTAGAGATGGCCAAATGGGCCCGACCTGACCCGGGACCAATAGAGGACCGACCCAAGACCGGTTATAGGACTGAAAACGGGGACCGGTTACCCTTTTGGAGCGATTGGTAGGCCCGGCCCGCTTTTTACAAAATAATGTATTTTTTATATATATTTTTATGTGTATTTTTAAATGTATTTTTAACTTTCTAAGTGTGTTTGATTGAAAAGCAATTACAATTTATAATAAAACATATATTTTAAATGTATTTGATTGAAAATCGTTTATAAAACTATAATAGACGTATTTTTTAAGTGTATTTGTTTGAAAACCAATTATAAAACTACCTAAAACGTGTTTTTAATATGTATTTAAGTGACCCAATTACATATATTAAAGTAATGTTACAAATTCATCAAAAAATATTCTTTTTTTTAGTATAGGACCGGTTTGGGCCCGATTATGGGACCGGTTTTCGTAACCAGTTATGAAACAAGCATGAAATCGAAGGGACCGGAACCAGTTAGGAAAGGCTCGGTCCAAAAAACCCCGTTGAGGCCCGGGACCAGTTTTTGGCCACTTATAATTTATTGTTCTTCATGAAATACGAACAAATTAATTAGTAGCATTTTGTTTGCCAGATCAACCTATCCTGACTTCAAACATACTTTTAATTTTTAAAAGGGTCGCAATGCAATGATCCTCAAAACAAGAAAACTTTTATTGAATTTATTATGAAAATCTAACATTTTTATATAATATATATATATATATATATATATATATATATATATATAAGTATTCATAGATTGAAAAGATTTCGATAACAACGATAGGAGTAAGTTATAAGTTTCCATATTAAGAAAATGCGTTTGATTCAAAACGGATCCTTCTCCTCTTACCTTCCCGATACTCGCATTGAAGCCTGTATGCCCCCCATGTGTTTCTTTACTTGGTAAATTACCAAATGGTCCCTTCACTTTTTTATCTTTACATTTAATTATCTTTATTAGTGTGGGTTATATTTGGTGAATCATTTGTTAGTTGATAAATTACTACGGAACTTTTTCCAAAGAAAATGAAAATTTGAAAAACGCGTTTAGTTCATTCAGTTTTCAAAAATAATTCAAGAAAACGAGAATTCTTATTTTCTAAAATTACATTGAATTTAGAAAACTATTTTTACCACTTTTTCAATTTTTTGTATTCTAAAAACTTTTCTACATTTACACACACACTCTTTCATTTTCACATACACACACACTTTCCCACACACACACACACTTTCATTTTCACACAGACACACACACACATTCATACACACACATACTTTCACAGACATATTCACACACACACACACACACACTTTCATTTTCACACAGACACACACATTCATACACACACATAACTTCACAGACACATTCACACACACACACACATACTTTCACAGGCACATTCACACACACACATATTTTCATACACACATACTTTCATAGACACATTCACACACACACACACATATTTTCATACACACACACACACACTTTCACAGACACATTCACACACCCACACACTTTTATTTTCACACACACACACTTTCATTTTCACACATACACATCCATACACACACACGCACACGCTTTCATTTTCACACAGACACATACACATCCATACACACACACGCACACACACTTTCACATACACACACACACTTTCATTTTCACACAGACACATACACATCCATACACACACACACACTTTCATTTTCATACAGACACATACACATCCATATACACACGTACACACACTTTCACATACACATACACACACTTTCATTTTCACATAGACACATACACATCCATACGCACACACGCACACACTTTCATTTTCACACAGACACATGCACATCCATACACACACACACACTTTCATTTTCACACAGACACATACACATCCATACACACACGCATACTTTCATTTTCACACAGACACATACACATTCATACACACACACGCACACACACTTTCACACACACACACACACACATTCTAATTTTAGAAAAAAATGGAAATGGAAAATAAAAAGTGGTAGAAAATGCACAACCAAACGTGTTTTCTAATTTTCTAAAAATGAAAAATGAAAACTCCCACCAGTTCAACTAAACGCGTTTTCTAAAATT
The DNA here is from genome assembly GCA_036898165.1 of Silybum marianum. NCBI lineage: Eukaryota > Viridiplantae > Streptophyta > Magnoliopsida > Asterales > Asteraceae > Silybum > Silybum marianum. The sequence continues at coordinate 7,215,550 of CM072542.1, forward strand.
TTAATAGAAAACTGAGAATGAAAACTCAACTCCATTTTTTAAAAACATTTTCTTGGAAAATGAAAACATTTTTCGCTAACTAAACGCACCCTAAATTAGTTATTTATGGTGTATATTTAATAATCTAGATGACAATACAAATTAAATAAAATTATATGTTAAAAAATTAACTAAAAAATATATGAAACATAATTGAATAAAAATGAAAAAACTTATTGAAATATTACTTGAAGTAGTTTTTTTTAAAAGTTATCTCATGGTTAACTAATATATATATTTTCAATAAGTTTAAAAATAAGTTAGTTTATAGTTAACTTAAAGTGATTTTTTTAATATATTAAAAAAGATAAGTTAGTTTATGACTGTTAACCCTTCTTTTTATAAACCAAAGATTAAAATTGCTCTCTCTAATAACTTTTCTATTTCAATGTTACATTAGAATGAACTAGCTACCTACAAAGCTTCTGTTTTGATACAAAAATTAGGTTAGAACGATTTACCCCTAAATTCTAGGCCTACTTCATTTATACATAAGGTTGTAAATGAGTCGAGCTTTTAACGAACTACTCGAGCTCAAGTCGATCTCCATAACAACAATGTTCGACTTTTAAACTTTAGGAATCGAGCTGAACAGAGCCTAGCCATTCGAGCATACATTTTTTTCGATCAAAACATATTATATGTTCAAAAATTATATAAAAAAAAATCTATCAAGTTAATCAATCTCGAATTCAATCTCATAAAATCACATCAAGCTTGAGCTCAAACATAAAAAAATCGAGCTAGAGCATAATATTGTTTTTTCGAGCTGTATCAAATAACCTGCTACGTAGGGGTGAGCAAAAACTGAACCGAAACCGAAAAACCAAATGGCTCGGTTTCGGCTTTGGTTTTCATACCGACCGAAAAAACCGCACCGCACCGAACCTATGCGGTTTCTCTAAAAACCGAACCGAACCGGAATAAATGTAATTATTTTTAATTTTTAATCATATATATATATATATTATATTATACATCAATTACATATATATATATATATTCGTAAACATGATTTTGAACAAATTAAAAGAAATTTACAAGTTGGAATTAACTCAAATAAGGAAGAATTATAGAACAAAAAACTGAAAATCAAAAATCAAAAACCAAACCGAACCGAAAAAACCCGAAAACCGAACGGTTTGGTTTTTCAGAAATCGAATGACTCGGTTTTCGGTTTGGTTTTGACCAAAAATCATACCGAACTGCACCGTGCTCACCCCTACTGCTACGTGACGCCACTCATTTACACCCCTATTTATACATCTTATGTTACCAAAAACACAAGTTAAAAAGAGGGACCGAATACGTATCGGTACATAGTCAAAGGACCATTCTTGTAATTCACTTGACAATGAATCACGGTTTCACACACGTGTAGCCTTTTCACAAGAGAGGGTTTTTCGTTCTCATTCTTATTACTCTTTCAAACCCCTTTTTACATTCTTTTCATTCATTCATTCAATCAGATCCAACTCTTTTTTTAATTGCATTAACATTTCTCTTCAAATCAAATCTTTCTCAAGATTCTCTTCTTTCTACCTTCATAAACCTCCGAAAAATTACACCTTTTTGTCTCTGCTCTCATGATTTCATTACAAAAATGATCCCATTATTTCTCAAGAACACGTTTTCCAATCAGGGGTTTCCATATAATATATAATATATATATATATATACACACACATATTGGTTACTATTTGATTAAAATTTTTGAGTCAAAATGCCATTTCTTCACTGAATTGGGATCTTCAAACAGAAAGTAGCTTTTATGTGTACAAAAATCGAAAAATCTTGGAATTTTTTTTTTATTACCCTTTTTGAAAAAAAAGATGGATTCTTGTTGTGTTACTACTTTGAACCCTAAATTGCATGTTGGAAAAGGTTTAGATTTCATCGAAAATGGGTTTTGGGGAAGAAAGATCGATTGTATTTCATCACATTATTTCTGTAAAAAAAATTCAAGAAATCAAAGCAGAAAGATCAAGAAAGTTGGAGTTGTTCATTCTGTTCTTAAATCACCCATTGATGAGATGTTGGTAAGCATATGAATTTTGATGGAATTTTGTCATGATTTACCTCTTAGCCATTCAGAGGCTGCCTCAATACAGTTTTTGGATGTAAATTTTTTGCAGACATTTGAGACACCATTGTTTGATGAACGAACAGTGGACCCTAAAACAGTGGCTTCGATAATATTGGGTGGAGGTGCAGGAACTCGACTGTTTCCTCTTACTAGAAAAAGAGCTAAACCAGCTGTAAGTGATTTTTTTTTTCTAAATTTATTAGATGATAATTAGTCGTTAAGAGTAGGTTTTTTATTATTTAGGAATTCGGGAACCAACTATTTCTGTGAATATCTGTTAATGATATTCGTAGTGAATATTTTATTCATGATATTCATCGTGAATACTCATAAAAAATGAATATTTAAATATGATATTCATAATGAATACTTGCAAAAAGGATGATTTATTGGTTGGTAAAAGTATTTAGGAACCCGTGAACCACCTATTTTGTGAATCTCTGTTACAACATTCATTATGAATATTTTATTATGTTATTTCATCGTGAGTATTCACAAGAGGTGATTTAGGACTTATGAACCAACTATTTTATGAATAATTGTCATGAAATTCATTATGAATATTTTATCACGGCATTCATAGTGAATAATCACAAAATAGGGGTTCTTGATTTTCTAAAATTAGGAACCACCTATTTTATGAATATTTGTCACGACATTTATCGTAAATAATCACAAAGTGAGGGTTCTTGATTTTCTAAAATTAGGGACCGCCTATTTTGTAAATATGTGGCATGAATATTTTATCACTTTATTCATTTTGAATACAAACAAAAAGTATGGGTATTTAGAAACTCTGGAACCATGTATTTTGTGAATATCTATCACGGCATTCATCATGAATATTAAATCACGTTATTCATCGTGAATACTCACAAAAATGACGCTTATGGGTTCCTAAAATATTTAGGAGCGCCATGAACCACCACCTATTTTATGAATATCTATCACAACATTCATCATGAAAATTTTATCACGATATTTCATCATAAATACCCACAAAAGGGTGGTGGTTCATGTTTTAGGAACCACCTATTTTATAAATATTTGTCACAACATTCATCATGAATATTTTATCACGATATTCATCATAAAATATTTAACGTTCCTAAATGAACCTCCCTCTAGTCATTAAAGCTAATATAATCCATCATCAATTAAAGTTTTAACAAGTTTTCTAGTGATTAAAAATAGCGGAATAATATAATGCAGGTTCCGATCGGCGGATGTTATAGACTTATTGACGTACCCATGAGTAATTGCATTAATAGTGGCATAAGAAAGATCTTCATCATGACGCAATTTAATTCATTTTCGCTTAATCGTCACTTGGCTCGAACTTATAACTTTGGAAATGGCATGAGTTTTGGGAACGGATTTGTTGAGGTATAACTTACTTTCTGTCTTTCTATATATCTTTATAAAGTATCAAGGCATCAAATAATTGGTTTTCATATATATATATATATATATATATATATATATTTAACACTTTTCAAAAGTGTCATATAAAACGATTTACTTTTTCTGTCTTATTAGGTTGCCCAACTTTATAGATAGAACTTGTTAGGTCGTTTAACTTTATCATAACAACTTTATTGTAACGCCTTTAGATAGGACACTGAATTTTTTGTTCTCATTAACTTAAACCCTGTTTATTTTTTCAATTTTACCTCTTAACGACCACTTATCACTTATTTATTCAGACCGTTTTTTTTTTCAGACCCTCTTTTAAGTCTGAAAATCATCTGAAAAAAAAAGAGGTAACCTCACCACTTAATTCCTTTTATTCGCGTACCACCCGCATTGTTAGGGATTTATAAATCAATGATTCAGATTTCGGACTTCATGTAAAAACAAACAAACAGTCTAACTGATTTTGATTTCAGACTTCAGCACCACCTCTTATAAATCAGAAAGTGAAATCAGACTTCAGCACCTCCTAAAAAAACGCTACCTTAAAGTCCCGTTAAGTATTCTATAGCTTTTTCAAGAAGATCCCGGGACTTTTTTCACTTTTCCAATTTTACCCTTTATATTTTTCAGTGGGCAATTTTCCCACAAGTCCTTTTAGGTCATTTTACATTGTCAGCTAGTTTTTATCAAACATAAATCTATTAGCCAAACTGCTAGCTTTTCAGCTATCAGCTAATTTACAATGATGGTCTTAACGGAAATCGTGTGGGATTCAGGTTCTGGCCGCCACTCAAACACCCGGAATAGCCGGAAAGAAATGGTTTCAAGGAACGGCAGATGCCGTACGCCAATTTATATGGGTATTCGAGGTGATCACTTATTTTTCTTGACTGTTTCAATAATACGTTTTTTTTAATAGTAATCCATTTCGTTAATCGGGTTCGATCTTTATGATTTTATCATAGGATGCTAAAACTAAGCATGTTGAAAATATATTAATATTATCTGGCGATCATCTTTATCGAATGGACTATATGGACTTCGTTCAGGTGCTTCACAATTCTATATATACTCGAATGTTTTTTAATTTTATTTTTTAATTTTATGCAAACCAGGGGTATTTTCGGAAAGTCTCGTGGGACCCACCGACCCGACCTTTCGGATACTGATTTTTTGAAAATGGTATGTGTGCAGAAACATGTTGATACGAATGCCGATATAACAGTTTCTTGCATTCCGATGGATAATAGGTAATGTGGTAAAGAATTTATTTCGACGTTTTTTGCCTAAAGATTTCGATTTTTATTCCTTTTTTTTATCTATTTTATGGTATGAAATTTGGGTAACGTTTTTTTAGTTGTCGTTAGGGTTGATTTTTCTCGTTTTTGCTTTGTAGCCGAGCGTCTGATTACGGATTAATGAAAATTGACGAGACTGGAAGAATAGTCCATTTTGCTGAGAAACCGAAGGGCGATTTGCTAAAATCGATGGTGAATAATTTTACTATTTATCTCAAAGTTATTAAATATTTAAATATATGCTTCTTGATGTCCAAAAAGAAGATCCCAATTTGGAATTTAACGTTCAAATATACTCGATGTTTCCTAAATTGCCCCTACGTTTGTTTATTAAAGATTTGGATAAAGAGTGATTTAGTTGACTTGTACTTTATAATGTATAATATGGTCCAAAAACGGTCAGTCTTTAGATTCTTTCTGGATCTTAAAACCATATTCGGTAAAGTAGGTGTTAGCTGATAAACTAGTCATATTTGGTAAGAATATATCTTGTATTTGGCATCAATATAAACTTTGACTTTTTATGGTCAAATAAACTATATCTCGGTGTTGAAATTCGTATTTTTTTGGGTTATATTTTTCAGCAAGTGGACACCCGTGTTCTTGGGTTATCCGATGAGGAGGCCTTGAGAAACCCGTATATTGCATCAATGGGGGTTTACGTATTCCGAACTGACGTTTTGCTAAAACTTTTGAGGTGGAAGTATCCTTCGAGTAACGACTTTGGGTCCGAAATTATTCCGTCTGCAGTTGCGGAATACAATGTCCAAGTGAGACTTTTTCTTCCATTTTTAACCTTTGGTTATTACCTTATTTCAAATCGGTTGGTTTATCTAGGGGTGGCAAAAAGCGACCCAACCCAAAATTAGCAGGTTGGGTTGAGATTTTTCAACCCATTTAAGTTAAATGGGTCAACCTGTCTAACCCTTTTAAATAAATGGGTTAGGTTGGGTTGAAATTTTTCAACCTCTTTTGAACCCGTTTTCAACTCATTTAAAATATTGGAGTATATATTTTTATTTATAATATTTGATGTTATCTATGAAACATTGAAAATTTGAAACTTTCTCAGTTTTGTCAAGTGCCCTAATAAAGTAATATCTAGCCCGCCTCCAAGGCTCCAACAGAAATTAAAGTAACTTAAGTAGATGCTTAGATATTTGAACAATGTATTGCATTTGTGGTTGTGATTGTGATTGTGGTTGTGTTTTGTTTTATTCATTAAATTAAATGGTCTAGTTCCTTTTATTTTATTTAAAATTTTAAACCATGTTCAACAAATTTATTTAAGAAGTTGGGTTGAAAAAATCATAAAAGTTACGAGTTGGGTTGGGTTGGGTTGAAAATTCTCAACCCATTTAATTAAATGGGTTGGGTTGAGATTTTTGACCTGATTAATAAATGGGTTGAACCCAACCCAACTAGACCCATTGTCTCCCAATAATCAGCTAACTTTTCAGCCGTCAGCTAACTTTTTCAGCCATTAGCTAGATTATCAGCAACTAGCTAGTTTTGCCAAACATAACCAATATTCCTAAAATTTGTACTTTAAAATTTAAATATTGAACCTCGAGTAATGGATCGTTGTTTTGTTCTTAGGCGTATCTATTCAACGACTATTGGGAGGATATCGGTACCATAAAGTCTTTCTTCGATGCCAACCTAGCCCTTACTGAACAGGTTAGCGAGGGGCAGTTTAGTCTTTTCTTTTGTTATTATTTTATTTAAATATAAAAAAAATATAATGTAAATACAAACCACAAAAAAGTTACAAACTCGTAAAAACCGATATAAAAATAATTTTTTTCATAATTTTTTTTTATCAAATGCTAGGATTTAAGATATTATTTCACATATATTTATTTCATAAGGTAAAAATTTCACATGTATTTGTTTCACCATATGAATCTTTTTTATGCATATTTTTTGTTTCACTAGGTGAAGCAATTTTTTTTTCCACATGTAATTATATTCATAAGGTGAACACAAACATATGTGAAACAATATCTTAAATTATAGGTTTTGATTAAAAAAATCATGAAAAAATATATTTTTATATAGGTTTTTACGAGTTTGTAATTTTTTTGTAATTTTTATTTGATTATCGTCCTATCGTGTTATTATATATGTATATATATATATACACACACAATATATTGGTAAGCTAAATTAGTATTAAAACATGTAATAAATGATGGATTCTGAAATCATGCACCAATGTATCTTTTAAGTTGCATGAAGATTTACCTGATCATGTATGTTTTTAGAATCGATTTAACATCACTACTAAAAATTCGAGCATCACCGACGAATTTTACCGACAGAAAAAATCCGTCGGCAATTTTCGACAGATTTCCGAAATCATACCGACCATCTTTTTCATTCAGCACCGGTGGGTTTTAAATGGTTAGCTTAACGGTTTGTCGGTTTTTCTCATGGGCAGCCTCCAAAGTTCGATTTTAACGATCCAAAGACTCCGTTCTTCACGTCACCAAGATTCTTGCCACCTACAAAAGTCGAAAAATGCAGGGTATGTTGCCATTAAGCTTTGTCTGTATCGGGTTCTTATTATTCAGCCATTTCTCATTTTCAAAAATCGTGTTCGGTTTTCCAGATAGTCGATGCAATCGTTTCCCACGGGTGCTTTTTACGAGAATGTAGCGTACAACACTCGGTTGTCGGAATTCGATCCCGGCTCGACCAAGGGGTCCAGCTTAAGGTGAGGTTAACGTGACCGAAAGTATGGTGAGAACGGACCGTTTTTTTCGTTTTGATGTTGTTAAATGACGTTTTTGCCCTTTTTTTAGGATACCATGATGATGGGTGCGGATTACTATCAAACGGATTCGGAAGTCGCGGCTTTGATAGCTAATGGAAAAGTTCCGATCGGTGTTGGACAGAACACCAAAATTATGTACGCATTCCTTTCATCTGTCGTATTTAACGATATACTTTTATATTTATAATAAGTATATATACTGTATTATAAAACATTTAGGTAAAGCTCTTAAAAACAACTTATTAAAAACAACAACTTATTAAGCATTAGATATTGCTTAATAATGCATAATCCTTAAATTTTAAGTTCAACACAATTTTTTTTAAGCTCTTTGAACTCCATAAAATTAACTAATAAACAACTGGTAAACACGTTCAAATACAAGATAACTAATACGATAAAACACTCTTAGTATTATCTTTATCTAAAATACTAGATCACTAAAATAAATTACATTTTTATTTTTAAATTTGAAATATTCAAATTATAAATAAAGTTTTGAATTAAACAAATTATACCAAAAAACCTAGAATTTTGACAATATTTAATTTAATATTAATATTGATATTTTTTCGGGGTTTTTACAAGGTTTTCAAATTAGCCATAAACTTTGGATTTTCCTTTTAATGAGAAATTGCATGAATTTCCTACTCTCGGTCTACAATAAGATATTGGCATCCCACTATTTTGAATATATATTATTCTAGAGAGAGGTAAAGGAGAAAATTTCAAAAAAAAAACTAAAAAAAAAACTGAATAACTCCCCGGGGGCCTCCATCTGGACGGCATGCACTAATGGATACAAGCGATTGAAGCTGTTATTTTTTCTATGCACGTGTGCATGTTACAAATTACTAGTATGCATTTGTGCATACCGTCCAGACGGAGGGCTCCGGGGAGTTATTCAGTTTTTTTTTGTGTGGAGGTTTTCTTTAGTTTTTTTTGTGTGTGGAGGTTTTCCCTTGAACTAATATACGACAAATAATATAATATAATATTTATATACGACAAATACTTACACACACTCTGGTAAGCTGTGCTCTACCGTTAACCCATAGGTGGTTTATAATCCAATATTTTTTTGGTTTAGGAATTGCATAATTGATAAGAACGCAAAGATCGGAAAAGATGTAGTGATTGCAAATAAAGATGGTGTCGAAGAAGCAGACCGATCGGATGAAGGGTTCTACATAAGGTCCGGGATAACCGTCATCCTCAAGAACGCCACCATTAAAGACGGAACCATCGTATAAAAAAACGAATAGTATTTTGTCTAACGGTTAGATCTCTGGTTTACCATAAGTGCTTTGCAGCATAAACTAGTGGATTAATAAATAAATAAAAACTTACGTTTAGCTTGTTTTCGAAACATAGGATACGTGTAGTTTCTTTAAACATTTGTAGTCGAGAGGTATCTTTTTAGGGTTTTCAGTATCCACGTATGTAGGTGTAGGTTTTGTTATAGGATGGCATTCGGTATACTGGTACTCTTGCCGTTGTCAATAAAGTATTGTTTGTTTTTTTCATTTTAAGCTCTTAATCACTACTTATGTCTGATTCCTTTAGACATTTCAGAACCATTTCAGAACTGAAATCAGAATCCAGACTTCAGCATCTTTTTAAAAAACAAATGCCATCTTAAGACTGTAGACATGTTCTTAGGTTGTGTTCGGCTATTTCTTCTACTTATTGCGAAAAATAGAGATACACGAAAAAAAAACCGGTCTTTAGCAAACCGAGACAAGTTCTTCGTTCTTTTATAAATGTTTTAATAGTTTTGTCCTCCATTTTCTAAAGTCTAAGTTAACTTATTTTTTGAGCTTATTTAAAAAGACTGATTTGGTAAATCATAAGCTAAGTTTTTTAACCTACTTTGGAGTTTTGAATAGTATTTCAATAAGCTTCATTCAAGTTAAAATTCAAACATATTTTATATTTGTATTTGTATTTAAAGTAAATGTGTACTTTGCACCTTCTAACTTATATTCAAACATATTTTGTATTTGTATTTGTATTTAAAGTAAATGTCTATAATTTGGGAAACAATCTATTTTAAGTAATTTGTTTTATAAACATAAATAATATTCCGACTTCAATTAGGTATGGAAAAAAAACATTATATAACTCGAAAGAAAACATTTATACCATCAATAAATTGTTCAGTGTCGAAATATGGTATAATAACTTCTCACGTACACGGTCACAGTCCAAGTCACGCGACACATGAGAAATCATATACCATACTGCACTGAACTCTTTTTCTTTTCTTTTTCTACTAAAGAAACTATAGTTCTTCAATACTAATCTACCACCAATCCCACCGCCACCACCACCGCCACCGCCTGCCGCCACTGCCACCACCTAATTCCAACTTCCAATTAAGGTGATAGAGAACCTCTTACCTGAAAGTATGACACTGCTATCTCTCTTCGGAGTTGAATCTATTCCAAGCCGCCTGTCGACATAATACAGAATAAATAAACTTAGTGGCTGTTTGTCAGTTACTGAATGATTAAGTGGCTCCTATAATATAGAGCAAAACGAAATATAATTGTTTGGTAATTGTTCAAAATGAAGTTACGCCTCTGAATGGTTAAGGGAGATCAAGGATACAAAATGATTCGGAGGATTTTGAAACCATTCAGAGGCAGACTTATTTTATTTTTTGCCAAACAGGATTCACCTCTTAGCGATTCAGAGGTTGCCTCTTAGTGGAACTATTAACTATTAAGAAGTAAACAAAGTTAACAAAAAGTGATTGCAGCCTACTGGCAGTGGCATTGCATATGGCATTACATGTTGCAAGTACAAACCCCTTCAATTTATCTTTTAATTTTTTGGTAACAACAGCAGAAAAGAAGAAAAAAAAAACCACTTAAACGTACTTTTTATAATTGATTTTTGTTTTTTTTAATGCTAAGCTAATTAATTTTTTTGGCCCACTTGGAATTTTTTCTGGATCCGCCACTGTTGTGAAACATTAAATTGTTATAATGAGGGAAGAACTAGAAGATGAAATTGCATACCTTTAAAAGATCAAAAACCTTTTCGCATATATATTTATGTTGAACGCTTGCCCCCCGTTGTTGAAGTTTATCGGGATGAACACAAAGTGTAGCTTTCCTGTAAGCTTTCTTTACAGCACTAGAGCTTACGATCTCTGTCAGTGAAACCGCTTGCCAACCGCTATCAGGTCCAAGGATCTGCATGTTCAACATTCAGACGTTTATCAGTTTACAAAAACAAATAATCTTATTGATTTTGAAATAAGACTTTAGAGTTCAGCACCTCTTAAAAAAACATTGTCGTTTTTGTTAGATCTAGAAATGAGATAATCATACATAAACAGAAGTTTTTGGTTTAATTTGGAAGGTTGTACATACATATTGTAGTGTTGAAAGTAATGCGCGTAAGTTCCCTTCTTTCCCGTTTGACCACCTTTTGATATCAGCATCAAGATTTTCAGCTAATCGCTGAAAAACGATTGGATATTGAAATGTAAGAGACAAAAATAATGTATCTAAAACTGGAAAATTGTTTCTATTTTGAGTGACGATAATTACATTTCTTTCGGCTTGTTCTTTTTGAGCAAGTAGATCACGCTTCTCTTTTTCTGCAAGTGCTTTAGCCTAAAAGAAAACCAGCAAATTAATGAGTACTTTTGGACATGTTTATGATGAACCAGAGAATTAATTATGGACAAAAGTAAACACATACCACTCTTTCCATGATCCTGTTGTGCTTTTCTAGTTTTGCTTTACTTCTCTGAGCGGATTCAGTACTTGTTCCATTAGGACTGCGTAAATCCTGCAAAAGCTTAGGTCAGTCTTCTGAATGTTACTGATATATATACATATATATATATATATATATAGAGAGAGAGAGAGAGAAAAGTTCAAATGTGAACTCAAATTTGGTTGTGAACACGAGCACAAAGGAGAGCGCAACACATGTCATATTCAGACTGAATAATGAGGGAAAATATTTCGACCGAATATAGTGTTATTCAGACTGAATAATACTACATTTAGACTGAATAACACTACATTCTGTCTGAATATTTTCCTTCATTATTCAGTCTGAATATGACACGTATCGCGCTCTCCTTTGTCCTCATGTTCACAACCAAATTTAAGTTCTCATTTGAACCTGCCCCCTAAATATATATATATATACATTGAGAGACACACACACACACACATAGAGAGAGGTTCAGGGGAAAATCCCCAAAAAAATGAAAAACTGAGGAACACCCTGATAACCATTCATTTGGATGGTATGTACATATGTATACAAGTAATTGAAATTGTTTCTTGGTTTTTATGCACGGGTGCATGTTATGCACATGTGCATACCGGACAAATTGCTTATAAATTACTTGTATGCACATGTGCATACCGTCTAGGTCAATGGTTACCGGGTTGGAACCCCTTTTTTCTCCAAAGGGCTCTTTTGGAGAGTAATCTGATCGGGTTCGTTCTCAGTTCTCACAATAATACAAATATTAAAATAATAACAATAATAGGTAGAATAGATTGTTACCCCTGCCTCAGAAACACTCTTCTGAGATAACGCCTTCTCTAAAGCTCGTTGGCGAGCTTCTGATGTAGCTCGCTCTACTGCAGCACGTTCTGCTCTAAGCTTAGACTGTGCAATTCTCTCGGAAGATAATTTGGTTCCAACAGAAGCTTTAGCAGCCTTTTCTCGGGCATCAGCCATCATTCGTCTTCTTACTTCCTCGGTAGCTTTTTCAACAGCAGCTCGTTCAGCTCTCTCACGTGATTCAGCAAAGGCACGCTCACGAGCTTCACGGATTGCTCTATCAACAGCCAACCTATTTTTCTCACGCTCCTTTTCTCTAGCAGTCACCTCATCAATTTCGTGCCACTTTCTACGGTGCTCTTTTCTTGGCCCAGTTTCCACATCCATGGTTTTTTCCTTCTCGTTTGATACTTGAGGTTCTTCAGATGCTTTTATTTCATTTATACTTTCAACTTTAGGCATTTCCTTATGAGGAAATGGGATATTTTTACTTTCTTTTTCGTTATCAATAGTATTCTTTTCTTTGTTAGATTCATCAGGTTCTTCCTCCACACCACGTACAGTGTCTGAAGATGATTCAGACGGTACGTCATTCTCTTCAGTTTCGTTTTGACCGAAAGCAGTGTCGGCTGAACCAAGATCAACACCACGAACAGTGTCTGAGGATGATTCAGATCGTACGTCATTCTCTTCAGTTTCGTTTTGACTGAAAGCAGTGTCGGCTGAACCAAGATCAACACCACGTACAGTGTCTGAAGATGATTCAGATCGTACATCATTCTCTTCAGTTTCATTTTGACCGAAAGCAGTGTCGGCTGAACCAAGATCAACACCACGTACAGTGTCTGAAGATGATTCAGATCGTACATCATTCTCTTCAGTTTCATTTTGACCAAAAGCAGTGTCGGCTGAACCAAGATCAGCCAGATTGTCGTTTTTTACTTCACATTCGTCTTCATTGTCATCAGAGATAGTCTGATCACTAGAAGTCTTTTCAAAAAACTCTACTTTTTCCAATTCATCTTCTCCTTGTATTGCTTCTGTGTCTTCTATTTGGAATTTATCGTCACCTGATGAGTTCTCATCAAATTCATGATCACAGGCTTCATCCAAACCGTCCATCTTTCTTTCACCTGTTTCCTGTTTCATCTCACAATCGTCTTTCAGAGTCATTTCAACTTCTTCTATGCTATTTACACAAGTTTGTGAACTATCTTTCATTTCCAGCTCACAAACATCATAAAACATCTCTCTGATTTCTTCTTCTTTGTGGCTTTCAGTTTTGAGTTCATCATCTTTGGATCCATTCTCACTTTCAACCCATTGAGAACCCTCCTCAATCCCCTTATCACTTGCCTCATTATTCTTCTTTCTATCCATCTCTTCATTTTCTATGTTCTCAAAATCTTCTTGTTCAAGATCTTCTTGTTTCTCATTTTCCAATAACCCTAATGCTTCATTCAGTCTCATCTCATCATCATTTTCGTTAGACCCTTGGGATTCTTTCTTCTCATCTTCCACTTTTTGTGGTATTCTAACAGCATCTTGTTTTCCAACTTCCTCTATTTCATAAGCTTTTTCAACTGATTCTGGTTCTTTCACAGCGGTGGGTTTGGTTTTCTTGATTTCGTCTTCATAATCATCTAAAGATATGTTATTTATTTGATCTCCAAGCACAAAGTCGCTTTTTTCAGTATCTAGTGGTTCTGAAGACACGGACACATGTTCGTCTTTTGCAGCTGAATCAAGAAGCCGGGATTCTGTTTCACCCGTTAATTGTTTAGAATTAGAAATAATTGTATTATCTTTAAATTTGTTAGAAGACTGTATTGATATCGAGCTTTCTTTAGTTGATTCTGAAATTTTGTCGTTCATTTCATCTATAACCTTCTTGGCAACAAAAAGTTTCTCACCATCATTGAAATTTGGAAAAACTACGGTCCCACCATATTTACGATTCCTTCCCAAATCCGGAAAAGCCTTTGATGAATCAGAAACTTTAATTTCATCATTGTATTTCTGTTCTTCACTTGGAGTTACATCCTCCATTCTACCATCAAGTTTCGAGCTTTCTTTAACATTTTTACTTGAAAAGCTCCGAAGACCTTTCTTCTTTCTGCCAACTGATTCTTTTGCAATCCGTATACTTTCTTGAGCCTTCTCTATGGCTTTTCTCAGAGCAGCTGCAGAAGCAGCAGCATCTGAATTGACATCAAGTTCCTCATGAAAATAAGTACTTTCAGAAGAATCAGTTTTACACGACTCAGAATTTATAGCGGTTGGTATCTTAGAATAAGCTTTGTGACTAGCTACGTTGGTCGACGAAGCTGAATGATTAAGACCTATCTCGAATGTTTTCAAAAGTTTATCTTCAGAGAAGGATTCACCAAGATGAGGTTTACTTTTTCTCCTTACACCATTTTCCGAAGGTTGTTTCTCGGCAAAACCCTCTTTACTGGAATCTAAACTAACATCAACTTCTGAAGATTTGTGCTTCTCGGCTTCCATCTTTGGTGGAGGAGATGTTTCATCAATGAAACAAGTAAATCCAGATATAGGATTTAATTGTGTGACATGTTTTGTCCTATCTAACCCATCTTTATTTTTTGCGCTGATCTTGTGATATGACATATTAAACTGCTTTAAGGCATCGGAAGATTGATGAGACAAATCATCTGAATCTTGAGAAGTTGGTCTTGTTGATGAGGGAGCCCTAAAGAAACATTAATGGAGGAAAAGGTTAAAACTTGATATCAATATAAACGTCACTTTGAATTAAACAATATACAATCTGAAAAGATTGTTTGTTACCAAAAGGGCCAGAAGACTTAAATAAGCCCGAAATATACGCACAAGAATTACGACTTGTGAGCAAATGAATATCATGATAAAATTGTGAACGCGGAAATTTTTACCATAAAAAACAAGCTCAAACTGCTTCCAGTTCTGCACACTTTCACATTAATGACTATGGCCTTCCACTACATAACCATTCTTAACATTATTCCTCTCAGCCTCCAAACAAATTCATCATAATAAACAACTTGTTTAATACACTAAGTTGATATTCATTGTGAATGCTCATATGGAAAACAACGGTACACCGAAGGTACTAACCCATCTGAAATTAATCTTAAAATTCAATACTCAGAAGAGGCTGGTGTGTGTGTGTGTTTATCCTTTAAAGAAGAAAGAAAGATTGATCAAGAAGTAGGCCTTCACGAGCAAGTTATATGCAAGTAGCGTAATCAAAGAAATATATATATATATATATATATATATATAATTTATGGATCTTCTGCCCAGAATTTTCTAACTCTTTAGCAACTAGTTTGAAATCAAATTCTTACTGTTGTACGGATTCTATCGCATAGCTCGATGAGATTTAACAAAAAATCTTGTCTAGCCCAATTTAGATGATATTTAAGCTAAACCTCCAATTCCGTTTTGACAGAAGCTTTAACGTCAAATCAAACCTCTATTCAACCAAACAATTTATAAAGTGCATCTCTGCAACAACAAAAAAAATTACAGAAAAAGAGGGGAAGATAAAATCTGAATCTAAAAGAAACAACAGAAGCCCCAAGCATTAACTTTCGGTTCGGTATATTCTAAACTTATAAGAGCCAAAAACGTCTCAATTTTCGCATAAACTACAATTTTTGACACATGAGCACTATCGCCATTGCCAAAACTGCCGTTTTACATATAGAAAATAACAGCAAGAATAAGATCAGAAGGAAGCCTCTGTTTCAATCAAACAACAAGAACGACAACTTTTTTTCAAAAACGCGTTTAAAAAAAACCATAAAAACTCACCTAGCTTTGTCGCGAGCAAACAATTCTTCGTAAGAAACAGCGTCATCTTCGTCACGATATCCACCGAAAATCTTAGAGTAATCCGGCTTAGAACTCCGAGTGATTAAACTCGAAGCATCATTTCCAACCGATTCTCCCAAGGTTGAAAGATCAAGCACCGGAATTGAAGAAGAAGAAGAAGTAGCAAAAATTTCACGGTAGTCTTGAACGTCAATACCTGGAGCTCTGGCGTAGTTGTGACGGTGGCCGGAAAAAACGCCATGGTAGGCGTTTTTCGGTGAGAAGGTAGTAGTAGTAGTAGTAGCATTGGATAGTTTTCTGGAGTGAAAAGGACGTGAGAGAGACTCCATTGAAGAAGGTCTAGGGTTTATGAATTTGTTTTAATGAATGTTTTTTTTTTGTATGATTGTTTTATTTTGGAATTTGTGAAAGGTGCAGAGAGGAAAAATAATGCTGGCAGAGAAGGGACAAATGGGATGAAGGAGGAAGACCGCAAGGGTATAACTGGAATTTTGCTACATATCCATCCCAGTTGTCTTCTAAAATACATTTAATTTTCCATTTAAAATAGAAGTTATTATGACTTTAAAAGAATCAATAATTGATTGTTTATTACAATTAATTAAGTAATTTAATGCATTAGATTATTTAAATAAGAAATAATAAATATCGTGAAAAATTAAGAATAAAGGGTTAAGGAAGATTTACGTGTAAATTATTTAAATTTTGAAAAGGTATATATATATATATATATGTATATATATATATATATATATAAAGGAAGGTTCAAATGAGAACTTTGTATTTTTAAAGGAACAAAGGGACAATTGTGGATCACATATGATGTCGGTCCCAAATCATATGTGGTCCACAAAGTGTTCCTTTAAAGTAGGGGTGTTCTTGTATGATCCCTCCCCTATATATATATATATATGTATATATATATAAATTTAAAATATAGGATTGATTTCCGTTACAAACCACGTCAATTCGTACAAACCGCATACAACCAATATTTTTTTTTTTTTTTTACTTTTTCTTAAGTATTATGGTTGATTAGTCAATAATATATGAAAAAAATTAATCAAGAATACATGAAGATTGGTGAATCAAGAATACGTGAAACAAGATTCATCAAATTGAGGGTTTCATAAATCAATTCATTTTCATGTAGAAATAAAAATAATTTCATGAAGAAAAAAGTTATATGAAACAAATTCATCATATTAAACACTTTCATGAAAAAAAATTATTCAAAAAAACAATGAAACACGTGGTTTGTACGGTTTGTACGAATTGACGTGGTTTGTATTTGAAATCTCTCCTATATATATATATGTGTGTGTGTGTGTGTGAATTCATGTGAATAATTTCTAATTTTGGTTCATATATGAATTTTTAAATATATATTCTCCCTTTTTTTTCAATGGTTCACATGTAAATTGTTTTAATCCTTCTTTCTTATTTTGGTTATGTTTGACAAATTAACTGATAAGTTAGCTGATAAATAAGTCATGTTTGACAAAACTAACTGATAAACATGTAAAATGACAAAAAAAAATCTTAAAATATTAATCACTTAAAATATAATTAAAATAAGTATTTAATAAACTAATACATTGATTAAAATAAGACAGTAAAAAATAAATAATATGTTTATTTAAAAAAATTACCTTGATTATCATATATATTATAAATTTTGAAATTGTTAAATTAAAGTTTAGAATAAAAATTACATTGAGTATCATATATATTATAAATTTTGGATTTGTTAAATTAAAGTTTAGAAAAAATAAATTCCATTTGTTTGTAATTTTAATTAAATATTACATATAATATATGAATAACTAATCAATGCATTCTAATTAATTAGTAATTTTTTAAAAAGTATAAATAATAATTCTAAATAATAATTTTAATATTAGTGAATAATTTAAAATTAAAATTAATTAATAACTAATATTAATTAAAATTAATTAATAAAATAAAAATAATATTAATCTATAATTAAAATTAATTAATAAAACTCAAAATAATATTAATTAATAATAATTAATATTAATTAGATGTATAATCAAAAGAAAATGATAAAAGAAAACTCTACAAGTTACTTCTAACTAACTTTTCAATAAGTTAACTTATAAGAGCATCTCTAACAACATCTCTATAATGGAGAAATGAAAAAAATTAGAGATTTTGGATGAAAATTGTGCTACAACAGCATCTCCATAAGTTTCTCCAAAATGGAGAAAGTATGAAATAAGGTGTTTTTTTCTCCATATTTAGAGATTACCCAAAAAATGATTACCAAGGGAGATAAATTAATATTTTATTCATGATCCCACTTTCCCACCCAAAAAATCAGTTAAAAGTTACCAGAAAACCATCATTTTATAAAAATTTGTTATAAATCTCAATTTTATATAAAGTCTTGTGAACCTTATTATATTATGAAAAAATCGTTCAAAATTATCATTTATAAAAATTATGTTTAAAAGTTATCATTTTATAAAAAGTTTGTTGAAAATAATATAAATATGTTTAAAAGTTAGTTAATGTATTGAATATTTAAATAATATAATTAATGTTGATTTATTCAAAATGAAGATGCTCTTGGAGATGAGTACATAGTTTTTAGAGATTTTCACTTTTTAAGTCTCTATTTTGGAGAAACTTTAAAGATGCTCTTGGAGATGCTCTAAGTCATAAGCTAATTTGTCAAATATGTAGTTACAAATTAAGATAACTTATACCTTGACTTATAAACTACCTTATTTTTGTCAAACAATACATTTATCATGTTATTTAATCTTGTTGTTTGAACCTTCAACTATCTATATCTATACTATATTATAAAGCATTTGGTCAAAAACTCTTAAAACAACATTTTAAGCCATGTGTATTGCAGTTTAATGCTAATTACTTAAAAATCTCTTAAAAACAATTGTATGTGGTTGTCTTTATATTTGGGGCCAGAATCATTTCTTTTTTAACTAAATCCCAGCAGATATGTTTAATCTTCTAATTAAGTAATTGATATTGAATTATTGATTATCTTCTATACTTTTATACACATATCTATTCCTAAATTATTTTGATTTTAATTGATATTGATTATCTATTCCCTTCCTTATAAATATAAATACATTGGTCGAGAAAGTACACAAAAATAAAATCTTTGTTTTTTCAAAACTAATAAAATCATATTTATAACATCGATAGTGACAAAAAATAAATAAAACATTAAATGGAAGATGGATTTCGCTGCATTGCGTGAGTATCCTTCTAGTATTCATAATTAGTTTTTTACATAAACTATTATAATTTGATTATCCGAACTATTTTCAAAAAAAAAATAATTGAGTATCCTGACAACATTGGTTTCCTATCTTAATAACATTGGTTTCCTATCCTAATTCACATTATAATTACATTATTTTATTATTATATATTTATATATTTATTAATAATTAGAAAATGTGAATAACATTTATTAAAGTACATAATAGTTTTATACAAATTATTCCTTGCATTAATTTGAACATGGAGGGTATTCAAAACGGAAAGAAAAAAAAAATTGGCGATTTTTTTCCGTTATTTTTTTGTTTGGGAGATCTTCCAAATTTTTATTCAAAATGAACAAATTATAAGAAAGATGGTAGATTCTTTAAATTAACAATTTCTAAAAATGATTGTTTAATAAAGATAAACGAATTTTTTTATTATTCTCATCAATAACAATAATTAAAATTAAATGTTTAGGAGATAGAAATAATTTTTTATTATATGTATCTATATCAAAAAAAAATTTGAAGATTTTGACTGTTAATTTCATTTTAAAGATTTTTTAAACAAAATAATTGGAGATGCTATCTAGCTCATACAATAGTTTGTATGAAAATAACTAATAAAATATAAAAATGGAAAATAATAAAACAACTGAGTGATGTTAATGTAAAATATGAATGACATAATTAGAAAAATAGATAAATAAGAAAACCCTTAAAAAATAATGTAAATAGTTTTTCAGTACTATCAATTAAAATAGTCATTTTATAGTTTATGGTTTCACCTTTAGTTATTTCTCTCCTAAAGTGTAAAAAAAGTTTTTAAATTATGGATGCTAAATATGTAAATTTGGTCTAGGTATGCAAAAATATGTCTGCAAATTTATTTTCTAAGTTTACATATTTGGTCCCTACAATTACAGACCTGGTACAGAAACCTTTTTTTTTTACATTTCAACTCTCCGTAAAAATGGACCTATCACTTATGGTTATCTTAATTAATTTATCTAATAATGTTTTTGATAAATTTAAATAATTTATAGTTGTTACTTGTTAAACATGACTGGTATACAAATTAACTCTATTTTATTAATTAAAAATAGCGTAAATAAGTAATTGTTTATTTTAATATTTTTACTAAATTATATATAAAATTAAATTATTTTCACAAAATATTTGATAAGGAAGACGGGAAGGAAGGTAGGCGTAATGGGATTTTGTATTGTTTTTAAGACGTGTGAATTTCCAAGGCGTGTCGGTGTATTTTTTTAACGTTCAATAAAATAATCAACAAATAACAAGCATATAAAAAACACTTTAATCAACTTAAATCTTGTGAAAAGTATACTTATTTTAACACATGTAAAATATCATAGTTTTAGCGGCCGTTTATCAAACGCATAAACGTTTATCAGAATCATATTATTTTACTGGATTAATATGACAATGACCAAGAATCTTACGCGATAAAAACAAAGACAATGACCGAGAGTCTTACCCGATAAGTAAAGATGACGACTCTTACCATGGTTAACGCTTACAGATAAATTGTTGTATATGATACCGTTTTGGTGGACTAAAACCTTACACGGTAAATAATTTATAGCATTGAATTGTATTGGTGAACATTTACTTAGATAAATGTTTGGTAAACGACACGTTAAACAATTTAAGATATGTTGTATTTTTTTTAAACATATTAAAGTTGTCATGTCTAAAATTTGAAAATATCATGATTATTTATATAGCCATCAAATTATGATATCATACAATAATTAAAATATAAGCATCATTATTAATTGACGAAAATAAAAGTATACGATTATTTTTACATAAATTGCAAATTTCTATGTATATGGATTGAGTCTTTGTCCAAATTGCAAAAAGAAATGCACAAAAAAAGCTGGTCATATTTATTTCATTTGTAATTAACACTTCTAAAAAAATAATTTTATTATAAGAGTCGGGTTTATACAAAAATGATGACTATTAAAAAAAATAAGAAAAACATTTTTCATGTACAAAATCATATACGATTAGCCGTAACTTTTTTCGCGACTTAACCCGCGACAAAAGTCGCATATATCATTTTTTTATGTTAGTAGAAAATTACATGTGATTTTGTACACAATTTTTTTTTTCTTATTTTCTTAAATTGTTATGATTCTCGCATGAACCTTTTTCTATATCACAATATCTTTAATCAAAAGTTTAAAACAAAATTAAAGTTAAATATCACATGGTACAAAGTTTTTGTGCACATTTTAAAAATAATTCTTTGGTAAAAATAATATATGAAATCACACATCAAACCTCATTTGTAGCCTAGACCCGCAAATCGAGCAGTGTAATAAAATTTTGACAAAAATAAAATAAAAAACTTACTAAGCATAATTAAATGGAAACCTTATATAATATTAGAGCATCTCCAATAACTATTGTAAAATAAAAAAGAAGAAGTTTTTTAGCAATTTTAATGCTCCAACAGCTATGATATCTCATATGCTAAAATAGAGAAATGGGAAAAAATAGATAAAAAATCTCTAAATTTAGAGAATCTCTAAATTTAGAGCATCTCTAAATGGAATGAGAAATAATTATTTTAATAGTCCCACCAATTGTTTAAAAGTTTATTTTAAAAAGTTGTTGAGATATTAAATATATATAATATTTTAATAATATAATTATGATAGAATTGTTAAAACAGAATGGCTGTTAGAGTTGAATGTAAATTTTTTAGAGATTTTAACTTTTGTTATGTTATTTTAGAGAAAAGTCTAATTGTTGGAGATGCTTTTTTAACTCTAAAAACTATTATCGTAAGATATTGTTTTACACGATTTTGTTTCTATCTAAAACTAAAAAATTTAATATATTAATTAACAAATATTTACTTTATAATATATTTATTTCAAATATATTTGGTTCATACTATGAAACTTTTTAATAGTATTTTTTATTTTATAAACACATAAAAAAATTGTGTACTTTATTTCTAAGGAGGTGAGGAGACGTGTTTGGTATATCGTGGTAGTTTGGCAAACACTAACGTTGTTGGAGAAGCTCAATCTGTATTTCCATAAACCCATTTTTATACAAATAAATCAATCAAAGAAAACTAGTTGATTATATTTCATAAATTAAATAAATATTAAATGCCCCCATTTTTAATTTCTCCTTTTCAAATTCATGCATTTTTTTCCACTTATATAATTTTATATGCAATATCCCAATAGTCATTTTATGATTTTAATAAGAATAAATTACGATTTTGGTCCCCATGGTTTGTTGATTGTAACGGTCTTTTCGTCGTACAATTTTAAGAGTACAGGTTGGCTATCATGGTTTGTAAACCTCTTGAATTTGGTCCCTCTCTTTAACATTGTTTTCAAAAGGCATTCAATGTAAGGCATTATAGTCTTTTTTCCACTTTTATACCATTTTTCTTTTACAACAAAATATTAATCAATAAATATTATATTAGTTATTAATTATAATATATATATATACACACATAATGTACGCCCATCGAGAGGTCCCCACCAGTGGTGGATCCGGAAATTTAGGTGACTGTGGTCTCTAAAGTATATATTTTTTTTGAAACCGAATAGTTCACCCCAAAACAGTTTCAGGTTATTCGGTTTGCAGATTAAATGGGGTAACCAAATAAGGTAAATTTCGATTCCAATTATTTTTTTACCATATCGGTTAACCGAATAGCAAAGTATACTAGTATTTAATTTATATAAACTTTTTTCTAGATAAATTGGTTAGAACATATATTAGACTAAAAGAACAATAATTTGATATATATTTAACAAAACCATCAACCAACGTTATCATTGTAGCATGATTGTAAAAAATAGTGGTAACAATATAAGGGGAGAACGACTATCAAACAAAGGAATGAGAAGTTTTGTTACAACTAACTAGGCCACCCAGGGGTGGGGGGGGGGGCTAAGCACCTAACAGCAAACAAAACAAAATTTCACCTACGATTTATAAATGTTTTTACAATTGAGTGGGGTCTTTCTCCCACCTTTTTCACGATGAATCCGCCCATGGTCCCCACCTAGAAATCCCCCTCCCATTATCGCTTCTCCACCGGCTGTCACTGTCATGGATCGACCATGTGTCATGTCTCCACTGGATATCCAGATCAAATATTTTACTAAGAAATCAACCACTACTGTAAAAATCAAGTATCGTAGAGTTCGTTGCAAGTCTCCTGTTCCCCTTTGTTCGTCGACGAATCATCCATCCATCCTTTCCATCTTCTCCGGTTAGCTCTCCTCCCCTCATATACACGCACATATACACCAACTCCGACCTCTCTCTCTCTCTCTCTCTCTCTCTACCCCTCTCCCCCCCTCTTCGTATCAATGACGATCACCACCTTGTCTCCTCTTATTCTTGATCATCGTTGATGCATACGGTTCTCCTCTTGGTTTGTACCAAATCCTAACAACATAAATAACCCCATATTGTTTTCATGTTCTCGATTAAGGTTTGAAATTGGATTCATGTTTTTATTTTTATTTTGGTTTCGATTAGATTCATCAATTGTTGGTTCGGTTAGGAATTTCATTTCTTACAGGTTCAATTAGAGTTTAGATTCGGGTTCGATGTTGATGTTGATTTGAGTTTGGATTTGGGGTTGGGTTTGCTCGGAGAAACTGATCATTGGTGTTGCATCATCTGAAAGGGTTGTCGATGTTAGGTATGTGGAACCCGGGGGAGGGGTAGACGATTAATGTGGATTCGTATATGCATGTATACATAATATATATATATATAGGGTAAGGTTCAAATGTGAACTCATTTTTGGTTGTGAACGTGAGGACGAATCTCGGCCACACATCTTCGGTTATGGTGGACGCGATCACGGAGGATTGACACGATTCATGGGAGGGTGGAGATTATTAAAGAAGGGGAACCAGGTCAAAGCCGCCTTTATTGACCGGATAAGTGGTTGAGATTCGTCCTCACGTTCACAACCAAAAATGAGTTCACATTTGAACTTTCCTATATATATATATATATATAATAAGGGTTTACAATCTTTAAAGGAAAATAAGACAAAAATATTCCTCACTTAACATTATCTAATAAAAGTTATAAATCGTTAAAAAGGAAGGACCAAATTTAAGCGTTTTTAAAAACTATGATGGTCAACTCATAGTTTCCAAAACTGTAGGAACAAAAAAGGATACAATTATCAAACCATAGGGACCAAAACTGTAACTTACTCTTATAATTAAAGTATTCAATTTTGGAATTATTGGAGAATCATTGCCAGGATTCATTTTTGGTAGACCCCCACAACAACATTTTGATTAAACGGCTATATCATATACAGCTGTTATCTCATTACTAAATTTATTTTATTTTTTGTAATCATTATATATGTTATTTATTTTTGGAAGGCAGTTAACACACTTACACATCCTTTTCTGGGGTATCCAGACGCTCACTTAAAGGTACCACCCGACTAATCCCCAACGCCCATAAACCAGCCCTATGGACTGGCTCATGATCCGGCCCAAAGGACCGGCCCACTAGCTAAGATACCTCACAAAATTGTCAGCTACGGGGTTCGAACCCTCGCCAACCAGGGATATCATCCACTAGCGACTTAGGATGTTACCTCCACCCGCTAAGCTAGACAACTTTTGGTTGATTAATATTTGAGTTCATTACCACATATATTAAATCGGACAACTTTTTAAATCCGAATATTTCCACTTGATGATGAAAACATTAATGTTCATATTAATAAATGTAATATTTTGTAATATTATAAGTAATATTAATATCGAGTTCTTCTTTCTTTTGTCACTTAGAAGCCATGTGAGATGAAAGTCTCATCCAGGGTTTTGAAATCAAAATATCAGCTCTAGTTTTTGTTGTGAAAACGGTTTTCCTGAACCAACTGAAGCAAGGAATATGAGTAGAAGAGCGCTAGCATCCCTTGCTCTCTATCGATTGCTAGACCCTAAGGAAACTCCAAATTTCAGTTGATTTCTAGTTAGGTAAGGGACAACCACTCAGTCCATAAGCTCATGGGTATTTGGTGAGGAACTGGCACAATTCGCAGAATTAGAAGCTTTTGCACAATTTGTTTGTTAAATTGTTGATAAGAATGGTGTCTGTTTTAAATATATATGATAATAAAATCAGATCCTATAAAATTCATTCATGAAATACAACACAAGAAGACTTTGTTTATGACTATATAACATTTTTCGAAAAAAATTGTTACATAATTTAAACGGTTTTGATTTGTCATAATAACTTATTTTAACATACTCATATTATTTGTTAATTAGATAAATTTAATTTGTCATAATAAGTTAACATATTCAACGGATTTTTCAGATTGAAGAATCAAAAATTAAAATCTTTAAAAATATTACATTCATCTAAAAAATACTTCTCCATTTTAATAATTATAATATTAACTATATTATTAAAATATCAAATATAATTCACAAAATATTATTCCTCTGCTCTAAACATTCATTTCAAAGATTCGAATTAGTAAAATAAATATAAAAAATCATTTATATTTCCTAATCAATCATTTTTTTAGAGTTCTTTAAATCTGAAAATTTTAACCCTCTTTTTCCTACTTTCTTCATTTTTAAGAAAGTTTAAGAAAACCTTTTGGAGAAAATTTATCCAAAATTTTCATTTTGAAGAATTTGTTGGAAATGTTATAGGAAAAAAAGGAGAAAAATAGAGTTGGCAAGTATCTCCAACAGATTCTTCAAAATGAATAATCAAAAATCAAAATCTTAAATAAAAATTCAGAGCATCTCTAATGCAAGATTCTTATAGGCAAAAAGTGAAATGTATAATAAAAAACTACCATGGTGGAGAGTTTTTTATAAAAACATCACCTCATTTGAGTTTGAGTTTTTGTACGAGAACATTGTTTTTCTTACCATGAAGTTTGTATGAACTGACAATTTCTTAGTTTTTTTATATATTTTATTGATTTTATAATAATTATCGATGTTGAAAAAAATTTACATTGAACCCACAAAAAAAATGTTTTTATAACAACTATATTGTGAACTTTATATGAGTTGGAAATGAAATGATAATAAAAAGTGCAAAAATAGAGTTTTTCTAAGAACCTCTATTTATCTTTTAACAACATCTTTCTTTTGATATTACAATATGAATTATATTATTATATTATTAAAATATTTTAATATCTTTTATAAAATTTATTTTCATCTTCTATTTTATTACAAAAGTTCTCATTAGTAGGAAGGATAAAATTGATTTCTCTTTCATAGGTAAAGATTTTCGAAGAGTTATCTAAATTTGAAGAATTTCACCATCTCTCTCATACTTTTTATATTTTAGAAAAAAGTTTTGGGAAATCTGTTTTATTGAAAACACAAATCCTGAAAGTCTCCATTTTAGAGAATCTGAACAAGTATGTTATATTTTCCTTTTTCTTTTTCATATTTAAATTTTTCTCCATTTTTTTCTCTTTCAAAAAAAGGAGTTTTAGATATCTATTGAAGGAAAAAGAACTTTAAAAATAACATAGTTGTTGTTAAGATACCACCAAACTCCCATTGTATTGCTTAATCAAAAATTGCAGTTCTAAGTTATTTATTTAAGGTAACATGATTAAATGCATCATTAAATTTTATGAATTTCTAATAATGTTTGTACCGGAAAATTTAATTGCAACACTTTATATTTATATTATCTTTTATGGGTTGTTTACCAAAACTTATCCGAGTAAGTGATTACCAGTAAAATTCAACACTATCATTTACTTACCGGGTAAGATTTTAGTCTACCAAAATGATATCGTATGGTAAGAGCTGTCGTCCTCACTTACCGGGTAAGACTCGATCATTGCCTTTGCTCTTACAACTCTTATCGAGTAAGATTCCTGGTCCTTGCCATATTCATCCGATAAGATAATATCACTTGGTAAACACTTAATCGGGTCAGCATTTAGTAAACGACCCCTTAATCTATTTATTGTTATTCTTTAGTTTTAGGCCTTGTTTGTCTAAAAAAAAGTTTTATCAACCTCTTATGTCTAATTCGTTAAGAGGTAGGATTAACCAGACCGTTTGTTTTTCTAATTTTTTAGAGGCACTTATGATTTATTGTACTCTTATCCGGTAAGAGGTAAACCAACCTATTATTTACGTTTTACTGTTCTCCAATTCCTTAGCAATGGCGATTCTCAATCAATTACGATTGACCTTAATCAATCTTTTTTCTTAATCAACCTTTACTGAATCGATCCGTATCTCTCTCAATTGATGTATTTTAATAGGATTTAAATGTGTTAAATACCGCGTGTGACATGATTTCGTTTAAATGAATGCTAGTTATATAATTTAAATGTAAATTTCGTAAAAATGATGAATAAATATCTGAAATTGTATAAATTTGTCTATAAATTCAACACTATAATTTTCTAATTGGAAAAATAAACAATTTAAACAAATTCAAACATTTACCGGTTCACAAAAAACAAACAGTTTTATTGATCCATATTTCAAACTTCAACACCACCTCATATTAATCGGAAGTGAAATAAGACTTCATATTTTAACATCTTTTAAAAACAAATGCCACTTTACTAAATTGCAACACACATTATTCTTTTATTTATTTT
Source organism: Silybum marianum (assembly GCA_036898165.1). Taxonomy (NCBI): domain Eukaryota; kingdom Viridiplantae; phylum Streptophyta; class Magnoliopsida; order Asterales; family Asteraceae; genus Silybum; species Silybum marianum. The sequence continues at coordinate 7,243,478 of CM072542.1, forward strand.
TAGTTGTCTGTTTATATTGTTTATTATAATAAGACCCGAAAGAAAACGATATAATTGATTTAATTATAAAATATAAGTATATAACTATTTAATTAATACATGTACTTACGATATAGAATTAAATAAACATAGAAATCTATTAATCATTTTTATATTTGTCTAGTACTTTCATAAAACCCGCAAACAAAGTTTCAATATTTTTTATGCTAAAAGATTTTTGTCTATTGTTAAGGTTATTTTACGGATAGGTTAATTATGTCTTTATATATTGTTAAATCTGTAGTTGCTAAGAGATTGAGTCTTATTGAGCTAACTAATTTATCTACTGTTTTTGTTGCGTGTGTACACAAGTAACAAATGTTTAAGTTTATCTTTATGTGAACACGGATTCAATGGGGCAATCATTTGAGTCATAATTGTTTTTTGTAAATATTGTGGTGGGAATAATTTCTCATGCGGTTATCCTTCGAAACCCGAATATTGTTATTTCATAGCAGAGAGTATTTGGAATGCCTACTGCTCTGATGGTTTCACTCAATTACAGGAGGATCATCCTAATTTGTTTTTAAGTAATCAAAAACATGACAGTTTCACATCATCAACATCTCCCTACCACAATCGAATCAATTTTTTTTTCCAATCTTGAAACAAAGGAATGATTTTAACAACTTATTTTTATCCCTTGTACATTTTTTAGAACAAACTGAACAGTTTAAATCTCTTTAAACTATGAAGAATGATCATATGCAAAATATGCAAATCACACAAAATGATAAGCCACATCTCTTAACAACATCACAACTTATGATGTCGATATCATTGGTGTGCTTAGAAGATAATGCCAAGTCCTTATACCAAGTGAGATTGAACAAGGAGAGCGTGTTGGTAAGGATGAAAGTGGGATCAATACTTTTGTTCTTAGTTAAATTTCAGTTGAATAAAATAATTTTCCCGATCTTCGAAAGAAAAATCTCTAATTATTTCTTTCATAATCAACTTTCTCTAGTAAGTCTTTAAATAGAAAGGGTTAACACATAGGATTTTATCAAGTGTTGTTACCTCAAGTTTTAAAAAAACCCTAGCTCGATACTAGAGCTGAATATTCTCTCAAGTCTAAACTTTTCTCTGCTTGTTTCTAAAGACCATAGTGCTATTAGCAATGGTAATCAATATCATGAATTCATGATGAACCAAGTCAAAAGATTTTGCAGGTGAGACTGCTCGTCAAACAAGAAAAGGAGAAACATAGAACAAGAGGAAGACTATTATAGAAAATCGTGTTTGGTACTTCAATCAGAAATTAACTATCGATAAATTTAAGATGTACGAGACTAGCCAACTAGTAGAGGTCAATCGAGACCTAAGGAGAAGAGATTGTAGATTTGCAATCATAATAAGGAATTGGTGAATGGTCAAATGTGGTAACAGAGAGAAATGATTGAGGCAATAGGTTGATTTACTAAAATATTATACTTGCTCAAATAGACTAAAATAAAAAGAAGAAGGCCGAATGAATCGAACTAAAACATAAGCTAAAATAAAATATATGTAAACTGAACCCAAAAAGATTTTATAGTTCCCAAATTTTTGGATGTATGTTTGAATCTTATATTCATACATCATTCGGTCCCACATCTATTAGAAGTCTTAAATTTCGACTACCTCAAAAACATCCAAGGTTTTGAACATCAAAAGTCAAGTTGAAAGAGATATTTCAAAACAAACTATTTAAAAGATTTCAACATCTAATTTTATATTTTAAATAAATAGATGAAAGGAAAAGCAAAAGCAAAAGGATGAAAAAAATAATTAATAATTGAATATGAATTATACAATGATAGGTGATGAATTGGCAGAATATTTATGAAAAGTCCCACAAACATTTAATATCATTCAACAAATCAATCGTTTTGATCAAGAAAATAATGATTAACGAACAATTAGTTGACAATGATTTGAAAATTACGTGATATATTATAATAAAAAAGTAACTTATTATTTTATAAAATATTAAAAAATGACGAACAATTTAAGAGAGAAAATATTTAAATTAAAAATAATTCTACTACAAAGTTATATCAGAATAAATTCTAACAAGTTGTAGTTTAATAATTATTGATTTTATTTTTCTAATTTAAAAATGCACATGTTTAAACAACCTCACATTCAAACTTTTAATATATTTCTAAGTAAATAATATCCATATAAAATAAAACATATAAATCACTTTTTATAAGACTTGAACTTTTAACCTTTAATGAAATTGATATCTACAGTAACTCGATTCTTTTGGACCAAAAATCCTTTGTAATTTAATCATCAACAATGTCAAATAATTATTCAACCTAGGAATTGGTTGTTGCGTTTGCCATTTTGCGAGTTTGACCACTTGAACTCGTCCACATAAGACCCTATTAAGTATCAATACCAGTACCAGACCAACCATTACGGATACTCATGGGTTGGGTTGATCGGGTTAAAGGCTTTTGAACAACCCAATCCAATATTTACAGTCTGAAAAAAATATCGACACAAACCAACTCAAACCAAAATGTAACCCAACCAAAACTGTACAGGTGGGTTCAAATGACCGTAACTCCATTCCAGTCCAATATCAACGATTTGAAATTTTTACAACTCAACTAAACATTGGGTTGCTTCAGGGTCAGGTTGTTTCATATTGGGTCTGGTTAACCATATATAACATATTATTTTATATAAAAAGATCAAGCATAAAGACTTGATTAATACGGACCCGTAAATTTAAAACAATGCAAAAACAATTAATTGATCAAACTTGTACATTAACTGTAAATTCAAGGACCAAAGCTTGTAATTGGTTCAGTCAAATAAACTACTTTTGATTTCTATTTATTATGGTAAAATAAAAATAAAAATAAAAATACAATGAAATTTGTCTTAATTCATATTTAGTACACGGACTAATCTTTTTACTATTAATATAACATAGTTTCAATTCTTCCATTTCCCACCTATCTTGACCACTAATTGGTAGCTCTTATAACCGTTGGTGATCTGTGCGTCAAGTTGTCAGGTTATATTGTAATTACTGATTATATGTTCTTTAAAATCTACTGATATTAATAGTCTGGATTCGGTAGTTTAAATTCCTGTTTAATTAATAAATTTGTACGAAAAAAAGAGTATATGTTTGTTACATAAGAATTAAAGCCATTATCAAATAGGATTTACTTGATCTGTTTAGTTTACTAAATAACATTTAAAGCAAATCCCTTTAAATTTCCATAAACTCTTCCATTTTATTTATTTAATTATTAATGAAGAGGATAATAAAGCAACACTTTAGCTTTAGCTTTGGTGAATATTGGATTCCTATCTGGACTGGCCTACAAGCCCATGGATTGGGCCCAACAAGTATGCTTTCAAGTTTTAAAAGATTATTTTATATTTAAATATTGTCTATTGTCAATTTGTCATTAACTTTTCAAGTGTTAATGTTTGTATTTTAAACATCTTAATATGTTTTCTAAAAAGAATAAACTTTTATGTAATAGTCCAAAATGTGGGCCCAATATAAAACCTTCAAACTTATGTAAAATATATCTGAAATTATAACAAAATAAACATTAATTATAATAATCAAGCTCTGTAAATTCTATGTTATACTTTATGTCACGATTAGGACTTAACGAGTATATAATGTGTTGGTGCAAGTGGAGAGGAACAAATTTATTAAACAATATAATTCATAATCCCGACATATTTTATGTCAATGAATTGTGCAAAAAAGAAATACTGGTACCAGTCCATATATCGAGTAAAGCATATGAAATAATATTATATCATTACAATATGAGTTCTTAGAAGTTTCCTGGTAATTAACAGTATTATGCCAAGCAAATACGTTTTGAAAAGTAAATGATATTGAACTTGTTGATAATATTGGTTCATAAATAGACATACATCATGTTTAGAGCACATGGAATTTATCTGAAAATGTAGGTCTGATAACTATCTATGGATTAACACATACACATATAGCAATACAATACATGCACTAAAGTCAATGGATAACCATTGCATGTGACAACGTCATATAACAACAACACGAACTCACACCTGGCCCGATCATGTGCAGCACGACCATGTCCCTTAAAGCAGTAATGTCGTGCCAAATGTTTCACTAATCCCACATGATTGTGCCAAACTCTACACGGTGTGCCAAATCAAGGGAAAATCTGGCATTGTCGTGCTAATTCCCAAGCCTTTCTTGTATGATCGTACAACTTGTACATATTGCCTTGTGTTTTTGGGAAGAGTAAATATTCCCAATCATAAGCCACATCCAAATAACAACAATAAATATATATATATATTTTAAGAATCGGAAAACCGTTTATTTTATGTAATCTTCATAATAAATAATCATGAATATCTATTATGATATATATATATATATATCATGAATATTGTCACGACATTCATTATGAATATCTATCAAGATATTCATAATGAATACTTATTGAAATAGGTGGTTCTATGGTTATGGAAATATTTATTGTTCTCATTTAAACATGTCCCTTCATATCATATCCAATAATTTATCCAATAAAAAGTTAATATATAAAATTTATTTACTTATTTCTTTATTCAATAGATCAAAACATAACAGGTTGTAAAATAGCCATTTAAGTAAATCAACCCGGGCTTTCGAAAATTTGCATACGTTGGGCTTTAATAGGCCCAAAATTCTTTGAATGCAAAGCCTAACCTTGAAGCCCATGATCAATCCAAAGGCCCACCATTTCATTTTCGATACAACGATACTACAAAATAGTTCCTGGACTTCAATTATTTAATTTCACGAAAGCACAACGATTAAACATAGTTTCACTATAAAAATCTTTGGATTGCAACTTTTTATTCTCGTTCTTTATCTTTCAAATTTCTATCTTCAATTTAATAGCGAACATCTGCCTGGAAGAGAAGAAAACTCTGTATTAATATCAAATCAAAGAAAGATTGCAACAATTCTTATCTTATTGTAATATCTCTCAAATAGCCAAAGATTAGATAAAATGGATACAAATTGTACAGACACCGTAAAACCATACAACATGCCTTAAACATCTCATTAAAATAGGTCCAGGAGGGTAATTATGGAATTTTGTTAGCGACTTCAAAGTCATGTGAAGCCTTAGCCAACTTAAGGTACAACAACAATGAGATCAAAAGCTAGGCCTTGGAGCTTCTCCGGTTCTCCCCATATGTCATGAGTTGAAGGTTCCTCACACCAAGAGATTTTCTTGTCAGCAATTTTTGGTTCTATGATATTAGTCGAGATGCAAACAAATTTAACCCAAATATAGGGGTGAGCATTTGACCCACAAGAACCGGCCCGAACCGGCACCGGTATAGTCCAAACAGTCCGGTTTCGGTTCTTCAAATCGTCCATATTCGGTTCCGGTTCCAAACCGGGTTCGGTGCTAATTTTTCGGGTAATTAGCCGGAACCGGCCCGGAATTTTAAATGAGTATCTAATCCTAATTTAATTAATTTATTATGTTTTCTAATATCTCAAAATAACCTTTCAAAATTTAACAAGTATATCTATTGTAACAAAAAAAGATTTCACCTCTCTATCCTAAAACACCATGACTTACATGTCATATTTACGAAATTCTAAATGCGTGTTTTATTATTTATTTTTTTAAAAGGTTTTATAAAAATGTGTAGGCAATCAAAATCAACAAGATCATTGTGTTACTTTTGACAATCAAGGAAGTTCAAGAGACAAGAAATTGAAGAATGAATAATAATTGGATTGAAGGTTTAGATGAATCTTTGAATATTTTGGGATTATTTTACGCTTGATTTTGTAATTGGTATTAAACTTTGAACATCTTGGGATTACTTTACACTTGATTTGATATTAAACTATGAATATTTTGAGATTGCTATAAATATTAAACTATGAATATTTTGAAAAATTAGAGTATGATTTTTGTTAGTTGATTTGGAATTAAAGCGGTTCCAACCGGGTTTTTGACCGGAAAACCGGGACCGGAACTGGTACCTGCACTGGCACCAGTATTGCCTGTACGGTCCGATTATCAATTCTAATAATATCGCATTTCCGGTTCCAGTTCCAAACCGGTTCGGTGCCGGTTCGGTCCATTTGCTCACCTCTACCCAAATACCAATATTTACCAAAAATAAAAACGAGATTGAAGGCCACTTCCAAACTTTTAGCTTACAAACTCGCACTCAACAGGGAAAAACTTTCATTCCGTTAGAGGTATTCAAGCAAACCGATGCGAAAACAAGCCAAACAAGACAGTCTGGACTGAAAAATAGCCAAACCACAAGGTGTAACCCCTTCTAAAAACAAATACATTGATTGATGATATCATGTTCTTCATGCCAACTTCCTCCATTTTCATTCATACACAATTCAAATTCACCATATGCAAAAAGCCTTCATCATAAACAAAATATCACACAAATGATGGTGAATCCTACTCATAATTCATCCCAAATCATTCCAAAATACTCAACTAAAAATGGGTCTTTTCTTCAAATCTTTTTTTATCATAGTCTTGAAATTTCATTCCAAAAATTAAGGACATGAAGAAGAAGAATGTCTATTTGGACTTGATTCAAGAAAGGGTTTGGTGTTCATATTTTGCCTTATGGGCATACATAATAATAATAATAATAACCTCTTCTTAGACCTCATTTACAATGGTAGGAGCTAAAAGGCCTTTGGTTTTCATATGCTTATACATCCATTGCCAATTTTCTGACGACACCTCACCGCCAAGTGACCGAATTACAGATCCGCCACTGCAAGACCCAACTATGCAACATTCCTCTAGGGATAATCCTTTCACCAGCCCGTATAAAAATCCACCGGCAAAAAGGTCTCCGGCACCAGTGGCATCAACCGCCTTTGTTTGCCCGATAGCCGGAACTCTCACAACCTGAATTTTTCATAAAATTTCTTTATAAAAATATATCTCTAGAATGGAATAAGTGAATCTTTAAGGGTCGGTTCAATTGGCAAATAAGAGTGGGCCCCGGGGATCCTCTATATAGGTTGTTACATCCCAGGCCAACCGTATCAGATATTGTCTGCTTTGTCCACCCACTTGAACTCACGTTTGATAGAGGAGGTATCAAGTCCCTTATAACGCAAATGTACATTTGTTCCCCTCCCCAACCAATGTGGGATATTACATAGGTCGCCATTTAGGGCCAGTGGGGCCACTGAGGATTTTTCTGGTTGTTATCTTTAGGATCCCAATGGGATTAGTCAGGTGGGTGCAAACTGGCCTAGACACCCACGGTTAACAAAAAAACAACCCAGTGGATCCCACAAGAAGTGGGGTATGGGGAGGGTAAGATGTACACAACCTTTTCCTCCACTACAACAAAATTGATTTTATAGGACACCTAAAACCTAGAAGCATCCTAAAAAGATACTTTATAGGACTTAAGTTTATAGGACCAAACCCAAAGGCGTACCATCTGAAAATGTTACAACAAGTTTATAGGACGCTTTTAGGCTTTTTAACAGGTTTTTTAAAACGCTTTTAAAACAAAGTGTCGTATTAACTATTTTATACGACAATATTTGAAAAAGCGTCCTATAAACACGTGTCCCGTAAAAAGAAGGGTTTATAAGTGTCCTATAAAATAGCTAATAAGACACTTTATTTTAAAAGCATCCTAAAAAAACTTGTTAAACCGTCTAAAAGCGTCCTATAAAGTATAAACCTATAGAACGCTTTATAGTTTAGTCATATTTACCTAAGATTCTATAAAGTATTCTATTAGGACGTTTAGACAATCCAGGTATCCTATAAAGCCAATTTTGTTGTGGAGAGACTGTTTCCATGAAAACCCATCTTGCAAAAAGAACATTCTAGAATTTGGAGGCTGACCTCTTTCTTACTTCTTGCGATGCACCCATTTGCGCCTAATGTAACCACGGCCCATTGGCAGTATTTGCCTAAGACATCAAGTGCAGCCTCGGGTCGAGCAACTTGCTCACCACTACAATAATAATAATAATAATAATAATAATAATAATAATAATAATAACAAAAATCAAACACACAAAAGACTATAGTTACCCTTTTTGCAACATGTCAAAGAAATCACTCGTAAATATTTAAATCAACCAAAATGTCACCTTAAAAGCAGTTCAGCGGCTTCATCTTCATTAGCAAAGCAAAGATCTATGTTACCCGACTCTAGTAGTTCTAGAAGCGGTTTTCTAAATTTTCGAACCATCTGCCCATGTAAATAGAATAGAATGCCAAATAATATGTTAAACAATGTCTATTCATATGTGAATTTGTTTTATGGTCTAGAGAGTGTAGCAAGCAAACAATGTCTATTCATATGTGAATTTGTTTTATGGTCTAGAGAGCGAGAGAAGAACAAAAAGGTAGAAGTTTACCTCAAAACTGGCCAAATCTAGGGATATAAGAAGACCTTCTTGTTTGGCAATTCTAATAGCTGCATTAATAACTTCTAAATTGTATATACTGTATCTCAGAACCAACCACTGTAACATAAAACATATATATAAAGAAAATTAGCAAATTGACTTTCAAGATTTGTAAGGATTGGAAAGCGAAAAACTTTATATGCAGTCTTTCCCTACAAATTAGAAAAGAGACCATTTTCATAACTTGAACCCATTAATCTTTTAAGATTAATATGATAACATAACGATTCAAGATTCAAACGATTTCACTTCATAAAGCCCGATTTTGTCATTTGATAGAAACTAGTTTATTGGAATTTCATCGTCACCAAAAAGTAAACCAAACGAACCCAATATATACTTGGAGGTGGGGTCCAGGGAGGGTAAGATGTGCGCAGATCTGACCTCTAACTTAAAGAGTAGAGCGGCTTGTGAAAAATGTGTGAAAGAAATAAAAGCAGGTAAGCTTAAAATCTTGAAAAGCTGGATAAAAGTAAGGGCCTGTTTGTTAGCAGCTTAATGAGCTTAATGGGACTCACAGTTTATTTGTTCAGCTATACATGACTGTTTGGTAGTGGCTTAATGATATAGAAAGTGGCTTATTCAATAAGCTTCTAGGGGAGAGCTTTTTGCAGAAAGCCAAGTTTTTCCAAACCTGTCACTCCCAAATAAAAACACGCTCTTTCCATCTACAAAAAAAAACATCCCAAACAAAAAACTTTCCCAATCTATACAGACAGATTAATCCACACAGACAACTTTATCCATACATGACTTGATGGAAAACCAACCAAAAACACGTTATCTTCCTTCAAATGTATCCCAACAACCTAGCTGAACATAAATCTGATCCAAGATCGAGCTATATATGCTGTTCTACTAATCGAGAAATAGGCAATAGATACAAATAGTTCAAAGATAGAAGCTTTATTACCTTGGAACCTTTAAAATCCTCCCTTTTCAGTTCATCCGCCTGAATAAAAAAAACCAAAAGTTTATCTTCACAAAGAATATATAAGAATTCAGACAAATATATATATATATATATATGTATATATATAGAGAGAGAGAGAGAGGAAAGTTCAAATGAGAACTCAAATGGTTGTGAACGTGAGGACAAATGAAAGCGCGACACGTGTCTGAATGTAGATTATTCGGTCTGAATATTTCTTTGATTATTCAGTCTGAACATGACACGTGTCGCACTCTCATTTGTCCTCACGTTCATAACCAAATTTGAGTTCTCATTTGAACCCGCCCCTATATATATAATTATATATATAAAATCACGAACGCACCTGTATTTTAGAAGCAGTGGCAATGCAGGGTCTCATCGTACGATTGCCCAATGGATCAACCAAGCAAACACACTGTGCCATATCAGCTAATACAGTTTTAGCACTTATTATGCATCAATCCCTTTTTTCGATCCCACACCAAAAAAAAAATCCATTTTTAATGTCAAAAAACATTAACGAGAAGTGTTGTTTTTGGAGCGTTTTTTTTTTATGAGTCTCACCTGACCGGTATTATGTTCATCTTTCACCCTCAATCTTGATATATTTACGCCATAAAAGCTCATATTTTTCAAGAAAAGGGCACCTTGTTCATCATCCCCACAAGCTCCAATCACGCCACAAGAGATCCCAAAACCCGCTGCAAGGCCTCTAATGGTGTTGGTGACACTACCTCCAGCTATTGTCTTAATGGGAGGCAGATCATTCGGAGAAGATAAAATATGGGTATCGACCTCCGTAAGTATATCTTTTAAGTCTTCAGCCGAAACCTACAAAAAAAGATAAGTTTTTTCTTGCATAATCCCCATGAAAATCCATATATATATATATATATAAATATATATCACTCTTGAAGTTTGCAACATTCCTACAATCTTGATCATGTTTATGTTAAAAACTAAGGGCCTGTTTGATAGCAGGTTAATAGGCTTAATGAGACTCGCAGCTTATTCGTTCAGCTATACATGACTGTTCGGTAGTGGCTTAATGATATATAAAGTGGCTTATTCAATAAGCTTATTTTTTTTTGGGGGGGGGGGGGTTATGCAGAAAGCCAAGTTTTTTTTTCCAAACCTGTCCCTCCCAATTAAAAAGCACGCTACTTCCATCTATTAAAAACTCCTCCCAATCTATACAGACAGGTTAATACACACAAACAACTTTATCCGTACAGGACTTAATGGAAAACCATCCAAACAGCCCCTAAATCTGCCATATTCAATAACTGCATTATTGCTGAAAGAATATGATGAAAGTGCTATAAGAATATGGCAGTGTGTGATATGGGTAAGACAAAGGGTTATTTTTCTTTTTTCAAGATCTTCTCAAAGATTCTTGTAAAGTAGTTCTATCTTTATCTAGCTTAAAGTTTCTGGGACCTATATGTCTTCTGTCAAAAGATGAACACAATCAAAAAGATGATAGGGCTATGAACAATTAGCATATTTAAATCATATCAGAATGCCAAATCTAGTGGTAAATTTTGAAAAATCATCCAAATGGTAATATTTAAACAAATGTTATTGGCATTTGGTGTAAGATCTTAAAAAGGTCAAGAAACCCACCAAACTCAGTTAATGATTCCAATGTACACATGAATAAAGATCAAGAAACCCACCAAATTCAGGTAATGCTTCTAATGCACAAATGAATAAAGATCAAGAAACCCACCAAATTCAGTTAATGCTTCTAATGCACAAAATGAATAAAGATCAAGAAACCCACCAAATTCAGTTAATGCTTCTAATGCACACATGAATAAAGATCTTTAAATTATCAAACTAGAAAAAAAAAAACAATACCCCCGTGGAGTTTTACCCAAAAAAGAATGAGATTTAAGCAATTGATTACATGGGTTTCTGATTTAATCAGCTAAATTAAACACACAATTACAGAATTGAACAAATTAAGAATCAAGAAAACTAAGAGAGAGAGAGAGAGAGAGAGAGAGAGAGAGAGAGAGAGAGTATACCGGAAAAGAACCACCAGGTTCGCCGGGAATTCTGGAGAGAATTGACAAATCAACCCTTGCTATGTGGTCAACTAGGGCGGCCGGCAGGAGGCCGAGAATGACCGGAGCAGCCTCACAGTCGCCGGAGAGATTATAATCATGATTATTCTCACTGGGTTTTGGGATAAATTCGGCTCCCATAATTGGGGCTTTTGTGTTCTTGTGGGAGAAAAAATGCTCCGTTATCTCTGCCTGCCGCTTCTTGATCAAGATTTCTTCTTGTTTATATAGCCATTTATACTAATTAGTAATTAATTAATTAATTAACTAATCAATGCTTAATCTACAAATTTAGTCCTCATGCTATTCATTAACTTACACTTTTATTTTGTTATAATTTTATAGATTTTTTTTGTAACTATAGGTGTTTGTACCAATTTATGATACATAAATCCGATGTTATAAGGTGTTGAAGTTAACGGTCAAGTAAACCCTCTAATGATTCTGAGCAGATTTGAAATGGTTATCAACATATGTAATTTGCTTTAAGAGCAAATGTTGATTAATGATGTCACATGTCGTGCACATGACTGTTTTAAAAAAGGATAAAAAGGTAATATCATATATATTATCGATTGAGCATGATGTTATACTCATGAGCTCTTGTTGGAACTTTGACGTCCATGTTCTCCTTTTGCTTCTTTCTTTCTATCCTTATCTAATTCGACTTGAATGTAAAAGCGACACTCTTTTAACAGCTTTAAGATTTTTGGATTGAAAAATATAAAGCCGCATTTATGTACCCATTTAAGAAAATGTAAATTATCTTTTCTTGATAAAATAAGATAATTCAACAAAATTTTATTCCACAAAAGATCTAAGCCAAGGATCCGTATCAGCGATTAGGTGAAGCCGATTCTAACAACTTTTGCTTAACCATTTATGGTCCTTGTCCTAGTCGTCAACTGTTTTTGTGCTATTTTATTTGAAGTAATATTATATACTACTTCGACTTGATCTATAAATCATTTATAGGGAACATACAAGGTCCATGCTTTTCCGTATGCGAATGTAAAATGTTTAAAATATTTTAAATGGATATAAAATATGCATTTCTGTAACACCCTTTCTAGATTCCAAGAAGACGTTAAAGGGATTTAAAATGCTAAATGAATAATTCAATCATTCACATGCATAATAAATAATACCAAAGTCTCAAACAATGCAAGGCATTATATCAACTAAACTAATGCTCAAAAGATTAAACGTCTATAACAAACTATGTTGTCATATACCGAATTAATTATTATAGCAGAAACAATGAAAAATGTTCTAAAGTGAAACTAAGCTAAACGAAAAATGTAACACCCTCAAATTACGAAAAAGAGCAACTAATTTAAAAAAAATTATAACACATCAAATAGCAATAAATTCCTCTCTAAATGTCAACAAGTAGGTTAGTTAAAGATTTACACCAACATTTTACAACCTAAACCTTACACAAAATATAGGTTAGGGACGTATATGATAACTCTCATTTTGAGTGTTATTTACATTTTGTTAGTGTGTCTTTTTATTCCTTTTTAGTATGTGTTTTTTTATGTGTTCATGTTTCCCCCTTTTATTTATTTATTTTCATTTGGAGTTGTTGGGGATAAAATTTTGTATTTTGATTAGTGTATGTGTCGTTTTGGAGCTGGTTCGTTGTAGTGGCAAGTCACCACTGTGGTGAGCAGTGACTGGAATTGCTAGAAATCTTTTTGTAGGATTTCTTGGTCAAAATAGTGAACAGTATTTTCAGAAGTACCCTTGGTCAAGGGCTAAGCAATTCACGAAAATAAGAGGATGAAAACATGGAGGATGAAGACAAGAGTGGTTAGAAGACAAAGGGTGAGAGGTCACTTTCTCCCTCACAAGTCATTTTCTTCATTGGCAAGTCTCTTTCATGCCTTCTATCCTCTTCTACTATATAAGAGAGCACTTGGGAACTTCATTTGAGCAAGCTTTGTATCTGAGAATTAGCTTTAGAATCTCTAAACTTTTGTTTGCTTTCTATTTAGTTTTAATTTTCTGCAAGTAGTTTACTCCTTGTACGCCCTGTGGCCACAGTGGCCAGTTTACTTTTAATTCAATTTACGTATTTTCGTTTTTACATTATGTATTTACTTATGAGCAGTAGCTAAACCCCCCTTTGGGCGTGGGTGTAAGCCGAACCTGAGAGGTCAAAATGTAAAGCTTGAGTGTTACCACTTTCTGTTAACTCTTCGGTTTGGTCATTCGAGTTGAAGCTTCATCTCAACGCGGACAAACTGATCACTTGTAAGTGTTAATATTAAATCTTTGAACTAGACATGGACGGATCCGAAATACGACTTGAATGATGCAAGGAGGTTTGAGAAAATCTTCAATAATCGCATAGAGATATGGGTTTTTGCATAATCGTACTAAGGTTTAGATGTCGGTTGAGTGGGTATATCATAGAGATATGCGCATCCCTCCACATCCAACGGAGCTAAGATCTTCGAGATCTACTTAAGTACGATTGGCAAACCGAAGGTTAGCATTTGTGGCGACTTTATAATAAAACCGTTTTCACAACCTATATGACGTAACTTCGAGAGTAGGAAATTATATGGGACTATATTGTGACCGGCTTTATTAACCATTTAAGTTATTAAAATACTCTTGGGGGAAAACTTACACCCATACCCGCTTTTTATTAATTGTTTTTTTTAAGACTTCAATATTCCACCAACAACAATCATTTCTATAAACTCTAAACTTTGCACCATAAGCTCGTAAGAAAATCTCTGAATCTTAGTAGTCAATCCTCGTGGAAAACGATCTTTGGACTTACCATTGTATTACTTAAAAAGCGAACGCAATAGTTGGTTGCACTTGCACCGCTATTGTGCCGCGGTTCACGTGTGTCTATTTTGCTATCAGTATGCTCTTAAAACCCTATTACAATCGCTATCTCCAAAGTGCTAAAGACGTCTCCAAATAACTAAAGCGCTCTTATGCTTCTAACTAACACTCAATTCTTCACAGTGTCGCTAGTATCATTCCCAACAAGGACCTGACGCACATGCCGATAAAAAAAATGTTAGACTTAATGTATACTGAGTTCAAACATCTTGCAACTTTAATCTAAAATGGTAAAACTGAAAGAATGTTATTTAAATCATAATTTCTCAAATGAAATGTATTCAATATAAAAGCAAAACACCCATTTTAACATGAAACGAAAACTCAATACTCACCTAGAACGTGAATAAAATTTAATATTTTAATTAAAATAAAACTTTATTACCCAAAACTTGGATAAGGTATGGATAACACTCCAAACCTAAAACATCATAGAAAAGATTGATAATAATCAATACTTAAAACATTTTTCAGTGATGGGGGGACCCATTTCCATCGACCGTGGTAAAACACAAAGTAAGTCATTCATCAACACTATCAAGTAGTACCATAATATCATGATCCTAGTGTCTAAGTCCTCTTAAGTTTCCACCACAATACCTAAGGTCTCGGAACCTGATCCTACACGAGCTTATCTCTACAAATACAATAATCCCGACCTTAGTATCTACTTACACACCATAGAGAGTTATACTTACAAACCAATGGTCCTGAAGCCCAACTCAAACTGGTAAGCGCTTACTGGGTAAATTGTTGCATACGATGCCGTTTTGGTGGACTAAAATCTTACCCGGTAAGTAAGTGATAGTGTTGAATTTTGCCAGTAAACACTTACTCAGGTAAGATTTGGTAAACGGCCCCTTACATCTAAATGCACCACTTTTAACCATTTAACACTTTTAGTCTCTAAAAATATTATTACAATAAACGATTACAACAAAATTTCCCCCAAAATGGGCTGTTATAACACACATGTCCTGGTTCCACGTAATCAGGTTGAATATGAACTTAAACTCGCAATTACATTTCCTAGCTTATAGTTGGCTCATCGGTGTGCTCCCACTTTGCCCGGTCTCCTTTCTCGCCCGACCTCTCAAAGTGAGCTCGTGAGCTTGTGTTCTACCTTCGTGACCTCTAGTCCATACCAGGTTGCTATGTAGTGCATACATACAACATCTTGAAAGTCCACGTTTAAAATTTATAAAAGTAACGTACTGATAAACACATGATAAAGTTAAGTCCTACCAATAGAACCCTATATTTCATAATACTGATGATTCTCTCGCTCTGTAAAAACTATACAATAACTATAAGAATCGAAAGTTTAAATTCTCAATGTTAAAATCAAATTAATTAAATTCTATAGCTTACATTTCTAATTCTAGTATTAATAAAAGGTGTAGGAAAAGCAATAGAGATTCCCATAATTATCGCTTATATACCACTTGACTTGCTTTTTCGCTTTCAAATATTTTATCCAAAATCCGCCGTATGCTTCCATTCAGAAAAACATAAAGTGAAAATGTAAATTTAATATTTTTTAGAGTAAACTACTATTGTCGTCCTTATGGTTTGATGTTTATAACTATTTTCGTCCCTGATCTTTAAAAATTACTTTTATCATCCTTATGGTTTCCATTTGGTTTCGTTTTTCGTCCCTCACACTAATTTTATTAAATAAAATATTTAAATTCAGGACAATTTGGTCATTTTACATTTTGTTTTATTTTTCCTTTTCTTTTATTAAATTAAAGCATATAGAGTAATTAAAATAAAAACAAAACAAAACCTAACCCCAAATTCACACCCACCCCCACCTGACCCCACTCCCATCCATCTCCAATGTTCATTGATTCTCCGGTGAACTCTCTCCCATTTTTTCCGGTGAACTCTCATATTTTTTCCGGTGAACCCCACAAATATGATTTCATTCCTAAAAATCTCAACATTAGGAATCCAACAAAATCTCAACATTAGGAACCCCACCATTTTTTTCCGGTGAACCCCACCATTTTTTCCCGTGAACTCCATTTTTTCCGGTGAACTCTTAACATTAAAATCTCAATGAATGTCAACGTCGAACTTTAAGAACCCCAAGTCAGATTCAACCTAACAAACCCCCTAAATTGGTTCCTTCACTGGTCGGTCAAATTTTTTTTGAATCCAACAAAAGTGATTGAGCAAAACCCAGATGGAAGGAAACAACCCAGGTCGGAGTTCTTTACAAGAAGTTAGAATTAAGTTATTTAAGATCCCAAAAAATAAAACTATATAGTTGCAGACAAAACCCAACAAATTGTTAACAAATTTTTTAGATGTGATTCCATTTTGCAGATGGAGACAAAACCCACATAGAGATGAATCAGGAAAGGTCTTGGGATACGATTTCCATCAAAACAAAAGAAAACTTGTTCACAAAACCTTAATCAAAAGATTACCCAACTAAGGGATGATCTGGTGGCCAGAGATGGAAGAATATGGAGAAAGGAGGTGGGTGTTCTTTTGTTTGAAGGTGAGAGTATTTGAGAAGAAGATGAAGTGGTTGTGGGGTTAGGTGATTGGATTGTCTATAATATATAATATTGCATAACATAATAATATTATATAAAATAATATATATCTAATTTATCTTTCTAGAATTTTAATAAAAAACTAAGAAAATACTAAAAGACCAAAATACCCCTAAAAGAATGGACTTTTTCTAAGTTTGTTGGTCTAAGGGACGAAAAAAGAAACATAATGGAAACCATGATGACTAAAAAAGCAATTTTTAAAGTTCAGGGACTAAAATCGTTATAACCAACAAACCACAAGGACGAAAATGGTAGTTTACTCTATTTTTTATTTTTAGACTAATTTTTTATAGATAAAACGTTTTTTTATTGAAGTTTTTTTTAAGTATCGATTTTAATTATTAAATTATATATTTTAATAATTAAATTATAATTGATTATATTAATATCAATGCTTAAATGAGTGTTAATTATAAATATTAAAATATGTATTATAAATTTTTTTATAATATAGGGATTTAGGGATTTTGGACAAAATAGAGAAAACGAAGAATATAGGGATTTTGGACAAAAAATTTGGTCCAAAAGCTTTCCCAAAACTTTCTTTAAAATGGAGAAAGTATAAGAGAGAAATGATTTTTCTCCAAATATAGAGATCACTTCAAAAATGATTACTAAGTTTGACCACCAATAAAAAACTTTGAAAACAAATATGTAGAGAAAAAGAATAATATTTTAATAGGTTAATGCAATATTTTAATCAATGATGAATTCTCCAAAATCGGGAATTTGTTAGAGATGAATGTAATTTTTTTTTGAAGATTTTGAGTTTTCATTCCCCATTTTGAAGAAGTTTTGAGGAATTTGTTGGATCTCCAAGAGCTACCCTAAAATGGGGAAAATGTAGATAACGAGGATTTTAAGTCAAAAATTTGCTCAAAGAGATTCTCCAGAACTATCTTCAAAATGGAGAAAGAATGAGTTTTTCTCCAAATATGGAGATCACTCCAAAAATGATTACAATGTAAAACAACCAATAGAAATTGTTGAAAATACATATTTAAAGAAAAAAAATATATTTTGATAGATAATTATAATATTTTAATATTTTTGAAGATTTTAGATTTTGATTCTCCGTTTTAAAAAATTTTTAGTGATTCTTTTAAAGATGCTCTAAATTATCAAGTAGTTGATGTGAGAGTTATTGCATTGATGTAGAATATATTGCAAAAACTAACGTGATATTTAAAAAAAGAAACTAATAAATAATAACATCCTTATGAAGTGAATTCTTCATTATATACATCAAAATTAAAACTTTTTTTTTACGTTTTCAAAACAACAAAAATACAAAAAATTTAAAAGAGGTGTCATTAATATCACCCTTAAAAAAACTGATATTACATTGAAATGGATGCTTTTATTATATATAGATAACTTAGAATGGTCAATATATAGAATATAATGATTTAATAAATAGTTATGACAATATAACAATAAAAAGTGGCTTTATTGTTAAAAATAATGTTTCACATGTTAAATATATAATTCTTAATGGACGATAAACAATAAAAAAAAAGCTTATCTTTAAATTCACTTTAAAATTATATTAGATTCTTAAAAAATATCTAATATGATGACGCATCATTAAGTCTCTCTCTCTCTCTATATATATATATATATATATATATGGACGGGTTCAAATGAGAACTCAAATTTGGTTATGAATGTAAGGACAAATGAAAATGCGACATGTGTCTCATTCAAAGAAATATTATAGTATATATTCAGTCTGAATATATAAAAGAATATTCAGTCTGAATATTCCTTTGTATGTTCAGACTGAATATATACTAGACTGAATATTCCTTTGTATATTCAGTCCGAATATTGCTTATTTTGACACGTGTCACGCTCTCATTTGTTCTCACGTTTACAACCAAATTTGAGTTCGCATTTGAACTTTCCTCTATATATATATATATACATATATATAGGGGCGGGTTCAAATGAGAACTCAAATTTGGTTGTGAACGTGAGGACAAATGAGAGTGCGACACGTGTCACATTCAAAGAAATATTATAGTATATATTCAGTCTGAATATTTATTTGTATATTCAGACTGAATATTCTTTTGTATATTCAGACTGAATATATATTCAGTCTGAATATTGCTTATTTTGACACATGTCACGCTTTCATTTGTTCTCACGTTCACAACCAAATTTGAGTTCGCATTTGAACTTTCATCTCTCTCTCTCTCTCTCTCTCTCTATATATATATATATATATATATAGGGTTGGGTTTCAATGGGAAAGATAGTCAAGCGCGATTCATATATGAGTTTGAAGGTAATATATCACTTCATACGCTTCTCACATTAACTCTTATTCTGATACGATCTTGCACCTATAGACTATACATATAGTGTATATTGTAATACAATATTGAAAAGTCACTATTTATGAGTTTTGAATCAACATGTAAAATCACAACCGTATGAGAATCATACTGTAAATATAAAATACAAAAGTATTATGTGATGAAACCAGACAACGGGTTTGAATAAGAAAGGAACTAAAATATTTAGGAGGTGTTTGGTTTGCATAATGGAATTCGATGAAATTGAAATTTATCATAGGAATTTGACTTTGAAAGAATTGGAATAGATTTGATGGAATTTGACCACGCATTTGGTTGATAGGAATTGGAATAGAATCTCGTAAAAGAGTAGAAATATGCATCTATCGAGGGGTGAGGGTGACAATTGTGACGATGACATTAGTGGTGTGGTCGTGGGTAGGAGGGGTGGGGTAGGGTATTGGGGGGTGGTGGCTATGACGACAAAAATAGTGGCGTGGGGGTGGCGGTGGGTGGGAGTGGTGGAATGCTAA
This sequence comes from Silybum marianum, assembly GCA_036898165.1. Classification (NCBI taxonomy): domain Eukaryota; kingdom Viridiplantae; phylum Streptophyta; class Magnoliopsida; order Asterales; family Asteraceae; genus Silybum; species Silybum marianum. The sequence goes on from CM072542.1 coordinate 7,263,261, forward strand.
TATTATTGATGGTGGTGGTGGCAACGACGGCGGTAGTGGTGGTGGCGGTGGATATGTTGTCGGTGAGGGTGGTGCTGGGAGAGGGCAGTTGTTAAATTTATTTTTGTCTTTCTAAAAGAAAATTATAAATTATGTTACATTTGTTATGAAATGGAATTCAAAATCCTTAACATATGCTAATGAATGATCAAATCACTTAACCGTGAAATTCGATGGAATACGATGAAATCCAATCTATTCATTCCGCGAACCAACACTCTTAAGGAATTTGGTCAAAGTAATTTGTCATTCCAATTCCATCAAATTCATTTGAATTCCGCAAACCAAACAGCCACTTAGAATATTTTTTTTTGTTATATCTTAGAGGACTTGAGTTATACAGAAACATATATCTATGACAAGTTTAACTGGCATATTGAAGTAATATAAAGATTAAGTAATACGAGTCTTTTATGGTATAGGCTTATTAATACTGCCATACGAATGAATATTTTATGTGATGCATTCTATATGTCAATGAGTTGTGCAATGATATCTAAGGTCATTTGATTAAACTCGACAAAAAGTTCAATAATTTTAATCTCTTTCTGATATGGCAAGATGAAGACCAAACAAGACATGCGGCTAAGTTCATGCCCATTTGATTTAAAGATAGGTTGTTTTCATATGGACTTAAATGTGCAAAAAAAATAAAAACGAGACCGATTATGATGTAATTTTTCATATATTTTTTTCTTACTAAAAACATTTAGGTATTCCTTCCCCAAAGTCTGTGTCAATAAGACAAATTTATGAGAACTTCTATTCACTAATAATTGATAGATAAATAATGTTTTTGTAGAATAATATTTCCATAAAGAAAAATGTTGCATTTTTTGACAATTCTAATCAGAAAATGCAAGTTTTTTGAAATAAAAAGAGTATTTTCTTTGGGAAATTTATTAAAATAATCAATCTCATCAATTAAATTCATTTTTTTAGTCACTTTTGAATCTCTTTCTAAAATAGTTAAAGTTTAGGGGGCGTTTGGTTCGCAGAATGGAATCTGTAGGAATGGAATCTGTCAAAGGAATTGGAATCTGGAAGGAATTGGAATGGAATGTTATCAGGTTTGACCAAGTGTTTGGTTTGCAGGAATGGAATGTAAGAATTGGAATCTGTCTGTTTGGTTTGTAACAGGATTGGAATGAAATGATGAAAAATGACAAAAATACCCTTACTTGATATAAAAGAAATCAAATATAAACAATGATAAAATTAACATTTGATTTGAAAAAGTATATCGTAAAATTACCATTGTTGCAGAAATTTGTCTCCAATTTTGGTAATTGACTTATCCAAAATATATTGAATTTTGATAATTTGTTTTCAATTTTGGTAATTTATTTTCATGAAATGTATTGATTTTTGGTAATTTGTTTTCTATTTTGGTAATTTGTTTTCTTTGGAATGAAATATATTGAATTTTTTTAAACAAAATGTTTGACCAGTTATTTTCCTAAACCATTATTGGACCTGACCGTCTCCTTCCTCTAGATTAACTTATTTTCCCCATCACAACACCATACATAGCCTTTCTTCCTCCCTGCAAACGGAAAAACGAGAACTAGAATCGATTAAGATCGAAACGAGAACCCATAATAGAGAGAAAACCAATCGAGACCCGCAATCGAAAAGAAAAACCCACGACCGGTTGCAGATTGCAGATCGATGTTAGTTGCAGAATCAAGAAACGCAAACAGATCGAAGAAGAATAAGAAGAAGATGTTAGTTAAGATCTGATGTGGTTTCGATCGATGGAGAGAAGACGACGACGACGAAAATGGAACGAAGACGAAGCCGACGCTATGGAAGAACAGATCCGATCGTGAAGAAGATGTTAGTTATAGATCGATGTCGTTGCAGATCCGATCGTGAAGAAGAAAACGACCTGCTGGAGAGAACCTATGGAAGAACATTTGTGAAGCAGACAAGCAGTACGTGAGAAAAGGAGGGGATGTGACTAGGGTTTTATCTTCAACGAGGGGTATTTCTGTCATTTTAAAACTATCAGAAGGAATGGATTTCAATTCCATCACTTTTAAGAAGGAATGATGAAATCTGTATCCGATGGAATCTTTGGATTTCAATTCCATTCCTTGGGCAACCAAACATAGCAATGGAATTCGGTCAACGGAATTGACCATTCCAATTCCATCAGATTCCGTTGGAATCCGGCAAACCAAACGCCCCCTTAAAGTTTATGTATAATGTAACACCTGAAAATTTCTAGAAATAAAAATCTTATAACGGATTTATATTTTATGAGTTCAGTATTTGTTAGGTTAATTTTTGGATGAAATAAATATCCATAAGCTGAAATTTTGGGTGGAAAAAGATTGTAGTTTGTGGGGGGTTTTGGTTAGAACAGCTCACATTAAAAAAGTAAAAGTTACGGCCCGAAAATGAGGAGCCGCACGACTCAACTCGCGACCTGGGGTCGCGTGGGACATCGCGTATGTCACTATTGTATACCTCTCCCTATGCGTGTGGCCTGCGCTGCAACTTGTGGTCGCGAGGGCCTAATTTTTTTGTTGCATGAACCTTAAATTCAAGATTTCAGCCCCATATTTCCTCAATCTCATTTCTCACTCGTTTTTTTTCTCATTCTTTCTCCATGGAATGCGATTTTTGGAGCATTTACTCCTCAAATCCACCCATTCCAAAGCATTTATTACCCATCTAAGCTAGAGATTCAAGGATTCTCCAACAAGTTTTGGGGGATTTTTCTAGGGTTTTCTCAAATCCTAGTATAGTGAGTTCATCATACTCTTTTATAAAACTATATACATGTTAAAATGATGCATTTTACTTACTACAAGTTTGTATTTCAAGTATTTACATTTGCTTGATTTTGACAAATTAGGCCAAACTTGATAAATTTGAGGATTTTGCTTATAATGCTAAAATGAGTATGAGAAATGGTTTTAAACACTTGGTAAATGTATATTTCAAAGTATTATCTGTTTTGGAACTCAAAACTACCATGACCTAGTTTTTGGAAATTATTACTTGATGAGAAACGATATTTATACAAAGCTTTGGTGTTGGAAAATTATTAATATGTCTAGATCGATGTATGGCTAGAATGGAAAATTATTAATATGTCTATATGGCTAGAATGTAATTGATTCATAGGCATATAAGTCGGTAATTATTTATGTGAAAAATTGTATTATCTCATTTATAATTGGAAATAGGCATTGTCATTATGGGTTAAATCAAATAAAAACCAAAAAAACGTTGAAAAGCGTGAGTACCAATCTAAGCCTTAATTTGATTTTGATCATATGGTTTTAATTGAAAGCTATTCTAAGTTAAAAAGGGTATAATCGTCATTTTGGTAACAAGATTCACTAGATAAAACATACATATTCACCCACTATATGAAACACATAGATTCACTATATGAAACATATATGAATTCATCACATGAAATCCAAATTACCAAATATGGTTGATCATTCTTTATATAACACATTAATTCACCAGACTTGTCGTATGGATCCAAAACACATACTAAATCACTAGATTCACCATATGAATCCAGGTGTAGTCAACGATGAATTTGAAAAGTCAGATTTGACGGTCGTAACAAAATCACTATTACGTCCTATCTTTTTATTAATATTACAAAAATGTCACCATGATTAGTAACATTTGATTAAACTCTTTAATGGTTGAGATTAGTTATCACGGCCTTCGACCTATTTATGGTTTTTATTTGATTATCGCCCTAAATACCTAATAATAAAATCCCAATAGCAAAAAAGAACTCATAAAAAACAAAACCAAAGTATACAATAAAAAAAACTAGAAAGAAAAGTGGAAGTTCTGAATATCACGATTTTTTTAGAAATGACGATATAACTGACTCCAATGTTGTCAATTACAAATCCTTTTATATAAACAACTAAATAAAGAAAAATAAGTTTTAATATAGAAACTTGTCAAAATTATTATTATATTATTATATTTTTATATAATAGAAAAGAATTTAATAAAAATATATACTAAATTATGTATCTAATTAAATATTATACACATCTAATCCGAAGAAAAAAGACCAATATAAGACAAAAAAAAATGATTTATAATAAACATGCTATCAAGGACCACCTTCCTTTGTCCAAATACAAAGCACCTCAAATCACGGATCCCTTACTTTTTATACTACCCATTTATTCAAGATACATTTAGAGATGTATAAAAAAGCTCAAACTGTTCAAGTATAGTGAACCTGAAGCCTAGTCCATGGCTCCAGGCCATGCCACAAAAACCCGATCAAGAAGAAATTTTATGGGTATGCCTCATATGGAAAAGTCCGACTTGAAAATATCCAGTGAACTTCGAAAAACATGGTTTGAAAAAGTTCGATTGGACCCTTTTTTAACTCCAAAGGCATCTAGAGCCGGACCTAAAAAACCCAGATCTTTTTTTCCACAGATAATGGGTTTGGATGGTCCGGATCCAGACTCAAAAAAACCAAGACTTTGTGCATCTCTAGATGTATTATGTAGTGTTTAGATTTTCATAAATAAAAAAAGTAGTTATAGTTGACATATTTGATGCTCATTATACATGATTAATTTGTCAACTGTTAACTCATCTATGAAGTATCTGAGTATTAATCAAGAAATTGTTTGCATCCAACTCATTTCAAAGGCACAACTAGTAAATCCGTCATTTAGCTCTCAAAATCGTTAAAGGATACTCTTTTCGTCCCAAAAATAAATGTCTACTATGAAAAAGACATGGTTTTAGAAATATGTGATTATTACACTTCTTATTTAAATTAAATGACAGTTTTACCCGCAATCAACAGTAACATATACTTCTAGTTCACACTATGAATCAACAATACCATACATATCCACTAGTTCGAATGTGGCGTAACTAATACACAATGTGATGAATAATTAATAGAATACTAATTATCTCATGTTACAAACGTTAAATACAAAGACGTGAATTCACATGGTGATTTCTCTTTGTAAAACCGGATAATGCATCAATCAGTTTTGTTTATCCACTTTGATGTGATTTGAGTTTGCATGATTATAGATATTTGGATGATGAAAATGTTATTTTTCTATAATAAAGATAATTATGGAATTTTGGTCGGACCTTTTGTGGATATTGTTGATAGGTGATTGAGTTGATTGAGTTGTCGGGATTATAAATAACTAACAAATTATTTGCTTGTTATTCTTTTACATGTTACAATTTTAGATCGGACAAGCAAAATGAGTATTTGATACCAATGGTTGATTGTTGCATTCAAGAATTAATCCTTATGAATTCACCAACTTAGCTGTCTATTAAACGTTTACCGGATAAGCCCTTATCACTAAGAGTTATCACTATCACGTACCTTATCGGATAACATTTACGGCCATCAAAATGAATTGCTGGTAAGTGTCTTTTACCTGGTAATCGATTACCAGGTAGGAAGGTAAAAGTCTTTTCTCTCGCTTACTATGTAAGATTCTTGGTATTTGTCATGCCTCTTACCGGATAAGATTCTTGATCATTGTTAAGCTCGCCTATTCAGTAAACATCCCCTAACACGTAATTTAAATAAAGCTTTTACTGACCAAAGTCAAATTCATTTTTTTGCATGATCATAAACAAATAGTACTATTTTCATACCTAACAACTTGTAACATTTAATTGAATACCTAGTCTAGCTAAATGGATAAAAATGTTTCTGACATTAACAGAGTCAGTGTTGAGGGACCATTTTTAGTACAAAATAACAACTACAGAGACCAAGATTAGAGGTTACGCTTATATTGTTGATAAAATTAATTAATTATCGGCAAAAAGAAATAAGGTGATTAAATCTGGATTAATGATTATTAATGGGAAAAAAAACCATAAATTTACTTTGAAATTTTATTAGCAATTACTATAACACACAGAGTTATGTTTAAGCTATTGAAAAATAGTTATTGGCTGATAATGTAACCATTGGTTCAATAATTATTAATTAATCGCGTTTAATAAAATCTAATTGATAAGCTCATTGAAAAATGAAAACAACCTAGCATATTACATTTTTATCCAATTCTAACATTATATAATACATTTCATCGTGTTAAAATAAACAATAATAAAAGTATATATTGTTCCTTATTAAAAAAAAGTATGTTTCAATTATTTATGTTTCATGTACATTCTACTTTCTAGGTCTCCTATATATATATATATATATATATATATATATATATAGGAAGGTTTAAATAAAAACTTTGTATTTTTAAAGAAACAAAGGGACATTTGTGGATCACATATGATGTGGGTCCTACATAATATTAAATCATTATTTAATATTAAATCATAAATGATTTAATATTATGTGAGACCCACATTATATGTGGTTCACAATTTGTTCCTTTAAGAAGTAGTGGTTATCATTTGATCTCTCCAACTCTCCCTATATATATATATATAAATATAATACTATTACGATATTTTTCGTATCTTAGCACACACCTCACATGTTACTATGTTAGGCGTGTAAGAATTTTATAAAAATCATCAATTACTAATAATAATTCAAGATTAATGAAAATTATTAACCAAAATAGGACCACTGATAATTTATCCACCACGTTATGTGTTTAAAAGTTCTTTAAAAAATGTTTTACAAAATAATGTATCATAACACGTTACAACGAAAGTTAAACCTTAAAATAAAGCCACAAAGGTTAATGTGGCAAATCAAAGAGCCATTGGTCTTGCGGTATCATAGCTCTTGCCTTCCTAGGAGGTTAAGGATTCAAACCTCACTAAAAAAGAGGAGAATGTGTAAATTTATTTATTATATTTGTTGTATATAAATATTACATACTTAAAAAAAAAAAAAGTTAATCTGACAATGAAACCAAGTGTTTTGACACCATAACCCATATATTAAATTATTTAAAGGGAAGTGTTAATGACACCCTTTTAACAGGGTATGCACGAAATTTATTGTACTTTTATAAATTTGAGATTATAAAAAAAAGTTTTCATAACGATATGTGTGAGAATGATTTATTTTATAGGGGTACCGTTACGAAGATGTTAGGATGCCATTATTTAAAACTAAGATCAAAAGATAGATAAATTTCAATATAATAACAGTGACGAAAAGTGGAGTTTACTCTTATGATTCACGTCTGCCATCCAATCATATCATAACTTTTCAAGATTCCACCAGCAAACCAATAATGGAGATGGTAATGGTAGTGAGTAGTGACCCTTCAGTATATAATAATTAGATTATATATATATATATATATATATATATATATATTAAAATCACTGCATGATACCTCACAAATACAGTCTAGAGGTATAGCTCTTGCCGGCCTCAATATTATATTACGGGCACTGGGGGAGTGTTAATGGAAACCCTTTTTAACAACAGTGTGCATGAAATTTTTTGTATTATAGTAAGATTTTGATGTAGATATATATGTAGAGGAATTTATATTTGTCGGGATGTCATGTTATTAGTCAGAGGCGGAACACAAGTCTTCTAATTAAGGGGACGAAACCCAACAAAACATGTTCATTGATAATATTTCTAATATCTAGTATTTAAAGAATAAAATGCAGGAGCCATGACCCCCCTAGGCCCCTATTGTGTTCCGCCTCTGCTATTAGCAAAATCTAGGGTGCTATTAGCCTTCCTTATATTGGTTATGTTTGGCGAACTAGCTGATAAGATAGCTGATGACTGATAAGGTAGTTGATGACTTATAAGGTAGTTGGTGACTGATAAGCTAGCTGATGAACAAATCATGTTTGACAAAAACTAGCTGATAAACATGTAAAATGATAAAAAAGAACATCTTGAAATAGTAGTCACTTATAATATAATTAAAATAAGTATTTAATAAAATAACATATTAATTCAAACAATATAGTAATAAATAAATAATATAATATGTTTATCTAAAAAAAAATAAATTGATTATTATACATATTATAAATTTTGGATTTGTTAAAATAAAGTTTAGAATTCTTTTTTACACTAGTTAAAATAACATCTTTTTTTAATATTTCTAATATCGGTTTTTCTTATTGATTTCAAGAGATTTTTTAAGTATTTTTGTCAATTGTCGGCAAGATGGGGTCCCTTGAAATTTTTTACTGGGAAGATCTAAGGCTAAATTTAGTATTTTTCATATTCTTTACCCTATATAATTTTTTTAACAATTCAGTGGGGTCCTTGGACCCCCCCCCCCCCCTTTCTATACCAAGTCCGCCACTGCCAGTTACTGGATGAATATGACCAATACCGATAATCTTATCCAGTAAGAGCAATGATAAGGATGGAGTGTCTTATCGGTAAGTGAGAGTGATGAATGTTACTTAGTAACGCTTACCGGGTAAATTGTTGCATACAATACCATTTTGATATACTACAATCTTACCGGATAAAGTAAGTTAGAGTGTCGAATCTGACAGGATAAACATTTGGGTAAACGGCCCCTAATAGGTGTGCTCACGGTTTGAGTTGATCGGATTGAAAGACATTTCAACAACCCAACCCAATTCTTGCAGTTTGAAAAATCTCAACCCAACCTAAACCAAAGTGCAACCCAAACCAACCCGTACGGGTTGGTCGGGTGGATACTTTGGTATATCAAAATATTCTCCTAAATGTGAATATATTGTTTTCTTTTAAGGGCCGTTTACCAAATCTTACCCGGGTAAGTGCTTACCGGCAAAATTCAACATTATCACGTATTTACCGGGTAAGATTTTAGTCCACCAAAATGTCATTGTATGCAACAATTTACCCGGTAAGCGTTTACCGTGGTAAGAGTCGCCGCAATCACTTACCCGGGTAAGATTCTTGGTCCTTGCTTTCCATGTCTTTGCTCTTACCGGGTAAGATTTTTGGTACTTATCATATTCCTCCGGTAAAGTAATATGACTTGGTAAGCGCTTACCCGGGTAAGCGTTTGGTAAATGTCCCCTTAGTCTACTCATAATTTTTTTTCATCAACCATTTGGTACAATTTATTCATATTTCTTAAATTTTAAATATATCATATTCAATTAATTTTCTCAATTTATATTATATATATATATATGTGTGTGTGTGTGTGTGTGTGTTCACGGTTACTGGAACATATATATACAAAAGAGTTATATAGATATGGAGAATAGATTGAAAATATAGGTGTATGTAGAGTGTACGTGATAGTGTAATTGTCTAAGACTATCCACATTTACAATCTCAACCAATCCAATCTCAAATTAAAATATTATTTTCTCTCTCATCCACCTCATAATATTCAACTCCAATTCAATCTCAAATTTTTCACACTCCAACCACAATCTTCTACAATCCAATCTCATCTATTATAGTATTTTATAAAAATTATATTTTTTATTTTTTATACACATAATTATTATTTTTTAATTATAAATATATAAATAGATAAAAAGAATGAACAATTACCTATTTTGAAACATAATTTTATTTTAATTATAAAAAAAACTTACCATACAAGTGAAATTAGATAAAACAACATATAAAAATAAGTACGAAATTACATATCTGAAATACATAAATAACCGTAGTTAATTATTTTGACCGAATTTTTGATGTATATGCTCAACCAAATCATTTTTAGGGCGTTATGAGCTTCCCTATTGCGAAGTGTTTGGATCATACTGAGAGCTATCAGGATGTTCAGAATTTAGAACAAAATTTGGAAAGTTTGGATCTATAAGAAATATTTGAAAGGAATTAGCAAGATAACAAGAAGATTGAAATAGAGAGAAAAATTGATGTGATGAAAATACATCAATATTGGTCTCTATTTGTAGGGAATTGAAAACCATGAATTTTGGTATATTTTTTTAGTTTTAATTATTTTATAAAAGTCTGATTTTTAATTAGATAAATTTTATATTAAAAATATCCACAAACCAATCATATTATGACACGTGTCTTAAATATTATTAAAAAAATCAAACAATCTCAAGTCATGGGATGATATGTATCGTCCAAGATTGGTTCGGCTAATTTATTTTTGTTTTTTATCTAAATTTTTGTCTTTATCCTAGTCAATGTGCATAGTCTAATGTACATATTAATAGAGAGTCAACAATCATATGAAATCGAAGAAATAACAGGTTGATCGGGTTGGATTCAAATAAAAGTAACTCAAATATCAATCGGACAACCAAATACCTACGATTAAAAAATTTCACAACTCGAATAGAAATCAGGTTGAGTTATTCCACGTTAAGTTGGGTCGATCAGGTTTTTTAGCACCTCTAGCCCTAATACAAAATTTTAGTGAACAAATGTTCTTTTAAAAACTTCGAACTAATTATGAGATCTATTATTTTCAGTAAAAATAGTCTATTTAGTTAATTAAAAAAAATGCACCAATTACACGTTTCTAAAACTATATCTTTATCATTACCGACATTTATTTTGGAACGAACATAATATAAAAGTTACTCATAATCAATCTTGTAGTTCAAATCAATACCATCATCTTATTTGTAAAAGGAAAATGACCAAATATGTAAATGCAAGTAAAGATTGCAATCCAAAAAAGAATTGCACCACTCTCCATATATATATTTGCTTCCATAAACATGAAGCATTAAAAAAAAATGCATAAAACAACAACTACCTTACAACAAACAAACTAATGCTCGATTTTTTTACCGAAATCATGATTGAAGCAGAGATTTGGGTTCGTTTGCCTTCTTTTGTAGCACTTTCAAAAACTCGATTTTGTCCAAGGGCTTTGAGTTTTCGGCCGCATGAACTTTTGCAAGACTGCCATAACTTGCGGCCGACTTGGAAATAAAGGCTATCTCTTCCTCTGTAAGTTTCCGAAGGAATTTGGCCGGATTACCTCCCCATACCTGTTGAAAAAATCAAACAGTTCTAGAAATATGTAATTATTACTTTTTTTTAATTAACTGAATGACAATTTTACACTTATTAATAGAGGGAGTAATGAATTTCTTCATTTCATAATTATATGGTAGAATTAGAAAGTAGGAAAGATGGTTATATGCACACTGATTAGAGAATGTATTTGAGAGTTTGATTGAAAATCTCATTAGAAGTATTTACTAGTGAAGTAGTGAACTACTTTTTTTTGGTAACTTTGGGGTTTGTGCCAAATTTTTTGTACCTTGGGCCATAAAGATAACAGTCAGGAAAATCCCAAGTGGCCATGAAAAGACTCAAACTAGCAACCTATTAGGAGGAGCTCTAAGGCCTAGCCTTTATTTACCAGTTGAACTGGCCCTCAAGGTTTTTTTTGGGAAGGGTGCCTCATGCTATGCCTAAACTAATCCTGGCAAATTGCAAATTGTGACCGTAAGAAATTAGTCTTATAAATTTCAGTGGCCACAATTGTTGTGTATGCCTGGAATCGATCTTTGGGCAGATGGGGATTAGAATATTGATTCCTATAACTTCCATTATGCAAAGCTTCATACACAAGGTTTCAATGGTGTTAATATATACATATATATATAGGGTCAGGTTAAGGGGAAAACACCAAAAAAAAAAAAAAAACTGAAGAACACCCTGGGAGCCCTCCATCACAAATGCATATATATTTGTAACATGCATTTGTGTATATGCACTAATGCATATATATGCACTAGTGCATAGAAAAAACCCAGCTTTATGCATTTGTGCATACCGTCTGGACGGAGGGATCCCAGGGTGGTCTTCAGTTTTCTCTTTTTTTAGCGTTTTCCCCTTAACCTCCCTCTCTCTATATATATATATATAAGAGTACGAGAGAGAGAGAGAGGAACCTGGCCACTGGGAATTCTTGTATCCTGTCGTACAAGGGCTCCAGCAGCAACCATGCCATGTTTCTCTACTACTACCCCATCAAGAAGGGTAGCTTTAATGCCAACAAATGCTTCATCTTCAACAGTGCATCCATGTAAAACAGCACTATGACCTGTATATAATATATATATATATATGGTTCACTATCCAAAACATCTAACAGTAGAGCCTCATCAAGTTATTCTCGATAAAAATACAAAAACTACAATGTTACTCACCAACAGTCACATTGTCACCGATGACAGTAGGCAGCACCTTCCCAGGTAAGTTAGATTTTGCAACATGAACAAGTGAGTGGTCCTGTATATTAGTGCCAGAACCAATACTGATGGAGTTCACATCACCTAAAACACAAATGAACGTAAGACTATTATCACTGACTGCTACTGGTACTACTTACTAAAACTACAAAAAGATGACATTATTTTAATGCAGAAAGGATATATTCTCTTTGTAAGAGTGCATAGAGGTAATAGCCGGAGAACAAACAAAAAGAAATGTTTTATGAGTGTTGTAGATATGCTATGAAGTTTAATTTCAGATTACTCACATACCTAACTATTTGTTAGGGAGTTGAGCTTAATTGTGTCAAACTTGCAATTCTGTAGCATACAGAATTGTCTTCTGCTTTCATTGCTCTAAGGGTCTGTTTGTTTGTAGGAATGGAAAGGATTTGGGGGGATTTGGAATTCAAGTCCATCACAATCCTGTGTTTGGTTTGCAGGATTGCTCGGATTTGAAATGTGCCATCCCCACCACCTTCCTCCATGTATACATTAAAATCTTCTTTCATCACCAACAAAAAGAATTAAACCCGGTAATTTAATTCTATTGACCAGTATCAAAATTCAAAACACAGTTCCTAGAACAAATTTGAGAAAATCCACAACGAATTTCTGAACCCAATAGAATAACAAATGAGATACTCAAACTTACATGTTTTAGGGAAAACTTGAGAAACCCAATTCGAAGAACATATTTGAAATAAATGGGAAAGAAAGTAGCATAGTATTAGTTAGTTCCTCACCTCCAAGGTGAAACAAGAACTCAAGCCAACCATAAGCTCAAATGTTGAAAATTTTGAATAAAATTTTCTCCGGCAAAACCATAACACTTTACTCTGGCGAAAAATCTTGAATAAAGTTTTCCATTAAATAAAAAGGAAGTACATGAAGAAAAACAATGTAAGGAAAATCTAATCATCAACTCCAACAAATCACCTAAGTAAACCATACCCACTATGATGATTACAAAACATCTACAAGCTAGAATGCAAGGCCAACATCTATTTGATGCAAGCTAAGGCCAGTATTTCAAGAATAGGCTAGGACAACAAATATAAAGATAGCCAATGACAAGCAATACAGATAGTAAAGTATGTATGTCTTAAATATCCACACATCATTTCCTATCAGAATGATTTTTTAAATATTTCTTTTGTAATTATTGTATTCCTTTGAATTAATTATGTTTTATCAATTCATATTGATATTTATCCAATGAGAAAAATGAGGGATCAATGCTCAATCATTTCCATTAAATAAAGAAAGGGAAGACAGAGAGGATCTAAGGAGCCGGTCATATACTTTGGAGGAAGAGATACAAGAGTTGACAGGTGAAGTTATAGAAAAGGATAGGCATAGAAGAAATGAAGAGAGAGTAGCTAACTATAGTATTCATTGATGATATCCTCATTTATTCTAAAACCGAGAAGGAACATGAAAGACATCTGCGAGAGATTCTTGATTTATTAAGACGAGAAAAACTCTATGCAAAGTTGTCTAAATGTGATTTTTGGTTATTAGAAGTGCAGTTTTTGGGTCATGTAATATGCAAAGAGGGTGTGAAAGTAGACCCATCCAAGATAGAAGCAGTAATGGGTTGGGAAGCTCCAAAAAGTCCTACAGAGATAAGAAGTTTTCTGGGATTGGCTGGTTATTACCGTAGATTCATACGGGACTTCTCAAAGATTGCCTCACCACTGACCGCTTTAACTAGAAAAAAAGTGAAATTTGTATGGACAGAAAAACATACAAATGCCTTTGAGAGGTTGAAGAAAAGATTATGTGAGGCACCGGTACTATCCTTACCGGAAGGGTCTGAAGAATTTGTGGTTTACAGCGATGCATCTGGATCTGGATTGGGTTGTGTTCTAATGCAACGAGGCAAGGTAATTGCTTATGCTTCTAGACAACTAAAAGATCATGAGAAAAATTACCCGGTGCATGATTTAGAGTTAGGCTATTGTTGTTTTTGCGCTCGAGTTATGGAGACATTACTTGTATGGTACACATTGTATCATCTATACGGATCATAAAAGTCGAAGTATGTCTTCGATCGAAGGAACTAAATATGAGGCAAAGACGTTGGTTAGAGTTGATCAAAGATTATGATTGTGAAATCGGTACCACCACGGGAAAGCTAATGTAGTTGCGGATGCGTTGAGCCGTAAAGAGCGAGGTGATGAGGTATTGGGCGTATTTAATAAAATTGAAGTCGTCTCGAGCTTAATTGAAAGAATTAAAGCAGTACAGAAGGAAGCTTTATTAGAAAAGAACTTGAAAGATGAAATCATGATGAAGCAACAATCCTTATTAGAAGAAGATAGTCGGGGCTTAAAGCTATTTAGAGGAAGAATTTGGGTGCCAAAAATGGGGGTATTCGAGATCTATTATTAGAAGAAGCACGTAAGTCAAAGTATTCTATTCACCCGTGAAGCACCAAAATGTATCGAGATGCGAAGTTACACTTGCGGTGGCCTGTCATGAAACTTGATATAGCAATTTATGTTGCAAAGTGTGTGACATGTTTACAAGTAAAAAGGCGAACATCAACGACCATACGGTAGTCCGCAACCGTTGGTTATACCGGAAGTGGAAATGGGATCATGTTACTATGGATTTCGTGATGGGCTTACCCAAGACGCTGAAGGGCCATGATGCAATCTGGGTGGTGGTAGACCGATTGACGAAAAGCGCACACTTCTTACCAATGAAAGAAACTTGGTCAATGGACAGATGGGCCAAGTTATACATCGATGAAGTGATTTCAAGACATGGAGTGCCACTAACCATCGTCTCCGACGGAAGATAGTCGATTCACTTCCAAGTTTTGGGATGGACTACAACGAGAACTTGGCACAAGAGTGAATCTGAGCACTGCCTATCATCCTCAAACCGACGGACAAAGTGAGAGGACAATTCAGACTCTCGAAGATATGTTACGTTCTTGTGTATTTGATTTTGGTGGGAATTGGGACGTGCACTTACCATTGGTTGAATTTGCATATAACAATAGCTATCACTCTAGCATCGGTATGGCACCGTTTGAAGCATTATATGGGAGGAAATGTAGAACACCCGTTTGTTGGTTAGAAGCTGGAGAGAAGCAATTCGCGAGCCCCGAAATGGTACGAAAGCTGAGACGAAAGTTAAGGTGATCCGTGAACGTCTTAAAGCCGCACAGACCGGCGAGAAAAGCTATGCGGATCGAAAAAGACGACATGTAGAATTTCAAGTGGGCGATAAAGTCATGTTGAAAGTGTCGCCTTG
The DNA here is from genome assembly GCA_036898165.1 of Silybum marianum. Classification (NCBI taxonomy): domain Eukaryota; kingdom Viridiplantae; phylum Streptophyta; class Magnoliopsida; order Asterales; family Asteraceae; genus Silybum; species Silybum marianum. The sequence continues at coordinate 7,278,699 of CM072542.1, forward strand.
GAAAGGGGTGATCGAGATTCGGAAAGCACGGGAAGCGAGTCCTCGTTTTCTTGGGCCTTTCACGGTGTTAGAAAAGATTGGATCCCAAGCCTACCGATTAGATTTACCACCGAGTGCAAGGTATCCATGACACTTTCCATGTATGTTATCTACGAAAGTGTTTGGCGGAAGAAGAGAACGTTATCCCGTTATCAGAAATTCAAATAGATGATAAAATGCGATTCCTTGAAGAACCTGAGGTGATATTAGATCGGAAGACAAAGAAATTGCGTCGGAAGGAGATCGGGATGGTTAAAGTGCAGTGGAAGCATCGACGGGGTTCAAATATCACATGGGAACCAGAAAACGAAATGAGATTACGCTACCCGCAATTATTTGCGTAGCTAAGATTTCGGGGACGAAATCTCTTTTGACAGAGGGAGAATTATAACATCTCATTTATATATATATATATATAATTAAAAAAAAAAAGGGGGGGGGGGCCTTGTTATGTCTAGACCCAAACCCAAATCCAAGCCCAAGTCTTTTTTTTTTTCTTTCTTTTCTCCACCGCCTTCTCCTTCTCGGCTTGCATATGAGAAATCAGATTCACTTCAACTAGAAATCTTCTTGGTCGACTATACCATCAACATCCAACAATCATCTTCATCATCTTCTTCTATTCTCTTCCTATCAATTGTTGTTAAGGTACCAATTATCTCCTCTTATACATCTAGGGTTTCATTGTGTTATCTATTTGAGTAAAATTCTTTGAATTGTTAAGAACTAGTAGTTATATTGGTTGCTTTTTTACATGAATAGATATGAATTAATGGGAGTTTCATTGTTAATTGTAAGTTTGAGAAGATTTGATCAAGAAATGGGTTGGAAGTTCCAACAATTGGCTTTCTTTATAAGTCAAACTCTTAATCTAGAATTTGAATCTTTAAATTGGTATCTAAGAGTGAAGATACTTGTAAATACTTTGTCTCTTAGCATTGTTAAGGTGATATTAGATGGATTCAAGAAGGTACTTTTATCCCAAAAATCGTTTTTGATGGGGGATTTGAATGTTGGTGTAAAACAGTTGACTTTTTTCAAAAAGTCAAACTGTTTTGAGAAAAATTCCAATTAGGTAGTTTTATGTAAAATTAAAAGTTGAGATTATAGAAATGGAGTTATATAGAGTATATATAATTGGTTTAATGATCAAATCACCTTTTCATAGGGATTTAGATGGATATTCAAAGTTAAAGAATATGGATTTTCGGTTTGAGTCAAATAAGGGAAATGTTATGTTAGATGGATTTCAAGTAAAAACGGATGTGAGAACCTTCTAAGCATATTCTAAATGGTAAAATAATCATGTTTTGAAGGTTATAATTCACGTCAAGTACTCCATAAGAATTATGGGTAAGTGGTCGGGTTGCATTACTTAGTTGTCAAAACTTGTAAAAATCATCAAAAATCACTCGTAACTCGGATTTAAGCGTGTAATACCTTTTTGGAATCGTCGGGATATATTCTACAAGTTTTTGTGATGACCGTGATGCGAGTAAGAGTTTAAATAGATCAAAAAGCTGATTTTTAGAGCTGTCCGTTTTCTTTATATATATATAAAGCATGTGATTTTTATAAATCTAAACTAAAATGGTTTGATAATCGGTACGAGTGATTTTAATGGACTGAATATGATGGATTGAATGTGTTAGTAGAATGGATGTACTAATATATAGATCATGTATGGGTTATTTAGGTGTCAAGCCGGCCGAAAGAACCATTCGGAGCCTAGATTCGCCTATTTTTGACAAAGGTGAGTTCACGTAGATTTTCTTGGGTGCACGTCAAATATATGTGTTTTATAACCTGATTCATGTTATTTGTATTGATTATGTATCATGGAAAATGTTTTATGCAAAATAAAACGAGCATATTAATTGACGAGTTATGTGGTTTTTACTTGCTATATGAAAGATGATATTTAGTTGAGTAGAATTAAACTACTTTAATGAACATAGGAGATATGTTGAGTGATTACACATATTGACGAAAGACATAGAACGTGGGACGTTCGTTGGTATATGTTTAAAACTGAGGGCTGGGAGCCCGGATAGGTGGCTACTAGGCATGAGGCCCGGGGGGCCAAGTATATACACTTACCTGGGAGGTCAAATTGATGTATGTACACGGACCTGGGAGGTCAAATGACATGTCTAAATTAGCCAACGGTATAGACGAGTTTCTTTGTGTTTCCTCGTACCGGTTACGGTTGGATTCTGTTACTTAGATCACTGATGGCACTAATTGGGAAGTTGTTACTACGAGTGATTAATTGAGGGAAACATAGCATAAGAAACTAATGTCTTTATTGATTGTCGGTGAAAAGTGATTGATTTAATTGCATTTTTAGTAGTATTTACAAGTTATATATATCTTATTGAAATATGAATCGGCTCGTTTTATTTATATAAATGTTTATAATATAACTCTTGAACTCACCGGGTATAAAACCCGACTTGATTTGTTTGTTGACGTGTGTCCCGGGGCCAACGGGTGCTAGTGATGGCGATAAGAAAAACTAGTACTTAACAAAGTAGGATGGTGCAGATTTTTGGTAGCGGTCGTAGTTATAAGAAAGTTATATTAGCATCGTTCTAGTAACTATTTGTTTGTTCCTAAAAAAAAAAAATTTAGCCCGGTTAGGTGGCATTTTGTATATGTAGTCTTTTGAAATTTTGCTATATACAAATGCAAACAGGTTATAAATGGCATATCATGATTTTACGAACGGGTCATGCCGAAATTTCGTTAGAATTCTTATGAAAATTTTAGGGTGTTACAAGTTGGTATCAGAGCGATGGTTTAAGGGAATTAGGTTAAGAGAACCTAGTCTTAAACCTAAGATTAAGATATTATGCTTAAGAATTAATCAGGGGATGTTGGACAATGGGTAAAATTCATGATAGGTGTTATCACGAAGATCTTTTGTATGAAAGTAAGTAGTTGAGGAATATTTGTATGTCTTGGTATAGGGCATATATAAGTTGCCTAGATTTTGATATATATATATATAAATATATATGTATATTTATGTATCTAATATTTCAATTCTTATCATGTTCTATTACATTAAAATTATGTGACTAGAAAGTTTTGTATTGATAAGTGTTGTTACTTTGTGTTAGTTAAAGAATGGTAAACACGAGGAGTCGGCGAGCAAAGAAAAGGATGTGCGGGGAGTCTAGTAGAACTCCAACAAATAAATTACCGTCCCCGAATATTCCATAACCGAATGCTTCTACAAGTTTGATCGGGACCTCTCATCCTAAAGGAGGAAGGCATGCATTCGGAGAATCCGGAGACAAATTTCCAAGATACTTTATTTGCCAATTTGAAGCAATTCATGGAAACGACTTTAGAAAGGCGGGAAGAATCTATTATGAAAAGAGTAGAAGAGAGAGTTATGGCCGCCGGTATCCATACCGAAAAGGTTCTTGAAAATGTGATTCCTAATTTGGTGGGGTCGAGAAAGTTGCTTTAGATACGGGTTTGCAAGTGGAAGGTGAGAAATCTTCAAAGAAGTGTACATTTAAAGCTTTTCTCGGATGCGGACCGCCGAGTTTGCGAGCGATGATGATCCTTTGGTTTGTATGCGATGGTTACGAGGAATAGAGCAAGCTTTTGAAGCTAGTGAGTGTGATGATCAACAAAGAGTTCGATTTGCATCTCAATTGTTGCGGGACGAGGCTTTAGGCGGTGGAATGTTACACGACAAACGTTGGGGCTCGCTATCACTAAAATGTTGACTTGGGATTTGTTTACCATGAAGTTAAAAGAAAGATATTGCAATGAAAGAGCCGGAGACAAAATGGAGGATGAGTTCGGACATCTTGAGAAAGGAAATCGGTCGGTAGGCGAGTATGCACGGGTGTTTACGTAAAAATTAAATTTTCCGGGACACGTAGCACCGTATGAAAGGTCGAAGATAAAGTTCTTTCTTAAAGGTCTTCCCATTGAAATGAAGACGATAGTTCGAAGCGATAAAGTATCTACCCTTGAGAAGCAATTGAAGAAGCACGAGTGTTGGAGGATGATCTAAAGCATGCAAATAGAGTACAAAATGTTGTATTGGGTGACAAACGCGGATGGGAGACACCTTCAGTAGCTCAAAGAAATTCAAGACGAAATCATCGGGTAGACGCTTTGATGACAAGCGGATGGTAAAGCGGTGTCAAAGTGCGATAGAAGACACCCGGGGATTGTAGCGGTTATCGACGATTTGTTTTCGTTGTGGAAAGCGGGACATTACAGTCGAGATTGTCATAGTCAGATTTCCATTAAGTGCTTTCATTGTGGGGAATCGGGACACCTTCGGCGGGATTGCCCAAAACTGAAAAATGTAGAACAGGGGAAAACAACAAGTACTTTTCAAAAGAAAGAGACACGGGTACCCGGGTAGAGCATTTCGGATGACGGCGAGAAGAAGCTCGAGGTGTAGGCGATGTAGTGACGGGTACGTACTTAATCAATTCTATACTGCGTACGCGTATTATTTGATTCAGAGCCAATCTTTCATTTGTTTCCATAACCTTCGCGAGCGGTTTGATGTGTCGGCTAGCATATTACGGAAGCATTAGTGGTAGACAGCTAATGGAGGGAGAGTGTTAGTACGAGAAGTTTATGATAGCTGCACAATTAAAATTGAAGGTATTTTGTTTCCAATTTGCTTGTTACCTATGACGATAGGAGGATTTGATGCAGTGATACGCATGGATTGGTTATCTGAGCACAGAGTCGATATTTTATGTTCAAGAAGAATGCTTTCCATTCCGAGACCGGGTGGAGATACAATATTGGTTTATGGGGATAAGCGAAAGGGTGACATGGGGATCATCTCTGTGATGAAAGCACAAAAATGCCTTCGTAAAGGTTGTTGTTCATTTCTGGCATACGTTCTGGATGCCAAAATGGAAAAGAAGAAGATTGAAGATATTCCAGTTGTATGTGAATTCCCTGATGTGTTCCCCGAAGACTTGCCAGGTTTGCCACCCGACCGGCGAGTGGAGTTTCGCATAGACCTCGTTCCGGCGCACTACAGCTCGTTCTCCATATCGGTTAGCTCCATCAGAAATGAAGGAAATGATGACTCAACTGCAAGAATTGCTCGATAAAGGTTTCATCCGACCTAGTTCCTCGCCATGGGGTGCTCCGGTGTTGTTTGTAAAAAAGAAAGATGGCACGTTGAGAATGTGTATCGACTACCGCGAACTGAACAAAGTAACTATTAAGAATAAGTATCCTCTTCCTCGTATTGATGATCTATTCGATCAACTACAAGGAGCTAGTTGTTTCTCGAAGATTGATCTTCGATCAGGTTATCACCAATTGAAGGTGCGAGGGGAAGATGTTGCTAAAACTGCTTTTAGGACCAGGTACGGTCATTATGAGTTCCTCGTTATGCCTTTCGGTTTAACGAATGCTCCTGCCGCATTTATGGATTTTTAATGAAGAATATAAAAGAAAAGAGGAACATATGTTTTTTCCATGGAATGTGGCTATAGTTTCTTTAAAAATGGTGCATTTTAAGTGTGGCTGTGGCTTAACTAGTGGTTCCCCTTTTCCATTTACATGTTGTCGGTAACTAACAATAGCATTTAACCAACCCGGCAACCATATGCTTCGAACCGCATTGAATGCCGGGCCATTCGTTGAAGATAAAAATATATCGAACCCATATGAAGTTTTACCCTGAGCAGATTGTATCCATTGAGCAAATATTGGTTCAATTAATATTTGCTTCTCCGGAGTACCAAAGGCAAGCATGACATTATTATGAACATAAAGTCCCAAGGCACGGAAACCCAAAAAGCGGCTGGCCCAACTTAAATGAGATATGATAGCTTCTTTACGTTCTAACATTCTTGCCTGGGTGGTTCATTTACATCGTTTCTTGCTTTCTCGTTTCCCATCCCCTCTTTCCTTCCTTAAAGAAGCTATAAAATGAAAAGAAAAAGGTGGTAAATATGGTACTATAGCCAATATTGAATGGATTTTGGGTAAATATATGCTCATTGTAGCTTTAGTCTTCTTTAATACGGAATGATGGAGGAGACATCAGGGGATATAATTTTCATTGTTGAAACCAGCGACTAAAGGATTTCCTGTATGTCCTAACCATTTCTTGCATCCCTCATTGATCTATAGTTAAATTATACAGTCTTCACTCATTCTAATTTCCATGTGTAATATGCATCTTCCTACAATGACATAGCATGACAATAAAGATTTAAAATTGCCATAGTGTTGGAACCCGTATAAGGTTTCTCAAAGAACAAGCAAACCCCTAAATGAACTCACTTTCCAGTAAACAGCTTCAAGCATAAAATCTACATTTATCGTAACATTTGGGGTTTCACATCCCTGATAATAACATAACATGTTGTCATTGTTGTGGAGATGAGTTATATATATAGTGATAAGATGACTTGTTACTAAAAATGAACATGAACCTATGATAAGATCCAAATTTCGGATCTTCTTGGCCCACTTTGTTATTGGCCAATTTATCTACAATTATTTAGATGTTTCGACTTAGCTTAGCCTGTTTTAAACCAGTTCCTATCATATTAGTACCATCATAGAAAGAAACCCAAGATGAAATAGCTCATCTTATTTTTAGTACGAAAAAGTTAAAAGCAACAATTATATATATTGTTGATTTGGCATAATCATGCAAGCATGGTTATATTATTTCGGTCTCTAATTAATCATAGTTAAGCAAAAAGTATGCACTACAAGTATTTGAATGTAAATATTAAACCAATTTTGCACATGAAAATTTTATAAAGGAATGAGATAAATAAAGCTACCATATCATTACCTCTCAGAACACATCCGTACCAAATAGATGATCCAGCTCCTACTTTGACGTCCCCGATGATAGAAGCACTTGGGGCAACAAATGCATCCTTATCAACAGCAGGGGCTTTGTCATACACGTTCATAAGAGATCGATGCCTGGACACTGTCTAGAAATATTAAGAACCCCACTAGAGTGGTTCAAAGCAAGTTTAAGCCCATAAAATCTTGAAAACATGATAATTTGGGGTTCAATAAATGGTAATAATAAACTTAAATGTGATCATGGACAAGTTTCTTTACGAAAGGAAGAAACTCCAATAGAAAATTGAAAGGATATTTAGCATAACAAAACAAGGCAATACATCATATAATAGCCCGTTAGTGATCATGAAAGCAAATGAATGTGTTAGGATACAAAAAGATTATAATGTATACATTATACAAGAAAGAAACCTAAGCATATGCCAAATCAAATTCAATGACACTGCTTTCCTATTTCTGAAGGATATTATTGTTTTCTTGAACCATCAGTTAGATTTATCTGTATCTCAAACAGAAGTATAACATATAGCGTTCTTGAAGTGGAAGGATGACACCATAGTGCAATTGCTTCTACCATTGCTTACAATTGTTCCAAAAAAAAATGATTTTGAAGTTTCTTTCTTCTAGAAGTTAAATTCAGACTAACTTTTGGGTTAGAAAAATCTTTATTTTAAAATAACCATCAACCCTGTTCAAAAAAACCAACATTTCATTTCTCAATTCGTAATTGAACATAGATTCATGTAAATTTTCATAAATGCAATAAAATACATCCATTCATAACATTATCTTCCAGCAACAAAACAATCCCACCTATATACGAACAAGTTGAGGATCACATCATCACAAAATCAACGTTCTAGATGAAGATATAAACCGAAATTGAAAGAGATTAAGAAATGGGAAATTAGGGTTGGTGGGATGAATGATTTAATACGTACATTGCTCCTTAAAGTAGTTGTTGCCCTGGAGGCGTGAACCGAGACGATCCATGGCTTGTCCAGTTTCACGGATCCAAAATCCAACTGTGTATGCTGCTCTTCCTAGGGTTCCCATGGCGACACGAAGATCAAATTGATCGTAGTTCACTGTTCGACTGTGGTAAGGGTTAACCCTTGGTTACTCTGTGTTTCCGGCCCTAAAATTGAACCAGCAAACACAACTGAAAATGCTCGGATAACAAATGACTATAATACCCTTGTTATTTATCTCATTTGACCAAAATGCCCATCATTAACGGTGTAGTAGATAGAGGGTGTCGAAAAAACCCAAATCGTAATGAAGTTTGGGTTAAACGGTTCGGATTATTTGGTTTTCGGTTTTTCTATTTCAGTTATCGGTCTTCACTAAACTGAATAAATAATTAGAGAAAAGTTCAAAAAAAACCCAACAAACTATCTTATTTTGAATGATTAAGTGATTTAAGTCCTTAAACTATTTTTTTTATTGAAAAAATCATTAAACTTTCTTATTTTGAATGATTAAATCTCTGAACTATTGATTTGAATGAAAAAACCATTAAACTTTCTTATTTTGAATGATTAAGCCCTTAAACATTTTTTTTTGAGTAAATAAACCATCGATATTTTAAAAATTAGTTACCTACATATTTTTTTAAATAAGTTACCTATAACTCACTCAAAAAAATTGAAGTAAAAATAAATTTATATGAGTTTAAATCATTTTGTCAGTTATTTTTTTTCTCTCTCATCTTATTTCTGAGTAACAAGTTTATATTTAAAATGTTAAAATATATCGGTAGAGGGACGTTCAAATAAAACCCCTCTAAATCATACAACTCATGTAACCTACTCATCCACCATCAATTTTCTTTTTTGATTTTTTTAATTAGGACAGTTACAACTTACAACCAATTAAATGATAATCGTGGACGATCAAATGGACGCTCTTGATTTGGTTTTAAAGGGTGTAGGAATGCAAGGGTTGCATAATAACAACTATCTATATCTGGATTTATAAATTATCTTAAAAGTTAGAATATTACAAAAGGAAATTATTTGGTTTACCCAATAACCGATTCAATCATCAATTAGTTCGAAGAATGTCAAAAACTGAACAAGTAACACCCTAACCACAAGATAGATTTTTTTTTAAATTTGATTTGTTGTATTTAGGCTTGTGAACGAAGACTTGTTCATGTTCGTTACTTTAATTTAACCGAACAAACGAACGGACACAAATTTTTCTATTTTATACATTGGTGGATATCAAATGTACAAGAAGGGGATGGAAACATCCTATAAGTCGATTCATAAATATATTTTCAATTACAAATCCACAATAATCAGTGTAAGTTGGTCCTTGGTTTAATCTATTTGGGTTTGGGCTTAGACTTGCGGAAGAGTTTGGAAGCAAGTTTGGACATCCATACCTACACATAATCAGTCTTGAAAACCACAAGGGTTGTGGCGTACTGGTTGAGGTCCTGAGGATGTGGTGGAATTTCCCATCTGCCCAGGGTTCGAATCCAGACGTACACAACAATTGTGGCCACTAAATTTATCAGGGCTGATGTATTGCAATCATAATTTGTTGGGATTAGTCCAGATATAGTTTGGGACACTCTTCAAAAAAAATCAATTTTGAACTTATTTTCATAAGTATAATTTTTTTGGGGTACAAAAGGTGCATCCGCTAAACTTTGAAAGGTTCTCCATGAAAGTTGGATATTAAAAAAAATACAAGGATCACCAACTATAAAATAAATAAATAAATCTCTTGAAATCAAACAAAAAAACTGCAAAAGTCTCTTGAAATCAACAAATAAAACTTAAAAATCAATCAAAACAGTGGAATTCGACGATTCACCTTAAAGGTGCATCTACTCCGTAATTATTTTGGGCCCGCCACTACAAGCTATATTTGACAAAGTACATAATATGTTTGTTGAAACTATTCATATTTAATAAACATTAGTTAATAAGTTAAATAACAATGTAAAATGGTATGAAAAGATATTGAAAAAGTTAATTGTAAAAGTATAAAAAAAATGAAAAACTGCTCTTGGACATGAAGTTTATCAACTTTTCAAGAAGTTAACTTATAGCTAACAAAACAAAGGTTTTTGCTACCTTTTTGCCAAACATGACGATAGTATACAACAAAACTCATCAATAGATGTTTGCTTTCTCATGAATCGAGGCTGGAAACTATGTACTAATTATTTTATTATTAACAACTATTAAGATAACAATTATATCGATATGATTTTATTTTGAACAAAACTTTTAAACATTTAACTATTAATTAAATTTCATTTAAACATACACAACAAATAACTTGAAACCACATATAGTGGAGGAATGCTATATGCATCCTCTTTCATATTAGAATGAGGTCAAATTATGCATCAAGACAAGTTTTGATGTTGATACGTGTAAAACAAAAATTAGTATATATGAATACATTTAAAAATATATAGGGATTCATTTAGCCTAACCCATGACAAAGTAGATAGTGAATTACATATTTGGTCTTTTCATCCCTCAAAATCATAAAGTACATTTGTGATCCACAAAACATGTCTTGGAGCCAAAATTGGTCCCTCCAACTTAACACTGTTAGTTAGAGTCCGTTAATTTGGTCATGTGCCCCTCGTGTGAAAACAATTTGGTCTTTTAACAACCCCCCCCCCCCCCTTCCCCCTTTCTTCTTCCTTAGTAACATTCACCACCGAAGACCACATACTACCACTCACCACCTATTAAACAATCAAGCCTAAAACCTAAATCAGATTCAAACCTATAAAAATTCAAAACTGATACAAAAACATTCAAACCCAAAACATATTAGATTCATAGAAAAATATCATAAAAAACATCACGTTCATTCATCAAATTTGTGATACATACAAAATCAAAATCCTAAATCATATCTTTAAATTCAAAAATTCAAGACCTTGTACAAATTTAAATAAATCTATTCATGAAATCAAAACCCTAATGTCAAAACCCTATACAAATATTGGGAGGGACCAGTTTTGACTCCAAAACACGTTTTTTTAGACCACTAATATACTTTATGGTTTTGAGAGCTGTAAACGAGAAAGAAAGGTAATTCACTCTGTAATAAATATATCATATCAAAAGTTGATTTAAATATACATATTTATATATGACAACACATGGTAAAGAAAATTACATATGTTTAAATATTTACAATTAGAATCCTTATAGTTTAGATCATCAACTAGGTAATCAAAACGAACTTTTAAATATCATACATAGACACATGTCACGAAACCCGTTACAAAACGTTAAAATGCACAACGAATTCCGCTCAAGTCCTAATGCCGTTAGCAACAACGTGATGGTTGGAGTTGTCGATGTGTTTTTTCACAACATGGAATTGTGAAGCATATCTGGACGGCGTTTCAGATGCAATCACAGGTGGTTCATTCAAAAACGCCCATCTGCTATTGATCCACCTGTATAAAACCCCCAAATACTAAAATCAGTAATTATATCGATAATAGTATGTATTTAACTAAAAAAATATGAAAATTTCGTATTAAAACTTGTTATTAATTAAAACATTCATTAAGTATGTAGCATAATAAAGTAAATCATAAGATAAATAATATATTACCAGCCATTTTTTAAAAGCTTCTTCCTACTTCCTTCTTCGTCTTCTTCTTCAATTTCAGTAATAGAATTTTCCTTTGTGGTCGGAAGGGAACTTGATCTTCTATATATCTTTTCAGTCTCATTTTTCTATTATAAACAACACTATTTGTTAAAGTTTTCTAGAAAACATCATAGTAAAACGTCTTTCCAGAGGCACTAATCCACCCTTTTTTTGGATGTTGCCGTGGGGCTTAACTAGGGGTGAGCATTGGAACTGGGTACCCGTTTTTGGAACGGGAAACGCTTCGGAACTGCCGATTCCAGAACCGGAACCGATGTGATTGGGTCCGGTTCCGGTTCTCATTTTTCTGGAACCGTTACCCGCTGGGTACCCGGTACCCGCCACTTTTAAATAAAAAATATTCTATATATTTATAAATAATAAATAAAAACTCAAACTTTCCAGTTTGCTTATATAATAATTAGTTTTTATCGAATTACTTTTGACCATTGGTTGTATTTTTTTACTTTAAGTCGGTATTTTGTGGTTTATAATTATATTTTTAACGTATGCAATGTAAAAATATTAAAAAAAGAAGTGAAACCGGGTACCCGGTACCGGTTCCGGTTCCCATCGGTTCCGGTTCCAGATTTCCAGGAACCGCCGGTTCCGGTTCCGGTTCCGGGTCCGGTTCCATGGAAAATTACCGGGTACCCGGTTATGCTCACCCCTAGGCTTAACTTCATGATCTAGTTTATCATGAAAACATCCTAATATCTACATATTTTTATTTACACTTTATGTCCTTAATTTAATAATAAATAAATAAAAACTTAACCTGATTTCCATTCGAAAGCGTGTGAGAAGATTTAAGAACATCATGTACTTCCTCTTCTTTTTTCTTCGATCTCCAATAAGTTGCAATTTCTACTTTTGTCATCGACTTATTCCTATCCAATTTCACTATAAACAACAATTGAAAATACATGTAAATTAATAATCCGTCGACCTTAAATTGATTGCTAATTAAACAAATTTTATACCATTTAACTTTTAAGGGTGAAAAGTAAAAATACTTTTAACAAAATCTTATGCAACTTAATAGGTTAGTTGCTTGTATTTCTTAAGACAGATCGGATCCCTTGCAACGCTGACTTCAACCACCTTTTTATAAATAAATAAAAAAACTACTAATAGTCGATATTAGAAGTTGAAAATAGAAATTTTATTAAGAGCAAGATTCAATAATTAAGCTATCTTGAAAGAAAAGCTTAAAAATCAATCTGGTTGCCTTAAGTTTATGTTATAATTGTAGTTTTAGAAAACATTACGACATCCAACGAAAAATATGGTTACACTTTTTAAAAACGTATTTTTTTCCAATACAACAGAACCTTGAAAATGATGATTCATGCCATCGTATATCCTATAATAGGTCCGTTTATCAGTAACCTTTGTTCCAACTAGTATCTAAATCACTAAACGTACGTATAAAGTTCTTTCAAAAAATTTAATCCGATTTTTCATAATAAAAACAGTTAAAACGTACAACTTTTAATGCATAAGATACAAAATAACACTTACCGGACTTAGAAGGCGAGTCCCAACCTGCCATTAAAGAACCCATTTCTGCTCAAAACTTCAAAATTATTTGAAATTCTTGTCCTTCTAGGAGATAGTAGTAATGGTGGTGTCACTTGATGTGTGTGTGTATATTTATATATACATATATATTAATTATATAGTGTTATATATTTGAGGATATGGTTGAAACCTTGAAAGCGATCATGGCGGCATGCATCAATAGTTTGTATTTTTTTTATCCTTTGATCTTATCTTTGAAATTATTTAAATAAAAGAAACATCAAATGTATCATGTATTCTACCTGAATTATTTTCTATTAATGTTTTTATTTTTGAGGATTTATTAAATTTGTTAAAAAAAGTCGTTGGTGTCAGGTTCAAGTCCAACTCCCTTAGTCTTGTTATCAGATAAGTTTTAAATAATTCACTCATACTGAATTCTTTAAAAAATTTATAGAACACCGGTTTGGGTTTTTGCTAAAAAATATGGTTAATTTAATATCGATTTTTTTTTTAAATAAAGAACCTATTTTTGTACAAATTTTATTTTGGAACCTATTTTATAAAAATATATTTAATGGTCTATATTTTATAAAATAACTATTTAACTATGTATAAACAGGAAAATGTCTATTTTAGACAATGTATTTAAAAAGGTTAGGTATTATCTAGTAAACGTTATATTAGTATTTAGTACAAAAATTAATAATTTTTAAATTACAAATTCTTAAATACATTTTTTTGAAAATTAGAAAACAAGTAAAATGAAAATATATTCATTTTTGACCTTATAATTTAATGTATCCTTTTATTAAAACTATTATATAAGAATTAAAAATAACTATTAGGGAATATTTTTATGGTGGAATGTGGATAAAGTATACTTTGATTGTGATAGCCATAACAATTTTTGGATATAAAGCAGGTGGTTTTCTATTGGCGCTACCTCTTTCAGCACATAGAAAAATAGATATTTAATTAAAAAGCCATCTCTATTTTCTTTAGTTTGAGTTCTTTAAATTATTGGATTTTTTTTCTATAGAAGGTTTTAAGTCATGTATAGACTAATCTTGATAAATTAGACTCTAAAAAATTAACGTTGATGAACTTAGTGGTCATAATTGTTGTCTACATCTAAAATTGACAATTTATAACTATATAAGATTAATTGGGGGTGTACCTAAGTTGATTTGTATACATACGGGTACCAAAAAGTATATGTTTAAAACAGATGGACCTAGAAACTTTTTGGTATTGTTTGGCAAAAATAAGCTAGCTTATAAGCTGATTTATAAGCTAACTTATTTTTTGAGTAATCGTTTGGATGCACATAAGCTAGCTTATAAGTCAGCTTATAAGCTAGCTTATCGATAAGCTGCTTGGAGTAGCTTATGAGGAGCTTTTTGACACTTTTTCCAATTATACCCCTAACTAATATTATTTATTTATTTTTAACATGTCCTTTTTGGTCATTTCACATGCTCATAAGCTAATTTTTGCCAAACATAACTTATTTATCAGCTAGCTTATCACCAGCTAGCTTATCAGCTACCAGCTAGCTTATAAGTCATCAGCTACCTTATAAGTCATACGCTAGCTTATCAGTCATAAGCTAGCTTATCAGTCATAAGCTAGCTTATCAGCTAGTTTGCCAAACATAGCCTTTAAGTGGTGATACCATTTGATTATAAGAAACAATGATATTTTTCATAAAATCATTATTAGTTAGTTCATTACTTTTCATATGTGAGGTCCTAGTCTTTTTTCAGAAACACAATAAATATGAAATTAAAGACTAAAAACTAAGAAAATGGCACTAACAAAATTCAAATATGTTTTTGAGATGGGAAAAAAATTCTTGTAAACCAACTCTATCAAGTGAAACTTGTGTGCTCATTCTAATTTCAAAATATATACGATGAAATATTACAAATTGGTATAGTGACCATTTTCACAACCCTATAATTTTTTACACTACGATGGAGGAATGAAGAAGTGGTCCGTGCCACCACATGCACCACATGGGTACGTCCCTGTTTAAACTAGAAGAGAACAATAGGTAGTGAGTTTGAGTCTCCTTAACCCCCGTTTGGTTTGCAGGATCTGGAATTGAATTTCATTCTAATCCTGTAGGAAAGGTCGGATTTGAAATCTGGGTGTATGCTCCACGCCAAAGCAACATGTTGATCCAATAACTTTTAAATCAACTTAAAACCATGATGAAAGTCTTCGGTAACCAACAACTTTTAGCTTGTTAGGAGCTCGCAAATCTACTTTTCTATATATGTGGGAGGAGTTGTTACAAACTCTCTCGCTTAAACTCTTGACACCCTCATCAGGTCTGTCAAATATCTTCCTACTTGCAGTCGGGGATGTGAGATTCGTCGATGTGAAAAAAAAACCCTGAAGGATTCATCATGCCCAATGAGGTTTGCCACACCATTATGATTGTATAGTGATCGACTCTAAGGTGGCGATTGTTTTTTAAGAGGTGCTGAAGTCTGAAGTCTTATTTCATTTCTGATTAATAAGAGGTGATGCTGAAGTCTAAAATCTAAATCAATAGGACTGTTTGTTTTTTGTAAACTGATAAATTTATGAATTTGTTTAAATTGTCTATTTTACCCATTAAAAAATTTATCGTGTTGAATTTATGAATACGTTTATATAATTTCACATATTTATTCATCATCATTACAAATTTTACATTTAAATTGTATAATTAACATTCATTTAAATGAAAATATACAATTGATGGTATTTAACACATTTAAATCCTATAAAATACATCAATTGAGATAGTTGAGGATCAACTTGGTAAGGATCAATTGAGAGAAATGATCGATTAAGGTTAATCGATTGAAAAACGTCGTTGCTAAAAGTTGGAGAATAATGAGAGGCAAACAAGAGGTTGGTTTACCTCTTAACAGATAACAGGACAATAATACATAAGTGCCTCTGAAAAATTGAAATAAACAAACAGTCTGAATGGTTCTATCTCTTAACGAATCAGACATAAGAGGCCATTAAAAGTTTATTCAGAAAAAACAAACAAGGCCTAAGCCTCTAATATCACTTGTAACGCCCTCAAGCCAAAAGCAACGAGCTGATCAAATAACCTCTAAATCAACTTTAAACTGTGATGTAAGTTTTTTGTAGCCCACAATTTAAGCTTATAATAAGCTCAAAAATCTACTTTTCTATTAATACGTGACATGTTACATTGGGATCTCAATGAGATCCATGGCCGACGAATTTAAAAATCCTTGGAGATAACTGTCCTTTGAAATCTAAATCTATGGATTTCAATTCTTTCCACCACATCTCACCAAAACAAACAAATTACTTATAAATAATTAAATTCCATTTAAAACCAATAAATCAAGCAAGATTTATAAAGTGGAATTCGATTCTATTCCAAATCTTACAAACCATACACATCAAATATTCCAAATTATCGTACGAAATCCAAATCCTTCAAAAAATTCCATCAAACAAAACATGACCTTATTAGGGTTTTGGAGGATTGTTTTGACTATTATATTTAGCAACTTATAAGATTAGCCAAGACAATTATTAAATAATATTAACAATTATTTACATTTTTTCTAATTATCCTTATTTGGTGTCTTCCAAAAAATATCGGCAATCCTTCGGTGAATTTATATTTTATTGGTTTATTACCGACGTTCTAGATTTTTTTTGGCAAAGTCATTCAAAAACATAGTATATCAATGAACTGTCGATGATCCATTGAAGATTACCGAACGGATATGGTCATCGGTAGTATTGTGCTGATAAAAATGTCTGTCTAGTAGGGAGAATCTGTTAGTCCGCATCGAAACATATTAACTAATAGTCGTACCAAAAACCCTAAAGCCAAATGTGTGTACGTTTTTTGTCATGATTCGGAATGAGAAAATTTTGTTTAGCTCATATTAAAAATATGTTTTACATGTATCATTATAAACTATGAAAGACAAAAGTGAAAAAAAACATCTTTATACGAATTCAAAAGTGAAGCTTTAATAAGTTGTGTTTACGTGTAACTTACTTGTAATCTTGAATATTAAGTAATACGCATCAATAGACAGTATTAAATAAAAAAAGAACTTTTAAATAAAACATGAAAAAACGCTTTCTCAAAACCATATAAAAGCATTATAACACCGACAGTCGATAGAGACAAAAAAATTAAATGAAACATTAAAATTAAGATGTATCTCACTGCATTACGTGAGTACCCTTCTACTTATTTATTATATCACTACTAAAAAAATCTTGAATCGAACTCTGTATCGATTTTTATTCCAATAATAATTGTAAATAACAACGGAACTCGATAGATCATCATCAGTCTTATTTCAGATATATCTTGTTTTTCTTTCGGTCTTATTTCAGATATATCTTATTATTTTTATTTTATCGTTTTATCCTATGATATATGAAAAAAATAAAATTGAAAAATGTAAGTAAAAAACAAAAACAAAAATAAAAACAAAAACAATACCGAGTACGATGAAAAGGAGTTCACGTGACAGTGCATAGAGTTGACAAAACCCATCAGTGTAACCGCACACCACTCCCATCACGGCTCTTTGTTTTTGTCTTCAATTTTTTTTGCTTATATAATTTAGTAAAAAAATACATTAATGGTAATTACAAAATTTTAAAAATAATTATTAACTAGTTTGCATACCCGTTGACACTTGGTTGCATCCTCTTCTGATTTTTTTTTTTGAAGTATATAATATTTAGAGTTAAATTCAAATTTGGTCCCTGTGGTATACAAATTATAACGGATAAGGTCCCTCAATGATTTTTTTAACGAATAACGTCCCTGTGGTTTCCATTTTATAACACATAACGTCCCTCCATCTAACTTTTCTGTTAAATATAACATTTTTAACATATTTTCTTTATTTTTTATTTTTCAAACCACATGGACCAAATCTATAATTTACTCTAAACTATATACATATATTTATATTTTATGTATTGTATAATTATATTTTTATTTCATTAATTATATAAATTGTCTATTTTATTATTTATATAATTTTCATATTTTATAAAATATATTACATTTATATTTTATAAATTATTTTTATTTTGTATATTCATATAATATATTATATTTATATTTTATAAAATGTTAATAATTTAATAAAATATATGAAAGGTCCAATTTATGCTATAAACATTAAATCATGTCAATATACAAATTGCATGCATGGAATATTTAAATACATAAAATATATAAAAATATAAAATATAAATATAATTTTTTTATAAAATATAGATGTAATATAATTTTAAATATACTAATAATTAATAATTCATAGATATACATATATGAAGTGAATAGAGATGGTAACGAAGGTTAGACGGTAGATTTTCAGGAGAATCATCTTGATGACATCGATGTTGTACGTGTTTGAATTTAATTTTTATATTATATTTACTGTGTATATTTATATCTATAGATTAATAATTTTTTGTATATTTAAGATTATATTATATTATAGATCTCAGTTCATTTACAAACTGGATAAAGGACTCACAAACCAATATAAAAATAATTTTTTTCATTATTTTATCCATCAAATGCTATGATTTAATTTGTTATTATACATATGTTTGTTTCACCTTATAAAAAGTTATATGTGAAAAATGCATGTAAAACTTTTACATTATGAAACAAATATATGATAAACTTTTAACTTATGAAAATAAATACATGTGAAACTTTACATTATGAAACAAACATATGTATAATAACATCTTAAATAATAGTATATGATGAAAAAAAAATATTTTTACATTGTTTTGTACGAGTTTGTACTTTTCATCCAGTTTGTAAATAAACCAACATCTTATATTATATTTATATTTTATAGAATTTGCTTTGTACTGGTATTTATATTTTATATTTTATATTTGTATTTATTTTATTTATTTGAATCTTCCATTTATGTATATAATTTGTATAATAAACTGATTTAGTGTTTTAACATAAACTGAACATTCGATACATTTTATAAAATTATTTATATTTTATATATAAATATAAATCCAAAATAAATTTTATAAAAGATAAATATAATATATCATAAATAAAGTATAAATTTTTTTTAAATAAAATTATAAGGTGCCTATAAATATGTAATATAATTTATAAAATAAGAAAATTATACAATTAACAAAATATGTAATTTATATAATTAATGAAATGCAAATATAATTACAATACATAAAATATAATATATGTATATAGTTTAGAGTAAATTACAGATTTGGTCCATATGGTTTGAAAAATGAAAAAATAAAGAAATTATGTAAAAAATGTTATATTTAAAGGAAAAATTAGATGGAGGGACCTTACGTGTTATAAAATGGAAACCATAGGGACGTTATTCGTTATAAAAATCATTCAGGGACCTTATTTGTTATAATTTGTAAACCACAGGGACCAAATTTGAATTTAACTCTAATATTTATATATAGCAAATGGAACAAACAAACAAACTCACACACTCTCCTCACCTATGGTGAGGTTTGAACTCCTGACCTCCTAGGAGACAATGGGCTCACATACCGCTAGGTCAAAGACCCTATGGTCTCTTCTGATTTCTTCTTTGCAATATTTTGCTTTAATAATTGCCCACTCTTCCCATGTCTAATGCAGAAGAGCTACTTTATTTGTTCATCTTCTCTATGAACGTAGTGTTCTTCTCTAGACCTGTCATGCTTGCATATCCAAGTCGAAAGCATCAATAAATAAGCAAACTAATGCGATGGTTTGATTGTTGCAACTCTTATAATTGTTAACAAACTACAAATTAATAGACATAAAGTGTAAAATGCGTATAATGTATGCATGTTCATGTTGATGTTAACACTAAACAAAAATCGTGACCGTGAAGAATCGGATCACTTGAGAATTACACCATCTTGTAGTAAACTTAATATGAAAAGGTTATGAAATGAAAAATATAAAAGGAAATGATATAAACTAAATTAAATAACAAAGTTTAATGGTATAAAATGTAATTTGAAAATTAAAATTAATTTTATTTTAAATATAATATTGAATATGGAGGTTGGTATGCATCAAAGTATTGTACATAAGGCAACAAAATCGATACGTCATAAAAGTGTAAACATAACCGAATAACATGCTTTATATAATAGTACAGATATTTGATAAATTCATAGGATAAATTATGGGAGATTTCAAATACAAACCAAACAATTTGTACAAACCGTACAAATTACGTTCAACCAGGCCATTTTTTTATTTTTTCTTAATTATGAGGGTTGATGTAACAACACAAAAACTAAGGGCCAAGATGGATATAATTCAAAACCCAAAATCCTCAAATGATTAACCAACCAACGATTAATTCATTACAATCTCAATCAAATAAAATAAACAACAGAAGTCTAAAGTCTAAAGTCATACAGCTAAATATTTAAACTAAAGCGAAATACTATGCTAGAACATCTTCTAGTCTTTACATCCTTCCCTTGGCTCTCTCACCTCTATCCAAGGTTCCCTTTCCTGAAAAAAGTTAGTTTTGAAAACGTGGGTTAGACCATAAGGTCTAGTGAATTCCCATAAAAACGGTAATTAGCTCCACAGTTCAAAATCAGTTAAAAACATGCAATGATTTACGAATAAATAATCATATTCTCATAAGAGATCAATTTATATAGTGGAGAAACATGGCAAGTAAAAAACAAACCTACACATAGGATTTTAACCACACCTATATATAGATTTTAATTACACCTATACGTAGGATTTTAACCACACCTAGATAGGATTTATAAAAGAACTTGCCAGTTGAACCCCAAGTAAAACAGGTAATGCACATACCAAACCCCCAAAGCTTATAAAAGTGATCATGGCAGTTTACATTTAAAAGAAGCATTTAAAGAAAGCTATAATCAGTAAGTAAGCAATTAAAGTATTCCACATTGCATTTTAAGTGATAGGAAACTCACCTGGGTTGGACACGACGGGTCCGAAGCTTAAACGGTCTCAACTTCCAAACCGAAAGCCTAAAATCAACATCAAGAAATGGGTGTTAACTCCAACGAATTACCCCAAAGGTCTTCTATTAAAGACCTAAGATGAACCGCTAAACCATAGGTCCAAACTCTAACTCGAAGCGGAAAACCACCCGACCAAACTCACTTTGAAACAGTGAGTTACGCGACCTATGTCGCGACTTCAACCCGTGGGGAAAGTCGCGGGACTTTCTGACTCAGCTGGTTCGAACCAGCAAACCCAAATCAGCCCTAAACACCAAATATGCTCCAAATACTGATTCCAATGATCCCTAAAACATCTATGATGACCATAACAAGCTCTAAAACCAACATTTAACTACATGGAATCATAAGAGCTAGATTTACCCAACAAATCAATCTATACCCATTTGAGATTGAGCTATAATGGTGGTTCTTTGATAAGGAAGCACCAAAAGATGATTAACCAATCAATAACTCATCATTTCAGTCTCAATACTCTCACTAAACTTCCAACAATAGAGTTCAACCAACATGAGAGATTTACTCAATAAAAACTTAAGGTTTTAGAACCCTTGAAGCATTTAACACTCTTCAATGAGGAAATACAGGATGGAGAAGGAGATATATACCTGAAACAATAATTTCCTTGAAAAAGCTTCTACTGAATTCTCTTCCTTCCTCCTCTCTGCGTCGCACACACAAATACCAACACAAATACCAACACTGAGTGTGAGAAAATGAGGGATTTCTCTTCTCATTTCCTTTATATACCTTGGGCCATGAATACTTAAACCCTAGCCCATAATTCAATATGGTCCAAGCTCAAAATGTAACCCATGGATTAGCAACTAATCCATTTATTAATTTCGGGTTATTACAGTTGATTAGTGAATAATATGTGAAAAAAATTTCATCAAGAACACATGGGGGTTGATTAGTCAATAATATGTGAAAAAATTTCATCAAGAACACATGAGGGTTGATTAATCAAAAATATATGAAACAAGATTCATCAAAATGAGAAATAATGAAACAATTTTATTTTCATATAGAAACAAAAATATATGAAAAAATTTCATGAAGAAAAAAATTATATGAAACAATTTTATCATGTTAAACACTTTCATGAAAAAAAATTATTAAAAAAAAACAATGAAATCATGGAGTTTGTACGGTTTATACAAATTGTTTGGTTTGTATTTGAAATATTCCCGGATAAATTATTTTTGAATAGTTGAATGTAACAAAATTTATGAACCTTACTTGTAAGCCTAGTGACACATTCTTTGAAGTTAAAGAAAGCGACACAATGAAGATCCGACCGTAGTAGCTCTTGTGCTCCATTTAGTGATGAAGAATAAAATCCCTAATTTTCCCTGATAAGGACTTTTTGAAAAAATACAGAATAATAGTATCGTAGCCGAAATCTTTTAGTTATAAGATTTCGCTTTAGGGATTATATAAACCTAAGTGGTCAAATGCAATGGTGGAGTTTGTTCCAATTTGGCCATGGTTTGTGGATTAAGCCGGGAGAATAAGGAAATGATCAAATAGAGAAGTAAATTTCCAATCTTTAGAATATGAAAAAGTTCATTAATAGTTGGCATGTGTTGTCTAAGGTTGTAGAGTTACACACAATCTGATAGGTGAGATGAAATCATGAAATTTAAGGCCTCGTTTGTTTTTTCATTTTAAGCTCTTAATCACCACTTATGTCTGATTCGTTTATATGTTTCATAACAATTTCGGAACTAAAATTAGACTTCAGACTTCAGCACCTCTTAGAAAACAAACGCCACCTAAGATTCTATACTAAAGTTTTGTAATATATCTGTTAATTACAGAAAGTTGAGCGAGAATACACGTGGTATCTCTTTTCGGACTCCGATTGTCCATATGAATGTATTAAAGCATAACAACGTTGTATCAACTATTAAGTGATGAAAAGGGTAGAAGATTCATGGCATTTGACCAATAATGTAAAAAGTAAAATTTCATGACTTAAAATGCAAGTTATTAAATAATCTAAGGACTGTTTTTGTCATATACTCTTGTCTCAAGGGTCTAAATTGTCAAAAAAGAAATCCAGCCGTTAAAATTGACGGACCACATAAAATCAAAGATCGAATAAATAAATCAAAAACATTCGCGCAAATTGGAGCCAGTTTTGAAACATCATTTTCCGAGAAGAAGCCGGTGGTGGTTGGTGGTAATGCATCTGTGATCCGCCGCCACCGTCGTCGTCGTCGGAGCTGTAATCCATCATCATACGGTGGCGGTGGTGGTGGTGGATTTCAGTAACGTCACGTACCATTCAACGGACACCAAAGCGTCTCGGATTGATCAAAGCTCGTAACGAACACAAAACAGAGAAAAAGAGGAGGAGATTCATATTCGTAGATATATATTTTGACAACTGAAAAACGAGATCTTTATTCTTCATTTCTTCATCCTTTTCCAGAAATTTTTATCGATGCTCGTTCCACATTGTAAGAAAATCCGTGTAAATTTGTTGCATTGAGGGAGACATCGTAACGTGATCGTATTTGCTGCTCTGTTTTTGAAGAGATTTCTTAACGAACTTTCGAGATCTCTGAAGAAGTGCTTAACGTATAGGTAACGTTATGGTTTCTTCGTCTTCAGTATCAATTAGGGTTATTTAATTTGATTCTTGAAGATTTTTTGTTTGATTACAGTATATAAAATATGTTTAAATATGCAAAAGAGAAAATACTAGTACTTTTCTTTATTGTCCTTGAATTATTTTGTTTATTCGATCATGTTATGTAATCATGTAGATTCCTATTGACGAGAATGTGATGCATTCATTTGGGTGCCTTTTTTAGCTTCTTTTCCCTATATACCTACCATCTGTTTGTGATAATAGCTGAACCATTATATGCTACAAAACTGCTGAATTTTATTATTATTATGTTATCTAAATTGGCAGAATTGCTTTTGCTGTTTTGCACATTGGTGGAGATTGGGGGAACACAAACTTATTGGAGAAGAGGCTTTATTTGAGCCTATACCTAACAAGTAAAGAATCCTGTATTCCATTAATGTTCATCATCTTGTTTTTTTTTGTCATTTAGATGATGAACAAACAGATTTTAGTATATGGGTTTTTATTGATCTTTTTGTCATTTTAGTTCAGAAGTTTGGGATTTGTTGAATATGTCATTCAGTTGTTTAGTTGGAGATAATACCAAAGAAGACACCACCTACAAAGAATTAAGAAACAGAATTCAAATGAAAAATGGGGTTTCTCATGGCAGATCACATATTGTTCCTGAAAACTTTAATCCAGGATCATCACCATCTTCAATCCAAGGTAGCAAATGGGATAATTTGCCGAATGAGTTGCTTCTTGATATAATCCGGCGTGTGGAGGCTGGTAAGACCTCATGGCCTGCTAGAAGAGACATTGTTGCTTGTGCTTCAGTTTGCAGGTCGTGGAGAGATACCGTAAAACAACTTGTTAAAACTCCAGAGCAATGCGGATTGATCACATTCCCCATGTCATTAAAACAGGTATTTGATCTCAATCCCAATCCCAAATGGATCATTTTTTGTGTTCAAATTCGTAAGATTTATGTTTACTTACATTCTTGAATCTTGAATCTTGAACTTTCTTCTAGCCTGGACCAAGAAACGAACCAATTCAATGCTTTATACGGCGGGATAGAGCTACTTCCACATATATGTTATATCTAGGCTTGACCCCAGGTAAAAGAATGCTATGTTGTCTTGAATGTTCTACATTTTGATCTTTAATTCATAAGTAAAGTTGGACGATCCATTGTTTTTCTTTCAAAAAGATGTAAATCGCCTCTAAATATCGATGTTTTTTTTTATAATTACAGCGATAGATGGAGAGGCAAGTAAGTTGCTTTTGGCAGCTAAGAAAGTGAGAAAGGCCATGCGGACAGAATTTTTGATATCTTTAACCGTTGACGGATTTTCTAAAGCTAGCAATACTTATGTTGGGAAGCTAAGGTTATCTTTCTTCTTTCATTTACACTCTTAGAGCATCTCCAACAACTATGCTATAATAGAAAAAATAGTAGTTTTAGCATATTTGTTGCTTCAACAGTTATGCTATTCCGTATGCTAAAATAGAGAAATGAGGATAGAGATTACAAAAATCTCTAAAGTTAGAGAAATTATATCCAACCAATTAAAACTATTGAAGTGACAAATGTAGGAGAGAAATGATATTTTATTAAATGTATTGAATATTTTATTAATATAGTTTAGATAGAATCGCTAAAATAAAATAGCTGTTGGAGTTTGATTTAATTTTTTTTAGAGATTTTGACTTTTCATATTCTATTATAGAAAAATTATAGCATAGCTGTTGGAGATGCTTAGAATTCCATATCAGCTAGACATAATCACATAATATCTCTTCTTTCCTAGAGAGCTCTTTTGTAGAGTAATCTAACGAGATTCCAGATATTCTCTCGTACACTTCAATTTATGTTCATTTTCATATACACATTTTATAAATTTTATATAAAATGTGAAACAGTTCAAATTTCCTCGGCACCAAGTTTTCAATTTACGACGCGCAACCTTCTTACAACTCTACAAACAAGCCAATACTTAAATTTGGTTCGAAAAAGGTATCACCAAGGGTTAAATCTAAAGTAGCCACCATATCATACGAGCTTAACGTTTTACGCACAAAAGGACCAAGAAGAATGCATTGCACCATGAAGTCAATCCCCATTTCAGCAGTCGAAAAAGACGGTACCGCCCCTACTCCACCAACGTTTTTAGATCAAACCGATAAGGATTCAATCGGAAAAAACCACAAAAACGAGCCAATTGAATCATCGGTTTTTCAGAAAAACGATCCATTGATTATGAGAAATAAGACGCCTAGGTGGCATGAGAACTTGCAATGTTGGTGTTTAAATTTCAAAGGTCGTGTTACAGTGGCATCGGTTAAGAACTTTCAGTTGGCGGTTGATCCATCCCAAAATGGTCGAGCTGTAAAAAAAGATGATGTTTTACTACAGTTTGGGAAAATCGGGAAAGATATCTACACGATGGATTATAGATATCCGTTATCTGCATTTCAAGCATTTGCGATATGTTTAAGCAGCTTTGACACTAAACCGGCATGCGAATGATACACTAATATTATGTTTGATCGATTTACGAGCTACATCGTGCTTTTTGGTTCATTAAGCTAGATGTAAATATTTTATGTAAAACAAGGCTCTTTTAAACACATTTTTTTTTTCAATTGAGTTGTGAGAATTATAAAGCTTTTATGTTCTAATTCCCAAAAGGGCATAGGTCGCTACAGAGCCGAGGTCCCAAACGAATGGGACCTACCAGGGGCGGTGGCGACCATTAACGGTTCTAGTTTTTTAGGGCATCCTAAAGCTTTTTTCTATAACCGTTTTAGGGCTGAGACTTGGTGACATCTGGTTTGGACCAGAACCTGAACCTAATCAGGGTTCAAACCAGGTGGTACCTGGTCCTACTACCTGGACCGGGAATATAGTGTGGAAAAGAGTAAATTGGTTTCCATTATGAATTATTTTTTTAGACCACCGAATTGCACTATTTCTTACACTATACCTAATTTTTGGACCAAACTCTCTCCAACTAATGCACTATTTTTGGCACTATGTTAGTGTTTAGAATAATAGTCAATTTCAGAAAAACACTATATTCATTTCATTCTCACTAATTTTTTAAAGTTTTATATTATAACTAACAAATATATTATATTTTAAATTATATAAAAAATATAAGCACCATTGTTCGTGTTTTGTTCGTTTTACAATTAAAAATTTAAGATGCAATATTTTTTTTATCTTAATATAATGATGATTAAAAATACCTCTTATTTAATTGGACTTAATAAAGAAAGTTAATGGCTATTAGACAAAAAAACAAAAATCGTTAGAACTGACAAACGTGAGGGATCAAATATAAGTTTTTTTAAATTTAAGGATGATATCAGTTAAAAATTACGAATGTTAAGGACCAAAATTGAAGTTTACTTCTAATTTATTTTTGATATATGTAGGTAATTTCAATAGGAGTATAAATTTTTAGTAATTTACAACACAATAACATATTCAACATTTTTACTAAATTTAATTTGTTTTGTATAATTTATTTTAAAATTAATTATAAACTATAACTTAGTTCAAATAGGATGAGAGTAAAATTATTATGAAAATATTAAATCCACAAGTACAATTATAGAGTTAATAAACATAGGATGTTACTCAAAATATATGTAATAGAAAAAGAAAATTAACCTCATGAAAATTTATTTTCTTTTCCTAACTTTTAAATTTATTATTACTTAAATTTAAGGTTGACATGAGGTTTATATTTCTTTTTTTACTCTTATTAAAAACATGAAAAATTATTTTCTTTATTTCAAAATATAACTCTTTTTTTTTTTAATTTCTTTTCTTTCTCAATTCAAGAACAAATGTAATTGATATTTTTTGGACTTCATTTTAATCAACTATTTCTAACAATTAAAACTAAGAGAATATACATTCAAATAATCTTATGTGTGATGTACATGATTATACTAAAGAGTAAAAAAGTAAATCCTTATGTATGATGTACATGATTATACTAAAGGGTAAAAAAGTAAATTCTTATGTGTGATGTACATGATTATACTAAAGGGTAAAAAAGTAAATTCTTATGTGTGATGTGCATGATTATACTAAAGGGTAAAAAGGTAAATTTATAGTCTTTTCATTTTATCCTCGTATAGTTTGGGAGTTTCAAATACAAACCCTCTAATTTTCTGTTTACTTTCATTTTATCCTCTATACGACTATACATATATTGTCTCTTTTTTCGAGTAATCAGTTTCTACGAGAATACAAAAAACAATCATCGCCAACATCTGGCTACCAATCGTTGTTCGTCTTTGTCACCATCAAGTCGATTCTCGTCATCTCCTAAGTATAACATACTAGTTCATAATATCAACATCCTCAGGGTTCAATGATCCACATGAACACACAAATCCATACGTACACAACAATTGTGGCTACTGAGTTTATCAAGGCTGATGTCTAGCAATCATAATTTGTCGGGATTAGTCCAAATCGAAGATAAAACAACCGTTTTACGTTTCTTATTTAATGTCCGTATGCAAGTTATTGGTAGTTTGTTAAAATTCAACTAAACAGAAGATGGCGCGGTTCAATAACTTGAAAACGAGAAAGGCATAGCTAAACTTCAAAAAACGAGTTAATAAACAGAAACGGTATCTTCGACCTCTATACTTACTTAAGTCATGTTTGTAAGCAACTTAATGGAACTTACAGCTTATTCGGTCAGCTATACATGACATGACTATTTGGTAGTGGCTTAATGATATAGAAAGTGGCTTATTCATTAAGCTTCTAGGGAGAGCTTTATGCAGAAAGCCAAGTTTTTTTTTCCAAGCCCGCCCCTCCCAATTAAAAAACACATTCCTTTAAAAACCCTCCAAAACAAAAACCTTCCCAATCCATACAGATTAATCTACATTCTACACAGACAACTTTATCCATTAATGCAAAACCAACCAAACAGCCCCTTAAACAGGCCTGAAAACTCTGATTTTCATTGCTTTCAAATTGTAAGCAAGCTCCTGAATGTTTGGAACTATATATAAAGTGGTCCCTACTTAATGCTTTTGTTTCCGAACAGTCTTGGTTTCTCGGGCAAACGGACAGACAAAGTTATATGACATAAAGCAGCTTAATGAGTTTAATGACATCGCAGCTTATTCGGTCAGCTATACATGACTGTTTGGTAGTGGCTTAACAATATAGAAAGTGGCTTATTCAATAAGCTTCTAGGAGGGAGCTTTATGCAGAAAGCCAAGTTTTTCCAACCATATATGAAAAAACCCTCCAAAAAAAACCCTTTACAATCTATAAGGATAGATTAATCCACACAGACAGCTTTATCCATACAGGACGTAATGGAAAACCAACCAAACAGCACCAAAGCTTAACAAGATAAATAAGCCTAACTCTTGAAACTTACATGGTCAAAATATGGGCATAAATATTTAAGATTATATTAATAAACTAGGGCAGGCGCTTATTTTTAACAGCAATCATAAAACACTGTTTCTCATTATGAACTTAGTGTGTCAAAACAGAATGAAATAATGTAACAAATGTAGTGAAGACTAAAAGGTGATATAAGGTTAGCTAACCAATTTCGCATATTAAAATTTTAATTAAAATACCAACAAATAACAACAAATTCCTTCTGAAAGAACGACTTACCAATCTCACTTCTTGATGGTTTTGATAGAACTGCTCAATCGTCGACAAAATCAGCAACATAAACTATCAAAAAACTATTTCATGGACAATCTCGCACGGCTGAACATCTCAGAAGCCTGTAAAGTCATGCTCAGCTGACTAGATGCTTTAAATCCCTGGGCTGTCATTAAGCTACTGAATCTTTCAGCATCCTTCCGAAATTTACCAGCTATGAGAGCATTTATAATTTTCTCAAATTCCTCATGCCTTAGTTGGTCTTTATTAGCCTCAAGAACCCCTAACGCTTGAAGGGTCTTTTTCTCCTCTTCAGCTCTAGCATACATATCACAAAGACTTATATGAACATCAAGTGGAGGAGAAACACCCTTTTCAGTAAACTTTCCCAATAAGTCTTCAACTTCATCAATAAGCTGCAACTTACTCAGCCAATCCACAAGCACAGTGTAAGTAGCAACACCATGCTCAATACCATCCTTTTCGAGCTGAATCAGAAGATGCAAACCTTTATCCAATAAGTTCTTATTCGCATAAGCTGCAATCATTCTAGCAATACACTTATCATCAGGCTTGTATCCAAGTTTAATTATATCGTCGAAATGATTCCTTGCCTGATCAGCATTCCCTTTTCGACTATAAGCCTCAACAAGATACGTACACGACTCCAAACTTGGCTGATATCCAGCAAATTCCATCCGAGTATTAATCCTGGCCGCTCCAATAGAATCAGCATGCTGAGCATATGCCTTAAGCAACGCCAAATAAGTGTTTTCAGAAGGTTTAAAATTCTTTGTCTCCAAATCTCTCATTAAAGCCTCACCCGACTTCAGATCACCAGCGTTAACATAAGCCATGATCATAGAGTTGTAAACTTTAAGGTCGGGTTGAAACCCTTGGCTTCTTAAGCTTTCAAAAGCCTCTTTTGCAAGATTTAGGTTGCCTGCCTTGCTATACATATGAACCATTGTGGTTTTTGTTAGGATATCGGGTATGATTCCCTTTTCGTTCATCTTTTTAATAATTCTTTCAGCATCATCTAACTTGTTATTCTTGGCATGGGCATCAACTAATTGTGAATAATCTCTTACGTTACTTTGGAAGGATTCTTCGTCAAGTAGAAGTTCTGCAACCTGTAAAATGGAGTGTCAGTGACTGCAATTCCATGAGAAAATTTAGATTGGTTACCAACATAAATAACCAAGAGCTAAAACTGTTCAATATATTGTATTTTGTTTGATGATGTATACAACAAAAATAATGAAAATTGTAGGAGCAGTAATAAAAGCAAATTACAAAACAAATAAATAATTATAAGGACAACTCTATTCAAAGCAAAAGAACGAATAGACAAACTAATGAATACAAAGTCTACATGGTACAAAGATTACCAAATCTAAATCCACATCGACATTCATAGACACCATAACCAGTGACCGAGTAATCAGGTTTAGAGAAACAAAAACTAATGCTCCTTCTGCCCCTTGAAATTTACACTGCTGGACTCATTTAGGGGCTGTTTGTTTACCTCTTAACAGTTCCATTAAGAGTCAGCCTATGAATCGCTAAGCGGTGAATCCTGTTTGGCAAAAAATAAGTCTGCCTCTTAATGGTTCCAAAACCCTCTGAATCATTTTGTATCCTGAACCTCCCTTAACCATTAAGAGCCCTAATTACATCCTGAACAATTACCAAACAATTATATTTCATTTTGCATTATATCATAAGAGCCTCTTAATCATTGTGACCACTTGATCATTGTGGATCAAACCCTTCAGCAACTGCCAAACAGCCCCTTACTCTAGAAAAAATTGTTTGACCATTTATCAAACATGTAGAGTACTCGTCAATAAAGACACAAATGCACTATATACGTATCCTTTAGCTCCAAGCTAAAAGCATCTATTCAATGGTAATGGTGTTGACATGCAATTGGCTTAAAGAAAAAAAAATTATTGAAGAAAAAAGAAAATTTGCACCTTTCTTGGCACATCCCAGAAAAGGATCCTGAACTTTCATGTAACATAAGGAGTGGCTTTCTAGAAGCTGTTCATGTTAATTGCTAAGAATCATTTGATATTCAACATTTTTCAGTATGTTTTGTATGGGGAAAAGAGAGGTGAAAATGTGATCATGTATCCCATTTACTTGATGTGTGGATAATTGAGATGGGACCCCAAAATGGAGAATTGGGACAAATGGTGTAAACAAATAGCAATAACAATGAATAATAACAATAAATGTTCATATAAGGAGCTGGTTAAACCTTTGTGATTCACTTCCATACTGCACCATAAATAGAAATATGCTCTCTTCAAGTTATTATTCACAAAAGAAGAAAAAAAGCTAAATACCTTCAAGTACAGTTGATCATTCTTTTCTTTCAATCTATCAAGCAAAGCAATCCAGTCAACCTTACTAGGTTCTAGCAGCTCTATCCATTCAGCAATCAGTGGAGAAGGGTCATCATCCACTTGTAATGAAAGTATTTTCTCTGTAACACTCTTGCATTTCCCAGATATTGGCTTTGGTTCCTGAGGCCATATAGATCCTCCAACCTCATGAATCTGTTCAGCCACTTCCGCCCATTTCGGTTTTGAAAGATCAAGACCATAAATCTGGTACTTTATTTTTCCACTCCTTTTCGGTAATGAAACTCCTTGACCATCATCTTCTTCTCCCTCAACACAATTATTTTTTGAAGCTTCACGAATTTCGGTTTCCATTTCACTCAGATTTGCTTCTGGTTCCTTGGCCTCTTGTCGCATAAGCTCCAATGACTCATAGAACTCACTATCCTCCAATTTCTCGCGAGCCCATTTAAACCTAAGCTCTCTGAGCATATCTCCTCTGATCCCTATTTCACCAGCAAATCTGGTCATTTCTTTAACTTCCTCTGACTGAAGAAAACTCTTCATCTTTTCCTTCTTCTTCGCCTTCTTCATATCTTCTAAAACCACATTGCTAACCTCCCATACTGTCTTCCACAAATCCTCACTGAAATCCTCTGACGCTGAGGCTGCTGCAGAGTCGATAAAATGCTCAATATTACCCTCCTCCATTTCCGATATAACTTTTCCAACAATAATTTGAAGCATAGCATCAATATCTTTCTTATCAGCATCGGTATAAACCTCAGTGAGCTTTCCACGCATAATCCATACGAATCGAGATAAGAATTCATTCATAACCGCATCATCTTCCTCTGTGTCAACAGAAACATTCACTAATTCTTTGGCATCACTCAAAACAGTTTCTTGACCAGAGTGAATAAATCTATAGAATGATGAATGTGCCATTTGGGTTTTAGGGTTTCCAAATAGGGAATCGGCTTTACGGGTGTCTGGAAGGTAAAGCAAAGGGGAAATGCAACGAACAGTAGAAACTTCTCTGTAATTCCATGAAGGAGTTCTTCTACTGTTAAACCTTGAAACTTTGTTAATTGTAAATCTCGATAAAAAATGCTTCAGATTCATTTTTCTACACCCTTGATCTTGCTTATACAACGACAGACAAAGCTAAAAAATCAAAAATCAATCTGATTTATCCAGGAACCCTAAAACAGATTTTCATAAGCAGGTAAATGTGCAATCATCTGAACTGAAACAAATCAGAAATGCATCAACTGCCGTATGTCAGATACGCTCGAATAAACCCTAATGATCCAAGTTGACATGAGAAGAAGTGCAAAATTATTAGAAAAAGCAATCAGAAAACACATATATTGACCACCAAAACACCAAATGATATATATATATATATATATATTAAATTTGCATACGAATCTGCATATTCTCACCTGAAAGCAATCAAGCAGAGAGCTCCGTTTTCGTTTAACTCCAGAGAACACTGCACCATGGAGCAAGGAAGGCTTTTGCTAGGGTTTTTCTTTTTGGTCATTGTATAGATTACATTTTCAGCCCCTATAGTTTACACGAGTGATAAAAAAACACCCTCTACTTTAGTTTTCTTATTTAAACAGTTCAAACCCATTAGTAGTAAAAAATAAATATATGTTATATTTAAGAATAAATTACAATTTTGGTTCCTGCGGTTTGTAGAAATCTTCAGAAGTGGTTCTTAAAGACTTCAATTACTACAATTATCGTCTATGCTGTTTACATTTTGCTTTAAAAATAGTCTTGAGTCACTGACCTTGTTAAATAAGTCCGTTAAGTAAGGGCAGTTATGTTTTTTTATCCATTTCTTTGTCTTATGTGTTTTTTCCTTACCTAAAGGACCAAAATTGTAGTTTACCTTTTATATATTTTCATTTATACTTATACTTATAGTTGAGTTCCGATGGGAAGGAGAGTTAAGGTAAGAAATGTAAGAAAAAATCTCCACTCTTGGTTGCACATTAAGCTGAGATTCATTAAGATGAGGTGCACCGAAATGCACCGGATCAACTCCTTTTTAAAGCGCAATTCATAGGAAGATAAGAGATTAAAAGTGATCAATGGTTCAGATCTCTTCTTATGTTTCTCACCTTAACTCTTCTTCTTACATGATCATGTGCCTATACTTATATCGAGGGCTCATCAAATTCAACCCCTTAAATGTTGCAACCAATGTAACCTCATCTAACACCACACAATAATACAATCAATGGTCGGGGATAAAGCAGTTCTGATTAAAAACAGAAAAAACTCCTTACAAAGGGATGATCTACGATTATAGGATTAAATTTTATTGGGTTGCATTGGTTCCAACATTGAAAAAGTTGCATTTGATTTGCTTATATTTATATTTATACTTATACTTACATTTATATTTACTTTTTATTTGTTTAAAAATGACCACCATTTTAACCATATCTATAAGATCATCTCAATCTAAAGGTTTTAGATGGATTTTTTGGTTCTTTTTTTTCTGTGCTCACTCCTAATCTCATCCTTACATTTAGAGAAAATATCTGGGGAAATCTTGAAAAAAAATAACCAGAATACCACAAAACAGATATAAAATGTATCAAAATTAATGTTAAATTACATATAATAAAGTGCTCGTTTGTTTGGTACAATTTGTTTTGCTCAAATTTTTATTATATTTCGTCAATTTTTGATTAAAAAATGGATGTGATATTTTTATTTTTATTTTTAAAAGTGGTTATTACCACCATACAAGAACACCTTAATTTTAAAAATTGGTTATTATATTTTTATTTGAATATTTAAGAAAGTTTCATATTTTTTTTAATATAAGTTGATTTTTTCTAATATGTTTTTTAAAACATTTTTAATTTTTAATATAGTGTTTTTTTAAACACTTGTAATGACTAATCAATCTTATATAAAAGGATTGGTATTCGCATTTTACGTTTTACACTCTACCTCACTTATAGACCCTTTATAATAGGGGTTATGAAAGTCAAAAAACACTAGCATTAAAAACCAAAATTTGTTTAAAATAAAAGATGAGTTATTGGTCGATTTATGATTAAATAAACATTGAAATAATTTAATAAATAATATAATTTAAAAAAATTAAGAATATATTTAGTTTTTTGCACATGGCCTTCAAAATATAATGAACGAACCTGCTCCAAAGTTCTCCATCTTAATAACATTTTTCTCAAGCCCTACGAACGCATATTTACTTGATCCTGGTGACATTCCCACCATCACTTCCACAAATCCGACAATTCATGGGTCGAATACACTATCATCTCAGCATTTTTGCATACTTCTCCTCTTATGCACCCAGATTCCTGATCTTTATTCCTCTAACTTCCATAAATCAACATCTTGAGGCTTTGAAACTACAAGTTTCTAATCTTCAAGCGGCCCACAACTTTTTTGACAAGATTCTTGGTGAGAACTTTAAGCTCCAAGAGAAGATAGGAATCAATTTGGTTTAATGTTTTATTACCTATTTGAAATAATTCACCCTAAAGTCAATGTTCAGACCACCATGGTTCAAATGTTGTTCCAAGATAATCCAACCTCCTCTCATCCTATGTCCTTCGCACTTGAGGATCAAACAAAAATGATTTGAATTGAAGAACATCATAAACGAATATATATCTTTCTATGGCTTATTTTCACACAAGTTGGCAAGCTTCTTTCTTCTTCAGGTGCAATTGAGGGGGAGAAATCTGACTCAAACCGTTCCAATAGCTCAGGTAAAGAAAAGACCAATAAACAAACAAATAAAATTGAGGGGGAACAAGTCACAGAGATACACCAACCATGTGAGGGGGAGAAAGCAGTTGAAGACCATCATCTAATTCCTTATTTAAATTTAGTGGACAAAGGGAAAGGACTAAATGAGCTAGGAGGATGAAGTTGTTGAGAAGAAAGCAAGAAAGGATACCCTTTGAAGAGCAAGAAATGATTAAATGGACTCAATTCGACTCCAACCACCTAAGAAAAGAGAAATTGCAAGGATGAACTTCAACATATTTGATGTTTTATAAACCTTCATGCATGACTCTTTAAATCATGCCTAGATAACTGAAAGTTTACATTTTTCAGTATTTAACTTTTGCACATTATATGTTATTCCTTTTGTAATCCAAAACCAAAAAGAAAAAGGAAGAAAAAAGCTTTCAAAAACATATGAAATACATAAAAGAACAAAAACTAAAGAGGCAAAAGAATCCAAAACAGAATATATGAGTTCGGATTTATCTTTCTTATGAGTTTTAGTACCGTTCTATTTCCATGTGTTATTCTACATAATATATCTATTTGTATTATTAACAAATAAGGGAGATTGTTTGTCTCAACTATTTGATTTGATAATAATACAAATACATTTGATATAACACTTAGAAGAATTCTTAGAAATGGTGTATGCATTAGAACAATTAAGATTAACATTTTTTAATCAAATCTGTCAGGATATGTATCCGAATTGGCAACAGATAATAATCCTATCCGGATTTGGTAACCGGATTCATTGCACGACTTGGTGATCAGATTTGTATCAAGACGGTGTCCAGATTTGGTAGATTTGGTATATGGATTCAATATCCGATTCCAATATTCGAAAGCCAAAAAGATTCTAAATTCGCGGCATATGATTTTAACATTTCATAAAACAAAAGTCTT
The DNA here is from genome assembly GCA_036898165.1 of Silybum marianum. Taxonomy (NCBI): domain Eukaryota; kingdom Viridiplantae; phylum Streptophyta; class Magnoliopsida; order Asterales; family Asteraceae; genus Silybum; species Silybum marianum. The sequence continues at coordinate 7,315,126 of CM072542.1, forward strand.
GTTGGAATATGGTATATAGCCTGTGTCTCCGAAAGAAAATAGATAAAATTTCTATTTTGTAAAAGTTTTAGCATTATGTGTATTGATTCAAGAATAAAATCCTTCAACAAAGTCGAATGCTAGTTGAAGAGAAGCCAAGATTGTCACGAAAGCGGATTGATTTGTCATTTACCCGAAAGAAGATCAATACAAGATAAAGTCAAAAAGTAGTTTGACAAATACTACTTTTGGCAAACCGATTTTCGAATGCAAACTTAACCAACATGTTTGGCTCACCAACTTACCAGTTATTGTCCTTGTATGGGAACATGATAGGCATGTGACCCTCCTAAATCTAACCACAAGTGTACAGGTCGAATCAAGTAATAATGTACGGTAAGTACGAGTACCGAACCAAGGGAACCAGAGACTAAATAACACAATAACTATAATTACTATTAACTGGATGATCAAAATTGGATGCTTGGTTGATTGACTAATTAATCAAACTAAGGAAAACCTTTGAACAATTTTAGAGAACAAAAAGTTGGAAACTTTCTAAAGAGAAAGCAGTTGGGAGTTGGGGTTCTAATGGGTTTCACATGGAACACATATATTGGAATTAAATCAGACAATCCACTTAATGAATACGCAATCACTAAAACTCCTGTTATACTCTCTCGAGTCATAACAGGTTTTGTTCCTGAAAACATTCGTTTTATCTCTCGATCTCGACGTATGTAAACATAATTTTTTTGGAACAAGACTACAATACCGTACTAAGATTTAATTGGTATATATTTATCCAAGTTCTCACCTTTGGCATATGATCTCAATTCTAGTTATAAATTAATTCTCTCGAATTTAACTCAAAACGAATAAATCAATTGAAAGCTGATTAGACTTTCAACAACATTAAATACAAAAATCATATGCTTCATTAATTTAGAAAGTCTAGCAAAAATCCCAATAATATGCATTCATATGCTTACACCCAAAATTAACCCAACCCCCAACATCTAGAGATTAGTTCATATTAGGGGTATGGAAAAACAAAGCAATAAATGAATTCATGAATCTAAATAGTTGTCTCTCGAACAGAAATCTAAAATTCGCAAGAACTCCCCTTGAATCGCAATACCCACGAACGATGGATCGATCTCCGTTGATGTAATGTGTCACGATGGGTTCGTTGCCTCAATCCCTCGTGTTCTCAATGAAAAGTATCTCCCAAAATCGCTTCTAGTCGTCCTCTAAAAGATAGAATGCATAATCCCCTTTAATTCTACTTGAAAAGGTGTTAAAATACGACTCCAGGGTCGTTCACTGGTTAGGGCGCTGGTTATAAGTCTAGGGGTGTAAATGATGCAAGTCGAGCTCGAGTATCAATATACTCGACTCGAACTCGATAGAAATTTCTCAAGCTCGAACTCGACTCGAAAACTCGCGAGTAGTTGAAAACTAAACTCGACTCGAACTCGATTGCACTTTTTCAAGCTCGAACTCGTTTGAAGCTCAAATCAAGCTCGAGTTCGAACTCATTTGAAGCTCGAATCAAGCTCAAACTAAGCTCAACTATTGAAATTTATGAATTTTTAGGACTTTTTCTTGTAAATTTTAAAACTTAAAGGTGTTTCTTAAATTTTATAAAACTAAATATATGAACCTCAAACTTTATTATCAAAAAGACAAAATTACAAGATTCATTCACCTCACTCTCTTTTTATAGCACCCATTCATCCTTCCCTTACTACATTTCTTCCAATGTGGGACAACTTCACTAACACTTCTATAGTCTTTTTTTGTCTTTTTTAACTATGATTTTAATTTTAATAAATTGATTAGTTTTTATATTAAAAAATGCACAACTTTGTTCAAATATCTAAAAATATACGATATTTTAATTATGTTTTATTTTACAAATTATATTATAAAACTGATTATATTTTAAAACGAATTATATATAAAAGAATCGAGTATCTCACGAGTTTTTCAAGTCGAGTATTGGATAACTCGACTCGACTCGTTAATATGCCGAGTTCGAGTCGAGCCTATTCGAGTCGAGTGTTGACCGAGTTTTGACCGAGTCGATCTCGAGTAACTCGCGAGTTGTCTCATATCATTTACACCCTAGTTATAACCAGTGAACTAACCAGCCCGAGATTTTCCAACCAACCAGCAACCTAACTAGCGACGCAACCAGCCTTGGCCATTGTTTTACTCATAATTACTCCGTTTTAGCTCTGATTTGGCTCCGGAAAGTACCGTTGGACTCCTTGTTGAATTCTCTAACCGAGCATACCATAAGCTTTTGAAATTAAGCCCAAAATACCAGATTCATCGTATCTCTCTTAATATCTCTGTTCCTGTATAAACTTGCACTAAACTATCAGAGAAACGCCTCGTTTGCTTGGAAAACGAGTTGAATTACACGAAAAGTGGTACTAGAATAACACCAAAAATGGTGTTATCACTTATTAGCATGTCAGGCAACATAAGTTCTAAAGTACTATTTTATTAGTACCATTATTCCTTTACTGTTCCTTTTGCATACTGAAAGATGAATTGTGTTAACAAACGTCTACATCACTTTCAAAGGCTGAAATGAGGAGTATAAACATGCACTGATCAACAAATGGGAGGAAGACACACGTTCAAGTTGAACAACAACATTTAATAAGGTTGCGTATGGTTCGGTTCGGTTTTTGGCCAAAACCGAACATTCGGTTTTTAAGAATCCAAACCGTTCGGTTTTCGGGTTTTTTCTGTTCCGTTTTTATTCGGTTCGGCTCGGTTTTAAAAATGAATGGTTAAAATGTTTTGGTTTTTGGTTTTCGATTCGGTTTTTGGAAAAAAATACAAACATTTCATATATCTTTAAAATGAAAATTAGGTTTATATATATAATAAAAAAAATTAAAAACATTTCATAGTATTATATATATAATAATAATAAAAGCTAAAAATAATTAGATTTTTTCGGTTTGGTTCGACTTTTGGAGAAACCAAGAATGTTCGGTTCGGTTTTTCGGTCGGTATGGGAACCAAAACCGAAACCGAACCATTTGGATTTTCAGTTCTCGGTTTTCGGTTCGGTTTTCGTTTTTTTTTTCCGGTTTCGGTTCGGTTTTTGGTCACCCCTAACATTTAATGCAATGATGATATAAAAATACATACTTGTCATATGTTGCAACTAACTTGTGTTGTGAAAGGAATCCTAAGTGATAGTTTCTTAGGAAAAATCGGCGTCAACCATCTTTATGATTATATCAGTTCTTTAGATTTGAAATGATACCTTAATCTTCTACTCTTTCAGTCTTTAAAAAATTCGTGACCAACCAAATTGTTTAGGACTGGGTCTTACTTCATAGCTTCTGCATCAAATCTGTAATTATTTGTAATTCAACCCTTCTACAAATATTTTATGTGTTAGTCATTATCATTCCAGGACCAATATAGATTGATGACAGGGCCACATTGGAAATAAGGGATGTGGAAAACAAACAAGATATCATATTGCTAGTGATCTACATGACCTCGACCGGGAGACAGAAGCATGAGACCCTTATGTTACTAGAAATCCCGTTCTTTCTCAAGCTTTGATGCCCAAGTACCCTAGGGTGATCAATACCTAAAACCTATAAAATTCCCGGTTTTAATACCAAAAATCGTGGGTAGACCATGGATGAAAATCACAAATTCATGGTTGTTACACATATGCATTACTGTAACAATTTCTTTTATGCTTTATTAAATTTTTATACTATAAAATGTTGCATTTTTTTAAAGGAATTGTTTTTAAAGTGGATTTCGAGAGGGCGTATGATAGCATGAAATGGTCGTTCCTTCTTGAAACAATCAAATTCATGGGATTCGGTCAGAGGTGGTGCTTGGATTAAAGCGTGTTTGGAGTCATCGTCTCAATTTTGATTAATGGATCTCCCACAGAAGAGTTTAAAATGAAGAAAGGATTGAGGCAAGGGGATTCACTTGCTCCATTCCTATTTCTAATTGTAGCCGAAAGTCTAAATGCTCTAATGTCGGAAGCAAAAGAAAAAGGAGCGTTGTGTAAAATTGGGAAGAGACGACGTAAATCTTACACACCTCCAATACGCCAACGATGCGATTTTTTTCGACAAATGGAGTATCAACAATATTAAGAACCTGATGAAAATTCTCCGGTGTTTCTATTTATGCTCGGGCCTAAGGATCAATATTGGTAAGAGTAAATTGTACGGTGTAGGAGTCGAAATAGGATATATTCAATCTTGGGCGAGAAGCTTGGGTTGCGGGTTTGGTGAACTTTCATTCGTCTATCTGGGGCTTTCCGGTTGGTAAGTCTATGAACAAAACTGAAAGCTGGAAGGAAACGGTGAAGAAAGTGGAAAATAAACTATCATCTTGGAAGACAAAATTGATCTCTTATGATGGAAGGCTTACTTTGACAAAATTGATCTCTTATGATGGAAGGCTTACTTAGGCAGTCTATCTCTGTATTATTTCTCGATCTTTCGCTCCCCGAGAGGAGTGATAAATGAGTTAGACAGGGTGAGGAGCAAATTCTTTGGGGGGGGGGGGGGGGGGAGGAAACGGTCAATATTTGAAGAGAGGGGTGGCTTGGTTGAAATGGGAGAGGGTGCTTAGAAGTTTCAAGAGAGGTGGGCTCAATGTGGGTAGTTTGCAATCATCAAATTGGGGGTTATTGGGCAAATGGTGGCGGAGGTTCGTAATGGAGAAAGAGGCATTGTGGGTTAAGTTGAAAAAAGTATCTATGGTAAGGAAGGGGGTCTTCGAACGGGTAGACCTAGAAACGAGGGGGGTTATTCGGTATGGGGAAACATCATTAGAGTAGGTAGAGAATTGGAGAAGGTGGGTATAAATTTTGAAGCAACCTTTGGGAAAGAGGTGGGGAGAGGGAACGAGACTAGTTTTTGGGGGAATAGATGGATCGGAAACGAGGTGTTGGGGGTAGATTCAAGAGGCTATACCAACTTGAAACTAAAAAGGAGGATATGATTAGTGATAAGGGGGAGTGGATTGGAGATAATTGATTGTGGAAATGGAGTTGGATAAGGAAACCGTGGGGTAGAGAGTTGGGAGAGCCGGAAAAAATAGACGCGTCGGTACAAGAGTGGAAACTGAAAATAGATGTAAGAGATTAAGAGAAATGGGTGGTGGGAGACGAAGGGCGATTCACGGTACAACAACTAAAAGTTATGATCGATGAAAAAGTGGCGGTGATTGGAGAATAAGTTGAAGAAACAAAATGGACGAAGCTGCTGCCAAAGAAAGTGTGTATTTTCGTATGGAAGGCCAAACAAAGAAGACTTCTGTGCAGAGTGGTGCTCGACAAGATGGGTCTGGACTTGCATTCAGTGTTGTTCCCGAGATGCGGAAATGAGATTGAATATGTGGAACACGCACAACTACAGTGCCAAGAAGTGAAGAGGGTTTGGCGAATGGTGTTTTGATAGTGGAATCTGAATGAGGACGATTTGGAGCCAATATATGCTTCAATCGGTCTAACCCAAGCTCAGTCGAGCAACTCACCGAGATCGGGGTTATGGACAGAAACAGTGTGGGCGTTCGTATATATGATATGGCATCACCGCAACCAAATCGTATTTAAAGATGATAAAAGGAAAGTGGAAGAACGATTTTTCGAATTCCAACTCTGGTGCTTCGAATGGATTAGCAGAAGAAGCAGCGGTCGAAAGTGTGATTGGAACGGGTGGGTGACAGACCCGATTGGAGTGCGGTAAAATTGACAGTGGCTCAAGGTCGTTTCTGCAATAGGCATAGTCTTTCGATTTATACTTTACTGGCTTCCTGTTAATGTTTTTTTGTTATGGTCGTGGTCTTATGTGAAATTGGTTTCTGTTTGTAATTGAATTTCTGGTGGGTTGTGTTGAGTGTATGTTTTGGTTTGTTTAATGATATTCATGCTTTTAAAAAAAATGTTGCCTTTTTTTATTTCGTTTATTTTATTATTGAATATGATTTTGGATTCAATTTAACATATTTAGCCATAAAATTTTAAAATTATTTCGTAAGGAATTGTATTAATTTTTAGTTCTCAATTTGCAATAACATTTTAGTGTTTTACATCTCATGCATGGCATAGATACATAACTCATTGTTTATAAAGCATTTAAGTTATAAAATTTGTAGAAAATTTTAATTTCAAGAATACATTTATACATAAATACAAATCACTGACGTAGCTTAAACGATGAAATACATATAAAGTGATATTTTTGTATTTAAAAGAGTCCAATAATTTCAAAAGTACAAACACGTACAACTATTAGATCATCTTAGACCATAACATAAAAAACTCATTTCAACTGGAACGACATACTAAAAAAATATGCACGCAATATATATTACTATAACGTAACCATTACTAAATATTTTATCTACGAACATTTTTATGTGAAATACGTCGCCAAAGGGTGATTCGTCACAGTAGTTGGTGGATAAATTGTTGATGGGTAAATCCCTCGGTGATCTGTTGCTATTCTCTAGAAAACATCGAATTTTACTGGAACCATTAGTATTTCCTTGGTAATTCATCGGTTATTAGGAATGATGATTTACACCGCCCCATTGGGGTACTCGGTTCACCAGCCCCATTCGGAGCCGGGGATTCCCCGTAAAAACGGATATCGGGGACGGGGTCAAGGATCCCCTACATGTTAAAAACCGGTGTTGGGGCTGGGTGATGTATTTCTCAACCCACTATGTCCCTGTATGTATATATTAACAAAAAAATGTATATTTTTTTAACCAATTTCACCGTTTTTTGAACTATTTATTGGTGAGTCGGGGATTAGCCGGGGATAAGCACAACAAAACCGAGGACGAGGATGAGATGGTGAAACCGGGGTCGGGGATTGCATTTCCCTGCCCAATCCCCGCCCCATTGTCATGCCTATCGATAACACCCACGGAAATTGCCTAAATGATTATTGTAGGTGAAAGTCATTTGTTTTGTAGCGCACACATTTTGTATCATTATATTATTTTATTCTATTAAACTTAACTACATTTTGTTAAATATTTCAAATTATGTTTTTTTAATTGTTATGTTGACCAAAATTGTAACTAAATTATACCCATTGTTCTTTTATTTTAAATAAATAATAACTTAATTATATTAAATTTGAAATCAAAAAACGTAAAACAGATAAACTACAAAGTCTATTAATTAATACATATTAGATATTACTAAAATACTAAATAATGGTAAGTTGGTAACAATAATAAAGTAATCGGATGTAAGAAATGGAGACCATTAAAATGATCGTTAACTATGGCGGGTGTTGTTCATCACCACCAAATGTTGGCCATTTTGCTAGCCGAATGAAAAGAACATGTCGATAAATGTACTATTTAATTTAATTACCGGCTTATTGGAGATGGCTTGAAAACTCTTAACTTTGTTAATAACAAATCAAACCAAGCTAATACATTATATTTATGGTGACTTGCTATTTTATTTGGTGCTTTCGTAATAAATCTTTTTTTGAAAACTTTAAACCGAGGTTAAGTGATTTGTTTGATTTCATTGTCGAAAATTCTTTTAGTTGGATGATTCTTAGACGTAAGGAGAGCCAAAAAATCATTGTTGAGTTAAGAGCTTCCCCTTGTAACTGTCTCGGTATGTTGTAATCTTTTCGCTAGGCCCTTGCTAGCTTTGAATTGTCGTTTAAAAAAAAGCCAAACTAACCCATTAAATTCCACAATAAGTTAATGTCTGGAGTAGTTAATTAGTACGTAGACCATGCGTCTACCATAAGGGGGTATTTAGACCGTTTTTCATGAAAACGCTCGCCTTGCAAAACAAAAAGTAAAAGAAACAGATAAGGAATATATAGGTGAGAGTTTGTGACGCAGTAGGAAACGCGGAAGCGGATCGACAAACGTCGAATCCAAAGAAAATAGATCTTACAAGCGTAAGAACTAACGAATAACGAGATAAAACTCGAAATACTCTCAAAGAGAAAGAAATATTATTGAATGATAATGTGTTTTACAAAATATACTTTAACCCTATTTATAATCTAAAACTAGGAAAAGATTATTAATAAACTAAGAAAAGATAATTACTAATAACTAATAAGAATAATCCTAATTATCTATGGAAACTTAAAAGATAACTCATAAGGAAAATAATTAAATAAGCAAACTACAATTGGAAAAGGTTATGGTGAAGATGGAATGCATGTCACTGCGGTGTAGCCACCAAAGAAATGAAAACCAAAATTCAACAGTGGCTAAAGTGGGTTTCATGCGGGTATAAGTCGCATGAAACTCACTTTTGTTTCTGTTTGTTTTTATTAATTTGCTCTTCGATTTTCATCACAACCCGCTCTACATCAGTCTCCTCCACTTCAGAAGAACTCGACCCCGAGTTCTCTTCAAAAGAAATCATATCTATGGAAAGATATGTGGTTGGCGTGGAATGGCAGAAAGCATAACAACAAACAGTGTGTTAGGCGCCTTCCAATGCGGGTATAGCCACATGCTACTCGCCAAGGGGGTTTGGGTGCGGGTCGAGCCATTTTACACACACGTTCTTTTCTATTTCCTTTGTCCGATTTCTGACCTTCGGGCTTTCTTCGAACTCGTTTCCTTTTTCTCCAAAGATCGAAAGAAACTCTCGTTAACCTCCTAATTCTCCATGTATCAGTCATCCTCACTTGAAAAGAACTCGACCTCGAGTTCACTTGAAAATCATCTTTATTCTTCTCTCCCGAACTTCTATGAAATACCAATTCATATAAATAAATTTCTTTCTTTGAAACATGATCTATAAATCGGTCGTTAGATTTCAGAAGGGTTGAAAAATCGTCACGTTTCGAAGGACGGTCTTGTGATTGCTTCCACATAAGTGAGACTTTGTCAAACTCGAACGTGTAAAAAGTTTCACAAACTTTACCGGGAATTGTCTCAGTTTGATCTGGAGTCTTGGTTGCTAGAATAGAAACTTTTCCTTCACGATCATCTTTCTTGATTTCTTGCGGTAAAGATTTTGTTGAATCGAAAATATTTTCAACCGGTTCACTTTTGGTTTCTGGTATCGAAAACCCGAAATCGGTTGTCGATTGTGATGACGGTTTTGTTGACTCGGGAATGTCCTCAAAGTCTTTGAGTATTTCGTTAATCTTTTCCGGATACTCCTCGTTGACCTTTTCGACACTCGGTAAGCTTTTTTCTCCTATCGGGCAAAAGACTCGAGTTTCTTTGAAAGAACTTTCAAGAAGTTGCTCATCGGAGGTGACGATTAGAAAGTTCTCACCTTTCTCTTCCAAAGCAATGTTGAAGTGGGCTACAGGTTCTTCGATCTCGGGCACTTCAATTTCTTTGATGGTTGATTCGAGATCGGGCTCGAGCATTTGGGTCTTAGTAAGGATTTCTTGTTGTGGCTTGGTTATGAGTCTCGAGCCTTGCGGACAATCCGAATACACTTTGTTGTGAAGTATTTGCTCATAGTCCTCTGGTAGGAAACGTTCCACCATTAGTTTCTTCATTCTCCTCCATGAACGTACCGGCCACTTTTGTTGCCTTTGTCGTTGGGTTATTAGTTTGTCCCACCATACAGAGGCGACACTCTTTAACCGCAAAGCAACCATCTTTGTTTGCTTGTCTTTCGGGATCTGTACGATATCGAAAAATCGATCGACCTTGATTTGCGAGTCTAAGAATTCTTTAATGTCCATGGTTCCGTAGAAGTACGGAATATCGTCCTTCATTCGGTAATCGTGGTCTTTTCGGGGTGGCTCGGATTCCTCATCGGCTTCAGATTTGGAACTGGAACTGACGGTTGGTTTTGATCGACCACCACGTGGTGATCGGTGGTGACTTGGGTGTCTGTGTCTTCTTCATCGTTCGGTGTTGCGGGCATTGATCTGGTTGTTAAAGTTGGTTGATATGGCGGCGAGGGATGCGGTAAAGTCCGCTATGATCCCATCAAGATCCGCTCGAGTAAGGGGTTGGTGATTTGCCATCACGAAGGTGAAGAGACAGGAAGTCTGTGCTCTGATACCAACTGACGCAGTAGGAAACGTGGAAGCGGATCGACAAACGTCGAATCCAAAGAAATAGATCTTACAAGCGTAAGAACTAACGAATAACGAGATAAAACTCGAAATACTCTCAAAGAGAAAGAAATATTATTGAATGATAATGTGTTTTACAAAATATACTTTAACCCTATTTATAATCTAAAACTAGGAAAAGATTATTAATAAACTAAGAAAAGATAATTACTAATAACTAATAAGAATAATCCTAATTATGTATGGAAACTTAAAAGATAACTCATAAGGAAAATAATTAAATAAGCAAACTACAATTGGAAAAGGTTATGGTGAAGATGGAATGCATGTCACGCGGTGTAGCCACCAAAGAAATGAAAACCAAAATTCAACAGTGGCTAAAGTGGTTTCATGCGGGTATAAGTCGCATGAAACTCACTTTTGTTTCTGTTTGTTTTTATCAAATTGCTCTTCGATTTTCATCGCAACCCGCTCTACATCAGTTTGTTCAAAGAAGCAACACTAGCAAATGTAAGGGAAATAATTTAAGTAAATAATAAAAATTAACAAGAGCATGTATAGTACTCAATAGCACAGTTGTACGGGACATAAACTAAGACTAGTGTATAACAACCATGTGTGTTACATAGTTTAGACAAGAAATTGTAATAACCCAAGTTTCAATTTATTTAATCTTGGGCTTTACGTTTTAATTGTTGGCTAGAGGTATTTCGGGTTCAAAGCGCATAGTATATATGTAAAGAGAAAGGGGGTTTTACCTCATTTGCACCTTTCATTGTGAAAATCAACACTTTGGTGTGTGTGTGTGTGTACGTATTTGAGCTAAGAGTTTTAGAAGAGAATGGTTTTAGAGAGTTTTGCATTTGGAGAAGAAATCAAGAAGGTTTCACCAAGTCTTGAGCAAAAAGTTAAAGCTTTTATTGAGGAATCACCTTCTTCAAAGTGTAACTCATCTCTTTCTTGTTCAAGATCTCCATTTTTGGTTGATTTTTTGGATTGGATTTGTAGTATTATATTTGTTTGGAGTAAATGATTGGGGTTTTTAACTGGTAAAGTATCCTAGATAGATTCAACCAATGAATCCTATCTAGAGAACCCATTGTTATAAGTTTCCATGTGCTATTCAAAGTTACTATTAAAAGTTCTTCTTTTAGGTATTTTTGGTTGGGAAGTTGGTAGATTAACCTATGTTTGGGTTGGGTTTTAGCTTTTGGATTGTTATTGGATGAACCCTCAAGTATTGGGATTGAGTTTGGTTGGTTTTAGACTTTTAAAATCGAGTTTTAGGCATTGGAAAGGGTTTTTGGGAAGATTTTCGGAGCTGGGAAAGAAAGGGGCAAACCAATGCCTGACAGAGAGTTGCACGGGATGCCCCGCGGCTTGAGACCGCGAGCAAGGTCGCCCAACTCACTGTCCGACGCACCTTGTTCGGTTTGGTTCGTTTCTTGTACAAGCTCGTTTCGACGTATGTGTTAGGGGTTTATCTTAAGGATCTTAAGGGATGACTTTTAGGGTGTCTAAGATGGTTTAACACTGTAACACCTTAGACAGATCCCATATCGGCCGTAGACAGGAGTGATGTTGGGTTCATAAGTAAACATTGGCCTTCCTAAACATAACGCGTTTTGGGGCCACACACAAGGCAAATTCTTGGAACTCTGTGGTTAAGCGTGCTTGGGTGGAAGTAGTACCAGGATGGGTGACCCCCTGGGAAGTCCTCGCCAGGTCGCCAGAAACAAATCCGTGCGGCTTAGGCCAAAGTGGACAATATTGTGTCGTGGTAAGGCGAGATGTTACAAATGGTATCAGAGCCGCTCCTGTGCCGTTCGGGATGTGGGGCAAACCTCATCGAGGACGATGAGTCCCTAGGGGGGGTGTTTGTAACACCTTAGGCAGATCCCATATCGGCCGTAGACATGAGTGATGTTGGGTTCATAAGTAAACCTTGGCTTTCCTAAGCACAATGCATTTTGGGGCCACACGCAAGGCAGGTTCTTGGAACTCTGTGGTTAAGCGTGCTTGGGTGATAGTAGTACCAGGATGGATGACCTCCTGGGAAGTCCTCGCCAGGTCGCCAGAAACAAATCCGTGCGACTTAGGCCAAAGCGGATAATATTGTGTCGTGGTAAGGCGGAGTGTTACAAACACCAATTCATTGACGTCCAATTCAGGTGTTCGGTTTGGATCATTTTGCCGTTTTAGTTGTTAGAACGGTGTGTTGTGATTCAGACGAGTTCCCTTGACTTTATAAACTTTATAATTGTCCTTAGATTTTGAAATTACTCTGATTATGGTATTTTGAACTTGAAAACATGTTATTTTTCATAATAAAATGTTTTATAAATTGCTTGGTGGAGTTGTTGGATTATATCATGATGTATGTGGTTGTTTGGACATGCATATTAGTAGTGTACCTTGAGATTTTGAAAATCTCTTAGGAGTTTAAATCCGTGAATCTCGAATTTGTTTTGTGGGTGCATTGGACTTGCACCATCTTAGGTCATTCTTTAATTCGTATGGGAATTGTGCGAACACAAAGCTTAGTCGCATGGGGAATTGTGCGACAAGCGTTGGGTTATACGACTATCGTGCATGATTCCGTTTGGGAGTTTTCATGACTTCCTTTGTATTGAATTGTTGCTTTTATAACCGTGTGGGGAATTCAGTAGGCCTTTTGGTCTATCCATCGTTTTTCAAAACTTAAAACCATTTTCAGGTAAGACATATGTTGAGAGCTCTTCTAAGGGCAAAGGAAAGCTTTGAGCTATAGCTAGTGAGGCATGAAGACTTAGTATATGACTCGATAGATAATTTCTCAGCTGTGGAAATGTATTACCCGCTGCAAACTTTGAGATGTAATAGATTTTAGATTTTAGATTTTAGACTTAATACTTAGTGATTGATTGTTATTTGAGTATTTCATGTCTTGGTGATTGATTGTTATTTGAGTATTCTACGTCTTGGTGATTGATTGTTATTTGAGTATTTTATGTCTTTTCAAAAGTATCCTATAAAATAGCTAATATGACACTATATTTTAAAAACGTCGTAAAAAACTTGTTAAAACACCTAAAAGCGTCATATTAACATTTTGTAATACTTTTAGATAGGATGTTTTATGATTTGGTCTTATAAACTTGTGTCTTATAAAGTATTCTTTTAGGACATCTTTTCATTTTAGGTGTCATATAAAGTCAATTTTGTTGTAGTGACCCCTATGTACTTGAAATTTATGTACTTTTAATTCATTGATAATATAAAATTTTGGTTTTGTTATTGATGGATGTGAAGATGAAATCATAGGTACGAGTGTCTTTAACAATACATATAGATACCACATTAATTTTATTATAAAACAATTGTCATTGTGAATAGGGATTTTGATGTATTTTTCATCGTAGCTATTAACCCCAAGAGAGACGTAAAACAATACCTAGAAAAAAATTGGCCTAATAAAAAGACAAAAAAGAAAGCAATAGATTTTCACTACTAAGATGGAAGGCTTTCACCTACGGACATTTCCCTGGGAAATCAATCGCTAAAGAGTGATCCGTCACAAAACCGTAACAAAAGTTGGTGTCTAAATTGTTGGTGGGTAAATCAAATCAATGACAGATTACCCAGGAAATTCCTGGGTAATCCGTTGGTATTTTCTTGAAAACATCGGATTTCATCGAAACCATTAGTATTTCCCGGATGATCCGTGGTAATCATCTATGGAAATTTTCCTGGGCATTTTTTTGTGGGTGAAAGTCATTTTTTTGATAGTGTTTCGAAATGACCCAGAGACATATCAATTTATATTATCCTTAAAGAATTGCCAACAAATTAATTAAAATCCAATTTAATCACAAATTTTACTAAATACCAAGTGATGATTAAATGACTTTAGCCAACCACAAACAACCTTAAAATAAACCTAGAAGTTGATCAATTAGTTTAAAGGGTGGATCAAACCGAAACCCTAACCTGAAAGTTGATTAGTTTATAAAAAGTGGACCCTAAACCTAAAAGTTGATTAGTTTAAATTAAAAGTGGATGAAAGACTAAAAACCTAAAGCTATAAGTTGTTTGGTTTAAAAAGTGGATAAAAGAGAGTACTAATCCTAAACATAGAATTTAAGAATTTTTTTTAATAAAAACTAGAACTTTATTACGGCAAGCAAGCAAACCAGAAAGATTTAAGTTGATTAGTTTAAAAAACGATTACTAACGCTAAACCTAGAATTTAAGATGTTAAAAAAAAATAGAAACCAGAATTTTATTACGGCTAGCAAGAAGCTAGTAAACGAGGAACAAAGAGTACTAACCTTAAACCTACATTTGTTTTTTTTAAAACAGAAACCATAACTTTATTACGGCTAGCAAAAAGCTAGTAAACGAGAAACAAAGTGTACTAACCCTAAACCTACATTTGTTTTTATTAACCGAAACCAGAACTTTATTACGGCCCAAAATAGGTGTGTATTCGATAGTTCCGTCCCCCATCCTAAGGACTCTATTCTTGATCTTATTGTCGAGAAGTCTTTTTTGTTGGATTTTGGCTGTAAAAAACCCCCATTGTGTGTGGAGTTGTTATCCTACTAACTGTATTAAAACCTTGTAATATTGTTGTTCTTTTGCTAGCGGCTTGCTAGCTTTTTTAAGATCATTGGTTGTTGTTTCAAAAAAAAATCTAACAAACAAGGAACAAATAGTACTAACCCTAAACCTAGAATTTAAAGTCGATTAGTTTACAAAAAGATTACTAAAACCCAAACCTAGAATATAAAGTTAATTAGTTTACAAAAAGATTACTAACCCTAAACCTAGAATTTAAATTTGATTAGTTTAAAATAAAAAGAGTACTAACCCTAAACCTAGAATTTAAAAAAGTTGATTAATTAGTTTAAAAAAGTGATGGATGAAACATGAAAGAGAGAGTATAGGATTAATATATATATATATATAGGATATGTATAGGAGATAGATAGATATACAGATAGATGATGAGAGATGGCTTGTAAACCTGGGTTATGGTTTCTCATCAGTTGGTCAGTACAATGGCCACACATACAGCATAGCAGTAGCAGTATGTATAATAGTAATAGTAATAGCAGCATCAGCCAGCAAGCAGAAGTTGATAACCAAGTACCAACGCACAGACATGGAGGATGGTGAAATTTTACAGACAGAAAGAAAGAGAAAGACTAGTGTGTGTGTGTGTGTTTTATGGAGGTGTGATTAGTATGTGAGAGAGAAAGAAAAAAGATAAAAAGAAATAAAATAAAAAAAGAGCATCGATTACATCACTCACACGCAAAAGAAAGAAAAGAAGGTAAAAGACATATTAGGTTTGGGGGGGAAAGCATGGGAAGTTGGCAGAGATTTTGCAGAAGGCCACATTACACACCACAGTTTTTGTGTGATTGAGAAAGAGAAAGAGAAAGAGAAAGAGAAAGCCATGTAAAATAGTGGTCTCTCTCTTCTGCAATGCAGACAGACACACCATCAGTGGACCAATCCTTCATTAACTTCTTTCTCAATTATCATCCTTGGTTTTTCCCCCTCATCAATGCTAGCTCATATATACATATACTCATCATCATCATATTATATATATATATATATATAGACTTGGGATCACGTGAGGACCCGTGACACCACTTTTTTACACTTGAAATTTCACAGCAAAAACATTGTGAAGGTAAAAAAAATATGAATCTTTACAGTGTTCTTGCTGTGAAGGTAACTTTCATAGTGTTTTTACTATGGTAACCTTCACAGAGTTTTTGCTGTGAAGATTCAGATTTTTTTTACCTTTACAGCGTTTTTTGCTGTAAAGTTTCAAGAGTAAAAATGTGGTCTTACAGGTCTCACGAAAACAGGCTGGTCTCATGTGAACCCAACCCTATATATATATATATATATATATAATACCCTTTTAAAATTCAAGTAACATAACAATATATATCACTACCTTCAATTCAACCATCAATTAATACACAATTTTTGATCTTTCATCTTTAAAACCACTCAAGATTTTTGACTTCTAAACATCATACACAATTCAATGCCCATATAGATACATATAACCATAAAGATATACGAACAGGAATCGGACCTACGAATTTGTCCAATGGGCGAATTCTTAGGTTTGACTCTGCTGGCCGGATACACTTTCTGAAGAAAAAAAATCGTCTTTTTATCTCTTAGTTAAGGGGGTTTCGGAATCAACAAGCCATCCAGGGGGCCAGGGTCGTCCCCTAAAAGTGCATCGAACCTACGAATTTGTCCGTAGATAACATTTACAAAAGAGTTAATTAATTGAGGTTATATTTTTTTATACAATGACATAATAATTGTTGGGAAGAAGATTAGATTTGATATGCATAATGGAAGATCATAAAAGTTGATGATGGGTCACCTCAAACTGTAAAAAAAAAAGAATCAAAATGAGGGGTGGAGTGAGAATGGAGAACAACACTTTTAAGAGTTGAAAAAATTATATAAAAATATGTTAAGTGTCAAAAAGTAAAAGAAAATAAGTAAGAGGGGGGAAAAGAGGCAATAATGAAGGGAAGGGAAGGGAAGGATGGAAAGGAGGAAGAGAAGGAGGAGGAGGGTTTTGTGGGATGGGACCAAGTTTGCAGGGCGTGGGTGATAGCCCCCAACGTGACTTTGTCGGTCTTTTTGTCCATTTTCTCACCATATTTTCTTTTATATATATATATATATATATATATATGTTTATATAGGGAGTTTAATTCATGTGAATTGTGAAACTAGTCTATTTTCGTAAGAGTTATGAAACCATATTTATATATTTAAAACTTTACAATAAATACTATGAAGGTAAAAGGAAAATTTGAATCTTTACAGCAAAAACACTGTCAACAGTGTGTTGCTGTGAATTTCAAATGCAAAAAAGGGTCTTACGTGATCCCAATGGTCTATATATATATATATATATCTATATCTATATATATATATATATATATATATGGACGTATGATCGTGTAAGAAAGAGTTAATGTGATAAACGTAAGAAAGGATCTGGACCCCTGATCATCTTTAATCTCAAACTCACCTATGATTTGCACTTCATACTAGGAATTGATCGGTGCATCGCGGTGCATCTCATCCTAATGTGCATCCAAGAGTGGAGATCTTTTTTTACGCTTCTCACCTTAACTTTACTTCTCACCGGAACCCAACCTTATATATATACAAGGAGGTTCAGGGGAAATACCTCAAAAAAAATAATAATGAATAACACCATGAGAGCCTTCATCTACACAATATGCATTTGTGCATAGACGTTATATATGCATACAAATAATTGAAACTGTTTTTTTCTATGCACGAGTACATGTTATAAATTACCAGTTGGAAGACTCCTTGTTCAGTTTTTTTAGATTTTTCCTAAACCTGACCCTGTATATACATATATATATATACAGAGAGAGAGAAAAGTTCAAATGTGAACTCAAATTTGGTTGTGAACGTGAGGACAAATGAGAGCGCGACACGTGTCTGAATTTGTATTATTCAAACTGAATAATAAAAGAAATATCCAAGTTGTATTATCATTCAGTCTGAATAATAGTACATTCATAATGAATGTAATATTATTCAGTCTAAATATTTTCTTCATTATTGATCAGTCTGAATATGACACGTGTCGCGCTTTCATTTGTCCTCACATTCACAAACTAAGTTCTCATTTAAACCCGTCCCTGTATATATATATATATATATATATATATATATATATATATATATATATAAACAAATTATTTTTTTACTGTTCAATAAATCGAGTAAATGTATACTATAATCATTGATGTTACCACCGACTTAAAGTAACATCTTTTGGTATTGAAAAATTATCACGAAGAGATAATTGTATTACAAAAACACATATATTTTCATATGAAAATCTTGATGGATATATTCAACATCTTAAATTTGAAATTTAAGTACATAAACTATTTAATAAGTTAGTACTATACCCACGTATATAACTCGAAGTAATTTAAACATCATTCGTCTATTTGTTTATTCATATTCAAAACGGATTTTAAAGTTTTAAATTTAATAGGTTTGATACATCAATCTTTTTCTTACTACAATAAATAGTGCGTATTAATATCAATAAAATGACAAATATTTTTGACATGTATGTTATTTTTTATTTTATTTTGAACAACATATGTTTTTTTTTGTTTTGTTGATAAAATGCATATACTAGATAAACATGTTATTAAGACATTTGAACATGTATAATTATAATATTTCGTTTGGGATTTAAAAAAAATCATCTAAGTTGTATTGTATGAACCAAAGTGAAAATCCATATTTTAGATCCATTGTTTTTATGCATACAGATGTCCCCTTTTAAATTCAAAATCAAATACAATGATTATAAAACATACAGATCTTTGGGCATTAATGATAAATCCTTTTTTTTTTTTTTTTTTGAATCTTAATAAAAATAAAATTTTATTTTTTTGTCCAATTTCCAGAAATTAAAATGAATAAAGACAAGAGGCATCTAATTAAGAAGAACAATTTTAAGAGATAAAATTGAACAACTCGATGGTTTGATTAGAATTTTAATAAAATTGGACACCAATGAAATAATTGATATATGAGAATATAATTTTGCATTTCATAACTATTTTTTTAAACCCATTTAGAAGAAAAACACCAAGTTACAATATTTAATTTATCTACTTTGACAATTAAAATACAATATTTTTATAAATATAACGAAAATAAGCTGGTAGTCGAACGTGGGTTCAAATTTCGCTCGAGGGAAAAAAATAGAGAGAGTGCAGCGAAGGGTCTTTCCTTACTTCTGTCTTTTTGTATTTTATCTTAACATGGATGATAAGCGATCTAATGTTTAAGCCTCGATAACTTTTTAATACATTTTATTTAATTAGTTGAGGGAGTTCAGATAAGAATGTTGAATATATAACATAAGACAATAAAAAAAAATTAAGAGAAAATTCAATTCATATGTGAATTACTACAAAAATCGATTTAAAGATAAATATATGAAACATTTTGTTTATATTATTTCACATACACAATCTTCACATTGAATTTTTCAAATGATTTAATGAACTTTTTTTTTTCCACGATATTTGCCCTATTTATTTGAATTCACCCCTTATTTAGTTAATGTATAATAATAACGTAATTTTATCATATTAATTCTTTCAGTCCAAATTATATTAATTATCTTTTCAATAGCAAAAGAAGTTGTGAATTTTTTTTGTTGCTGTGAACTCAAAATATGTTTGTGAAAATATTTTTTGTATTACAAATATGAAAGACTAACCAAAATTCATGAATATAATTTGTGTTTTATTGGGTTTAAAAACTTAATAATCTTATCAAAATTAAATAATTAATATGCTTTTTGCCTGTAAATCATAAAACATCAAACCGAATTCTATAATAGTAACTATTTTATGATCAATTTGTAAAGAGGCATGCTTTTTGTTAAGTACACAATGTTTTTCCTAATTTACACGTTTTTTCATCAAAGGACTTTTATTAATTAATGTATTGGTTAATTGGTAAATGATTTCACTTTAAAAAATGGAAAAATATCACAATTTTCATATAGAACTTAAGAAAAAATGGAGTAAAATTATATATTCATCATTAAAAAAATGTAAATTTGGTATTACATTATCATGGTTGGGTTCCGGTAAGGAAGTAAGTCAAAGTGAGAAACATAAGAATAGATCTCCGTAATAGGATTTCCGTAATGGAACACTTTTTGAATCAATAAAACCTAAAAAGACGATGTTATGGAATAGTATAATTACACAATCGTTCCTCTGGACGCAATATAAATGTAGGAAATGAAATATTAACTGGGTAGGATGGCTGCAAAACCCCCTACATGCTATTTTTGTAATGTAACTGTATTATAGCATCTTACTAGTTTTAATAAAATCGTTACCGTTAAAAAAAGATCTCCACTCTTGGATGCGTATTAAGATCAAATGGACGGAGATGAGATGTACTGACTTAATTCCTGTATCAAGCACGATTCATAAATGAGTTTAAGATTAAAGATGATCAAGAGTCAATATTTCTTTCTAACATTTCTCACATGATCCCATGCCTGTATTATTATATATTATAAACTTTTTGATAAGATTAGGGTTAATCAATTAAGTGTAAGTTGATCTAGAAGGATATATATTTAATACAAAGGATAGATATGTGTTGTTAGAAAGAGATGATTATTATTAATATGTGTAACCCAAATCCTCCATCTCACATGTAGTAGTAGAGTTAAAGCATATTATGTCATCTTTCTCTTGGGGGTTGAGTTGTTTTCCACTCTCTCTCTCTACACATCTCTCTCTCTCTCTCTCTCTCTCTCTCTCTCTCTCTCTCTCTCTCTCTCTCCCCCCCTCTCTCTCTCTCTATCTTATTCTTAACTTCACCTTAGGCAACCAACCTGTCTCTTGTTTCCTTCATACTTGTCCTGTTGGAACCTCTGCAACACTCTCTCTCTCTCTCTCTCTCTAAAACTCCATGAAACCACCACCATAACTCCTCTCTGCTAGCTTCAATTCTCCTGAGGTAAAGCTTCTATCTTTTTATTTATTTATTACTATTAACCTGCATATCCAACTCGTTATGCGATCCACTTAATCCTAGAGAGACTATCCGTTTCGCGGGTAGTCTGGAGTCACTGCATTTCAACCTTATTTGTCACAAAGAGATTTTAATTTCTCTTTGATTTGGAACCTGAAACCTCCGGTACTTTTGACCTTTAGATCCCAAGCTTAAACTAATCGGACACCACCCTTATAGTTAAAAGCTTCCATCTTTTTTAGGGTTCAACCTCAAAATTCTTTTTAAGTTAGAAAATTTTGTTAGTTGGATATACATGCATTCATGGATTTGGTTTCTTTTTGTTTTGATGAATCTTGTTGTTGATATATATATATATTTATATATAATGAAAAGCATGTGTTTTAATAAGGTGTGTGATCATTAATGGCGTTGAGTGGCAGTGAGAAAGAGATAGGAATGCAGACTTCATCTCCTTACAACAACAACAACAACAACAACAACAACAATCATCACTTGATTAGAGAATCTTCATCTGAAACTGTAGATCATGGGTCGGATCCAGATCGGTTTCCCGGTACCGGAGCTTCGGTGACACCCATTTCCGTCGGATCTAAGCTCTTGAAATCGCCGGCGGTGCAGATGGCGGCGCCGAGGTACAGAGAATGTCTCAAGAACCATGCTGCTAACATGGGTGGAAACATCACCGACGGTTGTGGTGAGTTTATGCCGTCGGGTGACGACGGAACCCTAGAAGCACTCAAATGTGCCGCTTGTAACTGCCACCGGAACTTCCACCGGAAAGAATACCCAGCCACCAGTCCCTCCGCCGCCGCCGCTGCCGGACCTTTCCTCCAACTCCCTCCACCGTTACCATCACCGTCACCTTCACCGTCATCATTCCACCATCACCACCACCACCAACACCACCGTACTCCACCACCAACAATCTCCCTCCACCACCACCATCCCAATTGGGCTTCCTCCATCAACGCACCCCCAGTTAAAATGGCGTTTGGAGGAAGCGGGGGTGGTGGGGGAGGTGGTGGTGGTGCTGCCACCGAATCCTCCAGTGAAGAACTGAACTTCACTGCAGGCGGTGTAGCACCACTCTACGGGATGACAAAAAAGAGATTTCGAACGAAATTCACACAAGATCAAAAGGATAAAATGCTGGAATTTGCAGAGAAAGTTGGATGGAGGATCCCAAGAGAAGATGATCCAGAGGTTCAAAGGTTTTGTGGTGAAGTAGGAGTTAAAAGACAAGTCCTTAAGGTTTGGATGCATAATAATAAAGCCACTTCTGGGAAAAAGCAAGTTCAAGATTCCAACGAAAGCATTAATTAATTGTACGGTACAACCCAATTATGCATAAATTTGGGTAGAATGTTGTAGTGTGTATATCAAGGCTAGCCTAGAATGATAGAAGATATGCATTCTATCTATTGCATTTGCATCTTCTTTAGCTCATGTTTTTTTTTTCATTTTTTTTGGTTGCCTTAATTTAAATTTTATCGTGTCATTTTAGTTTATTAAAATTCCGCCAACACCGACTTCCGTCTTTTTATTAATTTTTTGATTAAAAAATATACAAGATTTGAATGATTTGAGAGAGATTTTGAATTTTGTATTGAAGTAGATTTCATAAGGGAATTTTCTAAATTTTGGGTTTCAAAGAATTTATGAAGCTACTAAATAAATAAAAAAAGTTGTGTTGAATATCAAAGGGGGAAGTGGGCTAACATTTTCTTGCAAGTACAAATCCTTTTCTTGTCTGAAAAGTAGGTTTTGTGCTCCATAAGTATAGAGTAGGTGTACATTGTGCATCTATTGTTGTACTTCTTGCTTTTTTTTGTTGTACATTGTTAGATGGAGGATAAAACAAATGGGTATGGTGGGATATGGCTGGTTTCAGTAAACCCATCTTTGAATAAACTAAATTTTAGGTTTTTTAATGAATTAATGGATATATATATATATATATACACACACCCAAAGGACTGTGTGAGAACATGAATAAAAATAAGAAGCCTAAAAAATTATTTGTACCTTTGATATTTTTAATCTCATCCCCTTTTGTATGTATGGATTGTGTTTCTCACGGGAATTGATCTGCTGCATCTCAGTACATTTCATTACCGTTGATTTTCAATTAAGATTGATCCAGTGTTGGAGATCCATTTTTACTATTCTCGCCATAATTTTCATTCTCACTATATATATATATATATCATAGAAAATTTCAAATGTGAAGTATTCATATGAAATGTCTTGGGTAAAGGTAAGATTTGTTTTTCACGTCAGATTCCAATTTCGAATGAAGTATCTTAGGTACATTCGGTTAATCATAGAAATTTTCATCAATTCGTATGGTTTCATGGATCTTGTAAGAAACGTCCATATTTGGGTTTGGTAAGATTAAGATGATATCGACTCGTGTTGCAAATACAAGCGGCGAAATGACACGATGTATATATGAAGATGAAAAAGACCGATGTTGAAAACACAATGATGTAGAAATGAAAATGATTGTTGCTTAAAATGACACGATATAGAGTTGAGGGCGTATGTCAACGTAGGTAGATACAAACAAAATTTTAAGCATGGTTAAAATAATTAGCATAAAACAAAATTTAATAATAGATGTATAGTTTAATTAAAATTGCTAAACATGTTATTTTTGCAGTGACATTCGTCAAATCATCACATGTATACCATGAAGACTCGTTAAATATTTTCAACTACTTTAGGAAAATAAAGCGTGGGCATGAGACCCTCTTAAGCGAATTTGCGCCTATGTATCAAGTCAATACAACACACTGATTGCTTAATGGTTTTCTCTGAATTACAACATTCTTTATTTTTAGAAATTACATAAAACTGAGGTCTTTCATTTTGATCTCAAAGTTTTATTAGTAAATAGATGGGTTTATTTTATTTTTCTTGGATTCTCTAGTTTCAATTTTATTGACCAAGGCTAGCTACATTATATTTGAGATGTCTTTTGTAGATATTATGTATCAATTGTATGTGAGGGATCATGGTCATTTCACATGTTTAATTGACTTATATTTTGTTTTTACATTATAATGAACGAAAAGTTGAAAGAGGTTGATCACATCATCTTTTTTTCATGTGAAATCTCGTACGATAAGATAATAAGCAGTGAGAATATTCTTATGAACTTTTACGTATTCCAGCCTTTGAACGAAAAAAAACTTTTAGCATAAATAGAGTGAAGAAGTCGATCATTTCTAATCATGAGTTTCGAGAGATTACTCGTTCACATGAAGAGTTTTCATAAATAGAGAATATATTTTTGTTGGTTAAGGTACTTCAGTCATGTTGCCAAGTCGCAACCACTACATCGGCAAAAATTTCAACGACATTTTTCATGAAACGGTTATCAACAATTGTCCCTATAAAATATATAATAGAATGAGTTATTTTTAAAATCGAATTATTATGAAATATGTAGACTAAGGCCTTGTTTGTTTGTTTGTTTCATTTTAAGCTCTTAATCACCACTTATCTCTTATTCGTTTAGACGTTTCATAACCATTTCAGAACTGAAATCAGACTTCAGACTTCAGCACCTCTTAAAAACAAACGCCACCTAAGTCTTATAGGATGTTTTTGATGTCTTAACAAGTTTTAAGACATTTTAAAAATAAAGCAGCTCATTGGTTTTTTAAGTATCTTTTCGTTGTAATGACCCAAGTTCTAATTTTGGGTATTTAATGAAAATAAAGTGTGGAGTTGGAAAGAGGTTCTATTTGCAGGGGTTAATCATGTAAATTCTGGCTAAAAGGGAGAGGTTCTATATTCTTTCTCTCATTCCAATCGTTTGAAGACTAAGGTGAGTGTATGAGTGTGAGTGTGAGTGTGTGTGTGTGATTTCTCCATTTTAGGAGAAAAGTGTGTGTGAAAAGAAATAATTGAAAGATTGAAAAAGAGAAGGGTTTTGGATTCCATTTTTAGGTAAGATCATCACCCATTCTATTTTCTTTCTTTCCTTGTTGGTTTTTTTCATTTAGGGGTTAGGATTTCATCATGTTTTGGGATGAATTGGTTTGGAATGATAATTTCATGGTTGAAAATAAGGGTGTAAACGATTCGTGTTTTTAATAAGCTATTCAAGCTCGAGCTCGTTTATCTCAAGCTCGAGCTTAATAATTCTCGAGCTTGATTTGATCTCAAACACAAAATAGAAATTGTTTAACTTAACGTGTCAAGCTTTATGACACTAATGTTTAGGAGTGGCAATTCTCGACACGACACGAAACACGACACGAACCCGACACGAAAATAAACGGGTTAGGGTTGAACTTTTTGACACGCCAACCCGTCAATCCGCCAACCCGTCAACCCGCCAAATAAACGGGTCAGGTTCGGGTTGACACGAACGGGTCGCGGGTTGACACGCCAACCCGCCAAAATTTATTAAAAATAATAATATATATATTTTATGTTTTATTTTAAAATCTAAAAGTCAAATCAATAGAGTTTCTTTCGTTTTGTTGTGTAAATTGTAATCCCGTCCGTCAAAACTCAAACGTAGAAATGTGAAACACGAACACCTTAACCCTAACTCAGAATACTCAACAGCAGCTACGATGACGCTCTACCTAGAAACAAGAGATTTCATGACCCCTCAACCCGCGAACGACCTGCCAACCCGCCAACCCGCGACACGCCAACCCGACAACACGCAAGTTGACTCGCCAACCTGCCACCCCGCGACCATCCTGCCAACATGCGGGTTGACCCGCCAACCCGCCAACACGAACGTGTGCGGGTTAGGGTTGCGTATCTCGACACGATTAACTAAACGGGTTGGGTTAGGGTTGAGCATCCATGACACGTCAACCCGCCAACCCGCGACACGCCAACCCGAACACGACACGATTGCCACCCCTACTAATGTTCGACTCGGCTCGTTCGAAAACTCGATTTAATTTTTTGAGTCGAGTCAAGCCGAGTCATTCGAGCATACTCTTTTTCGAGCCAAACATGCTCATGTATTTATTAATTACTACAATAAAAATATAAAAAATATCGAGCTCAAGCCGATAAACGAGTTAATCAATCACACATTCGAACCCATAAACGAGTATCAAACTCGAGTTCAATAATTCAAAAATTATTCAAACTTGAGCCCTAAATTGAAAAAGTTAATCGAGCTCGAGTCGAACTCGAACCTAGTATTACATTTTTTAAGCCCAACTCGGTTAACCTACTACTCGACTCGGCTTGTTTACACCCATAGTTGGAAAAAAAATTATATTGAGTTTACATTTACTTATGAGTTTTAATCAGTTTCATGATGGAATGGGGAGAATTGAACCACGATTATAGAGTTTTGGGTTTATCCTTGTAAATGTTCAATTTATGGATTGAATCCTATGGATTAGATTGGATTGGATATGTTTTTATAATGTTTTAGTGTGAGTTTAAGATGTAACACCCGGAAATTGGAAGGACTCATGCTTGTACATAAATGTTTATCTAGATTAAAACTAAGTTGTTTTGATGACTTTTGAATCCCAAAGTTAATCTTTAGAGGTTAAATGGTTGGTTGATGAAGAGGTTCAAATTAGATATAGTTACACTTGGAATAAGGAGCTCTCGAACGAGTTAACATACCTAAGCGGGTTTTAAAGTGTAACACCCTAAAATTTAGAGTAAAATTGAACCGAAATAACATGCGGAATATAAATAAAATCACCCAATAAGTGGGGACAGAGTATGGGAGTTTACATCTAAACATGGATATTAAAATAACAACCTATTAATCTATGTTATTCAGACTATAGATTACAATTAGGTGTTACTAATATCCTCAAAAGAATATGCTATAGCTCCAACTATGTATATGCTCTATGAGCATATCTCCAAAAAGGTGTCCTCTCTCTCGACACATCAACCCGCTCTTCTCTAAAGAGCCCCATCAACTTGTTTACCTGCTAAACCACATTTAAAAATCAAGTGCTAGGCTTACGCCTAGTGAGAACAAACAGTTAAATGGATAAGGCAGTTAAAACATTTAAAAGATAAGATACAGTGCGTTTATCCCATTTAACTTCACTTGAAATAACTTACTCTTGATGAGCAAGGATCTTTTAAAAACAACCGAGGGAGACCCGGTGTTCCATCCTTAGTGACGGATACCAGAAATAGGTCACTACACGATGTTTGAGCTAACTGTAAGAACCAATGGCAACCGGTCAATGACCGATTATGCACCTTAGTACACGGCCCCCGATGACATATTACGAAAGCCCGCGCAATGGTCACTGGCGACCGGTCTATAACCGATTATGCACCTTAGTACACGGCCCCCTGATGACCCCAAATTGCGCATGCATAGAGTCAATGGCATCCGGTAATGATCCGGCATTATACCCAACGGTAAGAGGCCCCCGATGACTTCTATGCTACCAAAAAGGGACAACAATCCCATTTTAAACCGACTATATGCCTATGGATCCATTACATACTAGTCCTACGACCGAATACATCAACGAGACGTATCGCTAGTTTTCCAACCTTGAAAACCCTTTCAATAAACCATTTTCTTTTCAAATCCAAGTTTTACCAAAAACTAGGTCAAACCATTTTGAGTTTCAAAACCAAAGATTATTTCATTTTATAACATTTCCAAGTATTTAAACCATTAAAGATGCTCATCCCATCATCTACAACAAAATACTCCAAAACCTCATTTTGACCTAAGACCTCCAAACTTACCCAAATACACAATTACTTGAAAATAAGCTTAAGAATCAGTAAAATGCTACATTTACAACAAGTATTTGAGTTTATAAGTTTAGATCTGAATTCACAAGGCTAGAGTTAGGATAACCCTAGAAAAGCTCCTACGAGGATGGAGGTGATCAAGAAATCTGAAAGGAACCAAGAGTGCTATCACTTGAAGCTTTAACTTCCAATGTCCAACTTGATCTCTCCTCTTTAATGTTGTAGTAAATGCACTTGAGGGAAGTAGGTGGAAGAAGCAAACCCTAGAAAATCGCCTCTGATGCTTTGCTCTCGATGCTAAAACTCGTATCTGATAAAATGAGATGAAAAGCTGAAAATCGCACCTTATTGTGCCTGCTGGACCTGCGGGCGACATTGCCTTATGCGACTATGACATGGCAATGTCGCCAATGTCATAGTCGCCCCAAATGTACCGAAACCCTCGAAATTTATCCGATTTTCCTTTCCCGCGACTATGCCTCGCGACTATGACACTGGCATTGTCGCCGTGTCATAGTCGCCGAATGCGTACCGAAGCCTTGATCTGAATTTTGGCATCTGATGGTTCTAGCGACTATGCCTTGCGACATTGACATGGCAATGTAGCCTGTCATTGTCGCCCAAAACGTACCGAAGGTCGTTTTCTGTCCGGCGTTCGTTCCTTTCCTCCAATCCATTGCAACCCATAATTATACACTTGAAACCTTCCATTTGGCCATAAAGTATAATATTACAATACTATTCTCATAATCCTTTCATACGAAATTTCCGGGTGTTACATAAAGTGGCCAAACCCGCTTTGTAAACCGCTTTAATCACTGATCGAGCAACTTCAGAAGACGGCGGGTGACTAAGCGCATTGTTAGCTGCTTAATCGGCTGTTTGGGTGAAGACCAGAAGAGGGCAGGTGACTAAGAGGCTTAACCCACGCTGTTACCCGCACAACTTTCTGTTTGGGCGACGTTCGAAAGCGGGCGGGTATTAAAGCGGCCAAACCCGCACTGTTACCCGCACAAACATTCTATTTGGGCGGTGATGAATCTTAAAACTCGATTTTCAGCCTCATTTCTCACATACCTTCTTCCCTACTCAATTTTCTCTCAAACCCTCTCCATACCTCCGATTTTTGAGGCAATATCTCCTCTCCCCAACCATTTTAGAGCATTACTCCACCAACTAGCTTGAGGGTTTCAAGTATTGAGGAAGATCCAAACTTACACTTCATCTTCTCCAACTATCCTCCTCCATTGTTAACCAAGTTTTGGGGTTTTTCTCCAAAACAAGCTTGTAAGTTATTCCAACCTTTATAAACCATATTTCTTGTCAAAACCTTTATGTTTAGTTCTCTAGAACTTATATTTGGAAGTATTTTCCTTATTTTAGAGTTCTGACCATTTAGGGAGATTTGGGGTTTTAACTAGGGTTTTATAGATCTGACTGTTGGAGGTTATTGTTGATGTGTTTTAGGTTGTTTGTGAACTAGAGATGGTTTCTAGTAAAGATGCTTGCAGATCCGGACTTTTCTTCAAAGGAAGCTATCGGGGTAAAACTTAGATTTAGCCTAAATCTAGCAAGGTGAATTCAAGTTGCTTTGTGAAAACGATGTACATGCCAAAATGTCCATTTTGAAGTATTAACATGTTTTATTTGTTGTTTATCAAATGCATGAGTATTTTAGTGAAATGTGCGTATTTGGTATAAAGAGGTTTTATAAATCTTGAAAATCCTTATGGTTGGATTCTTAGACATTTTGATGAATACAACATAATGATGAATTATTTAGATGTTTTATTTTATAAATGTAGATTATTTGGGGTTATGCATTTTGAGAGTATTGATAAATCATTGGAAATTACATGTTATTGCTTTATGAAGCATTTTGGAAATATACGAAGATGATTTATTTGGAAAAAGATTTGTCTCAACCAATGTTTTGAGTAAATCACATAAGTGTTGGGTTATAGAGTTTTTGCTCGGTTTTGACTAAAATGAGTCTCGTGGACATTTGTCCGATTTAAATGGCTATATGTTGAGCTTTTGGGGTTAAATGCAATTATGGCATTATTATGTTATTTTTACATGCTTTGAGTGTGTTGGTCATTCATTTTTGAGTCATGTAAATGAAACTGTGGTGCATTGGATCCATAGGCATGTGAGTCGAGTTGTTATTTGAATATTGGAATCATAATTCCTTGTTTTGAGGTTGATATCTAAAATGGACGATAGACATGGAGTTGTTGAGCGAGGTAACCATATGAGCAATAAACCATGGAGTTGTTGAGCTCGGTATCCTTGTAAGTGATAGACATAGAGTTGTTGAGCTTGGTACCCATATGAGCGATATACATGGAGCTGTTGAGCTTGGTACCCATGCGAGCGATAGACATACAGTTGTTGAGCTTGAGACCTATATGAACAACAAGCATAAAGTTGTTGAGCTCGTTAACTCATTAAACTATAGACCTAGAGTGGTTGATCTTATGAATAAATTTAGAGGTGTGGCCTAGTTTTGTGTTCCGCCACTAACCTTGGAAAAGGGTATCCCCCGTCACCGAAAGGTGTTGTTTTGGGTATAGAGTCTTATCCATTATTTTTGGTGACGTTTTTAGAATATGAAGTATTATCCATATTTTATATCATTGGAACTTTGAGACTTAACCATATTTTGGTATCCTAGGTTGTGGAGCTTTGTCTATATTTTGGTATTTGAAGTATTTAAGCGTATTCACGTTTTGAGTGAGTAAAAGATGCAGAGTTCATGTTTGAATGGGTATTTTATTAAAGCTTTCATTTACTACAATATTTTGATTAAAGTTTTTGTTACGAAAATGATGAGTTTGGGAAAGATGTTGCTTTTGTAAAAAGAGTCATTTTATTTGGGGAAACTATTATTTGATCAAGCAATCTTTCACTTTATATTGATTACAAATATGTTATAAACTCTTGAGCTCACTAGGCGTTAAGCTAACCATTTTTATTTGTCGGCATATGCATCAGGTTCTCGTTGAGGTTGGTACTAGCGACACGTGTTGACTTGAGTGCTAGAGAGTAGCACGTTAAAGATCTAGCTTTGGTGATGTTTTCCGCATTTGAAGATAGCAACTATTATTGGTTTAGTAGCACCCGACCATATGTAGGTCTTTGTATAAGACTCGGTCAAACTGTTGTCGAGGTTTTATTTAGAATATTTATTGAGGCAATTCGAGTTTTAATTTATACGAGAATGATTTATTCCTTATTTATTGTATTGATAAAATTTTTAATTTAATCACTCTTTTCAAATTTTAGGGCGTTACATAAGCCCTCAAAATGTCATGGATATGATTTGATATTGGTATTAGGATTCAATTTCTCAAACAAAACTGTGCAGGTGAAATAGAGACAAATGCGACTTTCATGCGGGTTTGGTCGCATGAAGATCATTTTAGTAGTTGGTTCAATTTTCAGTTTTGTTTCAATAGTAGTTTGGGGTTATAGTTGGGTCCTTATCTATATGGTTTATTAGTGGTCCAATTGAAGGTTCTTTGGGGGGGGGGGGGGGGGTTAACATGCGTTTTGCAAAAAAATCAGGTGTTCGGCTGGTGAATTCTTAGCCTAAGAAGATGTGAATAGGCTTGGACTTCAAGTGAGTTTCCTCTTGTTATTTTTTACTTCAGGTGAGTTTCCGCTTGGTATTTTTTTTTACAAACATATACTCAAAAGATATGTTAGAATTGGTATTTGACTTCAATTCACATAGTGTGTTTTTTATATTTGAGAAATGATTATTTGTAAAGTCTGAGTTCTTGGTGTGGGTGTGTACAAAGTACAATAGTGTTTTGAACTACAAAAGGTATGGACCCAAATGAAGCATATGAATTCGTTTCATGCAACTCATTTTAAGGGCAGGAAATGATTGGTCACAACTGTAAGTTACTATAAGTATGTTCAATCGTTGGGACGAGCATTGGTGTTTTATGTTTTAAGTGCGTACATTGTCATTTCCAATTATGTTTTATAATGAAATGTTTCAGCATGTATTCATGTGTTAGAAGAAATTTACTAGATCTTTGGTCTACTTCTCGCTTTTATAAAACGAAAACCTTTTCAGGAAGGTACCAAGAAGGGAGTACGAGATAGGGTTGAAAAGGAAGGTGTGATTCTCATGGATTGAAGTGTGGAAGTGATCTCCTTGAATGATAGTGGTTTAAGACTTTATTAGATTTTTGTAAAGAATTTTAGCCACAATTTGGTTACTTTTTCGTTGTAACTCAAGAGGTAGAGTTGACATTGTTGTCCTTTATCCAACATTCGTACAGTCGATTGTCAATTGTTATGTTATGGATATTCTGTGGTTGTGGATGTTACATTCATCTAATAACTTGAACAATTATTACAACATTTTGATTTGATTGATTATTTATTGAGACTAGGTTATTAGCAAAATATTATTATTATTAAATTATATATATAATCAAAAGTGACATTTTTTTTCTAAGTACATAAAGTATAACCCAACGTTAAGCGTTAAAACTGGTAAGAATTAATAATCTCATTTAACTTGTCAGTTAAGATTTTAGTCCGTTAAAACGCATCACACTCTTCATTTTTGTCCACTAAGCACTTACAGGGTAAGAACGGTCAGTTTCACTTACCAGGTAAGACTCTCGGTCTTTGTCGTCGCTTTTACCAAGGTAACATTCTCAATCTTTGTCATGCTTATCCGATAAAATAAAGTGACTCGGAGCACTTAATGGATAAGCATTTAATATGAGACCATAATAATAATAGTCAATGGGGGGAAATGTATACCTTTACGTGAAAATACGTAGATTCTTCCCGTCTAACTGTAACATCTTTTCTAGATATCTCACAAAATAATTTTTGGTAAGTTCTACATTGATATTTTTTTAACTATGTCTATACGGCCAAAGTGGACCCGGCCCAACCCGGGACCAATTGGGGATATGTAGGGACTGGTTATGGCCTGATGGTCTGAAACCGGTTATAAGCTTAATGGAATTCCATGGTTCGACTCGGTTTGGGACTGGGACCAGTAATGTACAGGACCCTTTTTTTTCAAAAAATAAGTTTTTATAAATTATAATTAAGATTTTGAAGTTTTTAAAGTTTTTGTTTCAAAATTTTCAAAAAAAAAAACAAAATCCAAAATTTTATCTACTTAAATGTATCATTTAAAATATATTCCAAAGTTAAATTTTAAAAATGGTAATTTAAAAAATATGTATAATATTGTTGTGTGAAAACGATTTATTTATTTATTTTCTTCAAAAAACTGGGTTGGCCCTGGGACATGCCCGATGGGACCGAAACCGGGTATTGAGCCTATAATTTATGGTTGGGAACAAGACGAGTCGACACGGTCTTAAAAGGACGATTGGGGTTGCCTTTTGGGCATCTCTAGCTGTAGATATTCAGGTTAGTTTGTGTGAACATTGACTAATGACTAATCTAATGCGACCCTGAAGATAATAGTGTTAGAAAAAAAACCCCTATGATCCTAAGAGGATTCGAACTAACGACTCATATGTAGGAGTCCTAAGTCTTGGCCTTTATTTACCTATTGAGCTAGCTGTCAATATAATTTTCTTATTTTTTATTTTTATTGGATGTGAATTAGAATTTGTATTTTGGAAGAAACTAAAATCTATAAATGGAAGAAACTTTATATACACCTCATGTGTTAGATCGAAAAATCTTCTAAACATGTAATCCTCTCAATTTGTAATATATCGAACTCTTTTTTCTTGTGGACGTACACTATTACCCTAATAGTGGAATCATGTTAAATCTTGATGTCTTGATTTACGTGTTGCTTTGGTATTTGCTCGTATATTTTATTATAACTACTTTATATAAGTGAATTGATATATCTGGTTGGACTGCAATATACAATATTTAGATCTTGTTTATCAGCATTTGTTTCATCGAGTCCGTTTGCATTGTGGTTTATTAATAATAGTTTGGGACCGTAAATCACATTATCGTTTTCGATATTGAATTACGATCGACTCTACATATCTCTTAACTAGTCTTCAGAAATTCTTAAAAATAAAATTTTAAAAACTTTAAAAATCAAAATACAAGACCCCCAAAAATATTCAAATACGAACAATACTAGAAGTTTTGGTGTCACAATATTTTATTTATAATGTTACATCAACTTAAATTTGAGAAATTGAAAAATAAAAATGGGACCAAAATTGAAAGTATTGTTAAAAATGAGGGTTATACGTGAAATTTCGAAAGAACGGGCCTATTTATTCCAATTGCATATAGGTATAAGAATGAGACTCATCCCGTTTGCAAGAAAAATTTCTGATTCTTCACTGAGGACAACGATAGGATGTGATCATATTCCCTAGCAGGGATGAAGATGGGCATTGCAATCCCTGCCCCATTCCTATACCTAATTGCAAAACCGTTTGAACTTTTAAGACCATTAAAAAACGCACCAAAGGGATAACTCAAAATTGGAGGTCATGGATGGACGGTTGTTGATGAAATCAAAACGTATAAATTCGTAGTTCATTAAGGACTAAATTAGGTGTTGAAAATTTTGAAATTGAGCAGTATTTGAAAGAGAAATCAACTGATTATATATAATGGCTTGAGGGATTGTTTGTAATAATCGAGCAAGTTTTAGGTATTATTTAACAAAAATAAGTTAATTTATAAGCTAACTTGTAAACTAGCTTATTTTTAAAGTTAGTTAATTGTTTTTGGATTGTAATAATGCCTCGAAAGGCCACTGCCTTGGCTAAAAACATCATCAAACTCAAAGGCAAGTAGGCAACGTTGTGAAAAAACCCAAAATGAAATTATAAAAATCAAAGCCATATAATGGGTGGTCTAATTTATTGTGGTGGGCTACTTTAAAATAAATATTGTTAGTGCATTCCCTTTTATTTTAATTGGGCCTTCAATTCTTGGGCCGTTAAAGAAATAAAAGAAAAAGAAAACTTGTTGGGTTTTAATATTATGGGCTGTAGTGTAGAGAAGCCCATGTAGTTGTTTTATGTAATTAAGGACAAAATACACGAAATAATAGTTTATTTTTATAAATAAATTGATTAACCTGGATATTTAACCCGCTATGTGAGTTGATAAATCTTAGAACGACCATCTGTTTCGTAGGTAGGCCAGAGTCATTGTATTTGAACCTATGTGACCACAATGAAATTTTTATTCCTCCTGTTAGAGATGCTAGTCTTTTTGTAATAACTGTTCTAAAGATGTTTTTAGGGGAGTTAATTTACCTACTAAAATATCACTTGTTTCCACCCAAGATCCCAACATTACAATGCCATTTTTGTCTAAATTTTGGAGTAAATCGGCTTCTAAATGCGGTATTTCATTAGTGACCCTTTCGGGGCCTTGGTTAATCTGAATTTCATATTTACGTATGTGAAAAGAAGTATAAATATCTTCATGTACTAAGCGCTCGCTAATGATCTTAGGACGACCATCTGTTTCGTAGGTAGTCCAGAGTCATTGTATTTGGACCTCTGTGACCACAATGAGATACTTATTCCTACTTGGATTCGAACCTTGAGACCCCGAGTTACTTTTGCCCTTTAGAGCCCAAACTCATTAATTTTCTTATTATAACATTTTACTTTTAGTTTTCTTTCTTACAACAATGTTTCAAATTATTTTTTATTAGAACATTGTACTTTGAAAAATCTACTCATTATAGTATTGGGTAACCTTTTGCTTTAAATTTATCCAATGTACCAGATTTTTATGTCACCTCATTGTCCACACGTGTCTTAAGTTTACCCAAAAAAATATATCACTATGTCTTTAAAAAATTGACCTGACATATCATTTAATAAATATATTAAACTAATTAGATTATTTCTAAAATATTCATTAAAATATAACAATACTAAGAAGATTTGTAAAACATATTTTATATCCATAAATTTTTAAAAGAATAATACGAAATAAGTATTTTTTGAATTAGAAAATTTAAATAATAAGTGTTATGTTTTCTTACAAATAAAATATTTATCTTGAAAAAAAATATATATATCATATTTGTTGAACTTTTATAAAACGTGTGCATTTTGTAAGACAATAAAAGATATATGTTTTTAGTAACCGTGTTATTCGACCTTTAACCAATCAAATTAATGAGTTTATGTCAAACATCAAACACTTTAGAATCGAACTCAGACTTAGGTTTACATCATACAGTTGAATTTGATAATATGACTTATAACAAGAATTGGTAGTAAGCAGAGACCAACAAAACTGAACAAGAGACATCTGAAACAATAGATGACCAAACGATTGTTGTTAAGTTGATCCTTAAAGGTTGAAAGAGTAATATTAAAATATAAATATATATATATATATATATATATATATATTCAATTGAAAGTTAACCTCAATGGTCAAGATGGAAAAAAAAATAATGACTACTTTAATCCTCTGAAGAAAAACCTTAATCATGTCAACTTATTGTAAGTTCAACAAATGTATGCAATAAAAAATAATGCAACAAATGCAAATCGACAAATATCCATCATTGATCTTTGATTGTATCAACTCTTGTGAAAATACCACATACGTCCCTTAAATGGTGAGACATTTGTTCCGTTCATATAGAAGTAATGTTTTATATGAATCTTTTTTTATTTGTTTTTTGGAAAGGGTATCCTAGGCTTTATCTAAACTAATCCCTGGTAATTTTAAGACTGCTAAAGCATGCAACCCTAAAATGAGGGTTGCATACGGGTTAGGTTGGTCAGGTTGAAGAAATTTGAACAATCCAACTCAACCCAACAGGTATGGGGTCAAGTTGAAATTTTGGTTCATCATTCTATAATCTAGTCAAACGATTATGTTTGAATGAAACAAAATTAAAATGAGAGCATACAAATAAAGCTAAGAATTATTAATGTTCTAAAAAACTCGACGTGACTAAAGGCTTGTGTCTGACGCCATGACTTAAGGCTTGTGTCTGACGCCATAGTTATGCATGTGGCACACCATGGTCCAATGCGTGATTTTTATAACACCATATTTGATTTTTCTTACCCTTTTAGTGTCTTGTGTTTTTGATAATTATATAAAAGATATTTACATGATTGTAGTAAAATTTCCTATTAGGCCCCCAACAAGAAGGCAAGCGCCGAAGTTGTTGTTTTGATCCTATTTCCTTTGTAAAAATTCCTATTGTTTGTTCTTTTAGCCACCTGGTTTACTATGAACCAGTTGAATTTTGTTTCAATGTGTAATATGTTTATTTACTTTAAGTTTAAACTATATAGAAAAATATATAAATAATAGTATAACGTGACACCTTAACCAAAATAGTAAAAGATCAACTCAAAATGGAACCAAATAAATTATCTTTATTCGGTTAACCGAACCATTTAAGTTGAAATCAAAAACCCGAAACCATTTTGGATCGGATGAATTATTCGGTTTTGAAAAAATTTCAACACCCCTAAATCCCTAATTGTACCCCCAACCGTCATAGTTTATGGATCCGCTTCTAGCACCGAGTTCATCGGTTTGGGCACGAACGGACCCAACTAAGGGCACATGGTGTCACGTGCCACCGTATTATCTCTCTGTCGATACAAATTTTACGTTCATGAAAGGTGCATTCGTATCGGTTGAAGAAGGTGCAATCATACCTCGTAATCAACTTTAAAAAACCCTTGAAATCAACCAAAAAACCCGGAAAAAACCCTTGAAATCAACCAAAAAAACCGAAAAAGTCTATCGAAATCGATAAAAAAAAACTTAAAAATCCCTTGAAATTGTTGAATTAGGCTAAAAACATAACGAACGATATTAACAGTTAGTAAAAACATGAAGACAAATCGATAAAAACCGTGTAATTTGTAATTATTTTTTGTCTATATTATATGATACCACCATATAATTTTTTTTAGGTCCGTCCAGGAGTTCGGTTGGGTTCAAATGACCCTAACTCAATTCAAATCCAATGCTTATGGTTTAAATTTTTTACATCTCCATTAGATATCAAATCACTTTAAATTGGATTAAGTCAGTTAATTTCAGGTTAAATTGGTTGGATTGATTAGATTAGTCAGTTTTTTGTGCACCAACCAGATGAAACAATCAATTTTTCTCTTGAAAACGAGAAGAAATAAAACAAACATGATAACGTTGTTTGAAAGGGTAAACAAAAAACGTCATACTTCATACTTGGCAAAAAAGCACACAAAAACTCCACGGATTCCCTTATGGGGATTGCTATTCATACCCCTCCTACTCACATACCTATATGATGTTTATGAGTAAATAGAAGGGGTATACAATATTGGACATGTGAATGAGAAGAAAGTGTAGACAGAATTCACCATCCCTCGTGTACAATGTAGCGGATTCATGTGTCTTTTACTTTTTACCCTTTTACACTTTTCCTCACTCCTTTTTCACCATCCCATCAATTTTGCATTGTGTCCCTAAATTTAGGTATTTTTAAATTTCTTTGTATATTTTATTACTTTTATAAATAAAAGTAAATTTAAATAATGATGAGCTAATAAGAAATAATTTAAAAATATATAATTATAATAAGATACACCGAAATATACCAGATCAATCCCCGTATCATGTATAATTCATGAGTGAATTTAAGATTAAGATGATCAAATGTCTAGATCTATTCTTACACACGTCCTTTGTCACATAAACACATACCAAATATGTAAGAGCATTTCCAACAGGTTTTCCAAAATAGAGAAAATATGGATTTTTAGAAAAAAAATTGCTCCAACAGCTTCTCTAAAACTATCTCCAAAATAGAGAAAGTAGAAGAGAGAGTGTTGTGTTTCTCCAAATATGGAGAAAACTCCAAAAATGATTACAAAGAGAAACCACCAATAGAAAATTTTAAAAACAAATATTTAGAGAGAAACATTTTTTCAATAGATGAATTGATTTTTTTAATATTATAATCAATGTTGGTTTATTCAAAATAAAGAATATGTTGGAGATGGATGTATTTTTTTTTTAGAGATTTTGATTTTTGATTCTCCATTTTGAATATTTTTGAAGGATCTATCAGAGATGCTCTAAGACCATCTCCAACCCACCTCCAAAAACACTAAAAACACTAAAATAAATGTATTTTTCTCTCCAACCCACCACTAAAACACAATAAAAATAGAGGGCCAAATTCTTGACCTTTATATTTAAAGACCAAAAAAACAACCCTCTAAAAATTATATTAATATTTTATTTGGTTTTTCTAATTATATATATATATATATATATATATTAATAGTTTACTAATTTGAATAATTAATTTTTGCAGATTTTTACTGGTTTTCAGCTACTTTTACTACTTTTATGCTGTTTTTGCTGTAAAAAAATCAGATTAAACAGTTATTGTTTTGCTATTTTTTTATTGGTTTTCTGCAGTTTTTTACTAGTTTTTTCTATAGTTTTAAGTGATAGTTATATATTGGTTTTCTGCAG
Source organism: Silybum marianum (assembly GCA_036898165.1). NCBI lineage: Eukaryota > Viridiplantae > Streptophyta > Magnoliopsida > Asterales > Asteraceae > Silybum > Silybum marianum. The sequence continues at coordinate 7,353,987 of CM072542.1, forward strand.
TTTTTTTATTAGTTTTTTGTAGTTTTAAGTAATAATTATATATTGATTTTCTATATTTTTTACTGGTTTTCTGTAGTTTTTTTACTAGATTTATGCAGTTTTAAGTGATAATTATATATTGGTTTTCTATAGTTTTTTATTGGTTTTCAGCAATTTAAAATGATAATTATATATTGATTATATAAATCAATTATATATCATAATTATTATGTTTTAATAAAATAAATATTATTTTATTATAAAAAATATTTTTAATGTTGTTTTTTTTAATATATGATTAGCAGTGTTCCTTTTTTTTTTTAATGTTTTTTGTAATTTTTTTTTTAAACGATAAAAACCTATAGCATGTCGACTCTATTCATACCCCACCTAACAAATATCAATTATTGAAGACAAAAAAATACATTCATTTTGGTAAGACAAAATATATGGTGTAAACGATATGATTGGTCTATTTTCCTTAAAAAAAAAAAAAACTCTTATGATCTTTTGTTGTTCGTCAAATATCCATAAGATAGGACCCAAATAGCAAATAGCAAATAGCAAATAGCAAATAGCAAAAATTCGTCATCAGTCAAATCCAAAGTCCACCTGTCTTCACCGCTGTCCATTGCTTCCCCTGCTCTCCCATCTATCTAACATCCAAATACCATTATACCCCCTTTTCGATTCGAATCAAATCAATATAAACACATTTTTTTCACATAATTTTGATTCAGGAAAGATCTACAGAATGAGTTTCAGAGATGAAAATGAAGAAGGGAAAGATCTCAGAAAACCCTTTCTTCATACTGGTAGTTGGTATCGAATGGGTTCAAGACAATCCAGTATGATGACGTCATCTCAGATGATCAGAGATCGCTCTGTTTCTGTGCTTGCTTGTGTTCTCATCGTTGCATTAGGTCCCATTCAGTTCGGTTTCACTGTAAGCAAAAAACCCATGAAATTTTGGCCAACATTTGATTATTTTGACGTTAAAATATGCAAAATTATATCGGTTTTTATTTTGTTTTGTTAATGATGGATGTAATTTGTTTTATTGGAAATCAATGATGATGTTTTTTTTTTTGGATTCTTTTGTAGGGTGGTTATTCTTCACCTACACAAATTGATATCAGTCGAGATCTTAAACTGACTGTATCTGAGGTCTTTTTTTTTTCTCTCTCTTTTTTGTTGATTGAATCTAGTTTTGGTTTCTTGATTTTGATTTTTTTTGTAATGAATCTTGAACTGATTTAAAGTATTGGGTTTTTTTTTTCAGTTTTCATTGTTTGGTTCTTTATCTAATGTGGGTGCCATGGTTGGTGCAATAGCTAGTGGTCAAATTGCAGAGTATATTGGCCGAAAAGGGGTATGCCTTCTTGCCTCATTTTCTATTCTATATGCAATATATATATATATATATATGTGTGTGTGTGTATGTAAGGTGACAGAACTATATAAATGCAATATCTATATAGATATATATGTAGGGTCACAAAAAATGAAAAAAAACTGAGTAACCTCCTAACTATCGTTCATCCGGACGGTATGCACATGTGCATACAAGTAATCTATAAGCAAGTCGGCCGGTATACACATGTGCATAGTGTTTTTCAAGTTTTCATTTTTTTGGGGGGTTTTGGACCTCCCTATATGTGTGTGTGTATATATATATATATATGCAAGTTGTATACAATTCTATATAAAAAGATGGTCAAGAAAAGTTAAAAGTTCAAAAAGTTAGTCAGTACTGTTCATATTGGATTTATTTATCGCATAGTTTCTTTTGCACAACTAAATCAAACCATATTACTGCATGATGATGTATACAGACCTGTCCTCTACCCGAAACATCTGTATTAATTTGTGAAAGACCACCGGTTTTTTATTTTTCATAACTGTGTACTAATTCCTTCTATTGCAGTCTTTAATGATTGCAGCTATCCCAAATATAATAGGCTGGCTTGCTATATCATTTGCCAAAGTTAGTTTCTAATACCTTCTACTTCAAATTACCTTATTTCATTTTTCGGTTTCTCAAAAGGTTTTTATCAAATCACATTGGCTATGTTTGTTTTATAGGATTCATCGTTTCTTTACATGGGAAGGTTACTAGAAGGATTTGGAGTCGGGATTATATCTTATACGGTAAAATCTTCTTTTTCTTCTCATGTGTTGTTCTAGAAAGAAACTGCGTGTGAAAACTACTCTAATGGGATATTCTGGAACCTTCTTTTGTTGGGTGTATTACATAGGTTCCTGTATATATAGCTGAGATAGCACCTCAAAACATGAGAGGAGGTCTCGGTTCTGTTAATCAGGTAATTAACTTAATTTTAGAAATGTGAATTTGAAGTTATATCATTAACCAACGTTCATATGGTCGTAAAAGTTTTAAACTTTTTGATTTTTTTTTGGTAGCTATCGGTCACAATTGGGATTATGCTTTCTTATTTGCTCGGACTTTTTGTTAATTGGAGAATACTCGCGATTTTGGGTAAAAATTATCTCAAAAATGCTTCTTTTTAAGGCATTAGAAGTGGGATGACAATTTTTATATCTTTTTTTGTAGGAACGTTGCCTTGCTTGATTTTGATACCGGGACTCTTTTTTATCCCGGAATCTCCTAGGTGGTTGGTAAGTCTAATGAAGTGTTTTTGTAGAGTATAACAAATTGCGACCGTAAAACATCAGCCCTGATAAATTTAGTGGGCCCAGTTGTTGGATTTGTTTTTTAGTGATAATGAGTAATAAGATTTTTGATTTATTTTAGGCGAAAATGGGAATGACGGATGATTTTGAAGCTTCTTTGCAAGTTCTTCGTGGGTTTGATACGGATATTACACAAGAAGTTAATGAAATCAAGGTAAATTTTTTCAAATTTCTTTGTGTGTATAAACATATATATTTATATACAAACATATGTATATTATATAGGGGCATGTTCAAATGAGAACCGTCAATATTTTGAGAACCTAGGAACCAACTATTCATTTATTATTCATTATGAATGTAATGATAGAGGACAATTGTTCATAATGAAGATGTATGATATTAATGAAGAAAATACATGATATCATGAATAATGAAAATGTATGATATTCATGATGAATAATATTCATGAATGTTTAGGGTTATTCATTGTGAATAATACATTAAATAGTCGGTTTCGAGGCTCTCAAAATATTTATGGTTCTTATTTGAACTTTCCCGTATGTACATATATACATATATGTTTGTGTATGTACATAAATATATGTATATACATACATATTTGTCTGTAGAAGTGTATATGTATGTGTATATATGTGTTCTATTCATGGTGATGTATCTCTTCGATATATATCAAATTATCAATGATATGGATGCCATGAATGAACTAGTTCACAAGTGAAACCATACTAAAAGTATGAACTGTTCTTTTCTCTCTTAATCCTTCAACACTATTTGGTGATATTTGTTGCATTTTGCAGAGGGCTGTGGCCACATCAAACAGAAGAGCTGCAATCCGTTTTTCAGACCTCAAACAAAGAAGATACTGGTTTCCTTTGATGGTATGCAGTGTTATGTCCTGAGTCCTAACTCATATATACGGTCAGGTCCTGGGGAAAACGTCAAAAAAAAAAAACTTAAGAACACTCTGGGATCCCTCCATCCTCCATCTGGACGGTATGCACAAATGCATACCGGTAATTTGTAACATGCATTAGTGCATATGCACTAGTGCATAACATGCACTAATGCATAGGAAAAAAACAGCTCCATTCGCTTGTATGCATTTGTGCATGCCGTCCAGATGGAAGGTTCTCAGGGTGTTCTTCTGTTTTTTTTTTTTTTTTGAGGTTTTCCCCTGAACCTCCCTCCCTCTCTCTCCCTATATATATATAAATATTTATTATATTCATTTTATATTTTCACTATTGGAACTGACCATTTGGCTACTTTAATCCTTGTATATATATATATATATCCTGCAGATAGGAATCGGCTTACTTGTTCTTCAACAGTCAACCGGAACCAATGGTGTTCTCTTCTATTCAAGTACCATTTTCCAATCCGCAGGTAAATTTAAACATTTTATTAGATATAATGATCTATAAGTATGAAACATCTTTGTGATTTTTGCTACATATGCACTCTAAAAAATCAAATGCTGCCAACAAAATCATCTGTATGTAATCTATGGTGCTGTTTGTTTTCTAAGAGGTGCTGAACTCTGAAGTCTTATTTCACTTCTTATTAATAAGAGGTGGTGCTGAAGTCTGAAAGCTGAATGAATAAGACTGTTTGTTTTTGTTTTTATTAAACAGGAATTTCTAATGGTAATGTTGCTACATTTGGACTTGGTGCTATCCAAGTAAGTTCGAACAACTACTCAAATCTTTTTCTTCACCAATTTTTATGCCATCTTATTTTCATCAAATTATATTTATAACCAAAATATCGTACAATTCAGGTCATTGCAACGGCAGTTTCGACGTGGTTGGTTGACAAAACAGGCCGCAGGATTCTGCTTATTGTAAGGATATAAATATATAGACTCAGGTTTAGGGGACCCCCCCCCCCCCCCCAAAAAAAAAAAAGACCGTCGAATACTCTAATAACCATTAATCTGTACGGCATGCACATGTGAAGAAAAGTAATTGAAAATGTTTTATGGTTTCTATGCACGTTTGCATTTTATTTCACATCTACTTACCATACAAATGAATGATTATTAGGGTGTTCATCAGTTTTCCATGTTTTTGTGGATTTCCCCTTATCCCAACCCCTTTATATATACATACATAGAGGGAGGTTCAAGGGAAAACCTCAAAAACAAAAACAAAACAGACTGAAGAACACCCTGGGAGCCCTCCATCCGGACGGTATGCACTTGTGCGTAGACGGCATGCACAAATGCATACAAGCGATTGAAGTTGTTTTTTTCTATGCACGTGTGCATGTTACAAATTACCAATATGCATTTGTGCATACCGTCCGGATGGAGGGCTCCCAGGGTGTTCTTCAGTTTTTATTTTTTTATTTTAGGTTTTCCCCTGAACCTGACACTACATACATATATACTACAAATGTATTATTTAAACCTACTTAAAACGAAACCACAATCTTTTGTAGGTCTCTTCTTCTATAATGACTCTCAGTCTCATACTTGTTGCAGCATCCTTCTTCATCAAGGTGACTACACATTTCCCCTTTTTTTTAATTTGGATAACCTACAATGTATTATTTTTTAAAAGGAAAAAATGAATCAAAATGCAACGAAATTTTGAAACTTTGTTACGTCGAGTGTTGAAAAAAGATCTTTGTTACACCAAGTTGTGAAAATATTGTAACTAATATTTAAAAGCAACATTTCAGGCTTTTGCAGAGGATGGTTCCACCATGTATACTGTACTGGGCATTTTATCAGTGATTGGAGTTGTGGTACATTTTTATTATTTTTATGGTGATATTTAGTAAGTTTTCTGTTAAAAGTTTCCTAATTGGTTTAATTAACCTTTTCTTTAGGGCATGATCATTGGTTTTTCTCTTGGAATGGGGCCAATCCCATGGATCATTATGTCTGAGGTAATTAAAGCTATATCTTCTGAACAATATTCATATGTGAATAAATTTGAGTAGTACCCTTTCTGCATATAAAATTCATATGTGAATAAATTTGAGTAGGATATAAAATTCATATGTGAATAAATTTGAGTAGTACCCTTTCTGCATATAAAATTCATATGCGAATAAATTCGAGTAGTACCCTTTCTGCATATAAAATTCATATGTGAATAAATCTGAGTAGTACCCTTTCTGCATATAAAATTCATATGTTAATAAATCTGAGTAGTACCCTTTCTCCATATAAAAAAATACTTCATTTCATTTAGATCAGTATTGTTATCTCCATTTTATTAATGTTTTGCTACTCACAAGTACTCACAACCCTTGTTTTCATTTCTTGATGATATTACAGATTCTTCCCGTGAATATTAAAGGACTTGCCGGTAGTATAGCAACATTGGCCAATTGGTTTGTTTGTTGGGTCGTTACATTGACCGCACCCTTGCTATTATCATGGAGTAGTGGAGGTTCGTTTCTCTTTCGCGCTGTTTCTGTATGTATATATATGCTTACAGAAGTTGTATCTATAGTCTTATTATATAAAATGATGAAATCAAACATATTTATGCTTTCGATAAAACCAAACAAACATAGTATATCCTAATTCCTAACAAAAGGTAGGGTCTGGGGTAAGGGGATGTTTGGTTGGTATTCCATTAAGTCCTGTATGAATAAAGCTGTCTGTGTGGATTAATCTGTCTGTATAGATTGTGAAGGTTTTTGTTTGGAAGTATTTTTTCATTGATGAAATGAACATTTTTTTTTAATGGGGAGGTGTAGGTTTGGAAAAATGTGGCTTTCTGCATAAAGCTCCCCCCCTAGAAGCTTAATGAATAAGTCACTTTCTATATCATTAAGCCACTACCAAACAATCATCTATAGTTGACCGAATAAGCTATGAGTGAACCCATTAAGCTTATTAAGCTGCTAAATGGTTATCTATACAATATTATTTATACTACATTTGGTCTAAAAATTTACAACTTATTACTGCATGCATATAACTTTTAAAAACTTCATATTTGAACTCTATAAAACTAACTGATAAACACATTCAAATACAGGATAAATGTTGAGCCCTACTGATACGCAAATTTTTGTTACAGGAACCTTCACTTTATACATGGTCATGTGTGCTTTAACCCTCGTCTTCTCTGCGCTTTTCGTTCCAGAGACCAAAGGCAAAACATTGGAAGAGATTCAATTTTCCTTCAGATGAAAAAAGAATGCATATAGTATAAAGAAGCAAATGCATTATATATATATATATATATATATATATGAGAAAAGTTCAAATGTGAACTCATTTTTGGTTGTGAACGTGAGGACGAATCTCAGCCACTTATCCGGTCAATAAAGGCGGCTTTGACCTGGTTCCCCTCTAATAATCTCCACCCTCCCATGAATCGCGTCAATCCTCCGTGATCGCGTCCACCATAACCGAAGATGTGTGGCCGAGATTCGTCCTCACGTTCACAACCAAAAATGAGTTCACATTTGAACCTAACCCATATATATATCTATATATATATACAACCTCCCCAACCACTCCAATTTCGATGTGGTTTCGGAGGGTCGTTTATAATATAAAGAAGTTTAGACAATTTTTATTCTGAATTGCAACATTGTTTTATTCAATATAAATCTTGAAAAAATGGAGGAAAATGAAAAAAAGCTAAAGGAGCTATGCTTTTATGAGATGATACATTTTATTGTATCTATACTACTACTCTAGACTCGTACAGTATTCTGCAAAAATGTCTACCTCCTTACCTGATATAGTAAAAATTACAGTGTGAAACAAATGCATTTTTTCCCAAGAAATATATCGACGGGCATGCCACGAATCTAGATTTCAGGTGCATTACTTCTGGTTGGCCTGATAGGAGTTTTTCGGGTTTAGGGTTTAGGGTTCAGGTTTTGGGTTATCATCTTTGTTATTTTCGTAATTTGGTAGTGGCACTAAGTCCGATTCGATTAGATCCAAATCTTCGACCAACTTCTGATAGTGGCTCTTGACCTCCTCCACGGTCTTCCCAGTGGCTTTTGCAATATTTTGCCACCGGTCAGGGGCGTTTTCGTCCTCATCAGCCAACGCGTTCTCAAAAAGCTTGTTTTGTTTCCGAGTCCATGTTGAGTCCGAACCCGTTTCTTGAATCTAAAAGAACATTGAAAACATTGGTTTATGGCAAACTTAACGAAAAAGATAATACTTTTTTTTAGCTTAATGATGTAAGGTTGGATTCCAGTGAGAAGGAGAGTTATGGTGATAAGCGTAAGAAGGGAATCTCTACCTGTGGATGCACATTAGAATGAGCTGCACAGAGATGAGGTACACCGAGATGCAACGGATCAACTCCCTTCTAAGGCGCAATTCATGGGTGTGTATGAGATTAAAAGTGATCAATGGCTAAGATCTCTTCTTACGCTTCTCACCTTATAATAATGATGTATTTATCGGTATATATATATCATTACAGTTAGAATAAGTTGTAAAGATCTAACAAATAATCAAACAATTTTCGTAAAAACGAAATTGGGATGATGAAGTTAAAAGTATAGATTCGTACCTCTGACATATGGTAGTGTTGGATGAATGCAACGAAGATCAACTGTTGGAGAAGTGATGAATGTAACATTCTCTATATATATGTATGTATATGTTGTATCTGTGTGTATATGTGTGTGTGTATATATATATATAGTAGTTGATTTGGGTTTTTGGGCTAATTGATAATTACAGATTTCAATTTATGATTTATCCAGCTAGAGATACGATCTCATCAAAACAAACTAAAGATATGACTGATTCATTTTATTTTATTTTTGAGAGGAAGATATGACTGATTCATCCAAAGATAAATACAACAGTTTCGTGATAATTAAGATTGATGTTTTTTCTTCATTATCACATTTGTGTCTGCTAACTTTTATCTTCATCATTGGAGGATTTGTTGGCCGTGTCGTTTGATGGGTCATCGATCATTCATTTGTTCGTGTATCGCTTTGAGAAACCATTAAACCTTATGACGTCGGATGGTTTCCATTTAACTTTATTTTCTGCTCGGAATTTTAATTTGTTGGTCCCAATTAGGGGTGTAAACGATTCGAGCTTTTAACGAGCCACTCCAGCTCGAATTCGTTTATATCAAGCTCAAGCTTAATAATTCTCGAGCTCGAGTCAATCTCGAACATAAAATAGCCGAGCTTTATAACACTGATGTTCGACTCGGCTCGTTCGAAAACTCGATTATATTTTTCGAGCCGAGTCGAGCCAAGTCATTCGAATATATCCTTTTTCGAGTCAAACTCATATATTTATTAATCATACAATTAAAATATAAAAAGTATCGGGCCCAGTCTGATAAACCAATTAATCGATCGCAAGTTTGATCCCATAAACGAGCATTAAGCTCGAGCTCAATAACTGAAAAAGTATTCGAGCTCGAGCTCCAACCCAGTATTAACTTTTTGAGCCCGGCTCTATTAACTTACTAGTCGACTCGGCTCAGCTCGGCTCGTTCACATCCCTAATCCCAATGATCAGTTATTTAAAAAAAATCAAGGCTCTTTCTAGTTTCTGCCTTTAGGTGCATTTGGTACGTGGACATGATTGGATACGACTTAATGAACAAGATTATGAATAAAAATGGCTGAGTGAAAGAAATCTTGAAAGGTTTTACGCCTTTAATTTGACATCATAATTAAGTAATTTACTAATGTTGTCCCATCCTTTTCTCATTTTTGTTCCACTCAGTTTAATATCACATCAAATATGAAACAAGTTTTTATTCTGTCATGTCTCATTCGATCCAGTGTACCAAGTACACCTTCACACTTACAAATTTGGTTTACAACCCTTCTAGATTCATTTTTGAATCCATACAAGCATTACAAAACCAAACCAAAAGATCCCAGTATATCCCATCCCATCCGAAGGCGAAGTGTACACAACAAATCTATCACTGACTTCCAAAAAGTAGAGCAATTGTTTTTATGAAAACCCAAAATCATGAAAGGTGTAAATAAAAAGCGGTCAAATAAAAGCATTTTGGGCGCTAAGAAGTTGCGTAAGTTTGAGTTCATCGTGTTGATATAGTTTCGTGTATACCATTCTTCAGGAGGCTATATACCTTTTCAAGTAACAAGATGGCAATAAAGAAAAAGAAAAAGAAAAAGAAAAAAAACAAGCAACATGATGGTCATTTGCCTCAAAACTACTTGGTTAATTATAATATATGCAAATTTCACATAGAGAGGACGTCAAACTCGTGTGGCATGAAATCCTCGCTTGGTCGATAGTATTTTGCAGGAGAATATAGCCCTAGGTTACCAACTTGGCTCGTGTATAAACATGCAAATCGCTCCACCTACATCACACAAAAACATAAAAGTTAAAAAAAGGACCTAAACATGATTAAGAGATCATAACAATAACAACAATAGAAAACATGTGTGTGTGTGTGTGTATATATATATAGGGTTGGGTTCCGGTAAGAAGGAAAATTAAGGTGAGAAGCGTAAGAATGGATCTCTACCCTTGGATGCACATTAGGATGAGATGCACACCGGATCAACTCCCTTCTAAAGCGCAATTCATAGGTGGGTATGAGATTAAAAGTGATCAAGGGTCCGGATCTCATCTCACGCATCTCATCTCAACTCTTCTTCTCACACAATCCTATGCCTATATATATAGGATCAGGTTCAGGGGAAAACCTAAAAGAAAATAAAGAACACCCTGGGAGCCCTTCATCTGGATGGTATGGAGAAATGTATATAGTTAATTTGTAACATGCACATGTGGATATGCACTTGTGCATAACATGCACCATGCATAGAAAAAGAAAAAAAACAGTTTCAATCGCTTGTATGCATTTGTGCATACCGTCCAGATGGAGGGCTCCTAGGGTGTTCTTCAATTTTTTTTAGGTTTCCCCTTGAACCTCCTCCTCCTCCTCCTCCTCCCTCTCTCTCTCTCTCTCTCTCTCTATATATATATATATATATATATATATACCTGGTGAGCGAAGCGCGAGTTCTGGTACCCAGTTTTCATCAGCTGCCCCCAAACCTTGTGGAACTATCATTTATAAAAGAAAATGTTACTTTCAAGATGGCATTAAAGTGTCTTTTACAGTTTCAGGTAAGTAAAATAAGTGGTTAAAAGAAACAAAAAGAAGTTCATGGTTATAATTTGATATAATTCATTCAAGTCCATACAACACACTAGTTAACTTCAACTGGACCTAAAAATCAATACCCACAAAATCTATTAATTTTTAGAACTAATCACCTTCTCATGAAATACTTTTTGAGCCTCTTGATGTGTAACCCGAACACGATTGCATTGCACCTATATATATATATATATATGGAATAAACCAAATTTAAGTTATATGAGCCAAGAAAGATAATATATTGGTTGTAAACATCATATATTGCAAAGAATAGGTCTTTTTTTGTTGCATAGATGTTTTTATAATACGGCATTACTTATCAAACCATTTATCCGATATGAAGAAAACTTGTGATTTTAGAGAAGAAGCAACCTCAAGTGATTCGAGCTTCGATGACGCCTTTTCTGTCTCATGGGCATCTAAGCACTCACACCTGCAAGCAAGTACAACTTAAACCAGGATGACCAACACACTCAACTCAACTCGGTCTTAAATTTGGTAAGAGGAATGTGGTTGGTTGCTTACTGAATAGACCATTTTAAATGATGGATTTGATCTTCAATCTGATCTCGTTCACTCCGCAGCAATAAAAATTGCTGCACAACAAGGCATATGCTTCAATTACTTGTATGCATATGTGCATACCGTCTAGATGAACAGTTACCAGGGTGTTTCTCACTCAGTTTTTCATTTTTTTGAACGTTTTCCCATGGACCTCCCTCTCTCTCTATATATATATATATATATGAATATATGGGCAGGTTCAAATGAGAACACAAATTTGGTTGTGAATGTGAGGACAAATGAGAGTGTGACACGTGTCATATTCAGACTGAATAATGAAGAAAAATATTCAGACTGAATATAGTGTTATTCAGTCTGAATAATACTATATTCAAACTGAATATTTTCCTTTATTATTCGAGTCGCGCTCTCATTTGTCCTCACGTTCATAACCAAATTTGAGCTCGCATTTGAACTTTCCTTTATGAATATATATATATAGGAGGATCATACGAGAATCCTATATATTTAAAAGAACACGAGAACCAACAAAAAAAAGCCACGTGCCACGCGGACCTGAAGCTGTGGCCAAAGTCCTTTTTTTGTGTGTTAATGTAAAATCACGTATATGATTTTGTTGGTTCTCGTGTTCTTTTAAATAGATATTGTTCTCGTTTGAACCTGACTCTCTCTCTCTATATATATACATACATATATATATATATGAGTGGCATACAGAAAACACAACACATACATGGTACTAGAATATGGCAAGAACTACCCAACTAACTAAGACCACATACATACAAGAATCTTCATCTATATTCACTAGCACAAAATATACCCTCTCAGTAGCACAATTACCTTACGAGTGTCCCGTAAGTACCACAGAAGTTTAACTTCTTTTTCAAGTTCTGGAACAACAAGCATCGTCCTCCAACCTAATCAAGACATTAAAAAGATAAACAAATGACATCATAATCATCATCATATAACTTGCTAACAATGTTACATAAAACATCCATAAAATTAATTGCATAATGCTACATTCTCAATCTTTTCCACCTTAGCTCATAGCAGTACATTAATATAACCATTGTCTATGAATTATATGATTCGGAAAAAGGGTACGCTAATATAATTAAAATTTAAGAATAAGGGTTCTTAATTTATATCTTCTACTTAATTCATGTAAAAAGTTATAAAGAATAATGTTATACCTAGGACCTTTTTGCTGCGCAAAATATCCCCATATATATGATCTCCAACATAAAGAACCTAACAACATTGAACAGCATGTGTTAATCTTGCTTCACAAAGTAGTAAAGTATAAGAAATTAAACTAAAAAGATTGAAATCAGAAACAAAATCTTTATGAAGAAAATATCTAAACCATCTAATAAATCCATGCAAGTGCAAGGATTGCAACAAATATGCTACAATTATGTGGATTCCTTTTTCCTATAATTCAACAAGAAGTTCTTTTTGTAGCTAAGTAGCAAAGTCATGAGTTATGACCAATGCAACAAAACAAGATTCTTATGATTAGGCTCAAAAATGTTTACGGTTACCTTGGGTTTACTCTAGTTGAAGCAAATCTATGACTTGATCCTATTCATGATTACAAAAATCTAAATAGCGACTTGCGGTAGGCAAAGGAATTGAAACATATTGCAATAAAAAAATATATAACACACCTGAGAACTTGATTCAACACTCAGTAGCTTATGAAGATGGCCAACATTGCCTCCCTGAAAAAGTAATCCCAAAAAGAGTCACATATGTCCATATATATATATAGAGAGAGAGAGAGAGGGAGGGAGGGAGATTTAGGGGAAAACCTCAAAAAAAAACTTAAGAACACTCTAGAAGCCCTCCATCCAGACGGTATGCACAAATGTATACAAGCGACTGAAGCTGTTTTTTCTATGCACGTGTGCATGTTACAAGTATGCATATGCCGTCCAGATGAAGGGCTCCCAGGGTGTTCTTCAGTTTTCTCTTTTTTTGGCGTTTTCCCTTGAACCTGACCCTACATATATATATACATACATACATACACGCAAAGGGTCCTAAATTGTATTGCATCCTTCCCATGCAATTGCAACAGTTTCCATTTTGAGACATCACAAAGAAAATAAGATGAAACTTTCATTACCGATACATTTATTACCTGAAACACTTTGTAAGCATTATCTGGGATCTGATCCGGCAATTCTAAAGAAGGTCCCCCCACCTAATGAAAATAAAGAACTCACTTAACATATAAAAGGCATAGAAGCATAAAGAATAAAGACCATATTTCACCACAAACCTGAGCCATAGGACTACCATTGTCGGTATTAATAAGCATTCCCGAATCAGTCTCCACAGCAAAAAGATTGGCACGGTTTTCGTCATGGAAGAATTTTGGCTTTGCACTGTATAAATAAAACAAACACATATATGCTTCTTTGAGATTCGTTTCACTGAACATAAACTTTATCAGTGAATATATATATATATATATCCCACATTATGATAGCTTGATCCAAAGTAAATCATTCTTGACAATCTTGGAAGAATATTGGCTTTGCATTGTACTTTAGGCCTGTTTGTTAGCAGCTTAATGAGCTTAATGGGACTCACAGCTTATTCGGTCAGCTATACATGACTGTTTGGTAGTGGCTTAATGATATAGAAAGTGGCTTATTCAGTAAGCTTCTAGGGAGGAGCTTTATGCAAAAAGCCAAGTTTTTCCAAACCTGCCATTTCCAATTAAAAGACATGCTTGTTCCATCTATGAGAAAACCTATCCAAACAAAAAACCTTCCCAATATATACAGACAGATTAATCCACACAGACAGCCTTATCTATTATGGACTTAATGGAAAACCAACCAAACAGCCCCTTAGTAGAAAATAGGATCTTTAAATAAATGAAAGAGTAGGACCTGCCAGTTATGACAACGTCAAAGTGTTTGAGCCAATCAAGAGTCAATGAGGAGCTGCCATCAAGCGTTTGGGGCCCACATAGAAAATTCATCACAACATTTGTATAGTCCCAAAGGCTGCATCAAATCAAATCAACAAAACTTAAAATACATTTACAGTTTTAAGTAACTGAGAAATTAAACATTGAGTATAAACATATATACCTGTTTGTCACTAAGAATACAGCCAACCCAGAAGTTCTAAGCATCTGAAGCATTGGGACTATTGAGTTATCTTCATTAATGTACCTGATTTTGAAAATATTTACAAATTTAAGAAAATAGAAAAGATACAAGATCATAAATTATACTTGCACAAATTCGACATTTAACCAAACAAAAACATATATTAAGAATGATACCTTTTTGGATCATTCGCAACCATCTGCTTCAAAGTTCCATCACGATGGCACAGATCCACAGCAGCCCGAACATCTCTGTACATACAAAAGTAGCTGCAAAAGCATATTTGCCACATTAAATATAGAACCCATGGATGATAATAAAGGTAATGAAATTTTAACCATAAATCATTGGGAAGACGTTTAGTATGCTATATATATAATGGTTGAATATCTGCACACCCTTACTCTTTTTCTTCAGAGATTTTTCCTGGATTATTATCCTTGAAGTCAACCAACTGAGCAAATAAATAAGCTTCAGCGAGCGAGAAAAGGGTATCAATGAGTGCATAATCAGGCTCATCAAATGCATCTCGAATTAGGGTGTTGCCATATGTAGCAACTTTTTCATCCTTTGACAATAACTTAAATCCATGATACGCCACTTTCACATACTTATGCCTGTCCATCTGCAAAACAAGATCAATATAAACATAATCAAATATATATATATATATATATTCACACATGACAAATACATACCTTCAATATATTTCCTCTCTTCTTATCAAGAACCAGTCCTCTGACCATGTATGTCCAATCAAACGACCAATCAAGTAACTGCATTTAACAAATATAATAATAATTAGAACAATAAACATATCAAAAAAAGACGTAAACTTTAACAAATTCTAGCAACTACAAACTGAATTCTAGCCTTCAACTCCCTCACATTTTTAAGGTGTCAATCAAGTCTACGAAACAAAATAGAAACAATAATACAAAATTAAAAAGTTCAATGAGTACTTCAAAGCAAATATTAAAAAGAAATCACAATATACTAACTTTAAATAAGACTATCAAAAGAAGACTTTTTGTGTTTAGGCTCCCGAATTACATATTTTGCAACTAATACTTATCTGTTTTAAATAATTTTTTCACGACCATATTTCATCCAGGTTGTGCATGATCAACTTAAACAAACCTCATTAGGGTATCCCAAGTTAATCACTAACTTTTTGACTGTGCCGTTATACGCAAGGGATTCAAAAGTTTCGGGCTTGTATTGTGCCAAGGTATAATCCATATCAAAGCCAACCGCAACTATATTTTTCATATTCACAGCTCTGTTACAGAAAATATGTTTGCCGATATCAATCGTTTGCCCTCCTTCAGGAGACGCCCACACACATGAAACCTCAGTTTTTTCACAGCCATTCGGTCCTTGTATCTCGGATGTAACTTTATCTCTAGGAGCATCCATTTTATAACTTGCTCCTATCTGAAAAAGGCCTGGTTCAAACAGAAATATGGTAAATTATCAATAACATTTCTAATATTAAAAGGGAAATTAGAAGTATTGCATTATTTTTAAGCAACATTAGCAAAGATGATCGAACATAATTAAGAAAAAAAAATCAACCCAATATTTAGATGAAGTCACCTACATTCATGATTCTATAAAACCCAATATGGCTATTTGAATTGTAGCAAGAATATTGCATTTTCAACTATCACAAGATCATTCTTGAACCTCTTGATTATGAAAAAGATGTTCGCTAAGTTGATCAAAATAGTTTATTTTAGAACCCATAAGAAGAATCTTACTGTAAAAGACCAGATATCTAAAAACTTAAACACAAAAGACACTTCTTTTCAACATAGTATACTCAGATGAACAGAACAATCCGTATATATTTACATGCAATCATAAAACACATATAAACCACCAAAGAAGCACCAAGAAGGCTTAGAAATTGAAGAGAAAGAGAGCTTATATCTTCACTCAGTTGGGGAAATGACACAAACTCAGAAGATAGACCTAAAATGATTGGAAATTGGACATATGAAAGATGACAATTAGAGGATCATAGTGTCAATTATCTAAGGGGATTCAAGTAACAAATCCAACCCTAATACCACATTGAAACTCAAAATGAAACATATGGATATCAAGAAACAAAAAGCAAAAAATGCCCCCCCCCCAAAAAAAAAACTTGAAAAAAAGAGGAAAAAGACCACCTTAGAAGACATACCTTCAATGACCACAGAACGAACACAAAGCGACTGTGTAAATGCTCAAAGCTTTAAGTGAAAACTCCCCAGATATGCTCTGATAAACACCTAAAATCCCAAAAAAACACAAAAGCGACTGTGTAAATGCTCAAGACTTTAAGTGTAAACTCCCCATATATGTTCTCATGAACACCTAAAATCCCAAAAAAACAACCCACTTAATATCAAGTAAACAGGTTACAACCTCCAAAGTCCAAACTCAATCAATCCACCAAAAGAGAAAAAAAAAACCAGAAACATGCATTCAAGATAAATTTAACACTAAAACATATAAACCCTAAACCAAAGAAACAAAAGATTAGTTGGGTCTTGAGTCTTGAATCTCTAACTTGTAGATAGAATCAGAAATAAGAATCCACGAGGCCTTGAGAAATACAAAAGACATAAAACATGCATGTAAAACAAATTCCTAACAAGTGATAAAGCAATAAATTAATAAATAGATTCCAACAACTCACTTCAGCATCATAAAAAATGTCTAAAAATCAGTGACAATAAACTCAGAAAAGGGTCCCCCAAAAAGCACGAAACTAGTCAAGTAAAATTGTCAAACAAACCAAGAAGGCAAGAAACATGCAAGAAAAAAGTAAAACTCAAAAGATAACAGTAAAAAAGGTAAGCAATTAGTAACAGTTAAAACAAAGTATAACATCTTGGAGTAAAGGATAAAAATCCAGCAAACCTTGAGACCCTTTGGTGGTGAAGAATTTCCTGGAAGAACAGAACCCTAACCCGAAATCTGGAAGCAAAGAACGAAATTGGGGAAAACGAGAAGAAGGCGAAGAGTATAGAAGAGAGAAGCAAAATGAAACGGTGAGTGTTTTGGGAATACGCATCTTACTATAATAAGTCTTATTAAAAAGACATTTAGGGTTGGGTATTGATAAGAGTAGATTAATGCGACAAGACGAATCCGATACGGGAATCCGCAGCGTTCTTGTGTTGATTCCTATTCCTAACGAGGTTCTTTTGCAATCTGGCAACGCTGTTGGAATCATTAAATTGCGCTTACGCAATCAATCAATCAATCTTGGAATCTTGTGATTACTGCTTCTATTGGAGCATGATTCAGAATTGCAATTGGGTCGTTCATTTCGGGACGGAATCAAATTCTTCTCAATAGATTCTTCATCTTTTATTATTTTGAAAAAATGGTGATGGGTGGCACTTGTACGGCCAGTTGTGGTAACGGCGGGCGGCGGCGGCGGCGGCGGCGGCGACGGCGACGGCAGAGGATTGCTGTGGTTGTTACCGTTCTTATGTGTTTTTCTTCTGGTTTCTATATAGTTTGATGAACCTGTGGAGTGGAGTGGAGTGAAGGGGGGTAGAGTTGTATTTTTTGGTTTGCCCCCTGTAGTTTTGATGATGTTTCAAATTAGTCCCCTTATTATATGATGCTTTAACTTTTGTACCCAAATGATTTTAATTTGGGAGAGTCTAACGGCACCCCTAGTTATAAATTTCTCCTCCCAAACATCAAAAGAGGTTGGTTCATTTATAAACTGAATGAATCGTATAAATTCGTACAAACCATATATAAAAATAATTTTTTTATATTTTTTTTCATCAAATGCTATGATTTAAGACGTTATTACACATGTATTTCTTTCATCTTGTGAAAAAAAATACATGTGAAACTTTTACATTATGAAACAAATAAATGTACTTATAAAAACAAATACATGTGAAACTTTTACATTATGAAACAAACGTATATGTAATAACATCTTAAATCATAGCATTTGATGAAAAAAAATCATGAAAATTTTATTTTTATATATGATTTGTACAAGTTTATATAATTCATCCAGTTTGTAAATGAACCAATATCTACATCAATATTAGAACTAGTTTTTTATCATTCTCAATGTAATAAAAATACATAAATTTCAATACATAAAGATATCGATAGCATTGCCCTTTAATTTTTAAGGAAATTTGTCAATTTCTCCATGAGACTCTAGTGACTATGACTATATTGTTTACATCAAATCCTTGTTGAAATATGTTTAATGTCTTGAATTGGACATCTTTAAAAGATAGCTTCAATATATAGGTATTTCGTAATCAAACACATGTAGTTGGGTAGATCAAAAAATTTTGGTGATAAGATTGGAATTTAAGTCATGACCACATACCCATGTTGTTAGTGATGCCTACTAATTAGATATTTTTTGTTTTATTTATCTCTTTAGTTATTACGATACTTTACAACTTTTTTCCTTTCAAATGGATCTTAAATTAATTTTTCTAGGCTTTGAATGCGTAGAGCTGGGTTGGGGAATACTATAAAAATCGTTAAAGTGTTTATAGCATTCCAGGACAACCGTACCAGATATCGTTCCTTTTTTCCAAACATTTGGACCCATGGTTTTAAAACGCGTCAGTCTAGATGTGTGGAAAAAGTGGACAATATTTGGTATGGTTGGTCTGAGATGTTACAGATATTATCAGAGTCGGAAACCAAACTGGCATGCCAGCAAAGATGCCAGGCTCCCGAGGGGTGGGTTGTAAGATCCCACATTGGTTGTGAGAAAGAACAAATGTTGCCTTATTAGGGACTTGATATATTCTCTACCAGACGCGTTTTAAAACCGTAAGTCCATGTTGTGTGGACAAAGCGAACAAAATCTCATACAGTTAATCTGAGATGTTATAGCATCTTCAACATGTTTTTTTCAAAATGAATATTTTAAATATTCTTGCTCCAAGAGATTCCCAACATTTTTAATATACAAGTATACCATGTATGGCTTAAATAAGTGTTGAATTGAATACACTACGGTGATGCCTATAGTTTACACCCCTTTGTAACGATATTAATTATTAAATTTATATCAACATGCTCACCTTGCACAAGGAACAAAAGCCATGTATTTTGTCTAAAAAACAAAGAAAAACATTATATTAGACTTACTGGCAAATGTTATAAATAAATTAAATCTTATAAATTTATTCGAATAAGGTAAGATGTATGGAGATCTTAAATTAACTACTAGGATCACATGTTCTATCCGTGAAGGCCTCGACTTGTGCACGATGCAAGGTGTAGGCAAACATGCTAATATAACAAGTAATAAATAAATAAAAAACAATTGTCTCTGCAGGATTCAAGATGTAACAAGGTAAAACATGTATTACAAGTAGAAGCAATATATATATAACAACTTAAACATGCAGGTAGGGGTGGCAATTCATGACACGAACCCGACATGAAAATAAGAGGGTTAGGGTTGAAGTTTCTGACCCGCCAACCCGTCAAATAAACAGGTCGTGTTCGGGTTGACCCAAACGGGTCGCGGGTTGACCCGCCAAAATTTAATTTTTTTTAAAATATCTTTAAAAAAAATATTTTACTTAAAAGTCTCAAATAATCAAAATAGATTTGTTTTATTTGATTTCTTTAAGTTGACGTATGAACTTTTTATTTTTTTGAAACTTGAATTTGGTTATGTTTAAACTTTTTATTTGTTTGAAACTTGAATGTTTGAATTTGGTTGTATTATTAGGTGAATTTGGTTGTATTTTTAGATGAATTTGCTTGTGTTTGACCTTTTTATTTGTTTGAAACTTTTTGTTTAAATTTGGATGTTTAAATTTGATTGTATTATTAGGTGACCCACCAACCCGTTTACAACCCGCCAACCCGAGCGTGTGCGGGCTAGGGTTGCATATCTCGACACGATTAGCTAAACGGGTCGTGTCCGGGTTGGCCCTCCATGACCCGCCAACCCAAAAAAAAGTCAAGCAAGACGGTCGGTCCGGTCTATGAGGCCCAACTATCCCACACAAAGAGTCTATTTGTACTTGTCTACTCTACTCTCGGCCAAAAACCCTTGTGGGCACCCAAATTTACCATAGCCTACTAAAAATCGATCACTCTAGTTTTATTCTGTAAATGCTGTAAATGGCACTCTAAAATATCTCAACAAAGTCCCAACAAAAATATTTTCTTTAAACAGATAAGAATAATATATATTGTAGATATATAAAATAGAGATAAGAAATACATACACCTAGTTTATCAACTTGATTACTCCACTTTATCCGGGACCATTCTCGGAACGATTAACCAATATAATAACTCCTTTGGATAATTGAGTAGTCAATGTTTGCAATTTTGCAATAAATTTTCTCTCTTATTTGAAGCTTTGGATGCTTGAAGTTGAAGAATGAAGACAATGTTTAATGGTTTAGAATATCAGAGAGAGAGAGAGAGAGAGAGAGAGAGGGAGGGATATATATATATATATATATATATATATATATAGAGAGAGAGAGAGAGAGAGAGAGAGGATGTTCATGTGGTTGGAGAGGTCTTTTTAAAATGGACTGAAACCCCATTTGATTCAAACTTCACTTATATAAAAATAGCCTCCAGTGGACTTTAGATGCTAGGAGATCTCTTTTTCTAATGCACATAATCTTTTACATTAAATGATTCATTTCTTAAACACACTCAACCTTTATATATATACTTTTTAAATATTAAAATGATATTTTTAAAGAAGTGATAATTGTATTTTTATTTTTTATTTTGAAATATATAAAATTTCATTTGATTTTTAAAAAAAAAAGAACTTTAAAGAGTTATCAAAATTGTTTACTGTTTACTGTTTAATTGTTTTGGTGATGAAATAAAAACAATTCGTATTAAATCTTGAATAGATTTTTGCCATGCTTCTTAAGATTTTTCTTTAGACGGCAAGTAAATATACACACGTTTTCGAGGTATTCGAGATCCAAACGGGCACCCGACTAATTAATCTCCATCGACCAAGACCCACCACTATATGGCAGACCATGGTCTGGATATCGTCACATGCTCTCTGCAGGGTTCAAACCCGGGTAGTTAGGGATATCATCCACTGACCCTCCATGATGTTACCTTACCACTGGGCTAAACATTAAAATCCGAGATCACATGTATGTGACATAGTTCATGAGGCTACTCCGACTTTGATAAACCTTCTAATACATGGATAAAATTTAAATTATTCCTACAAATTAAATGAAATTGTTAAAATACCGTTTACAAAGGTTTTCATTTTTGAATCATCAAAACAATGGAATCTGTAAATGTATCTAATATTATGGTAAAATTACGATAGACGTTCTATAATAACATGAATGGAGTTGGAGTTCCAAACCTTCCTTGTTCATTGATGAATTTAGTTCAAGTTTCTTATTTTGTTTGTACTTTTTTCCCCTTTGGTATTATACTATTATGGACTTGTAATAATATGTTCAACTCATCGCAACGGAATCCAATAAGGATTGGGTTGGAATAGGGGTGCACATATGTTGGGTTGATTGGTTTGATAGCGTTTGAATAACCCAATCAAATGACTATGCTTACAAAACCTCGACTCATTCAAAGAGTTTTAAAAGTATAACCCAACCTGACTCAAACCAAGTGTGTTTGGTTGGTAGGGTTGAAACAGTTAACTTGCATCATATTACAAACAAACTAAGTGGTTTTCGGGCTTTTATCAGGTAGGTTGGAAGGACTAGACGACAAAGGTTCTGAGCCTATGACACCATCAACCATCGAATCTATGGGCTATGGCTCAATCCAACATCTTTATCAACAATATCATTAGGGACCAACCTTCTTTTTCTCATACTTGACAAGTCCCTCACACCATCCAAAACAAGATTAAAGTTACTAATACATGATTACTTGACTAAAATTGCTTCCATGAGTTTATAGAGTCAAAAAAGAATGGGAGTTACCATTTGGGGATGAGATTTAGGGTTTATTCAAATTGTCTTGGAATATTTGAAGACGCTTAAACAACCCAACCAATATTGTGGGGTGTTGTGAGAATATGCGAAACGCCAAGTCACTTTCCAAAAAAGCCCTTAAGGAGAGAAGGGGAGGTTTCAACATATATAAAAGATAATTTGTCAAAATCTAGCTGAAGTGAGACTCTAACACATCATCTCCAACTGAGGCTAGATGGACAAAGATGTCCCAGATGGTAGAACATACATGTGAGGATATATGGAACCTGATATCACTTTCCAAAAGAGCACATGATGAGAATATGGAGGTTCTAAGTTCTAACATACATACAGAGAAGAATTTATACAAGTATAGTTGATGTGAGACTCCAACAAGTGTTATTTTGTATCAATTAAGTCATGGATCACTTCATATTCGGTTTGTTTTGGATTGGGTGGGGGTATTTTTAGGTTTTTGTGCACTCCTATGTTGGACAACCTTGGGGGAAGTTTATAGTTAGACACAAATTGATGTTTTGTCTTGAAAGTAAAATCACAAACACAAACACACAACCCAATTTCAAAAATATAATAAAAGGATATAAATACAAACCAACATTTTGAGAGTTTCACCAAACGTGGAGAATCCCCTTCTCTCGAGGCCCTTCTAGAAATGTTGATCTACTGTTGAGTGTTCTTTATGCTAGAACACACACATTTCAACAAGCAGGGCCTGACACATACTTAAATAAATCACTTATAAGATGAATATTGAATGTGTATAAGTGATTTTTAAATCAATTCTCTCTTGAATAAGTATAGTTGGTGTTAGAATTAGAGAAAGAGACAATTTAATTATGTAAGAAAAAACTAAGAAAACTCACTTTTTCTTTAAACAAAGCCTAAAGAACTTTGGAAAAACATGGATTTGTAAATTAAATGTTTTAGTTATTGAAAAATATTATGTGTGAAAACTACAAAACCTACGGAAAATGATTTTATTTCAAAGTCATGAAAAGGTGGTGAATAAAGTCAAATAAATTAAAAATAAATAATATAAAATTGAAGTGTGAAAATCAAACTTTCTAAAAATACAATATTAATGAGAAAAGTTATCATCTTTACAAGAAAAATAAAATGAAAACCTTGAAGTAAGTTTTGGAAAAACATTACATAAAACAACTCATAGAATAAAAATTAATGATTTTTGGATTTTACAATTTTTTTTTGCATTATTTTTTTTGTCTTAAGATTTGATCTTCAAGTTGACGTATAACTGAAATTTTAAACTTTGAAAAAACTTGTCTGTACGGTTATTAAGAAACATCCCAATTACAACACAACCTTCGATATTCCAAATTTCGACTTTTTGACTTTTGAAATATTTACTTATACACATGAATGGTAAATATTAATACGTAAAAAAATGTCTTCATTTATTTGTTATCATCAAACCTTAACGGCATTATCACTTGTCTATTTGAAAACATTTGTGTCAGTGCCGTGCCGAAGGCGGACCGGACGTATGCTCAGAGCCCAAAAGAAATAGGGGTCCGATTTTTTATGTATACTTTATAATATATAGTAGTAGCTCAAATAAATTAATAAATAAAAGAGACACAATATCTTTTATTATCTAATATGATCCAAAAAGAATTTAACATTATATTAAAGGCCCAAACTTGTATTAACTTATGTCCATATTTAGAATTTCAAAACTAAAAATGTTTTTTCTTACATTATTGAATCTTTATTACCTAATATTAAGTGCATGAATTTTAAGTATTCTCCTATCTCCAAAACAACAGTAAGATCTCAAACTATAACTAAGATATAGAGTTTTGATTCTAAGATTGAGGTTCCTAAAAAATTGTTTCAATCCTAAAAGTTTAAAATTGTTATGAAAACATTAACACGATGTGACGTGGAAACTCAACTGATTTATATTGATTGACATAAAGTGTTACTTTGAAATTTGAATAGTCAAGAACTCAACATTGTGATACCAAATGATCAATTTATATACGAAAGACATACCATAGAATATGTTTGACAATGGAATGGATTTACGAAGTTATGTAATAATGAGATGACAAATTATATTGATTTAGAAGTAATTATTTAATGATTTTGCATATGAGAAAACTCAGAAATCAACTTTATATAAATTATTAGTATTTTGTAAATTCAATGTTATTTTTTATGATAAAAACAATATATTAAAAAAACTATACTTAACAAGAGCCCATTTTTACATTTCGCTTTCTACACATTGTTTATATAGACATGCCCTTAAACCAACCCATATACACCTATATTAAATAGGACCGGAAAGATGCATATGCAAAAGAGACCTTACGCGTTGGCCAATAAAATACTCTATCCGAGAGTTATCAGTATTTATCAAATCTGTTCCCATGGATTTAGCAGCAGTTTGAAAGGTTAACCTATTCGGGAATCTCCGGGAGCGATTCATCCTTCCCGAATGCAGCATACAACTCTCCGTTGTACTGCGGAATCAACTTGAATTCGGGACCGCTATTCGAAATCTTAGTGAATCTTATTAAACAAAAATGGTGATATTGTTCCTCCATTGATCAAAAAAAATTTAAGATTGAGTTTCGTGGACTTGTTTATTGAAATTTAAATGACTCTTTCTATTATAGTTGTTTCTTGGGGATATACATCTAAAACTAGTAAACAAATAATGGTGAATTATGGCCACTATTCTTACAGCTCAATGAACTCATTGTTTTAACAGAAAAATTGATGTGTTCTTTTTTTGTTTGTTTGTTAGAAATGTTTGTATTATATGATGGTCAAATCGGTACACAAAGATCCATTAGTTGCTTAGTTTAGGTTATGGGTGGCAACCAACTGATAAATTAGTTATTGGCTGAAAAAACTATTTGTTGACCGAAAATCTAGTCGTTAACTTAAAACCTAGCCGATAAACTAGTCATATCTAACAAGTTTTAGCTGATAAGTTTGTTGAAAATTTGTAGAATGACTGCAAAGATATGTTAAAAATTTGCTCTATAATAACAATACATAATATAATTAAAACTGATAACTAAAATGAGTAGTAATGAGAATGGTGACTTTCCAATTATTTAGGTTTAATGGACATTCCTTACCTTCTATGTCATATTTGTAATATTATTATGAATTTCTCGCATCTCATTGTGTGACCTTCACGTGTTATCATTAATAAAACTTGTCTTACCATATAATTAATTAGTACATATTTATTCACGATGTTGTAGCTCGCACACTGCGGCTGTTAGACTCGAACTCTTGCATGTTTATGCAATTATATCGCCTTGTATAACCAAGTGTTCTACTCCGTGAGGGCTATCGTGCACAAAATTATAATAGTGTTGCTGGTGGTGATAGTAAAATTGTAAATATACAAATTGTAATGCACAATGTACAAGTGTAAGTTATTCATAGTCTCACGCTTTGTTTCTTCACTTTTTAAGTACTATTTCTTTTCGATTAAACAAAGTACGAACTTTATGTTAGTTTTCATTTAATCATTTAAAAAAAGGTAAATTAAACAAGACAACTATCAAACTTTATTATTCTGCTACAACAACTTTGGGGCCGGATTTGACCAAAACATGATTGATTGCTAAGTTTGTAAATGTTAAAAGGAAAAGTTTATTGCCCTAAATGTAACTAGTTATGTATCCTTACATTACTAGAATACAATTTTTTTGTAATATTATATCTATGAAATTGTAAATCTAAGTAGTTGTGCATACTATTAAATCTTAATAAATAAATAAAACCCAAAAATCCTTGATAATTATACATAAAATTTATTCTTACCACTTCAAACTGATTGTAAAAATGCTCCTTTCATTTCATGTATAACAATGCAACATTCAAATGTAAAACCATGTAAGATGCAAGGATCGAGCGAGTTAAACCTTGAAAGTAAGGCACAAAGAGACTCTTCATCACACTTTATCAAAGTCGGGAGAGGGTTATACATGTTTCAACTTGGACCTGACCTAAAGATATCTGAAGGAATAGAGCGATAACAACTGAGAGGCCATGATGAAGATATGTAACTTTACTAGCATGTTTGTTCTTAAATATGGGTTACAATATGTTATATGGGACGCGCCATCATAACTCGAGAGATTAAGGAACTTACATAGATCAAAGATTGGCAGCGAGAGAAAGAGGGATTTTGGTGGAGTTCACCGCAGATGAAGGCCAAAGTAAGGTAAGGACCAATTCCAAGTATTTCTGCAAGCCACAATGATAAAACTTTAGTTATTAAATTATAAGAATGAAAATGAAGGAACTCCAAAAAAGAACATAGGGACAAAAATTATAGTTTACACTTTAAGGTTTTAATTTTAATGGTTTGGCCACAAGTTGTAATTTTGGATTTCACATTAGGGCCTATTGATTGTCAAAATACATATTTGGGCAAAAGTTGATTACCGGCAACCCCAACCGGCCCTACGCGGAACCTGCCTCCAAGGACACCAATGTTAGGGGGCATTTTAAGGCTCACTCGGCGGCTGAGGCTAGCGGGAAGGATCGAACCCATGACCTGTTATATATTTGGGCAAAATCACCCCACCTCTTTGCCAACTGAAATACATGCCAGAGGCAATTGCCAAAATACATATAGCTTATTATTTATATTATTCTAAATTTCATTTAGAGCATGGAGGTCGAACGAACATGAGAAATGATTCTTAGAAGCAGGATCTAGAATTTAGACATAATAAAAAAATCATGCTTTGTTGATTATTGTTAGATATTTTTAACAAATTTTTTATAGTTTTCTAAAATAAACAATTAAAAATTCAAATCTTTAAAATAAATTTTATTAAATTATAACAGATTTCATATTTCAAAGATTTTAACAACAATTATATTATTAAAATATTTTATAATTTTATCATCATCATACATTTAAAAAAAATTATATAAAATATAATAATAATAATAATTTAATCATATTGGTGAGAAATAATAACAAAATCCATTTTTCGCACTTCACATTAAATTTTAGAAAATTTTCGGAAAATTGATATTTTTTTTGTTTTCACTATACTAAATAACAATACAAAAAATCTCTTGGAGAAAATAGAAAACAAATTTCCATTTTCTCTATTTTAAAGATCTGTTGAAAATGTTCTTAAAAATTAAAGTTTTCTATCATATAGCTTGTGAAAACTATCTAAATGTCACAATCCCATATAAGAACTAGGACATGATAATAATGCAAACTTTTAAATATGACATAATTATGTCCAACATTATTTGAAAGATTTCTACGATGATTACTTGATCAGAAAGGAATAAAGACAAAAAAACATGTCTTATTCAATTAGTCAATCGTTTTCTTATCATATTCTATTACACCACGTTTTTCTTATCCAAAATAATTTGTATTTTTGATATATGTATTGATTAATTTTCGACCATAAAATCAATATATATATTCAAGATGATGACGATGATGATAGTCAATCACCTAACCATATGTTTCCTCTTATTGGATAACACTATTGTCGATGAACGTGGACGACTATAATTCACATCTTATGATAAAAGAGAATACTATACTTTTTAAGATTTTCTACTGTATTTAAAACCAGAAAAATTCTATAAAACGATCACACAGTTTTTTTATATATTTATCTTATGTAATTTAATTATAAATAGACGTAAGAGGTAATCAACTCTACAATCAATCCATGTCATTTACACATCTAGCCAAATGGATAAAGAATTACGAGAATACCCTAACTTATATTTGTTTAAAAGGTTAAAATATAAAAATAACAGTTCTCAATAGGCTAAAATAACTTAAATTATGAACTAAAAAACAATGGGAGCAGGCGACGACTAATGTCGAAGGTGGAGACGATGGATGTGGTAGGGGGAGGGAGAGGGGGCAACATGGGTCATTGATGAGTTGTAGGTAGTTATAACTTATAATTTACAAGTGTTTTATGTATTAGTTTATTTTAAAAAAAAACTTGAGTAATTTTTTTACTGAGGTTATAAAATTGACAATAAATACCTTAAACTTAATTAGATCGATTTTCATCTTTTTATTAAATTTAAGATTAAAACAAAAAGCATAATATCGACTGCAAAGTTGGGTGATTTAAGTATTTTGATGTTTTTTTAGTTTGATACGCATTTTAAGATTTTATATAAATAAGGAAGCCTTCTCTTAAAACAAATGTAATAAGATCTAATGTTAATCAATTTATGGCAAGTAGAAAGTGGAGCAACAAAAATTGTTTGCAAGCTTACCAAGGAGATGTTCAGTAGCGTGTTCAAGAGGATAATAAACCATAAAATGAGATCAAGACACGATCCAAACTCTTAAAAGAGGAGGTCGTGGGGAATTTTCTACAAAGGCTTAAAGTCTGACGAAGCAATGCCGTTTGGAGGTAATAACAGTACAATTTATTGTGATTAAGGGGCCGTTTACCAACTCTTACCGAGTAAGTGTTGTCTGGGTAAGAGTGCTGACCCGAGTAAGTGTTGTCTCGGGTAAGTACTTTCCCTGTAAGAGTGTTTACCAAATGTTTTTGGTAAGTGCTTACCAATAATTAAATGGCCATTATAACCCCATGTCCCCATTATAAAAGAAAACGACAAACATAAATGAGGGGTACGTATTAGAAACACAAAATCTGACCTGGGTAAGCATTATTTTGGTGCTGGCTCGGTCAGATCTCGGTCAGCATCCCAGTCAGATCTCGGTCAGCATCCCAGTCAGATCCGTGATTTGGTAAACGTACTGACTGCTGAATGAGTCAGATTTGCTGACCCAATCAGTCTGATCAGCAGTTGGTAAACAACCCCTAACATTGATTTCATCCCTTGAGCATTTATGAAGATTTCCGAATTTATAAAGCTAATGTTTTTTTGGAGTAAAATTGATACATACTGATCTTAAAACTTCAAAACTATAAAACAATAATATTCTATTTAAAAATCAATTTATAAACAATATGCTCTACATTTGGAAAGGCAAATTGAAATGCAGTGGAATATATGATATAATCCAAGGTGCTTAAAACATGTGGGAGTGTTTGGGTGCATGTTTAAAGTGACTATTACAGCAATCAATTTTGACATTATTTGATAAAAATAAGATAGTTTATAATCTGACTTATAAATTAGCTTATTTTTTGAGTAATCGTTTGAATGCACATAAGTTAATTATAAGTCAGCTTATAAGCTAGCTTATCGATAAGCTACTTGGAGTAGCTTATGAGAAGTTTTTTGACACTTTTTTCAATTATACCCCTGATTAATATTATTTATTTATTTACTATTATTATTAATTATAAATAAATATTAATTATAAACAAATGTTAATTTTAAATAAAATTTAATTATTCATAAACATTAATTTATAGAAATTAAAATTAATTATAAATTATTATTATTATTTTTAATTACATATTATTAATTAATTTTAATTATACAATAGATACTAATAATAAATAGTGATTATTTATAAAGTTTATTAACTATTATATAAATTATTATTTTTAATTATTATTCAATATATTTAGATATCAAAAAATAAATATAATGATTCTAAAAATATTTATGTAAAATACATAAATATTAAAGTCATACTTATTTTATTTTATAAATAATAAAAATATACTAAATAATTGTAAGAAAATATGTAATTTAATTATTAATTATATTTTTAAAAAACATTAATTAATTATGATATGTGAGCTTGAACAATTTTATTGTTATTCATATTATATGTGATGGTTATTTAAAATCATAAATTAATATATATATTTTTTAAATTTCTTTTAACTAATTCAAAGTTTATATCATGTATATATAATAATCAATTTTAAATTCTTGTCATTAAAATATACTATTTTGTTTGTATTAATTAATTAATATATTATATTATCATAAATTTATTTTAATTATATTATTGAAAAATTATTTGAATTATAATATAAAATGTTTGTAATTGACTATTTTTTCAAGATGTCCTTTTTGGTCATTTTACATTTTTATAAGCTAATTTTTGCCAAACATAACTTGTTTATCAGCTACCAGCTAACTTATAAGTCATCAGCTAGCTTATCAGTCATAAGCTTGCTTATCAGCTAGTTTGCCAAACATGACGTACAGTTTGACAAACTAACTTATTACTTATAAGATAGTTTATAAGCTAACTTATTGAAAAGCTAGTTATGGGTAACCTCTTGAGTTTTTTTTATCATTTTATTTCGATTATACCCTAATTCAGATCTAGATGAAGGTTTTTTTATTTGATTTACGCTTATGTATTGTTTTTTGTTTGATTTATGATTATGCATATTCATCATTACCTACTGTTTTAATTTTTAATAAAATATCAAGAAAAGAATAAATTGGCCAAAATACCCCTCATTTAATTGGAATTAACAGAAAAAGGTAATGGTCGTTAGCGAAAGGGACGAAACTTGTTGAAAGGTGTCAAACGTGAAATAAATTTTAAGGACGAGAATCGTTGAAATGGACAAACGTTAGGAACCAAGAGTGAACTTTACTCTAATTATTATTAATTAATATTATTTTAATTTTAATTTTAATAACTAATACTTTATTAATTAATTATTATTTAGAACTATTACTTATACTTTATGAAAAATTACTAATTAGTTAGAATATGGTTGATTAGTTATTCATATATTATATGTAATGGTTACTTAAAATTATAAACTAATGTAATTTTTTTCTAAACTTTATTTTAACAAATCCAAAATTTATAGTATATATGATAATCAATTTAATTTTTTAAATAAACATATTATATTATTTATTTTTTACTATTCTGTTTGAATTAATATATTATTTTATTATAAATATATTATTTTGATTATATTATAATTTACGAATATTTTAAGATGTCTTTTTTAGTCATGTTACATGTTTATCAGCTAGTTTTTGCCAAACATGATTTGGTCATCAGCTAGCTTATCAGTTATCAGTCTGCTTATAAGACATCAACTAACTTATTAGTCATAAGCTATCTTATCAACTAGTTTGCCAAACATGCCATTTAAGGGTTTAGATAAACTTTTTAGGATTTTGATTTTCTAATTATTTGGTGTTAAGGTAATCAATTAAACAATTACAATAAGAAAATTGATTATTGAGATCAATATAAAATCATATAACTATCCATAGTTTCAAGCAACTAGTTGTGTGACTCTAATTCTATAAGCTGCAATAATTGTTTTGCAAAAAAAACACACACACACACATCTCAACACCCATTGAACAATCATGTCATTCGTAATGATCCATAAACAAACAATCGTCAAAGGAAACTGAAACATTATTTCACATTTAATGCCAGAGATGTTTATAATACCCGTATTTTCTTAGCTTTGGGAGATTTTAGAAAATTCGAGATGCTCGACTTAAATACTTTTTTTGTTATGTAAGAATTTAAGGTATAAATCCTAATAACTTGTGTTGGTAATTTTTCGGTTGAGAAGGGCTGAACCAGGCGGTTTGGAGCCCAACAGGTGAGTTCGACGGCCTAGTATGTTCCAAAAGGCGCCTAATTAAGCTACTTCATTGGATCGAGTTCACGGGTTGTGTGAGGAAACCAAAAAGTAGAACTTTGAATGTGGATGATGGAAAACATCCTCAAGTCTCAACGGCTCCAAATAAAAAATATTAATAAAATAAGAAATACAAACACATAAAGAAGAAACACAACTATAACGAAATAAAAACTCACACGAATGATGTGTAAATAACACTTAAAATGAGAGTTATCAAGTATTATTTGAATTTTGACCTAAAATTTGATTTTAGAACCTTGAATGTGGATGATGGTTATTTATATATACAAATAAATTCGTATGTGACTATGTTATGCTATGTGTAGCTAACATTACACGTCGGAATTTATCTTGGGTTAAACCAATTTATGGCATCCTTTTATATATGTCGGTATGAATGTGGTGTGTGTGTGCATAGGTAAACGAGATATGTTCCCATATTTGTATCCTTAGATGGAGTACATGTTTACAAATATGCATATATGATGATATCGGACCCTAATCCTTATGAATGAGGATTAGGTGAGTTACTGAGACAATTGTGTTGTATTGACTGTTATGATTTCCATGTAAGTAGACACTAAAGGCCCAATGAGATTCTTAAGGTGGAACTTGATTAGAAGAATGGGTGGGCATTAAGGTTCAAGAGTCCTTGAGGTGAAACTTTTTGGAGTATATACTAAAGGTATATGAAGGTTTGAGGTGACGCCATGAATGGGTGGGCACTAAAACCATGAACCTGAGGTATAGTCCCAATACCATCATTATGTGGCAATACATTGTGTTCCTGCCACCTTGATGGAAACGGGTCTCCTTCGTTATCCAGAGATGTGTCCTGTTAATAATGTCCAGGTGGGACACCTCGTGGTGCATTGCATTGTACTACTATTGCGGTTCATGTAACACCTTTATTTTATGTGATCTCACTAGGCGTCAAATCTAACACATTTTCTTACCTTTTTGGTTTTCAAGTATCACTAGTGGTGGATCTAGGACCACTTGAGGGACTTGGTTGATGCTACTTAGAAGCATCAAAGGTAGAGATTTTTGGTAAACACTTGAGTGGAAATTGGATTTTTGGAGATATAGCAACACTCGACTGTAATCTAGTTTCTATTGAATACTAGATTATTAGCCTGTTATTTATGTTTTAATTCTTAACTATTGTGCTTGGTTGCGAATTTCCCCTTCAAGGGTTTGAGTCGCTTTTTATTGATTAAATTTTAATGTTATAGAAATGTTTACTTTTTTGCTATAAAATTTAAGAGTCACAAACTATGACAGTATCAATCTACTCAATCGATACCAATTAAATGGTCCCAATTTAACTAATATAGTTGGTTTTGATTTTGTACGAATTTGACACTCTACTGTATACAAACAAGTACTAAGCAACTGTTTAGTTGATTTTTCATTAAGTCATGTATGGATAAAGTTGTTTGTATGGATTAATCTACCTGTAACTCTGTATAGATTGAGAATGCTTTTGTCTTGAAAAGTTCCTTTTATAGATGAAAAAGACATGTCTTCTAATTGAAATGAACATGTTTTGAAAAAAACTTACTTTCTGCATAAAGCTATCCTAAAAACTTACTAAACAAGTCACTTTCTGTATCACTAGCACTATCATTAATAAATTATACATATCTATTCGAATAAGTTACGAGTTCCATTAAACTCATTATAACAAACAACCCTCTTACAAAAACAAACAAATTTATCTTGAGAAAATGAGAAATGGATTACGAGTTCAAATTATAATTTGGGCTGGGCTGGGCTGTTCCGGTTCGGGTCGGGTCGGGTTTGGACTTCTCCAACGTTTGCAGTAATCAGCATGCGGATCCGAGAAGACATCTTGTCGGGACTACACTTGGACCAAACTCCTGTTTTCTACTCGATCACTGTTTACTTCCCTTTTCTACTCTTACCAGAAAAAGGTTATTATTTCATTGAGATTCTTTTCGAATTTGAGATCCAACTTGTTTTTGGAAGTTGAATCAAGATTTCAAGAAACGCAAATGGGTATCAATTGCATCACTACTTCAATGCAATTTTGTTAAAGATTCAATTCAATTGGTAAACTAACTTTCAACAATTTGTTAATTATTCTTCTTGATCTCTACATATCATTTCGCTTACAGTTTAACACTTCCTGACTTCACTATCCATTCATGCCCACCACCTGTTTGTTTATATTCATCTTCATTCAATTTGATTATGTAAAGTAGTTTTCCATCTGTTTTTTCTTTTTAACTTTTTAAATCGATGGGTTTAAAGAAGATGGGTTTGCCTATAGCTCGATTTGGTAGACAAGCGAAAAGGTCATATGGGTTTTTTATAAAGTTCGCATCAGTGGCAATCTTGGGATTGTGTTTTGTGTTTGTTTGGTATATGTTTTCTCCTTCAGCTTCTTCTCTCACATCTCAAAGAAGCACTTTTGGTGAAATGGCTGAACCCATTTCAGAAAGAGGGCAATTAAGAAAGAACATACCTTCTGTTGTTCCAATCAAGAATAAGCCCGATTCGAATTTGGGAAAGATAGAGGAGAAGAAAGGGCTTAATGGGTCAGTAGGATTAGATGTTGTTGATGGACCCAAAAACAATAAGAAAGAAGAAAAGGGTGTGAAGATAGTTAAAGTAGATGAAAAAGAGGATAAACAAGTGGATGAGAAAGGATCTGAGGCTGAGGAATCGGAGAACGAAAATGGGAAAGAAAACGAAGTGGAAGGAGAAAGTGAAGAAGGGAAAGAAGAAGAAGGAGAAGAAAACACAACAAATGGTGACTTAATTGGTACAGACGGTGATGTAGATCAGGTAGATGAGAGTATTGAAATTAAGACTAAACGGAAGAAACAGAAGTTTAAAGGTCCATTATTCGACCCAAAGGCTGAATATGGCTGGAAATTATGTAGTACAAGAAGTAAGCATAACTATATTCCTTGTATCGACATTGAAGTCACATCAAAACGGATTAAAAGTTATCGTCATCATGAAAGGAGCTGTCCCAAAAATCCCTTAATGTGTCTTGTTCCTCTTCCACATGAGGGATATCAAACACCCGTTAGCTGGCCAGAAAGTAAAGAAAAGGTATATATTTACATAATACACAATTATGTTTTTTAAGGTTTTTCTTGATGGCTTTCTGTTTTAGTTAGTAATGTTATATATAAACCTAGTTAAGAATCATTGCAGATATGGTATAAGAATGTTGCACATCCAAAACTAGCTCAATATGTTAAGACACAAAATTGGGTGGTGGAATCTGGTGAATATCTTACTTTCCCACAAAACCAATCTGAACTCACTGGTGGAATTGCTCATTATCTTGAATCAATCGAAGAGGTAATGACTTCAATTTTTTTCTTTCTTATGAACTCTTGTTAGATATATCAACTAGCTTCCAATACTGCCATTGTTATTCGTTCCAAAACTCAAAATGTGGTACTCTATCCCCTAAAAAGTTGGTGTTTTGCAACCATTTTAGGAATTCAAGATTGTATCACTAACTTCTTATAGGTAGACACATCTTCAAATACAAACCGGTCAAAGGTTACAAACTCGAACAAAACCACTATAAAAATAATTTTTTTATGATTTTTTTTCATCAAATGCTATGATTTAAGATGTTATTACACATATGTTTGTTTCTACTTGTGAAAAATTACATGTGAAAAAAATACATGTGAAACTTTTACATTATGAAACAAGTATATGTGAAACTTTTACATTATGAAACAAACATACGTGAATTAATATCTTAAATCATAGCATTTGACGGAAAAAAATCATTAAAAAAGTTATTTTTATATTGGTTTGTACAAGTTTGTAACCTTTGACTGGTTTGTATTTGAAGATGACTCTATTTTTTTGGTTATTTTCATGGTCCATATTTGATGCTTCTCTTATTTTTCTTCTCTTGGTATTTGATTGAACTAATAGACGGTACCAGATATTGAATGGGGAAAAAATATTCGCACAATATTGGACATTGGATGCATTGATTCAAGCTTTGGAGCATTTCTTTCTGAAAAGAACGCATTTACGCTTACGCTAGGCTTAAAGGATGACCTTGTGGATTTAGCACAAGTTGCCCTTGAGCGCGGTTTTCCTGCCATAGTTAGCCCTTTTGGAACTCGGAGGCTACCTTTTCCGAGTGGTACTTTTGATACCATACATTGTGGAGAATGTCAAATTCATTGGCAATCTAATGGTTCGTTTTACGTTATTTTCAATATATATTTTCCTCCTACTTTGACTAGATTATGCCTTGTGGGTTTTCTATAATTGGCGACAGGGTCAGGTTCATGGGAAAACGCCAGAAAAGGATAAAACTGAAGAACACCCTGGGAGCCCTTCTTCTGGACGGTATGCACAAATGCATACTGGTAATTTGTAACATGCATTTGTGCATATGCACTGGTGCATAGAAAAAATAACAGCTTCAATCGCTTGTGCATACTGTCATAATGGAGGGCTCCCAGGGTGTTCTTCAGTTTTCTCTTTTTTTGGCGTTTTCTCCATAACCTCCCTCATTGGCGATATATCTCTATCTTATTTGTTTATTTGGTTGTTTGTTTGTTTTATTTTCTTATACTTAATAGGTGGCAAGCTGCTTATAGAGATGAATAGAATCTTAAGGCCTGCTGGCTACCTCATTATGTCAAGTAAACATGATAGCATTGAAGATGATGAAGGTTTTAGTCTCTTTTTATTCTCTTAAAGATATGCTTTCTTCTTTCGTAAAAAAATCATTAAACTTCTTTAAATTAAATCTTTTGGTTCCTTTACACTTTTTGCTTAAATCTGTATCATTTTCACCCGTGTTTTATTGCATTATTTGGAGATCCACTGTTCTATAACATATTTTAAGGGCAAAATACATCAAAATGCAACTAAATTTGCCTTAATTCCTATTTAGCAACAAAATTTCACAAGTTTAACCCTTTCGTGAACATTTCGTGAGGTCATCAAATGTTACAAGATTAGCATGTTACCGGTGTAAAAATGAGTACAAAATAGCAAATTTTGGAACTTTGTTACTATCCATCAAGGAAAAAAAGTACTAGTTACACTATAGTGCTATATATGAACTAAACCAAACTTTATTGCTTTTTGCGGTGTTTTATATATTATTATCTTCTTACTGAATATAATTTATGATTGTGCAGCTATGTCAAAGTTAACCGCATCAGTTGGTTGGAACGTTTTGGCTCATAAAACTGATGATGTTAGCGATATAGGTATTAGAATATACCAGAAACCAGAATCAAATGAAATATATGCATTAAGAAGGAAGAAGATTCCTCCTATGTGCAAAGATAACGAGAATGCAGATGCTGCTTGGTAAGCTCGTTAATGGCAATCCTTTTTTGTATATGTTTGTTTATTTAATAGTGAATCTTTAATAATGAAGGTTAAGGCATATTACTCATCCCCATTTATGTTTCTTCTTTCATCTAGAATTTATCATACATATTTTTTCAAATAAACTAAACGAGAAAATGAAGTCGCATAATTTTTCTTTTTTTCTAGAATTAGGCATGCCTATGACCTTTTTTTTAGATAAATCTAAAAGAGAGTAGGAGTCGATCCATTTCTTGTTCTTTTAGTCATACAGGAAAACAACCTTTTGAAAGATTTTTTTATAAATGCATGACCTTCTAACAGATTTTGAGGCATTGTTGTATTAGGAAGAGGCATTCTTCTGTTAGTCGTTCTTAAATTTGTCAGAAAGTCATGCATTTAAAAAGAAATTGGAAGGTCATTTTCCTAAATAACCCTCCATTGCACCCTAGAAAAATAGTTACTTTTTTTGAAAACCTAGGAAACCCATTTGCATAAATCTATCTTTTACTTGCATATTTTATTTTCCTAACCAACTTCACTTACTTTTATCTCATCTATTTTTTACTTGCATAAATCTTCAAGAAATGAAATACTTAATAGAACGCTGTTTATTCACGTGTCCAGAAGTTAGTGGTATATATATATATATTTAAACCAAAATGCGTAGTTCTATATCACAAATCTTTACTTTCATCGATAAAATGGCTGAATATTTTGTGGATCAGGTATGTTCCTATAAATTCATGTTTGCATCTTATTCCTTCTGCCATTGAAGAAAGAGGGACTGAATGGCCTGAGGAATGGCCCAAGAGGGTTCAGACGTTTCCTGACTGGATGAACAATAAAGATAAGTTGGTTTCAGACACCGAGCACTGGAAATCTATTTTCGAAAAGTCCTACTTAACTGGAATGGGTATTGACTGGTCAACTATTCGGAATGTTATGGACATGCATGCCATTTTCGGAAGGTATGAAATGAGATTAGTACTCCCTAGTCCCTCCGCCCCAAAATAAGTGTCCACTTTCCAATTCTACCCTTCATTTTAAGATGGAGAAATTCATTACTCCCTCTATTATTAAGGGTAAAATAGTCATTTACTTAATTAAAAAGTAATTGCGTGTGCCTTTTTCATTATGGAAATTATTTTGGAATGGAGATACCTATTCTTTTACGTTTCTTCATTTCTAATTTTGTGTTTACTCCCTCTATGCCAAGAGAACGAAGCTTTTTGTTTACCTCTTAACAGTTCCATTAAGAGACAGCCTCTGAATCGCTAAGAGGTGATTCCTGTTTGGCAAAAAATAAATCTGTCTCTTAATGGTTCCAAAACCCCCTGAATCATTTTGTATCTTGGACCTCCCTTAACCATTAAGAGCCCTAATTACATCCTGAATGATTACCAAACAATTATATTTCATTTTGCACTATATCATAAGAGCCTCTTAATCATTCTGACCACTTAATAATCATCCTGCACTAAACCATTCAGCAACTTTGACTTTGACATCAAGCCTATGATAAAAGAATTTTTTTTTATGATCTGGATTTTTTTAATCACCTTAACGAAGGAGGTGGACTTCAACCAAGTCAGATTTTCATGTCAATTGGAAGTTAAAAATTTGTGGGTTTGACCTCAAAATTCTAAATTCTTCGTTATCATTTGTTAAAAATTTTGCTGATTGCATTAAGACATTACAGTTTTGCAGCTGCTCTCTTGGAACAAAAGGTTTGGGTGATGAATGTGGTGCCTGTGTATGCACCCGATACACTTCCGATAATCTTTGAGCGTGGCCT
This sequence comes from Silybum marianum, assembly GCA_036898165.1. Lineage (NCBI taxonomy): Eukaryota > Viridiplantae > Streptophyta > Magnoliopsida > Asterales > Asteraceae > Silybum > Silybum marianum. The sequence continues at coordinate 7,393,116 of CM072542.1, forward strand.
TGTTGGCATCTATCACGACTGGTGTGAATCCTTTGGTACTTATCCAAGATCATATGACCTTTTGCATGCTGATCATCTCTTCTCAAGGCTTAAGAACAGGTTTATTTTATTTTATTTTTTTCCCTTTTTCATAAATATTTTATATGATGCTTTTTAATGTCATGAATTATGGTCGAATCCTTCCCTCATTACAAAAGTTTCCACTAGATACACTTGGCGGTATGGTTAATTTTCCTAGATGCCCATGAATAGAAAAATCCCATCATAACATGCATGAGGGTAATTTGGTCATTCTATTAGAAGGGATATTTTATCTCTCATTCTAATTTGAGGTAGAGGTCAGGTCTGCATACATCTTACTCTTGTCAGACCCCACCTCTGGGTGGGATATTAAGCTCTTGTTTGGTTTGGTTTATCTCAAAATTCTTTTTGTGGGTTTCGTTTGGTTTGGATGATCTCAAAATTCCTTTTGGGGGTTTTCTATCATAGTATTAAAGACTTATGTTCATTATAGTTGACATGAAGATCTGTAAATATTTGAGAACAATGGAAACCAATTATTCATGATGAATATCAATAAATATAGACGAATATTATTCATCCATTAATATCATGAATGATATTCATAATGAATAGTTGGTTCTCAAAATATTTAAGGTTCCTGCCCCTAAGAGCATAATCTACTACGTAAGTTCACAAACAATCTTGGAATTAGAAAAAAACTTTTTCTTTTTCGCAAGGGTGTCCCAGGCTATGCCTAGACTAATCCTGACAAATTATGACTGCAAGAAATCAGCACCTGATAAACTCAGTGGCCACAATTAGTGTGTACGCCTGGATTCGAACCCTGGACAGATGGGATGAATTAGAAAAAATCTTGTTTTGCAGGTGTAAGCAAACGGTAACCATAGTAGTTGAGATGGATCGCATATTAAGACCTGGCGGTTGGGCAATTATACGCGAAAAAGGGGAGATACTTAAATCGTTAGAAGCAATATTTAGAAGTTTACACTGGGAGATCCGTATGACATTTGTTCAAAACAAGGAGGGCATTTTATGCGTCCAAAAGACCATTTGGCGACCTTGAAAATTGCGGTTTTCAGATGTTGGTACACAATTAACACGAACCGATTGCTGCATTTTGAGCAGTATTTTTTGATTATTTGAGTCAAGTTTTTTTTTGATGAAATAGTAATAGGATTATAGTTTGTTTATTGGCAAAGTGTAAATGTTTTGAGGTGTGTTATTTGAAATTTAACAAGACTGAAATACCCCTAGGGTTTAACTTGTGCAGGCAGGCTAGTTTTTGGGAAACATTTTTTGTTCTTTTTGTATGAATTATGATTGGTACCAAGAGAGTTTGATGTGTCCTCATGAATCTGTTTTAATTGTTTTAATGGTTTTATAAAGCACTTTTAATTTTCTTCAGAGAATGAAAAGTCAAAAGAAATTATATTAAATTCCAATGGGTTTTTTCTGTTTTTAAGATTCTAGTATTAATTATATTATTAAACGACTTTCTACTTGTAGTTCAGTTGGCAAAGGGTATGACGACTTTGTCCAAATACAAAACACGTTTGAGGTTCAATCCTATGACCCCCCCTTTCCAGCTTTAGCTGCCGAGTGAGCCAAAAAATGCCCTGTCATAATGTTGTCCTTGGTGGAAGGTTCCATGTGGGGTCTGCTGTGAGGTTGTTGGTAATCAACTTTTTTACCAAAATTATATTAGTAAATGATACCATACGTATATCGTATAAAATAGCTTACTCTTACTTACTTTTTAGCACATTTTTTAGTATCTAATTTGACCAGAGGCAGAGCATCCGATATTTGCATATGTGTTTGATTTTCCTATGTTAAAGATTCTATTGAAAATGCTTAAAGGCATCAATTAATGGTAAAAGAATAGATTCATCACTTGATACATCGTAGAATATGATGAATAAGAGTCAAACAAGTTAGGGGATTGCAGGTACAATTGTTTTATTCTAATTTTTCTAACTAATATAACTGTTTACAATTTGTAATTAGAATCATATATTAAATATTTTTGTCACCTCAAAAGTTAATCAACTTGTACATTTTGTTTCGTTTGTAGATTTTCTAACTCTCGATAACCCCATCTTACTTTTTGGGCAAAAATATGATGGGCATCATTACTGTTCAGTCCGTGTGGATGAAACACATATTTAAATAGCAAGTAGATGATGTTTTATATGCAGACTGGATAAAAAATGACTAGACTGGACAGGGGTGACAAACTCACTATCGGATGTATGGGCAGATCTAGCACATAAATAGGGAGGTCCCATCCTCCCATTGAAAAATAAAAAAAATTGAATTTTTTAGGTAAATCCATTTTTTTTACTTTCTATCATGTGTTCCCCCCCTAATTTATCGTCTGGGACCCCATCAATCAAAAAGTGTCTCGAAATTAATTAAAAAACCAAAAAAACTCTCGAAATCGACCAAAAACCCCGAAAAATTCCTCAAATTGACAAAAAAAAAAAACGTAAAAATCTATTTAAATCAACCAATAAAACTTTAAAAATCCTTCGAACGGTAGAATTAGACTAAAAACATATTGGACAACTTTACGAACCTTTAATCTATCTTAAAGGTGCCCCTACTAGGAAAATTTTCTGGATCCGCTACTGATCGGATGAATCTTAAAACACAATAATATATGACCATCCGTATATGCAAATTTGACACATAACATTCACATTAGAACCAATCATTTATAGGACTAAAAGTCTATAAAACACAGCAATGAGTGCAAAAAATGAAAGGTAGAAAAGGTGAGGGACTGTTTATGGCATTAAGTGAAACAAATGTGCATGGAAGTCAACAATAGAAAACTGCAGATCCACTTTAGTCCAGGAGCTGACAAAAGCATTAAAGCAGGCAGCAATTGGGTTTAATTATTTGTTTAGACCCATCCCCTTTTTCCTATAGATTTTACGGCTATACTCTATTAATTAACAATTAACAAATCTATTTATTAAAATAAAGTTTATTTTTAAATTATGATATCTTGGAAAGACAAGGTAACAGTAAAAAAGATAAAAAAATAATACTAAGGAAATCTACGGTGTGAAAGAGGAAAACAAGTAACAAGCAAAAACCCGTGGTTGAAAAAGACGAAACAACAGTCTGCAAAATAGATCGATCTTTGAGTCTCGAGGCAGTCCAGTAGAGGGATTAACCAAAAAGATCACTACGAATATTAACCCCTGAAGATACAAGCATTCTTGAATTTCTGAAGAGGATAAGCTTCAATCCAAGTAGCCATTTGTTCAGCGGTTCAACAATTTGCTTCCCAGTATTATAAATCAATAACTGGAAGATGGAAGTTGATATTCCATCAGTTAATGATGCAAATCCATAACAACGAGTCAACGAGGCGACCTTGCAGCCAGTGATCCATCAATTCGACATGATCTATACAAAACGGCAAAACATTGAATCATGATCAATTCGTCTCTCTTGTTTAACTCTTGAATCGGTAACCTGTTTATGAAGTGCCCTCCGAACAAAAACATTCACTTTCCTAGGAATTTAGTCTGTTCCACGACGTGGCTTTATCATCAAGAGCAATTGCAGAAAGAATCTGTCCACCATATGCCGAAGAGAGGAAGTAGCGAAAGATCCACCCATTATATATAAGGATACAACATGCAAGATCCAATCCATACAGGAAACCGTAGGTTCTGCAATAAAGAGAATAAATCATTAATATCACTTGAAGCTCTAGGAGAGCGAACCCAAGTCGAAGTCCAATTCCACACCCACATCCCCTCAATCCAAGAACCACAATTAAAAAACTTTGACATCGAGATTGTATTCCAAACAAAAAAGTCTAGAAACCCTACCTCACAACCTGAAATTACCAATCAGTTCGTCAAGCTAAAAATAGGTAACTTCCTCATCCCTGATAAATTTCTCAAATGAAGATCAAAAGTTTATTCCAAAGCCATTTAAGTCAAACCCGCGTAAGATATGATATTTTACGTTGTTTTTAATTTGATCATTGGATTATAAAATTTAATACTAAAAACCTCAATATTGAATTTTTGAATAAAAACCTTGTAACATGTTGACACAATTGAATTCTTTGTTTTGTTGTATAACATTTTTTTGGATATTCATGGTCATAGCAATTTTTATATGTTAAATGATTTCTATAACAATTTTCAAAAACTAAGCATCTTTTAGAAATGTTTTTAAAGTTCTATGACCAAATTAAAAATAAAGCAAAAGTACATTTTTCTTTATTTAAATTTATTTAAGTTATTTTAGCTATTGTATTTTCAAAATCATTGTAGGAGTCGTCTAATTTTTCAAAACAATTATTCTAGGAGATCAATCTAAATAAAAAGGTTATTGGTTGTATTGCTAACTTGGCATGTATACGTGGCATTGATTTTTTTTTTTGAAAGACAGGTGGGACACACATTTTCTCGGGGTATTCGGGTTTCCACTTAAAGGTGTCACCCGATTAATCTCCATCGATCTCAGCCCAATCCAATTAAGGATACCACAAAATAGTAGGCTCAAGATCTGGATATCTCCACATACACACTGCAGAGTTCGAACCCGGATAGTCGGGGATACCATCCACTGACCCCCCTAAAATGTTATCTTACCACTGACATTGATATTGACACAATATTAACATGTCACACATGTTACCTTATGTGTCAATTTCTTTTGAATCTTCACTCGTATTTATTTTTGATATTTGATTCAAATATAAAGGTTTATATTTTTTCTTGACTCATAAAAGCATCTCCAACAAATTTCCTAAAATTTCTTTAAACTGAAGAATCAAAAAACAAAATCTTCAAAAAAAATTACATTCATTTTCAACAAATTCACCATTTTGGAAAATCCAACATTAATTATATTGCATCATCTATTAAAATATTATTTCTTTCTTTAAATATTTACTTTTCAAAGTTTCATATGGTCATCTCATTTGGTAATTATTTTGGAGTGAACTCCATATTTGGAGAAAAAACCACTCTCTTTCCTACTTTCTCCATATTTGGAGCAAAAATACTTACTCAAAATTTTTTATTTTCTACATTTTTCCTATTTTAAGGAAACTGTTGGAGATGCTCTAATAATTCTTTGTTGATGTTTTTTGTGACAAACTTCCTAAAAACTAGTGTAATATTTTCAAGTTCTAAAATGTTGGTTTTATGATTTTTTGAATTTCAATTTTCAAGTTGTAATGCTTTTTGGGTTCGTGAAATTTTCGCTTCAAAAACTTCCTCACTAACTGAAAATATTAAATATTACTATATAAATTTAGTTTAGTGTTTATATATAATCATCACAAAACTCATCACATTGTTAAGTATATCTAATATGTTGAAATAAATCAGTATACTTGAATCAATAAAATGTTTGAAGTGGAATATTTATAAATGATATATAAATAATGAAAATAGTTCAAACAAAAATCAATAAAATTTTCATTTTGAATGATTTAGTTCTTAAATTATTTTTTTAAATTAAAAATTATTAAACTTTTTCATTTTAAATGTTTAAGTTTTTGAACTATTTTTTTAAATGAAAAATCATTAAACTTTCTTATTTTGAATGGTTAAGACTTGAATTTTTATTTAAATAAAAATGAACCATCGAACTTCGATTAATTTAACTTTTTTCTGATGTAGATAACCAATTTCTAAAAGTCCGATGATTTATTTATTAAAAAAATATTCAAGGGCTAATTCAATCAAAATAAGAAAGTTTAATAACTTTTCATTCAAAACAATAAAGTTTAATTTTTTTTTATTTAAAAAAATAGTTCAAAGATTTAATCATTCAAAATAAAAAGGTTTAATGATTTTTTTTCATTCAAAAAAATAGTTTAAAAACTAAACTATTTAAAATAGAAAAGTTTGTTGAGTTTTTTTTTTAACTTTTCTCTATTTAACCTTCCTCCCGTTAAAGCAAAAATGAAAAAAACCATGAAAAGAAAACTGAAAAATATTTATTAAAGCATCAACTGAGTTTTTTATGATTATTTCTTGTTTTATTTCTATTATTATGTTTTATACACAATTTAATCATTTTTAGATATGGTTTAATAACCTTTGCGAAAACTATTTATTTATATTATAAAGAAAAATAAAAAATGTAAAAATTACATATGAGAAATATTAATTAAGCTTAGTTTAAAACTTATATGGGAACTATCTATTTATATAAAAAGACAATGAAATCAAATTATTAAACATTATACATGGGAAAGAATCTCATTATGTTCCATAAATATATCCATTATATATGTTGTTTGCCTACTTATTAATTATGTAAAAAAGTATACAATAGTTTTTTTATAATAAAGTATGAAATGTTAAAATCTCTAAAAAAATTTACAACTTAAATAGTTGTTTTATTTTAGCAATCCTGTTAAAACTAAATATTGTTAAGAATTTTATGTTTGATTATCTCTTTTAAATAAATTTTAAAAAACCTGTTGAAAATGATTAGCTCATAAGAAGGAAGTTCGACTTGGGAAGGCAAATCCTATGTAGAATGCAACAAAATTATACAAGGATGTTATGTGTCGACGGGAAGTATGCAAGGACTACTTTGTTACATGATAAAAGATGAGGGGGTTAAGTGTAATTTATTCTAAATTTAATTGTGTTGCAAGTTGCAAGTCATTGTCAAACTTCTAGTTAAGGTGCAAATAAAAATGGGAATGGATCAAATAAAGTCTTTTAGAAATAAATATAAATAGTAGCCTTTTAATCACCTTTATCCAAACCAAAATAATGCAGTCAATGTCAAATGACATCTAATCAAATTCAAACTTCTTTTAATTAGTATAAAAAGGCCTTTTATATAAAGGGAAAATTATTCTTTTATCCATTTTAGAAAATCGTATACCCAAAATATTCAAAATCTTTTCCAACTTATCAAAAATTTTGTGGATCCATTTAGTATCATACGAAATCCATATTCCATCACACTATTTTGTATGCACAACACACACACAAATTTAATATACGAAATCCAATTTTCAGGAAATGGGGGAAGAGTCGGGTGATTTACGAAATGGGGGGGGGGGAGTGGGGTGGGGGTTATATACGAAATCCAATTGTTGCACTACGAAATGCAATTTATAATTCTTAATTTATATTTTTTTATCCTTATAATTAGTTAATTAATTACTTTAAGTCTTTTACTTTTTAATTTTTCGTTTTACACTCTTATCACATTAACATATATAAGCGTATATCAATTAAAATAAATTTTAAAAATACGTTTTTATTTTAACAAGTTACATCATTATAATCATCTCATCAATACCTTCAAAATGAGTCCAATATTGAACATCATAATTATTCTCACATTAACAAGTGAGAATAATTATTCTCACATCATCATTTGTGTGTATGCACAATACACACAAATTTAACATCATAATTATTCTCACATCATAATTATTCTCACATACCTCATAATTATTCTCACATTAACAAGGTATTTTTTTATTTATTTTAACAAGTTACACCAATATTGGACTCATTTCGAAGGTATTGATGAGATGATTATAATGATGTAACTTGTTAAAATAAAAAATGTATTTTTAAAATGTATTTTAATTGATATATGCTTATGTATGTTAATGTGATAAGGGTGTAAAATGAAAAATTAAAAAGTAAATGATTTAAAGTAATTAATTAACTAATTATAAAAATAAAAAATATAAATTAAGAATTATAAATTGCATTTCGTATTGCAACAATTGGATTTCGTATATAACCCCCCACCCCACTTCCCCCCATTTCGTACCCTTCCCCCATTTCCTGAAAATTGGATTTCGTATGTTAAATTTGTGTGTATTGTGTATACGAAATGGTGTGATGGAATATGGATTTCGTATGATACTAAATGGATTCACAAAATTTTTGGTTATTTTGGTAAGTTGGGAGAGATTTTGAAAATTTTGGGTATACGATTTTCTAAAATAGATAAAACATTAATTTTCCCTTATATAAAATGGGACACTTTTAAGAACTTCTTAATTCGTGACATTCGTAAGATTTATTTATATCATAAGATGATTTATGTTGTGTTAATCTTATATGCATATTTTATTGTGTGCGTATATATATATTAAAAATATTCACAATGAAAGTTCTTGTTGGAGTTTTTATAAGAACTAGCGGTGTTTGCGGTCCAGGACCACAAACCAAACAACAACCGTGGTTAGGAAAATCTTTAAACCGGGCGGTTTGGAAGCAAAAACAAAACCGGTCAAACCGGACCACAAAAAGACAGTTTGGTCTGACGTGTTTAGGAGGTTTAAGCCTATTATGGGATTTAAACTAATATTATATATATATATATATATATATATATATATATACTCGTGGTATTTGATCAACTACTATCCAATGTACGAATATCTACTTCTTGTCAATATGTGGGTTATATTGTGGTGATTATACATTTCCGTAAAATATTGAGCATGATATATATAACCACAAAAGTGAGGTTATCAAGTTGTTCATAATTCTTTTGTGTTTTATGTAATGTTTTAGTTTAATGATTTTGTGTACTTGAGAACTTCGACCCATTATAGATATATTTTAAGACCTGTTGCCGATTATATAATTTGGAACCTCAATTATTTTATTGAACTTGTTATCCAATGTTTCATTATCGATTTGATTATTTGAATTTTAGATCATTGAATTTAAATTTGACTAGGCTCACCACTAAGGGCACAAGTGTTGATACACCTGCATGATTGCTAAAATAGTCATGGCGTTCTCGTAAGGATATGGGCTAGACGAATAGAGAACGTTGGATGCATCCTTTGAACCGTTACCGAATAGTATCAAATATCAATATTACACTAGTTATCGGGATAAAGTTGAATATCATATACCCTTTGGTTGTCGGGGAATAAGACGTGTAGTGCTCGACACTGTCATTCCAGACGACACCTGATTGGATTAATCATACATCGAGAACAACGTATCCTAATGATACGGATGACCTTATAGGCTTGACTTTTATTTGTATGAGTTTCAATATCTGAGATTTACACTTAATGCGATTTCAGTTTTTATCCTAATGTTTCCTTTCAGTTATGTATTTCCTATCCTGTTATTCTTGTTTTATTATTCGTTTACTAGGTAATTTTGCTTAGCGGTTAACACCAAGCCATAAAGAAGGCCCGGGTCATTCGAGGTTTTGGTTTGTTTAATCAATGCTTTGGTTATGTTAACTTGTAACATGTTATATGTATGTTTACTCATTGATGTAATGAGAGCTTTTGGGAGTTTTGTTAGAGATTTGTACGTTTTTGAACTAATAAATTATATTTGATTTTTTTAATAATGTTATTATAGAAATGAAAACTCATCTTTTACTGTGCACATGAGGACAAAGGAGAGCGCGACACGTGTCCCCTACGCCCAAGGGTTATTTATCCTGAATAGATAACAATCATGTGCTATTCATATTGAATGTTGTGTTATACATACTAAATGTTGTATCATTCATAATGAATAGTGTATGAACTTCACCTTCTTTATTTATACTAAATGTCCTTCTTTATTCATACTGAATGAGACACGTGTCCCACTCTCCTTTATTCTCACGTTCGCAATGAAAAATGAGTTTTTATTTGAACTTCTCTTTCTCTCTCTGACGCAGCGGAGGTTTGCGGAAGGATCGACAAGCGTCTAAACCCTTTAGGGTTGAGAATTACAAACAGTAAAACTCAAGAAATTAAGAGGAACTCTTAAAAAACTCTCAAGGAGAAGAAATTGAATCAATAATAATGTTGTTTACAATGTAGAATTCAAGTCCTATTTATAATCTAAATTATGAAAAATAAATCAACTTAATTAAGAAAAGGATAATGACTAAATTTAATATCCTATCAAACTAAAAAAGATAATTACTAAAAATTAAAACAAATCAAATACTAAAAAAGGAAAGGAAACTAATAAGTAAAACTCTCCAATTTAGATGGCAACGTGGATGTTGAGGTGTGGAATTATGCATGGAAAATGGAAAGCACTTGGTTGGTCAATGTATGGAAAACTCAGCCACCAAACAGTGTGTTAGGCGGCCATGAATGCGGGTATAGCCGCATGGCTACCCGCCAGGGCGGTTTGGGTGCTGGTCGAGCAACTTTGCAGATGGATCCGTTTTTATTTTCTTTATTCGGTTGCAAACTTTCGGGCTTCCTTCGAGCTCGTTTTCTTTTTCTCCAAAGATCAAATAAAAATCACATTAAGCCTCGGAACCTCTCTGTATCACTCTCTCTCTCTCTGAGAGGGGGGGGGGGTGAGTTGAAATACGAACTCAGTATTCTTTGCGAACGTGAGGAAAAAGAGAGTGTGACACGATCATGATCCATTCATGATGAATAACCCGTGGATGCAGGGGATACGTGTCACACTCTCTTTTGTCCACACATTGAATCGTTGACAATCAAAACTCGGTTTTTCATATGAACTCGTCCTATATATAATAAACTTATAATCTATAAATAAAGTTACATTCTATAGATAAAAAAATAAAAAATGAGGTTTTTGTAAGAACTTTCGTCATGGAGTTTTATTGAGGTTCTTATTTTATTGATGTGATAGGGAAAAAAATATGGAAAGGGAAGTTTTTGAATGTTTCACTACCTGGATTCTAAGGACAAATAAGAGGAGAAAGAAAGATATATGCAAGGATTTTTGCCTTAAAATGTATTAATTTGTACTTTATAAATAACAATAATTATATTCTTAACTATCTCGTTAATTAATAACATTAATTATTTTAAATTAGTGGCTTATGATAGATCTTACAAATTGTGGAGTTCTTAAATGATTTAAGACCCTTCAATAAGTTTTAAATTTTATAAACTAGTTAAAATTAAAAAACAAAAATATACATACAAGCGGTCTTGATATCTGTAAATATATGTTTTTTATCGTATACGTAGAAAAGACGTTTTAAAGTAAAAGATTTATCTGATTCGTATAGAAAAGGCGTTCAAAAGTTGAATTACATGTTTTTACCGTGGATCGTGGATATAGATGCTTATTTGTTAATTAGAGCCCCTAATATAGTAATTAAGTGAAAGGTTATGTAAGATAAATGTTAAAAAAAGTTATGAAGAAACGTTAAGGTTTCTTTTAATCGGTTAGGTCTTTGATTTACTTAAAATTGGTCACTATTTTAAGTCATTAGGTTTTTCTGATTGTTAACTTTAATATCGTACATAATTATTTATGGGGTGTACACTGGCATGAACATTTAGGAGGCGTTTGGTTTGCATAATATTTTTGGATGTAATGGAATATGTCAAAAAGAGTTTGACTATGAAAGATTTTGAATAAAATGTTATCAGGTTTGACCACTTGTTTGGTTGACAGACATTAGAAAAGAATCTGTTAAAGAAATTGAAATCTATCTGTTTGGTTCACATAATATAGCTTTAAATTGCAATGAAATATTGGTAAATGAAAAAAAAGATCCTTTTTAAAAATTTTGAAAACCGAAATCCAACTGCTGTTGGTCGACGATGGTTTAGAACGGTGGTGGTCGACGATGGTTCAGAACGGCGTTGGTCGATGGTGGTTTAGATCGGTGGTTGTCGAAGGCGGTCGACGGTAGTTCAGAACGGTGGTGGTCGTGGTTGGCGGTGGTTCAGAACGACGATTCAAATCGGTGGTGGTCGGCGGTGGTTCAGATCGATAGTAGTCGACGATGGTTCAGAACTGTGTTAAAACGGTGGTGGTCGACGGTGGTTCAGAAGTGTGTCAGAACGGTGGTGGTCGACGGTGGTTCAGAACTGTGTCGAACGGTGGTTCAGATCACTGGAGGTTGATGGTGGTTTACATTAAGTAGGGAAGATGAGGATAATTTTGTCTTCTTGAGAAAATGGAATGGAATGAAATTGAACTCTTTCTTAATTTTGATGGAAGTACCAAATCCATTAATGGTAAAGTGTATGGAATTCAATTCAATTCCAATAAGTAAACTAAACGTAACAAAATTTGATCAATGAAATCCGACAAACTTAAAAATAATATTTTTTAACTGAAAAGATTTTAAATATCAGTAAATACATGTGAGTTAATCATCATACCACAAAAAACAAAATTCTTTTTTTGTTAAGAGATTGATATGCCTTATTTCAAAAACCAACAACAAAATTAAACACAGAAACGATGTAACGTTTAAATCATATCGAAGGAGACTTTATATTTTCTTAAGACAACAAATATTTTGATTGAGGATTGGTCATTATCCTTGTCCCCCTTCTACTTTTTTGAAATTTTTGAGGTTTCAAAACCTTAAAATTATGTTGTGTTTTTAATTATTGTATACACGAAATTAGTTTTGTTTCGTTTAATAATCCCGTATACACATTATTTAAACTCACAAACGTAACAATACAATTAAATATACATTTAGCATATAAATCTCTAAACAATAATTTTCTTGTATTGTTTTTTATTTTGTCTATACACATATATAAGCATACCTTATATTAGGGTATTTCGACATGTAACACCAAATTTTATATACATCAAATCCATAGAAATTTGTGTAAATTAAATTCGGTGAAAATAATAAATTTTCTCTAATAGGTAATACCAAAATATAATATTAATTATAGGTATATTCTTTTTTACTTTCATCAATTGGTTTAAAATTTAATGTAAATGAATAATATAACACCGAATTCATTTTGTATAAATCATTACGTCAAATTTAATGTAAGATTTGATGTCTCGATATAGATATGGTCTTTTTTAAAATCTTTAAATTTCAGTATCCACCATCAAAACATAAAGCCAAAGGTATTCAAGAACACAATATCTTTATCCCTTTAGTAGATGATGATAAATACACGTATATTATTAGCCCTTTAAATTTCACTTCAAATAAATGCTTGATTTGGTTTCTATCAAAAATACATACATACATCACTGTAAAGTAACTACAATTAGACATTAAAAAATGGAATTATATGAAATAAAAAAAAATTAGATATAAAGAAATTAAATCAAGAAAAGCCTGAAAAGTTCAACCACATAAACCAAATATCATAATAAAATTACAATTCCCAAGCTTCCCTTTTAACAAAATAATTTAAAGGGGAGTTTTTTTTTTTTTTTTTTTTGCTTGTTTTTTTTTTTACAAATTAAATTTGTAGCTAGCAACTCTTTCTTGGCTTGCTTTTCCTCCTGCTTCTTCTAGGTTGATCCTTAGAAGTAGTAGTAGTAGTAGTTTCTTCTTCTTGTTTGACCAAATCTTCATTTGACTTTGGTTTCTTTGACTCCAATATCTCTTCATGTAAATCTTGAAATCTTCCTTCTTCTTCTTGTTCTTCTTCTTCTTCATCATCTTCTTCACTTTTCTCCACTATCTTTCTGGGTCTGCCTCTTTTTCTTGGAGTTATCTGTTGTACTTGTTGCTGTTCCAGTTGTACCACTACTTCTCCAATCACTGATGATGATGATGATGATTCTGCCATGGCTAATGACACTTCTTTTGTTTTCATTGCTATCTTCTTCTTTCCCATCTCCCAAAAAAACCCTCAAATCATTGATATTCACAAAACCCACCAAAAAGATTCAATCTTTTTTTGTTGGAATTGAATATTTGGTCTTTTAAGACAATATCTATGTGAAAGAATCAATACCCATTTGAAAAAACCACTTAAAAATACATGATATATAAAAGAAAATCAAGAAAACCATGCAAAAGTTTTGAGTTTTTTTTTTGCAGAAAGAAAAGACAAGCAGGATGAGGAGGAGATGAGGTTGAAAGGCAGTGTGATGATAAGTGGGGATAACGAGAAGACTACTACTACTACTATACTACTACTCAGCCTTTGTCTTGGCTTTGGTTTTATTTTCTTTTATTACTCTATTTTCTATTTGTGTTTTTATTGTAAAGTTCCACCAATAGTCCTTGATCTTTATTCAAATATGAGTCTCACCCTCTAACATGTTGTATGTATGCATTTCATGTCCCTTTGGTTAATAGATGTTATATCTGAAGTATGAGTGGCAATGAGACGATTATTGTATAGAATTCATGTTCCCGTTGAATTTTCATGGCGATAAGGATGTGAGAATCCGTAACTGAGGTCTTGGGGCGTTATCCACCTGTCTTTGGGACACCGTGATTTTCTTATATTGCGGGAGATGAAAGAAATAACGGATTAGTCCACTTCGTGGAAAAGCTTTAGGTATGGATATGGGGCTACATCCGTACCAACGCTAATAGCATACCCCTTCTGCGAATAGCTCGTAGCATTGGGGAATTTTCCGCAACCGGGGTGGGGGTGGGTGGGGTGGGGGGGGGGGGGTCAGGGTGTAAGCTAACGATGCTTTCGGCTGCTAGACTTTCACCATCTAGGATAATCTCACAATAGGTCCCCAAAGATTCATTGTGAATAACGAAAATAAAAAAAAGTTGAACCATTTGTAGTCCTAAATCCTCGTTTCTTATATAAGAAGTCGATCTACACACATAGACACATATATAGGTTACTTTTTTAATTGAATGTTTTGTATCCGCAAGAATCTCATTTAATAATTGTGGGGCCGACTGGGACAGTTGGGGTGCTCCAAAGACTAACAATGTATATTCTTGTATAAACTTCCTATATAGGCGCACTACATATGCTGTGAGAGACGACATTAGACGACATTATTGGTGTAAGAAAACAGAAAGGTGTGATATGATTATGATTTTGAGAACTTGATACGAATAACCATATCTCTGGTTTGAACTAGAGGCAAAACAATATACATTTAATAGACCTCTAGCATGTAGTTCAATTGCCAAATGGGTGGAGTGAATTTTCCCAAATACAAAACAAGTATTGGTTCGATCCCAGAATCCCCAGCACTAGTCTCAGTCGCTGAGTGAGTCAAAAAAATGTCCCTCACATTGATGTCCTTGAAGACAAGTTTCATGTAAGGCTGGTCATCGTTGTTAGTAATCAACCTTTTATCCAATTACCCATTTAATAGATTGAAACATTTGTTAAAAACATGTAATGGTTTGCAATTAGAATAGTTAAAATTAATATGTTGTCGGCTTAAAATTGGTTAACTTTTTGTTTCAAATGTGTTTTCACCCATATTGTTACAAAAATTTCAGTTTCCATGCTTAATGTTTCTCCAAATTTCAAAACTATGCTCAACATCACCATCCTTTGGAAAAACAGGCTTATCATTTAATTTTCCCTCAAATCTATATGTAATATAATCGATTATCTATCGAGAATGCATCGAAGCTATCGAACCAGTTTACACAACCCCAATAAAATTCTAGTAAAGGAGTGTTTTCGGAAGGATTTGAAAACTAAACATATTTTTCAAAAGATAACATGAAAAAAAACATATTTATAATATTCAGGGGAAAAATAAACATAGAAATTAAAAATTTGAGATAGAATGTTCTTAATACCAAAAATAGATTTGAGAAATAGCAAACATTTGATCCATGTTTCTTTTGTATCAAATGCAATTAAGTCATAATTTTTTTGCTGCAAGTATAATATTAACTTATTTATTAATAGTATAGTAATTTTTTTATTTAATAGATAAAATAATAAATTTCATTTTAATTTATAAAATAATTTGTGATTTAGTAATTATATGGGGCAAAAAATTGATTACCGTCATTCTCAACCCGTTCCACCCGGAACCCGCGCCAAAGATACCAATATGAAGGGGCACTTTTTTTATTCATTCAGCGGCTAGCTAAGACTATCTTGGGGATCCATAATTGAATCCATAATTGGATCCATATTTGTGTTTGTTGACTGTATTTATTTAAAAGTATTCTTGTTCAAGAGATGATGTAAAAAACGATTGAAGTCGGTTTGTGTTTTACTATTTCGAACGCCACTATCACATCAGGTATCACAATGTGTATCATGGTGGTATCATAGTTGTATTGTAGTCGGTTTGTGTCTTACTGCTTAGAAGTTTTTGGTTATAACAGTGGTGTATGTGTGAATAAATTTAGCCGAAGTAAGGGTCATCGGAGAGAGGAGAAAGGAGAGAAGATAGAGAAAATAAGAAAGACTCGTTTACGCCTAAATATTATCATAATTCATGAATAATTACCAAAATTATTGTTTTTAATAATAGCCATTGATTGTTAATTATATGTGGTTGGAATTGGATTTTACGGTTATCTCAAATAAATAGGGAGGTTCAGTGGAAAACTTTCAAAAAAATGAAAAATTGAGGAACACCCTAGTAACCGTTCATCTAGACGGAATTCACATGTGCAAACCATGCTATTTGTACAAACCATGAAAACCTCATTCAACCAATCATAATTTCATTAAATTAAACAATGAAATCAATGGATGACGGTGGTTTGTACGGTTTGTACAAATATTGGTGATTTGCATTTGATCGCTCCCATATACACCTCTCTCTCTCTCTCTATACATATATATATATATATATATACATTCAGTCCGAATATTTTCCTTCATTATTTAGTTTGAATATGACAAGTGTCGTGCTCTTATTTGTCCTCACGTTCACAACCAAATCTGAGTTCACATTTGAATTTTCCTATATATATATAATATATAGGGGCATGTTCAAATGAGAACTCAAATTTGGTTGTGAACGTGAGGACTAATGAGATTGTGACACGTGTCATATTCAACCTGAATAATCAAAGAAGTATTCAGACTGAATATAGTATTTATTCAGTCTAAATATTTCTTTGATTATTCAATCTGAATAATCTACATTCAGACACGCGTCGCGCTCTTATTTGTCCTCACATTCATAACCAAATTTGGGTTCTCATTTGAACTTTCCTCTCTCTCTCTCTCTCTCTCTCTATCTATCTATCTCTCTCTCTCTCTCTCTCTCTATATATATATATATATATATAGGGTTAGGTTCCGATATAAAGTGAAGTTATGAGAGAAGAGTAAAAAAAGATCTTCACCCTTGGATGAACATTAAGACAAGATGCACCGAATCAATCCCCGTATCAAACACGATTCATGGATGGATTTGAGATTAAAAGTGATCAAAGGTTAAGATCTCTTCTTACGCTTCTCACTTTAACTTGAGTTTTCACATGATTCCATGTGTATATATATAACATCAATATATGGTTTGTGTTAGCCTCTCCGAAGGCTTAAAACTTGACATCTAACATTTGGTAGAGCCGTTATTTATTTAGGCCTTCCAAATTCATATCCACCGGTTAAAAACTTTAGAGATGCTATATTGGTAATTGCTAATTGTAAAGATATGAAGGGTTGATCATGTAATATGTACAAAAATATGCAAAAATATTGCCTTTATTTTTCATGGTAAAATCCCAAAGCATGCTTTCTTGGACTTTGAAAATTAAAATAAAACCATGCGCATATGTAATTCAGATGGCAGAAACCAAGTCTGAATTAAAACAATTATTCTAATTCTAAGGAGTAAGGAGGACATAACGGCTTTCTTCGTATCACTCGACACGACGATTCTCTTCCAATGATGGTCATGGCACTGGTACAGTGTGGATAAAGAAAAATGTTGGTTCACTTTTACATATAAAACAAAATTCAAATAGTGAAACAAATAAGTGAATCAACGTTTTTACTCACATGTAATATTTTTTTTCATATGAACATAAACATATGTAAAACAATATTTTAAATCATAACGTTTAACGAAAAAAATTATTTTTATATTAGTTTCCACGACTTTCTACTTTCTGCCCTTTGATTGGTTTCTAAATGATGTTATATATATATATAGTTATATATATATATAGAGAGAGAGAGAGGGAGGCATTTGTTTCTTTAAATGAGGAGTGTTCTTGTATGATCCCTCCCCTATATATATATATATAGGGAAGGGTTCAAACGAGAACACCTTCATTTTGCGAGAACGTGAGAATACCCTTTTATTATAGAAAATCACATGTGATACTATTATTCCATCACATTTAATACACATGTGATACTAAATCAGAGATGCGGATGACTTTTGGCGTGATCTAGGTTACCGGCCAAGTCGTTGTTACACCACTAAGCTCAATCTCATATATTATCACATGTGATAAAGGCGTCTTTGATGTGATACTATAATCAATCAAAACCATCATATGTGATATTAAATCATAGACGAAAACGATCTTTGGTGCGACCTAAATAGTAAGGCACGTCATCCGCACACCATCAAGTCCCCTCTCGTGTATTATCACATGTGATAAGAGTGTTCTCGCGTTCTCGTAAAATTGAGGTGTTCTCGTTTGAACCTCCACCTATATATATATATATATATATATATATATATATATATATATCTACCCCAACCCTCAACTTGCAAAACAAACGCAAAAAAACAAGCGGGAAGAACAAGGAGCCACAATATGATTGTAATATAAGAGCGTATGTTGCATATGCAACACGTACATTATAACTATTAGGTATAAATTATAATGAGTTATAATATCAAGAATTCGAAGATGATATAACTCTCAAGAGTGTTTTTGGCCATCATTCATCTAATATTCATAACTTAGATTATATGTATAAATGAGACTAGATAGACCATTAAGGTTACTATATATATATATATACCTTCTACAACAGCAGTTAGCAGTCGGTTTGATCTGGTCTTGACCTAAGGAACAGACTCGGGCTCTGGTGCGACCGCGGCTCCAGCAACATGGTTGCCGGCGGTTGCAGCCGCCAGTGCCATCTTTTCATCAAATCCCCAAAATTTCGCAGCTTTAACATCATCCTGAGCCATTAATTTGGAGAAATCTTCATGATCATACTTCATGGTCGCTTTTCCACCAAACTCGGTTGGAAGATTATCCACATCGAAAAACGATTTCATGAGCTCCAAACTCTCTTTATTCTTGGGGTACACAAATTTCACCTTTTGGAATGTTTTTGGATCCAAGAAATATTTAACAATCTGCATATATCAATGCAAGTGATCTATTATTTTATTTATCAATTGGGAATTTTCTGAATCAAAGTAAATGCGTATACAAAACAACACTACAACAGAATGGAGCTTTTTACACCTTTGAAAAATCACTTTTTTTACACGGTTTTACGTGTGACAGTAGATTTTCGGGCACCTTATTACATGGGATTTTGACCAAAATAACCATTTTGAAAAATGGTATTAACAAAATAACCAAAAGATTTAGAGTTTTCAAGTTTAACCCTAGCACTGCCCACCATCTGGTGAGCAAAAACATTCCCTGATAGAAGAGCTTTTTGGTCTTATTCCTACAGATTCCCCGGTACAAGAGCTTTTTGGTCTTATTCATTTTCCTTTTCAGCTATTTTGTCTTATTCCCTATATATATATATATATATATATAACCAAAGGGCCTTTGGCTTAGAGGTATTGTAGCCCTTGCCAAGGAGGTCAGGGATTCAAACCTCACCAAAGGTGAGGAGGGTGTGAAAGTTTATTTGTTGTTTATATACTTCAAAAATATATGTATGATAAAATACAATTTTAAAAAATTGTATTTTAAAGAAACCGTTAAAACCATTTTACACAGTTCTTCAAAAAAACCGTGTAAAAAGGTAGTTTTGGTGGTGCAAAATGTCAAATTGTATCTATGTTTTTATAGTTCCGCCTAATTTTGTACTAACCGGTATCCAATTCATAAATCGACTAAATCTAGGTTCCACTAATAATATGAGAATAAACAAAATGTACAACAAACCTTCCAAAATGCTTCAAATATTCGTGGCGGGCTGTATAAAATTGCCACAGCTAGTCTCTGAGGGTAGTGATTTTGCAGTATAGTGATGGTATCTCGAGCGGTTTTAATTGGTACATTGATGCTGAAAGACAATCCAGTGAAGTCTATCAACCATACCATTTCTTCCTGGCCGTCTGGAAGATTCAGGATCGCGTTTTCCATCATGTACACCAGATGTCGGATCTGGGTGTCCATTGATGATGTATTCTGTAACAAGTGTTATGATAAGAGTTATGTACCATATATAAAAAGGATGAAGAAATTTAAGATTTCAGAACTATATATATATATATAGGGGCGGGAAATGAGAACTCAAATTTGGTTGTGAACGCGAGGACAAATGAGAGCGCGGCACGTGTCTGAATGTAGATTATTCAGAACGAATAATCAAAGAAATATTCAGATTGAATATATTATTTATTCAGCCTGAATAATGCTTATTCAGTCTAAATATTTCTTTGATTATTCGGTCCGAATAATCTACATTCAGACACGTGTCGCACTCTCATTTGTCCTCGCGTTCACAACCAAATTTGAGTTCTCATTTGAACTTTCCTCTCTCTCTCTCTCTCTCTATATATATATATATATATATATAATCACCTGTAATCCAGGTTTCATTATCAGAATACTCCTTCCAAAACGGTCACGGAAATTTGCTCGGAAAAGTTTCCCAGTTTCACCTTCAACTGCAACTTCTTGCTGACAAATGAAAGAAAAAACAGTTGGTGCAAGTGCAACAATAAGTGGTAACAAGTGAAAACTTGCTCTGATTTCTTATCTGCAATTTTTGTTCAATTAGGGTGTGTTTGGTACATTTCGACAAGACAGAACAGAACAAGGATCACTGTTCCACATTTGGAAGGACTTTTATGTGGAACAAAGTGGAACATCGTGTTCCACCCCCACCCCATGGAACGAGCTGGAACAAGGTAGAATAGACTTATGTTTTACCAATATATCCTCAAAATAAAACTTAATTCTCTTCTAAAACATCAAATATGTCTTCCTCTTTACATTTTATTCATTTTTTAAATTTTATTTACCATATTTTATGCTTTTTAAACTTTCAATTTACCGTTATTAAAATATTATTTTAATACGGTTTCTATATTTTGATTAATATATGTAATTTATTAAATATTGATGGTAAAAAAATAATATAGAAAAGGTATAAAATAAAAATTGGAAACTACATAAAGTTTTTATTTTGGTGTCATTTTAATCGTCTTGACGAAAACTTAGTAATGATATATTTTGTTATATAAAATATTTATTTTATTATAACTTAATAAATTACAATCAAATATATAAACAATTCATTAGGGGTAAATTGGTCATTTTATCTATTTTGTTCTGTCTAGTTCTATCTTTACCAAACGCTAAACAGTTGTTCGGTCTTGTTCTATCCTATTTGGATACCAAACACACCCTTGTGCGCGACGCAACTGAGAAGATCTTTTAGGGGCAGTTTACCAACACAAATCAGGTAAGAATCACCACCCTCATTTACACCACCATCTCTGACCGGGTAAGTGTCTCTTACCCAGTAAGAGGCAGGCCCTTAATTTCGATATTAAGAAACATCAAGAGGAATTCAACACTGATCACATACCCAACGGATTTCTTCTGGTTTATAGGTAGATCTCCAAATAAGCGTCTCTTCCAACATCTTTTTTGCTTTGTCTACATTCCAGTTACGAGCTTCCAGATATCTTTTTAAGCATGCATCAGTGCAAAATATTAAATTGCGCCCAGAAAGCGGCCCAAGAGCAGCTCTCAGCTCATTCAGCTGCAGTCACAATAAAAATCAACATCCGCCTTTATAAGACCTCAATTTTGGAACATTTTATATTAAAAAAAAAAAAGAGCAAAGAATGAACTGCTTTTCGTCAAGGATTGTTTATAAATTATAACTGGGCAAAACATTTTTATATACCTAGGTAGGATCTACTAAAAATCTCCAATTTCTAAAAGAAATTAGAAATGCTAATCCAGATGTTTAATATTGCATCAAAGAGGTTTATCAAATCAAAAGTAAAAATTATAATGTTAGATATCTACTCATAGTTTTGAATATTCTAAAGCTTGTATTTTACCTTAGCCTCGGGTTGCTGCTCATGATGCTCCGGATTTTGTTGTTGCTGAGAAGATCCACGACGGCGAAACATGGATGTGGTGATTAAAGGTACAACTACAGATGGAAAACTTTATCGGTTATTAGATAGTCAAATAATTTGTTATAAAGAAAGAAGCAATTCTTCATACCCTCATACATTCAAATATAGATAAAACTAGACGAGTTTTTATTTGGCGAATTCTTAATGATGTAGATCATTTTTGGTGATGGGTGCTACTGCATATACTTCATTAAGTCCTTTGCATAAATGCATATTGTCGGTTCAAGTCTTGTCAAAGACTTGTTATGAGATTATAATGGTTTTGAATACTAATACGACAAAAATCGGCAGATTTATTGTCAAACTCATAGTAGGTTCTTCTAAAAGTTGGTTCCATTCATGGAGATAACTGTGAACCAAATAAAAAGCTGCATTTGAATCCTACTGTATGTAGCTTTTTTTATAGGAAATAAGTTACGCAACTGCATATGAATATTACTGTGTCAAACTTCTATAGGACCACACAGTCTAGGGGTGCTCACGGGTTGGGTTGATCAGGTTGAAGGCATTTCAACAACCCAACCCAGTGTTTGCGGTTTGAAAAATCTCAAGCCAACCCAAACCAAACCAAAGTGCAACCCAACCCAACACAACACAACACGTACGGGTTGGTCGGGTTGATACTTTGGTATATCAAAATATTCTCCTAACCTTGAATATGTTGTTTTCTCTAGTCTACTCATAATTTCTTTTTCATAATCAACCAATTGGTACAACTTATCCATACTTCTTAAATCTTAAGTATATCACATTCAATTAATTTTCTCAATTTGCATTATATATGTGTGTGTGTGTGTGTGTTCAGTGTTCAAGGTTACTGAATAAATACATACAAAGGAGTTATATAGAGATGAAGAATAAATTGAAAATATAGGTATATGAAGAAGGTACGTGATGGTGTAATTGTCTAATGTACATAATATTAATAGAGACTCAACAATCATATTGGGTTGGGTTGGGTTCAAATAAAAGTAACCCAATATCAACCCAATACCTACGCTTTGAAGATTTCACATCTCGGTTAGACATCGGGTTGAGTTATTCAGTGTTGGGTTGGATTGATCGGATTGGTCAGGTTTTTGAGCACCCCTATCACACACTGTAACTTTAAAACCTAACTACCACCGTACTACCTTCCATAAAAATTGCACCTATGCTTAACCAATTCCATAAATCCCATTGGAACGATAATGTTAGTTAGGCAATCAATTAAAAACAAATTAGGTCAATAATTTGATGTGATGATCACAGTTGGCAGATACACATTTAATAAACAAGAACAGTATTGCAATCAATGTAAGACGTCAAAGGACCATCATACTGAAAAGGATGATAAAATTAGTGAAACACAAGTGTGATCCCAATTGAAATTTTGGCGCATGCCCCCCCCCCCCCCCCCGACGTAACCTAATTCCCAAAATTGACTCAACAACAACCATAATAAATCAGAATCAAATTGAAAAACATAACCTGCCCGATCTTAATGATAAATTGAAAAAGCAAGCAAGGATTACAACAGGATTCCTTAACCTCCTTCAAAAAAGTAAGCTTAATTTAACTATAAGGGTCCCCATATAATAAAATTAAACAATTAAACACTCTGTCTTAAGCTCAATTATCAACTGTTCGTTCGTTTTTCCTTTTCCAACCAGTGTTTCATAACTTAAGAGCACCGGAAAACTGGAATATGAATGTATAACCCTAAACATATATGGATCACAAGATCTGTAACACGCATCATCAAGAAGTCGAATTTATATATAGTATGATTGCTTAATTAAAGTTAACAGAAAAAGGAATTAAGATGCAAACTGATGATTGAAATCGAACCTCCGATTAGGAAGCAAAATTGAGAAGAACTTACAGTATGTGGGAGGAAGAGGATGGTAGATGAAGAGCTGATTGAGTTTGGTCTGCTGCTCGTCGTTCTCCACAAAAATGTCTAGCACGCCACATATAGCCAAGTGTACGAACCGTAGGCGTAGAGATTGAATAATTGTACATTTGTACAATAGTTTTTCTATTTTCTTTTCAATATAAATATAATAGATTTATATATGATACAATATTTATTTAGCTCGTAAATTATTTGTGTTCTCGAAACTCATTTAACAAGGGAAAACAAGAGAAAGTAAAAAAAACTTGTGTTCTTAAAAAAATTTAGGAGGGAAAGAGATGGAAAATAAAACTTATTTTCCTTTCAAAATTTTCCTTCCAAATGTGGGAGGAAAGGGAAGGAAAGGAAATAAAATCATTTAAATAATTAATAAAATTACAAATCTACTCAATCTTTCATTCTAAATTATATTATTTTTAAGGACATATTAGTAAAAATGATATTTTTTCTTTCATTTCTTTCCTTTTCAAGAACATGAAAATTATTTTTTTTCCTTTCTTTTTACTTCATTTTCAAGAACACAAATAATTTTTTTATTTTTCTCTTCTTTCTTTTCCTTCCCTTTATTTTCAATTCCTTTCTTTCCTTTTCTTTTCTCTCCAAATTCGAGAACACAACGTAAAGGGCCACCATAAAAAAATAAAAAATTGTTTGATTTTGAATTACACATATATTTTTGGATGAATATAACTTACAGCACCAATAGCTTCCTGAAAATGAAGAAAATGAGGAATTTGAGTTAACAATTTGCTTCAATAGCTTTCCCAAAATGGAGAAAGTAGGAAAAATAAAATGTTTTTTTTCCAAATATGAAGATCACTTCAAAAATGATTACAGTCAATGTTCTAAAAAGCTCGCATTCGTCGCGACGGTCGTCATGGCGCGTCGTGGCTTAAGGCTTGGGTCTGACGTCACGTTATGCATGTGGCACGCCGTGGCCTAATGCGCAATTTTTTTTTTGATTAACCTGGATATCCAACCCGCTTTTTCAAGGGTAGCCTGGAGTCACCGCATTTGAACCTCCATGGCCACAAGGGGATTTTTTTACCCCTCCCTGGATTTGAACCTGAGACCTCCTGGTACTGTTGACCTTTGGAGCCCAAGCTCAAACCATTGAGACACCACCCTTTTGTAATACCATATTTGGTTTTTCTTATCCTTATAGTGTCTTATTTTTTGTTTTTAATATATAACCTAATTTGAAATGTTTAATATCATAACATATTGATTAATAGTAGAAAATGAAGGCTTATATATGTATACTATTATATATGATATATAAATTTGTCGCCATAAGACACGCCTTGAAAAACGTCATGGCTCACCTTGGCTTCTAAGACTTAAGGTTTTACTTTGCCGCCACGTCATGCCTCGTGTTATTTAGAACCTTGATTACAATGTGAAAACCACTAATAGAAATTTTTGAAAATAAATAGTTAGAGAAAAAATAATATTTTAATAAATAGTTGTAATATTTTAATATTATAATTAATGTTGAGTTCTCCAAAATAGGAAATTTGTTAGAGATGAGTGTAATTTTTTTGAAGATTTTGAATTTTGGTTCTCGATTTTAAAAAAAATTTAGGAAATTTGTTGTAGATGGTCTTATAAGTTACCTATTGAAATGTTATTGTAGCAGTTTTTTAGAAGGTTACCTATTGAAATGTTATTGTAGTAATGCTTTAGAAGGTTACTTATTATTTATTTATAATAAGTATTGATTATATAAATTATTTTTATATTTTTTAAAAATTAATATTCAATATATTTAGTTATAAAAATAAAGATAATAATTTTTAAAATGTTAAAGTTATATAAAAATTACTAATTAATTAATTTAATTGTCAATAAAACTTTGTTAATTGATTTGAATAAAATGTTTAATTTAATCATCAATTACATGTTTTTAAATTATTATTTATATTATATTATTAAGATTTTGTTTCAATTACATCATTAAAATTTTATTATAAAATATTTTAATTGACTATTTATAAAAAAATTCTTTTTAATCATTTCATATGTTTATAAACTAATTTTTATGAAACATAATTTATTAATCTGAATTCATCATTTTTTTTAATCGAAATTTAATTAAAATAGTTATTTTAAAAAGAAAATTATTACTCAAATAACAATTTTCACTCTGGGTTTATTAAAATAGGCAAAACCCCCCATGAAATCATGGCATTCCCAAAAAATTACTTACCCCACGATATACCCCACGTTTTTCTTGAGGTATAGGGCATTGAAAAATCATTTCATGGATGAAAATGGACTTGCACCCTATAAGGAATATTAAATATCATAAAAAGTTGAAAGAAAGAAAAGCAAATTTGCATTACTGTCCTCTGTTTATCATAGGGATGGACGGAACGGACCGAAATTCATAACCGAACTTCTACCGGTACTGAATCTCACTACCGGTTTGGGATTCGGTATTGAGATTTCTCACTTTCAGGATTCGGTACTTTCGGTTTCGGTACCTAGGGATGAGCTTTTCATACCATTTTCCCGAACCGATACCGAATTCTCGTATTGGTCCTAAAAATTCCTCAAACCGGGATTATATCGAAAAAATAGGTACCAGTACCGAATCGGGTAACAAGAAACATTTTGATTTCCAATTCCATCTCTACCTCTTAACTAATCATATTTTCCTAAAACTAAACAATATATATGCCTAAAAAATCCATATCTTCTCATTTGAATTCAAAAAACCACCCACTTTAAAAAAATCGATATTGTTGAAGAAGCGATAAACAACCAAAAAAGGAAAAATGAGAAATAGTACTGAAGCTTGTTGAACTTTAGGGATTGGTTTTTGATACCTTAAACATTTGCAATTGTTGAATTTTTTATTCTTGAACTTTAGCGATTTGGTTTTGATTGTTTTGTTATTAATTTTAAATTTCGGTACTAAGTGGTATTGACACCGAATTTCCCGTCCCAATATCAATCCCGTATCAGTACCGAACCGGTAAATTCGGTCCGGTATTCAGTACTCATATTTGTTCAAAAAAAATCGGTACCAACCGGTACGGTACCGGTTTGGTACGGTATTGGCCTATCGGTACCGGTACTAGTCCCGATAATCCCGAACCAAACCCGGGAATTTAAAGAGCCACTTTTAGAATTCAAATTGGTAATAAAACTCTTTCCTTTTCCCAACCATCATATTTTCCATTTTTATTAGAAAATCCACCAAAAATATTATAATTTTTGGTTTTAGCATTTTTCACTCAAATACCGATTTTTTCTTGCAATTCTTCATATTTCGGTTGTTGAACTATTTATTTTGTTAAACTTTTTAGTTTGTAAGTTGGTTGTAGAACTTTTATTTAAACTTTTGAGTTTTGATTAAGGGATTTTGGTTTTTATTATTACGTTAATGGTCAATAGTTAGTCGTCCAAAAAAATGGTATCAAATTATCCCAGTCCCGAAAATACCAGTACCGGTACCGAATTTCACTTATCGGTTCAGTATTTGGTATTGGATTTTGACACTTCTGGTTTCGGTACCGGTTCGGTCCCGAACTCATCCCTATTTTATGAGTGGTTTGTGCTTTTTCTATGCCCTATGCCTATCAAGAGAGAGGCTTTTTCTATGCCCTATGCCTCGAAGCAGATCCGCAAGATTTTTTATAAAATTGATTTTTCTGTGTCCTATCTTTTCTATACCCCACGAAAAATCACTCAAACCCTACAAAATTGTGGGGTATATCGTGGGGTATGCCAATTTTTTAAAGCATTAGTGAGATTTTTGGCTATTTTGGTAAATCGAAAGAGAAAATGGCTATTTGAATAATAATTTTTTTAAAAGACTATTTTAAATAAATTCCTTTTTTAATTCCCACGGTATCCTTTTGGTATCTTTATTTTAATAAATTGTTGTATCATCTGGTCTTCACTAGATAAATTTACTCCTTTATTTTGGCTACTTGTTTTTATCAAAGTTTTTAATTTTATTTAATTCTGAAAGTATTTTTTTTTCCATAAAAAAATAGTTTTTTGTATTTCTATTAAGTCTTTATTCATTTTTAAAGGATCATCAACTTCTTTTAAAGGAGTAAAATTCTGATAGACAAGAAAAAATTAAAACATATACAACGAGAACACTTATTTAAAATTATAGATTACTCGATTTTTTAAGTGTTTAATTTTAATTTTTAATAGTGTTTAATTGTAAAGGGTTGTTCGGGTAATTTTTCATTAAATCTTGTATGAATAAAGTTGACTATAAAGCTGCATGTATTGATTTATCTAAATTGTTGTTCGGTTGTTATGCTGAATAATCATTTGAATAATAAAAATGACTATTTTTACTCTTTGAATTAAACAACACTTTTGTGTATCAAGAATCCATACAATGAACAACAAACACATTTTTGTGATCAATATTTTTAATAACTCTTTTACCGCTTTTTGTAAATCAATACATCAAACAAATCATAAACAACAAGCAAATCAAGAAACAAGATTAAGAACAACAAGCAAATCAAGAAACAAGATTAAGAACAACAAGCAAACTTATGTAGATCAAACTTTTTTACAAGATTTGTAACAGAAAAAACATCACTAACCAACCAAAACCTAAAACCCATGAAGAAATTAAACCTTGAAATTTCGATGGGAGGCGGAAACAGTAGAAACATAAAAAAAAAAAAAAAAAGACCTACAAATTTGAACAAATGAACAATGATGAAGGGCAGGAGGAAATAGCATGGAGGCGAGGAAACACATAATTTCATAAACAACTGAGGAAACAAGAAATTTCAGAACCTAGATGTCATAAATAGCAACGAGAAACAAAGATCAAAACCAAGAAAATTTCTCGATCCGTGGTCGTATTTTAATCATAGTGAGTGTAATGTGCTTTGTGATGAATCAATTGACGTGTTACCAAGCTTGGGTGCATTTTGTCATTTAAGCAAAGTTTGACGGCTAAAGTATCATAAAGAAAATATGTTAAGATATTTTGAGCATAAAACCCCTCATATACCAACACCAACACTCTTTCATTTGTTGAAGGTTCTAAAGTTCCGAAGGAAAGAAAATTCATCTCTTTGCAAGTGAAGAAAATGTGTGTGATTCAACAGAAAAAATGTTGGTGTTGATGGATGTAATACTTTCGTGAAAATTAGCACTCAAAATCACTATTGGAGCTTCAATTTGAGCACAACCAAGGTAAAATTCCAAAACCCAACGTTTTTTTTGTCAAAATCTTGCATTCATAGTATTGGGAGCTCAATGTTGGAGCTAGATAAATTGTATTGTATCTATTTTGAATAGATATAAGTTTAAAGAGAACATTTTCTCACTGGAAAAGAAATAATCACGTTTTTGGGGATGTTGTGGTATTTTTGGTTGCTGTCCAGATCTTGTAAAAATTCTTAATAAATTGCTCGTAGATCGGTTTAAGGCTTGTAATATGTCCCTGAAACCTTTGGGAATCCTCTACAAACTATATGTTTTGAGTAAGAGCTAATGAAGAGTACGCTGATCTTTGTTATGTATCTGATGAAGAACACGTTGATCTTTATAAAGACAACACATCTCACCTTGATTCACACCGGAAGTAATATATGGATGTATATAAATAATAATATGTGCAAGTGTTCAAAATAAAAATAAAATAATGATTTAAGAATGACGGAAGCATTAAGTTACTCATGAGGATGTAATCGCTTACCGCATTTAGAATGTTATTTTTGTTGCTTGCTTATGTAATACTTATTTAAGGGTGTCTTTAGGAGTGCTCAAAATACCTAAGCAGTTAACGTGATCTATAGCGGAAATAGCGGTTGGGACCTTGATTTGAAATAGCGGTTTATTGCGGTGATATAGCAGTGCTATAGCGGGGAAAAAAATATGTTCGTAAAATAAAATACGAATATATATATAGAACGCTAATCATATAAACCACAAAAAAATTACAAACTCGTAAAAACCGATATATAAATAAATTTTTTTATGATTTTTTTTTTCAAAACCTATAATTTAAGATATTGTTTCACATATATGTTTGTGTTCACCTTATGAATATAATTACATGTGGAAAAAAAAATTGATTCATCTAGCGAAACAAAAGTATGCATAAAAAAGATTCATATGATGAAACAAATACATGTGAAAATTTCACCTTATGAAACAAATGTATGTGAAATAATATTTTAAATCTTAACATTTGATAAAAAAAATCTTGAAAAAAATTATTTTTATATTGATTTTTACCAGTTTGTAACTTTTTGTGGTTTTTATTTGATTAAACCCCTGAAAAAGGTTCATGCGAGGACGATAACAATTTACGATAATGTGAGGACAATCCTCAGCCAATCATTTTGTACATGAAACTTTTCATGTACAAAATCACATATGATTCACGTACAAAATCATATATGATTAGCCGCAATTTTTCCCGCGACTTACTCACGAAAAAAGTCACGCGTGTCCTTTTTGATCCTTACAAAATCACATATGATTTTGTACATGAAAAATTTTATGTACAAAATGATTGGCCGATGATTGTTCTCGTATTTTCGTTAATTGGTACTGTAACGCCCTAAAATTTAGAGCAAAATTAAACCAAGAATAAAATGCGGAATATATAAAAATCACCCACTAAATGGGATAGAGTAGGAAGTTTACATCTAAACAGGGATACTAAAATAACAACCTATTAATCTATACAATTCGGAATATAGATTACATTTGGGTGTTACTAGCAACCTCAAAATAACTGATCTAATATCTCCAACCATAAGCACTCTATGTATATTCCTCAAAAGGTGCCTCCACCGGCACTACACTCCACTCCCTTCTAGGGAGCCCCTTCATCCCGATCACCTGCTAAGCCACATTTAAAAATCAAGTGTTAGGCTTACGCCTAGTAAGAACGAACAGTTAAATGGATAAATCAGTAAAATATTTAAACAAAGTTAAAGTTCAGTTTATCCCATTTAACTCTACTTGAAAGCTTACTCTTGGTGAGCAATGATCTTTTAAAACAACCGGGGGAGACCCGATATTCCATCTTTAGTGACAGATACAAAAGTAGGTCACAACTCAATGTTCAAGCTAACTATAGGAATCAATGGCAACCGGCAACTCCCAGTTAACACACCTAGGTGTAAGGCTCTCGACAACCCCTACAAAAGCCCGTGCAATAGGTCAATGGCAACCGGCAACTCCCAGTTAATACACCTAAGTGTAAGGCCCTCGATGACCTCCCGATTCACCACGCGTAGTCAATGGCAATCGGTAACAACCGACTAATATACTTAAGTGTATGACCCTCGATGACTACTAACGCAACCAAAAAGGGAACAACAATCCCGACTTAAAACCGACTAAATGCCTATGGATCCATTACATTCTAGTCTATAAATCAACTACATCAAACAAGACATAGTGATAGTTTTCCATTTACCGAAAAACCATTATATAAATGTTTCCCTTTAAAATACGTATTTTACCAAAAATTAGGTCAAACCATTTTAGTACCAAAATAAAAGATTAACTTCTCATAGAACCTTTCCAAGAGTTATAAACCATTTATGATACTCATTTCATCATTTATAACAGAATGCCCAAATTTCTCATTTTGACCTAAAACTTCCAAACTTAACCCAAATACAAAATATTTGAAATCATAAGCTTAAGATCAGTAAATACAACATTTATAACAAGTATTTGAGTTTATAAAGTTTGGATTTGAACTCACAAGATAGGATTTGAGAAAACCCTATAAAACTAAAAAAAAGCTTGGTGAAGAAGATGAAGAACACTTGGATCTTGAATCTTGATGAAGAAGATGAAACCTAGACTTGGAATCTTGATGCTTGGGAGCTCTTAAATGCTTGGAGATGAAAGATAATTGTACTAGCAAGTCTTCTAATCAAGTTAAAATAAAGGAAATAAATTGTGGGTGTGCCATTAATGGAGAAGATGACAATGGTGAAAGCTAGGAGATGAAATCAATTTTCTTAATATGATTAAGGCTTAAAAAAATAGGTGCCCTAGATGAAGATTATCAAAGTAGAGAGAAGGGAGAAGAGTAGGTGAAAGATGAAATAAAGACAAGAGCCAAAATCTTGATTTTAAGGAGAAAAAACGTGTAGCTCAAATCTGACAGCTTTTCATGACCATGATAAATTTTTCTTGGTCAAGAAAACACTCCAGAACCCAAAATCAACTTTCTGCCCAACTTTCATGCTCATGATGAAATTTTCATGGTCAAGGAAAATGATAAGTGACCATAACAACTCTTTTCTTGCCCCGTTTTGTAACCAAAATCATCTCCAAACTCTAAAATACTTAATCTAAAATATGTTTTGGGTAAAACAAACATAAATTTAGAATTTTGAATATTTACTTGGTTTTTTTTTATAAATTTTTCGGGTGTTACAGGTACTAGACCTGGCAAAAACTGACACGACACGCTAACCCGACACAAACTCCACACGAACTAAACGGGTTTGGGTAATACATTTCAACCCGTCTAAGTAAACGGGTTGACACGACACGAAAATTAAACGGGTAAGGTCAGGGTCAAAATTTTCAACTCGAATATGATCCGAATAACCCGTTTATCCCCTTTGGCCCTCAGGCAAATAACGTCAACAACTCACAGTTTATAGTATTTTTTTTAACAAAGTATATAATAAATAATATTAAAAAGTGATTGTACATTTCATGTAGAACTGGCAAAAACTGGCACAAATGCTAACTAGACACGAAATCGACATGAATGAAACGGATTTGGGTAATATATTTCAACCAGTTTAAGTAAACAGGTTGACACGAAAACGACACGAAAATTAAATGGGTTGACACGACACAAAAATTAAACGGGTCGGGTTAGGGTTAGGCACTCTCAACCCGTTTAACTTTGAACCCGACACGACACGTTTGCTAGGTCTAACAGGTACCGTCCTCGTATGAACCCGCTTATATATATATATATATATATATATATAGGGTTGGGTTCACGTGAGACCAGCCTATTTTCGTGAGACGCGTGAACCCACATTTTTATACTTGAAAATTCACAGCAAATCACTGTGAAGGTAAAAAAAATTCGAACCTTCACATCAAAAAACTATGAATGTTACATTCACAATGTTTTGCTGTAAAGTTTCAAGTGTAAAAAAATAATCTCACGAAAACATCAATTTTTTTACCTTTACAGTGATTTGCTGTGAAATTTCAAGTGTACAAAAATGGTCTCACGGGTCTCACGTAATTCCAAGTCTATATATATGTATATATATATATATATACAACTTAAAATATTGTTTGTGTAATAGATATCAAGCCAAACAATTCAAACCACACAGGAAACATAGTAATAGGAGTTGTGTTGTCGAGATGAGAAGAAAACTCGAGGGAAAATCCAACAGGAAACCCATGGAGCCGCGGAATCGAGAAGCAAACTCGAGCTGTTGAAACCTTTTGGACTTGGAATTGGTGATCAAAGCAGAGCTATAGACTTGGATTCGACACCAAAGTTTGACCTAATCAGTTTCCTTTTTGTTTGTAGGCCTAAGTTTAACTCTAACCCAGATACATGACACAACAAAAGCCCAAAAAGAATTTAACTAAAACAAAGCCAAAAAGAATCCAAAAAGTAAAATCGGTAACAACAGTGGGTATCAAAATTGCGATCAATAGCAAAAACAACGGCCGCTATTTGTGGTACCGCTGTAATACACGCTATTTTGGCCAAGGCTGTTATACATTATTTTGCCGCTATAGCGCATTATTAATTGCATAGGAAATACCGACCCGGAAAAACCCAAAAAAAATTCCATTTGAGGTAATCTAACACATAGTTGATGCAAAATTAGTTGAATCCCACGGATGGCGCCAAACTGTTAATGCCTAAAATTGCACCGTTCATTATTTTAGCAAAATTGTATATGCCGAAAATTGCATAAAAACAATTTAAGGTAGGGCTACGAACTTTCTCAACTATTGATTGAACCTTCGAAAAATAAGAGAAAAATGACAGAGAAAACGTAAATAAGACAAACGATTTTGGTGATGCGGAAAACCCTGTAGAGGGTACAAAAACCGCGAACGACAGCAGAGGTCGTCAATCCACTATGGAAAATGCCGCGTCAAGCAGGGACGCCGAGCTTTAGAGCGGTGGTCGTACGATTACAAGTGAAGAGATTTATCTTTCGAAATAACCACCTGCAGGAGGTCAAGGGACTCCTTGTAACGGGTCGCGACATTCTCATCCGAGATTACTACGTCATCCCCGAGGACGGCGTAGTTGGTAAACACCCTTCCCGGGTACACAAGTTCTGCACACCACCAAATAATTAGGTGGTGGGACAACGCCAAAAGAGGCCATGCGCCAAGATAGCCCAACGGGTACCCACTCAAAAATCTGACAGTAGAGCCCGGGGTCGTCACCCATGGGACATCAAATTCACCACCAGATAACAGGAAACTAACCGCTTCGGAGAAATCCTGGTCGAATAACTTGGATACAACCCTCTCAAGAAACACGATTGGCCACCTATCGGTGGCAGACCGCGGATCAAAAGAGAAGCAGACCCGCGAACCAACAAGCAAGTCGAGAGGCTTTGTTTGATTAAATGTGCCGTCCATAGGTATACTACGCACGTAAGTAAAAGCTAGACTATCGTGTATAAACTAATAAGCTAATGTATATTCTTGGATTCGAGAGCGCCGAGATGATCCAGTCCCCTTTCTTGATGATCTTGGCTTTGTTTTTATAGTGGAAGTCTTCTTGTAACGGTCGATCGATATGAATGTCCTTAATGATATTTGTTGTAACCGTCCAACGGTCACATCTTTAATTGCGTTGACCGTAACCAACGTTTGCCATTTATGGCCTTCGTGAATGCTATTAATGGTGTTGATTGTAACTGTCAACGGTCTTGCGTAGCATGTAATGGTTAAACAACGGTTAGAACAATATACCTGACGTTGGAGTTGTGAGTCGAGTATTTGACCGTCGTTGGTTTTATCCTCGTTGGTCGAGGGTGTGATTTTTTACCCAAACACATGTTCTATTATTTATTTGTTTTTAAAAGGTTCTATAAAAATGTGTATGTAATTAAAATCAACAAGATAATTGTATTACTTTATCAAGTAAGTTTAAGAGACAATAAAATGATTTTTGTTAGTTGATTTAGTATTAAACTTTAAATATTTGGGGATTATTTTACGTTTGATTTTGTAAGTGGTATTAAACTTTGAATATCTTGGGATTACTTTTACGCTTGATTTGGTATTAAACTGCGAATATTTTGAGATTGCTATAAATATTAAACTGTGAATATTTTGAGATTGATATAAATATTAAACTATGAATATTTTGAAAAATTAGAATATGTTTTTGTTAGTTGATTTGGAATTAATGCGGTTCCAACCGGGTTTTTTACCGGAAAACGGAACCAGCACCGGTATTGCCTATACGGTCCGGTTATCAGTTCTAATAATATCGCATTTCCGGTTCCGGTTCCAAACCGGTTCGGTCCATTTGCTCACCCCTATGGTACACAACCAGTAAGATTAAAGGACGCACTTTAAGTGGGTGTTTGGATTAGCTTATAAAAACAACTTGTTGACTTATTCCGATGTGGCACCGGTAATAAGTCATTTTGAGTGTTTGGAAAAAACAACGTATCCAGTGTCAAACCGGTAGTAAGTTATTTTTTTAGAAGTTAAAATTTTTAACTTAGGGGGTGTTTGTTTGGGATTATCAAAACAACTTATTTAACTTATACCGGTGTGGAACCGGTGAAAAGCTAATTTTAGTGTTTAGATGGGCAAAAAAAAAACAGCTTATACCGGTTCCCCACCGGTGAAAAGGAGTTTCCCATAAGTCAAAATATTTTGACTTATAAAAAATGACTTATGACTTATTAGAATCTATTTTATCATTTTGCATATATAAGCATTTTTTTGCCAAACGCTAAACAACTTATTGACTTATTCCGGTGTGGAACCGCTATAAGCCCATCCAAACAATTTTTCTAAAACTTCGGTGTGGTACCACATAAGTTGATAAACACTTATTGTGAAAAGCATAAGTTGTTTTTGATAAGCCCAAACAAACACCCCTTTAATCAACTTTTGATAAAAACATTTTTCCAGGAAGTTAATAAGTCAATAAGCTAATCCAAACAACCCCTAAAACCCAATGTTTTAAAACCCGGGTTTTTAGTTGAGCCTGTGTGGTGACCGGATCCAGGGTTAAGTGGCTCAACCGGTTCAACCACCGGGTTAACCGATTTCAATAATTCACTTAATCCGTTGTATTCTTCTCATTTTTCTACATACATACATATATATATATATAGTAAAAATTTAATATCCACATGTTCCAACATTAAAAATACACAAACAAGTTTTACATCAATCCAAATACATTAAAAACACACATTTTTTTTAATTTTAATATAAAAACGGGTTAACCAGGTTTGAGAAACGGGTTTACCACTGATTTAATCGGGTTTTTGAGAAACCCGGCCAGGTTGAAACAGGACGGTCATATATGTATTAACCCAGTGTTAGTTAACCCGGTCACTACCCTGGATCCCGATCCAACCAACCGGGTTAACCCTGGTTTTAAAACATTGCTAAAACCCAAATGCAAAACACACTATTTTGTCCAGCGGAGAAGAGAAGGAAATCCAGGTGGAATTGAACCACCGTCCTCCCATACATATATGGGCGCTCTTACCACTTGAGCTTATGGATTTATGTATTCATTTTAATCACATCGATGTCACTTGAGCTCATAGATGGTAAAATATTTTGTCTTGAGATGACGATAATGAATTAACCTCATGAAGTCGCACCTTTACAACTTTTCGTCGTTTTAGTACACATCGGGATCACCAGATCAAGCAGCATGTCATCACTAATAACCGAAGTTTTAATTGGCATAAGATACATACCTTGAATGAGTCACCACAACTAGGTTTTCCAAGACCCAACTTGGAACATCTCTAAAATAAAGAGAATATTTTCTCATTTCTCCAAAATAGAAAAAGTATGGAGATTTTAGTCAAGGTTTTTTACACCACCAAATTCTCTAAAACCTTCCAACAAGAAGTGGAAGAATGCATGAAATTCTCATTACCATGAGAAATATTTTCTGTTTGCTTTCTCTATAAATAAAAACTTTGAAATTAAATGTTCAGAAATCATAGATGATATAATATTTTACTAAAGTAACGGATCTTAATAACATGATCAATGGTGTAGTCTATCTATTTAAAAAAGGTATAGGTAATTTTTAGCAACTCTTATAACAAAAAAATTATAAGATAATATATTGAACCTAATTTAAGATGGGACACCCCTTTGCGTTGAAATTTTCATACTGCTGTTATCTTGGGAATGTAAGTGTGTTTTTTTATACAAGGGAGTTGATAGCACCATAAGGTATGCTATAATAACACCCCTACATTTTTAGAGGAAATCCTCCTCACACATATCAATATTAAAACCTTTTTGAGAATGTATAAGAATAAAAGTGCACATATCAATATTAAAACCTTTTTGAGAATGTATGAGAATAAAAGTGCAAGAAATTTCATGCACAACCCTGTTAACACTCCTATTAAGGGATGTCATTAACACTCATCTTTTGATACTGATATGCGCAATGTCATTAAATATAGGGATATATGTGCAATGTCATTAAATATAGGGATATCATTAACCTTCCATGATAAAATATATACTAGAAAGGAAAAAAGGACACCATCGCTTGCATTAAATTGACTGAATATGACAAGAACCAAGAATTTTAGACCTCACCCTCACTTGTCGAAAAACTCTTACCAGATAAGTGCAACTTGCAAAAACCTAATACCCTATCGCTACCTAGCTACTTCAATAGTATGAACTTCCTATGTCTAAATATGAAAACCAGGTCATTATCGACTCCTTTTCCTAATTAGCCGTCATAGACGGTTTTGAACAACATACGAAAAACACGAATGGAAAACACAACTTTACCTCCTACACCCGTTCTACACAACGGATTATGGAATCTAGATTCTAGACAAACAATTTCTATCTCAAAATTTTCAATAATAGGACATGGGAACCATGGAGCAAAATAGCCAAAAAGCCCATATACCCAAGGGAAAGTACAAGACAACTCAAGAGATGTCCTCCACCAACAGCGGAAAAATGCAACCGTAAATTAATCTAAACACAGTTTCTAATCCCTTAAAAATAGTAAAAATTCGTATCATACCAAATACTACTACGACTGCTAAAAAGTGAAAACATAAAGATGTAAAAGTCAATTGCATCTGTGCTTATTACCGACGATCTCATATGAGTATGTAAAACGAGGCACCATTATACAGAACAGGGATGTAATGTACCTAAAAGAAGTTGATCGCTGCGAATACCCACCGCATCAGCATACCCTTTTACTAGTTCAAGAAACATACAACCTTCCGAGCCACAAGCCTCCATCTTGACCAATCGCAAAAGACTACCAAGCACCATATATAACACGATCATCATCTCCTAAACAAAAGATTAAAAGAAACATCGCTCCTGCGACTCTGGATGCCATTCGGAATTAACAGCCTACCTTCAACAAGACCAGCTACAATAACAAACTAGTACAAATATAAACCTTTCAAGGCGCTACTACTCTGCTACCAATAATAACAAGAAAACAACACCTTCTAGCATCAAGTAATTACAGGGGACAGAAGCCAGAAATTTAGAAAAGAATATACAACTAGACAATTATTAAACAGAACAACACTGGAATAACAATTTTTGATCAATAATTCATGCAAGAAACTGCAACAGGCTTAGCGTATGTGTGTGTGTGTATATATATATATATATGCATAGTATAGACTATAGAACACAACATGATTGGTCGCTTATTTAAGTTAGCTTGGAGCAAAAGAGAAGTAAAAAAATTCGTTCGATGAAAAAGATAAACTGAAAGTAATTTAATTGCGAATTAACGACGCTATTACCTCGAAGAACCTGCTGCGTAAAAATGCATTTTGTAGCGTAAATCTGTAAATTTAAAGGGAGGAACGGATTTTTGTACCTTACGCCTCGGTATTGATCTCCAGGGTTTGATGCGATGTTGATTATGTTACGAGTATGAATCATAAGCTGTTTAGAAGTGCTGCTGTGTGGAAAGATGTTAAGAACATTCGTCACAGGTTACTTAATTTTGGGAGAAGATTAGCACCAAGCCCTACGTTTGAGATATTTGGTCAGATACGGTGAGAGATAGAGAGAGAGGGCACAGGGCGACAGGTACACGAAAGGAAGGAGAAGCCGGGCAACCCCCGTACCATCTCCTTCCATCAAAACAAAAAAGAACAATTTCATTAAGACTTTTTTGTGACCTGCCATGCAAGCGCACCTGACATGGCAAAGGCCGGACTCACAAGACAATGAAATTAACGCACACAACACCGCAGATCTTACAAATTAACCTCTCCCAGCGGACACATCCCGCATAATTTTCGTGCCAATTTTCGACTATATCTACATGATATGCATAGCATCACGAAGAAGTCGAACAACAACGATTAATCACAACGTTTTTTTTCAACTTCTCGTCGGTCAATCGTTCGACAAGTGAGGCCGAATAAGATGAAGATCCAAATAGATATCATCGCTCTTCATTAGAACTCCTCTAGCTGTTGATCCCATATATCTACGCTTCAAATCACTCAACTGGTCCCTTCGATTAAGAAACACCAGTAGCACAAGGATCTGCCAAACAAACAACAAAAAAAGTCGATTAAGCACCCGAAAATTGCAAAGATTACATCACCGATAAGAAAAAACAAACTACACAGCTTAAAACCACAAAAAATCGACAAAAGCCTCTCAGGAGAAGAGAAGAAAAATATAATCAAACAATTGAAACAAATTCAGCCAATCATAACCAAACTAATCGATTAAATAACAAGAGAGTTTCATCAAGA
Source organism: Silybum marianum (assembly GCA_036898165.1). Lineage (NCBI taxonomy): Eukaryota > Viridiplantae > Streptophyta > Magnoliopsida > Asterales > Asteraceae > Silybum > Silybum marianum. The sequence goes on from CM072542.1 coordinate 7,432,955, forward strand.
CATGTAACAAACCTCTTGCTTCTGAAACGGTAGATCGGGATACTAATCTCCGATAAGAACAACGGCCGGCGGCGATCGGATCATTGAAACATATGGAATCCATAGGCGAAACGTAGATCTAAGAACGATCTAACCGAATACACTATTACAATTGCTTGAAATCGCACAGATGAATCAAGATCTACGAAAAACCCAACGAGAACCGTTGTCCACAGAAGAGCATGTTGATGAAGATAAGATGATAGGGGTTATTTATTGACCCTGGAGAATGATCCAACGGTTGTGGTGCAACTAAGTTTGGTGTCATGGATGGTCAGATTTGATTGTTGGATGGTCGGCAGACGGAGACTCTGGCAGATTATTCTCGAATTTGGAAACGTGGTTGGTTGTCGTTCTGTCACGCAAGTGTTTTGACTATTATGCCCTTGGATTCTTGTTAGGTATAGGATATCACGTGATTCATGATTATCTTTTTATGACCACCTAAAAGTTTTAGAGATAAGAAATGGATGAATGAAAAAAATATAATATTTACACATCTTTAATAAATTTTTTATAATTTTTTTAAAATATAAAATTAACAGATAATTTTTTTAAGATAAATTGTATTCATCTCTACAAATTTCATATGATTCTTTTAAAATAACATTAAAATATTATATCAACTATTAAAATGTTATTTTATATTTTAAATATTTATTTTTTAAAGTTTTTTATTGGTCATTTCATTTGGTAATCATTTTTAAAATAACCTTTATATTTAAGAAAAAAAACTCACTCTATCTTTTATCTTTTTTTAATAAAAAAGATATTAAAACAAAATATTTACTCAAAATTTTTATTTTATTCATTTTTTTTATTTTAAAAATACTATTGAAGAGACTCTAAAAAAATATTTTCTATATTCTATAAAGGTTTTTTACATAATTATATTTTTAATTTAATTTTTTCAGAAGGTCCGTTGAATTTGACATACAAATTTTAGCCCCGAGAAAATGGCTTTTAATTTAGTTTTCTGGTTGAATCAAACGTTTGTTTACATCACATTCACGCCTTCTTTTTTTTGACATCCACCAATATATCCATGCTACGTTAAGAAATGTTTTAAGTTTTTATTTCTAAAATTTTTAGTTTTTAAAATCAAAAATTGTAAAATATTAAATATAAATTATTAATAAATGATTTTTGTACCTAACGTTAACATTTAAAAACATGTACCATCTTTCTCAATTATAAATCCAATTACTCAAATAAGTAATATTTGTATTTCTTTATACATGGGATATTTGATATAAAGTATTGAGTAAAAGATAAGTAGTATGTGGATGAGAAGAGTATAAATAGCAAGGTTAGGTTCGGGTAAGAAGATAAGAAAGAATATTCACTTTTCAATATACATTAAGATGAGATGTACCGAGATGGGATTCACCTGATCAATCTTCGTATTAAATGCGATTCATAAGTAAGTTTGAGATTAAAAATGATCAACGATCTGGATCTTTTCTTATGATTCTCATATTAACTTCATTTTTTACATGATCTCATGCCATAAATAGCAATCCCTAAAATATTTGAGACTTCTATAAATTCATTTCATAATATATATATATATATATAGGGTTGGATTCCGGTGAGAAATATAGTTATGGTGAGAAGCCTAAGAAAGATCTCCGTTTTTGGATGCACATTAGGATGAGATACACCGAGTTGAAGTACATTGAAATGCACCAGATCAACTCTCTTCTAAGGCGGAATTCATAGGTGGGTATGAGATTAAAAATGATCAATGACTCAAATCTCTTCTTATGATTCTCACCTTAACTCTATTTCTCACACGATCCTATGCATATATATATATATATATATATATAGAGAGAGAGAGAGAGGAAAGTTCAAATGAATTAAGGAATAAGACATTAGCATTAGAAGGCGAACTCAAATTTGGTTATGAACGTTAGGACAAATGAGAGTGTGACATGTGTCTAAATGTCGGGAATGCAAATGAGAATGTGAATGAAAATGACAAAGAATGAAAATGAGAATGAATTTTCATTCTCTCGGTTTAATCAGGAATGAAAATTCGGGCTTATGAGGGAATAAACCCATCATATTATAACCAAACAGTTCTTTTTATTATCATTTTCATTAATTACTGCTTAATACCTTCAACCAAACACCCCCTAAATAGATCATTATAACCTATAAAACAAGTTCATGTGATCAAATAATGGGAAACGTTCGAGGAAAAAAACCTGATGAACTTTCATATTTTTTTTGGCAATTAAATCCCTAGACATTTTTCTGAACGAATAAATTTAAGAACTTATTGATTCAAAACAAACTTATCATTTTCATTAGCCTTTCCAAAACATACAGAAGTTGTACCAACAAATGCATACAAAAGTAGGCCCAAATATACCAATAGATGCATCAAAATCTCAACCCGATACAATCGCAAAAATGTTGTTTTTCCCACAATCCGTTGCATTCATGTAGAAATTGTCCTTTAGATATGGAGCATTAAGTATTCTACTCTTTTTTCTAAAGAGACCAACAAGAAGATCACTGTCAGGAAAGAATACAAAATACAATCTTTTTGCATCTAAAGATTGAGATCAACAAGAAAATCGTCCTTTAGATATGAAGCATCGAGCATTCTCGTCTGAAAACAAGTATTCTAAACGCTCTTCATCCCCTATCCAAAGATTGAGCAATAAAAAATTCTTAAAACAAGTTGTAGACCAAAATATGAAGAGGGTAAATATCCCATGAAAACCTAAAATGCAATTTTGGACTTAAATTTTTGACACAAAATATACAACTCGCATGTCCATTAATCAAGAAACTGAATCAATCATTAGTTTGACAAATTATACATCAGAAATACAAAATAACAAAAGCCTACGTGATCCAAATGTCCAATGAGAATCTATTAGTTATGCAGGTTACCAAATTTTTTTGATAATAAATGTCTATTTTTAATATGTTTCAAAATGTCCAATGATGATTACTTGTTAAAAAATATTATCCAACAACTTAATGATCCAAAATATGAAAATTCATTGGGGGTTTCCAAACATTTCTCAAAAAACAAATTCTATTTCCATGTTGAAATTAATATTTATAATATATTGCATCGCATAAGTACACTTTTATGCTTCTAACATATATAATACATGAAAAAAGTAAATAGTAGTGAATTTAAAATAAAATAAACAAATATATCAAAATACAATTATAAATGTGATCTTTAAGTTTCAATTATAATAGGTTTCTTGATCTTCGGTCTTCTTCTTCTTCTTCAAGGTTCATGATAAATGGATTACGTTCTTTCAACATTAACTTAATGTTGGTTAATTTGTTTTCTCGGTTTATTTATTACTTTGAACTAAGTTCACGTGTCACAAAAGTGAATCCTATAATTTATTACATTATAATTACATCATCGGTTAAGTAAAGTTCGTTTAAGACAAACATAAATGGAAGATGAAATGAAACATATGTGGATTCCAAGGCTCAACACAAACAAAAGGGTAATTGGCTTAGGGGTAGCAATAATACAGGTTATCGGTATATCTCAGCCTTCCGAAAGGTTAAAGGTTTAAACCTCACTAAAGGTGAGGAGTGTGTCTAGGGATGGCAACAGGTAGGGTATGGATAGGGTAAATGTTATTCTGTTATCCAATCCATTTAAAATAACGGATAACGAAACGAGTAATTATCCATCTCATAAACTTATTATTCATACCTTACTCTACCCATTAAAATAGCGGGTAACGAAACGAGTAACGGATAAATGTTAAACCAAAATTTTCATTTTGAACTATAATAATTTTGTTAAATCCAAACATATATGTAAGCCATAAATTCATAAATATAATAATTATTTTATTTCAAATTTGTTGTAGTAAACATTTTAATAATACTCTAAATATAATCATAATATAATATTTTAAAAACAATATAAAAATTGTAAAATAACACTTTTCATAGTATTTATTTTTTCGATTTCTTCTTATTTCTCATATAATCAGCATGAACTCTTTTACTCGAAAAGTAAATTAAATTACATGTTAATATATGACATATATGATCTCATTATAAAAATGTTAATATGTAACTTAATGTATTTATGAATATATATATACACTAAGATTTAACTTTATATATATATATATTATTTCATAACGCGTGACGGGTAAAATGGATAACGAAAAACCATTTATCCATACCCTACGCACTAAAATTTGGGGAAAATGGGTAATGGATAAGTGGATAAACGGATAAAATTTTATTTATCCATATCTTTATCCAACGGGTCGAAACATAACGGGTACGGGCTTACTCTTACCTATTGTCAGCCCTAAGTGTGTCTAAATATTTGTCATATATAAATATTAAGTACTTCAATTTCAACACAAATTTAAACTTCAATTGATTACAAGCTCATTGCTAGAATGGAGATGTGTAACTACACACACAAACAAAGAAACGAAATATATAGCTTTCTAAATTAAAATACCTAAGAATGATGAACAAAGCTCCAATAAGTTATCCTCTTGGCCCTTCGAATTCCATGTCCGAATATATCCCAAAGATGGTTTCCTCTCTCTATTTATACTTCCTCCGTGAAAAAAAAAATGCTCAAACGAGGTTCATGGCTAGAAATGGTTGTACATGGTCTATCTACGTGACTTGTAATCGCGTAGCCTAGCTTGCCCATGCTTCTCTTCGAACCGTGTGAGTTCTTCTTTGATACCTTTGTAAACCATGTATCGTAACTTCCAACACTGTATGTGATTGACTCGTCACGATGGACTCGCATTTCTGAGGTCACCATTTTGTTGTTCTATTGGTCTTGTTTCCGGCAGCAACCAAGTATAATCAAAGACCTAAATGATATGAAAACTGTCAACCCCACTTTTTAATCGTCATTTGACATCCTACCGTCCAATTTAGGAATTGATTGGAAACTTATGTCCAATTTGGTGGCAATAATTCATATAAACATATTTAAAAGAAACATATCATTTTAAATATAATTTTTCACCCAACAATTTGGAACTATAATCTTTGTTGCTCAGGATATAATAGTCAAATATATTGTATATAAATGTGTGCGTTTTGATGTTCAAGTTACATCATTGCTTTTTTTAAACTTTTTTTTAAAATTGATTAACTAAAACCATTTTATTAAAACTATTAATGTTAATCTTAGGGGATGTTTTCCTTTTCTTTCATCAAGTCTTGTATAGGTTAAGTAATTTGTCTAGATAAATTTGTTTGTCTGACAGACAGGAGACGGACAAGGGTTTTGAGCGAGGAAAACAGAGAGGTCGCATTATTTATGGAATAATTTGTATAAGGTGGTTTAATAAGTACAAGTGAGGGGTCCTGACTTATTCCATATAATCATTTTTGCTTAATGGCTTGACGATTAAGCTATAAAGAATCCCTTCTTTATGGCTGAGAGAATAAACGTCCATACCATTAATCTCATTAAGCCATAAGTACACAACTTTTTAATTTTCAAAATATGTATAGAGTAAACTACATTTTTGGTCCCTGCCGTTTACATCCAACCGAGAAGATTGTCCCTAAACTTCAATAAATACAGTAATCGTCTCTAAACCCTATTAAAAAATTGTTTAGTGAAAGGTATTTCGGCCTTTTTAATCTTTTCTTTGTTGTTTTATCTTTTTTCTGGTGATTGTCTTTTTCTTTTTTGTAATTATAAAATGATAATATAATATGATATGACATAATATGATGTGATATAATATAATATAATATTTAAAATTATATAAATATGTACACTTATAATATACACACATGTACAATGATCATAGACTTGCACCCATCTCTGATATATATATATATATATATAAATATATATATATATATATATATATAAATATATATATATATATAGAGGGAGGTTTAAATGAGAACTTTTGATTTTTAAAGGAACAAAGAGACACATTGTGGACCACATATGATGTGGGTCCCACATAATATTAAATCATTTCTGATTTAGTATTAAATCATATTAGATCAGAAATGATTTAATATTATATGGGACCCACATCATATGTGGTCCACAATATGTCCCTTTGTTCCTTTAAAGAGGGGTGGTTCTCGTATGATCTCTCCCCTATATATATATATATAGAGAGAGAGAGAGAGAGCGAAGACCACTGCGTGGAAACCACCTCCAGCAAAAACCATCGCGTACAACCCACCTCCTGTGAAGACCTGCTGCAAAACCACCTTTGAACGGGGACGAAAATTCACATCTTGAGGAAGAACACACCACCCTTACCATTTGTTTCAAAGTTTTTCTTTCCATTAGTTCTTTTGCATTATTCTTCTGTTCTTCTCCTCGGGTGAGCAACCACTACGAACTCATCAGACAACGTACTTTGTAACCGCCGTTTCCTACCCTCCATCTTTGTTCCTCTCGTTGCTTACAGCACACTACACATCCTTTTTCATTTGGATTTTGGGTTTCAGATTTGGTTTTAGGTGTGATTTAGGCTGGGTGTTGATTTTGATTTCAGCTTAAGGCTTGATTTAGGTTGAGTTTTAAGTATCAAAACGAGTTTTAGGTTTGATTTTGATTGGGCTACCATCGAAGTCGAAGAACATGACCGGAGAACATTTGGTCAAAGATGGTAACCGAAGGAGTTTCAAGTTGTTGGAGTTGGTCTTATGAGATGGTGTGTGTGATTGTGTCTATATGTATATATGTAGTGTATGATACATATAAATTAGTATATAAATTCATAGTAATAATATGTTTTTAATTAAAAGAAAAGGAATACGGAAGAACTAGCAATAGTGGGAGAAACCCACTAAAAAGAAGAAAATGCAAAATGCAAACCATAAGGACAAAGCTAGTGATGGGGACCATTTTCTCAAAGCAAAATGTAAACCACATGGACAAAATTTGTACTTATTAAAGTATAGGGGGACGGTCTTCGTAGTTGGGTGTACACCAAAGGAACCAAAATTGTTTTACTCGTATATTTGTACGAGAGAATTATATTTTTGGTCCCTCATAAATATCTGACTTTTGGTTTTAGTCCCTCCAAAATATAAAGTACATTTTTGGTCCCAAAAACGTGTTTTTAGCCCAAACTTGCCTCTCCTATGGATGTCGTTTAAACTCTTGCTGTTAGGCAGGCCACTCGTGTGAGGGGAATTTTTGTTTTTTATTATGTTTTTTTTATTTTCTATTAAAAGAATATACCACTAGCAGCAGGTCCACCACCACCGATAGGTCCGACAGGTCCACCACCACCGATAGGTCCGACAGGTCCACCACCACCACCAAGATTCAAACGAAATAACTTAACAGATTCAAATACAAAACATAGATACTAAATCATATTCAAACCCATTACACATATACTAAATTAGAATCAAAACCCAATACATATATACTAAATCGGATTCAAACCCAATACAGAGATCTTAAATCAAATTCATGTTGGAACCAATCAACGGACAGATTATAAACATTAATAAATAGCAACAAAACAGAATTATTAAAACAAAGTGAAAGAAAGAAATCAGAACCTTATACGATAAAATCGAATCCAGTAGTAGATTGATCAGATAGAGGCTTGCCAAGCAGTGTTCTAAGACGAAATTTCGTCCCCAATCGTGCGTTGATGCATGACGTCGTCTTGAGGATTCAGCTATCTAATTGGATTGATGCACGTCAATCCAATTCCATCGAATCGATAATATGTTTCATGATAGCAAGAACTTTTAAGAAAGAAAAAGGAGGGAATTGTTTCTGTATATGAAAATTGAGGGAAACGAGGTTTATATAATGTGTCAAAAATAACCGTCCAAAAACAGTTGAGTAACTGTTTTTATGCAGGCCTACATCATTAGGGACGTGACATACAGAACGACCCGAGATGTATAAGACCCGACACCCCAAGGCCCAGTCTTTGATCGTTTAATATCTAGTAAACCCACACTGAATTGTAGCCCAAACCACTTCCTTGGGCTTTTGCCCATTTTGTTAAGTGGTAAGGCTTGAGCCTTATAAACCCATTTTTGTTTTAAGGAGTTTCCTATGTGGGACAAGTTTGCAGGGCAAAATCCCAACAATTCAAACCCAAAACTTAAACAAAACTTCATACTTATACAAAAAAAAAACAAATAACACATAAACACCTACAAATTCTTTGAATATGTTCTTGTTTTGGTTCTTCTTCATACAAACAAACTAAAAAAAGTAATAGAACATACAAAAACTTAGAACCTAAAATCAAAAAGCCTTTGAATCAAGAATATGAAACATTTGAATCGAAATGTTTGAACCAAAACCTTTGACCAGACCTTTGAATCAAAACCTCTTGAACCCAGATCTGAAATCTTTGAATCAACGTCTTCGGACCAGAACCTTCAAACCTGAATCTGAAATCTTTAAGCAAAACCCTAGAACCCAGATCTAAAACTTGAATCGAAATCTTTAAACCAAAACATTTGAATCGAAACTCTTGAACCCCAATATGAAACCACTCAACTTCAAAAACCTTAATAGGGGTGAAAGAGGCGAACGGTCTCTACAGATTTAGAAACAAGCGGCGACGGTCGACGATTGCTTATATCCTGAAAGAGGCAGATATTTGTTGTCAGAGAAATGGGAAAGAGGTTTAGCCGGAGAAAGTAGATGGAGGTCATAGTGTGGCTGACAAAAAAGGGAAGGGGAGGGCCAACGAGTGGATCTGGGGAGGTGAAAGGACGTGGGGTGGGGATTATTAGTTTTCATTTTCAAAGTAATAAATTCTTCTTTTTAATATTATATAATTTCTTTAATGATTTAATTTTTTATTGTATAATTTTATTTATTTATTTTAAAGGAAAATAAAAACATTGATAAAAAAGACCAAAATTCCCCTCACGTTGAGGGGCACATGGCGTGCCTAACGACCGATATTCAAATGGCATCAACGGGAGGAGAAAATTTGGGTTAAAAATTCGTTATTAGGATCAATAATGTACTTTATATGTCGGAGGGACCAAAACCAAAAATCAAGTATTCACAAGGGACCAAAAACATAATTCACTCTATTTGTAATTTATATTAGCAACATGTGAATCACTCATGCCACAAAGACTATGCCACCAAGCAAAGTCCCGATGCTACTTCTACATGTCCACCTTTTTCTTCTCGCTCAAAAGTGGGTAGCAACCCAACCCTTGTAAAACGAAAATTTATCTTCAAATTACAAACGTTCATAATTCTTGTTATAATTTGTATTTCGGCTCATATTTTTGCAAAAAACATATTTTTTTAAATGTATTTAACTGACCTAATTACATATTTTCAAGTGTGTTAGAAATAACACTTTTGTATTCTTTAAAAAACTTAGTAAAAATTATGTAAAAATCGAATTTAAGAAAAATACATAGGACGGATTTGGACCCGACCCAGGACCGGGACCGGTTCTCATAACCTGTTACAAACTACCTTAACTGGTGGGTTTTTTTATTGGGATCAGGACCTGTTACGCTGGGACATATTACGGGAATAGTGTTTGGGTTCGGGACCGATTTGGACCCGGTCTAGAATTGATTTTTGGCCATCTCTATTTTGTAATTTGTACCCATTGGTTTTGAAGCAACAATCCAAGCCTAATATATGGTATTATGAACAACTCTAAAGATAGGGAAAAATACGTCCCGATAAGAATTGAACAGGATAATTCTTGTTCAACAAGGTAACACTCTACCACCATGTCGTAAAAGATCGTATTACTTATTTTATGGGGATTCTAATAGTTTTATGAAAAAATGAAGTAAAACAAACGCATGAAAGGTCCAACATGTGTAGTTTCTTAACAAAACAAAGCAACAAACCAATTACCTTTTCATATATTTATGAAAGTTCTTTATAACTTTCACCTTAAGTACTGTTTGGTACACAAACAAGACAAAATTGGACATGATAAAATTGAATAATGCATAACAAGATAACAATAATGGACTAGATAGGAGTTGACATGATAAGTTGTCTGTTTGGGATTAAGTAGAACTAGAACTGGACGAGACTGGATTGGACAAGTTGTCCCTAAATATTGTTTAATGATTTTTACGGTGTACTGGTGGTAGTGGAAGAGGAGGCGGTGATTGTGACAGAGACAGAGGTGGTAGTCGATGGCTGGCAATGGTTGTGGATGACATAAAGATGATGGGTGGTGGTGAAGGTGGGCAATAATGATGGATATGAGTATAGAGGTGGTTGTGGAGGAGATAGAGGTTGTGGTAGTCGATATAGTAGAGATAGAGGTAGTGATGGATTAAAAAAAATTGTGATGGGTCAGTATTTAAATAATGGCCATGGTCATGTGTCCACATGGTTCACAATATCCTCTACTTTAATAGTTTCATCTTATTTATCTCTATGAATAGGGTGGTACTCTATAAAAAAAATTATTTCAAATGAATCCAAAAGAGATCATTCAAATTAACATTTATACATCAACCAATAAACTCTAAGACCATTTACAACTCCGCCACTAAACAAAACTCTAAAAATGGTAGGATCAAACACTAAGAAAAGCAGCTCCAAGTATACACTAAAAACATATACAAACTTAATATATTAAACTATTAATCAATATATATATATATAAAAATTATATTAATATTATATTTATAGAGGCCATCTTTTTTTTACCTCTAAATATAAAGGCCGAGTTGGAAGACATATAGTTTTAAGTGTTTTAGTATTGGGTTATAAATAAAAACATCTTCATTTTCTATTTTAGTGTTGTGATGAAGATGTCCTAACCTTAAATTAAAAACAAAAAATCAACAATTTAACATCACCTGACTCTAACAACAAATAACTAACAAGTTTTTAAAAAAAAAATCTAATCCTAACAATTAATAATTATTTTACAAAACAGTATATAAAAAATTAACAATAAAAATGAGGTAAATTTATTTGGTCAAACCTTATTTTATGGGGGTAAAGTATATATATTTATAAAATCAAATTTTATCATATAAAAAGCAATAAAAGCAATTTTTTTGGAAACTTTATGGGGTCATGTGAGCCAAATTAAACCATATATCGACCCCTGATGGTGGTAGATAACCGATGGCGGTGGTGAAAGATGTGCAAAATAGAAAAAACTTTTTTGACCATCAAATCCATATCACATGTTGCACCAAATGCCTAATAGTGCGTTTTTATCATGCGTTAAGTGAAACCAAACATGGAATAATGAGTTCATGTAATTTTGCATGTCTAGGGATGGCAATTCTCGAAAAGACACGAACTCGACATGAAAATAAACGGGTTAGGGTTGAAGTTTCTGACCTGTCAACCCGCCAAATAAACGGGTCGTGTTCAGGTTGACCCGCCAACCCGCCAAAAACCAATTTAAAAATATATTTTATAATTACTTAAAAGTCTCAAATAGTCAAAATGGATTTGTTTGAATTTGGTTGTGTTTGGACTTTTTATTTGTTTGAAACTTGAATGTTTGAATTTGGTTGTATTATTAGGTGAATTTACTTATGTTTAGACTTTTTATTTGTTTGAAACTTGTGTTTGGACTTTTTTGTTTAAATTTGGATGTTTGAATTTTGTTGTATTATTAGGTGACCCGTCAACCCGTTTATGACCCGCCAACCCGCTAACCTGTTTACGACCCGCCAACCCAAGCATGTGCGGATTAGGGTTGCATATAATCTCGACACGGTTAGTTAAACGGGTCGTGTCCAGGTTGACCTCCCTGACCCGCCAATCCAAACACGACCTGATTGCCACCCTTACGTATGTCATACCAATTCATGGAACAATAAGTTTACTTTTATCATCTCATGTCCAATCCCACGTACCAAATGCAGTCTTATGGTCTAATAGTACACTTACTTGATTTTTTTGTTACATTAATATTTGTGTATTGTTTTTGATAAAACTATACCTTTTTTTGAATAATGTTACTAAACCATATTTTATGAACACGACTACAAGAGAGACAAAATCATACCTTATATAATTTCTTTATATTATGATTATATGGTACTTATTTCGTGCACCTTTTTAGCAAAAATCACGAGTTTACCTCTAGCAACAACCTACGCCTAATAAAAAGTATTGTGAACAACTCTGATTGATGTTTTATTTAAAAAAATTATATTCAATTACAATCTTATACAAACTAATAAACTATCCAAGAAGTCAAGAACCATTCACGTTGCCAACATAGCGTCTAACAAAAGGATTAATACTTTTGTTAACCCGTTAGTAAGAAAATTTTGTTTTGTTGAACTATTCATCAAAAATATAAGTAAACACAAATAAATAAATTTAATAAGAAAGTTATCGGTTACAAATTTTAATGGTAAAAGAAAAGTAAATTCAAAAAATTGAAATATCACTTATTAGTTATGTCGATTATTCCTTGAAGTTTATTGTGTATATTCAAATATTTAACCAAAATTATTTTGTGTTTCTAAATTTGTTGATCTTCAAATCAAATATTTAAAAAAATTTATTAATCAATCGAATAAGATTACATTTCCATATTAAGTAAGACGACAATAAAGTTCTTGAATAATGTTACAAAACCCATTTTTTTTAATTAACAAGACTATAAGAGAGACTCACATGTGATTAAATGATTAATTTGTGGACTACGGATAATAGTTTATTGTAAGTGTTAATTATAATAAACTGATAAATGTTTATGTTTTAAGAATCTATATTTATTTTTTTGTTAATTGGGGGTTTGGTTTTATACTTTTATCCAGTTACCGGGTATTTTTCCATATTTTTGCTGATCAATTGACAAAAATCCCCAGTAACGGCCTTGATTGAGTGCCTTCATATGCAATTATTGTTGAAAATGTACATATATATTGCGTATGCTTAGGATGATAAGGAAATATTAGAATTGCTCATGTGTTATTGTAATTCGTTTAGAGATGCTTGGCTAACATTTATTAAATCGATGGGTGTCAGAATAAATATAATCTTTAAATTTATATTAAAGTTTCAAGTACATTTTGTCTACTATAATCACCACAAAATATTAATAGCATTGATTTTGGTCCACTTGATTCCAGGTTTCCGTATTACTTTTATATGTCGAAATATTGACTTCCTACCTCTCTTTCTAGACTCGGACTTCTAATCTTCAAGCCGACGGGTTCTAATAGACACAGTAGACATCGGTAGACCAAAATCCTTTTAATATTTAACTAACAATCAAATAAATCAAACGACAACATATCGAGATTCTTCAACACTAATTGTTGTAGATTTAAGTGTCATCAATGATTTGGTGTTTATTGTGGTTTACATGAGATCGATTAAAATGATAAGACAAACATAAGTGAGTGAGGAGGTGAGGAGTACACACTCACAAATGTTGCCTTATCACCTTAGATCACCATAAGGTGAGGGTCAAGGGGTTGCGTCCCTAGTGGTGTTCACGCTGGTTTATGGATTTTAAGCGAAATTAGACTTAGTGATATCTAGTTTCGGGGTGATCTGGTCGAACGCCCTTGAAATTGCTTTTGAACTTAGTGAAGATGCACTAAGTATATATATGAGGTAGTGTAATCAGATCTCTAGAACTTTGGAACAGAGTTATGAAGTTATTGCTGAAATTTGACTAAGTCTGAAACTCTGGACTATAGATTAATATTTGGTATTTGCATCTAGAATTGTAGTCTCTGAAATTGACCCAAGTCTGAAACTCTGGACTATAGAGTCAAAGTTGCATGGAATCAGAGTTAGAGTGCTTGAATCAGAGTTCGAGTACTTGATACTTGGAATCTGGTTTTGCTACTTGGATCCAAAGTTTCAGATGTCATCTCTAATTCTAATCAAAATGCTCCCAAATCTTATCCCATTAACGATTATAACCGCTCTTCACCGCAAGTAATTGCAAATTTCTCATATAAATATATAAACGAGAATTTGGGTATATATAAGAATTCGATCTCACAACCTTTGAGATTTAGAGAGTTTCTTTTGGATTATCCCAATACTCTATTTGTAATATCCAAGGCTGTAAGGGGTGAATTATTGTATTTGGAAAGTATGTTCTACACGATCCAACAAGATCATCCAGTCATACATCATTTTCAAATCCTTGTATCTGACATATATAATGCACCCACTCCAAACTCCAATAACGATTTTTAAATATTTATGGATAATTACATGCATACACACAAGACACAACAACACATTAGGGTTATTAGGGTTATAGCGTTTTAACGAGTTTTTTAAGACATTTTATTATAAAGTTTCGTATTAGTTATTGTTGCATATAAAAAAGACGGGTTTATAAGAAACTTCTCAAAATTGTCTTACAAAATTTATAATACGACATTTTATTTTAAAAACATCGTAAAACGTCTTATAAACATGTTGTAACACTTTTAAACATAATGATTTATAATTTATTTACATAAACTTAATTCTTAAAAAAACATTCTATTAGTATCTTTAAACACTTTAATAATCTTATAAACCCAATTTTATTGTAGTCACTTCTTCGGCTTCATATCTCATCCCTATAAAATCAAACGTCAAATCATTTTGGTGTCGGCATAATATGCACGAACTTAACCAGGCCTAAATATATATATATCATATATGTATCGTATCTATCTACCAATGATGAGAAAGAAGACTATAGATACAAAAAGTGTATATATATATATATATTGATGAATCACTAGTGAAAGATTGCTTGGTTTTAAATCAAAGTCATTGTGATTTCAAGACTTTGTTACAGTAAAGAAGTAGAGAAAACGTTCACGTCAAACTTTCTAAACATTCTCCACCTTCTTCCATCTTAACTCTTGTTCTCTTTAGACCTTATTTCTCCAGTCTCACCTGATCTTGATTGAACCTTTTCAACTAAACCTCCACTTCCCACACCAAATCTATCATTTCATCTTCAATCTTACCACCATTTTCCCATTATTCTTTAATTTACACCCAAAAAATCCAACAAGTTTTTTCGATACGAAAATGGCAGCCAAGTCTGATTTTGCCCAAAAGCTGCTGAATGATCTCCGTATTAGGAAAGAACGAATGGGTTCATCTCGTAGTATCAATGCTACGGCTAGAGGTATGTATGTCGATCTTCTGTGGGTCAAACTTTGTGATTTTTATATTTGGTTTTCGGTAGGTCTTTTACGTTGTTTTTTTATTTTCAAAATGGTATTCTAATTGCAATTTATGTGTTTTGAAATGGGTTATCGTTGGTTTTTTATGTAAATGAATAATTCTCGTTAATTTTGAAGTTAAAATTTTCCTATGTTGACACTTAAAAGTCAAACTTAAGCAAGATCAAGATTCTTGTTCAATCGCTTGAAGTGATTCCAAAATTGGTTGAACCATAAAGGGAAAAGCTTGATCGATATGTGCATGGTTCAAGTCCCAAGAAACTTTCCAAATACGTTATATTTTATTTTATTCGGATGTAAGGTTTGAGAAGTAGAACAGTATCTGTCGAAAATTATATCCGTTAAAAATCACCTGAAAAAGTCCTTTGAAGATCCGTAGAAAATACCAACAATGGTCAAATATGATCGACCAAGTTCCATCGAAAATCCCTCGTAAATCTCGTAGACTTTTCGACAAAAATCATCTGTATGCAATTCGCCAAAACATTTGTTCTCCGACCAAAGTTCCATCATCAAGAAAAGTTGTTGAAAACCCACATTTTTGATGGAAATTTCCGTCTAAAATCCCCTTGGTTTTGTAATAATGTATATAGACAAGTCCTCTAGTTTTCCATAGTCAAACTTTGTGATTTTTATATTCGGTTTTCCATAGATTTTCTCGTTTGTTTCTTTATTCTCAAATTGGTATTCTAATGCACTTTATGTATTTTAAATGGGTAATAAAAAAAAATATGTATGAATAAATTGTGCTCCATAATTTTTAAGTTAACTTTTTTTACATATTGACACTTAAAAGTCAAAGTCACGTTAGATCAAGATTCGTGTTCAATGCATTGAAGTAATTCCAAAATTGGTCGAACCATAAAGGGAAAAGTTGATCATATGTCTCAATAAACTTTCTAATCACGAACCAATAAATTAATCATGGTGAATTTGATAGTCTTTTATGATGGGACCTAAAACCATTAAGAAAATAACTTTCTCAATCTTCTATTAATAATAGGTGTTAATAATGTTATTAAAACGATTGTAAGATTATGTGAAACTTTATTTAAATTATTTTTTTTAAAACGTTTGTTAAAGAAATAAAATTCTAATATATATGGAGAAAAAATTAGATAAATATATATAGTTGATATGAAACTTCATGAATTTAATGTATTAAAATTTAAAGATAGTAACTACTACGTGTTTTCAAAATGAAATATCCATGAAATTACGTGTAAATATAGAAACCATTTTTTTTCTAAATTAAATGAAAATAGTTTTACTTTAAACTTTAAAGTAGCTTTGAAAATAAGTGATATCTTTATTCAGTATTTATTATTCATTAGTAATTGTTATAAATAAATAGGGTATAGGTTTTGGTTTATAATTTCTTTTATTTTTTATATCTTCAACAGATTTAAATTATTTCTATACCAATTTTTTTACTATATATACCGGTAAAAAATAAATTTTCTTGTCGAAATAAGAACTTTTGTTTGAAAATTTTGACTTCTTTTCTCAATGTTTTAATATCTATTATTATTCGTCAATAAAAATTGTTATTATAGTATTTATCATAAACAATAACTTCAAAACATACTAATCACAAAATATCGGAAAATAATGAGAAACAACATATAATAAAACATGACACTTTTATTTTTTATTATTTGAAAATGAATGTCATGATTAGAAAAGATTTTTTATTTTAAAAGTTATTTACATATTTATGTGTAAGGGGTGTTTGGATGAGGTTATTAACTTATAACTTATTGACTTTCTGGAAAAGTGTTTATCAAAATTTGATAAGTTAAAAATTTTAAATTCCTAAAAAATGACTTATCATCGGTTTAGCATCGGATAAGTTATTTTTCTCAAACACTTAAAATGACTTATTACCGATGTCGCACCAGAATAAGTCAATAAGTTGTTTTTATAAGTTAAAACAAACACCCCTTAAATGTGAGTTATTTTATATGAATTCAACATCATAATATTCTAATGATAATAAACATTTATTAATTTATAAAAAATAAATAGCCTATAATTCACTTTCAAACTTCTAGCATTACCTCTTATCAATAAGAAGTAAAATAATATTTTAAACTTCAGCATTTCTTAAAAAACAAACATTACTTTAGATAAGCACTATATAAAAACAATTGAGCTTGACAAAAATGATAAGAACAATTCTATGTATTTGAATGAGTTTTTTTTTTATAGATGTGATGTCTCACAAAAAACGTGAGCTTTCATCTTACATTTACAGATATTCACCAAATTCACTTACTTTAACATATTTTTAATCACTTTTGTCTATTTTTAGATATTTTCAGTCACCTTCACGTACATGAATTTATTAAAGTTTCATTTATAGTGATAGAAGTATATATGCAAAGTTAAGAAAGATGTATAAATACAACTGCACCGACTATTTTTAAATATTTTCAGTCAACTTCACATGTATAAATTTATTAAATTTTCGATTATGATAATATAAATATAAATATAAATGTAAAGTTGTGTGTAAACACATATAGGAGATGCATTAGATGATGATATAGTGATCTTACTATTCTAAAAAGAATTCTAATCGAAAACCAACCTTTTAAATAATTTGATACAAGATATCTGAATCGTAATTTGAAAAAAATAATTTGAATTATTTTTTGTGTAACGATGGCTTTTTGGGCTATGCATTGATTAATCCCCAAGATGATAATAAATGTTTAGGGTCATTGCAGATGAACCTCCATAGCCCATCACCTAATGATGGATCTAGAAACTTATGGGAATGGAGGCATATGGTATTAAAATTTTTTGAAACCGAATAACTTCCCCAAATCAATGGTTTCGGGTTATTTGGTTTGCAGGTTAAACGGTTCGATTAACCAAAATAGTTAATTCCGATTCAATTTTTTTTTACCATATTGGTTAACAAAATAGCAAAGTATATTATTATTTAATTTATCTAATTTCCTTTTAGATGAATTGGTTTGAACATATATAAAACTAAAAGACCAAGAAATTGAGATATATTTAACAAAATTATCAATCAATGTTACCATTTTGTAGCATGATTGCAAACTAACGATGACGATATACAGAAAGAACGACTGTTAAGCAAAAGATTTGGGAGAAGTGGAGGTCGTTAAAACAGAATAGACCACTGAAGAAACTGTCAATAATAGCTAAGGAATTAAGCACATAAAACTGAAAAAAATTAAAATTTGACCTATCAAATTTTAAAAAATATATATTTAAGTTGGAGCTTTTCCCCATCTTTATCAAGTTAAGTCGGCGGATGTCCATGACCACATGAGTTTGTCAGGATTCGAACCCGAAATAAATGAGATTTTTACGATTTAACAAGTAACCCACTCTCCAAATTGTTATACTTTAATTCGGTTGTATTAAATGCTATGTTTGATTACCAAAGGTTGTCTGGCCTAGTAGGTATTAGGTAACATTCTAAGTCACCAGTGGATGGTATCCCAGGTTGGCGAGGGTTCGAACCCCGCATTTTCAATGACAATTCTGAGGTATCCAGCTCTTGGACCGGTCCTTTGGGCCGGTTCAGGGGCGAGTTCATGGGCTGGATCATGGGCGCAGAGGATTAGTTGGTGTCCGTTTAGATCCGGATACCCCTGGGATGTGTAACATTGTGAGTGTGTTAAAATGCCATCCAAAAAAATGCTATGTTTGATTATTGAATTTTTTAAAGTAATTATTTTGACTTTTAAAAGTCAAAGCTGATTTCAATTTGTGTTGATGAACAGATGCGTATAGAAACCCAGGAAACATCCAAAGAGGATCTCGACAAACCAAATCACTTGAATCTGTAAGTTAATTAATCCATCAAAATCAACTCTAATTAATTTCACCCTTTAATCACTGCTTAATTAATTTTCTTAATTAATTTCAGATCGGTGGACCAAAAACGCCCAACCAAAGACCTCCCGCCATTAAAGAATCATCACAACAGCTTGTTTCTTACTCCGGTGGCCGGAATCAAAGATCAGAACCCACCGGAGATTTATCCATGGCCTTCACTTACGCCGTTAAAAATGGCGGAAAACTCATGAACATGGATTTCTCACCCTCCTCCGCTAACACTAGCACAATGATAGATTTCATCCACCAGATCGGCCGGCGATCGTTGGACGCCGGAAACACCCGAAACGACGGCGGCCGGAGTTTAGTCCACCACCGTAGTAGTCGTCATTCGACCGCCGGAATGCCGCCAGCTCTCACCGCCGTTCAAATCAAAGAGATATCGAAAGGGGTTCAGAATCTTTACGAGATAATCCGATCGAGTTCTAACGGAATGAACGTATCGATGGAAGTCGGAAAAGAGTTGCTAAAAGGAGCTAAAGGATTAGAAGATTCTTTAAGGATGCTTGTGAACCTTCAAGAAGCTTCCGAAATGATGGTTAGTCCGCAACGAAAAAGTCGAATTACGTTACTAGAAGTCGATGATGATAAAAATGACGATAATGATAACGGACCCGATAACGGTTCGAAGATCGTGGATCGAAACCAAGTGGCTTTACCGAGATTCTCGTTCGATAAGCCTTCTAAACGGTCCTCCAATTTGCCGTTAACCGATGCTAATTCTTCTACGTTAACGACTTATCGGAGGCCCGTTTCTAATGCGGAAAACATATCGAAAAACCGTTCAGAAAAAGGGAGGATTTCGAACGTAATTGCGAAACTAATGGGGCTCGATGAAATTCCCGAAAAGCTCGATGAATCGAAAAACGTCGAGCCACGAATCTCGATAGCGGAAAAACAAGTTATTAACAAGATTCCGAAGCCGGTGAAAGACGCGATCGTCACTTTAACCGATCGGAAATCCGAACAAATTCCGGACTCTAATACTAACGGGATGCCGAAACTTTTACGGACGTCCGTAGGTACGAAAAAAAACACGACCAACGGTTCGGATCGAGTTTTCGAGAAGGCCGAGAAACGATCTAACGGTGAAACGAAAGAGAAGATACCACAAAAGCGTAGAACCCCGGAAATCGCATCGAATTTGCTAGTCGAGAAGAAGAAAACGACCCGAATCGAAAAGAGTAATGAGATCCGGTTGGTTCCGAGAAATAACCAGAATCAAGAACCAGAACCAGAACCAGAACCAAAACCAAAACTAGAAAAAAGAACCCAAAAGAGCAAAGAAGATTCACATCAAATCAAACCTAGCCATAATAATAAAGATAAAGTTAAACCCAAAGATTCACCTTTAAAAACCCCTAAAATCCAACCTTTTGAAGAGAATCTAAAACCTAAAGATGCAACTCCAATGGGTCAAGAATCCGAACCCGAAAGAACCGAACCGAAAGTGCAACCACCGGTTGTGAAAGAGAAGGTCTTGGTGGCACGAAAGAAGGTTGACTTAATGGCGATAAATCGGTCTGAATCCCTTAGAAGGAAAGATGAGGTATTGAAGAGAAGGAATGGAAGCCGAAACGACTTAGAGAGAAAATCGAAGCATAAACTTTCGGTTTTGAGAGAAACTAAACGAAAAGACGTGGAAAAGTTGGGTCCGATCCGTTCGAAACCAGAAGATACGAGTAGCAAAAGATCAAATTCGAAGAAATCAGAATCAGTAACCTTGTCGGATGACAATGTAAGCTTACATTTACTTTCACACTACAACAAAATGATATTTTTGGATATTATTAAACGTCTTAATAGCGTATTTAATAGGACTTGTAAGTTTTAAGACCAACAAGAATGCTTTCACTACTAAACAAAGGGCTTTTTCTGGCGGACATTTCCGACGGATTTCCGACAGATTTAATAAAAGTCTAACACCCATAAAATTCGGCCACAAATCCACCGGAAATCCGTCACTAACTTTTTTTTTAATAAAAATAAATAAGTACCCTCTTAATACATTTGTGGTGGAATACTAATCCAACGGATTTTTTATATAACACTTCTTTGAAAAATGTCATATAGAAAAACTAACAGACCGATTTGCTTTTTCAGTCCTGATCGGTTGCCCAACTTCGTTGATATAACTTGTTTGGTTGTCTAACTTTGTTTTAGCAGTATATTATAACACTATTATATATGATGCAC
This sequence comes from Silybum marianum, assembly GCA_036898165.1. NCBI lineage: Eukaryota > Viridiplantae > Streptophyta > Magnoliopsida > Asterales > Asteraceae > Silybum > Silybum marianum. The sequence continues at coordinate 7,454,219 of CM072542.1, forward strand.
AACTGATAGTCTTATAAACTTAAGTCCTATTAAGTAGGTCGTCCGATCAGTAGATCCAGAATTTTTGGTACTGGGCCTGGACTCTGGAGAAATTTCTCAACAGGGTAACAACAAATTTTGGTTTAAACTTTTTTAGGGTAAACAAATTCTTATTTGGTTTTGTCCGGGGGCGGTTGACCGGGGCGACCACGATTTTGTTGTACTATAACTTGTTAAAAAAGTCCGTAAACTCATTTTAATTATGTATCTCGTTTTCATGATGCAGATTATAAACACAAACTCTTGCGTACCCATACTCGAAAACAACATCGAAATCAAACCTCAAGAAACTTTTGAAATCGTTGTAGTTGCTAGAAACTATGCATCGGGCGACATAATCACGGATGCTAGAAATCTTCCCGAAAACAAACCGAAAAAAGTATTCTCACAAGTCGTATTGACCGATCAAGAAAAGCAACTCAAGGAGATTTTAATAAAAGATCAACTATTTCTAAGCACTGCCGAAGCCCTTTTTAAACTCAACATTCCCGTTGGCTTTATTCACACGGATGAACATAACCATCATGGGGAAGAAACTAAGGTGAAGTTAGAATGTGGGCACGAAATCTTGAGACGAAAAGCACGAAGCCAAGAACTATCGGCTCATCCTTACATGAAACCGTCAGTTGGTTTCACGACCATAAGGTTTTTGGACGAATTGGTTAAACAGTTGTATAAAGATTTGGAGGGATTAAGGTTATATGGTAGAAATGCACAAAACGAATCCGATGAGGCTGATTATTTGCATCATATGCTCGAGAGAGACATTTATAACACGAATCCATATACGAATAGTTTTTGGGACTTTGGTTGGAATACTATGACGTTTGCTTTTGTGGAAAAAGACGAATTTGTGAAAGATGTGGAAAAAGATTTGCTTTGTGGGCTCGTGGATGAGATTGTAGACGAGATGTTGAGTGTGAGATTACACTTTTAATCGAAGAAAGAATTGAAGCGAAAGAAGATTGTGAGATTGAGTGAGTGAAACTAGTGTTTATTTATTTGTATAGAGGAATTCATTGAGTTTTCTTATAAAAAAAACTATGTGTTCAATTTATGAGTTTGTAAAGTTTTGTGGTCATACTTTAATTAGAAAAAGATTTATATAGAAGTTCATATATATGTTAGCAATAAATTTCAACAATTCCATTGTCGTCCAGCGGTTAGGATATCTGGCTTTCACCCAGGAGACCCGGGTTCGATTCCCGGCAATGGAACTTTTTTGAATTATTTCTGTTTTTTTTTTCTTTTCATTTTCACAAATTAAAATATTTAATTTTTGTCCAATTGTGTTGTTTTGATGAGCTCATTTTCAGCATTTGTTTTAGATCTGTGTTATATTGTTTCGAAATCGATGCAAAATTGCCTGCTTGGATATCTGAAAATGCTCTATAAATGTTTTTAAATATGACTGTCATTTTACATCTTTTAAATATGTGTTATTTTTACAAGTGTTATGAGTTTTACAAAATTGGAGCACGACAATAAATACCACAAAGAGAAGTTTTATTTCATAAATTCTTCAAATAAATCTTTGAAATTTCAATTTGATGGTTTCATCCAGAAAAACTTATGTTTGTATATTTAAAGTTAAAAGAGCTTATACTTACTTACCCGGTAAACACTTACCAAGTCACGTTATCTTTCTGATAAACATGACAATTACCAAAAATCATACCTGATAGAAATGATATCAAGGAAGAGTCTTATCCGGTGAGTAAGGGTGACGACTCTTACCCAATTAGTGCTACAGGATAAATTGTTGCATACGATGCTGTTTTAATGGACTAAAATCTTACCGGGACTAAAATCCCTTCATATTAAGAAAGCCTACAAAAAGTCAAGGCTTGATTGGGAAAAGAACTATATAGCATGCATTCACACAAAGTAATCATCTAAAGATATTAACATCAAACAGTTCTTAAGTAAATAAGAAAATAGCAATAACCCATGATTAAACCTAGAAAAAGAAGCATATTATACAGACATAAAGTAAGAGTTTGCAAAGATGCAGGTACTTACCATACCCAAGAAGAGAAAAATGGGGAAAATGCAGAGAAGAGATGAGTGAATGTAATAGATATTGGTGGGTGAAACATTGAGAAATTGGATAGCTGCCCAATTTTAGTACCTTTTGGTTATGGATTTTCAGATGAAATGGAACTACATATATATATATATAGAGAGAGAGAGAGAAAGAGAGAGGGAGGGGGGGAGGAAGTTCAAATTCGAACTCAAATTTGGTTGTGAACATGAGGATAAATGAGAGCGCGACACGCGTCATATTCAGACCGAGTGCAGTGTTATTCAGGCTGAATGATTTATGAACTTCACCTTCATAATTCACTCTGAATATCCTTCATTATTAGTCTGAACATGACACATGTCGTGCTCTTATTTGTCCTCATGTTCACAGTCAAATTTGAGTTCTCATTTCAACCCGCCCCTCTATATATATATATCGACAAGTTGGTGTGGTTTGCCACTGTAATGGCGAGGAGAAGGAACAACAATGGAGAGGGAGCAAGAAGGTCAACCAGCAGGGGCTGAACTGAATCCAAAAGGAAAAAGGACCAAGAGAGAAGACCGTTTTGGGGGAAAGAATAGAAAATGGCTGAATCCATAAGGCCGGGAGATTATAGCTGAATCTAGAAAGCCAAAATCGGCTGAGAGGCTAGCCATTAAGGCATATACAAACACTCCAATATGGTTGAGCGACTGAACTCCCTATACCATTAAGCCTATTAAGCCATAAGTAAACATACAGCCCCCTTAGTGAATGATCCAAAATTGTTACAAGTGTGTACACTCTTGTCTTGATAAGGCTGTGCTGCTAATGCATCAATTGCACAATATGATTTCCTAAATACATAGTTCAAGTCGATTAAAAGGCCAAATAGAGCTAAGATCATTAATGGATGCTTTTATAAACCCAGGAGGATCCGAAATCTTTTAATGGCGTCCATTACTAGCAGCAAATCGACTTAATACAAAAGCTACTGTAGCCAACGGAAACAGTAAACTGCAGGCATTTCTCATAAGACCCTTCTTTATTTACACCTAGTTCTTGAATGAAAAGTTTGATCTGCTATTATGTAAGCTCCCATGAGTTGCTTTGTAACGTTTCAAAGCATGAAATGCAATTTAACTTCTAAATCCCACCGGGAATCAAGCTTCAATACCCCAATTTTATCATCGAAATATTATGTATAAATGTTGTTGAAAATTTTGCTACAACAACTGCATTTGCAGATCAAGATCTCCAGCTATTATGCAAGAGACAGAGAGACTAAAACACACACTCAGTAGTATTCTATTCAGTAAGTTAAAAACTTTATTACATGCCTGCATTTCGTCGAACAGTTTGTGGGCAGTAGTAGTATTTAAGCAGCGTTCTTCCTGCCGACACCTTGCCTCATGCTCTTTCTTCTTCCTCCCCAGCCCTGCATAAGCAACAACAGTCTCCTTCAAAGAACACGAACAAAATGATTTCACAAGAACAAATTCATAGATGTAATCGAAAAACGAACCGTGTTGAGAGGCAATGGTTCAACATCCACGGAGACTAACGACATCTTTGCGATCTCCGAAATGGCAGCGTCTCTCGATCCGGCGACATCGCTGGTCAGGTGCTCGTATGCCGCCTCGAATGCTTCCTGCCAGAATCTCGGCAACCGTGTCGTCTTACTGTGTGTGTAGACGTTCCAAAACCTCCTCACCAGTTTCTCTCGCTCCTCAACTTCCTAATTCGTTCACAAATATCATTCAGATCCAATTGAATTCACTTGTAAGTGTGTATGTGTGTATACAGATATATATATATATACACACACATATATATAGAGAGACAGAGAGAGATTGGTACCAGGATGTCGAGGTCTCGGACCGGAGAATCGAATGAATCAGAGAGAGGATTATTGACGTTGCCGGCGCCGGACCATTTGAGAGTGACGGAGCCAGTGAACATGGACCAAAGAGCTAGTAGCAAAATAGCAGCAATCGCCCATAGCTTATACCGACCTTTACTGAACAAACCACCACCGCCACTTGTACCGTTAGCAGTGGCAGTTGTAGCCGACGACACCACCACCGGCGCTAATCCCTGCTTCTTTGCTGCTTCACCGTCGTTCATACTTCTCTTCTAACTACGATCACTGAACCTGAATTACTACTTCAAACTTGTTTGATTGATGAAGTCCGTGAGGATAATTTTGTTGAATGGAGGTCGTATTGGGTGGTTGGAAATTCCTAAATTCAGTGTGGACTTGCTGAAGAATGATGATGATGGAAGGGAGTGATTGGGTGTGAGCCAGTCCATGGTGTCGGCAACGCCACTGTAAATTGATAATCCTTTTAAGAGTTATTTACATTTTCCGTCCCTAATATTTGATAGTTTTACTGAATTTAATCCTTCAACTTTATTTATTACAAATATGAGCTGAAGGTTGGGTTCCGGTGAGAATGATAGTTAAGGTGAGAAAGCTAAGAAGAAAATCTCCACCCTTGGATGTTCAGGATGGAATGCAACGAGATGAGGTGCACCGAGATGCACCAGATCAATTCATGGGTGGACGTGAGATTAAAAGTGACCAATGATCTAGATCGTTTCTTACGTTTTTTACCTTAAACTTTTTTTTCTCACACGATCATATCCCTATGAGTTGGTATGTTACTTTTTGTTGTCAACTCCGATAAAATGTTGTGTCTAAGAAATAAACAAACCTAAAAAACTTGGCTTTCAGAAACACTCGTACCACCTAATCTAGAATTTAGGTAATGTTTCGTTTATAATTCATTGATGTTAAACCTTAAATTGTCATTTTAGGTGATTTGAGTATTGTCCGATAGAAAGAAAATTTTCTTTTAATTAAAGTATTACAAATTTTTAAGTTAGTCATTCTTTTCCAATTTGAAGGTGTTATAGAAGAAAAGAAAAAGAAAGAAATAAAAATATCAATAAAATCACACATTGCCCATCAAGGTTGGGTTCCGGTGAGAAGTGTAAGAAGAGATCTCCACCCTTAGATGCACATTAGGATGAGATGCACCGGATCAACTTCCTTCTAAAGCGCAATTCATAGATGAGTATGTGATTAAAAATGATCAATGATTCAGATGTCTACTTACGCTTCTCACCTTATCTCTCATTCTCACGCGATCTAAGCCTTATCCATCAATTACAAAGGTCGGGTTTTGATGAGAAGGGAATATTATGTTGAGAAGCATGAGAAGAGATCTCCAACCTTAGATCAATCATAAATGAAGATAAACTCTAATGAGATGCATCGGGCTGCGCCAAATCAATCTCTTCTAAATCATAATTCATAGATGAGCATGAGATTAAAAGTGATCAAGAATGAAGATCATTTCTTACTTTTCTCACCTTAACTCCACGCCTCAATTACAATCTGATAAAATAAATAAGACTTATTTGTAAAATTAATCTTTTGTTTCTTTTCTCTCTTTACAGGAACAAATATAGAAGTTTTTCTTTCCTTTCTTCTTAAATTCAAGAATACAATGTTAATGAACTTAAATTGCATATATATATATATATATATATATATGGGAGGGATCATATGAGAACACTACCAATTTAAAGAAACAAAAGAACTTATTTGGGACCACATATGATGTGGGTCCCACATAATATTAAATCATTTATGATTAAATCATAAATGATTTAATATTATGTGGGACCCACATCATATGTGATCCACAATTGTCCCTTTGTTCCTTTAAAAATGCAAAGTTCTTATTTGAATCTTCCTCTATATATATATATATATAGAGAGAGAGAGAGAGAGAGGAAAGTTCAAATGTGAACTCATTTTTGGTTGTGAACATGAGGACGAATCTCAGCCACTTATCCGGTCAATAAAGGCGGCTTTGACCTGGTTCCCCTCCTTTAATAATCTCCACCCTCCCATGAATCGCGTCAATCCTCCGTGATCGCGTCCACCATAACCGAAGATGTGTGGCTGAGATTCGTCCTCACGTTCACAACCAAAATTGAGTTCACATTTGAACCTAACCCTATATATATATATATATATATATATATATATTTATAGAGAAAAGTTCAAATGTGAACTCATTTTTGTGAACGCGTGAGGACGAATCTCAGCCACTTATCCGGTCAATAAAGACGGCTTTGACCTGGTTCCCCTCCTTTAATAATCTCCACTCTCCTATGAATCGTGTCAATCCTCCGTGATCGCGTCCACCATAACCGAAGATGTGTGGCTGAGATTCGTTCTCACGTTCACAATCAAAATTGAGTTCACATTTGAACCTAACCCTATATTTATAATAGCTAGTATGACAAAGAATTAAGATCAAGAATTATAGATATAATCCAATGGAATATTAGGACATAATTCTTTAATACCAACAATGACGTGTATTTATAATGAAATAATAAAAACTATATTAAATAAATTAGAAAATATAGTTGGTACCAAGTCAACTAGGAGCGTAATAGAATAATCCAAATTTAAAATTAACGTTAATATGTGTTTTATTTGTTTGTTTATGATTGTTGTTCTTAAAAAAATGAATTATGGATTTGATGGGATAATTATTAATACATAAAACATTAGTTTTTGCAAGTATAAGATTGGCGTTTATTTGGACAATTTCTTTTCAAAATAATCATTTTCTTGTCTTTATCAATCCTGCTACTACCATTATGATTTGTACCGTATGTCTTTTATGACAACTAAATAATAAATGGAGAAAATCATGGATTTAGTCCCTGTGGTTTGCCGAACTTATAAAAATTGTTCCTAGACTTCATTTATTATGGATTTGGTGCCTGTGAACTGTGCTATACACTTTTTGTTGCATTTGGTTCTTAGACCTAATGACCGTCTATTTAGTCCGTTAAAATTGAGGGCATAATGCTCCTTTTCCATTCTTTTAATTTTAATATTTTTTAAAAATTAATCTTCTTAAATTAGGGGCTAAACCGTAAAGGAACACCGGGGGGGGGGGGGGGGGGTTACGGCCGATCTGTGATAGGGACACATGTGGAGGGGTCGATCTGCGACATGAACACAAGTGGAAGGAGATTTCACGTCGATATGCGACAGGAACACAAGGGGAGGGAGTTTTCACGTTGATCTGCGACGGGAACATGGGGGGGGGGGGGGGGTACGTTGATTTGCAACAAAACATAGGGGGAGGGGTTTTCACAGCCATCTGCAACAAGAACATAAAGGGAGGGTATTTTTTGGTGATCTGTGACGAGGAAGGTCTATTAATCGTAGGGTTATTAGGGGCGGGATCAAATGTGAACCCAAATTTTGTTGGGAACGTAAGGACGCATCACAACTCTTGATCTGAGCCATATTTGAGTTGATCTTAAAATACGGCTTGAGGGGCAATTTTGGCATGAGGACGCATCACCTCGATTCCTTTCCGTTGATATCAATCTCGATTCTTTTGTTCCTCTCGATTATCCATTTCTTTTCTCATTACTAAACGATTAATCGTTTTATTGAAGCTAAACTCTTGATCTGTTTCTTTCAGTATATTCAAAGAATTATGTTTCAGTTGACAATTCAATTGATTCTGTTCTAGAGAATATACAGACTGAATATAACATTGTTTTAATAATCCGATGTCCTCTCTTCAATCTAGTCTTTTTTATTTATATTGAATATTAACTAATATTCAATCTGAATAAAGCATTGTTTTAATATTATTCAGACTGACTAATAGTTAAGAATAAAACACGTAATTTTATTTAGTTTGTATAATGGTTCATATTTAGTCTGAATAATAGTTAACTATAATATTCAGTCTGAATATAACATTGTATTAATATTATTCAGACTGAATAATAGTTTATAATAAAACATGTAATTTTATTCAATTTGAATAATGTTTAATATTCAGTCTGAAGAATAGTTAACTATTATTCAGACTGAATATTAACCATTATTCAGACTGAATAAAACGTGTTCCGAATATATACCTATTTTACCCCTGTGCGCTAATTATTCAGTAAGCCATGAACGTATGTTTCACGTTATTTACAAAATTGTCACCGCGTGTTTCCACCTTTGATTTATTCATTAGTTTTTTAATCAATGGTTCCTATACGTCCTCATGTTCACAATCAAATTTATAGTCATATTTGAATTTTTCTCAGGGTTATTATGTATTGATATATGTATATATATTAGGGTATTTTTGTTTATTAATCTTTTTTCGGTTCAATTTTTTCTGCAATTCTACATGCATCCCAGCCATGACCCTAAAGCATCTCCAACAACTTCTTTAAAATGGAGAAAATAAAGATTTTGAGTAATTTTTTTGCTCCAACACTACAAAAAAAAGGACCCTTCTCCGACGGATATTTCCGTCGGAAATCCGTCAGAAAAGGTCGGTTTCGTCAGAAAAGGTCAAAAATCCGTCGGAAAAAACCGGTTGGAAGACCCCTTGTCGGAAAAGCCTATTCCGACGGATTTCCGACGGATCTCATTTCCGACGGATTTCCGACAGAATTGGCTTTTCCGTCGAAAAAGGTCTTCCGACAGAATTCCGACGGATAGCATTTCCGACGGATACCTTTGCGACAGATTTTCGATGGTTTTTCCACAAAACAGACAGCCTTTACCGACGGATATTCCGTCGGTAATTTGCTTTTTTTAATAAAAAAAATAATTTAAAATCACAAATTTCCTATACAATACAATAAAATCTTCCCAAATGACCAAAATATAAATAATACTTTGTACATAAACAAGCTCATTTTTCTAAAATGTTATTCAATCAAAAAGTAAGATCCATACGCACGGTAATTAACTATCTAGAGGGGGAGGGGATCTAGCTACATATCTTCTCGAAGTTATGTAGTCGTGCCTTAAAAAAAATCATTCTCGTCATCTCGTCTATCTAAACCAAAAAAAATCATTCTCGTCTATGATAACCTGCAGAAAATATAAGCACATTATCGGGGTAGCATCATATTTTGAACTTATATTAACTCGAACCAAATAGCCTCTTAGTGAAATGACAGAAATCGATCCGTAGTACTTGTTAATTGTATAGAATTTGAAACTCATGATTTTTCTGAAAAACTTTGAACTTATATTAACTTTGACAGACATGAAATAGAAAGCAAAAAATTTCCTCTATAATTCTATAAATATGACACAGAGTGAACACAAGTTTTCCTCCTTAATTTAGAGAAATGAACCCACATGGTATAAATATGTCTACAGTAATTGTGAATAACATTTATTATCAATTGATTTCAATTACAATTTATACCATTTAAAACCTATAAGTGAACAAGAGCAAAATGGAGAGATAATAGGTGGAGAAATGTTGAATTCGTATAGTATATCATAAAGCCAAACATTTCCATTCCAATACAACTTCCTATTGCTTTCAACTACCCAATCCTCAATAACCATTACCCACATCATATTCCAATCCTTAAACTAAGAATGAAGTGCATATCTAATGACCAGAAGACATCCTTTAGTTTCAAACCAACAATATACAAAATCCATCACATTGTGTAGCTTGAAAACCATAACTTAAAAAGTTAAAAAGTCCCTATCCACCGAACCCTTTCAGCAAATTAGCCACTAAGAAAAACAACATTTGAACAAACCACTGGAAGCCAATCTAAAAAATAATCCACTGAAGCAAAACTTGATGGCAAACCAAGCACGTCGGTTGAACCCAGAGTTGTTGAAACCAATCTCGCCATTGGGGAAATTTTAACCCAATACATGTTAGGGTTTTTTCTTCCTCACTTAACATATAATTCATTTAAAGATTCTTGCTACAACTTATACTATATTTCTAAGAAAAAGAGAGTTAAATGAGTTGTTTAAATGGAGTCACAAACATAAAATCAACAATCTGTCAAAAATCAGATGAAATCACAATTCCATATACATAAATCTGTCAATGGAGTCACAAACATAAAAAAAGATTCTTGCGACGAATACACACACATATACACAGAAATCGCAATTCCATATACATAAATCAGATGAAATGAGATAGAGCAGCGACGATGAACATAAACCAACAGGGAAAGACAGATTATAAGAAATGGAGCATCACAGATCTGTCAAAAAACAAAACCCTAAATTTATTGATTTTTTCAACTTACAGAGGGTGAGAGACCTAGGTGCGCTGAGAGGCGGTGATGGTGGTCGTCATTTACAAAGATAAAGATCCTATGAAATAGAGCATCACAGATCCGTCAAAAAAAACAAAACCCTAATTTATTGATTTTTATAACTTATAAAAAACGAACTTATAGAGGGTAAGAGACTTAGGTCCAATGAGAGGCGGTGACGGTGGTCGTCATCTACACAGGTGCGAAGAGGGATGAGATGCGGTGATGGTGGTCCGATGAGTTGGGGATGACGATGTTGCCAGGTTTGACCACATGTTGCCAGGTTTGACCACATGTTTGGTCGGTAGAATTGGAATGGAATGTGTTAAAATATTGGAATCTGTTTGTTTGGTTCACGTAATATAACTTTGGAATTGGAATTGGAATGAAATGTTGGTAAATGACCAAATTACCCTTTTTGATACTATTTTTTTTAAACTACAATACTTTAATAAAATAATCATTATATACTTTAATCTTTTTAATTTAAAAATAGTTTAACAAAATAATCATTAAATAGTTTTTTAAATTGGAATGAAGTGTTGTGAAATGACCAAAATACCTTTTTTTTAAATTTTGAAACTGAAATTCAACTACTATGGTTCAGATCGGTGGTGGTTGGAGGTGGTTCATATCGGTGGTAGTGAATTGGCGATTATTAAAATTGGTGGTGTTCGGCGGTGGTGATCAATGGTGGTCGACTATGGTTCAGATCGGTGGTGGTCCATGGTGAATCAAATTAAGGGTGGTTAGTGTTGGTTCAGGTTATCGGTGGTACATATGGCGGTGGTCTGTGGTGGTTCAGATGGAGATAGTTGGTGGTAGTCTGCGATGGTTCAGATGGCGATAGTTGGCGGTGGTTCAGATTGATGGTGGTCCGTGGTGGTTCAGATTGACGGTGGTCTGTGTTGGTTCAAGTCAGCAGTGATTCAGATAAGTGGTGATCAGCGGTGGTTCAGATGACGGTGGATTAGATCGCAGTGGTTCAGATCGACGATAGTTTAGATGGAGGTGAATCAGATCGACGGTGGTTCAGATGGCGTTGGATCAGATCGGCGGTGGTTCAGATGGTGGTGGTTTAGATCGGCGGTGGTTCAGATGGCGTTGGATCAGATCGGCGGTGGTTCAGATGGTGGTGGTTTAGATCGGCGGTGGTCTGCGGTGGTTCAGATGGTGGTGGTTTAGATCGGCGGTGGTCTGCGGTGGTTCAGATCGATGGTGGTTCCGATTGCCGGTGATTCAGATCGGTGGTGGTCGAAGGTAGGGATGGAAACGGGGCGGGTATTGGGCGGGTAATGCATCCCCCGTCCCCGACCCCCATTTAAACCCTCCGTCCCCGTCCCCGCCCCGACTAATCCCCGACGGGTTCGGGGGGAAGAAATCCCCAATGGGTTCGGGGAACCCGTTGGGTACCCGTTTAGTAAAAATCGATGAATTTAAAAATTAAAATTATAATAAATCATTAGAATATTGATTCACAATATTGAAAAACAAATATGCTTGTTGTTTAATAATAAATATATACATAATATACATCTTTAATTATTTAAACACACACTATATACATATATTTTAAAAAATAAAAAAATTAATCGGGTACATTAGGGGCGGGTAATGCAATCCCCGACCCCGCCCCGACCCTGCTTCGGGTATGAAAATATATCCCCGTCCCCGCCCCGTTACCGTTAAACCGGGGAATCCCTGCCCCGACGGGTAAAATTTCCATCTCTAGTCGGAGGTGGTCGATTGTGGTTCAAAACTTCAAATTGAGTTGTCAAGGAATATATAATTCCTTTATTTATAGAACTCAATGAAATTTAAAGATTTCTTTTATAAAAAAAAATGAACCAAACAAGAAAAAAAAATTTGGTCAATGTAATTCAGCGTTTGAATTGTATTAGATTTCTTTAGAATCTGCAAACCAAAAATTACGAGAAAGTTGATGCTACGTGGATGAAAATTTGATATATTAAAATCACACCGTCTAATCTCCATGCTACCGTGGATAAAAACAAAATACTGATTAATCATAAAATATTATGGGTTGAAATGGATCTAAGAAGGAATTTATATTGTTCTTCTAGGCTAAAGGCTATTTGTGGGCCGTACTGAACCATTCCTTCCTGATGTCACCTCCAAAGATTTCGTCAACTCAGACCATCTCCTTCCGTCACCGGCCGGCTCATTCATTCCCTCCCTCGGTTGCTTCCTACACACACACACACACATATATATATATATATATTTGCTTAACAACCTCAGCTATTATACATACGATGATGCAATCATCCATGTTTAAATTTAAGCTTTCTTTGTCTTCTTTCCGATTCTGTCGACCTAAAAAACCTTCATCGACGGCGGCCACCACCCATTGCTTCTCTCCCTTCAACCCTAAAGCTGTCGAAATCTCTTACCCAACTATTCCCTCACCACCTCCCACCACCCCCGAGATGAATAACTCCGGTCACCGGAAAATCATAAAGAAGGAGAAAAACAACGAAAGTACTGGGTGGTTCAGCGACGGCGACGGTGAAACCGAAAGTGTAATTACTACCACCGGCAGCTTTGATCATCATTCATCTAAGAAGATGATTATTAATGGTGGTGGAAAGACGATGATGATGACGGAGAGTTTGACGGTGGTGAAGTGGTCGGAAAATCCGTACGATGATTTCAAGAAGTCGATGCTGGAAATGATTTTGGAGAAAGAGATAATGGAGGCTAAGGATTTGGAGCAGCTGTTGCAGTGTTTTCTATCTCTCAATTCCAGACATCACCATGCCGATATCATCGCAGCTTTTACGGCCATTTGGGACCTCTTGTTTCTTTGATCATATGTTTATATGTTTTAAATTTATTTAATTTAAGTTTTATGTTTTTTTATACGTGTTTATATGTGACTGATGAACATGAATGAAATCTAAGAATGAAGAAGCAGTGCCATGGATATCGATATGAACATATTCTGTATCATCAATGAAATTAAGATATTCTGTATCATCAATGAAATTAAGATAATGCGTATGTATATATATTTTAAATTTATTTAACTAAAAGTTTAGTGTTTATGTGATTGATGAATATAAATGAAATATGAGAAGGAAGAAGTAGTGTCATGGATATCAATATGAACACATTATGTATCATCAATGAAATTAAGATAATCGTATATTTATATATTTTAAATTTATTTAATTAAGAGTTTGGTGATAATATGTATTTATATGATCGGTGAATATTTGAGAATTTAGGATAAGACCATTGACTCTATTAGTTTGTACCAAAAGTTTGTATAAAAGTTGTTTACTTTTATAATTTGATCAAATATATGGGTTTACTTAAAAAAAGAGCATGATTGTATCAAACTGATGTAATTGTATAAGTACTCGATGCTTATTTGGTAACTCATAATGGTAGAATACACAATGTGGTTTTTGGTCTTATCATAATAAGGTAATACTTATGGAGTTATGGTGATTGTATGAATTATAAAATTAGACACTATAAAAGAAACACTGAATGGTTTTATTCGTATTTTTCTTCCACATCGATTCGGTGTTAAGTCATCAAGATATATAGTCGTAGAACCAATCAAGACGGTCAACTAATTTTGTCCCACATCGATCCGGTGTCAAGTCATCAAGATATATAGTCGCAGAACCAATCTCAAGACAGTAAACTAATTTTGTCCCACATCGATCTGTTATGATTTACTTAATGAGAATCTAACTCATTAAATATCATTATCTTATGCCTTGAATTACCGAACATAAGTACTTTTTATATTGATGCATAGAAGAGGAAAGTATGTGGATTTTCAATGTGACGGTTCATAAAACAAGGTAACTAAATACTTTTTCTTTCACGATTTTTATTTTTTTCAAATTATTTATGTTTAACTTTTTCATTATTTCACATTACTTATGTTTAACTTTTTCATTATTTATTTTCATGTCTTTAAAAAAATGTTTTAACTTTTTCGTTATTTATTTTTTATTGTGGTTTTAGCTTACTTATGAAGAGCAAGATGTTCTTATCCTCAATGTTCATTACATTTCTAGAGGTAGCGAATCCACATGAAGGTAACCTTAACATATGTACATGTCATATTTGGAAAATAATGCATTTAAAAGTTAAAATTGGAACTCCTTGAACCGTTATGATCTCTTAAAAACCTTTTTGATTTATGTGTACCTAAAGTTAACATTTAGAGAAGATTTGAAAATTTGTAACTAAAGGATGAAGATTTACATCAATAAAGCTATATTAAAGGACATAATGCAATGGTTAATTGTGTTAAGCATCACTACTCTCCGATTAAGTTTCCACGCTTTGATAGTTTTGGTTATAAGAAACTCTCATTGAACGATCATGGGGTGTTTGTTTCGTATGGTCAGGATTCCCTTCAAAAACAAGTATGAAGAGAAGTTACCAGAATTTGAAGACGAAAGGTAGGCTTTGAGATGCGTATTGTTCGATTTTCACTTAAAGATCCTTCTTGTTTCTTAATTGTATCAAAAAGTTTCCTTCTTTAGCCGCATTCTCATATTCATAAATCTATTGACAGACGGTCTATTTCCTGTTGAAGAATATTTTACAGGTAAGATGTTGATCACTGCACTAACCAAAAAAAGAACTCATCTTTGTATTGTTTTTCACCTTTTTCCTCTTTTGTTTCTTAGGTCCAAGTTTGAGGTGCATTCAACTTCTGTATGGTGGATATGGGCATAATGTGATCAAGGAACTAAGAACGAATGCATCTCTTAGTTTGCCGAGAATATTAACCCATCTGAAGCAGAAACAAGAGGAACATATGATGATGCCTTCTTCAAGCTTCAATAAGCTTTGCAAACCATTTGTTCCTGTAAACCATCATATGTCACTAGATCATCCCGGCGCCTATCTCAAGCAGCAGGACTCAAAGTCCTTGTGTAATAACGGTAAACTGATAAGACCCTCATCACATTTCCGTTTTCATTTACCATGAATGATTATTATTCATGATTTTCCCTTTTTGTGTTGTAGATTTATTGGCAGAAATAAATGGCATCAGTGACGGGAGGTCTGAAGACAATAAGTTGGACTTTATGTTCTTTGATATGAGCATCCATTACTTATGACTTCTTTCAGTTCATAAAACAATCTTGTTCAGATATTTGTTCATCTGAACAAGTTGATAAATCCATGAAGTTCTAGACTTCTTATGTAGAACCCATGTTTTCTTCTTCAGCCAGCAAGATGCATAGATGACAACAAACATATTGCAGAACCCTGCATCTCTGTTCAACATATTATGAATTTTAATGCATCAATTACTAATGGGCCAGAAGAAACTCGTAGGCAAGATGGAGCCGACAATTTCCTTGAGTTTCTCATGAATGAGATAGATTTTCTCCTATTGTAGATCTAGAAAAAAGGGGGATTTGCAAGATTTATGCATGATAGTAAAAAAAAATTACGATTACGAAGATGTTTCAGCCAGTGAAGAAGTTGTTGATAATGTAGTAGAAACATTTTAACGTCCTATAAACTGGAACTCAATTTTATTGTAGTGTAAAGTTTCATCTGAAGTTGTACTAACAATTTATTATGTCATAGTTCATATGTATAACTTGTTATATTTTCCAATTTCATAATGGGAACTTGTTATAATGATTTTTTAATGTAACGTGTAACTTTTATAAAACCTGTAAATTTAAAGATCCAATTATGTATTATACTTCTAAGATGATTTATGAATGTTTTAAAAACCAATTTTGTCATAGTGTCTCTTACACACAAACTATTTCCTTTTTTTTTCTCTTTTTCTTTCTATTATATTTTGACACTAAAATCATCAAGATCCTAATTTTAAAATGAAATCAACATAAAATTAAGGTTTTAATTTGAAATAACACAATTTTATCAAACACTTTTTTTTCTTTAATTTTCGAGGCCTATGATTAATTTTCATCTTCTGTTCAACAAGTTTTATAAATATGATAATGAAATGAAAACGAAAAAAAAAAATACAAAAATAGACAAATGATAAGATATTCTTAAGAGCATCTCCAACAACATTTCTATTTTTTTTCAAAATAGAGACATAAAAATCAAAATTTATATTTTTTTTTTGCATTCATCTTTAACAGCATCTACATTTTGAAGAGTCCAATATTAATTATATTATTAAAATATTCAATGTATTTAAAATAACTTTTATATTATTTGTGGAAAAGTAATAATATGAATAAAATATTATTTCTCTCACTTGGTAATCATTTTTTGGGTAATCTCCAAATTTGGAGGAAAAAACGTTATCTTTCATTTTTCTCCATTTTGGAGAAACTTTTAGAGATGCTGTTGGAACACAAATTTAGTCCAAAATGTCTATTTTTCTCTATTTTAGAGATGCTGTTGGAGATGCTCTAACAAACTATCACAATATAAGATATTTTAAGAGCATCTCCAATAGCATCTTTATAATTTTCTCTAAAATAAAGAATCAAAATTAAAAATCTCTAAATAATATTACATTCATCTCCAAGAGCATCTCCCTTTTAGAGATTACAAAATTCGTTATATTATTAAAATATTCCATATCTCTAATAAAATATTATTTATCTTATCTTTTTTTGAAATGTATTATTTATCTTATCTAAACATTTCATTTCAATTTTTCTTATTGGTGAAAGATAATAAAAACTAGTCTCACTCTTTCATGGTAATCATTTGTAGAGATGTCTTCAAATTTGAAGATTTTTATAAGAGTAAATTACAATTTTGGTCCTTTATCTATGCTCGCCTTTTGGTTTTGGTCCCTCCAAAGGTAAAAGTACATTCTTGGTCCCTCAAACGAGTTTTTGATAACACCCTTGGTCCCTCCCACTGACGCCGTCCATATTGCTGCCGTTAGGCATCCCATGTGCCCCTCACGTGAGGAGCATTTTGGTCTTTTTACTGTTTTTTTATTTTTCTATTAAAAAATAAACCACCACCACCACCACCACCAACCCAAAACATAAATCATATTCAAAACTTAAAAGATAAATTTTTAATCAGATTCAAACCCAAAATATGAATATTGAATCAGATTCAAACACAGACCCTTCAAACATCTATTCACGATTTTAATAACTGTAACCAAACTTTATATTTATACAAAAAAAAAGACAGATTACAAATAAACACCACAGATTGTTTGAAGTTGTTGTTGCTTTTGGTTCTTCACATAAACCAAAAGAAGAAGAGGTAAAAGAATATGCATGATAGCTATGAATTTTCAACATTTAATATATGTTAATAGTCTCAAAACCTCATTTTTATGTCATTTTATCCTTAAAAAATATTTGTTTAAGTCTCTTATTATGTTTATTGTTGAATAGGAGTAAAAGGGGCTTAAACATGATGAAATTGGGCCAAAAAGTGGTTCATGCGGCTTGTTATGCGGCTTAAGTCACATTAAAAGTCGCCCAACTCACTGTGGAGCATATTTTTCAAATGACTGGAAGGGGGAGCATACTCTCTCAATTTCTGAAGGAAGCGGGGATATTTTTACAAATTTTTTCTGAGCATATTTATTCAAAAGAAGAAGACTTCAGGCATACATTTGAAAGGGCGAAAATCAGAGGCATACGTTTCCAATGCCGTATTATTTAGTGGGGGAGTCGGTTTTCAAGGGGTTTTAAGGAAAAAAAAACTTCTAGGAACACATTGGAGAGAGCAAAGAATCGATTGAAAGCATTTTTCATCAAATTTTTTTCAACTCTCGGTAATTTCTTTCCTATTTTTAGTTGTAATTTCAACTTAGCCATGTGAGACTAAGTTTTTCCATTCCAACAATGGTTTTTCTTTAGATTATGTTGCATTTACTTTGAGATTTCGGTGTAATCTTGTGGAACAAGTTTATTTGCGTGAATTCTGTTTGAATGTCAATTTTGTTTGAATTGTTAATTAACTTGATCAATTATTTAATATTCTTATGAATGTTTGTTATTTGAAACCCTAAGATCCGTAATTGTCTAGGGATTTTGATTAAGTGACAAATGAAATCGTTGATCTCAATAAGATTTTCAATTTGATTTCTTGAATTCTTGCAATCGAAGCCTTAATAAGCCGAGCTTACGAGCTTGTGGCTTTGAATTGGTGTTTTTCTAGTCCGATAAAGCTAATCGCATTTAAGAAATTGAGAGCTTATTCAATTTCTATTTGCGATTAAGATCCGGTTGAAGAGCATATTTTGACCGGTGTAAATCTAAGGAAAAATATAGGTTGTTAGAGCTTGTTAACGACTATAACCAATTTGGAGTTGTTTTGCTATTTTACGTTTCCGGAATCAATGATAAGTATTTGCATCTTAATCGAGAGTGGACCATTGTTGGGTTTTTAATATATTGCTTTTGTAAGTCATTTAATTGCATGTTTAGTTTAGTTTAGTTAATCAAATCCAAACCCCCTCCCCCCCCTTTCGTATTTATAAGTGTAGAAGTCTAATAATTGTCACGACCAATCCCTGTGGATTCAATCCGACTTACTGCTATTACAATTTTGGTTGTAATTAGTCAAAAGTTGGAATTTATTATTTGACGGTCTCGACACCCATCAATGCAAAAACTTAAAACCAAAAATCAAAAAACCCTTGCTATGAAACATTCGAATCCAGATCTGAAACTTATAAATCAAAACCACCTTCGAATTTGAAAGCTTAAAAAAAACACCTTCAAACCCAGATCTGAAATTTCTTTCTGCTTCCTCGTGCCATAGAACCCAGCTACCAGTAGCTTCATTTTTCATCTTTCTCACGAAATCCTTATCTATGGGGACACTACTGTATATATGCTTCCATAAGTTCTTCTTCTTCTTCTTCTTCTTCTTCTTCTTCTTCTTCTTCTTCTTCTTCTTCTTCTTCTTCTTCTTCTTCTTCTTCTTCAAAATGAAGCTAAGAAGCAAGTCAATTGATGATAGTAGGAGAATCACAAGAAGCCAAGCAAAAACTCAAAAAGAAGGGAGTTTGCTTTTAAAGAAACCCACAAGAAAATCACCAAAGAAAAAAAACCCCAAACCCACAATTTCATCTATTCCTTATTCAAATTCTTCCACTTCTCAAAATTTCCCACAATCTAAAAACCCTTTGGAGTTTTTTGCCACTATGGTTCTTGATTTTGTCCTCGCTTTAAGCTACTTTCTTTCCGAAACTACTCAAAAAGAAGGGCGGCAGAGACAGTAGACGGTGGCGAAGACGGGTGACGGCGGCGAAGATGGTGGACGGCGGCTGAGACCGTGGACGGCGGCAAGAGGGGTGACAGCGGCGGAGACGGTGGACGTTGGCGAAGACGTTGGACGGTGACAGAGACGACGGACGACGGCGGAGATGGTGGACGACGACGGAGACGGTGGATGGCTTCTTCATATCTTGACAGAGGCGGTTGTTCGTCGGATTCCATGGTCTTGCCGGAGAAAAAGGGAGGGGAGGGAAGGGTATAGTATTGTGGTTGCAATAAAAAGGTAAAGAAATTAGGGGGCGTTTGGTTCGCAGAATGGAATTGGATGGAATGGAATCTATCAAAGGAATTTGACTTTGAAGGAATTGAAATTGGAATGTTGTCAGGTTTGACAGCTGTTTGGTTGACAGAATTGGAATAGAATCAGTTGAAAGAATTGGAATCTGTCTGTTTGGTTCACAGAATGTAGCTTTGGAATTGGAATGAAATTCCAGTAAATGACTAAAATACCTTTTTTATTAAATTTAATTTTTTAAACTAAAATTAGTTTGATAAAATAATTATTAATTACTTCACTTTTTAACACTAAAAATAATTTGAACTTTTTTACAGCTAAAAACTACATAAAACAGTTAAAAACTGCATAAAACAGCCAAAAACTACAGAAAATGCTAAAACAGCAAAAATCATAATTTTTTTACAACAAAAATAGCTAAAAACTGCAGGAAAAAAACAAAAAACTACAACAAGACAACATCTGTTAGGGCAAGACATATTTTAGTTGTTGCAGGAGACGATGGAGAACCTAACTGCTAGGGGTGAAGAAAAACCGAACCGAAACTGAAAAAAGAACCGAGAAACCGAAAACCGAAAACTAAAAAAACCCCCGAAATACAGAACCGAAATCGAAAACCCGAAAATTGAAAAAAAAAAACCCCGACAAAACTGAAACGAACCGAAATCGAAAAAACGAAAACTGAAAAAAAAAACCTCGAAAAAACCGAACCGAAAATCTAAGTGAAGAGGTGTCGACTTTTTTTTGTTTGAGATTAGGGTTTAATTGTTTTTTAGGAGGGCATTTTAGGTATTAAAGAAAAACCAACTCAATTCCTATAAATTCCCTCCACTAAGGTAAGGAATCTCAAATTGCCCAATTATGGAATTCTTTGGAATTCATCAAATTCCAATTCTTGAAAATACTGAACCAAACAAAGGAATTGGAATCTGGTCAAAGGAATTCAGATTTCAATTCCACCAGATTCCATTTCTTTCCGGCGAACCAGACGCCCCCTTAGGGTTTGTAAAAAAAAGACCGGTGAGAGATTTTAGGGAAGGTGATGGGTGTGGTTTTCTATTTAATATGTTTATATATTTTTCAATATTATATTATATTAGTTTATTTTATAAGAAATTTAAAAAAACACAGTAAAAAGACCAAAATGCCCCTCACGTGAGGGGCGTATGGGATGCCTAACGGCAGCAATATGGACGGCGTCAGTGGAAGGGACCAAAGGTGTTATCAAAAACTCGTTTGAGGGACCAAGAATGTACTTTTATCTTTGGATGGACCAAAACCAAAAAGCGAGAATAAATAAAAGACCAAAATTGTAATTTACTCTTTTTGTAACATCTTTCATGATTCTTTATTTTAGATAAATTTTAGAGATGCTATTAAAACAAAAAATTACTCAAAATTTTTATTTTCTCCATTCTAGAAATGCTGTTAACTATACAAAAATTGTTCAAAAACACTAGTTTTTTTTCCAAACTTTGTTTGGCAACATTTGTATTTTTACATTTGTATTTTTCTAGTTTTCTGTTTATGTTTTTTTTCTTATAAAATTATGACGACAAAAAAAGGGGTTTGAAATATTTACATTTTTTGGAAAATCAAACTAAAATTTGAAAATAACAATTACCTAATTGAAAAATGGTTTATAAATGTTTACAAACTATAATAAACTGACAAATCAAAGTTTCAACTTGTTTTATTTGGTTTTTGTTAACTAAACTCAAACCAGACAAACGGTCCAATGTGAAGAGTATGTAAAAATATAATTTACTTTATATAAATAGAAATTTGATTAAATTAAATAGTCAATCTTTTTAACCAATTTCAAATTTTTTAAATTGAATTCAAACCTTTTTAATCAAATTCTCATTTTAATCAAAATTTATGTAAATGTCTTACCTCGATTTTTAGACTAAAAAGAATTGAAGGATTCAAATTTTTATATAAGGAATTCTGAAGGATTCACATTTCTATATAAAAACTGACTATTCGAAAGAGACTTTAAAAATTGATTAAAAATGGATTTAGTTGATGAAATTGATTATTCTCGTCAATTTTTTTATATAAATATCATGTATTCCATTAAAAAAAGTAACTTAGTCTAAAATTAAATTGTATAGAAATTCATTAATTAAGTTGGAACTTAAATTATAATTAATATATTAATATTAATATTAATTAATTATTATTATTGGACAAATAAGTACACCAGATTAAGGAAAATGCATTTCACACAATGTTTCTTTTGTTTTTTTAATGATAATATAATACGAAACACGTTAGATATAAGAAATAATGAAAAAAAAGTCTATAGAAAGGCAACCACGTAAACAAGCATACAAAATAATAAGGAAACATCCCAAAAAACCAACAAAAAACAAATTAAAGAATGACAAAAAATAACATCATCAGCTTTTAAAACGAAGAAAAACCAACTCCACCCATCTTTTTTTCTTATTTTATGTAATTTTTTGAAAATGATGAAATTTGAAGTGTGTAGATAGAATGATAGATACAACAAACGAACATGCATTATTTGAAATTAAAAGGGTAATCGTGACATAAAGATTTATATATCTTTATTTTAATATTTTATTTTATTTTATTTTGTTTTTGTTAATATTGTAATACGTTTTTATATGGTTTGAGAAAAATATAATGTTTTTATTTTTTAAATAAATTATAAATTTAAAAATATCACAAAAAATAAAAAACATATACTCAATGTCAATATAAACTTAACTATTTAAAAGTTCTTATTTTTTTATGTAATCTTTTATCCAATTTTTTATTATAATTTAATTTAGTTTTAATAACGAAATAATTTATTTTCGGTTCCCTCCAACTCGATCAATATCAACAATATGTCGTGACCGGTTAGGCTGTAAACGAACCGAACGAACACGAACGGAGGCTTGTTCGTGTTCGTTCATTTAACTTAATCGAACAAACGAACGAACACGAACGGTAAACGAACAAAATTTTTTGTGTTCGTGTTCGTTCGTTTAACTTAACCGAACAAACGAACGAACACAAACGGTAAACGAACGAAATGTTTTGTGTTCATTAAGAAAATTTGTTTGTTCATGTTTGTTTGTTAAACTGTTAAACGAACGTAAACGAACAAACATAAATGAACGTAAACAGACGAACGTGAATGAAGATAAACGAACGTAAACGAACATAGATGAAAATAAACGAACAAACACAAATATAGAATAAAACCACCATTACTTATCATTTTGCTCCTAAAAAGTAACATAACAAAATGAAAAACCGGGTAAACTTAGGAGCCATAAAAAAGAAATTCTAAAAATTTAATTTAATTAATGATTTTACATATTAATGTCATAATATATAAAAATATTTATATATATAAACGAAAGTAAACGAACATAAACGAACGAATGTAAACGAACATAAATGAACGAACGTTTACGAACGTAAATGAACGAACGAGAGCATTGTTCATGTTCGTTCGTTTAACTAAATGAACGAAAAAATGTGTTCATGTTCGTTCGTTTATTAAATAAACGAACTTCCCGCATAACGGTTCACGAACGTTTCGGTGAACGTTCGGTTCGTTTACGGCCCTAGTTAGGCTTGGTTGATTTTGTCAGAAAAATACAATTTTTTTATAAGATTATTAAGAGCATCTTTATTGGACAATTCTTTAATAGCTTTTAGTATTGCATTTATTTGTTCAGGGGCAGACCTGTATAGCTTCATACGGTGGCACGGACCACCGTATTATTCTTTGACGAAGGATAATTTTTTTGGATTTGTCAGCTGTGCAACCGTATTTTTATAGGGGTGCTCTTAAATAATTTAAAACTGAACCTATTAACATATTAGGTAGCCGTTGTGGTGGCTTTTCCCAACTTAATTAAGACTTCTTATAGAGATGGTCCCGGGTTCGATTCCATCTTGATGCAAATAATATTTTTTTGTAGCAACTCTATGTAACATTTAATAACATGATAAATACTCTATTAATTTCGTACTTAAATAACATTTAATAAACACTTTGTTAATTTCATATTAATCATTAACTTTCCCAAAATTATTTTAAATTTGCTTTTAGTTATTAAAGACCATCAATATCAAATACTAAAAGTGGAAAAAAAAATCTTGAAATCAACAAAAAACCGAAAAATATCTTGAAATCGATAAAAAAAACCTCTTGAAATCAACCAAAACCCCCCGAAAAAAGTCTCTCTCAAAATCGATAAAAAAAACCTTAAACCCCCCCCCCCCCCTCCAAAAAAAACTCTTTAAATCTACCAAATAAAAAAACATAAAAAATCCCTAGAAATCGATAAATAAAAAAAACTTAAAAATTCCTCGAAATCAAACAAAAAACCTTTAAAAAATCCCTAAAAATGGTAGAATTAGGTTAAAAACACATCAAAATATATTGACCGTTAGTAAAAACGTAAAGACACGTCAATAAAAATCATATTTTTTTAATTATTTTTTGTTTATGTTGTATGATGTCACCGTATCAAAAAAAATTCGGGTCCGTCCCTGTAGTTGTTTAAAACACTTTTTAGCACTGGAGAAGAAAACTTTTATAAAAAGCTTTTTGATAAAGCTTTTAATACAATAAGCTTTTGAAGAAAATATTTTTTACAAACTTTGTCTCTTACATTCTCTCACATATAATCTATTGAAAGATTGTTTTTGCATTGGATCAAATTTACAAAATAACTTAATAATGTAAAAAAAGTCATTGTAAAACTTAAACATTAGGGGTGCTCTAAGTATTTTGTTAGAACTTGATGATTATCCTAAACGTGTTTTAGATTTTTTATATTCAAAATGAGATGATTATATTATGTTTATTTACAGTTAGTTAGACGAACTTAAACATGAAACGTTAATAAGTTATACCGACATATAATTATTTGAAATCCTGAATTTTAAATAACATGTATCAATTAACAATATTTGATACATTGTTTTTAAAATTTGTATTAAATGCTTTATGACATAATATAAATAGATGAAAATTAAAAGTATTTACTTTTATATAAAAATATGGGAATTTAATTATAATAACCATTTTCCCAAAAAAATTACCCAAATAACCATTTTTTCTCTGAATTTACCAAAATGACCAGAAGTAACTCGAAATTTTCTCTGACCAAAAGTTACCTATAGAATTGAAATTTACTCGATTTAACGGAAACCTACTCGATAAACAGTTATATCTACTCGATAATGGAAGTTACTCGAATTGGACATATGCTCGAGTAGGTTTTGATATTTTCGAGTAAGTTTGGTCCATTTCGAGTAGGTTTCAATCAGATTTAAAACCCCTTCGATTCTAATGTATTTCGATATGTATTTTGATATGTATTTCGAGTAACTTCTGGTTATTTTGGTAAATTAACTTCTAGCCATCCACCCTACAAAAATGGTTATTTGGGTAAAAAGATTTTGAAAAATGGTTGTTATAATTAAATTTCCTAAAAATATATTAGTCAAAGTAAAAGAAAAATTATTATTAACTTGTATTTAGAAAATTAACTTATAAATTATTTTAACATAATTAAATTAAAAGTTAAAAAAATAAAATTTGTTGACGTTTGTACAGGCAAACAGCCCCCATGGGCGGCTGCCGCTGAATCATCCTCTCTCCTCTCTATCTTTCCCTGAAAAATCTGATTTATGCCCTAATTCCTAAAATCCCATTTTCCAACACTAAAAAATTCAACCCTTTTTCTTCATTGGATCACAGAGAAGCTTTGTGATTGTTTGCTAATGGCGGAACACCTTTGAAAGAACCAATTGGGCCTATCTTTCCTTCCATGGATATCAAAGGCAAGTCTTTCTGTATCTATTTACTCTTAATCTTTCACTTTTCTTGCATTTTTAATTCCACTTCCACGGACACCGATGATCCTTCAAACTCACCAGATCCAACAGAAATCGTGAACCTATTCAATCAACAAAAATCTCAATTAGGTAAGCTCGAAGAGCTAGTGAAAAACCTAACCGATTTGGTAACTAGATTGGAATCGCGAGTATTCGAATCTCC
This sequence comes from Silybum marianum, assembly GCA_036898165.1. Taxonomy (NCBI): domain Eukaryota; kingdom Viridiplantae; phylum Streptophyta; class Magnoliopsida; order Asterales; family Asteraceae; genus Silybum; species Silybum marianum. The sequence continues at coordinate 7,479,943 of CM072542.1, forward strand.
TACTGAGATTAGGAGTTTCGATGATAAATTCGTTCATGAAGAAACTGTTTCATCTGATTCGAAAAAAATCGATGAAAATGGACTCGTTGTTGATGAAGGCTCCTTGAGAGATGATACAAAGGTTGATCGATTAGGTGCTGTTTCCGTTACTAAGCACAGCTTATTCTGGTCAGAAAGGTTTCAGTTCGTTTCAGCTGTGAAACTCGATACAAAAGCAACTTGTCTGAATGTTTTACCATTTAAAGATCTTGAAGGATTAAGCAAATATATTTCAGTTGGAGATGATCTTGGAAACTTTTATGTGTTCACTAGATATGGTGAAGTTATGCTTCAATTCAACACACTCACAAATTCCCCAATTACAGCCATGTTATCTTACATTTCGGTTTTCAGAAACGAATCTATAGTGGTCACCGGCCATGGAAATGGTGTAATTTTAGTTCATAGAGTTTGGGAAATCCCAAATGGGGATGAATCTAGTTTACTCGAAAGAGAAACCATCCATAAACTCGATCAAGAACTCGGATCAGCCATAACCATTTTGGAAATCCATCATGTTGGTCGAACAAGATACGTTGTTTCCATAGACTTCGGTGGAACGATTAAGGTTTTCAAAGAAGGTGGTTCGATAATTGGCACAATCGTTCCTAAAAGCCGACCTCTTGCTTTCTTGAAACAAAAACTCTTGTTTTTAACCGAAACTGGTGCAGGTTCGTTAGATTTAAGAACGATGAAGCTTAGAGAAGCTCCGTGTGAAGGTTTTAACGGTTCTTACGCTTTAAATTACGTTTTTGATGCATCGGATAGAGGGAAAGCGTACGGATTTACTTCTGGAGGTGAATTGGTGCATTTGTTGATATATGGTGATTCGATGAACTTTAAATGTAGGGTAAGATCTAAGAAGAAATTCGATGTAGATCGTGGACCGTTAGCTTTTGAAGCAATTAAAGGTTATTTTCTTATAGTTAGTCAAGAAAAGGTGTTTGTTTATAATGTTTCTTCTCAACTTTACGTGAGAGCGGGTTTGCCACGGCTCGTGTTTTCGGCTGGACTCGATGAAATAATCGCTTCTTTTTTGAATTACCGTGCGATTGGGAGAATGGATGGTAAAAAAAATGAAGTTATTCCGTTAATCGCTAGTGATCATGATAAATTAGTGATTTTGAGTTTAGGAAGTGGTTATATCGGGATGTATCGATCTAATCTTCCCGTTACAAAAGGCGAGTTCAACACGATGTTATGGAGCACGCCCGTTTTGTTCTTTATCCTCTTCCTTTTTGTAGCGTGGCATTTCTTTGCGAACAAGAAGGACGCTTTAACGTCGTGGGGCCCGGATGATCCGTTTACCACGCAAGGAGCTCCATCGGGTTCCTCTTCTGGGGAGCGATCTTTTGGGGAACCCACTTCAAGAAATCACGATATAATGGATCTTAGAGGTGGTGGAGGTGGTGGTGGTGGAGGTGTCGGCAATGGCGGCGGTGGTGGTATAAGAGGGCCGCCAAGAAGGTATGGTTCGCCGACACGGTATGTGGGTGGTGGTCCGGCGGCTAATTCGTTTAGACCGACTTCGATAGATAACAATTCTCGACCTGCATCGGTGGAGCCGGATTTCAGAGGGTCGGAATTGAAATATCGAGGGTCGAATATTGAATCTAGTGGTGGTTTTGGGAAACGAAGAGAGGGTTTGTTCGTAAACAGTCAGGTTGTGGATGATCATGGGAGTTAAAAAGTCGTTCGTTTTTAGCTAATTCAACTTCAGATCTTTTGTTGTCTTTTTGGAAAACTCGGTTTCTAAATGTCGAGTTGCCGATAGTAAGTTGTATTAAGAATGGGTATGTATGGTTTTTACTCTGTATTTGATCGGTTATTTAAGGAAGAAGTAATAATCACAAGAAGTTCTAAAGCATATAAATGATGTTTTACTTTCTTTCATCTGTGTATATCCTAAGACAAAGGAAAAGTTTGGATTAAAAAGAACGAAGAATTTTATTAGATTAGTGGTAAGATATTTGTCATTCAAACGGGAGGTCGTGGATTCGAACCCAGTTCGTTGAAACTTTGTTATTATTTGAAGGGAGTTTTAAGGAGTTGGATTTGAGCCCACGACCTTCAAGTTTGAATGAACAACATCTTACCACCCGTCTAATGAAATTCTTTGTTAGCTCAATGCTTCAAAAGTTTATATTCTTATTATCATGTGATTATTGTGCTCAATAAATTGCTCTATGGTCCTTGGGGTTTCTAAATTCGATTCTAGCAACGATAATTTTTCTGGAAATTTTATTAAGATCCTTGGACTTTATAAAATGTAATTTTGACCCGGTTTTAATTACGTGAGCTTATGAAGTTACGAAAATGCCCCTATTATTTGAATATCAATCTCATCGATGATATTTTAAGAAGTGAATCTCTTTTTTATGGGGGGCAAAATAGCCCTGTAACTTCGGGAGAAGGGGTGCCTCCTCACAAAGGAATAGAACCTTTAATCTATAGAATTGTAGAAGTGAAGATTAGTTCACTTCGGATTATCTGGATCCAAAGAACCAGTCAGCAGTTCGCGCAGTCAATCCCCCCAGGCCCAAATAACTCAATTTTCTCATTAAGAAAACAGTTTTGGTTTTACGGTGTTTGGCTGTGAAGTTTCAAGTGTAAAAAGATGGTTTTACGGGTGTCGCGAAAACAACTTGGTCTCACGTGATCCCAAGTCATAAATATAATATATATATATAGAGTTGATTTCCATTACAAACCACGTCAATTCGTACAAACCGCGTGCAACCAATATTTTTTTTTTTAATTTTTTCACTTTTTCTTAATTATTAGGGTTGATTAGTCAATAATATATGAAAAAATTTCATCAAGAATACATGAAGGTTGGTGAATTAAGAATATGTGAAACAAGATTCATCAAATTGAGAGTTTCATGAATCAATTCATTTTCATGTAGAAAGAAAAATAATTTCATGAAGAAAAGAATTATATGAAACAGATTCATCATATTAAACACTTTCATGAAAAAAAATTATTCAAAAAAAAAATGAAACGCGCGGTTTGTACGGTTTGTACGAATTGACGTGGTTTGTATTTGAAATCTCCCCTATGTAGTTGAAATCTCCCCTATATATAGGGGATATTTCAAATACAAACCACGTCAATTCGTACAAACCGTAACGGAAATCAACCCTATATATATATATATAACAATGATATGTATCATAAGATAATAATAATAAGATATGAGATCATATGAGAAGTGGAGTTAAAATGAGAAGTGTAAAAAATGATATGGATCCTTGATTATCTTTGATCTCATACCCATCACTGTGAATTACAGTTTAGAAGGGAATTAATCTAGTGTATCTTGGTGCATCACATTCTAGTGTGTATCCAAGAGTGGAGTTCCATTCTTACGCTTTTTACCTTAAGATAGCGTTTGTTTTTTTAAGAGAAGTTGAAGTCTGAAATCTGATTTCAGTTCCGAAATGGTTATGACACGTCTAAACAAATTAGATGTAAATGATGATTAAGAGCTCAAAATAAAAAAACAAACAAGACCCAACTCTCCTTTTTACCGGAACTCAACCCTAATAATTTGTTAATTGAAATTAAAGAATAATAAAAAGAAAAGGTCCCTAGGCTATTTTAACAAAAAACCAGTTTGCATGATAAAAGTAAAATAAAATGATAACCACAATGTACCAAATTATAATTAGTTTTAAAAAAGAAATAAAGTCATGATGAATGGTAACACACAAACGAATAATGTAATTTACTCAGCGTTTTCTCTCATCTTATAAAATAATCAATAGCAATTTTGGAGGTTGGGTTCTGGTGAGAAGGAGAGTTATGGTGAGAAACGTAAGAAGGAATTTCCACCATTGGATGCACATTAAGATGAAATGTACCGGATTAACTCCCTTCTAAGACACAATTCGTGGATGAGTATGAGATTAAAAATGATCAATGGTTCAGATCACAATTCTCATCTTAACTCTCCTTTTCACACGATTCTAAGCCTTTCGGTTGGAAATTTATTATATAACCACATAAGACTATCGAGATTTGATTATTAAAACAAAATTCCCAAAACACATCGTCAAGTTTAGGGATAAAAATCACTTGTCTTAAATTCCAACATCTCATTCATGTCCACCAATCACATGAATGCACATCATCAGAAAGAGAACGTGAAGTTGAATAACATAAATATAAACTATATAAAAATCGTATTTGTCTTTAATTCATTGGTTGGATAGGGATGAGACGTGTGATTTTGGGACAACAGATTTTTATCCCAAGTTTAGCTTGACACATAATTCGAGACACGTGACACAATTTTCAAGACATATACTTATTGAAACACAATGTTCTATAAAGATTGAAATGTCAGGGGCTCTTTATCAAAACTTATTTGAATAACGGTTTATCTGTAAAATTTAACACTATCATATATTTATTGGGTAAAATATTAGTTTATCAAAATGATATCGTATATAAAAAAATTTACCCAGTAAACGTTGACCGTGTTAAGAGCCGTCGCTCTAATTTATCGGATAAAATTCTCAGTCATTGCCTTTGATCTTACCGTTCTTACCGGAAAAGATACTTGATTCTTATCATATCCATACAGTAAAATAATATGGCTTGGTAAGCGTTTACCCTAAACAACTTGTTAAATGATACTATTACCAAAAAATATAATTAAAAGCCTTTAGTTTTTATGTGATCACATAAGCAATTTATTGGTCGTTTGGCTTCAATGATAAGTTATGATCAAATATATAGTAATATAATTTTGGTCGGTAGATTATTAAATTTTAGAAGGAAAGTTGTATTAAATAACAATATTTCAAGAAAAAATTATATTAAATAACAATATACTTTTATAGCATTTATAATTTAGTCATTATGTTTCCAAAATCATCCAATTATGTTTCTTTCAAATGAAATTCTTCTTAATGATCCAAAAAATTGCAAATATTATCTGTTTGTCTGAAGATCAACCAACCAACTAAGAGGGCCCTTACATGTAGTTGGCGAAGTATAGAACCTCATTACTTTGTTAACCTCTTCTAATATCTCGGAGCTTGTATAACGTTTTAGATTACAACAGGTGAAGACAATGTTGCATGATAGTTTTAAATTTGGTGTTGCATCCTTCCTCTTTATTGATCGCTTTTGTAATCAACATGAAGCCATATTCGAAGATGACATGTTTGTACCCCATATCATGAATCCTGGTTAGAGCTTCCACTGATGTTGATGCTTCACATTCTTCCACCCTCGGATAACCTTGTCTTCCAACCATTTTGAATGTTTTCATAGCTCCATCTTCACCTCGACCAGCCATGTCTGCTTCCATCTGATTGGTGTTTCTATACGTTGTCGACCCATGGCTGGTTTTGGGACGAAAAAGCTAAAATAAGCTCCCAATATATAAAATTATATATATATATATATATATATATAAGGAAACGTTCAAACGGGAACACCCCTATTTTACGAGAACACTTCTAGGTCTCCAAATTAATTAAAACATAATAAAAATTAAATTAAAACAAACCAATATTTATTCATAATTTTCTCTTATCTTAGATTCACCCTTATCTCTTATATTTTGTTATTATCATCAGAGACTTTTTATGTTGATGCGTCCGTTGTCGATAATGATGTGATAATACTGTGATAAGGATTTGATTTTACCATGATAATGATTTGATAAACTGAAAACCTTTTATAATGTGATTTTAATGTGATAATCATCTAAAAATTATGCGATTTTTGTTGTGATGAAATGATGTGATAATGTTGTGATAACCAACAATGATCACGTCTACATTTATCTCTCTATCTATTCATTATGTGATTTTGTTGTGATAATAATATGATAATTATTTAATGTCGATTAACATATTTTTTTATGTGATTTTACAGATATGGATGTCACCAAAGTTATAGATAAACACAAAATTACATGGTTAATTAGTTATTTTATTTAAATTTAAATTATGGGTTAAATAATTTGGAGGCCTTTAGATGTTCTTGCATTCTCGTAAAATATGGGTTAGACATACATTTGTCCTAGTATTTGGTACCGGATCAGTTATAAAAAATCTTCTAAATAAACAACATGAAATCAAGAATAATATAAATAATAGCCTCATGTATTATATGGATATGCAAGGTGATCCAGATTCTAAAATTTCAACTTGCATGCGAGTGTAAGAAAGAATATGTATTCTTTTAATGGCTTGATCATTGCCGACTGTGGGTCAAAGAGACTATCATAATTAAGTATCACATAATGATGCATTTTTAAGAAGCTATTTGCTAAAGAAGAAAATGACGATTTTAGGTTTCTTTGGAAAGATTTGCATCCGAAAGAAACCACCTCTGATGCCATTTGTTGCCATGTTACTGTTGCATTTCAAGAACGCATTTTCCAGAAGATGCCATTTCTTGCACTCTTAGTCAGATTTTCACGCGTTTTCTTATTCTGAACTCACTCCGTCAACATTATTGTTCCAAACTTAACACCATGACAAGTGGGTTGGACATATTCTTCTAGACTTGTTGGTTGCTTTCCTTCCATATACTCCATAGAACATAGAACATTTACCATTTTGCCTTGGTGGAATATTGATTGTTAAACTTGCAATATACACATATCATTAGAGTCTAGAGATGCTCAAAGATTGGCCCTAGGCCTAGTGCTCTAAGCTAAAAGGAGTTTGATGTATACTTCTAAGAATCAATTCTTAAGCTAAAACTAGCATAGATTGAAACACAACGACCCACAACAGTCTTGACTATGGTCGATATGTTTTTTTTAATTTTGAAGAAATGAAAACTAACCTACTTTGGTTTCGACAGAAGTAACAACTAGTCATCTCGCTTTAAAAACTAGCAATATGTAAAGAAAGTTGAATGGATCCAATTTGGCCTCGACTGGCTTTTTTATTCTTTCAGATTGGTCCGTAATTGGTTAATACTAAAAAATGGAGACTACTAGTCCAGAAGGGCTGACCATGTCTGTGTTTAATCTTTAAGGAACTTGTACTTTTGGGCCCGAACTTTATGTCAAAGTCAATTTATACAATGATAGAGACTTTTTATACATCTTTACGTAATGTCGCTATTAATAAATATTGCTGACATCATAATCACGTGTCATTTTCATCATCATATACACATCAAAATTTCTTAGACATTTTCAAAAGAAAACCACTACCATCCCTTCTTTAATGTCATCATATATATCCAACATAAAAATGCACTAAAAGGTAATCTTTATGCCATTTATAAAGGATAGATCATATTTGGTCGACTTTGAATTATTAATAGGAGTCTGACTAGTTAAAAAAAATACTTTTTGAAAGTTTATTGATGCAGTGACATTTTATGAGACTTTGTTCATATTTTTTTATTGTTTCAATTAGTTGATATATTTTAATAGAATTTGAATGTCTTAAAGATTGACGATGATATATTTTGGCTAAAAATCCATTGCTAGTTTTAATCAAAATGCGATTTTAGTAATAATAATGAATAAATAAATAGAATTGTATAAAGTTATATAAATTCAATATTTTAAACGATAAAATAGATAAATATACATATTCAAACATTTATCATACTAACAAAATGAACAATTTTATTGTATCTATTTCCACACTTTAAAAAACCACTTGTCAATAATAATAAAAAACGTAACACTTTTGGATAAAATAAAACTATATTAATTTGTCTCTATAGATTGAGAAAATATTTCTAAAAAGGGTTTTTAATAAATAGAAGAAACATATTTTTAATTGGGAAAGACATATTTAAAAAAACTTGACTTTTTATATAAAACTTTCCTTAAATCATCAAGTCAACGTCAAGGAATTATGTATAATTGACCGAATAAGTTATAATCAGTTTAAGGTTATGTTTGACAAAAGTAGCTTATAAGGTACCTTATTTAGCTTATCAAAACCTTACTTTTATTAACTTTTCGATAAAATATCTTATAATGATCATCCAAATAACTACATTAAAAATAAGGTACTACTTATAAGTCACCTTGTTTTTGCCGAACAAGCCCTAAGTTTGCTAGCAAACAAACACCCTTAATCATGTATTTGGAAAATATGTATATAAAATTACAATCGATGGATTATATACGTTTGCCATGTTTTTAGAGTGTAAAATAAATCTAAGATTTTGACATATTCTTTCTTTCTTTCTTTACATTACATCCATGGTCGACTTGTTTCGTTACAGACTCTTTCAGCAGCCACGAAATTCGAAATACATCCACCGTTATCTCTCTCTTTCAATCATACTTTTAGGTTCCATTTTCATATGATAGTTAGGTATGTCAGTTCCTACTTAATAGATTATCTGATTCATTCTCATGTAAATAATAATAGTATTGTTATTCAGTTGTGAATTAATATAGAGATGGCCGGACGGACGACTCGAAACGATGGTGAATCATCCACATCGTCGGAGGCGGTGGGGATTCCTACCGGTTTGAATCGAATCAAGACTCGTATAACCACTACTGCTAACGATCATCATCACCATCATCATCATCATATTCTCACTTCCAATAATTACCATAGTAAGTCTATAACCAGTCGTTTCAAGCAGAATCAGAGGTCTTTTACCAAGGGATTCGTAAAGCTTCATTCGTCTAGAGAAGGTATACATACCGTTCTTCATTTCACACAATTAAGCATATATGAAATTTTCTTTTGACTTGTTATTGTTGTTGATGTTGTCGTTTTCTCCTTTTTCTAGTTATAGTAATGGTAGCTTTTTGTGGTACTCGATTGTTTGATATAATTTAATTGGTTGTGGAACCAATCGAGATACCGTATATACCTGTAAACATATAGAATACTTTATAAGTAGAATCCATCATTTTGTATTTTATTAACAATTAAGCAAGTTGATTAGTTTCAAATTTATGGCTCATTATAAGTGTTCATCCAGATGACAATTGTGGTTATTGAGTCTGTCATCTCCAAGGTGTAGAATACATTTGAAGGCATACATAAATACATAATTCAAAGTTGTTTGATATGGTAATTCGTGATTACAGTACGAGAGAACCTATAAAAAGGAATTTTTGCTTGACACCTCAAAATGGTCCTAAAGTATATGGATGCCTGAAATAAGAATGATGAATAATGATAAAAACACAAAATTGGAGAGTGCAGGTTGTGTATTGGGTTGATAAGTTGAGGTGGATACACATCCACTACAAATTGTCGGCTCTCGGAAAGTATTTGTGCTTCATAGTTGGAGCATTTGGGTACCGCGGGAATACTGATCATCATTTCTTATTGCAGCGGTGTTATTAAATTTCCTTCTCAACTGAGTACTGTTAAGGGGCAACTTGTGTTGACTGATGCATAATATATTTAGAATATTTCTTTCAATATATGGTACTAAACAAGTAAAAGCATGAAGTTTGTGAAAACTTATAAATCACCTCTTTCAACCAATGCCTTTATTCTCTGAGCATCTTATTCAATGAGTCTGTTTTCAAGTCTTGAAACTTTTTCATAATTATTTCATTGTTGATACTTGATAGTCATGAGAACGTCTCTTTCAATTTGGTGCTATTTGCTAAACAATTGAAAACCAGAGCAGAAATTTTGAGGAAACTTATAAATAATTCTTAGGCGGCGTTTGTTTTTTAAGAGGTGTTGAAGTCTGAAGTCTGATTTCAGTTCTGAAATGGTTATGAAACGTCTAAATGAATCAGACATAAGTGACGATTAAGAGCTTAAAATGAAAAAACAAACAAGGCTTTAGTAACCGATGCCTTTTATTCCCTAAGTAGGTTATTTAATAAGTATTGTCCTTTTTTAGTTTGTGCCAAAAGCATGAATTTGAGGGAAGGAACTAAAGAAAATTACTAGAATAATTTGTGTTCGAGGATTAAAAGTAATAATGAATGCTGCATTTTTATTGAGAGAGAGAGATCCATGAACTGAAGAAAGAATGCCAACTTAAACGAGCACCTTCTTTGTGGCAGTTTATTGAATAACGGTTACACGTAAGTAAACGCACGGGTAAAATCATATTGAAACTGTAGCTCCCATGAGGTGGGCGTCGAAGTTCCTAGATTGATCTAAATAGTAAAGTAGAAAAACTAAAAGGAAACAAAATTCTAACCCTTAAAAGTTTCCGGTTTGACGAGAGTAATAAATATCGTGTGAAGGGCATATGAATTCACATCTTTAAATTCCGTGATCAGATTGTACCCTAAATTTGAAAGCACTACTTGGTCTCTCAGTCAGTTGGATAAAGCGAGTTGAAGAGACACAAACCTCAAGACAGCTATATAAAATTTGAACTCTGATAGTGAACTTAGAGGGCAAGAGTTGTATTGCAAAATAGTGAACTAAGAAGGTATGTGAATTTTTAAAATTGTACTTAAAATTGTGTGTTTACTATGTGTGCATGTGTCTATGTATGTGTATATGCATAGAAGTAGTATAAAAATTTTGGAGGGTTTGAGTGCCCTTGTGCTGACTTGTCTGCCCATGCCGATAAGAATGCCAAATGAAATTGTTAAACTGTTTCTGTTATCTAAACTTTACTATTTTTTTCTGATATCATGGAACTAAGTATGAATATAACTTGCACATTGCCGTTGATGGCGGAGGGCATGATTATATAATTATCTTGGGTATGGTTTCTTAGTTCCAGAAAAAGACAAAAGAGTGGTTCAGTTTTGTAGATTGGCTTGATTTTCATGAAATTGATGGCATAAGTTTAAACAGGTAATATTTAATTATTGTAGGTTAGGATTTCTCTTATTAATTGACTGTGTTAGTGTCAGATTGCTAACTTCTCTTGCTATTTGCATGCTTTGACCATATTGCTTAACTTCTGTTGCTGTTTCATGCTTATTTTCTTTCTTTTTTGGCAAAAAATTGGGTCGTATTGATAGGGATCTGAAAGAAATCCACAATTGAGATACAAGTGCCATAAAAGGTTTGAAAGGAAGGCTAGTTGCCTTTCCAAATGAGAAATACGATGAAGTTCAACTATTCGTAAATGATTAACTAATTGACTCCACCTTTTGATTGCAATGATCTTGAACAACACACCCTTGACTTCTTGAATCCTTGTTGCAATTGGACTTGTGAAATGGATATTTCTGTTGGTCTTCTATTCAAGGGTTACAAGAAGTTGCAAATACTTGTGATATTCATCATTTAGAATAATCCTCAAAGTAGTTGCATTATATGTGAATTATATCATTCCAGGGTTTACAATCTACTGTTAAATGACATTATATTAGACCCATTAGTTCAATTTTTTGCTGTGTTATTGCATGGTTGATGTTTGTAATGCTTCTTATATTGTAGCTATGCCGGAAAATTTATCTGGTATAATATTTTTATCTTTTGATCAATTATTCAGTACTGACTTAAGTTCTTGTTTCTTACATGCATCGTGTGATGGTCATGGTCTAACTATTGACCTATGGGAAACCAAAAAGATACACAATTATTGTGGGAGAAAAGAGATAATTACCGTGCTCTCACCAAAAACCATGAAAAATTAGCATTCATTAAGAACATCTTTTAAGAGGACAAAGGAAGGAATAGAAAGAGTAAAAAAATGTCAGCCTTTTGGCCATTGATTATGATCGAAGATTATAGCTTTCAGTAGCACCACGAGTTCAGATTATCATCATATGTTTATGACTTATTCTGAAAAAAATGCTTAAAATATCTAAAAGAGCATCTTCTGAATGATTGTATGTGGCAGGACTCCGTAAAGGGAAAAAAATAGCCCAATGGTTCACATCTCATCTTTCCAAGGATTCTGATAGTAAAAGTATCAGAGATAAGCCTCCTGAAGCTGAGGTGAGACTTCATATAACATGATCAGATAAGTGTTACTCATTTTTATGTGTGCGAGTTTAACTTAACTGTATATAAATGCTATATACTTATAAAAAATATAGTGTTACTAATTTTGATGATACATTCCATCTTCGAAATTTCAACTATTGAATCGTTAACCTAAAATGTGGCAGAAAAGAAATGGTGAAGTCAAGGCATTTGACAAGGAAGCTCTTTCAGGTAAACAACAGAAGGCAGGAAGAGCCACATTTGGAAAGCAAACTGAAGCAGGAAACCTATGTGTTGATAAAATGCCGGAAGTGCAGAAAAGCTTTTCGCATGAACTCGGGCCGAAAGGTGGCATTAGACCTTCATATAATCGAGCTCATAGCTTTAGTGATTTGAAGGTATAGACTAGTTACTCATATAATCGAGCTCATCAATTTAATAAAAGGTCAACCAAAAATTTATTGTTTTCAGGCTGCTAGCCATTTTTTGGTGTAATAATATATTCTTTGGAACAAACCACTTACTTTTTATGCTATTCTTGTATGTTCTTTTTTTTGTGGGTTTTGGGTACTGATAAGTCCGCATTCAGGAACTTTTGAGGTCATTGCGTTCAAGTTTTAATGCTGCAAAAGAGTTGGTGAACACAGAACTAGCTTGTTTCAAAGCGGAGGTGATTGAGGTATCACAAAAGTCTGATACATTGTCTTTGGAAGATCAAAGGTCAGTTGAGGAGCTTCTCGTTCTTGCTGAAGGATGTATAGAGATGTCCTGCCATGAGTTTCGCACCAAATGTGAGACCATTGTTCAAGATTTAACGAAAAAGAGGCAGGATTGCCAAACAGGGCCATTGAAATGGCTTTTTACACGGATGCTTTTTATTTTGACTCGTTGCACCAGATTGTTGCATTATGAGAAGCACAGTGAGCATATTGATGAGATCTCTCTTCTTAAACTGAAAGAATGTTTGGAAAAGATTCCTTCTTATGAAATGAGCTGGCTCCTAAATTTAGGGATTGTTGAATCCAATTCAGGTGATGCTTTAAACAATAAGCTTGACACTGAACAGAAATTGCTTGTACAAAAGGAGGAATCTGTTATACCTCAAGAATCTTCTTGTAGGTCTGAGGTACCAGTTGACATAAGTGATTCGACAGTAGAAAACCATATAATGGTTACTGAAAGATGGCCACATTTTGAAGATTCCCAAGTTGATGTTCAGCAAACTCGAGAGTTAGAAATGAATTCGAGCAACAATGATTTAGTAATTTGTAGGATATGTGAGGAATCTGTCCCAACTTCTCATTTGGAATCTCATTCTTATATATGTGCTTACGCAGAAAAATGTGATATAAAAGGTTCAGATGTAAATGAAAGCCTATTGGGACTTGCGGAGATACTTGATCAAATCATCGAGTCCTGCACTCTAAGTGTACATGCTGCAGATGATAGCCCTCAAACTCAAAATTCACAGATGCAAATTTCTAACTCTCCTTCAACTTTTGATGGTTGCTCTCCTAAAATAAGCGAGTGGCGAAATAAAGGTGTTGAAGGAATGTTTGAGGATCTTCATGAAATGGACACTGCATGCATTGAAGACTCAACTCCTGCTAGCTTTGTAAATCTCAAGGGCTTCCCTGGTGTGAAATTAGGTCAATATGGTCCGCCTTCCTCAACAGGAAGCATGACATCAGCCTCCTCCACTAATACTCCAAGAGCTGCAAGTTTTGACTTCTTCTGGTTAGAGCATAACGATCCTTCTGAGTTAGAGGACGTGCAACAGGTATGCCGTTCACTTTTGTTGATCAGTGTAAAATTTCATCATATAAATACTTGACTTATATTTTCTTGCCAAAGTTTTTGAGTTGATTGGTACTTAGGGGAAACACTTACTCAACAGACAGGTATATTATGTTTATTATGTGTGGAATGCTATACCTTGATGTCTTCACTACTTGTAAGGAGGTGTGCATAATGACGCACAAGGGTAGAGAGTAAGGTGATAAGAATATGAAAAGTGATTTAGAACAGTAGTTCAAGACCTCAAGTAGTTATCATTGTGAGGACAGTTCACACAAGCCAAAGTAGTGATCGCTAGATAAGATGATGGGGATGACTAACTTACAACATCATAGCAAACTCTAGATGATTAGATCTGCTATATCCAGAACTTGACATCCCAAATCTACAAAGTATTAACATAGGTTCTTTATAATCTTCTTCAATGAATCTAATAATGTAATGCAACTGTTCTGAAACAACTCTTGGGTAATCTGTATATTCTCCTTGGTGTCTGTTAACTCTAGATTAATGTAGTATTTTGGGTTTTTCAACTTGACCTTTTTTCTGCTTTTGGTTTTAATTCTAGTCTCACCATATGGGTATAAAATCAATTTAGTAAGAGTGACATACCTTCTTTGTTGCTTTTTAACTGTTCCTTAAATGTGCGCAAACTTGCGTATTTTGGCATCAATGGATGTACATCTGCGACAATACCTTATATATCCATTTGTTCTCAGCATCTTCCATATCAATTTCAGAATTGTATGTGTTATATATGCTATGGTGAATACTGCCCATGTATGTTTAAATGATAAGTTGATTGAGTAAAGTGCATATGGTAGTGTCTTGATATGAGTAACAGGGAAAAGGAGCAAACTGTATGCTTCATGTGTGGCCAGTTATAAATTTAGTAATACACGTGCTTAAGAGTTTCTTTTTATTCCTCTGCAGATGACTGACCTTAGGGACATTGCTCGTTCTGCAGCCGAAACAGATCTTATGGAAGAAAGTTCACATGAGGTCTTGCTTACTTGCTTGCAAGACTTGCAGGATGTTTTACAGCACAGCAAGCTTAAAGCTCTTGTTATAGATACGTTTGGGCACCGAATTGAAAAACTCATTCGGTAATCTTGGAGATATATATATATATATATGCTTATGTGTTTTCAATGACCATGCTTTTATCCTTACATTTTTCTTATATGCATGCAGAGAGAAATACATAATTTCATGTGAATTAGAGGATGCCAATAAAAGATCAAGTGACGTTGGATATCCTTCTTTGTTGGATACTGGATCTCAGAGCAGTTCAGTGTCAACTCCTTCACATCCTCTGCATAAAGAGCGAACAAGCATTGAAGATTTTGAGATTATTAAACCAATCAGCAGAGGAGCTTATGGTAAAGTATTTCTTGCACGCAAACGAACAACTGGGGATTTATTTGCTATAAAGGTATAACTGGTCGTTCCATAAATTTTTCTTGAAATATGTAAACCTCTTGAAACGTTGAATTTATATGTATTTGTTGAAAATGAGTTTGTATGGAGGGAAATGAATGTGGTAGTAACTCGGTTTTTAAAATAGTCCGATCATAATTCATAATAATGAATGTTTTAGAAAACCAAAAAAACTAGTACTGCAGGGTGCTTTGGTAAAAGGGTAAAATGAAAGCAAGTGAACACCTGGATCAAATCCTGAAGCATAAACATCAAAAATAAAGAATGACACTTTTCAGTTTTGACAAGATGGGAATTCATCGAATCTGAAACTTCTAATATACTGGACTAATAATATTCTCTTTAAAAATTTAAGGTAGGTCATAGTAGATGCATATATCCACCACTCTTTGAAGATAAATTAGAATTTTGAGTAGCTTCAGATTTCTAATGTTGCTCAAAAGTATTTTCTTATGAGCAGTTTAAAGTTGTGTGAGAATCAGTTTGTAATATCTTATGTTTTGACTAAGATGTTTCTATTTATCTTTTAATTTTTTGTAACACCCAAGCTTAGTTGAGTTTTTGCTACCGATTCTTGGATGATTAGCCAATTGCTTATACAGATGCTCAAGAAAATGGACATGCTACGAAAAAATGACATCGAGAGGATAGTTGCTGAACGTAACATATTGATCACAGTACGGAACCCATTTGTGGTAATCTACTACTCCCTTTGTTGTACCTTGCTTTCGAGTCCATAATTTAGTATCCTTTGGAGTTGTTACTGGCTTTGGATACTCAACTTCATGAATTTAAATGTTTTGATTAGGGTTTTGGTCAAACAGCAAGTGCACGGATTATTTTAGATGCTTTCCACCAATTGATATTTTTTTATAGTTAGTGTGATGACCTATTTAAGTTTTTGTTGCAGCTACTGAAGATCTTCTTTATGTGTTTGTTAAGAAGAGCTGTAACATTCGCGTTAATATATTATCGTTTTAATAATCTTTGACATGACTGTTTCTCTTCTGCAGGTTCGTTTTTTCTATTCATTTACCAGTAGAGACAACCTTTATTTAGTCATGGAGTATCTCAATGGAGGTGATCTATTCTCCTTGCTACGAAATGTTGGCTGCATTGGGGAGGATGTTGCACGCATTTACATTGCAGAATTGGTTTGTCAAAAAGTTTATTTATGGGCTTTTTAGAAGGTTTAAATATTTTATCATCATACTTATTTGTATATTGTAGGTTCTTGCTCTTGAATACCTTCATTCTCTAGGAATTGTCCATCGAGATCTTAAACCTGACAACATATTGATTGCACACGATGGGCATATCAAGGTGTGTTGTATTATAGTTTTGGTTGTTTTCTTCTCCTTCAGATTAACCTAGGGATATCTTAAACTAATTAAGTACAAGACCCAGTTCACAGTGTGGATGTTGTACTATTTCTGCTTGTTCTTTCATTGAATTTTTTTTGATCTATTCTTGGTCAGGTGTATCTATATGCTTCTTTTGTCACATGAAAAGTAGACACAGTTTTTTATAATTTATTTTGACTATCTGCATAATGTCTAAGATACCCTTTAGTAATGGCAAAATGTGGGGATCTTGTGAACCCTAATTGATATAATTAACTTTTGTGATGACAAATAGATGATTGTAATTTGAGAACTTTCTAAAAACGGAAATGTTACATGGTCACCCCAAAATGGAGGTTGTTGCTATTCTTTTTTCTGGAGTTGAAACAATCAAGTGCGAACACGTTCAGTTCTCTTGCAAATAAATACTCAAATACTCAAGTAGGCTTATAAAATAGATCTTGAATGGTCAATTGCTTTCTGGGTCGTCTCAAACCTTATGATTGGTGAGAGACCTTATAATCACACACAAAGGATTTACTTGTTACTGATTGTGACTGAGATAGTACTATTTACTATCACGTTGATTATCTTTTTAGCCATTGTACTTGTACAGTTGTACTTTTGTTGTAAACTAACCTGTGTACTTGCTAAAATGCGAAAAACCATTGAAGGTGGGTGCTTTTAGGTAATTTCCGATGGTATTTTTACAATGAAACAACAAATACGTGGTTATAATTGCTTACTATAACAAGTACCATGGTTAGTTTGAAAATAAAAGGCGAGTAGATGGTTGAAGAAGTCATCCACTCCTTTACTGTATAATGTACTTTTGATGGTTTTTTAATGATCTTCTGTTTAATCAGCTTACAGATTTTGGACTGTCTAAAATTGGCCTTATGAACAGTACGGGTGATTTAACTAGACCCGAGTCAAATGAGGAGGTTATAGTTTCAAATGATCATCGCCTTGAAAATGAATGGAGCATAGATAGGAGGGAGCGTTCAGCTGTTGGGACACCAGACTATTTGGCCCCAGAAATACTTCTTGGAACTGAGCATGGTTAGAAGGCATAATGCATTCATTGATTTATCTGAAAATCCTCCTATAACTGATAAGCTGACTTGTGAGTTGCATCATGAGCATTGCTGCAGGTTATGCTGCTGACTGGTGGTCAGTTGGAGTTATTCTGTTTGAATTAGTTACTGGAACCCCACCTTTCAACTCAGACCATCCAGAGGTATTAAATTCAGTTTAGACATCTCAAATATAGGCATATAGCACTTAGGGTTAATCAACTGTGTTGTGAATGCATCATTTACAACTACGATCTTCAGTTTTGTAACTTCTAATATTCTATTCTTTTAGAAGAAGAAAAAAGGCATAGTGAAACCTACTGCAGTGAATGTGCATGCTGTTGATATACTGTTGCTGGGAATATGCTTGATTGAGCAGTGTTTGAGGTGGTAACATACCATAGAAGAAATTAATGTTGGAGATAGTAATGAATTAGATCATGGGTGGGTACCAATAGTGATGGGAGTATAACTGTGTCTCTAAAGGGGAGGTGGCAGAGCGGAGATATATATATATATATATATATATAGAGAGAGAGAGAGAGGGTCGGGTTCATACGATAATGATACCTATTTAAGAAAATAAGAGAATGGCCGAATCACATGTGATTTTACACCAACATCACGTACAAAATCACATGTGATTCACACGCGACCTTGCCACGCAGCCATAGGGTTGCCTGCACACTTTTTTGGCCGTTAATGTAAAATCACATGTGATTTTGTATGTAATTTGCCATTCTCTTATTTTTTTAAATAGGTACCATTCTCGTATGAACCTACCTACCTCTCTCTCTCTATATATATATATAGAGAGAGAGAGAGCAAGGAAGGAGATTAATGGATTTATTGAACTGCTGGGTGGTGAGTTAAAGTGTACGTTTTAGGGAGAAAAGATTTTAGCTGTCAAGTATACTAGACTGCGGTGGACATAACAAAGTGCTTTCTATATGTAGCTTGAGAACTAAATACTTTTGTATATGAAATAACTTTTACCATTATTCATCTCCAGGTAAGGGAGGGTTGGCCTTCTCAACTTCTATATGTGCCTACTTTTTATGGTAACAGTTCGTGGTTGGATTTGGTTCCTGGCATATTTGTAGTCATCATGCAATATTCCATAGCTGCCATCTGCATGATTTATATTTTAACTCATTATGAGATGATACACTTGCCATCCCAATGTCTGTTGGTTAATTACTCATGTTTGGTGCTAACTGCTAGTTTTCATATTTGGTTTCTTGCATATTCTTCTGTCACCATTTGCATGGTTTATGTATGAAATCATTATGGGAAGATACATCATGTGTATGAAATCATTATTGCTTTTGATGCTAACACTTGCTTGGAATTTGCAGAGAATATTCCACAACATTCTTAATGCGAAAATCCCATGGCCTTCTATTCCGAATGAGATGTCGAATGAGGCTCAAGACATGATTAACAGGTTGGTTACTGTAAATGTATTATTTGTTTAGATGCTCCTTTCTGGAATCTTTTTTACCTTTCTTCTTGGTTTTTTTTGTACTTCTGTGGAAGTATTTAGAAATTGGTTCCTTGTAGTAGAGTGTGGAGTTCTTCAAGCTTTTAACATGAAAGTTGGGTATAAAACTGGATAATGTTTGATCTGATTGTAACTGATTGTTATAAATGGATGCTTTTTCTTTAAATAACTGTTCTCATTTAAATGGATGCTTTTTCTTTAGGTTTCTTAATCATGACCCTAATCAGCGTCTAGGAGCACATGGATCATCAGAGGTTGGATTTTTTACTTTAAATATTCATCGGTTTTTTACTGATTCTTATAGTTTATTGACCATAAACGGGCTCTTAATCTCCCTGTTTCACAGGTAAAAGCACATCCATTCTTCAGAGGTGTAAACTGGGATACCCTTGCTATGCAAAAGGTGGGTCATTTCCACTTTGTGCAAAAACACCATTTCCTTTATATCGTGACTGTTTCCATACAGATTTTTGGCGTTACAAGTCTGTTGTGTTGCTAAATTTGCATATGCATGTATGTAGGTTGCTTTTGTACCACAGCCGGATAGTATAGATGATACCAGTTATTTTGTTTCACGGCATAGTCGTAGTTCAAGTGGAACACTTGATGATCAAGATTGCAGTGATGCAGCTTCTGACACAACTGAATTCTGTTCAGACACAAGAGAGGTAGACCCTTTTTTTCCTTTTCAGACTGTTATCGTGTTTCAGCGCTTGTTTGTATATGGCACTAAGGGTTTGTTTGTTAGCAGCTTAATGAGCTTAATGGGACTCACAGCTTATTTGGCCAGCTATACATGACTGTTTGATGGTGGCTTAATTATATCGAAAGTGACTTATTCAGTAAGCTTTTAGGGGAGAGCTTTATGCAGAAAGCCAAGTTTTTTTTCCAAACCTGCCCATCTCAATTAAAAAACATGTCCTTCCCTCTATGAAATAACTTTCCCAAACAAAAATCTTCTCAATCTATATAGACAGATTAATCCACACAGACAGCTTTATCCATACAGGACTTAATGGGAAACCAACCAAACAGCCCCTAATTTCCTGAATTGTGACTAGAGCCGTGGCCCTGAAAACCTGGTGTTTAAGCAGTCCTTTACTGGGAATAATTCATATCAGAAGGGGGATTTCCGTCTCCAAAACCACATCCTTCTTTCTGAGGTGTAATTTAGTAAAATGACCTTAAATGAGTTTTCAATTAGGAACATGATCTTCTAAAATACTTTTTCTTAACTCAATGACCTTCAGAGCCTCTGGTGTAAACAGTCTGCCCCCATAAAATGTTGAAAACACACGAGAAGGCTAGTTTGTAAAAATGACTTCCATAGGAGGTTAGTTATAGACCCTAACTATAACGAATTGAAATTGGAACTAACTTCTTAGCATTTTGTATTGTAGTTTGTAACTATAGTAAAAAATGTATTTTACAATTATGTTTTATCTTATTTTATATTTCGATAATTATTTTGTGCTACCACTGAATAAAATTATGGATCCGCCAATGTGGTGAATATAGAAGAACGCAACTGTTGGCCTGAAAAGACACTTGTTTGTGAAAATTGTATTTCGGGCCTACACTATCTTTCAGTCACAGTAGAGTTTGTTTATTTATGCCGATTGTTATGGGACTAAAGTCATGTCTTCTTTTCCTTTTCCAGAAGATGGACGTATGCGGAGATCTTGCAGAATTTGAAGCATCTCCGTGTGACGATCTTTCTTGGATCAATTTCTCTTTCAAGGTACCCATAGGAAGGATAACAATGTCATTTGTCATGTTTCTATACTGCATATCTTAAACTGCAAATGTTTTCTATTTATAAAAAAATAAAATAAAAAATAAAACTTTTATGTTTAAGTTCTAAAAGTATTTATGCATTTAAGTCTTGATCAAGTGTAGGAAAGAAGTAACTTGTATGCATGTTAGGGTTAATAAGCTAATTGTAAATTGTTGGCTCTTAAAAACTAGGTGTTTGCCTATAAACTAGTCATGTATGGTAAAATTACCAAACATAGCTGAAAAGCTATATAAGACAATGTAAAATGATGATCTAAAAAGACACGTTGGAAGAATAAGGGGCATAATTGGAAAGAAAAAAAGGTGGAAAAAATCCCGTGAAGCTTATGGAAACACATTTGAAGTGGTTTTTCAAAAAGCTCGCTTATCACTAACTGAGCAGGATTTTTTTTCAAAAAATAAGCTAGCATGTGGTTGCCAGAACTGGCATTTACTTGGGCCCATTAGGTTCTTTTGTTTGTCTTTTTCAAGTTTATATGATAAGACGAAGGATCGTTTGAGAATAGGAGTTAAGGTGAGAAGGTGTAAGAAGGGATCTGGACCCTTGATCACTTTTAATCTCACCCCCACCCCAAGAATTGCGTTTGATACAGGAATTGATCCAGCGCATCTCATTACTGTTGATCTTCAATTTACGATTGATCATCCCTTTTTATCTCTTTATATATGATAAATACTTAAATAGTCAAATAATTTCTTTGATCAACATGTTAAAAGTCAAATCTTGAACATTTTATAAAAGGATGGAATATAATATTTATAATTTATCATGTATGCAGAACCTATCGCAGTTGGCATCTATCAATCACGACGTACTTCTACAAAACAGCAAGGAAATATCGAGATGTTCATCTCCACACAATGGTCGAAACTCGTAGATTCTCGTATGTTCTGCTTTAAACTTCACTCCTATTAAGCACAAATACCCCCTCGGGATCTAATTTTTTTTTTCTTCCTTTTTCCTTATTGGTCCGAGATTTATAGGTGGACGACAAAATCACATAGTGGACAATCTAGCATTAGATGAGCCTTCAAAAACACGAAATGGCGTTTAATTTCAGTTTCAAGAATCAGAAGATAAGATATAAAAAGGTGATATTCTCATCTCTCCCTAATGTATCACTGCTTAATTTGTTTAAGAAAGCTAGTGATCTTATGGACTTTTGCATTTTGTACAACTGCTTTTTATACATCAGTTGTTATTTTGGTACATTTGCTACCAGTTTTGTTCCAACCATTTTGGCCCTCACTTTGGAGAAAAAACAATAGTTTTTTGTCCAATGGTAATAGGAACAAATACCAAAGGGTCATTGGCCTAGCAGTATCAGGTGTTCAAGTCTCACCAGATGTAAGAAAGAATGGTCTGCGAGATTAATTTGTCGTATATAAATATTACTCACACTATATCATATGGCCAAAGCTCTTGTGGCCATGGAGGTTGACCTGCGATGACTCTAGTTAATTCACGGTTGCCAAGGAGATTAATCGTTGAGCATAAGTTGGTCCGGATACCTATAGTTGCACACAAAAAAGGCAAACTGTCGTTTGGTTAACTAAAAAATGTAATAGTTATTCATGTCTAAAACTGTGTCGCTTATATTGGGGACTTGTTATTTTGGAACGGATGGAGCATATACTTAAAAAAAACATATGTATTTACACAACTTGAAGACTGTAGATCACATCGATCTATGTATGGTCCACGTAAGGTAGATGGATCCTTGCAGAATGGGTAGCATATCTGAGGTTCAACTTGAAGTAACACACACCTTTTCTTTCAAGTTACGATAGTACTTTATACAAAGAAGGCATAAAAAGATACTTGTTCCAAGTTTAGACATAACACCATAAGCTCTTTTCATCAGTTATACCCCTAAATATCATGCATACTCTGAAATACAATCAAAATTACAGCGAAACAAATTACACCAAAAAAAATATATCATTTTATTATCAATAATTTGATATTCATATAATATCCTTTATCCTTTATCATCTATTTTTCGTGGTTCATATAAGAATAAAATTTAAGGTATTTATTAGTATGTATTTGTTTTACATTTTTACAATGTATTTTTTTTACCTGTTTATGAAACAAGTACATGTAAAAAGTTCAAATCGTAAAACAATACATGTGAACGGAACAAATAAATGTTAACTACGGAAGAGATCAGATGAAAACCTCCCTATTTGTACAAACTGTGCAAGTTTTATTCAACCAGTCATTACAATTTTATTATATTAAACGACGGAATCAATGGATGAAGATGATTTGTACAAATAGTTTGGTTTTCATTTACTTCATCTCCATATTAATTAATATATTAAATCTTATCTTTGGATAGAAAAAAAAATCACGTATAACAATACTTTAAAATACCGAAAAATACCATCCTTGCAAATATATTTCATTTCTACAACCAATACGAAATAATGTAGAATCGCAACTAAAATAAAACCAAAATTATCGAAAATATATAAAGAGATAAAACAAATGATAATGTTTTAAGAGTCAATCGAGGCGGTCAAGCAAAGATGGTTGATCAAATAGATTGAGAATCTTCACAACTTTTTATTGGTTGTTTTATTTTATAAATTTGATGAGTATTGAACTTTTTATTTAATACACAGGCAAAAAAAATAGTTTCAGTTTACTACAAAAAGTGCTAAAATTGACTTATTTTTGTATTTTTTTTTTAACATGCTATATATATTTTTTAATCTTTAAATTGAATAAAAATTGATGATAAAATATTAGAAGTATATTTTAAGCTGAGTTGTATTGGTGGATTGAATCATGGCATGAAAATTTGTATACATAGATGAGAAAAAATTTAAGGAAATTTAATTAAAATAGTCATTTTAAAAAAAATTGTTACTTAAATAGTCGATATCTTTTTAAGTTTATTAAAATAGTCAAAAACACCACGATCAACCAAATGAAATCGTGGATAGGGTTGATTTTGAAAATTAAAATTACCATTTTGGTCCCTCTATCAAGCGATCCACCCCACAAAATTAGGGGTGTGGGTTGAAAATCAATTTTTTTTTTATAAATTTATACTTTTTATCCTTATATTTAATTAATAAATTACTTTATGTCATTTTTTTTTATTTTTCGTTTTACACTCTTATCACATTAATCATATATCAATTAAAATATGTTTTTATTTTAACAAATTAGAGCATCTCCAACAGCTTTTTCTATAATTTATCTTAAATAAAGAGTGAAAAGTCAAAATCTCTAAAAATATTTTCTTCCAACTCCAACAACTTTTCTATTTTAGAGAATCTATCATTCATTATATTATTCAAATATTCAAATACATTTAATAAAATATTATTTCTCTCTTCTATACATTTAATTTCAATAATTTTGATTGTTGTATATATTAAAATAATGTTTATATCTCCTAGTTTAGGGATTTTAGAGATTTCTCTATATTTAGAGGTTTCTCCCCAAATCTCTAAAATAGCAAACCATATAGCAATGTTGTTGGAGCATTTTAGAGAAGAAAAACTCAATTTTTTCTATTATAGCAAAGTTGTTGGAGATGCTCTTACTGTCTTACATCATTATAATCGTCTCGTCAATACCTTCAAAATGATCCCAATATTGAATATTTTTGGATTTAATTATATTATTATATATTATATATACCACGAAAAAATGTTTTTCGTATAACGTATTTGTACTCGTTGATATGTTGATTTAACATGAATACGTACGACTTAATATGTATGTCATATCAACATAGATATGATGCGTACGAATAATATATATAACATATTCGTACTCGTTGATATGTTAATTAAAATGAAAAATCAAATTTTTTTAATATATTGTAATTTATCATAATATATTTACATACAAAATATGTACGACTTTATATTATTATTAATTTATAATCTTATATTAACTTTATATTATTATTACGTATTTTGACAGAGACACCAAAATGGTAATTTTAATTTTTAAAATCAACCCTATTCACGATTTTGTGAGATTGGTCGTGGGTTTTTTGGTTATTTTAGTAAATTTTAAAAGATACTTAAGGATAACAAATTTTTAAAAAATAACTATTTTAATTAAATTCTCGAAAATTAAATTTTTAAATAAAAGATAGAGTTAGTTTGGTTGGGATAAATATCTTATACACAAAATGCACGTGTCATAAACTCATAACTAGAAGTCGGTGGATTCGTTTCTCCCAAGATCTAGGATTCCAAAAAGTGTCACGTGTTAATAGCAGGTAGCGACGAGTTTGGTTTATTTATAGAGCATTTCAATGGGTTCTTGTAAGTATCTACAACAATTTTTTTTTAAATATAAAAAAAATCTCATTTTTTTTTTTAAATTTTTTTAAGAACAACTTTATATCATTTTTTAAAATAAAGATTTTTAAAAAAAATTAAATATAAAGATTTTTTTATATCTTTAAAAAAATAAAAAAAAGTATTATTTTAATAATTTTCCACAAAAAACAACCAATATAATTTTAAAGATTTTTAAAATAATAAATTTATTAAATATTTTAATAATATAAATTTTTAATAGATTTTTTTAAAATAGAGAAGTTGTTGGAGTTGGAAGATAATAACTTTAAAGATTTTGACTTTACATTTTCTAGTTTAGAAAAAATTTAGAGAAGCTTTAATCAAAAAAATTTAATATTTTTTTGTCATTTCAATATTACCTCATTAAATTAGGAACTTACCAAAAATTTCATAATGGAATTTCTTATAAGAACCTCATTTTTGTGGATCCCATTGATTAAATAAGTTATATTGTAATAATTAAATAAGTCAAATAAATAAATAAAAATAAGTGAAATGACATTTCTTACAAAAATCATGGTAAGAACCAAAGTTCTCATTGGAGTACCTATGGCTTGTTAGATTCTTATAAGAATCTCTCCATAATGATATTTCTTATAAGCTAATGCATTTTTTGTTTATAAGAACCTTGTAATAGAGATGCTCTTAGAATCCAACAAAATATCCAAAATCAAAATGGTCAAGAACCAAAATTTATTTCTAGGTTCATTGTTTGAGTTTTACTAAGAAACTTGAATTCCACATATGGTAAAATGTAATTTTTTTGGGTCTTGACAATAAATTTCAATTTCTTCGTACTATTTTTTAGAGAAAAGAGAGTGTTACACTCTTATATCCCATCTCAGTTCACCCTACCATCGCCTCTATGGCTGCCACCACCACTGTTGTCCCCGCCACCGCTGCCAACATTGCCATTCACTATTGTTACCACTGTAGCCATCACTAGTACCACTGTCGTCGCCACAACTACCATCAACACCACTATTATATTCAACGAACCAAACAGGCTTATTCAAACTCTTTTGACATACTTTAATCCAATTTTTGTCAACTAAACGCATGGTCAAATATGATTAAATTTCATTTTAATTTTTTTTGTATTTCAATTCATTTGACATGTTTCAATTTCGACATATTCCATTATGTGAACCAAATGTCAACTAAAGGAATCAAATAGAACTTGTTAGAGCATTCCAATGGATTCACTACATTTATACTATAACTAAAGTACGGGAAGCAAAATCATAAAAGAGCACTCCAATGCACTTCTTACATTGCGTCCCTACTCTAATTTACATTATCTCTACCTATATGTGGGGATCGAACCTCTTACATTATAATCACATTATTTTAGGGGTCATTTACCAAACGCTTACCACGGTAAGTGCTTCCAAATAAAATTCAACATTATCATTTACTTACCGAGGAAACTTTTAGTTCACCAAAATGGTATCGTATGCAACAATTTATCCAGTAAACACTAATGGTGGTAAGAGTCGTCGCACTCACTTACCGAGTAAGACTCTCGGTCCTTGCCTTCTCTCTTACCAGGTAAGATTCTTAATCCTTGTTATATTCATCCGATAATGTAATGTGATTTGGTAAATGTTTATCCAAGGTAATCGTTTGATAAATGACCCTTTAGTATTATCTGCTTTATTAATAATTAGAAAATGTAAATAACATCCATTAATATCACCTAATAAATTCTTAAAATAATATGTAAGCTAATAATGTACTAAGCATGATTGGAGTTAGTATGTTAGAAAACACTCATACACTAATTTTTATGCAAATTACTCCCCACATTAATATAAATGATATTAGGGGGTATGATTGGAGATGCTAAGGCCTTGCTTGTTTTTTTTCATTTTAAACTCTTAATCATCATTTATGTCTGATTTGTTTAGACGTTTTATAAGCATTTCATAATTGAAATCAGACTTCAGACTTCAGCACCTCTTAAAAAACAAATGTCACCTAAGTGTTTAACTTCATGTTAATAATTTATTATAATGTTTTTATATGACACGTACAATATACGGTCCTATAAACTTAAAAAGTCTGATCAAGTAATTTTTTTTAAAGATAGTTGAACTTCCTACCAAGTTATTAGCTCATAGCTGAATTTAAAAAACTTTTTCAAATGATGCCATTGTAACATACAATGAAACAAAATTGTATCACAATTAAAGACCGTAAAAAAGATTACACAATGTTGGAAAATTTTGTAGTGGCATAGGATTCCTTGAAGATCAAGTAAATTCGTACTTGGTAGGATTAGAAAGAAAGTTGTTATATTAATTGAAATATATCTATTTGGTTTGTAGAATATCACTTCGGAATTGTAATGAAATAATGACAAATCATTTTTATACTTTATTGTTTAAAGTATAAATATTGTATGATTATAAAATTAATAATATTATTAATTGGTTGGGGTGGGAGATGGATGGTGACAATAATAATAGTGACAACAACGGTGGTGACGACTGCAACAATGGTGGTGGTAGTGGTGGCCGCCATGGTCGAATCCATGTTCAAGGATTAAGGGGCACATTCCCCCAAAAAGGCGGAAAAAGTTACAAGTTAATTTTTGAAAACCCTAACTCTTGCATTTACCCCAACTTTTTCCGTTCATGCCCCCCAACCTTCTTTGACGACTCGCTCACTCATTGCTCTGTCTGCATGTTCATTGCTTATATATATATAGAGGAAGGTTCAAATGAGAACTTTGTATTTTTAAAGAAACAAAGGAACACTTGTGGATCACATATGATGTGGGTCCCATATAATATTAAATCATTTATAATTTAATATTAAACCATAAATGAGTTAATATTATGTGGGACCCACATCATATGTGGTCCACAATTTGTTCCTTTAAAAAGGTATGGTTCTCATTTGATCTCTCCCCTATATATATATATATATAGGGGAGAGATCATACGAGAACCACCCATCTTTAAAAAAACAAATGGACACATTGTGGACCACATATGATGTGAGTCCCACATAATATTAAATCATTTCTGATTTAATATTGATTTAATATTAAATCAGAAATGATTTAATATTATGTGGGACCCATATCATATGTGATCCACAAATTGTTCCTTTAAAGAGGGGTGGTTTTCGTACAAGAACACCCCTATCTAAAGGAACACTTTATGGACCACATATGATGTGGGTCCCATACATTAAAAAATCATATCTGATTCGATGGGGCTCACCGTTGAATCGGATATAATTTTTTAATGTAAGAGACCCACATTACATGTAGTTCACAATATGTTTCTTTATTCATTTAAATTTACAAAGTTCTCATTTGAACCTCCCCCCCCCACTCTCTCTCTCTATATATATATATATCGTAATTCTAAGCAATTTTAGTGTTTTTCTATTATTCCGATATTTTCTTTTGGAATGCTTGTTAATTCTTTCTGATTATGCATTCGCTACCGTTAATGACGTCTTACCAAGAATTTCAGAAGAATCCAAAAATCAAATAACCAAAAAGTTTAACTTGAACCTCATTTAGTTCAGATAAGTTATTCTACTTTAGATTTCTTTTATATTTCTAAATATCCTTTAAGCACGTAACTTGTACAATACGTCCAATATATCTAAAACATTATTCATTCTAATATTTAATAAAAATCGAATCTAAACTTAAACCCAGATAATTAATAGAATATAAGAACCGAGGCTCGGGTCGGGTAGAGCTCGAGCTTGAGGTGGGGGGTTGGACCCAAATCGTTGAAGATGGCACTTGTACGGCAATGTTCCCGAATATCGTGATTCGTAGATAACTATGTGCTGTGAGTGAAGATACCACGTGCTTTTTGTTTGTTTTTTTCATAAAAAAGGACTACCTCATTAATTTAGATATGGCTGCATCTTAATTAATTCATGTGTATAAATAAATACATATTTTTAATTAATCACATGCTCAAATAATAGAAATTATCAATTACTTATTTTGGTTATTACTCTTTATAATATGTTGAAAGAGAATCAAATGTGAACCATTTTTGTAGAATTTGGTTATTAATAAAATACGATGATAATTAAATGAGAACTATAGATATGTTATAAATTTGTGAAAATGTCATTAACAAACTTGTTAAAACGATCAAAAGTGTCTTATGAAGATATTGTTACAAACTTTTGGATTTTTTTTGTTTGTTCTATAAACTTAAGTTGTTATAAAGTATCTATTAAGACATTTAAACATTATAAGGTGACGTTTGTTTTTTAAGAGGTGCTGAAGTCTGAAGTCTAATTTAGTTTTGAAATGGTTATGAAACGTCTAAATGAATCAGACATAAGTGATGATTAAGAGCTTAAAATGAAAAAACAAACAAGGCCTAAGTGTTCTGTAAAACTAATGTTTTTTTTGGAGTGAGAGGAACAAAGATAACGTCGTGGAGCTTATTCTGGCAAACAAGGCAAACCGAATTCTTAAAGAGCCACTCGGAGCATTGCAAAGGAAACTTGTGGTTGTTGACGTTGTGGTCTACTGGTGTAGAGGCGCTCTCTCTCTCTCTCTCTCTGGGGGGGGGGGGTTGTCTGCGAGAGGGGTGCTGATCTTGTTATGATGATTCAACGCTGAGTAAGAAATATAGAGCGAAAAGAGTAGTTAAAGTTTTGTTTTCTTTAACGGTCATTTAAAAAAAATTCAAATTAACAAAAATATGATTGTCTTCAGTATTTTCATACCATTAAGAGATACTTAAATGTATGAAATATATCACATCTCAACTATCAAAATAAATATTCCAAAAATATGTTATGAAACATAAAAATTAGACCAAATACGTTGTAAATTTAATTTATGCGGCTTATATCAAAATCAAAATCATAATCATAACTTTTAGTATCAATTTATACCACATCTATTTTATCTTATGTGACACTTTAACACTTTTACAATCAAGTAAGTGTATCTATCCCCTAGGCCCTACCTACCATCAATTTGTTTTCAAACAAAAAAAAAGAGTGTTAGTAATAACATCACATGTTACAAAAGAATTACTAAATTAATCAGTTTCAAATAACTTTGGATGCATAAAAATCACCCCCCCCCCCCACACACACACACATATATATATATACACACATGGATATAAACCAAAGATTCCACCATCAACATCCACACTCCCAAAACCAACACAAACATCAAACATGGCTTCCCAATCCCACCTTCAAACACTTTCTTCCAACTCTTCACTTCTCAATGCCATTTGCAGGTTTCTCCTTGATGACCAAGATTATGTTTTTCCGGCCAAAAGCACCGCCGGCAGCCATCATTCCGCCGTGGAACAACAACAACACTCGGATGAAAGTGAATCCCAAATGAAATCATCAAAAAACGCGAATTCAAAGAAGAAGACAAGGAAAAGAAAACCGACGAACGGAAAAGAAGACCACAATGCGGTGGTGGAGTGGACACGTTACATAGGTGTCAGACGGCGGCCATGGGGGAAGTTCACGGCGGAGATGAGAAACCCCAACAAGAAGAATTCAAGATTATGGCTCGGAACTTATAACACGCCGGAAGAAGCTGCATTAGCTTTTGATAAAGCCGCTTTTCGGTTTCGTGGAAAACGAGCGAAAGTTAACTTTCCTCATTTGCTTCGAGCTAATGATTTCCGGCCGCCGGAATCCTCCACCACCGCCACCACCACCACCACCGCCACCACCGCCGCCTCTAACTCTAGAAGGACAAATTTGCAGGATGATTATGGTGGTGATTCGATATTGGATTTTGAAATGACGGGATCGACAAGTGAGGATTTCCGATCAACGACCGGTGATCAGGAAGGTGGTGATCATGAGTCTGAATGGGATTTGGGAAGTGATATATGGATGCCTGAAGACTTATTAGATCTTGATTCACTTTTATAAGTTCTTTCATTCATTGGAAGAATAGTTATTATTTGGTACTTGCTAGCCTTATTCACATATGAATATATTTTTAATTAGTTGTATTCTCGTATTTAATAAACTACAACTCACATATAATAAGTTCATATACTCGTATTTCAGACTCACAATTCAACATTGTTTCTCGCTATTGTTACACTCGCTCTTTGACTCAGCATAGCCGGTGTTCGATCGCAACCCACCGAGTAAACTACAAGAGGTGCAAAAACAACCCGACCTAACTCAATCCAGAAAAACCTAACTCAAGGTAACCCACGATTTAATTAATTGACATAAAAAAGTATCAATCCAAAAGTACTGGATTGGATTGTTCAAATGACTTGAGATCACCCAATACAACCTGATAATTTGTAACTCTTATCCCCAAACAAATAGCATTAACCATAAGAGTGGTGCCTCAATGGTTTGAGTTTGGGCTCCAAAGGTCAACAGTAGCAGGAAGTGTCAGGTTCAAATCCAGGGAGGTTAAAAAAATTCCCCTTGTGGCCACGAAGGTTCAAATGCGGTGACTCCAGGCTATCCGCGAAGCAGGTAGTCGCCCTGAGATTAGTCGGCTCGTATAATGAGTTGGATATCCAGGTTAATCGAAAAAAAAAACAAATAGCATTACCAAATGGTAAATACTCTCATCCCCAAACAAATAGCATCACCAAATGGTAAATACTCTCATCCCCTTTCTGACTCGATGACTCATGGAACTACTGAACTAGGGATGCTAAAAAACCTGATCAAACTGAGGTAACCCCACATATAGTTGATACAAAATTAGGCCAAACCTCATCTATTGGATTGAAATTGGTTTGTTGTAATTTGGACCCAACCTAACCCGATTAACCCGATGACTTTATATACTACGAATTTATTACGATTGTTAAGTCACTGATTAATCTATGTACCCGTAATTAGGTATATTGAAAATTATATTACAATTTCAACCATAATTTTTTGCATGAATTTTCAACTCTTTTAGAGTTTGTTAGACTGTGTTCTCATTTAAATTTTAATTCATTTAAACAAAACTTTTAACAAGATTGTAAAATGATGTACCAAACTTTCAACCCGACTAACCCAACCCAACCCGCACAGTTTGGGTTGGGTTGGGTTGAGATTTTTCAAACTGTAAACATTGTGTTGAATTGTTTAAATGTCTTCAACCCAATTAACCTAACCCATGGACAGAACAACGTTAATAAAGAGGTTGGAGCCAGAAATGAAATGGTTGATGGTGTTAGCAGCTTAGAATCTTTGCTTTCTAATCCTTCCATATGATTGATAGATTAAAGACTCTAACATGAATTAGTGGGAGTTTGTGGTTCACAAAATATTTTTGGGTGAAGAGAATGTGTCAAAGGAATTAACATTTGAAAGAATCCAAATATAATTCAATCTGGGTCGGTCACACATTTCACTACTAAAATGGAAGGATTTCACCTACGACAATTTCTCTGGGAAATCTGTCGTTAAAGGGTGATTCGTCACAAAACCGTCACAAAAGTTGGTGGCTAATTTGTTGGCGGATAAATCAAATAAGTGATAGATTACCCAAGAAATTCATGGGTAATCCGTTGATATTTTCTTGAAACATCGGATTTTACCATAAACATTAGTATTTCCTGGGTGATCCGTGGTAATCACCCAAAGAAATTTCTCTGAATGAATATTTGTAGGTGAAAGTAATTTGTTTTGTAGTGTTTAGTTACTAAGGATGAAATGAAATATGTTAAAATACTTGGAATCTTATAATGTCACTTGGAAATTGTAATGAAATATAAATGATCAAAAAATTTCTTTATGATATATATTTTTTTTGAACGACAAGTTAGTAGTTAGTGATTCGGACCCACAGTGACATTCATATGGGCAGTATACGGGACCCGAACCTTCACCTTAGGGGAAAAAATCCCACTCCTCCACCATTTTAAAAAAAACCACCACTCCCAAGGCTCGAACCCGAGACCTTGAGGATGATGTAAAAACTCCAGTACCGCTTGGCCAGAGGCCCTTTGGTGATATTTTTGTACTTTGTTGCTTAAACTATAAATATTAGAGTAAATTACATAATTGGTCCATGTGGTTTACACTTAATAACATTGTAAGTCCCCTTTTAAAAATAATTATGGATTTGGTCCCTGTGGTTTACATTTTTACACGGCGTTGGTCCCTGTATCCTAACTTCGTTAAAAACATTCGTTAAGTAGGTTAACTAGAAAGTCATTTCAGTCACTTTACTTTATTTATCATTTTTTATTAAAAATAATTTTTTTTGTATGTTTTAGAAACAATAATGAAAATGGTATAATTTTTCTCGGTTTAATTGGTACATTGTACTTTGTTGTTGATGAGATGAGTTGTATATATATTTTTTTGTTTATGATTTTGTTAGAAAAAAGTTTCGGATTTATTTGTTCAAAATTATGTTCATGTTTTTTTGTTTCTTCAAAAAAAAAGTTTGGGATTTATTTATTGAAAAAAATTTTAAAAATTTATTTGATAAAATGATTTAGGAAAAAAAAATAAAGATTTATCTGTTAGAAAAAATCAGAGACCTGATCAATCAAAACCAGATAGTTTATTAAAGTTTTTTCTAAAATTTTATCACAATAACATATTTTTACAGATTATAACAATGTATTTAAACGATTTAAAAAGTTTATTTTATTAAAAAAAATAGTTATTTAAATTGACGTAATTTTTTTACTCGTAATACTTTCTTTTTAAAATAAAAATAAAAATAAAAATAAAAAGTGAGAATCCGTTGAGATTTTGAAGCCACCTGAGCGAGTAATCCATGTGGCCAAATGCCCTCACACCCGTTACGAAGCTTCCATTCCATGTTTGTCCCCTTCAGTTGAGATTAGGGTTTTGATCACACCCCACAAACCCTGGACCGCCTTCTTCTTCTCCAAATCGTCGCTATATTCGACCCCTTGCCTCATCCTTTCTTCCATAACTACCCTTTAATCAACCACAAGGTAACTTTCCGTTTCTGTTTTTGATCAATTATAGCTATTAAGATTCTAATTTATGTTCTTATTGATGTTGATGTTTTAAGTTTATTGATCGCTAACTGAATCTCTTTAATCACCAAGTTATTTTTGTGTGTGTGTTTGATTCATGATCGAGAACATCAGTTCTTGTAGTTATTTTCGCATGATAAAATACTATTGGTCGATCAAGGAACTGATCTGGTCCAGTTGATATCGTGTGTTCATTTTAGGTTTTGGGGCTTTGGGTCTGAAGCGATATTTTTGGTATTTAGTTTCACTAGAGATGAAATAAATAAGGATACGGCCCTTTTGTACTACTGGATGAATAGTAGATCGTTTGAAATTCATTCGTATTTGGCACACCAAAGAGTGGAGAACGGAGGTTCAAAACCAAATAAGAACTTCATCTACACGAATTATGGAGAAATGGTTAGGGTTATATGCGTAAAGAAGTTTAAAATTGATTGATTTTGTATGCCCTTATTGTTTATGTTCCGTGTATTAATTTAACTCCAATTTTTTTGCGTTCTTCTTAGGCCTCAGGAGAGAGAATGTGAGATGAGAAGCAGATAGGAATTGGATATAGATAATGACGTTTGATCATAATTTCAACACTATTTATGGTTAATAAGAAAAGCAATTGTCTTTCCTTTTCATTTTCATTGGTCCCTCTCATACTCGATTAAATGGATTCTTTTACAAATTTTGTCCTCTTTACGGTATGCACATTTTCATCGTCCTCTTTACGGTTACAAAAAAATGAAAAATTGAGGAAAATTGCTGTATTTAGTTTATTTATGTAATAAATAAGGATTTTATGTCAATTTTGTCCTGAAGTAATTGATTATTATGAGAAAATATTTAATAGAAGCCCCCCTGCATAACTAATTAATTAAGGAAATACAAATGCATGTCAAGTTTTTAAAGCAACTAGTATAAACAAATTATACTATCTGTGTACAGAAAATGGACTCATCATTTAGAGTATTTACGATTATTTGGTTATTTTCATCAACTCTCAAGGATACAGTCTGTATCAAGTTCCTCTTTCCCTAAGTATAGATCAGGGAATTTGTTTTATACAAGTCATGACGTTATTTATTTATCATTGAACTATTGAATGAATGCATTGTATTTGACTATTCGTGAGTAAAAGGATTGAGATAGTTCTCTTTGACTAGGTGTGAAGCTTACAATCCCTAGTTGCTTTCATGTCTTTTTGCACGTCTTCTTTCAGTTTCTTGCATCCTAAAAGGTGGTATTAAGATTTAAGACAGTTTCTTCTTTAGCTTTTTAGTTGATAGGAGAAGATCGTAATCATAAAATTCCTATTCCTTAATCCTTATTAATTGCAGCCTCCATTGTTAGCCTTAGTTATCTTCAAAAGAATGATTTGGACCAAAAAGCACTATTCAGCAGCAAAATTATCTTGAAACTGGCTGTTCTTCGCTTTTGCCTGTTGCTGAAGTCTCTGAGTCATTGTTCATCCAGTGGTTATAGGAGGCAATAAAAATAGACTTTGCTGCTAATTCAGAAAGAAATGAAAAAGAGAGCAGGTCCATGTTTTTTCTCACCAGCACTTTCCATATTTTTGGAAGTTTTGTGTAACTCTGATATGCTGAAGGTTAATTGAGGGGTTTTGCAATTATCATGTATGTAATAAATTACAGTCATGTCTGTGGACTAGGGCTGTTTGTTTACCTCCTAACAGTTCCATTAAGAGGCAACCTCTGAATCGCTAAGAGGTGAATTCTGTTTGGCAAAAATTAAGTCTGTCTCTTAATGGTTCCAAAACCCTCTGAATCAATTTGTATCCCGGACCTCCCTTAACCATTAAGAGCCCTAATTACATCCTGAAGAATTACCAAACAATTATATTTCATTTTGCACAATATCATAAGAGCCTCTTAATCATTCTGACCACTTAATCATTCTGCACCAAACCATTCAGCAACTGCCAAACAATCATGCTTGTCAACAAACAATCATGGAGCAAGTCTTTTACTCCTATAGCATGACGCAAGGCTTGGCGGGCATCTTTTTTATTGTATGAAATAATTGAAATAAGGTTTCACATCTAAAATCTATAAATAGTAATTTAAATAAAAAACATAATTGTCATGCCTGAAGTTTGGATCTAATCCCAGTAACGATCTACAATGAAGAAATATAAATGTATGCTTTCTACAGATTTAAGACAGGGACTAAATTACATTTACATGGCATGTTTCCTTGTAAGCTTGACGAGTTGAAGTTATTATTGATTAAAAAAGCACTATATGACAGTATATAAAACAAATTGTGAATTAAATAAATTTTGAAATTTCGTCCACATTAGGATTGCAATTATTTTATGAGATGCAATGCTTTGTGTTATCTAATGAACGATTTTGAATCATTTTGGTTTTCTGCTTTTCACTAATAAACATGATTTCTTCCCTTGTGTAGTTTATCTGAAGTTTCTGGATATCTTTGTACTTGAAGAGTTGAAGTTATGAGATTATATCTTGGATTCTGTGCTATTTCTTATGTAAAGCAAGATGCCATCTAATTATTTTTCAAGATTAAGAGGTTCATTCAGACAGGGGATCCAACGATCCTATGTTGTTCTAGAAGGTAGCTTATTGGACTCATTGGAAGTTCTACCCGTTCATGGGAAACTATTGTTTGATAAGCCGGGATTCTACTACAGAACATTTGCAGCATTTAGTGATCTAAATATTCTATTTCAACGTGGTACTCCTGTTGCTGTTCAGTCAAATATCCATTCAGCTAGTAAAAAAAAGAACCTTTCGGTTGTTGGAGCTGTTTCACGGACTTTATCAATCCCGTCTGTATCTGGACCGCCATTTCAAGTTTGTGGGTATCACGTTGATAATTTGGTGGCTGGGCACAAGGTTCCTATGGCTCTATCCAGCTCTAATGCTTTACTTGGGAGATATTGTCTGAATAACTTAACAGCCAAACGTGGACAGCTTATGATATCGGTTGGCAATTCTGATATTTCGTATATCTGTAGAAGGTTCCATAGTGGCTGCAATAAGATTAGTATGAGTTTGAGAAATAAGGAACATTCCGATAGTTTCATTCCGTATGGATACTTCATATGGCATGTTGCCAAAACAAGTGGTAACTGGAATCCGTTTATGGGTTCGGAATGGAAGAGTTTCCACATATTGTCACCATCATGTTTTTCTGCATCTACAGAACCTAATGTGCCCTTCGATAACTCTGTATGTGATGATCAACTTACAACTTCTGCAGACTCTAATGAAAGGTAGTGTTTTGTTTAAATGTGGTTTATTTAAACACTGTTGAGAAAATATATAACTAGTTAAACAATACCCTACGACAAAATCGGGTTTATAGGACACCAAAACTGTCTAAACATTATGATATACTGTTTTATAGGACTTTAGGTTTATAAGACCAAATAATTATACGTCCTATGTAAACGTGTTGCAATAAGTTTATAGGACGGTTTTGGGCTTCTTAACAAGTTTATTAGGACACTTTGAAATAAAGTGTCCTATTAATTTTTTTTCATATGACATTATTTGGAAAAATGTTCTATAAAAACAAGTGCCCTGTAAAAAGATTTCTCAAAAGTGTCCTTATAAAAACTAATAAGACACTTTATTTTAGGATTACCAAAAGCCTCTTATAACCTTTTGTAATACTTTTATGTAGGACACACAATTGTTTAGTCTTGTAAAGCAGTCTATTAGGACATTTAGACAATTTTGGCATCCTATAAAGCCGATTTTGTTGTAGTGTGTGTGTTGAGTTCTGTTAAACTCAAATACCATTTGGTTCTGACTACAGGTCAAGCATAGCAAACAGATCACTCAAGCTGCTTTCAGGATCGTGTAGCTTACCTCATCCTGAAAAGGAGGAAACCGGTGGTGAGGATGCTCACTTTATTTGTTCAGATAAAAAAGCTATAGGTGTAGCTGATGGTGTAGGTGGCTGGGCTGAACTGGGTATTGATGCTGGGATATATGCACGAGAACTTATGTCTAATTCATTAAGCGCAGTACTAGATGAACCTATGGGTTCTACTGATCCAGCCAGAGTATTGGAAAAAGCTCATTTAAGCACTAAAGCCAAAGGATCTTCAACTGCATGCATTATTGCACTCACTGATCAGGTACTCATATATTTCATTCAGTCTAACCACGAAGATTCTATGAAGTCTAAGGGCCTGTTTGGTAGCAGCTTAATGTGACTCACAGCTTATTCGGTCCGCTATAGATGGCTGTTTGGTAGTGGCTTAATGATATAGAAGGTAGCTTATTCAGTAAGCTTTAATGCAGAAAGCCAAGTTTTTTCCAAACCTGTCCATCTTGATTAAAAATAACGCTCATTCCATCGATGAAAAATCCCTCCGAAACAAAAACCTTCCCAATCTATATAGACAGATTAATCTATACAGACAGATTTATGCATACAAGACTTAATGAAACCAACCAAACAACCCCTAAGTTAATGTATTGATGGGAAACTAAGAACGGAAAGAAAAGAATCGTCGTTTTGTTCTCATGCATTAGATTGAGTTTTGATATTCTCAAAGTAGTACATTAGTAATTTAATTTATTTTCTTGCAGGGCCTTAGTGCCATTAATTTAGGGGACAGTGGGTTTATGGTGGTTCGAGATGGATGTACTGTTTTCCGTTCTCCTGCACAGCAGCACAATTTTAATTTCACGTATCAATTGGAGAATGGTAGAAATGGCGATTTACCCAGCTCCGGTCAGGTTTGTCAGCGCATGCCATTATTTACTTTGTGCCCTAATTTTCTTCTACACGCATTTGCATTATATATATAGGGTCAGATTCAGAGGAAAACCCCAAAAAATATGAAAAACTGAGGCACACCGCACATGTGCATACAAGTCATTTGTAAGAAATTTTTTTCAGTATGCACACGTGCATAAAAACCAAAAAACAGCTCCAGTTACTTGTATTCACATGTGTATACCGTCAAGATGAATGGTTACCGGAGTATTCCTCTGTTTTTCATTTTTTTGGGGTTTTCACCTGAACCGCCCCCCCCCCCCCCTCTATCTCTCTATATATATATAGGGGAGATATCCATTACATACAAACCAAACATTTTTAATTTTTTTTTCACTTTTTCTTAATTACAAGGGTTGATTAGTCAATAATATGTGAAAAAAAATTTCATGACATATGAGGGTTGATTAATCAAGAATATATGAAACAAGATTCATCAAAATGAGAAATACATGAAACAATTTCATTTTCATAGAAAAACAAATATATATGAAATAATTTCATGAAGAAAAGAATTATATGAAACAATTTCATCACATTAAACACTTTCATGAAAAAAAAATATTCAAAAAACAACGAAACCATGGAGTTTGTACGGTGTGTACAAATTGCTTGGTTTGTATTTGAAATCTCCCCTATATATATATATATTAAATAAAAGTACTTTACCCCTGCCAGACCCCACTGCTGAATGGGCTATACTGGGCTCGTTTGTTTTTCTTGAACTAATGAACGAAAAGTGATTGATGATGCAGGTATT
Organism: Silybum marianum; assembly: GCA_036898165.1. Lineage (NCBI taxonomy): Eukaryota > Viridiplantae > Streptophyta > Magnoliopsida > Asterales > Asteraceae > Silybum > Silybum marianum. The sequence continues at coordinate 7,519,598 of CM072542.1, forward strand.
TACGATTGCTGTTGCTCCAGGAGATGTGATAGTAGCAGGGACCGATGGACTGTTTGATAATTTGTACAACAACGATATTACATCAGTGGTGGTTCATGCGGTGAGAGCTGGATTGGGGCCTCAGGTGATGGCTCAAAAGATAGCAGCTTTAGCACGCCAAAGGGCACTGGAAAAGGACAGACAGACACCTTTCTCCGCTGCTGCCCAGGAAGCAGGGTTTCGTTATTATGGTGGCAAGCTTGACGATATCACTGTTGTCGTTTCATATATTACCACCTCCAAAGATGTATGCCCTCTTCTCTCTATCTATCTCTATATATATATATACACGATATTATAAAACATTTAGGTAAAAGTCTTAAAAAACAACTTATTAAGCATTAGATATTGCTTAGTAAGGGGCGGGTTCAAATGAAAACTCATCTTTCATTGTGCACGTGAGGACAAAGGAGAGCGCGACACGTGTCCCCTGCTCCCAAGGGTTATTCATCTTGAATAGATAATGGTTATGTGTTATTCATATTGAATGTTGTGTTATTCATATTGAATGCTATTCATTATGAATAGCGTATGAACTTCACCACCTTCTTCGTTATTCATACCGAATGAGACACGTGTCGCAGTCTCCTTTGTTCTCACGTTCACAATAAAAAATGAGTTTTCATTTGAACTTTCCTCTGCATAGTAATGCATAATCCCTTAAATTTCTAGTTTATAAGATAATTACAACATATGTAAGATTTCAAAGCTCTGTGAACTTCTTAAAACTAAAACTCTACCATTAAAATTAAATATTTAAATTATAATAAAATTTAAATTAAATAAATTATTAAAAAAAGGAGAATTTATAATATTTAATTAAATAAATTACATCTTTTTTGGTGGGGTGGTTTTATCCAGTCTTTAAATTAACAATACATGTTCAACCACCAATTGTAATTTCTATTTTACTGCAACACAAATTCCAAGTTTTCATTGTTAACAAGAAATGGCATTAAGGTAGTTTTGTTTTTTAAGAGGCGCTGAAGTTATTTCAGTTCTGAAATGGTTATGAAACGTCTAAACGAATAAGACATAAGTGGTGATTAAGAGCTTAAAATGAAAAAAACAAACAAGGCCTAATTTTTTGTTCTACGTTTACAATAAAATCTTACATGTCGTTTTATTAGATTGAGTTTTGCATTAGAAAACTTATACTCGTATCGTATGTATCATTGTTATGCAGGATGAGTCTTGATCGTTCATCCAACTCTATGTAGCGAAGATCTATGATGCTGGTAATCAAACACCCTTTTTTATGGCCGAATATTTTGTAATGAGTTTATGATGGATATCAGAAATGTATATATATATATATATAATTTACCATTATTATGTTGTGTTATTGAGGGAGAGGAGCATAATAAAGTGTAGGCTTATTAGGGAGTTTGATCTTTATACAAAGTGTTTGGATGTTAGACTGATCTTCTTGAAAGCTATTTTGGTAATAAAAGGGAGGAAGATGAGAAGGTGAAGGCTTCTCTTTCTCATTATCACTTTGTGATTATTCATGAGTTGCTTTTAGTATAATGAAATATCATCATCATAATCATAATTATAGAAGAGGTATTACGTGTTTTAGGGGTAGACTAACGAGCTGTTTGGTTGGTTTTTCATTAAATTCTGTATGGATAAAGTTGTCTGTGTTGATTAATCTGTTTCTGTAGATTGAGAAGGTTTTTATTCGGGAGAGTTTTTTCAAGATGGAAGGAGCTTGGTTTTTATCTGGTAGGGACATGTTTGGAAAAAAAAAACTTGACTTTCTGCATAAAGTTCTCCCTAAAAACTTATTGAATAAGCCACTTTTTATATCATTAAGCTACTACCAAAAGGTCATTTATAGCTCATCTTTTAAGTTGTGAGTCTTATTAAGCTCATTAACTTGCTAATAAGTAACAAACAAACCCGGAATGATTTGAACCTTAGACTTTCAATTATTTTGCAATGATCGTACCTCTTTCCCTTTCCCTTGGTTGTTGGGCTAAAGCTTCGATTGTTGTTCAAATTAACCTCAAATTATGGTGTTGCAAATTTGTGTCTCATTTTAGTACTTTGTGGTGGATTATTCACGGGTATCGCTAATCTGTTGATAGACAACCTTAATTTTTGGGTTTATAGTGTTGTCAATGATCGCTCTTTAATTCATCGGTTCGAAAGACTACATAATATGACATCCATACGTACCATATACATGAATAAAATTAGAAGGTTTGTGACTAATTGAGCTTTATCGTAAAATCGTTTTTACTCTTTTATGCGACAATTGCAGCATCACCCTCAAATCAAGATTGAGAGTTCGATGAAAAACAGATAATATTGCACCTTTTAGGCAAAACTATTTAAAGAAGTTTGAATTTGATGGTCCTAAATATAGATTGATAGACTTGTTTTAGGACAACAAGACACAAAAGAGGCAAAAAGCTTTACAAGAATATCAATTTGTAGTAGATGACATGTTTACTTACATTTCAACATTTAGGCCATACTTTAAATTGAGATATAATTAATTCATTTAATTTGGCTTGGTTAGAGAGAGAGACAAATCATGTCTAGCTCAGTTGGTTTCCCTAAGAGCAGTGGTTTACAAATTATAACGGATAAGGTCCCTCAATGATTTTTTTAACGAATAACGTCCCTGTGGTTTCCATTTTATAACACCTAAGGTCCCTCAATCTAACTTTTCTGTTAAATATAACATTTTTAACAGATTTTCTTTATTTTTCATTTTTCAAACCACATGGACCAAATCTGTAATTTACTCTAAACTATATACATATATTTATATTTTATGTATTGTATAATTATATTTTTATTTCATTAATTATATAAATTGCCTATTTTATTAATTATATAATTTTCATATTTTATAAGTTATATTACATTTATATTTTATAAAGTATTTTTATTTTTTATATTTATATAATATATTACATTTATATTTTATAAAATGTTAATAAGTTAATAAAATATATGAAAGGTCCAATTTATGCTATAAACATTAAATCATGTCAATATACAAATTGCATGCATGGAATATTTAAATACATAAAATATATAAAAATATAATTTTTTTATAAAATATAGATATAATATAATTTTAAATATACAAATAATTAATAATTCATAGATATACATATATGAAGAGAATAGAGATGATAACGAAAATTAAACGGTAGATTTTCAGAAGAATTATCTTGATGACATCGATGTTGTACGTGTTTGAATTTAATTTTTATATTATATTTACTGTATATATTTATATCTATAGATTAATAATTTTTTGTATATTTAACATTATATTATATTATAGATCTCAGTTCATTCATTTACAAACTGGATAAAAGATACAAACTCACAAACCAATATAAAAATAATTTTTTTCATTATTTTTTTCCATCAAATGCTATGATTTAAGATGTTATTATAAAACATATGTTTGTTTCACCTTATGAAAAAGTTACATGTAAAAAATGCATGTAAAACTTTTACAATGAAATAAATATATGATAAACTTTTAACTTATGAAAATAAATATATGTGAAACTTTACATTATGAAACAAACATATGTGTAATAACATCTAAAATCATAGCATATAATGAAAAAAAATTATTTTTACATTGCCTTGTACGAGTTTGTACTTGTATTTATATTTTATATTTGTATTTATTTTATTTATTTGAATCGTCCATATATGTATATAATTTGTATAATGAACTGATTTAGTGTTTTTAATATAAACTGAACATTCGATACATTTTATAAAATTATTTATTTTTTACATATAAATATAAATACAAAATAAATTTTATTAAAGATAAATATAATATATCATAAATATATAAAGTATAAATATTTTTTAAATAAAATTATAAGGTGCCTATAAATATGTAGTATAATTTATAAAATAAGAAAATTATACAATTAACAAAATATGTAATTTATATAATTAATAAAATGCAAATATAATTATACAATACATAAAATATAAATATATGTATATAGTTTAGAGTAAATTACAGATTTGGTCCATATGGTTTGAAAAATGGAAAAATAAAGAAATTATGTTAAAAATGTTATATTTAACGGAAAAATTAGATGGAGGAACCTTACGTGTTATAAAATGGAAACCACAGGGACGTTATTCGTTATAAAAATCATTGAGGGACCTTATCCGTTATAATTTGTAAACCACAGGGACCAAATTTGAATTTAACTCTATAACATATTTACTTTAAAGCGTTGGGTTTTGATGAGAATAAAAGTTATGGTAAGAAAGGGTAAGAAAAGATCTTCATCGATGAATCCTAATTGAAGATAAACACTAATAAGATGTACCAGATCAATTCCAATGAGAAACCCAATTCATAGGATATGGATGGGATTAAAAGTGATAATGGTTTAGATCCCTTTTACTTCAAAAAGAATATAACATATATCTTTTTGTCGATCTTAAAGTTAAAAGTTCTAAAAAAAAAGATTTTGAAAGTGTATAATACAAAAAATAAAAATATTACAAAAAAAAAAACTGGGTTTAAAGGAGAATATGGTCAAAGTGAAAGAATATGAGATCGGACAAGTTATGTGATTTTACATCAAAATCACATATGATTCGACCATTTTCATGTTCTTATATTTTAACCTTATCATCGTTTGAACCTTCCGCTGATATTTTTAATTTTTACATAGATATAAGAAAAAAGAAAGACAAGTAACAAAAATTAAAAGCTACATTGCTATTTATTATATTTTACTGTTTAAAAAAATCAAAATATATTATTTAAGGATCTCATAAGAAAAATGAATAATTAAGAAACAACCTAGGTCATGTTTGACAAAAGTAACTAATAAGGTACCTTATAACTTATAAGGTAGCTTTTTAAAACCTTACTTTTATTAACTTATCAATAAGGTACCTTATAATTTAACTTATGGTCATCCAAACAACTACACTTAAAATAAGGTACCTTATAAGGTGACTTATAATTCACCTTATTTTTACCAAACAACGCTCTAGTAATAATTTATATGTACGGTATATACATAATACGCACATATATAAAAGTAATTTATAAGTAATCTATCGTTTACATAATATGTACACATACATTAAAACCAGAAAACATATTTAATTATTTATATATACATATACACAGTGGCAGATGCAATGTAGAGAGGGGGGGGGGGGTTTTCCAAGGACCCCACTGAATTATTAAAAAAAAAATTATATAGGGTAAAAAAATATCAAAAATACTAAATTTAGCTTTAGGTCCTCCGGTAAAATTTTCCAAAGGACTCCATCTTGCCGGCGATTGATAAAAACACTAAAAAAATTCTCTTGATATCAATAAAAAAACGGAAAAAATCTTTCAAAATTGACAAAAACACTAAGAAAATCTTTCAAAATCGACAAAACACTAAGAAAATCCTTTGAAATCAACTAAAAAAACTTAAAAAAATTCCCGAAACACGTCGGTGACTTTACGCGTCTTTAGTCTACCTTAACGAGACCTCAGTAGACAAAAATCCTGGATCCGCCACTGCATATAGATACTTTACAGATTAAATTGCTACAAATACGTTTATCAAATTTTCCATTATAATCACTATATTCTTTAAAATGAACAAGAATAAAGTTAGATAAGGACAATAAAAATTGAACTCTTGAAAACAGAATTAAGACGAAAGGCACAAACAGGAGTAGTTCAGTCAACCACGTCTTGGCTTATTACAAAGCTGAATCTACTGACTCTACACCGAATCCCTCTCTCCTTTCCTGAAGATCAACCACCATTTTTAGGGTTTCTGGAATTCATTCACTCGTTACTGCAAAACCTTCCACATCGTATGCTGTATTGTGTGAGATTGGGAGATCCAAAAGTCTCCACAGATCCGACTCCGTGAACAATGGCGGGTCCTGTGGGTCGTAGAGCCACCAACGCATCACAATCAATGCGTGGATCTCGAATTGCAGTTGCAATTCTCATCGGAATCCTGCTCGGATGTGTCTTCGCGGTTTTATACCCTCATGGTCTCTTCTCCGACGATTCCAATTCGGCTTCTCATTTTCAGAGTCGCCGTGTTTCCAAATCGAATCTCCAGGTTCAATTTCGTGAACTCACACTCACACTGGCACTCACTCACTCTCACTCACATTTTATTGTTATTTGAGATTGCTTCGTGTTTGATGCTTATTTTGCTTGCTTTATAGGGTTTCTTAGGATTAGAATTTGTTGACTAGAAGATTTGTTGACTTTTTTGTGTGCAAAATTAGTGTTGACTTTATATAATTGGATCAAATGTTTCTCTTGATTTGCGTGAATGCGTTGAAATTATGTAATCGAGAACTTCTTGTACCCAATTTATGTTGATCATGTTCTTATTCTGCTGTAAAACTAATCTGGATCTTAATTTTTTTGGGGGGAAATTTCTAACTGCAAATATTACAAATAGAATAACGATTCGATATACAATACAATTTATGTCTTTGTTTTCAGAAGAACAGTTTTCGGTTTTACATCAAGAATCAAAACGTAGCTTTCTTGTGTTTAGAAATAAAGGCATTAGCCATTTGGGTAGGTTGGCATTAAGGTTGGTAAGTTGGGTGGAGAGGAGTACCGGTGACGTTTATGCAATGAAATTCAGTATTAATTAGTTTAATATTCAAACAAGGAAAGGTTTAAGCTTTCGGACTTGAGTGTTAGTCAAGTTTTGTTCAATTTAAGTTAAAATTGATCTAATGCAGATTTTAATGGGTGTTTTTTTGATACATTTTAGCCATACACGAAACTTAATTAACTTTGATTTCAGAGTTTTGTTTATTTTGAAATCAAGCATTCTAAGGAAATTCCTTTAGATTTTAGGATGATGAAATATCATTATCATTACTATTATAAAAACCAACTCCACGTCCACGGTTATAGATTTACCTGCTTTTAAAAGTTATAGTTTATATGGCATGAAACATTTGAGTTTGGTATGTGGAATATGTAAATATTGTTTGTATCTGAAAGCCAAACATAAGAAAGAAATTTGACATTGTTTTCCGTTTATTCCCTAATTAACTATTAGACTTTGAGGACTTGCTTCTTCCTTACTCAAAATAAGTTGTTTATTAACAAGAAAGAAGTTTGACATTTTTCTTATTCATCCCCTATTCAACTATTACATTAAGAACTTGCTTAATACTTACTCAACAGTTGTTAATTTGAACATTTATGGACCTGTAAGTTCCTGCTGAAAGTCAAACATGAGAAAGAAATATGACATTTTGTACTTTTTTTTGTTTTACCTTATGAACCCTGTATCAATATACAAAATTTCCCTGGTTATTACTTAATTAATGTGGTTAATTTAGTTATCTGATCATACGGTCCATTTGCTTAAGGTGTTCCTTGAACCCTTTGTGTATATCCATGTAAAATCTGACTTTATTATGTCCTGAAGTGAAAAACTGAAAATAGATACCGATTTAAAAGTCCCCCTCGTATATAAAAGTTCTTCATTTATTTATTTTCAGATTGGATCAACTTCATGTGAATCCACAGAGCGAGTTAACATGATGAAATCAGACATTGCAGATTTATCAAACAGCAATGATAATCTCAAGAAACAAGTTAGGGATTTAACTGAAAAGTTACAGGCAGCTGAACAGAAAAATGGTCAAGCTGAACAGCAAATTGTGGTGGTAGGCGAGCCACAAAAAGCTGGACCTTTTGGTACCGTTAAGGGTATAAGAACTAACCCAACTATCATTCCAGATGACACTGTTAACCCAAGACTTGCCAAAATCTTGGAAAAAATTGCAGTAAAAAAGGAACTTATAATTGCACTTGCAAATTCTAACGTAAAAGCCATGTTAGAAGTTTGGGTCGCTAGTATAAAAAAAGCAGGTATTCCTAATTATCTCGTTGTGGCTTTAGATGACGGAATTGTAGATTTTTGCAAAGAAAACGACGTACCGTTTTACTTAAGAGATCCAGATGAAGGTATTGATTCAGTTGCTAAAACGGGTGGTAATCATGCTGTTTCAGGGTTAAAATTTAGAATCCTTAGAGAGTTTTTACAGCTGGGTTACAGTGTTCTTTTATCTGATGTTGATATCGTATATATACAAAACCCTTTTGATCATATATATAGGGATTCAGACGTGGAATCTATGTCTGATGGGCATGATAATATGACTGCATATGGATATAATGATGTCTTTGATGAACCTTCTATGGGTTGGGCTAGATATGCTCATACTATGCGAATATGGGTTTATAATTCTGGGTTTTTTTATTTACGGCCGACTTTGCCAGCTATTGAGTTATTGGATCGTGTGGCTGCTAGGCTTTCTAGGCCACCACCGGCTTGGGATCAAGCGGTTTTTAATGAAGAACTGTTTTTTCCTTCTCATCCGGGCTATATTGGTCTTCATGCTTCTAAGAGAACGATGGATCGTTATCTTTTTATGAATAGTAAGGTTCTTTTTAAGGAAGTGAGAAAAGATGCTAATTTGAAGAAATTAAAGCCTGTTATTGTTCATGTTAACTATCATCCGGATAAATTACCACGAATGAAGGCGGTTTTTGAGTTTTATTTCAATGGGAATCAAGATGCATTGCAACCGTTTCCTGATGGTTCTGATTGATGATCTCGTGCACACTTTTCCGGAATCACAGGTAATTTTTACAATGAGTATTTTAACATACTTTTTAGAGAAAATGAATGTGTATTATTATGAATCTGGATCTTGACTTTTTTAATATTTGTTACCTTTTAGTATGCAATGGTGCCTTTTTCTTATTTACAGTATAGTTTGATTTTATTTCATTTGTTTCGATTTTGGTCTTGATATATTATGTGCTTATCTACTTATAGGAGTTCTTTTCCCCCTTTTCAAGTTTCCCACCATGGTTTTTGTTAGGGGCTGTTTGTTTGCCTCTTAACAGTTCTGTTAAGAGGCAGTCTTTGAATCGCTAAGAGGTGAATCTTGTTTGACAAAAAATAAGTCTGTCTCTTAATGGTTCAAAAACCCTCTGAATCATTTTGTATCATGGATATCCCTTAACCATTAAGAGCCCTAATTACATCGTGAACAATTATCAAACAATTATATTTCATCTTGCACTATATCATAATAAGAGAATCTTAATCATCTTGACCACTTAATCATTCTGCACCAAATCATTCAGCAACTGCCAAACAGCGCCTTAGTCTTTGTGAACAAACACAGCTGTGGCATGATCACTAACAATAAGGCTTAGACGTAGCATTGTATCTATAAAACAATTGAGTCGATTCTTACGGTTGTAAACTCCCATTAGTGTGCGCATAAGTAACACATAGAAACATAAGTATAGATATTATATGCTATGATGTTAATCTATAGCGGGTTCTGGAACGAATTGTGGTGGTCAACTCGCGGTCGTAAATAGTGGTGACGAGAATTGTGGTGCTATTTATTGCTAAATGGTCGATCTTTAACACAAAATAGCGGGCCACATAACTACTATTTGTGGTTGGGCTTTTGATGGTGTGACCATCTTATATTGGACTTGGACTTGTTTTATTTTGATGATTTTGAGTTTTTATTTTGGACATGGACTTGTTTTATTTTTTAATGATTTGGGATTTTATTTTGGATCTGATCTTGTTTTGTTATGATGATTTAAATCATTTAGTCCAACTATTTATCATCTTCATGGGGTCAATTAGGTTTTCAATACATCTTCACCCTTTTCTATGTTGTTTGTGTGAAACAAACTTGTGTTTTGTTGTTGAAATTATATTCTTTTATTGGTTACACATAGTATCTTACGTTATTTATATTTTTATGATATGCATATATCTATATATATATATATAGAGAGAGAGAGAGAGAGAGGAAAGTTCAAATGCGAACTCAAATTTGGTTGTGAATGTGAGGACAGATGAGAACGTGACATGTGTCTGAGATTATTCAGACTGAATATAGTATTTATTCGGTTTGAATATGAAACGTGTCGCGTTCTCATTTGTCCTCACGTTCACAACCAAATTTTTGAGAGAGAGAGAGAGAGAGAGGTTCAAGGGAAAACCTCAAAAAATGGAAAACTGAAGAACACCCTGGTAGCCTCCATCTGGACGGTATGCACAAATGCATACAAGCGATTAAAGCTGTTTTTTTTCTATGCGAGTGTGCATGTTACAAATTACCAGTATATATTTGTGCATATCTGTCCAGATGGAGGGCTACCAGGATGTCTTTCAGTTGGTTTTCTCCTGAATCTGACCCTATTATGTATATAATTCTAAATACTTGTACTTTTGGACCGCTGTTTCAAAACCACAGTATAGACTATGGTATGGTATTTTGACGTTAACAACATATATTATATGTGTTTTGATGTATATGGTGTTGTAAGTCCATGGAGAGTATGTGTTGTGAGGAAAAGTGAAGACATGTGATGTGAATGTGATGAAAGAGGGAGGCATGAAGAACACCACAAAGCACTAAACACATGGTTTGTTCATGGACCCAAACCTACCTTGTGTTATGATGCAAGTAGAAGTAGGTTGAGCCACCCTCCATCCCAATTAAGAGATCTTATCCTATTTCTATGAATATGGGTTGGAAAAACAAATCAATGTCTAGTGTTGAAAGGGAGCAATATATCATCTAACCTCTACCCTAAAAAGTAGAATATTTTTTTCTTGTGAAGACTTTTTGACTAGTGAAAATTGCGTGAAATTGAGGATACATGTATGCTAAAGTTCGAAAAATCTAGAAATGAGTGACCGTTGGTAATACGATTGGAAAGAGAGATACAAATATGCAAAAAATTGGAAAATTGTATATAGCATGAAACAACAATATTTATTCCAAGAAGAAAAGCCTAGGAAAAATACTTATTTTTAGGAAGGGCACTGGTTGTTAAGGCTGACGGGGATGTAGTGGAAATCTCATCTTCTCTGGCTTCGAATCCAGGCGCTACCAAATCACTTGTGACCATGGAGGTTCAACTGTGATAACTTTAGGTCATTCGTGGTTGCTTGAAGAATTAGTCGGTGCTCGTACCACAGTTACCAAAAAAGGTAAAATGCTTTAATTTGACATATATAGGTCATGAAAGAAAGGGTATGGCAACTAAAGGGACCAATAGAGGCATGGTGTTGAACAACTTAGCATGAGAGAGGGGCTCATAATAAGGTTGAAAGTAATAAGAAGATGATTTAAAATAATAATAATAATAATAATAACTGAAAAGTCAAACAAAGTCAAATAAGACCTTAAGAAAATTCACCGATAGCCGCACTATTGGGTGCTGCTTTAAGTGGACGGGCCAGTGGATGAGTCGTCAGGCTGTCGAAGGGGGGCATGGCCATAACATAGCTCAAGACACCAACACCATGGCGTGCGTCTCACTTTACACAACCACTATGAGGGTTAACATGATGTCGAATTCACACCTTTTAGAACCTTGGTTATGCTATAATTCTATATTGATGATACTATACTTCAGATTGCATTTAGTTATTAAATCATCTACCATGATCGGGACGAAATGAAATTATCTTGTTGCTTTTTGCTTAAAATGTTTGAACTTTTAAAAAATATACAATTTTTGTGGTTCAAAATAAAGTCAAAAGTATATTTAGAGAAATATCTACAACCAACTAAAGTATAAATTTCCTTTGTAGTTTTTGTTGGTGCACCCTTGGAGGGGGCATATGTTGCTTGACACAAGTTTTTTTTTTTTTTTTTTTTTAAATCAAGTTTTTTTTATTCACGTACAACCATAGAATACATAAATATAAAAGTTTGAGGGGAAGAGAGTCAAACATATTGATGTAGAGTGGTTCAATTTTGTTACTCCACATTTCCTGAGCCTATCTTAGAAACATGTTGATCTGATATAGATAATGTTTTTTTGAAAGTAATACAAACTCGGTTGTAAAATATTCAAATACACGCTTTTCATTCTACCAAAAATTTTGTTGGATCAATACTTGCACTCACAATGATAATCAATATTAAGAAGCACAAGTGATTTACTTATTAAAATTAGATGAGTATTTGAGTATAAAAAATCTTTAAAAAATATATACGTTGTTTTTTGTTACTAGAGAGAGTATTATTGATTTTTTAGAAGTATGCAAAGATTGTATATATATACATATGTATATGTATATACATATACATATATATGGGAGGTTGGTTCATTTAGAAATCTTACGAATGGTAGAAACCTAAAAACTTTGACAAATCAATATAAAAAATAAATTTTTTCATGATTTTTTTTCATCAAATGCTATGATTTAAGATATTATTGCACATATGTTTGTTTCATAATATAAAAGTTTCACGTGAATTTGTTTTTTATAAGTTAGAAAGTTTCTCATATATTTTTTTTTGAAAAGTTTCATATGTATTTGTTTAATAATGTAAAAGTTTCACATGTAAAATTTTTCACAATGTGAAACAAATAATGAAAAAAATTATTTTTTATATTGATTTGTCAAAGTTTCTAAGTTTCTACCATTCGTAAAGTTTTTAGATGAACCAACATCAATACATATGCATATATATATACACATATACATATATATATATAGGAAAGTTCAAATGCGAACTCAAATTTGGTTGTGAACGTGAGAACAAATGAGAGCGTGACACGTGTCAAAATAAGCAATATTCAGACTGAATATAGTACATATTCAGTCTGAATATATAAAGGAATATTCAGTCTAGTATATATTAAGTCTGTATATACAAAGGAATATTCAGACTGAATATTCCTTTGTATATTCAGACTGAATATATACTATAATATTTCTTTGAATGAGACATGTGTCGCGCTCTCATTTGTCCTCACGTTCACAACCAAATTTGAGTTCTCATTTGAACCTTCCCCCATATATATATATATATATATTAGTTGAGAGAAATGTACTCTCATTTGTCCTCACGTTCACAACCAAATTTAAGTTCTCATTTGAACCCGTCCCTGTATATATATATATATATATATATATATTAGTTGAGAGAAATGTATCAAAGAAATAGATAGATGGCCATTCAGAATCAATTTTTAATGAACAATACAACTATTAATAGTGAAAATGACAAAGCTCCAACATGAATGCTTGTAGAAAGAAAGAAAACAGTAGTACAATTGTCTTTATTACCTTTTACGTGTTGTAAAGCTTGGGATAATAATTGGTACTTTTATTTGACCATTCAAAGCGACTCACTTTCTTTTGACCATTCAACTGTCGTCTAATAAAAATGGCAATCTTAAATATAAATCTATTAATTATTAAATATGTATTTACTTAATAATATAGTAATTCTTATTCACATCAACATTAAGATATCTCTTTTATCTTTCAAATGTATGGTTTTTATATAAATAGATGTGTACTTCATGTGTATTATTAGTGTATACATCAGCGCCCCTAAATATTTGTTGTCTTTAAATCCTTAATCTCGTTTTTTTTATCAATTACATGAAGTCATGTTATCCATGTAACAAGAAAAAAAACAATTAATTAAATATATTTATATTGAATAAAATAATAACTAGGTTAACAGGATTAACATATTTTTATTTCTAACCCCATCAATATGTTTTAGTTCTAAACACCGTCATAAGTTGTTAGAATTTAAAATTTTGCATACATTTTCAGTATACAAACTTTAAGATGGTTGATTTCAGATTTTGATTGATGGTTACCTAAGTTTGTTATGATATTTTATGGGTATGTGACAATTGTACACAATGGGCACTATATAATTAGGAAAACATCTTCAATAAATGGTTTCTATTATCAAAAATAAAATTTTAATATTAATAATAGACACATATTTGTAAATATTCTGTATTTATGTTTTACCATAAATATGTGCTAAATTAGCCAATGACGTGTAGCTCAGTTGGTTAAGGGGCGATGAGATGTTTGCTCCAATAGGCCGCTGGTCTTGGGTTCGATCTCAGGCCCCCTCGCAATCGCCTTGCTACTGAGTGAGTCAGGTATGCCCCTCACATTGGGAATTGGCAGCCTGTGTGGGCCGGTTTACGTGTCCGAGAATTACACGTTTGCTCCAACAAGTATGTGCTAAATTAGTTATTAGTGATAGGCTGAATCATGCTACCTTGTTACTCTATATAGGATTGTAATTATCGGTAAAAAGACAAGCAATCAAATTCTTTCATGGTATCAAGAGCTTTTGGGGTTTTCTTCTGATTTTTTTGATCACTAATTTAGCACATATTTATAGTAAAACATAAATACATAATATTTACACATATGTATCTATTAATTAATAATCTATATAAAACAATTTATTTGACCATTCTTAAAATCACCAATCTGGTGCACTATTAAATACGTCCTATAATACATCTGCCTTATATATATAGATCGGCATCCTTTTGGTTACATTACTGATTGTTCGAAGTAACACTTTGTTTGAATCAATATAAACCAGTTAGGTTTTTATATCACTACATGTAAATGTTTTTATCATTATTTTTAAACTTTAAGGATTAAAAGTTTAAAGACAAGTTTTTTTGGAACAATCAATTTAATAATCAAAAGACCATGTTGGTTATTGATTGAGATGTTATTCTTAGTTTATATAAGTGGAAGAATACTTATGAAGTTATGATTAGATATGTGATATTAGGCAATTATAAGAGTAAAAATATATGAAAAAATAAGGGTAATTTTTACATCTTAAATATACATGTGTTGGACCATCTACTATGATTAGTAATTTTTCAAAATTTAGGAATTTTTTAGTTCATAACAAGAATTTTGCTTTATTCTAAATACAAAAAGAGGTCCAACACTGAAGAATTAATCAACAAAAGACAATTAGAGATGGATGATGGAGAAGATTATCAATGTCTTTTGGGCAAGAAGACAAATGGAGATCGCTGGGAATATGAGAGAAAGATATTTGTTGACACTCGAGAAAAATAAAATAATGAATCAGACTTTTGATTCTACAAGCTCAATGAATATTAGTTGAGCACTTAAATGGGATCTCGTGGTGTATAGTGAAATTCTGAAAAAATGAAAAAGTCAAGCAATATATGAAAATATTTGGATTTTTGTCTCACTTTTTCCTCTATAAAGATATATGATATTTTAATTGAAAGTTTATTAAACATGACAAATAAAAAAACAATTGGTTGAATAAATTTAACATGGAAAATTTATTGAACCATCACAAAACACATCACAACTCAATACCAATTATAGATACAAAGCACATATGAATAGTCAACGGAAGTAGTTACGCACGCAAACAACATAACCAAATTGCGATAATTAATTTCAGTAGAATCAGTCAAGCAGACAATAGAGTCAAATACAAATAGCCAATTGAAGCATAAATAGGTAACAATAACCAAACATAACCATACAACAATAGTTCATGAGCTTAAATGTTAAAGCCTAAGAGTATCTCCAATGGTAAAATGTGGGAAAGACTTGAAAAAATAAAAAATATATCAAAGTAAATCATAATCCTACTATAAATACCTTCTCTCTCTCTCTCTCTCTCCCTCTCTCTCTCTCTCCCCCCCCCCTCCCTCTCTCTCTCTCTCTCCCTCCCTCCTTCTCACGTCATCTTCTTCAAAGATTTAACAAACCTCAAAAGTTAAGTCTTTAATAGATCAAGTCATCCTCAATCATTTACTTCAATGTTCAAGTCATCTTTTTTTTTTGAAAGGGTATCATAGACATTTGCCTAGACTAATCTCTGACAATTTTAAGACTGCTAAAGCATGCAGCCCTGAGATAATTCCCCAATGGCCACAAGTTGTTCACGCCTGGATTCGAACCTGGGGTAGATGGGTTATCTAGCCTCATCCCCCACAAGTCTTAACCAGTACGCCACAAACCTTGTGATTAATGTTCAAGTCATCTTCAACCCATCTTCAACCCATCTTCAAACAAACATTGGAGATGCTCTAAAGTTGTTGGCAGATGAATTGTTGAAACATCAAAATATTAAAGCAGATGGAGATAACAATAGCAATGGCAAACAGTCTTGGACCTTAGTACCAATAAGCAATAGTAGAAAAAACAAAGTGAACCATATTCTACCAATTTGATATTTATTGATGTATGGAATATATGACAAAAGTGGAGTGTCGAAATATTTTTGTTGATTGGTCATATCATAAAGGCCCAAATTTGAACATCCATTTAATTCTTTTTATAGATTTCTTCTCTAATTAATTAACTAATACATTTTTGACTTCTTCTTAAGTACTAAATTATTTATGAGCTAATGTTATATCCTTAAAAAAATTGCCTTTTTATTTACTAATTATATGGCCTTTTTTATTTACTAACATTATTTTAAATCGTTGTAAACTTGTGATATACTCCATTGGTACCAAAATAAATGTCCACAATAAAAAATACATAAAATTTCAAACGTATATAATTATTATACTTTTGGTTAACCACTATGAGAATTAACATGATGTCAAATAATATATATAATCATAATCAAATGAGAATTACAAAAAAAAATTTGAAAACCACAAGAACCATTAGCCACTTGTTATTTCACGTTACGAAAAATACATATAAAAGTATAGTATTATTCATAATATAAAATAAAAATAGATAATAAAAAATAATCATATTGTAAAACAAAATTACATTTTCATATAGAATTATTTTTTATCAACTCATTCATCAAAATTAAAAAAGAATTAATTTTGTCTCACCTAGTTCCAATTTTTAATGAGACAAAAGAATGTCAATTTTGTCTCACATGGTGTCACCTTGTCATGCCGTATAGGGGCGGAACACAACCATTTTAGTTTCGAAGGCCGAAAATATAATATTACAAAAATCTAGAGATCCAAATGATACACAAGAAACTTTTTTTCCTTCTATATTATAATACTAAATTTTAGAGAAAAATTTGTTAATGATTTACTAAGGGGTCGTTTACAAAACATTTATCCGATAAGCATTCACCAAGTCATATTACCTTACCGGATGGACATGACAGGGACCTAGAATCTAACCCGGTAAGAACGATAATAAAGATCAAGTGTCTTACCTTGTAAATAAAGGTGACAACTTTTATTCGGTTAACGTTACCAGGTAACTTGTTGTATATGATGTTATTTTGATGGAGCGCAAATTTACCCGACAAGGTAAGTAATAATGTCAGAGTTTATTGGGAAGCGTTTACCGGATAAATATTTTTGGGTAAACAGTCTCTAAAACTCAAAATATTTAAACTATTAGCCAAAAAATAGTAATACAAATTTATTATAGTTTTATATTATTATTATTATTAATTAATAAAACCAAACTTTTAGATTATTAATATAACACTATATATAATATCTCAAGCATTGATTTTTTATATCATAATGCATGAAAAAAAATAGAAATTGATTATTAATGTAATATTATATAATAACTCAAAAACTGTTTTTTCAAAACGAATTAAAAAAAAACTGGAAGGCAAAACAGAAATTGAAAAAATTGTTTTTTATGGCAAAAAAAAACGAATTAGGAAAAACTGGAAGGCAAAATAGAAATTGAAATAATTGTTTTTATGCCAAAAAACAGAAATTGAAAAAACTACATATGAGATTCGATCCCCAAACCTCACAGGAGTTGACACAATGCACTAACCACTGCAGCAAACTAAGCATATGTGTTATATATTGCACAAAAATATTATATAAGTGAAACAATCGGGGAGGCCATGGCCCCCATAAGCCCCTATGGGGTTCCGCCACTGATGCCGTATCAAATGTCATTCTATATCGTCTCATATAACAGAATGTAACTAAAACATTGGTTGATTAAAAATAGATTGAAAGTTGTCCAAATTGTATTAAAATACTAACAGCATTTTAAAATTTTATCTAGTAGATTGTTGGATATCTGATTTGTCTCTTACATGATTCGTTTGAAGCATGAAAGTATGGGTCGACTCGGGTCCGTCATTTACAAAGCCTTTTTTACAGTAAAATTAGTTAAGAAAATGTCATTGTCGTACTGTACACTCACTAAACTTTGAAGTTTGAGTTGGACTAGACGAAAACAAAGTGAAGTCGAAGAACAAAAATTTGAAGGGTCATTTACCAGATGGTTACTTGGGCAAGTGCTTAATAAGTCACGTTATCTTACCCGCTTTATATGGTAAAGACCAATAATATTGCCTGGTAAGAGCGAGACAAGGGTTGAGCGTCTTACCTGTTAAGTGAGGGCAACGACTTATCACGGTTAGCGCTTACCGGGTAAATTGTTGTATAAAATGCAGTTTTTTTAACTAAAATATTAACCGATAAGTAAATAAAATGATAATGTTGGATTTTACCGTAAACATATATCGGGTAAGTGTTTGGTAAAAGTCACCACCCTCACTCTCGACCATCTAAATAGATTGTTGATAAACGTTTTTTATCCGATAAACACTTACCAGATAAATGTCTTCTTCCTCACTATATGGTAAAATTCTTGGTCCTTATTGTACCTCTTGCTATTTTGTCTAAACAATTTAAGATTTTTTTTTTCACTTTCTAAACAATGGTCGTGGTTCTATATTCGTTTGAGATGATGTTGCTATCGAAGAAGCCTTTTGAGGCTAAACCCTTTTAATGTAAAAGGAGTAAATTGTGGATTCCGTCCATGTGACATGAGGTTGTTTTATGAAATTGGTTCTTAAACTTCATTTATTACATAAAACACCTGATGGTATGCACTTTTCACTGATTTAGTCATTCGCTCTAACGTCCGTCCACCACATCCATTAAATTTGAGGCAAATAATCTTTTTTCCATTTCCACTCATAGTAACATTTTGTTTAGTTTTTATGTATTATTTTTTATTAAATATTCATCTTCTTCATATTAAGAAGAGATAAACTTATACAAATCCAATAAAATCAAGACTACATTATACAACATAAAATCAACTAAACCCTAAGTTAACAAGAATTTAGTACAATGTCATTCCATCTTAAAAATTATGATAGAAACTCAAATCATACCTAAAACAAAAACATGAAACAAATTTGAATCACAAACTTAAACGAAACCTTGAATTAAAAAACATAAATCAATACCTAAATAAAAAAAAGTTAGGCAACTGAAAACCCCCATAAGAAACCATAATCGGGTGGCCACAAGTAAACTCAGGAAAAACAACAACCTAGATCTAGGTTAGATAAATAGTCAACAAAAAACTAGATCTTTATTAAGAGAGAGGGTAATTCAGTGGTTCTTGACAAAAAAAACGCATATTTGGTAGCTAGCTCGATGGTTCTTGACAAAGAAAACCATATTTAGGTTGGAGATGAAGCAACAAAAAACCAAATGTCGACTTCCTCGAGTTTAACAACGACAATTGTGGTGTAGGATGGGGTTACTTCATTAAAGTCTGCTAATGGTGGGTGGTAGTGATCGTAAACCAAGGGGTGGAGTAAAGGGATAATAGAGGTGGGGACCGGGGGCATTTGCGCCAGAGAGGGAAAGGGGCACTAGAGAAGAAGCAGAAGACTTGAATTTCATGGATGGAGATTTTTGAATTGAGTTGTTTAAATGTAATCATGGACTTGTTTACAGATTAATGATTTTGTCACGTCAGTTTTTCTCTTTCTGCTACATTATTAACAAAAACCTTTCATCCTCAATCATGAACTGGTCCATGATTTATATAATAAAAAACTAAAATAGTAAAAACTATAATAGCTAAGTTATTATTTATTATAATTAAAAACCATAATATGTTAACTTGTTCATAAAAAATATAAATTATAATAATAAAAGTCATAATAATTAAAATTAACTTCAAAATCTTGACAATTTAAAATTCAAAAATAAAAACCAAAAGGACTTATTCGATGAGATCTGAAATAGGGAATGTCTAGTAACCATTAATCTAACTTGCTTTTGAGTTTATTACTAGGGAGTTTGGGTTCCGATAAAAATTAAAGTTATGGACTTATGATGAGAAGAGTAAATAGGAATGTTCATTCTTAGATTAATCTTAAATAAAGATCAACAATAATATGGTGATAAACACAATTTATGAGGTGGAGGTGAGATTGAAAGTGATCAATGGTCCATATCTCTTCTTATACTTTTTACTTTAACTCTTATTCTCACACGATCTTTCGTCTATTAGTAGATAAGTCATAATTAATTTATAAACTAATTTTTTAAAACTTAATTCAAGTAATATTTCAATTTATTGTGTTTTCTTGTCAACTGTGTCCTTCAAGAGCGGACCTATGAAGTCCAGAGCGGGTTCTGTGTATCCGTTCAACTTATTTTCACAAGTAGTTATTATCTAGAGGTATGAACGATACAACCACTAAACTTTGAGAAGTGCTTCTAGAAAATACAAAAAACGTCAACAAAAAAGCCCATTTTAAAATCAACAAAAAACTTAAAAATCTCCTGAAATCAACCAAAATCTTTAACGTTGTGTTCTTGAATTTGGAGAGACACGAGAGAAAAAGAAAATGGATGGAAAAGAAACGTAAGGAAAATAATTTTTTTATTTCTGTTCTCGAAAGTGAAATAGAAGGAAGGAAATAAAAGAAAAAGGAAAAATAGTAATTTTCATGTTCCTGAATAGAAGATAAATAAAAAGAAAAATGTTTTTTTTACTAACATGTCTTTTAAAATAATATTATTTAGAATGAAAAATCAAGTAAAATATGTAATTTTATAAATTTTTAAATGATTTTAATTTCTTTCATTTTCTTCTCTATTTGGGAGGAAAACTTTCGAAGGAAACTAAAATTTATTTTTCTTTCATTCTTTTCCTAAAAGAGTTTCGAGAACACATGTTTATTTTTATTTTTCCCAACTTTTCCTTCCTTTCCTTTTCTTTTCTTTTTATAATTCGATTAAAAACATATTACTTTACAGATATTTGATCTATCTTAAAGGGACATCTGTTCGACTAAAATCTTGAGTCAGGTGTCCCTCTTATTTTATATGGATAAAATCTTATTGTGTTAGATAAATTTACATTTAGGCATTGTTTGGCAAAAATAAAAATTTTAATTTCGACTTATAACTTTATTTTACGAGTAATTGTTTGGATGCGCGTAAGCTAACTTATAAGTCGAACTTATAAGCTAGCTTATTGATAAGCTACTTGGAGTAGTTTATGAGGAGCTTTTTGACACTTTTTCCAATTATACCTCTAACTAATATTATTTATTTATTTTCAACATGCATTTTTTGGTCATTTCACATGCTCATAAGCTGGTTTTTGTCAAACATAACTTATTCATCAGCTAGCTTATAAGTCATTAACTACCTTATAAGTAATAAGCTAACTTATCAGTTAGTTTGATAAGCATAACCTTACAATTGACGTAAAATAGAATAGGTGCGTTTTTGGTTATGTGGTTACAGTATATATCGTTGATGAATGTGAAAAAGAGCGTGCGAGAGAGGGTTAGGGTGTCCTACTCTACCACTTTATGTTCTCTCTTCTCTCTTTCTTACACACACACACACACGAGTGTGCAAATTAAGGCTTCGTGTCTGCAAATTTGCAGGCTTCACCTGAACAATCTGCACGGAAACTTGCTTATTTTCTTCATCAATGGCGTTTTTCTTCAATTTTTCCAATGGCGTTATTATTCTTCTGTTATGTAAGTTGGAGGTTCTAATTCTATTATGTTTGCTTCTGATTCTTCTCTAAATTACAAGTTTACGCTTCTTAGTTTGTGAATTGATGCTGCTGCTAAATTTTTTTTATCTGTTATTTTATAATGTTCGTTGTTTGTTTCATCCGTCTGATCTGTTTTATTTATCGTGAATGCTCGGTTGATTCTGTTTCATTTTGCGTTTTTATACCAAGATCTGACATAATTTGACCAAATTTTGTAAATATAAATTGAACAAATTTAAATGCAGCAAATTTTGGTTCTCTAATAATGAATCTACTACTTATTACTACAGCTGTTGAAGTTGTGGCCTAAAAATGAATTTGGGAGTAATTTTGTAGGATTGAAATCATTTTGAGATGATTTCTGGAGGATATTTACTTGCAACTTGATGATTATCGTCTTAAAGGTTCTATGTTAGGTAAATTTAAAGGGCGCATGTGGTCTGTTTTCCTTTTTGGCATTTATGAGCATCGTGTGGGTGGGGGTTTCTTCTCGTTTCTTTTACGAGTTGTACCAAATGTATTCTTTTATATGTTCATGTTTTCCTTTTTTTCTTTCTTTCAAAAAGCAAACTGACTCACACACTTAGCTGTTGAAAAAGAGGGCTAAAATTCATTACCTACAGGTGGTAGATACTAGATACTTGATTACTACCAGTAAGCCAAATTCCCTAGGTCAATGATTTCAATTTGACAAAATTTACTTCCAAATTCTTTTTTACAGATTCATCATTGAAGCACCTAAGCTTGCTGCATTTAAATTTGTTAGATTTAGATTTACAAAATTAGGTCAAATTATGTCAGATCTTGGTGCGAGTTGCACTTAACTAGAAGAAAGCACACAAAAATCAACCTGGTCCTGTTTCTGGTGCCAGGTCTAGTCTCTGCTGCTTTTAGAAGCCTGTGATTGAGCAACTATATTATTGATTAGGTAACCATCTCTCAGTTCATGATATTTTGGGTGCTAAGGAGTTTTTCTTGCACAAGTGCTGTTAAATGCACCCTGCAAAAAAAATTATGATGATAGTAAGAGCACTTTGTGGCTTTAGGCGTGTAGCTCAGTTGGCAAAGGGGCTTGGTGACTTTGCCAAAATACAAGACATGTACTGGTGTGCAATACTGGGCCCCGCTAGCCTCAGCTGCCGAGTGAGCCAAAAAATGCCCCCTCAAATTAG
This sequence comes from Silybum marianum, assembly GCA_036898165.1. NCBI lineage: Eukaryota > Viridiplantae > Streptophyta > Magnoliopsida > Asterales > Asteraceae > Silybum > Silybum marianum. The sequence goes on from CM072542.1 coordinate 7,542,465, forward strand.
TGTCTTTGGAGGTGGGTTCTATGTGGGGCTGGTAATCAACTTTTGAGCAAATTAGAGCACTTTGTGACTTTAATGCCCTTGTAAGGATGGAGTGGAAGAAATATAGATCAATAGTCTGAATGAGTAGCTGTTCATATAGACTTTCTTTATCTTCTTTGTTGCCTTGTGTCATACGAATATATGCAAATTCTTCAGGGCAACCTTAGGGAACTTCTGGTGTTAAGAACCTTAACTTTAAGATATTCAAAACTTGATATAGGCCATGGCCTAAGTGCCTATTCGAAAGTCAACAATTTACCATCTTTGTTTGAATATCATGTTGAAATGTCAAAAAATGGCAAATTTGGATAAAAAGTTGATTACCGTCCCCACATGAAACCCGCCTCCAAGGACACCAATGTGAATGGGAATTTTTGGCTCACTGAGCGGCTGAGGCTAGGGGGAAGGGGGTCGTAACCCGGACCTGTTTTGTATTTGGGCAAAGTCGCCCTGTCCCTTTGCCAACTGAGCTACACGCCGAAGGCTCTTAACTAGGTATATGGCAACGGAATCTTGATTTATTCTCTCTAGATAATTGATTGAGTTCATGGGATCCCACTAATGGCCTTTAACCTGTTCTAAAATATGATTCCTATTGGTATTATCTATGTACTGAATCCATTCCAATCTTTTTGGTGGGGAAGCTTCTTATGCAATTAACATGCCATCAAGATGTCAAAGTCAACTCAAGGAGTTCATGAACTATTATATACTTTTGAGTGATCAGAAAATGTGGTAGTTGCTGAATCTTCAATAATTTTAAGTAGCTGTCTTGACATAATTTTTATCCTTTCATACCTTCAACTGATTAAAGGTCTTTTGGTGGAAAATTGAAAGTCAACATTCCTGCATTTGGATATCGTTCATAAAATTTGAATGGAGTACTAGTTTTTTAGCTATTTATATATTAAGTACTTTTATTTCCACAAGTGAAAGCCGACTTAACTGTTGTTATTTTGTCTTCATTCGGTTTTCTGTGGCCATATTTGTTGTTTCTTAACGGGAATCTTAACGAAACGGAACTATATACATGTGTAGGATGGCAATAGGTGCTGATTGACTTCTTGGTTGACCACTAGAAGCACCATGAAATTTGTAACAAAGAAGGGATTGAAGTCTATTGTGTCCCTTCGTTTGAAAGGAAAATCAGCACCTCGTTTTTGTTTATTTCCAAAAGTGAAAGCCGACTATGGGCCAGGCAACACACCGGTTTATCTCAATGTGTACGATTTGACACCTTTGAATGGCTATGCTTACTGGGCTGGCTTTGGTATCTTTCATTCCGGTGTGGAAGGTAAATGTTTCTTCATACATTTATTTAAATTATCCATATATATCATATCTTACTGCTTATTTAGCACAAAAAACAAACATCAATTTAGCTTAATTCATACATAGAAAAACAGCCAAACAACCCTTAATGGGACTCGCAGCTTATTCGTTCAGCTATACGGAACTGTTTGATAGTGGCTTAATGATATGGAAAGTGGCTTATTCAGTAAGCTTCTAGGAGTGAGCTTTATCCAAAAAGCTAAGTTAAATCCAAACCTGCCCCTCCCAATTAAAGAACACACTCTTCCATCTATGAAAATACCCTCCCAAACAAAAACCTTCTTAATCTATACTGACATATTAATCCACACAGACAGCTTTATCCATACAGGACTTAATGGAAAACCAACCAAACTACCCCATACTATTATGTAATGTTTGTAAGGATGCTTTTCTGGTGATCCCATTTCAAAACCAATGTTACCAATTTATCATATCTATGAAAACGAACAATTTATTTTACCTTATATCATAGGTGGACAATATTCCAAAACTATCCAGCTGTTTTTTTCATTGATCTTTCATATTGAAACCAATGTTTCCCCTTTAGAAAGAACAATACTCAATTGCTGAACGAAAAGTGAACAGTGAAACATAATTAAATTTCCAGATGCAATTTGTGTTTGCAGTTCATGGTGTAGAATATGCATTTGGAGCTCACGATTATCCCACAAGTGGTGTCTTTGAGGTTGAACCTCGCCAATGCCCAGGCTTTAAATTTAGGAGATCGATACTAATCGGGACTACGGGTCTGGATCCGGGTCAGGTCAGAGAGTTCATGGAGCATCATGCGGCAAACTACAATGGGGATTCATATCACCTGATCATTAAGAACTGCAATCATTTCTGTAACGATATCTGTTACAAATTAACCGGAAAGCCAATCCCAAAATGGGTTAATCGGCTTGCTAAACTAGGTAATATTAATATTTTCTCATCACTTGTCGTTCTCCCAAAGGCAAAAAAGTTATTGTTTAGTGAAATGAATTTCTTTTCTTTTTTGTTAATCAATGTAAGAAAGTTTCAAATTTTTATATTTAATACTCCTTCTATCCCAAAATAGATGTCCACGATGAAAAAGACACAATTTTTTAGTTGTGTAATCATTATACTTTTTGGTTAATTACATGACAATTTTACCCTTAATGACAAGGGAGTAAAGAATTTCAAATCTCATAATTAAGGATAAAATTGGAAAGTAAGTCATTTAATTTTGAAAGTCGACATTTATTTTGGATTAAACTTAAATAGAAACGTGGACACTTACTTTGGGACAGAGGGAGTTTAACTAAGGGGCCGTTTACCGAACTCTTACCCGGTAAGCGCCTACAAGTCACATTACCTTACCGGATGAATTTGACAATCTTACCCGGTAAGAGCGAAGGCAAGGACTGTCTTGCCCAGTAAGTGAGGGCGACGACTCTTACCACAGTTAGCGTTTACCGGGTAAATTGTTGCATATAGTGCCGTTTTGGGGAACTAAAATCTTACCCTGTAAGTAAGTGACAGTGTTGAATTTTACCGGTAAGCGCTTACCGGGTAAGTGTTTGAGTAAACAGCCCTAAGTTTCAAGATTTTCTATTTTAACTATTTTGATGGGAGACCTATTGATCTTTACATTTGATGACATTAACGCTTTTGTAAACATCTTATAAACCTTTCTTAAACTAGTATCCATGTCATCAAATGTTATAACGTCATTAGGTTATTAGTGGTGATGGGAATACAATATATTTTTTTTGAAACTTTGTTACATCATTTGCAGATACAAAATTCTTCGTTACACTAAATAGGAACTAAACCAGTCTTTATTTCATTTGACGCAATTTACCTTCTCTATCTCTCTCTCTCTCTATATATATATATATACTAGAAGGATACTCGCACAATGCAGAGAGATACATCTCGATTTTAAGTTTAATTTTAATTTTTTTCTGTATCGATGTTTTAATGATTTTATGTGGTTTTAACAAAACGATTTTAATGTTATTAAAAATTCCATTTTTTATGTAATTTCTTTAATTCAATTCTTTTATCGTAATTTAAAGATAATAATTAAGTATTCTGTTAGAACTTAATAATTATGTTAATTATATTTCATATTTTTTATATTTAAAATTGGATGTTTATCTTATATTTGATCATAATTATCTGCAGTTAGTTACACGAATTCAGAAATGAAGCTTTAATAAGTTGTCCTAATACATAATCTACTTGTAATCTTGAAAATTAAGTAATTAACAATAAACAACGGTACCTAACGCTTAAAAAGTTGTTTTTTAGAGTTTTTGACTAAATGCTTTATAATATAGTATAGATAGAGAGAGAGAGAGAGAGAGAGAGAGAATATATATAGAAAGAGAGAGAGGAAAGTTCAAATGCGAACTCAAATTTGGTTGTGAGCGTGAGGACAAATGAGAGCGCGACACGTGATATTCAGATTGAATAATGAAGAAAAATATTCAGTCTGAATGTAGTATTTTTCAGACTGAATAACACTACATTCAGTCTGAATGTAGTATTATCCGGTCTGAATAATACTACATCCGGTTTGAATATTTTCCTTCATTATTCAGTATAAATATGACATGTATCGTGCTCTCATTTGTCCTCAAGTTCACAACTAAATTCAAGTTCTCATTTGAACCCGCCCCTATAATATATATATATATATATATATATCTGATATATAAGCTGGTGGATGTAGAGTTGTTAACTGATATTATTATTACTATTGCAGGTTCGGTTTTCAGCAGTGTCTTACCAGATGCTCTTCGAGTTCCTGCAGTGGAACACGATCCTCATAACATAAACGAGAAACGAAAACTACGAAGTAATAGTTTTAGTTGTTTATCGTCAATCTCGTCAAGGCAGAGACAATTATCAACATCTTCGTTACTTCTTCAGTCTCCATTAAAGGGGTGCTTACCATGGGAGTTGAAACGGTCTAGCAGTCGCATCCCTAATGATAGGTAACTTAAAGCTTTTGTTCGGTTTTTTTATCGTCCTTTTATATATTCCTGTAAACAAGATATAAAAATGTAATGAAGCCATGAGTTTAGAGTATGGAATTTGTTAAATATTTATATTTGTGAAGATTAAAATAGATGATTTTTTGAAGGTGAATTGAAGCCAAAATGAAGTTTGCATAAACCCCAATTAAGTTGTATTGGACTATAACAATTGGGTGATTAGGGAAGGCTCTCAAACTATATATACATAATCTACTTTTATTTCAAATTCATATGAATATAAAGTTATTTTGTCATGTGGGAATTTTCAATTGGTAACATCAAATCTATAATATTAAATCTTTCCAATGGATAACATCAAACCTTACATGGAAAGATAAGAGCATATTTAATAGATTCTTTAAAATGGAGGTTTTGGAAATTTTTGCTTCAATAGATTTTTTCGAGACTTTTTTTAAAATGGAGAAAGTTGGAGATAGATGGTGAAATACTCCAGATTTAGAAAACTCTTTGAAAATGATTACTTATGAAAAAGAAATTATTTTTATTCTCTGTAGTACATCATTGAGAATGATTGAAATTAAATGAATTGGAGATAGAATTATTTTATTAAATGTATTGAATATGTTAATAATATAATTCATATTGTAATCTCTAAAATGGAGAAACTGTTGAAGGTGAACATAATTCTTTTTGAAGATTTTGACTTTTAATTTTTAATTTTGGACAACTTGTTAGAGATGAGATTCTAGGTGTATATATATATATATATATATATATATATAGAAGGAGGTTCAAATGAAAACGCTAAATATTTAAGAAAACAAGAAAACCTTTTTTCATGTACAAAATCACATATGATTTTATACTAACATGAAAAAATAGACATGGCGACTTTTGCTGCGAGTTAAGTCGCTGGAAAAGTCGCGGTTAATCATATACGATTTTGTATGTAAATCATATATGATTTTGTACATGAAAAAAAGTTTTCTTGTTTTCTTAAATAGGTAGCGTTTTCGTTTGAACCTGTCCCTATATATATATATATATATATATATTTTTTTTTTTTAATTGGTGTAAAATTTGGAGTAAACAATGTTACACTAAATTTAATGTGTTATTATTTTTTTATTTTTTGAACAAATAATGTGTTATTATTTATTATACCAAATCTAATGTAAGTTTTGATGTCTCTGTTAGAGCGATTTGATACCAAATTTAATATTTAATATAAGGTTTAATTGTCCCAATTAAGCATCAATTCTTATTATATATTTTATTACACATATCCCACATGATATACTACATTACTACTACCAAGAAAAATAAAAGTAAAATTGATATGTTTAATTCACTTGCCATATTTACGTGGACAAGTGATACTGACATGTTCTTACAAAATTTACTTGTTAAAATAGATAAATGGAAAATAAACACTTCCATGCGTCTTCAGTAAAATTGTACCAATAAAATATCAATTTTGAGTTTTTATTTTTATTTTTATAAAGCATTTGAAATGAAGAAAATTGAGATTTTTAGAGTTTTTACCCTTTTTTTTCTTTTTTCTTTCCAACATATTTTTTAGAATGGAGAAAGTAAAGGGTATAAAAATTTCCAAACTAAAAGGAGAGAAATGTTTGTTTACTGTTTCAGAAGAAATTGAATCTATTATTATTTTACTAGGAGGGTACTCGCGCAATGCAGCGAGATTCATCTTAATTTTAATATTTTATTTTATTTTTTTGTCTCTACCGATGTTATAATACGATTTTATTTTTGTGTACTTTTTTTAATTCTGTTTTTTAATTATAATCTAGGTTTAATAATGAAATAATATATTTTGATTTAATAATATAATTTTTTTTATAAATATAATAAATTAAGCATTCTGTTAGAGTTGAATGATTATCTTTATTATATGTTAGATTTTTTATATTCAAAATTAGATGTTTATCTATATAGTTAGTTGTATAGTTAGTTACACGAATTCAAACATGAAGCTTTAATAAGTTGTACCAATGCATGTATAACTTGTATTTTTGAATTTTAAGTAATTATGCTTTAATTAATTGTACTTATTGCATAATAATATGTTTTTAAGAGTTTTTGGCCAAATGCTTTATAATATAGTATAGATATAAAATTTATCCAGAAGTTTTTTTAGGATATTAAATTTACCGAATCCTTTAATAATATAATTTATAAGGAAGAAACGGTTAGAGATTAATATAAATTTTTTCTAAAGATTTTATCTTTTTTACTTCATAAAGAAAAAAATTATAGTAAATGTTTGAGACGTTTTTAGAGCATCTCCAACAGCATACTAAAATAGAGAAAATAAAAAAATAGAGATTTTGAACTAGAAATATGTTCTAACAACATCTTTAATTTTTTTTTCAAAATAGAGAAAAAATATAAAAAATAATGTTTTTTTTCTCTATATTTGAAGATTACTCCAAAAATGATTACCAAGTGAAATAAATAATATTTTATTCATTCTTCTATTCTTCCACCAATAATATAAAAATTAGTTAAAAGCTTTTAAATTTATGGAATATTTTAATAATATAATTAATGTTGGATTCTCTAAAATAGAGATGCTATTGGAGATGAATACAAATTTTTTTTTATTTTTTTTGACTTTTATGTCTATTTTATAAAAAATTTAGAAATGTTGTTGGAGATGATCTTTTAACTTTCACAATATTTACTGAAATCAAAGTTTGCAAATAGTCTAGAGCATCTATGGTGCACAATACCAAACTTATCTTTTTGCAATACTACAAGCAGGGGCGGATCTAGCTTAGAAAGAGGGGGGGGGGGTCCCATCCCCCCAGTGAAATGTAAAAAAAAAATTATAGGCTAAAAAATATCAAAAATACTGTATTTAGGCTTGATTCCCCCCAGTGAAAAAATTCAAGGGACCTCATCTTACCGGCGATTGACAAAAACACTGAAAAACTCTCTTGAAATCAATAAAAAACCCAAAAAAATCTTTCGAAATGGATAAAAATACTAAGAAAATCTTTCAAAATCGACAAAAACAATAAGAAAATGTCTTGAAATTAACTAAAAAACTTTAAAAATCTTCCGAAACACGTCAGGTGACTTTACATGCCTTTAGTCTATTTTAATGGGACCCCGGTGGATAAAAATCCTGAATCCGCCACTGACTACAAGTCATCTCCAATCGTTTATATCATTTCTTGTACCGGACCATCTCAGGAAATACATCAAATTTTACCTTTACATGCAATATACTTATTTTTACCGTTCATTCCAACGAATACACCAAACTTTACTCCTAATTTACTATTTACCTCTCTAATGAACATATTATAATTAACACTAAATTAGTTTAATCGGTGAAAAAAAAACAATCAAACTTGGTGTAACATTGTTTATTTATATTTATAAACGATTTGTTTCAAACATGCTTGAAATTTTTGTTAAAATGTTTAAAACGTCTTAGAGACTTAATTTAACATTTTATATAAGTAACATGACTTTTTGCTTTTATAAACTTATATTTATTAAAGTAATTTGTTATGACATTTAGGAGTTATTTACCTTTTTCTCCATTAAGCTCTATATGCGTGTTAAGTTCTCTGTAAATAAAAATCATTGTTTTTTTCTTGAATCAACGGTTTTGATGACAAAAATAATCGTCTTACCCTTCAGCTGTTTGATAATTTATTTTTTATTTTTTAAGTTAAATGACAAAACTACTTGAACATCAAAACATAATACCATAAATTCATTTCGGGGGTGTTTGGGTTAGCTTATTCACTTATAACTTATTGACTTCTTGGAAAAATGCTTATTAATTTTTGATAAATTAAAATTTTTGACTTCTTAAAAAATGACTTATTACCAGTTTGGCACCGGATAAGTTGTTTTTGCCAAACACTCAAAATAACTTATTACCGGTGCCACACCGGAATAAGTCAATAAATTATTTTGATAAGCTAAAACAAACACCCCTTAATATATAGTTCTAAATAAAATATTTGTAACAATGTAGTTTGAATAACTCTTGAAATTTAAGCCTTGAAAATCAGACTATTTGCAATTTCATCATATAAAATAGGCATATTTTGTGTGATATTAGCACCCCGCTTTAATAAACCTGGTCCTTCTTCGTTGGTTTAAATAACGTCTACATCCTTCGAATACATTTGACCATTTTATTCTCAGTTATTGTGGTTATTTATTTGTCCTTTTTCTTCTCAGTTATTGTAATTGACCCGTCAGTTCTATATGAGACATATATATTACTAACCACAAAGAAAAAAAACACAAAAATAAATAAAAAAAACAATTCAAATGCTAATGTTTTTCAAATCAGGAATAGTTTGACAACAAACCAAAATAACTACCATGATATTATTAACTATGTTTGGCAAACTATCTGATAAATTAAATGGTAGCTGATAAGCCAGTGGATGACTGATAAGCTAGCTGGTAACTGATAAACTAGCTGATGAAAAAAATTATGTTTGACAAAACTACCGTATAAGAATGTAAAATAACCAAAAAGAACATATTAAAAAATAAAAATAAAAATTAATAATTAATATTAATGATAGTTATAATCGAAAAAAATGTTAATAACCTTTCAAAACGCTACTCTAAGTAACGTTTTCAATAAGCTTATTTATAAGCTAACTTTTAATTTGATAAACGTGTATACTAAAAATAAGATAGCTTATTTTTATCAAACATAGTCTTGTTGTTGCCCACAAAATTTAACCAAATTGCTATTATTGATATGCAAGCCGGTGTGTTGACCACAAACCAAAAAAGCTAAGAAACAAAAAAGCAAGTACACATTTACTTTAAAAGAGGGTAGGGCTTACCACACATTGGAGATGGCCAAATGGGCCCGGTCCGTTCCAGAACTGACGAAGTACCGGGACCGAGACCGATAAGCCCGGCCCGACTTATAGGACCGAAAACCGGGACCGGTTACACTTTTGGAGCGATTTGTAGGACCGGCCTGGGACCGGTTATTGGACCGGCCCGATTTTTATAAAAAAAATTGTATTTTTATATGTATTTTTAACTTTCTAAGTATATTTGATTGAAAACTAATTATAATTTATGATAAAACGTATTTTTAAATGTATTTGACTAAAAACCAAATATAAAACTAATTACAATTGAGGCCCGGCCCGGCCCGAGCCCGATTTTTGGCCATCTCTACCACACATACACATCAAGAAAAGCTACCCTTCTTCAAATAAAAATATTTTTTAAATCGATACAAAGAAACAAATACATGAGGATGTGTGAATTAGGGGGTTTAAAAAAAACCGATTGACGTTTAAACCGGTTAAACCAAGTCAATCATGACCTTTTTTATGGTTTAAGTGTTCTAGTGGTCTGGTCTGATCTGAAAAATAGGTAAATCGTTTGATTTAGTTTGTTTTGGTTTGCGGTTTAAACATTTTATTGAGTGATCTGAACCAAACCGACTGCCAAAAATACACATGTATTAATTATATTGTTATTTTTGATGTTGTATGTTACTTTTATAGGCCAAAAAGTTCGTCCAAGACATTATGTTTTTAGTTATCATTTATCAATTGACCATGTTATCTAATATACAAAGTCCCAAAATCCGTCAATAATCAAATCCAAAATTCCAAATCGTTATTCGACTTGCTCAATGTTGGTCTAAAATTCCAACTATTGTTGGACTTGTTTACCTTTTTTTTCAATTTCCTCAATATGTTTTTTAATCTTAAAGATAAAAGTTCTTTAATAATTATGTATACTATTTTTTTTAATAATGTTATATTAGTATAAATTTATTTTTAGATATAGATGTTTTTTTTTTTAGTTTAATGCCCACAAGATTCCGAAACTACCTAAACCGGTTAAATCAGACTGCATTTTTGTGGTTCGGTTTAGTTAATTGCGGCCAAACCACTCAGTCTGGTAATATTTCCCAAACCACCATTGCAGTTTGGTTTGTGGTTTGCGAGATTAAACCGTACAAAACGAACAGCGAATGCCCCTAATGTGAATCTACCTTTTGTATATATAACAAGGTTCAAACAGGGTTGCCCCTATAGGTTGGCGAGCCGAACGACGCCCCAAGACATTTAGGGTTTAGGCCCAACGATGTTATTACTAGTAAAAAAGTTTCAAAGTAGCAACCACATGGCTCAAACTCTGAACCCCCCTAAAACAATATATGGTTGTTTAGACTACATAACACTTGTTATTCAAGAATGTTTAGATATTTAAAAATATGATACAAATATAGTATAAAGGTTTCCTAAGTTTTAAGACAAATTAAACATCTTGTATGGTTGTATACAAGTAGTTTGAGCACAACTATCATATTATATGCAAGTCTATAAAGTTCAATTTAACTTGATGTTACTTTATAATATTATATAATTATAAGATACACATTACAAGAATTACACCATCATTCAATTACAATAAATTGGTTTGGGTATGAGATGTCTACCTTGATTGGGTTCCATACCCTTTGAAAATTAGTATGTTTCATTTGTAGTTTTTAAATAGTGGGGGACTTGGCATGAGTGAAGTGGAAAAAATGCATGGCCAAGTGTAAAGACGGGGGACTTGGTATCGGAAGTATTTTCGCCTTCAATAGAGCACTGTTATTTAAATCGATTTGGCGGTTTCGGAAGGAACAAGACGTGTTGTGGGTTAAAGTAATCAAAGCAATGTATGGACAAAACAGAAGGATCGGGGAAAGGCAAATCCACAATGACGCAAACACAACATGGATCGGAATTCTAAAGGCTGTTAGGCAGTTGGCTGACAACGGGATAAACCTTCTGGGGCCATGCAAGAAAAAGGTAGGAGATGAGAATCAACTTTATTCTGGGAAGAGTTGTGGCTAGAAGACGACCCTTTAAAATCAAAATTTATAAGAATATACATGTTGAATCCGCATAAAGAGGCTACGGTTAAAGATCGTGCGCCCTTGGAAGATTGGGATTCGGTCCTATGCAGAGTGCCAAAAGGGGGGGGGGACAGAAAGGGACCAGATGGAGAGATTGAAAGAGTTAATTGGAAATACACTCTTGTCCAACCAACAAGACAGGTGGCGGTGGTCTATGGATGGAGCGGGTGAGTTTTCAGTAGCGTCTGTTCGGAATTACATTGAATCCAAAACATTGGAGAGTGAACAAAGCCTAACCAATTGGAACAAACTGGATCAAAGTAAGTATTTTACTGTAGAGGATAGGATTGAATAAAATCCCCACTAGGGATAATATTGCAAAAAGGGGAATAGAGATCCCTTCCATTCTATGACCAATTTGCGTGGAGAAAGATGAGTTTGTGAATCATCTGTTCTTTGATTGTCAGTTAGCTCGAGATATTTGGAGGAATTTAGGGCGATGGTGGAACATGGACATCATTGTCATCAATGTAAAGAGGAAGCAGATGGCTTGAAAGGATGGTTGGAGACGAAGAGGTTGAAAAAAGAGGAAGCAGATTGCTTAGAAGCGGTTGTCTATACTGCGTTGTGGTCTCTTTGGAACTTTCGCAATAGCACGACTTTTGGAGCTAAGAAACCTGTGAATGTGATGTTGTGGGACACATTGTTACACAATCGTTTTTTTGGGTGCATAATAGGAGTAAGAAGTTGAACCTTAATTGGGTAGGGTGGTTGCAAAACCCCCGAACGACTATTTCTGTCTTGTAATATCTCTCTAGCATCTTGCTAGTCTTAATAAAATATCTGCTGTTAAAAAATATAGTGAGGGTATTATTTTGCCTTTTCACCAAGGGCATGAGAAACCGTAGGGTTGGCCCGGGGTCTGATCACATATTATTCTAGATTGGAATCACATGAACATGATCAACGTAAGGGTAGGTCGTGGCCAAGATTAGGTAGTACTCAAATTTAATTTGATCGTTTTCGTTTTGTCTTATTTTAACATTATTCTTGTATAAGCCATGTCTCTATATATATCAAAAAAGACATATAGTGAATAGTTATACCGGGGACAAAAGAGAGATTACTAGAATATATGGGATAAATGTGATCATCTCTCATAGTCTATAGTGAAAATGATAATGTAACAACCTTTGATTTTAATTTTATTTATATTACCTATATTGTCAAAACTATCAATTAATTTTAAAATCCATAGTTGGGACAATTGCAGTTAATTGACGATTTTGCATGTTTAGCGAGTAATATGGATGTAAACTAATTGATAATTTAGGAAGTCCGTTAATTATTAATGATAAGTTTGGCTTGCAAGTTGCAATTAGGGTTATTCATGGATTGGGTTGGTCGAGTTAAAGACATTTAAACAAACCAACCTAATGTTTACGGTTTGAAAAATCTTAACACAATTTAACCCAAGCAAAACTACAACCCAACCCAACCCAAACCATACGGGTTGGTCGGGTTGATCGGTTTGAAACTTTAGTACATCATTTTATGATCTCACTAAGTTTTTTGTTTAAAGGAAGTAAAATTAAAATGAGAATATATATAAATTTTTTTAACAAACTCTAAAAAAGTTGAAAATTTATGAAAATAAGAAAGTAAAACTACGGTTAAAATTGTAATATAATTTTAAGTATATCTAATTAGAGTTGCTTTAATGTACATATATTAATCAAGAACTTAACAATCGTAATAAAACCATATTATATAAAGGCATCGGTTGGGTTGGGTTCAAATTATCCCAACATGATTCTAACCCAATAGATGCAGTTTGACCTATTTTTGTATCGACTATGTGTCAGGTTACCTTGGTTTGAGATATTTTGGGTTTTTTTCGGGTTGAATGGCCGGATTGGGTTGGCCGGGTTGGTCGATATTTTGAACCACCCTAGTTGCAATCATCTTATTAGTTTTAGATTAAAAAATGTGAATATGTAATCAATAATTCAAGAAAATAATGTATGTTGACTCTTAATTTATATTAATAGATCACTACAAAATAAATGAGTTTTACCCATAAAAATCATTCAGGAAAATATTCGTCCGTGATTACCAACCGATTACCCAGAAAATACCAACGGTGCGGTAGATCTTGATGTTTTTCGAGAAAAAATACCAACATATCACCCGAAATATCTGGATAATTTGTTATTAATTTGAATTACCCGTCATCAATGTATCCACCAACTTTTATGACAGTTTTATGATGAAGACTTCTTTAACAACTGATTTTCCAAAGAAAGTTCGTAGACAAGTAGTGTAAAAGTAAACATGTAATTAATAATTTAATTATTCAAGGAAAGAAGTGCGTTGACTATTGTTAGGGTTTTTATAAGGGGAATTTAATTAAAATGACCATTCTACAAATGACATTTATCAAAATAACCAAAATCTTTCTTATTTTACCAAAATAACCAAAATATACTTGAAATACCATTCGAAATCACTTTCCGGCCAAAACCTCCGCCCCATACCCCTCAAAATCACTTTCCGGCCAAAACCTCCGCCAAGTACCCCAAAACCTCCGCCCCATACCCCAAGACCATTTTCCGAATTTGTAATTTACATTTACATTTATAATCCTTAGAGTTAGTTAATAAATTACTTTAGGTACTTTACTTTTTAATTTTTCGTTTTACACCTTTATCACATTAACATACATACTCGCATATCAATTAAAATACGTCTAAAAATTACGTTTTTATTTTAACAAGTTACACCATTATAATTGTCTCGACAATACCTTCGAAACGAACACAATATTGAATATTTTTTCGAATTATATATTTTTAAAGCCAATTATCCTCTTGATCGGTGAATATGAATATTTTTCACAAAATTCGGAATATTAATTAAAATATAATGCTATTATTTTTTAACGACAAAGTATAATATTATGGATATATAAAGAAATAAGATATAAGTTATAGTAAATTTGTACTACTTTTGTGTTATTGTCATTTCTATAATAAAACCCATATAAATTAATACTCATGTACAATAACACATAATGCATCAGTTTTTAAGGTTATTATATTATATATTATAATTAACCCATTTTTGAATCAATGATATATACACAGTGCGGAGGGGACTACAGAAATAAAATACAGAAATCTTTCAAGCATATTTCCATGTTTTCTTTCTCCAAGACCTTTCATGAGTAAATTTTTCAGCCTCAATATAATATTTTAATAGCCGAAAAAAATGATCAATTTACAAAAATAATAGCATTATAGAGGGATAAGGCTAAGCGGAGCGAAAAGGGTTTTTCATGAGATGAGAAATGAAAACTATTAGCCCCACACGAAGTTTGTGTTTTAATTAATATTCCGAATTTTATGAAAAATATTCATATTCACCGATCATAAAAGTATATATAATTAAATCGAAAAATATTCAATATTAGGCTCATTTTGAAGGTATTGTCGAGACGATTATAATGGTGTAACTTGTTAAAATAAAAACGTATTTTTTAGACGTATTTTAATTGATATACGAGTATGTGTGTTAACGTGATAAGGGTGTAAAACGAAAAATTAAAAAGTAAAGTACCTAAAGTAATTTATTAACTAACTCTAAGGGTATAAAATGGAAAATATAAATTAGAAATTGTGAATTGGCGGGAGGTTTTGGGGTATGGGGCGGAGGTTTTGGCGGAAAGTGATTTCGGTATTTCGAGTATATTTTGGTTATTTTGGTAAAATAAAAAAGATTTTGGTTATTTTGATAAATGTCATTTATAAAATGGTCATTTTAATTAAATTCTCTTTTTATAAATAGATGAGATTGATATTAATATATTATTAGTTTATCTATACTATTTATATTATCTTTAGAAATTTAAGAAGTACACTCTTTATTACATAAGGTATAATATCTAAAACTTTAAAGGGTCCTATTATTTACACCATGTTTATGGATGAAAATTACCTAAAAACTATAAATGTTCCAGGAGTACGTGAGAATTGAATTTATTTCTCATTATTGTTTTAAATTATAATGATTACATTTATTATTATTATTACTACTACTACTACTACTACTTCGTTTATATTCAATAAAACCTGTTTTGTTATACTATTTAAATTAACAAAAAATGTGAATAAAACCTATTTTGTTATAATATTTAAATCAACAAAAATTAACACTATTGTGTTTAAGAAATTATCAAAATATTCAAAAATTAAATTTATTTATATTTATAAATCAGTTAAATTAACATATCATATTTCTTTTAAACCATATTAATGTCATTATCTAAATACTAGTAATATTAAAAATAATAATTAAAATTATAATAATATTATAATAATAATTATTATTATTATAGATTAAAATAATAATAATTTAAAGAAATATTTTGTATGCATAACATAATAATCTAAAAATAATGAAGCAAACCGTAGAACGAAAATCGTTATAAACATCAAAGCATAGGACGAAAATTGTAGTTTATTTTTAATATTATAATACATTTTCAATCAACATTGCAATTACTTTATTTTGATGTTTGGCTGCATTTTATTATCTATAATTTTTTATAATATATTGTTATTTATTAGAGTTTTTCTCTATTATTTGTTGATTTATCAATTAACTATTTTAATAATCTTTTGTATTAAATCAAGTTTATCTTTTGTAGTTTAAAATATTTATTTAAAACAAAGCATATACAAAATATTAATTAATTGAAATGTTAATGTTATAATTGATGTTAACATAAATGTATTTTGGAATTATTAAATAATTAAATAAGCATCATAATAAAATTATTTTTTATAAGGTAAATAATTATTGTTAAAAATAAAATATTAACATAATAAAATATAATTATGTTAAATTAAATTAAAACATGATTACGTAATGATTAGAGGTGGGGCTGGGGTCGGAGTGAGGTGGGATGGGGTGTATTTAAGAAAAATGGGGTGTCAATAAGAAAACCCAACTTTAAAATCTCTCACCAAACTCCTAGGTCTTATATAAATTTATATATCGAATTATTTTTAAATTTTAAGTATTCTTTACACCATTATAATTAGTTATTTAATTTTTTTTATCATTTAATTTTTCATTTTTCATTGTATACATTTGTCATGCTAACCTAAATAATCATATATGAATCAGGAGACAGTTAAAAAATAAATTTCTATTTTTATAAATTATACCATTATAATCGTGTCGTCAATGTCTTTAAAATGAACACAATATTGAATATTTTTCGATTTAATTATATTATAATATACATGAATATGTATTAAGTTACTTTTAAAACTTTTATATTTTATACCTTATAGTTATTTATTTAGTTTCTTTTTATCTTTCATTTTACACCCTTATATATACTATAATTAATATTTTTTTTCTCATTTTACCCCCTATCACATTAACCTAAATAATTGTATATGGACCAAATTAAATTATAAAAATATCCTTCTTTTTTTACAAATTATACCATTATAATCGTGTTGTCAATATCTTTAAAATGAGCCAAATATTGAATACTTTTGGACTTAATCATATTATCAAATAATATAAATACGTAGTAAATTATTTTTAAAACTTACATTTTATACATTATAGTTATTTAATTAACTTTTATATCTTTACATTTTCATTTTACATTTTACATCATTATCTTTCTAAAATACAAATCATATATTAACTAAAATATATTAAAATTATATATCTTTTTTTACAAATTATATTATTGTGATTGTCTCCTCAATACCTTCAAAATGAGCTCAATACTGAATATTTTTATATTTAATAATATTATAAAATTGATTTTTTCTGTAAGTTTGAAATAATATTTAAATTTAGGTTCTTTTTTTAGTTTTAAAATAACATTTAACTTTAGGCTTCATTGGTTTTATAAATAAATTAGTATTTTTATTATAAATTTTTAAAGCTTATAGTAACCATAAATTTAATTCCCATTGATATACAATAAAAAAATTGACATCCCGATGCATGTTGTTAGGTTCCTTTTACTAAAAAATTGTGTATTGTTAGTTTTTTTGTAACACTTTCAAATTTGGAAATAGCGACTAATTTAAAATTTTCAATATTACAACAATTGAATGATAAATCCCTTCCTATAAATCAATACGTGTAATTTATCAAATAATAATTCTATATAAACCTCGATACAAGATATGTCAAGTCTTATACTAGGACATAATTACGGTCGGTGTTACTAATACCCAAAAGAGTAACTATCTCCGAATGTGGAAAACGTCACCAAAAGCTAGATCTTTAATGTGTTACTCCCTAATACTCAAGTCAACATGTGTCACTAGTACCAAACCTAACGAGAACCTGATGCACATACCGACAAAGGAAAAAGGTTAGGCTTAACGCCTAGTGAGCTCAAGAGTTTATAACATGTTTATAATTGGTAGAAATCGAAATACTGCTTGATTAAATAATATTTTCTCAAATAGAATAACTTCATTATAAAAGTAACATCTTTTCCCAACTCAAATTTTAGTAATAAAAGCTTTAAATCAAAATATCGTAGTAATGAAATATTTAAATAGAAATACTCATTCAAATACAAACTCTACACTTTTACTCACTCAAAATGTGAATAAGCTTAAATGCACCAAATACCAAATTATGGACAAAGCTCCATTTTCAAGAATACCAAAATGCGATTAAGTCCCAATAATCCAATAATATAAATTATGGATAATACTTCATACTCTAAAAGCGTCACCGAGAAATAATGGATAAGACTCTATACCCAAAACAACACATTTTGGTGACGGGGGAGGCCCATTTTACCATTTGTTGTGACAGAACACATAAGTAAGCACTAACTAATGTTACAAGTGCATACTAAGGATCAATGGCTATTGGCAACGACCAATAATAACTCAAAGTTATGGTCCCCGATGATCCTAGTTAAACTCACGCTAAGGATCAATGACTATTGGCTATGACCAATAAGAACTCGAAGTTATGGCCCCCAACGATCCTAGCTAAGAACTCACGATGAGGATCAATGGCTATTGGCGACGACAATTAATAACTCAAGGTTATGGCCCCCGATGATTCCATGTGTGGTTATATTTACAAAAGAAGACGACTATCCCAATTTAAGACCGACTTATATGCCTATGGATCCATTACATTCAAACCATAAAATTACACGACTCTAATTGAATGACCAACGCACCCAAACATGTAATATTCATAATAAGTATGCCTTAACTGCATATAACTTCTCAAAAGCCCGATATAGAGTAATTTAAACCGGTCAAATATACTCAAGACTTATTTTTGTACAAACCGAGTAAACACTCAACAAAACCAAATGACTATTTTATGAAAGTCATCAAAAGTAAAAACGTATTTAACTGACGTTTATGCAAATTAGGGTGTACGCAGGTTAGGTTGGGCGGTTTTTGACATTTTTAGAACCCAACCCAATTACGGCGGTTTGGAAAATCTCAACCCAACCCATATCAAAAGTACAACCCAACCCAACCCTTGCGGTTTGTGGCGGGTTAAGCGGGTTAGCGGTTTGGTAGTATACATAAATTTGAGGAATGAAATACGATATTACTACTAAAAATTTCGTTAAAGGGTTTCTATGTTTTTGTCGTATATATATTTGTTTGCCCCTGCATTGCAAATACTAGTTTCAGAGACATGATTATCTCAAAACAACTCCTTGATTGGGACCAGTCATTTTCCAACTAAAATCATATCTATTATCTCTCCAAATATCCCATAACATAATAATATGCATTTCCCAACCGAATACTTTAAAATGCATCTAGCATTAAATAATCCCCATTTATAAAATAAAACATCAAGACAACTCATTTTTATGTTTTATTTATCAAAATGTCTAAAGACTGAACATAAGTATTTTACATGATTTATAAGACCATTCATACCAAATAATAAGCATATTAAATACTCACACATTTGATAAATAACAAGTGAAGCATGTTAATACTTAAAAATAAACATTTTTGGCATGTACAACTTTTTCACAAATTAACTTGACCTCAGGTTGGTAGATTTAGGCTAAATCTAGGTTTTACCCCAAAAGCTTCCTTTGAAGAAACGTCCAGATTTGCAAGCATCTGTCACTAGAAACCTTATTTAGTTCATAAACAACCTAGAATATACCAATAACAACTCCCAAACATCAGACCTATAAAAACCCTATTCAAACCTAAAATCTTCCAAAATGGTCAAAACTCTAAAATACAAAAGATGCTTCAAGAATAGAGCTCTAGAGAACCAAAAAGAAAGGTTTTGGCAAGAAATATGGTTTTAAAGGGTTGGAATAACTTACAAATGCGATTTGGAGCAAAACCCCAAAGTTTGGTCAATAATGGTGGAAGGAGAGTTAGAGAAGATGAAGTTGAAGGCTTGCTCTTGAAGTTGGAGATGGTCTAACACCTTTGAAATGGTTGGGGAAAATGAAGAAATGCTCTGAAAATCAAAGCTATGGAGAAAATTTGGGTCAAAAACGAGTGAAGATGAAGAAGATATTAGTTTTAGGGTTGAAATCTCGTTTTTAAGGAGTATCAGGACCAAAAAGCCGCTCAGGCAGCTTTCCAAGCGGGTTAACCCGTTTTAAAAGTCGCCCGACCATACTAAGGTCGCCAAACATAGCCTAAAGCGTCTTTTAATGCAGGTACACCCGCTTTACAACCCGTCTGGGTGGAACAACTCACCCAGAAGCCTATATTTTTTAATTTAGGTTGGTCTTCACCAAAACCCTTCATACTTAATTGATTTCTACCAAAATTTCTAGCTTAGTAACACAAAATTTAACCAAAACCAACCTAAATTCAACCCATTCCAACTTCCATCCTTAAAAGTGATTTCACCACAAGATTTATATTTTATAGAAATTTCCGGGTGTTACATTTTTAATACATGAGTTTGATTCACCATCATATATTTTACATGTTACATATTTTCTATTGGAAGTTTTTTATAAAAACTTAATGAAAATTTCCATTTTGAATGATTAAGATCTTTGATTTTTTTTAAATAACTAAAGTGTTGGACTTTCTCACTATGAATGATTAAATCTTAGCAACTTAGTGAACTTATAGAAATTTGTTATTTACATTTTTTTAACCCATAAAAACTACCTATAACCGGTTACAGATGTTTTAAGTTGAAAGGGTAGACCCCGGAATCTTCCTCATGCGCGTCAAGGACCCCTACGCAACAGTCAATTGTGCATCCTGGACTCCAAGTCGTGCATCAGGTCGTGGGAACTATTGTTTTGCACGTCGAACTCCGTTTTTTTAACTCGAATCAGACTGGCCTACAAAAGATAAAATTTACATAGAAATTCACTCCAAAAAGGGCTAAAAGTAAAAGGAGGTCTAAAGTTTAAGAATGTTATACAATTAAAAAAGAATGTTGATTATTCAAAATAGAAAATTTTATTGGGTTTTTTCTTTTTAACTCTTGACTTTATATTGATAGATGAGTTTGATTCGCCATTACATATTTTGTGCAATGAGATCCATCTTGATTTAATGTTTTGTTTTATTTTTTTGTTTTTATCCACGTTATAATACCATTTTATTGGTTTTGAAAAAGAGATTTTATTTTTTTGTACAATTTATTTAATTCAATTTTTTTATTATAATTTAGATTCAATAACAAAGTAATTTATTTTGATTTAATAATATAATTTTTTATAAAAATAATACTTAAATATTTGTTAAAACTCAATGATTATCCTAATTAAATTTTAGATTTTTTATATTTAAAATGAGATGTTTATCTTGTATTTGATTATATTTATCTGTAGTTAGTTACACGAATTCAAACATGGAACTTTAATAAGTTGTAATTATGCACAGTTTACTTGTAATCTTGAACTTTAAGTAATATGCATAAATAAACAGTACTTGATGCATAAAAATTGGTTTTTAAGAGTTTTTGTCAAATGCTTTATAATATAGTATAAATTAGTTTATATTAATAAATGATTTTGATTAATCATTATATACCAAAAATAAGAAGGGTGTGTGAGTTTATTTGTTTCATTTACCATATATATAAATATTATAAACTTAAAAAAATGTTATATGAAATCAACGATTAAAAAAAAGAAGTGTGTTGATGACTGTTTTCGATGACTTTTTCGCTAAGTTAAATACAAAAGATAATGTAACTAGTGTTTTTTTATAAAACAAATGTGAATATGAAATCAATAATTTAAGATAAAAAATTATGTTGACTATGATGAATTGATGATTGTATTTTACGTTCTCATTGATTTTGTGTAATTTGGTTATACTTTCTAGCATCTTGGTAGTTTTTCTTTTAAATATTGTATTTCAAAAAAAGATCTTTTTACACAAGTAAATATATATAGTTTTATTTTGGAAATTTTAATTTCCATGCTTAATGTGCCTCGTACGAGTCAGCTCTTAAAACAAATATATTCAACTTTCAAAATCCTACCTAAAATGTATATATGTTGGAAACAGTTTCCATTGGTTTCAAAGCACGCTCGATAGGGACAAATATACTTTCGTGATTTTTTCTCTTAATAAAATGGGTAGATATTCAACAAGTTCTCAGATGTTTAGATATTTGTAATAAGATGGAATTCATCTTCAACTTTTATGCTTATTTTTCTCGATTTTCTTGAGAGAAGTTTGATATAGTCTTGACGGACTTATATTTTTATAAGGTGGTCTACCTTTTATTACCGTGTTAATATTGATCATGATGTCATGATGTGTCTCATTGAATGAACTAATTATGAACTTACAAAGTATGTGTCGCTATAGTTTTAATGCCATTCTTGATTTAATATTGATTTATTTATAAGAACAACTACTCTATTCTGTTTAATAGTTGTCAAATTTACGTATATTTCAATTTCCTCACAAATAAGATTTACTCATTCGTCAGGTACGTTTGGTTTGGTTTGGTTTGGTTTAGCATATGGGCCGTCATGCTTCAGATGGTTGAGAACCTTGACTTCTTGTTCACATAACCCCTGGGTACGTAGGTTAACCTTTATGCGTCTAAGTTCCTCTTTGTCGAAAGACATGCAACACCAAAGCTAACTATATATGAAAAAGATTTTATTGTTGGAACAAAATTAAAGAAACCAAATACTCCATATATGGCTAATTGTCTATGTCGTTACTATACGATATTCACTTTTGAGGCCATCCGGCAGTTTGGAAAAGTGTATGGTGTTCGATCTGTTGGTGCCAAGGATGCTCGATCTGTTGGTGCTCTATCGAACACAAGGCAATATCAAGAGCTGACTATGAGAATGTTCGCAAAGATGAATGTATGTTCGATTATTTTTTAAATCGTAACGTAAAAACATCCAAACTGTTAAAAATGACCCAGTTTATCTTGTTTAAAAAAGTTTTTGTTGTTAGATGGTTTTTACACCTAAATCCAACATAATAAAAATCAACTGGTCCACTTAAGTTGAATCGCATTAAGTATTGTTTGGCAAGCATAAACTAACTTATAAACTATAAGCTAACTTATTTTTCGAATACATATTTGAATGATCATAAACTAGCTTATTGGCCAATGACGTGTAGTTTAGTTGGTTAAGGGGCGAGGAGATGTTTGTTCCAATGGGCCGTTGGTCTTGGGTTCGATCCCAGGCCCCATCACAATCGCTTTGCCGCTGAGTGAGTCAGGTATGCCGCTCATATTGGGAATTGGCAGCCTGTGTGGGCCGGTTTGCGTGTCCGAAAATACACGTTTTGTTCCAATAAACTAGCTTATTGAAATGATAGTTGGAGTAGCGTTTTAGGAACTTTTTGGCACTCTTTCCATAACACTGATCGATTAATATTAATTGTTATTCATTAATATTTGTTATTAATAAATATTAATAGAAAATACCTAATACTAATATTAATAAATATTAATTAAGAGTAATTGAAAATTATTAATGATTTATAATTATACATTAACATAATTTATTTAGAATTATTATTAATAATATAATCTATTTTTATATTATTATTCAATATATTTAGTTATTAAAAAACTAAATATTCAATTCTAATAATGTTTATATAAATTATATAAAGTTTAAAAGTATATTTATTTTGTTTCATATATAATACAATATAATACAAGTGTACTAAATGATTTTAGTAAAATATTTAATTTAATTATTAATATCTTAGAATATGTGAAAGGTTGATCAATTTTATTAATATTCATATTATATGTAATGGTTATTTAAATATTAATGTAGATTTTTTCTAAAATTTATTTTAGTAAATCCAAAATTTGTAATATATATAGGAAAGTTCAAATGCGAACTTAAATTTGGTTGTGAACGTGAGAACAAAAGAGAGCGCGACACGTGTTTGAATGTAGATTATTTAGACTGGATAATCAAAGAAATATTTAGACCGAATAAAACTTAATATAGTGTTTATTCAGTCTAAATAATGTTTATTCAAACTGAATAAACACTATATTCAGTTTTATTCTGTCTGAATATTTCTTTGATTATTCAGTCTGAATATGGCACGTGTCGCACTTTCATTTGTCCTCACGTTCACAACCAAATTTGAGTTCTCATTTGAACTCGCCCCTATATATATATATAGGGGAGGGATCATATGAGAACCACACATTTGGGTTGGTCGGGTTGGGTTTAAACAAGGTAAAATAAAAATTGGGAACACAAAAATAAAAGAAACCTCCATTTGAAATACAACCATCATTCAAGAGAATGTGCAAGTTCATCAAATATTTAGGTATTACATATAAAATGTTTAAACCAAATGATGATATGTCAATCAACAACAATCGTTTTAGACGTCTCCAACCCTCATGCTTTCGCTTTCTTGGCTTTGAGTTCGGTGCATGTCATCTACAATCCAAAAATAAAGTTAACATTTTATTGAAAATAGATGAAATTTTTGTTTCATCCAAATACTCCTTTATTTGAATTTCTTCATGACTCACCTTCAACCAACTTTGGAGCAATTTTGAACTCAATGAACTACTAATTGAGTCCAAAATAAGTCTGCTTGTACTAAATGTGGATTCAGAAGCCACGGTAGACAACTGAATAACAAAAACATCTATCATAGAAACAATAACATACCTACAAGCATTTTACTTTCCACTACAATAAAATATCAAATCCGGTAGTCCTTGGATAGAGAGATTCTTGAACCAAATATCTTTGAAGATAGTTCGTTTTCTGTGTCACTGGTAATTGTTGTTTTTACATATAATTTTCTAATAGTGACCTCTTATGAGTTTCATTTCTCGTTGTCGAGTCGCTTTTAGCCACCTATACATATTAAAAAGAAATACAAGTAAACTACAACTCAAACAAACATGAATATATTAAAACTCTTAGTCCTTTAAAATAAAATTTTATACCTAAAATAAATAAAAAATTATCATCAAGAAAGTGACAACACCAAATACTCACACCTTTATTCATTTGTGAATGTAGTAAATTTTTTGGCTTGTGGTCCAAAACTTACCTATGTTTTTGCAGTACACACCCCCTCTCATAAATTTCTATCCCCCATCGTCCCCTCTCTCACAATCGGTAACTTTTTCTAAATTTCTAATCTTTTAATCTCAAGGACATTTTAGTCTTTTCCATATTTCTTTATTATCAATTAAAAAAATATATTATTATTAATTATTATTATTATTGATATTAATAAAGAGTTGTTTAGTGTTTTTTTAACAAATAATCAATCTAAATGGAAATTAACAAATAATATTTGAAGATACAAAAACCATCTAAAATAAATATTGTTTAAAAAAGCACACCTTCATTAATCAAAAGACTTAAAACATAATGTTTGCCGACACACATCCTACACAAAAGTTCAAATGTTCACCATTGTACGAAAAGACATAAAGACAAAAGTTCAAATGTTTACCAACTAACATCACATTACCTAATTTGGTTAAGATGGTCCTCACAAATTCAAGCTTGAAACTAGCATTCATGGAAGTCCAAAAGCGTAGTTGAATCGGGTTATCGCAAAAATGCATAACAGTAGCAATAACTTGGCTTGCATCAAAACCCATTTCGGTTAACTCATGGGGTAAACTTTCGGTAGCCGGAGTACCAACAACCGATATCAACTTACCCATTTGGTCGGATACCTTCTCCAACCCCTTTTCAATCATCTTCATTGCATTGTCGGAATCATTAGGAGCACCAACTTTTCTTTTTCTCTTTTTTAGTGATGTTTCCCCTTCTTCGAGATTGATGGTAGAAGCGGCATTAGAATGAGTAGACAATGGTACGGTAAAATCTTCGGTCTCGGCACCGGCTTCACTTTCGAGACTGATGTTCTCCATTGCATCCGCAGCAGATTCCGCCAACGATCCTGTTGCTCGATCTTTCCCAAATATTGTCTTCAATCGCTCATATTGGGGAAACAGTTTGCTGGCGATATAGTTTTTGCTCGGATGTTTCTATAAAAAAAATTCATCAATATATATAAAAAAATGCATCAATATAAATGAATATATATATATATAATGCATCAATATTGTATAATTATGTACCAAATAATTACATAAAAAACATAAGAATTACCTTTAAGTATTCCTCAAGAACTTGAGCATCAACCGTTACGCATTGATTGACATCATTCCAACCAAACCCGCCTCTGTTTAGCATGTCATAAGCGACTGGATATTTATCTTTCAACCGCTTTATCTTGTTTTGAACATGCTTTGATGTTATTTTAACACCCGGTATTTTTTTTTCTCGCATTTTTAAAGTAATTTGCTCATAAGTGTCGTTCCGAAAAAAGCCATTATCACTCCGGCCACCGGCCGCGACAATCTCTTGAAGGATGCTAATTAGTACATCCTCTTCTTGGATACTCCAGTTATGTCTATCCGCCATCTACTAAATAATGATACATCACATTATGATAACGTTATAAAATTCAACAATAATAATAATAAACCACATTATGATAACGTTATAAAAATCAACAATAATAATAATACACCACATTATGATAACGTTATAAAATTCAACAATAATAAACAACTAATTAGTACATTATGATAACGTTATAAAATTCAACAATAATAAACACACAATACATTATGATAACGTTTTAAAACTCAACAATAATAACACAATTAATTGATTCTATTTGACATCCACGACTCAAACATCTCTTGGGCTATGTCATCTCTCCATTGAGTCCATTTATTACTTGATTCTTCCTCGATAGGCATATCTTCTGGTGTGAGTGTAGTGTTTTCCTCTGGATCAATAGCCATGTACATCCTAATAAAATTATGTAGTAAAGCACATGCTATGACCATTCGTCCATGAAGTTTTATTGGATAGAAAGAAGGACTTCGTAATATGGCCCAACGTTTCTTCAAGATACCAAAACACCTTTCTATGACATTCCTAGCTGATGAGTGCTTGATGTTAAAATATTCTTCCTTAGTTGTAGGTGTACGACCAATGTGTTACCATTCTCGTAAATGATACCTAGTACCTCTATATGGTGCCAAAAATCCGTTGCCATTGACATATCCTGCATCCGTCAAATAATAATTACCCAATGGGACCTTTAAACCATTATTCCTTGTAACTGCATCTCGTAGTACTCTAGAATCGGTAGCTGCACCTTCCCAACCGGATAAAACATAGACGAACTTCATGTCCCTAATGCATACACCTAATACATTAATTGCAATATTTCCTTTTCTTGTTCGGTATCTTGGTTTGTCTGACTCGGGTACGGTCACTTCAATGTATGTTCCATCTATTGCACCTAGACAACCCTATAAACAAAAGAACTTGGTTTTAACTAAATGGTAAAGGTTTAATAAAATGAATAATGAGATAGGTTAACGATGATTACCTTAAACCATTTCCATCTTCTGTCGATACATTCATCCTCTACCGGTGTTGGTTTAGCAAACAACATGTCTTGTAAATGCAATAAAGCACTTAAAACTCGATGAACATACCTACTTATTGTTTGCCCCGACCTATAAAACCTAACTTGAAGACATCTATTTCTTGTGTGATGTGCTAATATGTTTACAAATGTAGCCACTTGTTCCTCAATTGTAACATTACCATCATCTAATAGGCCATCACAAGTTTTTAGCAACTCACACAAAATAGCAAATGCATTCCTATCCATCCGCAACTCATTTACACAAATAATGTCACTTTCACGTGTGATGCGTTGGATTTCTATTGATCTAATTTGATATCTAGTAAAAGTTTGTTGTCTTAAAGTTCTCCTCTCGTGTTGTCTTTGTTCATTTCGATGCCTTTGCTCATTTTCACGTAACCAAATCGCAAACTTGAATAAAAGTAGGAGCAAATCAATGTAAGCTTTCATGACGCTAATAACTACTACAAGATGGTTTTGATCAATTCTACAAATAAACAACCAAAAATGCAACCAAATTATACCAAATCAATTTCTTAGACAAACACAAATCATGGATATGTCATTAAGCTCAAATAAAGAGAGACCAGATCCATCACTTTCATCTCTCTCTCTCTCTCTCTAAAAAAATGTTAATTTCTGCTTTTACTTTCCCATTCAAACTTTACTAAAAATCCCCCAATTCTTGTTTAAAGATTTGAATCCCACCAAGAAATTGCTACTTTTAGTTAACCCTTTTGTTGGATCTAATCTTTTAGATCGATCTTTAGGTGCAAATCAAGAAATCTTGAATTGAAAAGATAGATTTTTTTTTGGTGTTCTTACGCTGCAAGAACTTAATGAGGTTTGTGTTTCTTCTTAACTTTTAATAGGTTTTATTTGTTCATAAAATTAGTTGTTTTCTGTGTTTTTAGTGCATTTAACTATTTTGGGTTTCTGGGTTTATTTTAGAGCAAGAGAAATCGACAGCAACAATATCAAGAAATCGACAGCAAATGTCGATTTCTTAAGAAATCGACAGCAACAAATAAGAGGAGAAATTGATACCTGAGCAAGAGGAGAAATCGAGAATGAGAGCAACACCTTCGTGCGTGAGGAAGAAATTGATAGGCAAACACCTTCGTGCGTGAGGAAAAGCAGTCGAGGAGAAGCAGCCGTGAAGAAGAAGAACCAGCGTGCGTGAGACAGAAAGAAAGAGGCGTGTGTATTAGGTAGGTTAGGGTAAAATGGTCTATTTTTTCTTACTTAGTTCCATGGGGTAAGGGTGGACACACGTGTTCTTGTTTTGTTCCAGTTAGTCCCTGTCCCATTTATTTAATATAGCACCAAACATGGGACTAATATGTTCTGTTCCATCCTGTTCACCTTACCAAACGCACCCTAAAAGAACAAAGGAACAAATTGTGGACGATATATGATGTGGATCCCACATAATATTAAATCATTTATGATTTAATATTAAATCATATTATATGGGACCCACATCATATGTGATCCACAAGTGTCTATTTGTTTCTTTAAAAATGCAGAGTTCTCATTTGAACCTTCCTCAAGATATATATATATATATATAGAAAGAGAGAGAGAGAGAAAGAGAGAGGAAGGTTCAAATGAGAACTTTGTAAATTTAAAGGAATAAATGGACACTTGTGCACCACATATGATGTGGGTCCCACATAATATTAAATCATTTTTGATTTAATATTCAATCAGAAATGATTTAATATTATGTGGGACCCACATTATATGTGGTCCACAAATTGTTCTTTTGTTCCTTTAAAGAGGGGTGGTTCTCGTATGATCCCTCCCCCATATATATATATATATATATATATATATTAACACAGAAGACTTCCATCTCTTTCTCCATGCCCCACCGAGAACACCACCGCCGGTGACTTCCCGGCGACGACTTCTCAGGCGACTCTTCTTTCACCGCACTCCCTCTCCTTCGAAACCAGGTCATGACTTCCCGTCCCCGTCACGTACACAATCCGGATCAGATCTGATACGAATATATGGGTTCTTCGTTTCAACCCTCCGGCGATTTTCGACCCCCGATCTAGATCTGATACGATTTTCAACCCCTGATTTGTCTTAGACGATCGCCATCACCGATCTGCCTCTGGTTCAACACCCATTTCTCCGGAAATTTCGACGGCAACCGGTCTCTCTCTCTCTCTCTCTTATCTCTTTTGTCCCCTTTCTCTATTCTATTTATATGTCCTCTAGTTCGTAACTGTTGGTGTTCGCACTCTGCTGTGTTCGCATCGGAGAAGATGGTGACGGTGGTTGGCCGGAGAAGATGGGGGTGTCGGAACTAGTTCTGGATCTGGTAATTCGTTCGTTCATCGACTCGAAGATCTGGTTCTTCGTTTGGCAACCATTCTTTTTGTCGGCATCTATTCTCCTTCTCGGCAGACCCCTTTCTCCTCCCTTTTTCTGGACGGCTCCTCTCCCTCTCCAAACTGGTCCAAGAACACCATTGACGAATACATATGTTTGGTTTTTGGTTTCGTCTTGAAGAACACCCTATCTTAGACCCCTCCAACCTGCAAATCCCCTGGTGCCACACTTTCGCATCCCATCTCCTTCGTTGTCCCAACTCTCTGATGCTAATGTGAAAGAAAAAAAATAACATTCAAGCTCCGGCCAAGACCTCACCATTTCCAGCTCTGTGTGACGCCATAAGGGGGCTCCCAACTGTATTTTATTAGGGTTCAACTTGAATCTGAAGCTTATTTGG
Source organism: Silybum marianum (assembly GCA_036898165.1). NCBI lineage: Eukaryota > Viridiplantae > Streptophyta > Magnoliopsida > Asterales > Asteraceae > Silybum > Silybum marianum. The sequence continues at coordinate 7,572,426 of CM072542.1, forward strand.
TTTGTGATTTGGGTTTTTATTGGGGTTCTATTTTGAAACTGGATTTGTTTTGGAATCTGATTTTGTTTCTAAATTTTTATTCATGTTTAGGTTGGAACAGAAAGACAAACATGGTGGGTCATTTCTGAACATAAAGATGAAATCTCCTTCATTTATAATTAATAATAAAGAAATGCTGAAAAGACTATACTACCATTTACTTATCAGAATTTTTTCAGTAAAGTTAGTCAGAAGGACCAAAATTGAAACCAAACGGCAACCACAATGACCAAAATTGTAATTGGTTTGAAATAGGGACTACTCTTGATAGTAGGTGGCAACCACAGAGACCAAAATTGTAATTTACTCTTTTAATTATAGATTTATAGTTTATACCCCTATTATTAATTAGTTGATTTACTTTAGGTCCCTTACTTATTAATTTTTCCACATTTATCACATTTATTTACATAATCGTATATCAATTAAAACAATTTAAAAAATAAATTTTTATTTTAACAAGTTACACCATTATAATCGTCTCGTCAATACCTTCGAAATGAGTCAAATGTTGAATATTTTTGGATTCAATTATATTATTATATATTATATATAGTACGGAAAAATATTTTTAATATTTACATTTTATACCCTTATAATTATTTATTTAATTTGTGGTACATCATTTACTTTTTCAATTTTCGTGTTACACCTTTATCACATTTAAATCAAGGTTCTAAATGACGTGAGACGTGGTGGTGGCGAGGCCAAGCCTTAAGCCTTAGGAGCCACGGCGAAGCCATGGCGTTTTCAAGGCGTGACTTACGGCGTCAAATTTCAAATTCATATACAATATTATATATAAGAAAGCTATGTTTTGTATTGTTACTCAATGAGTTAATAGTAATGAGCAAGTTAAATTAAATTATATATTAAAAACTAGCATATACGACATTAAAAACATAAAGAAAGATCAAATATCGAATTACAAAAATTGCGCATTAGTTAATATAAGATTATGTATTTTAATGTGATAAACGTGTAACAAGAAAATTGAAAAAGCAAATGATGTACCACAAATTAAATAAATAACTATAAGGGTATAAAATATAAATATTAAAAAAAACCGTAGTATATATAATATATAGTAATATAATTGAATCCAAAAATATTCAATATTCGGCTCATTTTAAAGGTATTGACGAGACGATTATAATGGTGTAACACTGTAACTTGTTAAAATAAAAGCGTATTTTTTAAATGTATTTTAATTGATATACGATTATATATGTTAATGTGATAAGGATATAAAACAAAAAAGTAAAAAGTAAAATAGTAAAGGACCCAAATTAAATCAACTAATTAATAATATGGGTATAAACTGTAAATTTACAATCAGAATTTTAAAAAAGTTAGCAATTGTCAGAGAGGGGACAACAAAGTTAGCAATTGTAAAATAGTAAATGACCCATTATTGTCAATTTTTTATTTGTCGATGTCCGTCCTTCTTTATTTAAACAATTATACATCTGACTGACTGTAAATTTCCAAACAACAGACCCCCATGGATAACTGTTCCAAAATTCCATATTTTCTATCGCCATCAACACATATTTTGAAACTTTCATTGTCTTCTGGCGGCCAAGAAAGAACATATCAACTACCAGCATCAAACACACCCGAACGACATTGTTGTCATCCTTACCGTCATTCTCTTCAATACCATTTAAAAATGCCCACACCTGGTCCAACTTAGGCGTATTATCACCAAAAACCCTATAAACGAAACCGTCTCTAACCGAAGGTTCCATCATAGTACTTCCAAAACGAAGCCCCGTCACCAAACTGAATTCCTCCAGACCAAAATGAAGCCGATGCGGTCCAAACTGGAAATACATCTCTTCCTTACTTGCACCATTGGGAAAGACCTGATGCTGAAAAAATTTATACAGTAACACAGGATCCGTAGTAGTGTCAGATAGATCTAACCATGTACCAAAACACGTATTATTGAATATGATCGTCCTTTCATGGTTTAACTTCTCATTAATCTCCTTCATGAGTGATACCTTTGCCTTCACAGTAATCGAAGGTAAATTATCATCCTCGGCCTGCATAAATATTATTAAAAATCTAATTAGTACATTTTGATTTATAACTTAAATAATTATAATTTGTATTATAATTAGTACTTTTCGTTAGTTCCGTTAAGGTTTGTTATAATTTTAGTCCTTTTTTTCCGTTTGTTTTTTTAACTTTCTGTTTTGACAGTTTTAGTACCTGGACTTTGAAGTAAACGTAAATGTCATTATTTTCAATTTTTATATAATTTTAAACGTAAATGTCAATGTTTTCAATTTTTATAAAATTTTCATTTTAAAAATGTGATTGTTTTCAATTTTTATAAAATTTTCATTTTTAAACGTAAATGTCATTGTTTTCAATTTTTATATAATTTTTATTTTTATACAATTAATTTTAAATGTAAACGATATTACGAAGTTTTTATTACATTAGATCAAAATAAAGTCAATTATTTTTTAGGATTGCTAAACATACAATAAAACTCCATTCATTATTCAAATTTAAAATTATATTTTATATTTTTATAATTATTTATTTGTTAAATATGTTAAATAACTAACATATGTTTTTATACTTACACTTTATACACGATTCTCTTATTAACATACATAATTAAATGTTAACTAAAATACATATTTTCCCTTCAAATAACATATATAAATTTTCTAACATATTCTTATATAACATACAAAAAACATATATAACATACAAAAAACATTAACATAAAAATATATAATTACATGAAAACACAAGAATGAACAAATATTAAGTAAAACTAACTTAAATAATATACATGTAAATTGTAAATATTAACATAAACTAACCATTTCGTAAACGTGTGTAATTCCTCGCTGTCAAAAACACGTGGTGGTCCTCAAACGTGGCAGAGATGAGATTGAAGGTGGTCCTCAAACGTGGCAGAGATGAGATTGAAGGTGGTCCTCAAACGTGGCAGAGATGAGATTGAAGGTGGTCCTCAAATCTATTAACTTTCTGTTTGTTGTTGGAGATGAGAGTAACAATGGTGAGGATTAAAGTAAAAATGGTGAAGATAAGATTAAATGGAGTAAAATTGGTGAGGATTCCCAAATGATAGTAATTTCTTGTGACCTTCAAAGAACAAAATAAGAGTAAAAATGGTGGGGTAGAAGAAGAAGAAAGCAAGAAACAAGAAAACACAGGAGGGAGGCGGACAAAATGAGATAAAAAAATTAAGGTTTTTTTTAGGAGTTAACCGGGTTTCGACACGTGTCATAGTCGTGGAGAATTAACGGAGGTTTAATGCTATTTGGCGGAGGTTTAAGAAAAATTAACGGAGGTTCTACCATTATTATAGGGGTATGGGGTTCGAGACAAAGAACCTAAGCCGCACCCTTACTGCTGGGGTGGGGCTCGGCCTCCGAAGGAGATGAATTAAAGAATCGTACTGCAACTGCTGAAGAGAGATCAGAGCTAGTACTAGAGGAAGCGATAGCGGAATCAGTTTCATTTGGCGGAGGTTTAATGCTATTTAACGGAGGTTTAAGGAAAATTAACGGAGGTTTAATGCTATAGAAAAAGTGTTTGAAAGAGTTTACTATTAGATTTTGGATTAGGGGTGGCAATGGGTCGACCTGGGTTGGGTTCGGGTTCAACCCATTTATTAAATAGGTCGAAAATCTCAACCCAACCCAACCCAATTAAATAAATGGGTTGAGATTTTCAACCCAACCCAACCTGCAACTTAAATGGGTTGAAACTGGGTTCGACCTATTTACAAATTTTCAACCCAACCTGTTAAATAAATGGGTTCAACCTGGATTGACCCATTTAATTATACAGTCCATAATACAAAACTACGTCAGTCACCACCGGTCGCCTGAGAGAGAGAGAGATGAACCTTCTGTTGGACGAGAGAGAGTAAATAAAGATAGTAGAAAACGAACGAGAGAGTAGAAAACTTACGATAGTAACGATGGACGAGAGAGAATGAGAGATGACCAGAAACGCCGGTGGAGTGAAGTAGCAGCAAAGTCGTCGGCGGAGTGAACTAGGAGAAGAGAAGAGTGACGGCGAGAGTGAAGTAGTAGCAGAGTCGCTGGCGGAGTGAATCAGGAGCAAAGTCGCCGGTGGAGTGAACTAGGAGGAGAGAAGAGCGACGACGAGACTCGAGAGTGAAGGAGAAAGGCAGAAAGCGATTTAGGGTTTTTCTTTTTTGACCAAGTTTCTAAAATCCAAATACTAAATTCAATTTAAGGTTTGTATATAGGTTACTTTTTTTTATTATTAAAATTTAAAATTTATTTTAATAAATGGGTTAAAAATAGGTCATTAATGGGTTACAAACAGGTTGTAAATGGGTTACAAACAGGTTGGAAATGGGTTACAAACAGGTTGTAAATGGGTTGAAAACAGGTTGAAAATAGGTCAGAAATTTCAACCCAACCCAACCCATTTAATAAATGGGTTAGACGGGTTGACCCATTTAAGTTAAACGGGTTGAAAATCTTAACCCAACCTACTACTAATGGGTTGGGTTCGGGTTGGGTTATTAGTTGGGTTCGGGTTGGGTTGACGGGTTGGGTCACTTTTTGCTACCCCTAGTTTGGATACATTTGTACTTCTATTCTATATATTGGTTGGTAGATTAATTAAGCTATTGATGTAGCTTGTCAACCTCTATTAGGTGTACTTCCTTTGTTTAAATAGGGCCTAGTAGTTAGAAATAAATTTCAGGACAAAACTATCCCAATTTATTTTATTAAAATCACACTAAAAGTTTAGGGGAGTGCCAATGACACTCTTTATCGGTGTACACGGAATTTTTTGTATTTGGTAGAGATTTTGATGTAAATATATGTAAAGAGAAATTAATTTATAAGGGTGTCATTAACAATATATTGGGGTGTCATTAGTCTCCTTCAAAATTATTTCAATTTTCTCCCGGATTCTCCTAAAGATCATTGATTCAAGTCTAGCAAAGTAATTGAAGATCTTTTTTAATTGTTCTTTAAAATCTTTCAGATCAGTCGAAATATGTATAAGCTGATTTTGACACCCACACCCACATTTGACCAAAAAAACATGTCATCTTAATTTGTCATGGCAGCTAGCCCTAGGGTTTAGTGATTTTGTTGATCTAGTTTTTTTTTTCTTCTAGTTTTGATGTTTACGTACTATGTAGATCATTAAACTCCTAACAAATAGAACCGTAAAAAATTTATTAAGTTTTTATAAAATTTTCCCAAATTTTTTAAAGAACATTAAATTATTTATGACAGAACGAACATTTATTACAAATAAAGACACACGACATTTTTTTTCTTTTGCACAGACAGTCAATACCAGCGAATCAGCCATACGAGTTCTGCATTATTCCACATTATATATCAACTCTCCGATTTCCATGACTCAACAACTCGGGCGAGTGACTCATAAGACGACCCACCATAACTCAGTGTCTTCTTCCCACTCGCTTCCAGTTCTCTAGCCCTCTTCCTGATCTTCTTACCTTCTTCACCTTCCATAACCATCCTTACCACCTTCGATATCTCATCTCTCCCCACCACCACCGTCTCTCCGCCGTCACCCACCACCGCCATCTTCACCGCCACCCCTACTTCATTACTTAACATACTCGCATTCATCCTCTGCTCTGCATACATCGGCCACCCGATCATCGGAACACCATTTTTAATACTCTCCAACGTCGAATTCCACCCACAATGAGACATAAATGCTCCGGTGGACTGGTGGTTCAGCACCGCCACCTGCGGTGCCCATGAACACACCGTCAAACCCACTCCCTTTGTCCGTTCAAGAAACCCCTCCGGCAAGTAAACTCTCGGGTCTTCGGAATCACTTCCGGCGTTGAAAAAAGCACCATCAGAGTCATCACTCGGCTTTCGCACCACCATAACGAACCGTTGCTGACTCAGTTCTAAACCCCAAGCCAACTCAGTGAGTTGATGACTCGATACCGTTCCACCGCTACCGAGTGCAACAAAGAGGACTGAGTCTTTAGGTTGGTCATCAAGCCATCTCATTATTTCTTTATCTTCACCGTCCAAAACCGGTTCAATCTGTTTGGTGAGCGGTCCGATGGCGTGAACCGGTGGAGTTGGAATGTTAAGAAAGAACTTTTCGTGTTTTAGAGCTTTCATGGTGACCGGTTCAAGATCATCCCATATGTTAACGAATATTCCGGCGGACATTGATAACCTTCCGACATGAAACAAGTACCATTTATACTCATCGATCTTTCTGTTACGGATTTGATCCAGTAAATCTTGGGTACGGATCGGGTTACAACCCGGAACCTTAACCGGTTCGGGTAGATCCACAAACTCACCTTCCACCTCTTCATCCATCGTCGGAAGGTACAAAGAAAGCGCCATAAGGGCGGCTGACGCCGTGAAAAACGAATAAACCGGAATCGAAAGCTCTTTACAGGGCTCAAATGCGTCGGTGCAGAAGATATCGACGATGAAAGCTTTGAGGTTGATCATGTCGGATAAGATGGAACGAAGTGGTCGGATGGATTCTCGTACGTCAACGCAGAGGCGGGCGACGGCGGTCATGTGGTCCAGTTGGAAAGCTGACATGTCGGCCGGCGGAAGGTGGTGGAGATGGAGGTCGTCGGGATGTGGTTTGAAGGCATTGAAGTAGTTGTCTTGGGCGACGGTGGCGCCGGTGGTGATGACGAAAAAAGTGACCTGAAAGTTGTGTTGAGTAACGAGTCGGATAGCGAGCTCGAAAAGTGGGGTGATGTGACCATTTCCAGGGCTTGGAAGGAAGGCGACGTGGGGTTTGATGTTGTTGTTGGTCATGGTGATTTGATTTCGAAGAAATATATATATATATATATATATATATAATATATATATATATAAGTAAGATATATAGTTGATGAAGATGAGAGCTTAGCAAGGTTCATATATATAGAGGCCAAAAACACAATAAGAATCACGTGTTACTTGCCATAAGATTACAATAGTTGGTGTAGAATGACTAAGAAATCTTTATGATCTAAAATAAAATTGTTTGATAATTATTTAAAATAAAATTAAGGTTTTGTACGGGTACATGACAAAAAGTTTTAGAATCATTAAAATACATATTTATTTTTTGTTAACGTGATTTACCTATTAACAATTAAGATATTGTTTTTTAATGGAACCATCAAGAAGCAACCTCTAAACGATAGAATTTGAATCTTGTTTGACAAAACAAGAAGCTTATAACCATGTGAATGATTTTGGTCCCCCCCCACCCTAAATTTACCATCAAAATTTATTTTTTACACTTTTAGTACATGACTTAATCTGATTCTAATATTAAAAAAGGAAGGCAATGTTGTTGTTTAATTCCTATTTTTTTTCATTTTTTTTTTCTTTTTAATATCAAATTTTAATATATGTACAAGTATGGAGCTTAGAGCATCTACAATGGTGCTCTGGACAAGGTCCATGGACCGGTCCCTTTATTTTCATACCATTGCGAACAAAATGTTCGCATTCCATGTCAGCAAAGAGGTTCTCACTAAGGAATAAAAATCGTCTGTTCCACTATTCACTGTGCTATACATATCCACCAATCAAAAAATGACACGTCCATTTCAATTTAAATATATATTTAATATATAACTTAATTCTCTCTCTCCTACCTACATGGCTACATGCGCTGAATATATGGATATATAGTAAATTACGATTTTAGTCCCTGTGGTTTATAAAATATTTCTATTTTCATCCCTATATTTTATCAAACTTTTATTTATGTGTTTAGTTTTTATTTTACAATTTATACTTTTATAACTTTTAATTTATTATTTATATTTCTTTACCTTTTTCATTTTATATTTTTCCTACATAAAATTAATCAATAATTTTTAACTAAAAATACACATTTAGTTCTACAAATTACACTATTACACATTGGATTTTAGGATAAGAAAAAAATATTTTCACCATTAAAATTACTGTTTTAAAATTTTATTTTAAAAGATTGAGGGACCTAACTTGTAATGAAATTGAAACCACGATGATAATATATATAATTGATTCTTCTGAGGGACCCAACCCATTAATTTTGATATAACCACGATGACCAAATCTGTAATTTACTCTATATTTTAATAACATATTTAAAAAACAATTAAAATATAAACATAATTTTATACTATAATTAGAAAAGATAAAAAATTATACAAATATTAATCCTATTAAAAAAATAACACTAAATAATAAACAATAACTTCCTACTTTTTAAAGATAAACCACGTGGAAATTTTTCGAGATCTTTAAAATGTTTCAAAGTGACGAAAAGTGTTGCGAAATTACCAAGGTGAAACCTCGAGAGACTTTTCCCTTGTTTTCTGTGAGTCTGATATTAAGCAACATTTGAAATTTATTTGGAGAAAAATGTGTTCTCTCTTCTAATTTTTCCATTTTATGGTTTTGGTGAAACTGTTGGAACACATTTTGGCTCAAAATCCCCATTTTTCTCCATTTTGGAGAAGTTGTTGAAGATTTATTACATATCTTAGTTAATTAGTAATTTCTCAGCAAAAATAAAAAATATATATTTTTAAATATTTATCAAAATTTTATTATTTATGAAACATAATAAATATATCTTTTTAAATATACTGAACAATAATAATATAAACACACTTGATAAAATTTAATTGTAAATAATTAATAATTAATATTAATTAGTTAATAATTTGAAAATAATATTAATTAATAATTTAGAATTAACTAATAAATTGAAATTAATAATCAATATCAATTAATGTTTGTGTGTAAATGTGTATGTGTTATGCGACAAGAGGGAGAAAGAGTTTAAATTGAAAAAGGTGGAACCAAAATTTTAAAATATTACATTCTTAGTTCCTCTAGATAATTTAACGGAATCACTTAACATCGTTAGAGTTAAAGGACCAAGGACGTGTGAAAAGGGGATGCACAGTGTTATTTAGTGTAAACCACAGGGACCAATCATGTAATTTACTCTAAATATAGAGTTAATTTTAAACGACAATAGTGAAAATTTTCATTTATCTCGGGTTGAAATCTAAACAATGTCGAGAACCCTTGTAGCAATTGAGGTTAAGGGTTGTTTGTTTGCATCTAGATGATACCATTAAGAAGTACATCTGAATCGCGCAGAGGTACTGGGATGTTTGGCAAAAACAACTTAACCTCTGAACGTGTCGTGACGAAAGTCTCTGGACGATTTTTGACCAGGACATTGCAAAATGATTCAAAGATGACTTATTCCCAAAAATACCCTCTTTTATTTTCACCAGCGCCTCCCTCACACCTATGTATGATTTTCCCACGATAGAGCTACGATTTTCTCCCATGTCAAGGCTGTCCGCCGGCGATTCTCCGACCACGGTGCGACTCCTCCGCTACCTTCGTCCTCCACCCTTCTCTCCTCCAACGATTTCTGACTTCTCTCCTCCGAAGCCGACGTCGATTTCTCAAGTATGGTTTTCACGATTTCTTTTTGGTATATGCTTCTCAGGTACAACATCGATTTTTTATTTCTGTTTGGTACAACTTCTGTTTGGTAGACCATCGATCTTTGAAAGAAATCGATTTATGATTTCAGTTTGGTATGCCATTGATTTTTGATTATGAAACCATCGATTTCTGATTTCTCCAATATTTTGTTTTTAAAGATCGATTTCATATTTCTCCATTAAAAAAAGCATCTTTTTGAATATGTTATATGTTTATAGAAAGATTCATTGGATCTGTTATGTGTTTATAGAAAGCTTCATTGGATGATTGGATCTGTTATGTGTTTATAGAAAACACTTTTGGATCTATTATGTGATTTTCTTGAGCTTTATATTTTCTTGAGCATCATTGATTTTCTTGAGCTTTATATTTTCTTGAGCATCATTGATTTTCTTGAGCTTCATTGGATCTGTTATGTGTTTAAAGAAAGCATTTTGCTTTCTCCAAAATGGTAAAGAGCCATTGTTTTGTATTTTTGGGTGATTGCTATATGTTTGGTTAATTTTTGGGCTATATTTAACATCAATTTCTTGAGCTTTATTTGTATCTAGGTATGGAACTAGTTGGTGAATCTTTGAACCAAAAGAAACGTAAGATTAATTGGAAAAAGGATGGGTTGATCCAAACATGTAACACCCTCAAATCTGGAAAGAACGACTAATTAAAATAATTCATCAATACAATAAATAAGGAATAAGTTCTTCTTTTATAAATTCAAAACTCGAATTGTCTCAATAAGTATTCTAATTAAAACTTCGACAACGGATAGACCAAGTCTTATACAAAGACCTAAATATGGTCGGGAGTTACTAAACCCAAAGAGTCGCTATCTCTGAATGCAGAAAATGTCACCAATAGCCTCATCTTTATCGTGCCACTTCCTAGCACTCAAGACCACACGTGTCGCTAATACCAACCCCATCGAGAACCTGATGCACATGCCAACAAAGAAAAAAGATTAGGCTTAACGCCTAGTGAGCTCAAGAGTTTATAACATATTTATAATTAATTTGAAACCAAAAGATTTGTTTGATAAAAGATAATTCTCAAATGAAATAACTTTATTATAAAAACAACGTCTTTCCCAAATTCATTATTTCCATGATAAAAGTTTTAGACCAAAATGACATCAGAAATGAAACCTTTAAATGGAAATACTCATTTAACGTGATACCAAACCTCATACTCACACGATCATGAATAAGTTTATAAACGTAAGGATAAAATCATAGGTTTAACCATATTTATAAACCATTAACTCACGCTTATTCATAGGAGAAACGGTTTTGAGGGAATATGGGGGAGACTTGTTATTGCACTAACATCAAGCCGATTAGATCTATAGTCAGTGCGTAGGTAAGCTCAACCAGATTAGATCTTTTGCCTAGGGATGGCAACGGGCCGGGTTCGGGCCGGGGATTGGTCTCCCCGTCCCCGAAACCGATAAGAAAAACCGCCCCCGTCCCCGTCCCGATCCCCGTCGGGGGTCTTATTGGGGATCCCCGTCGGGTCCCCGCGGTTTCCCCGATCCCCGTTGGGGAACCCGTTAAGCAAAAAATCACCGTTACCCGTTGGTTATATCCGAACCCGAAACCGAACCCGAAACCGAACCCGAACCTTGACCCGGAATTGTCAGCTGCCGGCTAATTATCGCTGGAAACCTGACGTCGTCGAAGTTAAATGGGGATGGCCAGATGGGAATCGATTTGGGAACAGAGGGCGTCTTCTCACTCTTCTGTCGTTGAACTTGAAATTTTAGGCGGCCAAGACCAAGTGAAGAGGGTGAAGTCGTGAAGAACTAAAGCCGTAAATGGGTATTTGGGTTAACACTTAAAGTGGGCTTTTGGATCAAGTTCTTTTTTTTTTCTTAGCCTATGAATTATCTTTTAATAATTATTTATATTTATATAATATATAAAAATATAAAATATATATATATATATATACGTTATCGGGCCGGGCCGGGGCGGTGAGTAGTGTCCCCGTCCCTGTTCCCGTCCCCGATAAAATCCCCGATAATATCCCCGATCCCCTCCCCGTCCCCGTTAAGAGGTCCCCGAACCCGGCCCGAATTTTTCGGTTTTCGGTTTTCACCGTCGGTTTCGGGTTTTTTTTTGCCATCCCTACTTTTGCCTATGGGTAACGAGTTCAAACAAGCTCAACCCAATAAGATATATTACTTGTTCCATCCCCAAAACCGACTTATAAATCAAACAAGTTCAACCAGATTAGATCTTTACTTGTTTCATCCCCAAATAAAAACTGACCTTTATGCCTATGGATCCATTGCAATGCAGTCTAAATTACTTGACCTCAAAATGAATGACTAACGCACCCAAAGCATGTAATTTTATAAATAAATATGCCTTAAATACATATAACCCGAAAAGCTCAACATTTAAATCGGACAAATGCCCATGAGACTCATTTTAGTCAAAACCGAGCAAATGCTCTATAACTCAACACTTATGTAATTACTCAGAACATCAGTTGAGACGAACCATTTTCCAAATGAAATCATATTTATGTATTTCCAAAATGTCTCATAATGATATGACATGTATTTTTCAATGATTTATAAATCCAATATTCTAAAGATGCAATTAGAACCAAATGGTTTTCATTTAAAAGACAATGCACCCAAATAACTGACATTTATACTTTATGTGTCAAAATGTGTAAACCTCAAGTATAAGCCTCTTACATGATTTATTAATCCTTACTTACCCAAATACTCACACATTTGATAAATAACAAGTAAAACATGTTAATACTTCAAAAATGATGTTTTAGGCTAAATTTAGATTTACATCAAAAACTCCATTTGACAAAATGTCCAGATCTGCAATATTTCTTCGCTAGAATTCATCTCTAGTTCATAAACACTCTATGATATACCAAGAACAACTCCCTAATATCAGATCCATAAAACTCTTAGCTAAAATCTCAAATCAACCAAAACTCCCAAAACTCTAAAATGAAGAAAATACTTCTATATAAGTTCTAGAGAACTAAAAGTAAGGTTTTAACAAAAAATACGATCTAAAAGGATTCGATAATTTACAACTCTTAATTTGGAGAAAAACCCCAATATCGGGATTCATTAGGTGAGGACTTCAGATCCACAACTTCCATCCTTAAACCTTCATCTAGATCATAAGCAAGCCCAACATACACCAAAATCAAAACCCAAATCCAAAACATAGAACCAAACCCTAGATATGGTGTAAAAACCCTTGAATCTCACCTTTCGACATATGGGAACCACATCTATTTGAGGAATCTCGAATCCTCCTTGCTTCCTTGTTTAATAACTCTGAAATACGAAACTGTAGCAACTTGAATCGCTCAAAACAGAGTTGTGGTGAAGAAGTTATGCCCAAATGAAGATTTCTCCCATTTTTCGGTCTTTTTGTGCAGGTCAGGAAGTCACGCGGGTATTCACGCGACTAGGTCGCGTGAAAGGTCCCCCGGACCCTCTAGAACACCTAAACAGAAGGTGACGCGGCTTGGGAGGCGGCCTGGTCGCGTGCCAGGTCCCGGGAGTCATTTCTCGCTCCTTTTTCGTCGTTTTCGCGTTATTCGACCCCGACTGGACTTTCCAACATGATTTCAATATGGACCTCCCCATATTTTATTGACTTAATTAACCTTAAATGAATAATTCATCATACTAAAGGTTCCGAAATTGCGGGTGTTACAAAACATTTCTCGAAGCTTGTGTATATGAGATTCTCTAGGTTCATAATTGGTTCACCATGTCTCCACTCAAACACCATGTATACAAGATGTACATACAAGGTGTTCACAGTTGAGGCATAAGAGAGGAAAGAGAAATGTTAAATCCCTAAATACCCTTAGATTTTGCACGTGCAAGTTTTCACGTGACCTTGGTCTCGTTGATCAGTCATACACGTCCTTCTAGATGTGTTGCATCAAATGTAATTTTAACATGTGATTTTACCTTAGAATCACATCTGATCTATCCCTTATCGATTTACTTGTAAGTTGATTGACTCCTCCCACGATCCTCCCCTCTTCTATGTGTGTGTGTGAGAGTGTGTATATGTTTGTATACACACATATATCCCATTTTAGAACAATTTTAGCAAGAGATTTCAAATATCTTAACATTGTATCAAAGTCGGGATCTACCATATCTAGGGACCTCATACACTATAATTGTGATTGGTGATCTTGTGAAAATATGGTTGAAACAAAAGGACCACCCTCGTTAAAAGTCCTAACTTTGCGAGCCCTTGCCATACACAATCCCTAGATTGTTATTTAATTTAAATATTAAATTTTTTATTTATATAAAATGCCAAAAGACTTTTCAAACTTCAAGCATGAAAGATGAGAGAGGAAAGATATGTTAAATTCCTAAATAACCCTTTGAGCATCTTCAACAGCTTTCTCAGGGAAAAATGAAGAAAATGAGGATTTTCAATCAATATTGTGTTCCAATAGCTTCTTCAAAACTATCTTCAAAATGGTGAAAGTATGTGAGAGAATAGTTTTTTCCTGCAACTAAGGAGATCACTCCAAAAATGATTACTAAATTAAAGCACCAATAGGAAAACTTGAAAATAAATTTTTGAAAAGAGAAATAATATTTTCACAAGATCACCAATAAATTCTCTAAATATAACTTTTTTTTTGAATTCTCTAAAATGAAAATTTTATTGGAGATAAATATAATTTTTTTTTTAAGATTTTAAGTTTTGATTCTCAATTTTAATTTTTTTTTAAAGAATTTATATATGCTCTGATTGTTTTTTAACTTAAATATTAAAAAATTTATTTATATAGAATTGCAAAAAAAAATCCTTTGTTTATTAATAACCATTGATTCACTTATGATTATCAGAAATTGCAAGATCCTTAACTATTATATAAATACAACAACTAATATCTGGTTAATTAAAGTAATAGAATAATACACCATTTAAATATGAAATTGAAATTTATATTAAATATTACAGGAAAAAAAAAACTAAATGTTGTAAATAGAAAAAAGATATTTGATTCTCCAATAAGGATCCTTGTATAATGTCTCTATATGATCTCTGGTGATGACATAAATAGAAATAGAAAGTGTATCAGAATATATATTTTTTTGGGGGTAAAAAACGAATAAAAATCGTCTGTTCCACTATTCACTTTGCCATACCTATCCACCAATCAAAAAATGACACGTCCATTTTAATTTAAATATTTGATATATAACTTAATTCTCTTTCTCCTACGTACACGCGCTGAATATATGGATATATAGTAAATTACGATTTTAGTCCCTGTGGTTTATAAAATATTTCTATTTTCATCCCTATATTTTATCAAACCTTTATTTATGTGTTTAGTTTTTATTTTACAATTTATACTTTTATAACCTTTAATTTATTATTTATATTTCTTTACCTTTTTCATTTTATATTTTTCCTACATAAAATTAATCAATAATTTTTAACTAAAAATACACATTTAGTTCTATAAATTACACTATTACACATTGGATTTTAGGATAAGAAAAAAATATTTTCATCATTAAAATTACTGTTTTGAAATTTTATTTTAAAAGATTGAGGGACCTAACTTGTAATGAAATTGAAACCACGATGATAATATATATAATTGATTCTTTTGAGGGACCCAATCCATTAATCTTGATATAACCACGATGACCAAATATGTAATTTACTCTATATTTTAATAACATATTTAAAAAACAATTAAAATATAAACATAATTTTATACTATAATTAGAAAAGATAAAAAATTATACAAATATTAATCCTATTAAAAAAATAACACTAAATAATAAACAATAACTTCCTACTTTTTAAAGATAAACCACGTGGAAATTTTTCGAGATTTTTAAAATGTTTCAAAGTGACGAAAAGTGTCGCGAAATTACCACGGTGAAACCTCGAGAGACTTTTCCCTTGTTTTCTGTGAGTCTGATATTAAGCAACATTTGAAATTTATTATGGATATTATGATATGCAGAAAAAGTTTAATAACCTTGTTAGTCTTTGAAAGATTGTTAGACGTATGCAGAATTTAGGTAAATTTAAAAGTCTTCCTTATTTTAATTTTTTGTAAAACAAGTGTAAGAATCGATCCATATGGTTTCGTTTACATATAAAACAATTTGACATATATTTTTTTAAACATCGAAAAAGAGTTTTTATAAATTTACAATTTATAAGTTAATTTTAATCTATATATTTGAAAGTATTTAGAAAATTATTTAAATATAGTAATATAACAAAATAATTATATATTTTGTTTGTTTTGTGGAGGATTAATTAAATATATTTACTCTTTTAAAATAAAACCTCAAACCAGTAATTTTGATGGTGAAAATATTTTTTCTTTATTATAAAATAAAGATGTGTAATGGTGTAATTTGTAAAATTGAATGTGTATTTTTAGTTAAAAATTATTGATTAATTTTATGTAGTAAAAATATAAAATGAAAAAGGTAAAGAAATATAAATAATAAATTAAAAGTTATATAAGTATAAATTGTAAAAATAGAAATTAAACAAATTAATAAAAGTTTAATAAAATATAAGGATGAAAATAGAAATATTTTATAAATCACAGGGACTAAAATCGTAATTTACCATATATCCATATATTCAGCGCGTGTACATAGGAGAGAGAGAATTAAGTTGTATATTAAATATTTAAATTAAAATAGACGTGTCATTTTTTGATTGGTGGATAGATGTGGCACAGTAAATAGTGGAAGATTTTTATTCGTAAAAAACACACCCATGTGATTTTCACTATTTAATGTTTTTGGCAAAAGATTTCAATTATCAAATAAATACTAGTAAAATTATAATAAAACGAAATTACAACCTACATCATAAAAATATATATGTTTATTGCCGACTTATTGGCATTTTCAACGATTAAGAAAAGTAATTTGATTAATACAAAGTGACAAGTCTTAATTTGCTTCTTTTGTTTGTGTTTTATCAAGAAAAATGGTAAAAACATGTTAATATGAAGATGTGTTAAATAATTTGTATGCATTTTCTATATCGCATATAGGTAGTAATCAAGAATTTGTTCGAGGTCCGAGGTCCGTCTTCCACTTCAATTGGTAGGATTTTTGTCTGTGGGTGTACTTTTAAAGTGTATAAAGGTTTATAAAGTCTTAGGAGCCGTTTACCAGATCTTACCCAGGTAAGTGCTTACCAGCAAAATTCAACATTATCACTTACTTACCGGGTAAAATTTTAGTCCATAAAAAGGGCATCGTATGCAACAATTAAGCACTTACCATGGTAAGATTCGTCGCAATCACTTACCCGGGTAAGACTTTTGGTCATTGTTTTCCTTGTTTTCGCTCTTACCAAGTAAGATTTTTGGTACTTGTTATATTCCTCCAATAAGGTAATATGACTTGGTAAGCACTTACCCGGGTGAGCGTTTGGTACTTGGATGTATTGATGATAAACTCATAGTAACTACTATATGAAATGTCTTTCTAACTGAATTCCATTGTTTTGACTTTTAAAGGGTTTTTTAAGTTTTTTAGGTGATTTCGAAAGATTTTTTTCCAGTTTTTTAGTTAAACTCGAGAGATTTGCCCCCCTTTTTTTGGATGATTTGGGGATTTTTTTTGGTTGATATATCTTGTATTTTCTAATATCCAGAGACACCTATCAAAGTTTACCGTATGCAAATTTCATACTTTAAAAATTCTACCTACCAAAAAAGGTTGAGCCTGATGGACCCTTGTTGTTAATACCAAGGTTCTAAAAAACGCGTTATGGTGGCGTTATGGCGCGCCATAAAGTCGAGGCATGGCCCCGCCGCCACGTTAAAGCCCGTGGCACGACTCTGAGGCGTAGCTTGCAGTAAGACGCGTTATGGTGTGTTATGACAGGTTATAAGGCGTGTTATGGGGCGTTATAAGGCGTGATTTTGGTTTTTTTTCCTTTTTTTTGTAAACTTTGTATATTTGATATAAAATTATGAATGCATGTTTCTTCCTTTGTTTGTAGTTTTATATGAATTTAGTTTGTTTAATCATTATTGTTCATTACACTGATTTACATAGACATATGTATATATAATATATATAAAGATTTGCCGCCTTAAGTCACGCCTTGAAAAACGCCATGTCCTCGTCGTAACTCGTAAGGCTTGAGGCTTGACCTCGCCGCCACGCCACGCCTCACGCCATTTAGAACCTTGGTTAATACCAACCCATGAGAAAAACTGCTCAAGAATAATTATTGTATGCTTTTGGTCCTTGCAGATAGTCGTATGTGACCTGCCACATGATCCAAGTCACAGGCGGGGTCGCACGTCGCCAAAACTTCTCCAAGTCGAGTAAAAGTTAAAATTTTGCGTGCAAATAATAACTTTAATACAGTGACATGCAACTTTGGATGCGACCCATGTCACTCCTCACCTCATGTGTGGGAGATATCGGGTTATGCAACCTGGTTCAACCAAGTTACGTGGACTTGCTGTTCGAATAGGATTTTAGTCCTTTTTGTTCCTAAAATTAACAAAAACAAAATGAGAGTTGACGGATATATACAAGGCATAAACTAATATAAAATAATATTTTTTTAACTAAACATATATGTATAAACGCGTGGTTATCACCGTTACCTATTTACATGACATATATACTTTGATAATCTTATTAAATTTGAAAATTCAAAAACATAAACCCAAATTTCTATAAAATATTCATCATAAACATAAACCCAAATTTGATAATATTATCATTATATGTGAAAAATATTCATTAATTAAAAGGTCATGATTTTAGAGAAGACATGTTAAAATTTAACAGTAAATCATCTTAAGATACATGTATTTTTAATTAAATAAGATATAACAAGAAAAACGAAGATTTGATTTCTTTTGATTAGTATTCTATGTTTTCCCCAACAATAAAATACTAGATTAAAAACCATATCTTTTTTAATGAAATTTTTATGAAATCTTTCATAATTTAAATTATCTAAAAAATTTATTTAATATATTAATTCTTTAACAAAAAGACAAAAACGTGTTATTTTAAAATATTTGTTGACTTTTATGTTTTTTTTTATATTAATTCATTTTCATAAAACTTTGTTATTATTTTTCTTAGCGTAAACTACAAGTTTGTTCATTGTGGTCTGTGAAAATTAATATTTTATGTCTCTATAGTTCTAAAATTACAAGATGGTAATCTTGATTTAAAAGAAAAACTAGATTTAGTCTTTTTCTTTAAGAATCGTTAAAAAAAATTGTTTAATGAAAGACAATTTTGTACTTTTAGTTTTTTTGTCTTTATTCAATCAAAACTAACAGGGACCAAAATTATATGATTGTTTTTATTGGGTAAAATACAAAAAAAAAATCAATAAAAAAATGAACATGCCCATTATTTAACGAAAATGTAGAGAGATTATCAAATCCCATATGCGCGTTCGTTGTCCAGTTTGAACGGCTTAACCCTCCAAACCACAAATCTTACTGCAATGGCGGTTTAGTAAAATTTTCAAACCGAACGGTTTGATAGCAAGTGCCTGAAAAGGTTAAATCAGACGATAAAAATGTGGTATGGTCTATTAGGTTTAGGCGGTTTTGACCTCCTATTGGCTTTAAACTTACAAAAACATAACATATATATTCAAAATGAAACTTTTACCAATATAGCATTATTAAAATAGGATAACAAATTATAAAATACGTCTATCTCTATAACTAAAAAACATGGAGAAAGTTGAAAAAATATTATACAAATCAATTAACAAGTAGTTAAAGTTTGGACAAATATTGAGTAAGTCAAGGACGATTTGGAATTTTAGATTTGATTTTTGACAGAGTTCGAAATTTTACCAATTTAGATGACACGGTTAATAGAAAAATGAAAACTAAAAAACAATGTTTTGGACAGTTTTTTTTAATTGTGTCATAAAGTTGAACCGGTAACATAAAACTAGATATAATTAATATGTGTATTTTTAGCGGTCAATTTGGTCAAGACCGTTCAAAAAAACATTCAAACAGTAGACTAAAACATGACCAGACTGAATGTTTGGCTATTTTTCGGACCAGATCGAACCATCAGACTGCTCAAACCCCTAAAAACGATCCGACTTGGTTTGACGGGTCCCACAATTTTTTACAAACTACTGTAATCATAACGTAATAATTGAAATTATGGGAACGAAAAGTGTTACTTTTAACAAATCACAAGGATCAATTTGTAGCTTACTCTTTTTCTTATTTTAAAGAGAAGTATGCCAAACCATTTCTTGTGCAAGTGTCCATGCATTTAAGTAATGACATGTGGGAGGAAGGATCACCTGCAACTATTAATAAATCTTTTTGTATTAAAAAATAATATAGCTTTTTTATGTAAATAATGATGCATTTTCTTTTTTAACAAAAATTATAATTGATTTTCAACCACCAATATTATTTTTTTTACATTAAAGTAAATAATTGAAATATTTTCTTACCTTAAATTTATTAACAAAAGGATAACGTAACTAATATGATTTATAACCAGGGCTGGAACACAAGCCTTCTAATTAACGGGGTCGAACTCAACAAAACATCTATATTGATAAGTTTAACTCATTATAAAAAAATTGTATGTCAGGAGAATAAAACCTATAACCACATATACAAGGGCCATGTACACATAACCACCTAAGCTAAGCAGAAGTTATTGATAATATATCTAATATCTAGCATTTAAGGGATAAGACGCAGGGGTCATGGCTCCCTTAGGCCCCTATTGTGTTCCGCCTCTGTTTATAACAACAAACTGATACAAAATTCTATGTTTTCATTAAAAAGAATTTTTGTAAAAACGTGTTTTACGTAAAATATAAGAGCATCTCTAACAGCATGTTAAAATTAAAAAAAATGAGTTTTTTTTAAAGTGCTCCAACAACATTATTATCTTGTTTGCTATTTTAGAAATTTAGAAGGAAATCTCTAAATATAGAGAAATCTCTAAAAAAATTAACTAGGAGAGAGAAATATTATTTTAATATATACAAAAAATCAATATTATTGAAGTTAAATGTATATAAGATATAAATAATATTTTATTAAATATATTGAATATTTTAATAATATAAGTAACGATGAATTTTTTTGAAATAAAAAATCTATTGAAGTTAGAAGAAAATGTTTTTATAGAATTTAATTTTCCATTCTTTATTTAAAAAATTATAAAAAATCCGTTAAAAATGCTTCAATATATTCGTTGAAAATGGTTCAAGTTTATTGCATTCAATGCTAAATAGCTAAAGACATACTTTTTAGATATAAAGGTAGAATGTTTCTTTTGAGAATATATGTAATTATTAAATTCTTAAGGAAAACCTTTTTTCAAAGTGAGATATGTCCGAACATATATACATAAATGTGTCTTTTATATTTAAACGGAATCAATACTTTTTTAGAAACATCATTAACTTAGTTGAGACTTTGATTTGATACCATTCATGTACTTTATTTTTGTTTTTTGAGTGAGTTGTAACCAATTTTTATTCTCCTAATGTATCTTTAACAACTATTTAAAATAAAAAGAAAAAAAAAAGTTTTTAGCTATTTTAGTACTGCAATAGCTATAGTATATTTTATGTTAAAATATAGAAATAAAAGGAAATAGAAAAAAAATCTCTAAATTTAGACAATCTGTAAATGAAGAGAGAAATATTATTTTAATAGTTTTTCACTAATTGTTTGAAAGTTTGTTTAAAAAATTTGTTGGTATATTAAATATATTGAATATTTTAAATAATATAATTATAATAGAATTGCTAAAATAGAGTAACTGTTGGATATATTTTTAGATATTTTGACTTTTGATATGCTGATTTAGAGAAATTTTAGCATAACTGTTGGAGATACTCTAAACTTTATAATTTTCAGGTAATGAGTTGACTATCCAACAAACTCAAGGACTATAAGAGAAATTCTTCTAAACTAAACATTTGTGTTCAGATTTGGAGTATGCATAACTTTTCTCGATATTTTAAAAAACTCGCCGTGATAATCATCATGGTGCATCGAGGTTTAAGCCTTGTGTTTGACACTACATTTTGTTTGTTGCACGTCATGACCAATCTATTGTTTTTGTAACACCATATTTGATTTTTCTTACTCTTAGTGTCTTATTTTTGTTTTTAACATATAACATAATTTAATATCATTAACTCATTGAGTAATAGGAGAAAACAAAAGTTTGTATATGGATAATGTTAGTCCCAAAGGAATCTACAAGAATGTATAAGTATAGAAACATTTTGTAGAAGGAAGGTGTGTGTGTGGGGGGGGGGGGGATGAATACAAACGCAACTTTTAGGGTTTTTAATGAGTTTTTATAAATAAACAAATTTACAAGTTGTAAGCGGAATAAGAACAAGTATTACACCTATTCTATTACAACTTTAAAAATCATTAAGTATTTTGATGCACAAGGAAAGATGAAAATAAGATCAGAGGTTTGAAGGAGAGATAAACATGCATGAAGATGAAGATGGAGGTCTTCATCTATTTATACATGTTGCATTTATTGCAGCTCAGAAGGTACATGCCACGTGTCAAGTTTCTATAGGAGACTTGTCCTTTGTTGATAAAGCACCTAAGCTTTCAGCCGAATATGAACAGTAGCCTGATTAGAGTTGGTAAACACGTGGAGTGATAATAAAGTATGGGGGTTTGAAATTTGTGTATTGAGGATAAGATCAACTTTGATCTTGCTGAGTAGGCTTCATATTGATCGTTGACACTGAGGCTTCAAGGATGAGTTCTTTAGGTATCACTAAGGCATACGCAAGATTTCACACATCTGTTAAATGAACGTTGCTATCACCGAACCGCTTCAGATCACGAGTTATTCATTTCTTTTTACAGATAGGTCTTCTACTATTTCTAAATGTTGTTTGGTGTGAGGGTTGTTCTTCAGATCTTCTAAGTTCAGATAGTGTTCCTGACTTTCAGTGATCATTGAGTGCAATCAGTGTATGCTATCGCTGAATCTGAATCTGAACAGTAACCTAAACTTGGATTTTCACTACGTATAAAGAAGAATCATATTCAAATCACTGAAAAGAGTTTGGATCAACATAAAATATTATTTATATATATATATATATATATATATGATATCCAAATTTGTCGCCATAAAACATGCTTTGAAAAATGTCATGGCTCGTCGTGCCTTTTAAGACTTAAGACTTGATCTTGCCGCCACGCAACGCTTCACAATATTTATAATTTTGACTTTTCTTTAACAAAAGATGATGTAAATAAATGAAGTTATACAAAATTTGGTGTTTTAATATTCATTACCCCAAAATGATGCAAAATATTATGTTTTTTCAAAAAAATGTGTAGAAAATGTGTCTTGTTTATAGTAATGAGCCAGAGACAAACTAATGGGGCCTCTTGATCCAGTCAAAAGTTTAAAGAGTTAAAATTTACCTTAAAAAGTTATTTACCCTTTATAAATGACTTGGTTTCATGGTTAAATAACTTATTTCACTGCTAAATAGAAGTTTTTTTTTTTTATCTATCGACCTTTTCTTTGAATTCTTTTGGTGATCTGTTGGTATTTTCTCGAAATAAATTGGATCCATTTAAACCATTTGTATTTTCTGGATGATCCATTGGTAATCACCAATTTCCTTGATTGATTATTGTCGGTAAAGGTTATTTGTTTTATAGTGTTTAACTTTCACAAGAGTACACATTTGATTTTTTCTATCAAAACCAAAATAACAAATTCATCTTAATATCCTGTAAATTATCATCTTAGTATCTAGTTTTTCTTTATTGTTTTATTAGATCAATATCAATATCTTCTTATTTTAACTTTAATATAAATTGGTTTATTATATGTTAATTGTTTTATATGTTCAAAGCCTCAAACCAATTATCTAAAGATAGAATATATAAATATATGGTATAATTTGTTTTTCTATTTATCCGAAATAGTACAAAATTAATTCAAACTGAATTGTTTAACATGAAAACCAAATATCTCAACACCATTTTGACCGGACTAGGTTATTCGGTTTCAGAAATTTCTTTTACATTTCTAAGTCTGACCCCAACCACCTACTAGATTCGCCATTCTTGTGTAAAATGTAGTGTTCCTTGGAAATGGTCCAAGTTGATTGCATTTTATGCTAAAATTACATGGTAAGTCTAAGAGTTTGGACCTTTCCTTTGGAATAGGTGTACTAGTTGAAATCCTGACAAACGTTTGTTCCTTGAGCTGTAGGAGATGGCGTGTCGCATTATCCAAATTTCGAGTAGGCAGAAGGTGTGTCTTCCATAAGATTTTACATCGTAGATTTGCACACAAAATACCGATAGCAATGATCATGAGGTACATGTTTAAACTAATTGTATCAGTTTTTATTTATTTATTACTATGTTGTTATAAATGTAAACATTATGTCTACAATATTAAAACAATTCATCCCTAATTGTTGATCCATTTTGTTATTCTTTTATAGGGCATTGTCTTTGCAATTGACAAAACACATAATAGCATCGTGTTCGTATCATTACCATAAAGTCGAGTTTATAGATGCTATATATATATATACATCTTAATAGACAGATCTATAATAACTTTATTGGACGAAACAATAAAGTTTTACTTTTAAAAATGTTAGAATAAGTTTATCAGACTTTTTTGAGTGTTTTAATAAGTCTTTGAATCATTTTCAAAATAAATTGTCGTATTAGTTATTTTATAAGATATTTTTTAGAAGAGTCCTATAAACACATATTTTTATATGTAAGATATTTTTTTTTGAAAATACTAACTCTTTAAAATAATTAATACCACACTTTATTTTAAAAATGTTTTAAAAACCTGTTAAAACATCCAAAAATGTCATATAAACCAATTATAACACTGTTAGATATCTCGACAAAAGAGGCATTGATATTTGATATTACACCCACTTCTTGGAACAAATTAGTACCCATCAAGGTCAATGTGTTTGTGCGGCGAATGAGGATGAATAAAATTCCCACAAGAGACAAGCTCGACAAAAGAGACATTGATGTACAATCCTTACTTTGTCCACTTTGCGACAGAGATGGAGAATCAGAGAATCATTTATTTTTTAAATACAACTTGGCACGAGACATATGGAGGAATTTAGGTCATTGGTGGAACGTTGATATCCCTTGCTTTAATAGTTTTCTTGACTGGAAGAGATGGATTGATGCAACTCGTGTGACGAAAAGAGAGACAAATTGTTTGGAGACGGTGGTTTACACGACATTATAGTCTATATGGTCTTTCAAAAAAAAAATGGTGTTTATGTTCTTGGTGAAGAAGATGAGTATTCAAAGAAAAATAATTATATCTAATTAAAAATTCCTAAAATAAATGAAATAAAGTAAGACGACGATAATGCCCTTGAGCTTAACGGAGAAATCAGACGGCCCTCAGCTCGAGGGACCAATTCTGTACCAAAATGCATACCTGGATGGTTTTCTTGTAATTTTTGAAGTTAAATGACCAGTTTCATAATAATTGACAAACCTCAGGGACCAAAACTGTAATTTACTCTATTTTTTTTGAAGAAATTAAAAAAAGGTGAATTTTAGAGTAGATTACATTTTTGGTCCCTATAGTATGTTGAAAGACCGATTAGTTCTTTCTAACAGTTGCTAACTAATTAGAGTCCGTGGCGAGTCTCTGGCGAGTCATGACTGGCTTGAGACTAGCTTTAGCGGCTGTTTGAAATTTTCAGTTTCTCGTTAAGTCCGGTTTAGGGTTGTAGCTTGGGTTGTTGTTTGAGGGGTTTGTAAATGAGTCTTTTGGGGTTACTTTAGGGTTGTATACTCATAGTTTGGTAACCTCAATTCAGGTGTTCGATTGGTGAATTTAGGCTTTCGGTTTGAGAGTATTGACCGCTAAGCTTAGGACAAGGTGTGTCCATTTCAGGTGAGTTCCCTATCACTTAAAATGCAATGTGGAATGTTTTTAAATGCCTAATTCTTGATCATGGTTCTATTTAAATATTTCTTTTATATGCAAAATGCCATGATCACTTTTATAAGCTTTGGGTTCGGTATGCGCATTACCTGTTTTAATTGTGGTTCAACTGGCAAGTTCATTTATAAATCCTATCTAGGTGTGGTTAAAATCCTACGTATAGGTGTCATTAAAATCCTACATATAGGTGTTGTTAAAATCCTATGTCTAGGTGTGTTTTTGTCTTGCCATGTTTCTCCACTACATAAATCACTCTCATATGAGAATGTGATTATCTGTTCGTAAACCATTGCATGATTTTAACTGATTTTGAGCTATGGAACTGTTTACCGTTTTTATGGGGAATTCACTAGACCTTATGGTCTAACCCACGTTTTCAAAACAAATCTTTTTCAGACAGGTATTATCGTGGAAATGAGAACTCAAAGGAAGGTAAATGTGTGAGCTCGAAATGAAGTAGTTTAGACTTAACTTCCTCGTTTTAGTAGTAAAGATTCTCAGCCATGGTTGTAACTTCTTTTATTCCGCTGTGTATTTTTTTAGCGATAAGTTTAGTTTTTACTCTTTGTTGGAAATTGTAAATAGCCGTTTTGACTTTGATTTATAAAACAGGATATTTGAGATTTTGGGTCGTTACAGTACTTATTCAAATTTATTTTTTCTATGTTTCGGCTGCGATCCAATCTTTTAAAACATAAACATTTAACAACACTTTATGATCAAAGATTTTAGCCCTAACCTTATGAGCATCTCCAACAAATTCCCTATAATTTCTCCAAAATGGAGAATCAAAAGACAAAATCTTCAAAAAAAATTTACATTCATCTCCAACAAATTCCATATAGTTTCTCCAAAATAATATTAAAATATTGCATCATCTATTAAAATATTTACTCTCTCTTTAAATATTTATTTTTCAAAGCTTTCTATTGGTCATTTCATTTGGTAATCGTTTTTCGAGTGAACTCCATGTTTAGAGAAAAACTCACTCTCTCTCTCCTACTTTCTCCATTTTGGAGATGATTATGAGGAATCTATTGGAGCAAAATACTTGCTCAAAATCACCATTTTCTCCATTTTCCCCATTTTAGGGAAACTATTGGAGATGTTTTTTTTTGAAAGGGTATACTAGACATTTGTCTAGACTAATCCCTCACAATTTTAAGGCTAAAGCATGCAGCCCTGAGATAATTCTCCAGTGACCACGAGTTGTCTACGTCTGCGTTCGAACCCGGGGTAGATGGGTTATTTAGCCTCATCCCCACAAGTCTTAACCAGTACGCCACAAACCTTGTGGTTTAGCTATTGGAGATGCTCTAAGATTAACACAAAAGTCGTTGTATTTTCCAACTTTCTTAAACTAAATAAGACAAGGTATTACAAATAGTGTAGAAATGACTTTACCTACTTGGTCAACAATAAGGTTTGACTTTACCTACAATACACTTTACTCGGCATTCATATTTAAATCGTTGTATGCATTTTACGTCTTCGGTTTCATTTTATCGATTCGTCCTCTTTTATATTCTCGTTTGCATGAACCAGGCCATAATTCAAACATGAACTTTGTTCATGAAATTGAACATTCTCTGTACTTAGATGTGTAATAATACTAATCCTTATACGATTAACTTTTAGGTAGGGGTGGCAGAAAGTGACCCAATCCGTCAACCCAACCCGAATTCAACCCATTAGTAGCAGGTTGGGTTGAGATTTTCAACCCGTTTAACTTTAATGGGTTAACCCGTCTAACCCATTTAATAAATGAGTTGCGTTGGGTTGAAGTTTTTGACCTATTTTCAACCCATTTACAACCTGTTTATAACGCATTTGTAACCGTTTTCAACCCATTAGTAACCTATTTACAACCCATTAATAACATGATTTTAACCCACTCAATATATTTTATTTTACTTTTAAAATATAATTTTTAAATTTACATATTTTTTACTTTCATTCTTTCAACAGTAAGTTACTAAGTTTGCTAAATTTTACATTTTGTTTGCTATTTGTTTCGTATTGTAATATTCTTTACAAAATTACATGTTGTTTGCTAATTGTTTAATAACTATCAATGTTTCAATGGTAAGTTACTAAGTTGAATATATTGTTTTATTTTATGCATTGTAAATTTAAATGGGTCAACACAGGTTGAATCCATTTATTTAACAAGTTGGGTTGAAATTTTGTAAACAGGTCGAACCGAGGTTGAACCCATTTAAGTTTGCAGGTTGGGTGGGTTGAAAATCTCAACCCATTTAATTAGATGGGTTGGGTTGGATTGAAATTTTCGACTTGTTTAATAAATGGGTTGAACCCGAACTCAACCCAGGTCGACTCATTGCCATCCCAACTTTTAGGCATACTTTGATAGTAAACTAGAGTTGTACTTGCATAATATAACAATAGGGCAATAATCAAATAAAAACCACAAAAAAGTTATAAAATTATGAAAACCGATATGAAAATAATTTTTTACATGATTTTTTTTCATAATTTAAGATGGCGTTTCACATATGTTTGAGTTCACCTTATAAAATAATTACATGTGAAAAAAAATTGAATTCACCCGGTGAATCGAAAAATATGCGTAAAAAATATTCGTACGGTGAAACAAACACATGTGAAGATTTCACGTTATGAAACAAATATATGTGAAATAATATTTTAAATCCTAGCATTTGATGAAAATAGATCATAAAAAAAGTTTATTTTTATATCAATTTTTATGAATTTTTAATATTTTTATGGTTTTTATTTGATTATTCCTATAACAATATACATATATATTTTAATGTTTCATTCATTTTTTTTATCTCTGTAGATTTTATAATATGGGGTTTGTGGTCTCGAGAAAGTGAAAATGTTTTCGGTTGTTATGAAGCTGGATTGAAATTTATTTAAATTAAAAATAAAAATGTAATTTATTTTAATTTTAATATTATAAAAATAATGATTAAGTAATTTTGTTTTAAATCTTTTATATTTAAAATGAGATATTTATTTTGTATTTGAATATGATTATGATTATCAGTTAATTTACTTATATAAATTTGACATACAACTTTAAAAAGTTGTATTTATATACAATTTATATGTAATTTTAGATTTTGAGTAATATATATCATTAAACACTACTTGATGCATAAAAATGATTTTTTAAAACTTTACATCAAAATTTAGTCAATTTTTTCTCCCTTGATACAAGATGATTTAGCCAATTTTTTCTCCATGATTTAACAAAACAAGACTCAGAATGAATATTTTATCAATTTCTCCATACTAAAAATGTGGAATTTTAAAGCAACCCATAGCATATATTTACACGTTTTTAAGCGTGTGAATATGTTCAAAATAATTTAAATCAATTGATTTGTTGCAGTCAAATTTGAATCCTATAAATGAAAACAATAATCAAATATATGTGGATCCAATATTCAAAATAATTCATGATGTGTCAAGTCTTGATAAGGTTCATCTTATATTTTTACTACCTTATGGGCATAGACAAGTTAGTCTCTGCCTAAAAGAATTCATAAAATGCTTCTGTTATATTAAAGGTGCTTCCAACAAATTCTTCATTTAACTATCAGTAAAAGTTTTGGTGCTTGTGGTATACATTCGACTATGAACAACGTTCCTAGCCTTCATATAGTACAGTAATAGTCATTGTGGTTTGCATTTTACTTTGAAAATGTTCTCTGACACTAACACCTTTAGTCGAAACGTGGTTAAATAAGGAGGGCATTTTCATCCTTTTGCTTGTTCCCCCCCCCCCCCCCCATTTTGTAAGAAGAAATAAAAAATAAAATATTATAACAGTATAATAATATATCTATATATATAATCTTTGGAGTTTTTTTTTTTGAAGAACTTGACAATTTGTAAGAACTATATGGTTCATTTTAAATCATTAAATTATATTAAATTTGTAAGTTAGTAATTTTGGTAATTTTGAATTATAAAATTAAATAAAGCAGGCCGTTGTGGGTATTTTAAAATTAACCTCTCTCCTCATATTAAGAATATTATTCCAAAAAATTAAAACTAAACCTAGCAAGTAGTATAACATATTGTGAACACCAAATATCATAACACATCATAAACACCAAGTAACCTAACAAAACTACATCTAAACGATTAAATCTACCACTTGTGAACATAATTAACATATTATGAACATATCATGAATCTACAAAAATCGGTACGTGAATAAAATTAGTAATCAAATTTAAATACTAGTCAAACACCTTCGGTAAAAATAAAACCAAAAACTTATAGTATTACAATGTAAACTACTATCAAATATGTTATTTCAACTAACCTGTGTGACCATGTGTTTATATTACACATTATGAACACAATGTGTACAACATCAATAACAAAACTCCAACTCATTTTCACATATCTTTTAAAATTGAGCATAATTTTTCAAATGGATTTTGAGGGAATAATATGTAGGCCTTTTAAACTTTTTCAAATGGAAACTTAGAGAGTTATATAAGGAAAAATAAATATATTGATTTATCAATTGGCATAAGTATAATGAGTTATATAATTATTCCTTTATGCTTATTTAATAAATAAAATTAATTAAATCAAATAAGTGTATAATAATGAATCTTACAGATCTCATAATTGTAAGAGTTTTTAAATGATTAAGTTTCTATAATCATTTATTTATATTAAATATCATATGTATATACATACATGCATATATAATAGACCATCTTTATTAGCATCTCTATAATGGAGAAAATGAGAAAATAGAGATTTTAAATGAAAGTTAGGCTCCAACAGTATCTCTATAAGTTTCTTCAAAATGAATAAAGTATGAAAGATGGTGATTTTTTCTTCATATTTGGAGATCACTCCAAAAATGATTACCAAGTAATAGAAATTAATATTTTATTCATGATCCACTTTCCCACCCAAAAAATTAGCTAAAAATTACCATTTTATAAAAACTTTATTAAAATTATAATTTTATAAATATCTATACTATATTATAAAGCATTTGGCCAAAAACTCTTAAAAACAATCTTTTAAGCCTTAGGTACCGCTATTTAATGCTAATTACTTAATTTTCAAGATTACAAGTAATTGTGCGTAAGTACAACTTATTAAATCTTTATTTTTGAATTCGTGTAACTAACTGCGGATAACTATCATCCAAAATACAGGATAAACATTTAATTTTAAATAAAAAAATCTAAAGTATAATTAAGATAATCATTGAGTTCTAACAGAAAATTTAATTATTATCATTATAAAAGGTTATATTATTAAACCAAAAATAGATTATTTTGTTATTAAACATAATTATATTATGATAAAAAATTGAATTAAAAAAATTACATAAAAATAGAGAACTTTTAAATGAAAATTAAAATCGTTTTCTCAAAACCACATAAAATCATTAAATATCGACAGGGACAAAAATTAAAATAAAACTTAAAATCAAGATGTATCTCGCTGCATTGCGCGAGTACCCTTCTAGTTTATTAAAAATCACAATTTTATATAAAGTATTGTAAACCTTATTATTTTATGAAAAAATCGTTAAAAATTATCATTTATAAAAAATATGTTTAAAAGTTATCATTTTATAAAAAATTTGTTGAAAATAATATAAATATGTTTAAAAGTTATTATTTTATAAAAAATTTGTTAAAAATAATATAAATATGTTTAAAAGTTAGTTAATATATTGAATATTTAAATAATATAATTAATGTTGATTTCTCTAAAATGAAGATGCTGTTGGAGATAAGTGCATAAATTTTTAGAGATTCTTATTTTTTAAGTCTTTATTTTAAAGAAACTTTAGATATGTCAAAGGGAAGACATATCCTAAGGAGTTATTGTTTTATGATGGGCTCAATCGGGTATGGGATTTGGGTCGATATGTCAAAGGGAAGGCACATCCTAAGGATGGGTGATCGGACCAGGAAGAGTCGTGTAACCCGGGGAATGCCAATGACAATATGACATTTACCCGATAGGACAGTTTATGATATTTTGAGATTATTTCAAAGGTGTTTTGAAAACAGATATACATATTATTTTGGGCATTTAATTGTTATTTGCATGATGGGATACGTATGATTTGTGCATGAAAACCATGAACTCACTGAGCTTTTTAAAGCTGACTATTAGTATGCATATCAGGGCACGAAGTTCAAGAGTGGATAAGGACAGGGGTTATGCCTAGTAAATTATACTCCTATTGAGTAAGTATCAGATTTTAAGATGGTTAGACTTTATATTTAAATAGATTTTGTAATCTGATATGGGACGGCTTAGCGTTGGGTTATTGTTTAAAATTTATATTTTATAAGACTTTCGTTGTAATAGGGCTTTATTATTAGCCGCTATTTTTGGGTTACTTATTATTATTAAATAAGAATGGCGTAATACAACTTAAAATAAAAATGAGGGTGTTACAGAATATCTCCAAACCAATTGAAAGGAAAAAAAAAATAACAAACAAAGTTAAAAAAAATCCTTAAAAGCTACATGGATGGATACAAATCCCATATGGATCCAAGGTCCCAAATCAAATGCCACACTTTGGATTACTATAAACTCATAGTTTTTACTTACTCTTAAATCCAACAAACATAACACTTACTTGAATGGAAGTTATTTTTTTATAATTTTCTTATTCAGTTCTCTATGGTTAAGACATAATCACCATGTTCCATCATTTTTTCCATCCAAAACAACAAGTTTGACAAAAGGACTTGAACACATTTATCGTTCACTTATATCCTCTTATTTGAATGAGTTAGGCCTTGTTTGTTTTTTCATATTAAGCTCTCAATCGTCACTTATATCTGATTCGTTTAGATGTTTTATAACCATTTCAGAATTAAAATCAGACTTCAGTACCTCTTAAAAAACAAACGTCATCTTAATGTTTAAAGCCCAACTTAAGGTTGTAAAGGTATATATAACCACTCTTGGGTTGGATCATGAATTTCCGTAAAAAGTATAACTAGTTTCGGGTTAGGCCTAATATGACCATCTCTAGTACAAATGGTTTTGGTTTGGGCTTGGTGGACCAATAGTGTCAACTACCAATAGATGGACCAAAGCAATTGAGTTGTTTCTCAAAATCAATGTTTTTGTAATTGTGATTAGCCCACATGTGACTCTTGACCATAGCTATACTCACATTTCAGTTGTCATGTGTCACTTTCCATCAATGTTTTAAAACCCGGGTTTTAAGTTGACCCGGTATGGTGACCGGGTTTCAGGTTAACTGGTTCAACCACCGATTAAACCGTGATGATGAAATTCTGCATTCTAAATCCCATTTATTCCAAAATTTAGACAAAAATGGGATCTTGGTGGAAACATGCTAGTACAAACCTCATGATGTCGTGCAGACAAGCTTAAAGAAGTTACAACTAAAGCAAATTGATTTCTTTCTTCCCTCTTTTTTCTTATTCATTCTCAATTAGGGTAAAACATGAACAGAATCACTGAAATACACCCAATAAAATGAAGAAAAAAAATGGTTTATACTAAAAGGCCAAAGATAATTACTTCTTCAGGAGGAAGACGAAACTAAAATATTCTTCACTCCTCAAAGACGGCTGAGACAAATCAACAAACACAAATTAACAAAATTCAATACAAATTTACAAAATCACAGTCAATCATATAGTCAACTTGATCTTCAATTTCCAAATCGGAAAAAATTCACAATTAAATCATAACCACACCTGTGGAGAACTAGAGATCGAGAGTTGAGGGAGATGAGATGAGATCGATGGGTGAGAAAGTCAGCAAGATCGATTTCTTGAGCAAGATCGATGGGTGAGCAGGTGAAGTCGGCTACGTTTTTAGGGTTTTTTTAGAACTGTTTCTTGCGTTTTCGATGGTTGAGCAGAAAGAGAAGCGATACCTTTTTTTGTGTTTTAAGTTTTTAACTTTTTTAAATTTAAGTGATAACCGGGTTTTGAAAACAGGTTTGAGACCGGTTTAACCGGAAATTTTGAGAAACCCGGCCGGGTTGTACCGGTCTGGTTTGATGCTTTAACTCGATGACTATTAACACCAGGTCACCAGCCCGGGTCCCGGTCCAACCGGTTTGACCCGGGTTTTAAAACACTGCTTTCCACCGTTTTCCATACGTTACGTTATATCCAATAACACCTCTCCCGAGAAACTCACAATGCCACGTCTTCTACATGGAAACATCCTACAACCTCAAGGTCGGTTATCGGGCATCTCAAGCATGACGCTCTTTGAGCTGGATCACTAAGCCTCTTTTATGAGAGAGACACTAGATCCACTGCACATTGCCCATCAATTCCCACGTGGCAGCGTCTTAATGAAGTTTTCATTTTTAATAAGCTTTCTATAACAGAGGTCAGTGGTTTTCAACCAATGCATTTCCTTTGTGTGTTCGATGATCACCGAGGGCGTCATGTAAACCATGCTTGTTTTATATTCATTTTTCGTTTTCAGTAAGTAATGATGTTGAAATTGTAGAATTGCACTCAATCAAACTTTGCTCTCCAAAAATCACAATAATAAAAATCTTAACTAGTTCCGAACCGTCGGGCCATAACTAGTCCCAATCAGTCCCCAAGTCAGGACTAATTTGACCATCTCTAGTAGATAATGGTTTTAGTTTGAATTGGTGGGTAACTGGGTCAATAGATGGATGGACCGAAGCAAGTTAAGTAGGCCCAAAATGTTTCTTAAAACCAATCACGTGGTAACCGTGATTAGCCCACATGTGGCTTTTTCCCTTAGCTATACTCGGATTCAGCCATCATGTGGCACCTCCCAGCGTTTTCCAATACTATAACTAGTAACACCTCTGCCGAGAAGCTAAGAGCATCTTCAACAATTTTCCTATAATTTCTTTAAAATGGAGAACCAAATAACAAAATCTTCAAAAAAAATTGCATTCATCTCCAACAAATTCCCTGTAATTTCTTCAAAATAATATTAAAATATTATTTCTCTCATTAACTACTTATTTTTTAAAATTTTCTATTGATCAATTGATTTGGTAATTATTTTTGGAGTGAACTCCATATTTGGAGAAATATTCACTCTCTCTCCTACTTTCTCTATTTTGGAGAAAGTTTTGGGAAAGCTCTTGGAGCAAAAAATTTGTCCAAAATCCTCATATTCTTCTTTTTCTCCATTTTAGGGAAGCTCTTGGAGATGCTCTAAGGCATCTCAAAGACGATGCCCTTTTAGCTAGATCCCTAAGCTTTTTCCATAATATATACACTAAATCCACCAAGTTGCCCATCACATTGCTTGAGTTAATTTGAAGACTTGAAATTCAATAGATTACGTATTTTTAAACAGAACCTAATTAATACGTCATTTTAATATTTTTATCTAATTACTCTATTAGACAGTATACCTCCTAAAAAAATTACTATTGAAAAAAAAACTTTAAATTTTAAAATAGAAAGTCTTTTAATAACAAAAAAAAAAGTTTTTTTTTAAAATAAAAATATAATTCTTTGGAGATTGGGTTTTTTTTATACCGAGTGAAAAAAACCTCTTTCTGAACCATATGTCTATATTGCTAAACATCTCTTAACATATTTTTAGAATTTTTTGCTTTTAACATATTATTTAAAACCTTTATCATTGAAAATGATATCAAAGGGTGTCATTAACACCTCCCTTCTGAAAGGGAAAAGCTAATGGTACTCATATATCTTGTTAATGACATCCCTACAAAATGGATCCTCCTCAGTCCTTACATACGTTATTGTTAAAACCCATTTTTATAATCCAAATGCTACAAAAATACAATAAATTCCGTACACATCCCTATTAAATAGTGTCATTAGCACTCCCCTTTCTAAACCATATGTCTGTATTAAAGATTGTCTAATAGAGTTTTAGACTTTGGCCGTGAGTTAGGAGAGACCGGACACCGGCCTAGCCCTGCTCCTTCGGCTAAGGATGAAAATAACAATTTTCAAACACAAAAACAAAAAACATAATTTAATCAAGATATTATGGTTTACCAATAAAAAAGTACTAAATATTTTAAAATATTATTGATGATGTGGTTGAGAAGTTGCTTGGGTTGATCGAATTATTTAACATGTCTCATCAACCTACATGTGATTTGTTGGTTGTGTCTCAAATATGGGGAACATGGCTCTCCCACTTCATACAAAATCATATTTTCACTTCACTTTACCCCATTGGGTTTTATTTATGATTTTAACCGGACAAATCAAGACAATTTTTAACACCGTTAAAGCATACAGTTTTAAGATAATTCTTCAGTGGTCATAAGTTATTTGTATTTGGATTCGAACCTGAGATAGATGAGTTATCTAATTTCATCCCCCACAAACTTTAACAAGTACGCCACAACCCTTGTGGTTTATTTATTTTGATTAATTTTATGAAGCATTAAATTCAAAAGTTAATTGAACTTCTATCAAATTTGAAAGAACTATGACCGGTATAAATCATTGAAGCCTGACCAGTTGAGCCTATATTCGGAAAAAGAAATTATCTCATTGGGTTAGTCCTTAATGTACCTTTAAAATACTTCAAATTAATTCGGACAAATGTAAAATAGGTTTTAAATGAAGTCATAATCCAGTTTAAGTTAGAAATATAAGACATTATGATAAAGAAAGTGTTTTGACAGTCATATTGGAGTCTATCTGACTCGGGTTAGGAATGAAAATGACAGAGAATGAAAATCAGAATGACTTTTCATTTCTCACAGTTTAACCAGGAATGAAAGTATCAACTTGTGGGGATGAGCCCATTATATTATAAAAAACAAATAGTTTCCTTTTATTTTCATTCCCATATTTTATAAATTATATTTAATATTTAAAATTTAATGGGATTCCACATATTTTCACATAGTATCAGAACCAAGATCTACTACTTAAATGCCCGATACACTAGAACAGTGTGTATCCTCTATTCAATCTGACACTTTGGAACAATCTATGCTCATCTAGCCTCTATCGGAGGGGCTTGCAGGAATTCACAACACCTAGACTCAAACAATTTCTCCTCAGTATATATATATATATATATATATATATATATATATATATATATATATAGGAAAGTTCAAATGTGAATCTATCTTTGATTGTGAACATGAGGATGAATCTCAGTCCTTCATCTAAGCCATATTCAAGCTAATCTTTAAACATGGCTTGAGGGGTAATTTTGGAAGTTTTTATCTGAATTAAATTTTTGAGTAAAAATCTCCAGTTCTCAATCGAATCTGGAAATCAAAATCCAAAATCGTAAGACAAAGACAAAATTGAAATCCAAAATCGTGTTCATCAATCGAAATTCATGGTCAAAGAAATTGAAATCCAGGCACGATGGAGGCACAAAAAAGAAAATAAGCAGAAAAGAAAAAAGTTGCAGGTGTGGGGGTTCTCCTTCTTACCTTTCTTCTT
This sequence comes from Silybum marianum, assembly GCA_036898165.1. NCBI lineage: Eukaryota > Viridiplantae > Streptophyta > Magnoliopsida > Asterales > Asteraceae > Silybum > Silybum marianum. The sequence continues at coordinate 7,609,463 of CM072542.1, forward strand.
TGTCTGAGTTGACGAAATCTGAGGTTCGAAGGAGATGGTATGAATAAATTTGGGGAAGATAATGAAAAAATTCGGGGAAGATGATGATGTCTAGTTTTGATTTGAACAAATATGAGGAAGATGATGATGAAATTTGGGGAAGATGATGATGTCTGGTTCTGATTTGAATCGTCAGGTTGTATTTAGGTATTTGAATAATTGTAGCTTATATTCAGACTGAATATAAACTACAATTTGGGGTTTGTATATCTATAGCTTATATTCAGACTGAATATAAGCTACAATTTGGGATTTGAATAATTGTAGCTTATATTCAGACTGAATACAAACTACAATTTGGGTTTGAATAATTGTAGCTTATATTCAGACTGAATATAATCTACAATTTGATATTTGTATACTTGTAGCTTATATTCAGACTGAATATAAACTAGAAGTATACAAACCCCAAAATGTAGCTTATATTCAGTCTGAATATAAGCTACAATTATTCAAACCCCAAATTGTAGCTTGTATTCAGTCTGAATATAAGCTACAATTATTCAAATTCCAAATTGTAGCTTATATTCAGACTGAATATAAGCTACAATTATTCAAACCCCAAATTGTAGCTTATATTCAGTCTGAATATAAGCTACAATTATTCAAACCCCAAATTGTAGCTTATATTCAGACTGAATATAAGCTACAAGTATACAAACCCCAAATTGTAACTTATATTCAGTCTGAATATAAGCTACAATTTGGGGTTTGAATAATTGTAGCTTATATTCAGTCTGAATATAAGCTACAATAGCTTATATTCAGTTTGAATATAAGCTACAAGGATACAAACCCCAAATTGTAGCTTATATTCGGTCTGAATATAAGCTACAATTATTCAAACCTCAAATTGTAGCTTATATTCAGAGTGAATATAAGCTACAATTATTCAAACCCCAAATTGTAGCTTATATTCAGACTGAATATAAGCTACAAATATACAAACCCCAAATTGTAACTTATATTCAATCTGAATATAAGCTACAATTATTCAAACCCCAAATTGTAGCTTATATTCAGTCTGAATATAAGCTACATGTATACAAACCCCAAATTGTAGCTTATATTCAGTCTGAATATAAGCTACAATTATTCAAACCCCAAATTGTAGCTTATATTCAGACTGAATATAAGCTACAATTATTCAAACCCCAAATTGTAACTTATATTCAGACTGAATATAAGCTACAATTATTCAAACCCCAAATTGTAGCTTATATCTGGATCTGAAAAGACTTGTGATTCTAAGGAGGAACACAAAGCAAAAACAAACTTGTGCGAAAATTTATTTTGGGAAAGATGATGAAGAAATTTGGAGACGGAAGTGAAATTTCTTTTGGGGAAGATTATGAAGAAATATCGGGAAGATGATGAAGAAATATGGGGAAGATGATGAAGAAATTTGGGGAAGATGATGATGTTTGGTTTTGATTTGAATCGTCAGGTTGTATTTATGATTTAAGCCATGACCTGAGTTTTCCACTTATTTACAAAAATGCCACCGTGAATTTTATCCCTCATCTTTTGATCTGATCTAAAATGGATGGTTGTGATTCATCCTCATGTTCACAATCAAAGATAGGTTCACATTTGAACCCACCCCTATATATATATATATATGTATGTATGTATATATAAGAAATCTAACACGTTTTCACGTATCATCACACATTTATTTCCTATATCACGGTCAAAACCTAGAAAACGCTATCTACACTCCAACCAGTTCAAGTCTTTGAAGATTTTCCAAACTGTTATTAGAATAGCTACAATTTTAAAAAAAAGGTATTGTTATTCAAATAGCTACGATTTAATAAATAAATAAAAAAGTATTGTAGATGTGTCTCTTTTAAGAGTCAAGACACCCACTGCTCCTTTATCAGACAATCTGTCGTACCGATATTGGTTTGATAATTTTGATCAAATTGAAATGATCAAAAACTTATCCCATAATTTGATTAATTTCTAGATGCGATTGCAAGAAAAGGGTATGATAATATAAATAGAAACAGAAAGATACTATCCAAATATCCACAAATAAAAGATGAAAACAGAACTCCAAAATGGCAAAATCTACAATAATCATTTAACAAATAAATTCTGGGAAGAAATTTAATTAATTAATTAACTGATAAACTAACCTCTAATAAATCTCTACATCTTTTAGATAGAACACTCCATCATCATCATCATCATCATCAATAATCACTTAGCATTTTCCACTTCCAAGTGTGAGTTCAAGATCATCCAATTCCAAACCCACATCATGAATCCTTTCACCTTCCCATGCCTTCACTCCTCCATTCTCAAATTCCAATTCTACCCCTTTGCCTTTGCCTTGCCCTTTCCCATTTCCTTCATTGGATTGAACCATTGGTTTCATCAAGTGGAATGTGGGTGAGTTAGGGGTTATAACCATTGGCTCATGGTTATGGTTATGGTTCTCGAACCGCACCCACTGACACGAATCAATGGTGGTGCAACCGGATTCGTCACATTCCGGTATGGTTGTGGGCATGAACCGTTGGTGTCGAGTTGGGCTCGTAGGGGCTGAAGACGCGAAATACGGTAAGTTGAAGGGGGTCATTGACTGTTTTGTTAAAGATTCCCAAATGAGATTGTTGTTTTGTGGAGGTTTTGAAGTTGGTGACGAAAGTGGTGGGGTCACAGGTGCGCTATTTGATATCCGAAGAGGTGGGAGGGAAGATGGCATGGAGTCGTGAAAGAATGCGAACCGGTGGTTCGATGGGCTAGGGAACGATGAGGATGGTGGGCTAGGTTTTCGGGAAGAACATGGGGTTGTGTTGGTTGATGTGCTTCCGATTTCGATGCAGGGTGGTGGCTTGCATCCCTGTGGATTTAAGATCAAGATGGAAGTTATGAAATTGATAATAAAAACTTAAATAACTTTATATGATTTTAATTAGATTCAAAGACTTTAATCATTTGGCACATTTCAAGAAATCTTTAAATTTCTGCAAGTTTCACTAAATTAAAGCTTAATCACTGATTAACTAGCAAGTATGAACTGTTTGGTAATTGCTGAATGGTTTGGTGTAGAATGATTAAGAGACTCTCATGATGATATATTGCAAAATGAAATATAATTGTTTGGTGACTGTTGATGTAATCAGGGATCTTAATGGTTAAGGGAGGTCCAAGATAGCAGACTTATGCCAAACAGGATTCACCTCTTAATGATTCAGACTCTGCCTCTTAATGGAACCAAAGAGGTAAACAAACAGCAGCTCTTTTCTGCAAGTTTTTTTCAACATGAAACCCTCAGCAATTGGCATCATCTTCAAGAATCTCTTGAAGTCCAAAAAATTACATAATGTGCAAACATCAAAGATCATTTAAAATTCTTCAAAAGAAACTTCAATTTTAAGATGATATATGAACAAATTATAGCTAGTAGTAAGTATTTCTTGGTGTGAATCGAATTAAATGAGTAGATCCGCCATTAAAAACACATAAATCTACAATCAAAGATGGAATCCTTCATATTTCACAAATCAAACCCCATAAACGAAGAAATCGCTGGTTTAAATTCGCATTTAAGAAGGAATCTAGAAAAATACATCTAAAACATCGAACTCCAGTTCATAAAAACCGTAGATCCAACCAATGAACATAAATGCAGATCAAGGAACACGAATTCATCAAATTGAAAGAGGGTTTTACTCCATCTAAAAGCTGTTTTGAAGAATATTTGATTAATTTTATAAATAAACGAAAACATTATATACCTTACGAAAGGTGGTTCCATCAGGAAGAACAACCCAACCAGCTTCTTTACAGAGAGCCTTTAAAACTTCATTGTTATCACAATGTTTTGGTAAATTGTAGTTCCCTTGTGCTCTCAATCCATTATATATATTCGCTGCAATGGCTCTCCGCCGTCTCTCTCTTCTCCGATTATTTTCTCTCTCTCTCCACGACGGTTTCCTCCTCCCTCCTCCACTACCGCCACCACCTCCTTCCGCCGCCGTCGTCGACGATCCACCTTCCCACATCATCTCTCTCTCTATATATATATATATTATATATATGTATATATAGGTGGATTTGATGAATAAGGATGTGAAGTAGTTTCACACGAGGGAAGGGAGTTTGGTTTTCCGGCAACCAGTGTATGTGGGTTCCGGCGGTGTTTGTGTGTGTGTTTTGTGATTGTGTGAATATGTTAACGTAAAAAGTGCTCAAATACTGGGAAGAGGGGCAGGAATCATGTGTGTGCAGGAACAGGGTGAGCTTTATTGTCTGCTCAATGATTTCAAATAATTGGAGCCGTCGATCAGATATGGATGATTAAATATGATTCATGTATGCAATGCAGCGTTAAAAGGTGTGTGTGTGTGTGTGTTATGTGTTTGTTGTACAGTATTCGAGTACAAGAAGACAAAATAAAGCAAAGGGTAGTATCGTAAAACCAAATAACTTTTAACATAAATGATATTTTTTTAATCCACTATTTTATATTATTATTTGAATAAATATTTTTGGCACGCCCTTAATTTCATGATTTCATCTTTGGGAAAATATTTTAACTTATGACATTTTGTAACAAGATAGCTCACTTATGGTCATAAACTGAAGTTACATTCATAGACTTAAGGGGGTGTTTGGATGAGCTTATTGACTTATAACTTATTACCAGTGTGGAAAAGCACTTATGAAAAGTTGATAAGTTAAAACTTTTTACTTCTTAAAAAATGACTTATTACCGGTTTGGCACCGGATAAGTTGTTTTACCCAAACACTCAAAACGACTTATTACCGGTGCCACACCGGAATAAGTCAATAAGTTGTTTTTATAAGCCCATCCAAACACCCCCTTAGATAGCCTTCAGTAATCAAATACAAATATCTAACATTACTCTTACAATCAACACAAATGAATAACACGTTACTACTTATTAACATCCAGGTTATAGTTAGACATGTTATACTTATTTGTCTTTTATCTTCCTAATTTCCCTGTTTTTGAGATGCACGTAACAAGTTAAATAGCCATGTATTTCAAGATTTAATAATAAACTCATCATCATAATAATTAGTAGAGTAAATTACATATTTGGTCTCTGTGTTATATTGGTTTTAATAGTCTGGGTCCCTAAAATGAAGTAATTACGGAACGGGTATTCGTGGTTTGCATTTTATAACGTGTTGGGTCCCTGTTTTTTAACTCTGTTCATATTGTTTCCATTAAAGTACCCATGTGTAAGGCACATGATGAGTATTTTGGTAATTTCATAGTTTTTTATCACTTTAAAACCAATATAGCACATGGAATAAATATGTAATTTACTCTAATTAATAAGATATGATAGTCTACAAACTTTCGTAATCATGCGTTTAATAAACAACCACCTTCACTCGGTAAGTTTATATACTCGCATATCAGACTCACAATATAAATTGTACAATTTAATATCAAGTTCTCATTGTTTAATATGACCATAAATCTTTATTTGATTCGACAAAGTCGGACCCCGCTTCATGTGCTAACCTTGGGGTACTTTCATCCCTCGCACACACAGTGGCATTTAACGCCTAGTTTTTTTATCTCTTTTGACACTCACCTACTGCTAATGCATAAGAACATTCTCACACTCATACATTGGATATTACCATGCTCGCTAATTTATATAACACGATAGCATGCAGAAGCTCACAACATTACATCATGTTATCATTATATGCATCTTAATAAAGTATATGGTACTCACTCCATAACATAGCTTGATTTTGATCCTTTAAAATAGCACATGCACATCATATGTAAAACATACTAAATACTGCTACTTAACTTGGAATAATGATTCTTTTGGATAACTCACTACGCCATAGATGTCAGCACGACCTCTAAAAGTCGTTTTCCAAACTCGCATAACATACATGACTCACAAACTTGTGTACCGTTACTATTGGTGTTAGTCAATGCCACCTAGTCATGCAACCTCTTTTCGCTTGGACCTACGTGACCAGGAGGTCGTGTAGCTGAAATGTTGTATTATTGTGTCATAGTGTTAGTGAGTGCGCTAGAACCAAATATAAGCAAAAAAAAATATATCACTAAAAATGACTGAGGTGTTATTTGTTTTTTAAAAGAAGTTTAACTCTGAAGTCTTATTTCACTATTGATTGATGATAGTTGGGTAAATGTTTGAATATATGTAGCTGCCTATTTTTACCCCTCAGAATATTACAATGTTGAATTTATAGCATTTATACAATTACACATGTTTATTCACCACAGTTACAAATTTTAGATCTAAAATATAGAACTACCAATTCATTTTAACCAAAATATAATTTTTAACACCTGCAAATCTTATTAATGTACATCAACTGGTCTAAACATAATAAAAAAATATGAACAAAATCCAACAGAGGTGAAGCATTTGATGGAGATGAATGATAGAAATTAATCTCCTTGATCCCTTCACAATGATTTACAATACGTGTATAAAGGAAATAGTACACGATTTTAGCCAATCTACCATTCCTATCAAGCACTAATATATGTTGGTCCCTGAAAGGATAATAACTAACACATAAAATGTTTGTAGAAAAGGGTTGAATACAAATACAACATATTTTTAATTTTTAACTCAGTATGTTTGTAAAAACAAAAAATTACAGATTTATTGCGGAAACTAGGAGGTAAGATCTAATCTTAAACAATCTGGATGGTGACATATTTGCTCACAAAGGAGAAACTGAAATAATAGAATAATGTACTCTTTTAGATCTGAAGAACTGAGATGGTTTTTAGATGTTGACGCCTATTTTGCCTAAGAAACTAGTTATCACTCAAAAATTCCTATCAAAACCTATGAGTTGCAACATTGACAAAAGTCGCATTTTATGTCCAACAATGCATTAAATACTAATATCTAACTTTAACGGATGTCTTCGTTTGTTTATTGATCAGTACATATTTGTACTCTTCATTTCATCCTTTGAATATCTGGAAGATATGATATAGATGTTTGTTATCACAACTAATCCTTCTATAAGCAAAGGGACCAGTAAATAAATTATGGTACTAATAAAATAGTAATTTTAAACTTACTTTATTTGAGATGTTTAACATATTCTCATACCAAGACAAGATTTCGTGAGCCAAACTTGTTGGTTAAATAAAGTTTGGCTTGCAAAAACCAATATTTGTCAAACTGTTTTTTTACTCTACCTTGTATTAATATTCAATTGACTAGATGACAATCAATCCGCTTTGGTGTTTTTCTTGATTTCACTTCAAATGCTATTTGATTTTGTTGAATGCACTTTTTTGGACCCAATACCAATAATAATAAATCTTTTACAACAAAAATCATATTCTAATATTTCTCTCCGAAACTAAGTTATGTTTAAGATTCCACCAACAATATACATGTCACTCTGATCTAAAAGGACTTTAGGACTAAAAGAGGAAATCAGATCCTTATTATGATTCCGGATCCACATACATATCGGATCCTGGATTCTCTCAGATCCTTCAACGAGCAAATCCAATGGATTCCACTATGTAATTTGGATCAGGATCTTTTAGGATTCAAATCCCATCTGATAACAAGTGATCGAATATTAAGGCATAGTCCTGAAACATTTCTAAGTGTCAAATCGAATATATTTGTGTTATTATCAAATCAAATAGTTGAGACCAACAATATATCTATGAGATAACAACGGAAGGAAATTAATACAAAAATGTTACAAAATATTTACATAATATTCTCATATATTCTAACTATGAGATCTAGAAACAATCAATACAGTGGAGTGATCGAATGGAGACGAGATATGAAAGGGAGATGATGGAAAGAGAAGACCTTAAGGTTCAAATTTTTAGTGAAATAAAAGCTTAACATAGTAAGAGACCAACAAAGTACAGTTTACCGCTTGTTCAATAAAAGGACGGTAAAACATTTTGATCTTTTATCATTAAAAAAATCTTTTTAGCCAAACATTTTTCTGATAAAATATAAATGGTTAATTAGAGGAATTATAAAAAAGAATAAAACAAAACACATTAGACAATAAAGAAAAGTTTTTGGATGTTGAAAGCTCGAAGAAAGTATATTTCGTTAGGACATCCACACTACACAAAATATTTCTTCAACATACCACGTTATGCATCATCATTAATCTATACAACTTTTCTTTTTATAAACTACAAACACATTTTATGAACCCATCTTATTCAACTTTTTTATTAATATATAATCAAACAAATAATAAATAATCAAAGGGTGTTAGCTCAGTTGGATAGGTAACATCCCTGGAGGGTATGGGATGAAAGTCATACTACCAGGGTTCGATTCCTGCGGCTGATATTTCTGAGATATCCAGACTTTGGGCCTAGGCCTTAGGGGTCAGGTTTGGGGCCGGTACGGGAGGATTCAGTCTATGGAATCCACTTCCCTGCCGGTCGGGTTCAGTCTTTGGTTGGGCCGGGTCGCAGCGGATTAGTAGGTTGGCCCGTAATGGAGACCCGATACCGCTGGAGCGTGTGTCTGTTTAGATGTTGTTCAAAAAAACAAATAATAAATATATTTCATTCATTTTGTATTTATTGTAAAAAAGTGTTCAATATATTATCGTAATAAATGAGGGGATAAACGTTGTGGCTTCTAAGGTGGTGTCAGGGAATGTATCAATATGAGATTTTAAATAGGACACATAAATTTTCCGGGTGCCTTAAACTTTTCTAAGGCCGAATAGACCGATTATATATATTTTTACATGTACCAAGATTTGTACATTTTGATTTTTAATCCATGTTTTAATTACATCCTTTCAGCCTTCTCCCTCTTATTTTAGCCGTTTAGGCAATTATAATGTTTTAGTAATGCCTCAGTCCCTTCATTTTTCTACCAAATTTGTCAATTCGTCGATTCCCGGTGATGACTGCAAATTTGCAATCCCTTCTCTGTAGGTCTCTAATTTGAATATTGAACTCTTCTAGTCGGCTAGTCGAGTTCATTTTTGTTTTTCTGATGGCTAACTTTATGATTGAAACACTAAGCATGACCTTGTTTAATAATCTTCCTTGTAACACCCCCAAAGCCAAAGTAATGGACTGGCCCAATAACTTCAAATCCAACTTAAAACCATGGTGGAAGTTATTGGTAGTCCACTACTTGAGGCTTATAAGGAGCTTCCAAATCTCCTTTTCTACCAATGTGGGATGAGTTGTTACAAACTCCCCCACTTAAACTCCTGACGTCCTCGTCAGGTTCTGCCCAAAATCTTTTCTCCTTGTCATCGGCGATGTGGGATTCGCGTAAGATGTTACAAACACCCCCTCTCGAGGACTCATCATACCTGATGAGGTTTGCCCCACCATCCCGATGGTACAAAGATCGGCTCTGATACCATTTGTAACATCCCAAATTTTCAAATACTTAGTTATCTACAAATAACATCCCATGATCAAACACTTACATTGCAGCGGAAATAAAATATCTAATCTTACATATTATACCACAATTTAACGTTACAGTCTTGACGAACATAACTTTGCTCTATACAAGAATGCCTTAATTGCATATAACCTTCTTTGGTGCCAATCCTCGTATCTTTCTTGATCCCATTTCTCCTCGTATTCTAGTAGCCGCCTGGGTTGCAAAAGTTTAAAAGAGCTTGGGTGAGCCTAAGGCCCAGTGAATTCACGGTTTTTTTTTGCATATACAACGTCAATAAACATATTTCACAAAGCCTCATAATTTATCATGCATACGATCGAAACATTACACAACAACGGCGTTATGGGAAATGTCTACCTCACACAGCTTTACCTGGCGAACTCACACAGCATGTCCGCTCTTACGGCTTAGACAAGCTCACACAGCATGCTCGTCCAATTATAAAAAATACGGTAGTACATCCCCATTGCCATACAAATATTCAAACATGTATTATAAAAATAATGAACGTTTTATGCATGCATGATATATTAAAATTCTCGAGTAAATACCAAACAAGCTTGCATTTAAATATAAATAAAATATGCAACCATTTTTAAAAAAATCACGTAAAACTCACCGTACAAGTCGTTGTCCAAACCGTTTTTTTTTGAAGTGGCTAGCGTCTCCCCTACAAATCCAACGCCACAATTTTAATTATAAAATAAAATACAACACCTCTAGAGATGATCGAACGGTTCCCTTGACGCTATCTATGATAAGGATCTATAAACCGGCCTCTTACGACTTTGGTTTAACTTGAACGCCCATATTTATATATATACATCCATATATATAAATACCCATAACCCATGTATATATATATATATATATAAATATATATATATATAAACACCAAGAAACCCCACTAAGCCAAAACTTCCTATACATACCGTGAAGCATCCATATGTAATATTTATATATATATATACACGTACATTCTCATGAATAGTCATGTACATATATATAATAATATAATATATATATGAACCACCAACAGTGTATACATGAAACCATATCTATATGAAGTTGTTGCATGCATGGAAATGATGGATGTATATATACACCTATTTTTGAAAACATAAGTTACTAACTAACCCACATATATTCATATATGTATGCTCGTATGTGTATATATATATATATATACACACATCTACACATTGCATCTCCATGAATGCCATATAAATTCTACTTTCTGCTCATCTTATTTATTTTCCTCAGACTCAGTGACCACCGACATATTGCATAAGGATCTTATTAACAAAGAGTTCATTACTGATCGCTCCAACAAAGCGGAGAATAACCGATACCAATTATATATTGACCGAAACCCACACCAACTATAAGTTCTATCCTTTAGAACCGACATGTGGGTCACAATTTGACGACCCGGTGTCAACGAGATTACCGTTGCGAAGAACGGTAAGGGTTCTTGCAGTGACCGTCGGCCACCGATACTCAACGGGAACCCACCCGCATGACCAAACGACTAGGTAGATATTGAAATATTTCCAAAACAGAATATACGAGTACTTACTGGATGACGCCAACTAGCTGCGGTGTATCGAACCGCCGACCTTCGTCGATGCTTACCAAAATTTCACTCTCACTGACTTTGTTTGCTTCTTCTTCTTTTTTTCTTTTAGTGCAACCTACTACAACCCGTCCTTTACATACACATGATCTTTTTTGATGGTTAGAAGAGGAAGAAATTGATAAGCCGTAAACTGATCATGGAGGTTTCCCAATGGTTTGAATAACATCGAATTACATTAATGGTTAGACCCATCATTTCCTTCAATTTGCACAACAAGTCCTTGAAATTTCCCAACTAACACTTTCTTCCTCATTTATATATATATATATATATATATGAGTGTGTGTGTGTATTATCTTTGGTTATTACATTCCTCTTTCTTGTTTTTTGTTTCTTTCTCTCTCTCTCTGTCTTGTTCGGGGAGCAACCTGATCATCAGCAATTTCATTAACTTCGTTCATCATGATATTGATTCTCATTGTTTAGAGTACTGTAACACTTTGATAACACCTATAAAAGTTAAGAGTTGGAATAGAATTTAATTGGATCTAGGATTGAGCTAGGGTTGCTTGAAACTTGAGGTAAACAATAGTTGGTAAACTTCTATATGCTAATCTTTCAATTTACTAAATTGTTGGAGACACTTGATTATGAACAACTAATTGATGATTTTGTTTCGAATAATGTTATAGTAATGATTCTTTTTAAGTGTATTGTGTATGTTATTTTCTCATTTTAAGACATTTTTGTTGTTTTAATTAATGAGTAAGACTTCACTTTAAAAAAAATTATTGTGTAAGACTTTTAATATAATATAGGGAGAATTATTTAAATAACCATTTTAGAAAAATTTATACCTGATATAACCATTATCTCTCTCATTAAAAACTCCATGAAATATACCCCCCCCCCTCCCCCCACATTCACGATTCATTCATGAAAGTCAATATATATTTTAGAGAATCGCCCCTGCCTTCGTGAACATACCCTCGAATCGGGTAGAAGGGGTAAAATAAAATAAAAAAAATTACGTTTTTGGCCCTTGATATTGGAGGGCATTCACATTTTAAAAAGTATTAAAAAATAAATCAAGGAGTTGAAATGCCCGATTCGGCATTCACATTGCTATAAAAGAATTATTAAAAATTAATATCTTTTAAATTCCTGCATTTTAAAAAATAAAAAACAACAAAGTATTTGTTACTTTATTTTCATACCGGATTCATGAAGTTAAAATATCTGATTCACGGAGGAATTCGTGTATATTTTTTACTTCTATTTTCATATACTCTATCACTACCCGATTAATACACACATGGACCAAAAAATAAAATAAAATTTTCATTTTACCCCATTGTACCCGATTCGGGGGGTATGTTCATGGCGGCAGGGGTCAAAGTGTAAAATATATATTGAGTGTCATGATTAAATCGTGAATCAAGGGGTATTTCATGAAGGTTTTGGTTATTATGGTAAAATGGAAGAGATAATGGTTATATCGGGTATACATTTTTTAAAATGATTATTTAATTAAATTTCCCTATAATATAAACTTTTATATTTCTTTTTGATACAAGTATAACAAGACCACTGATGGCAACGTTAACAAAAAGAATTGCGCTTTAATGGACCAAATAAGTGAAAACGATGGTTTGCAAACGACCACTCGGGGACTACCATCATGTGCATACTTGCGAATATAAATGTTACATCTTTTTTTTGAAAACATTTATTCGTCAGTAATCATTATAATGAATTAATATTATTATACTAGTAAGTATAAATGTAAATTTTAAAAAAATTATATTTGTTAGTAATCAATTATAATAAATTGATATTGATGTATATTTGGTTAATCAAAAGTTGTTTTTTTGGTTGTAATCACGAATTTTCTTTTTATAAGATTTAAAGTTAAAATCGTTTCACTTTTTGGATAAAAAAATAATAGTTATAATGCCACTAATTTTGACTGGTATCATCTTACTATGTGATTACTTTCTTTATTCAATAAATAATCAAACATTTTCAAGTACTTAACTAATGAAATATCGTTACCTTTACTTTTAGGTTGTTTCAAATTGAAACAACAAATATGTTGGTAAGTTTATGATCTCAAATAGTAACAATTGCATCATATCAGTAACATTGAATTCAGTATACAAATTATTATAGTTCTAACTTTACAATGGTATAATCTTTTCACAGATAATTAAAGACTTTAATTTAACTAAGTATTAAAACAAAACCTACATTTATTTTGATTTCTTGTAAAATTTTATACATGTTTGTGTTAATAAATTTAATTTTTAATTATCTTATTATATTATTAAATTTAGATTATTTTTATAACATATTAAGTTTATATTAATAAGTTTAAATTAAAAATTAATATAAAAAAATGAAAATTAATAAATTATATTAATTTTTATTTGATCTTATAATATATATATATATATATATTAAATTTATATAATAAAATACAAAATAATAATAATTCTATATTCTATAAATTAAAAATTAAAAATTAAAAATAGAAAGTGAGGCTTTGTAAAAACCTTCATTGCTGAGTTTTATCGAGATTATTATTTTGTTGTGCATTTTTGAAAATGATTAATCTAATTTTCTTAGTTTTATTATCGTTAATGAATTTGAACACCTTGATATCTTGGGATGATGGAAATATAGGCAAGGTCGAGTTTTGATCCAATTCGTCCTTGGAATTGAAATGATAAACAATTTTCACGCATACTGTGATTTTTAAACAATTTGTACGCATTTTCTAGATTTACATGTACTTTTATTTACACTGATAATCAGATAAATAAAATCTTATTTGATATTTTATTTAATAATTACATATAATAGTTAAAATTTTATGAATAAAAAATTACAGGTTGGTCCAACAAGTTGTGAAGAACCATTAAGTAACTGGTTGTACTGGTTAGAAATAGTTGTGTTTTTAGCTGGCAATCGGTTAAAACCAAGACCATCACTAGCTTAAGATGACATGAATCGGACCAAGAAAGGTTTAACGACCCGACAGACTAACAATTTATCCATCTATGAGTTGGAATATAAATATAAACACTTGATTTTTACACAAATTTATTCCTGAGCTATTATTATAATAAATTAAGATTATATTATTTTCTTATTGAAAAAGATAACAAATATTTGCTCCTTTATTTAGGATATCATTGAATTTATCAAATGATGTTTTATTATCATAACTAAGGGGCGTTTGTTTTGCAGGATTCAGATGGAATTTGAAGGAATTAGAATGATCAATTTCATTGACCAAATGTCATTCAGCCGTTTGGTTTATCTATAGAATGGAATTGAATTTTACACATTCCACCATCCATAGATTTGGTCACCATCACAATTGAGAAGGAATTCAATTCATTTCATCTGATATTCTCAAAAAGACAAAATTATCTTCATCATCCCTACTTGATATGAACCACCACTGGTCTGAACCACCGTCGACAAATATCGACCATCGCCGGTCTAAACACTGTTGAGGACCGTCGACGACCACCATCGACGACCGCCGTCGACCAACGCCGGTCTGAACCAACATTGACAACCGTTGACCACCGCCGCCAACCACCACCGACCACCGACGATTTGAATCATAGAAGTTGGATTTTGGTTTCAAAATGAAAATATTCAAAAAATTGGTCATTTACAAATATTTCATTCCAATTCAAAAGCTACATCATGTGAACCAAACAGACAAATTCCAATTCCTTTAACATATTCCATTCCAATGTTTGTCAACCAAACAGGTGGTCAAACTCGATGACATTCCATTTCAATTCCTACAAAGTCAAATTATTTTGACAGATTTCATTCCATCCAAAAACATTCTGCGAACCAAACGTCCCCTAGGAGTTTTCTTTTTCCCAAGGTTTCAAGCTAAAATTGTTTTCACTTTCGGAAGAAATAATTATAAAATGCCATAGATTTTGATTTGAATCATTTTACTCTACAATGGTACAATTAACTCTTTATTCGATTAATGGTTAAAATATTTTCAGGTAATCAATTAATGAAATATAGTAGCATATAGAGAGGTTATTTTCAATTTGATATTTGTAACAATAACTTTAACATAGCTACTTTTTTGTTTTCCCTTAACAGTAATTTAGTATTCTTATAAATAAGTAAATACTAATATTTAACTAAGAATTAGAGCATACAATACGTTTATTTTAAAACTTAACAAGTAGCAAAAATCACAAGAGAAGAAAAGTTTATAAAAACTTGAGATGTGAGCAGAAATATAGGTATGACTTCTTTATTATTTAAGCTACCAGTTAATTGATACAAATAAAATGGTTCCTGTAACTCGTAGGTTCTCTCCTTACATTGCAATCGAGTAGTACTCCTTCACGTGCAAGTATGGTTGGTTTACCTTTTGCAAGTACAAAGGTTATTACGAAACTGTGCATCAAGAGTAACGATTGTAAAAGTAATATAATCATTTTTTTACAGTTACCATATTACGATTTTACATTCCAGATAAACTATCATATGACAACGATGAAAGATTTATGAGAAAGTGTACTATATATAATGATTTTAATTTGTTACATTTACATTTAAATGACAGATGGTGACAGAAACAAAGCGGAAGTGGAAGAGGACGATTCTACCATAGATAATTTGTACTATATAAATCATGAATGCATGAACTTGCATTGTACATGTAATTAATACACGTACTAGAAAAAAGAATAAGAATTCAATTACTTTAGTTTGACAAAAATAACATCTTACACTTTTTATTAGATTTTTGTTGAGATTTTAAATTTTCAATTGAATGAAATGGTATGATGATCATTTTATCATTTTTCAACGCTATGTTGGCAGGATGCCTGTATATAATCTATTTGACATTAATTGCAGAATTGACCAGTCACCCTTTTTCTGATATTTTATAGTTTGGTTGCTTATTTGAAACTTTTAGAAAACTTTGACGACCATCCGTGTCATTGTTATCAATTATACATCTATTTCACAATAATGCTAAATTCAATCAATAGAAGTATTCTATAAGCATACATCTTTATCTGTCAGTTATTTAATTTTTAAACTTAGCCGTTCAAAATGAAAGTATAATGATATATGATTTTAATATTTTTAATTTTCCAAAGCTTATTAAAATGAATAAACATATTTGTAAAACCTCATATTGACATAGTATGTTTTGATTTACATTTGGATAATTTTTAGTATTTTGGGTGGTTAATTAATAACCATTAATACTTGTTGTTCTTGTTTATTAGATTTTAAATTTTATTTTAACCATTTTTTTTTATAACTTAGTTCAATCCAACCCAAATGACTGATTAGGTCGATTGAAATGGAATATACATTAAAAAAAATGTTTGAATTATTATGGGTTGGAATTCATTATTGAGCTTGGGGCTCATACAGACATCTCTACAAGTCCATATGTACCTTAACCCAGCCATTCAAGCCTTTCTGACTCTGTTCATTAACATGATAATTTTTTTATTTCATTTGGCTCCTCACAACCACTCCGTCTACCACCACATGCCACCAACCCACCACCCAAAACCACCAAGGAGATATTTACCGGTCATTGGTCCTTAACCAATCATAGTTCTAAGAACTAGGGTCGATTTGTGTTTGTTAAGTCTAAGGCCTTGTTTGTTTTTTCTTTTTCAGCTCTTAATTACCTCTTATGTCTGAATCGGTCAGACATTCTCACATTCAAATTGTTTGTTTTTCTTTTATTTTCGGATTTCAGACTTCAGCACCTCTTAAAAACAAACGCCACCTTACTGTTCTTGAAACGATCTTAACGGAACCCTTTTTCATGGAAGTCAATTCAGACGTCCAAACCTTCACAATCAGTGTTCTAATTGGACTCGATATCATATCATTATCGGGTCCTTTTCGGGACCAATGCATATTCTAGTTCTAGGTTATAAAATTCTTAACTAAATAAATTGGATACGAAAGTCTGAATTAGAAAAGGCCCGTATTTCAAAGCCCAAACTTGGTCCATATATTAATTCTCAAACCTAATGTGTCTTTTTATTAGGTGACACAATCGCAACGTAAGAGGATAGTATAAGAGGGTACTCTAGGAGTGAGACAATAGTAAATTAATAAATTATAGTAAAACAAAATTAACCCAAAATATATACCATTTGTTTAAATATTTCTATCCCTGGCAAACGTGTCGGGTCGGGTTGGATTCAAAGTTAAAACGGGTTGAGAGTGCCTGAACCTAACCCGATCTGTTTAATTTCTGTGTCGTGTCGTGTCAACCCGTTTAATTTCCGTGTCGTGTCATGTCAACCCGTTTACTTAAACGGGTTGAAATGTATTTTCCAAACCCATTTAATTCATGTCGAGTTCGTGTCTGGTTAGCATGTCGTGCCAGTTTTTGTCAGGTCTACATGAAATGCACAATCACTTATTATTATTATTTAGTATTTACTTTGTTAAAAAAACTATAAACTGTGGGTTATTGAAGTTATTTGCCTAAGGGGCTAAGGGGTCTAATATAAACGGGTTATTCGGGTCATTTTCGAGTTGAAAATTTTGACCCTTACCTTACCCGTTTAGTTTTCGTGTCATGTCGTGTCAACCTGTTTACTTAGACGGGTTGAAATGTATTACCCAAACCCGTTTAATTTATGTCGAATTCGTGTCAGGTTAGCATGTCGTGTCAGTTTTTGTCAGATCTAAATATTTCCCTCACCAAACATGCAATTGAGGGATTTTGGTATGCATACAGAATAAAAAAAACTTTGTTTTATATTTGACACTATGTCAAAAAACTTAATGGAAAATAGGTTTAACAAAAACATAGGGCTAAATTGTGAAACTACTATCTTACCCTCATCTTGTATGCATCATGTATTAGTGTATTACAAAATAATTTACAAATTTTATGAATCAATTTAATTAAATACTTAATCGATTTATATATTTTATAATAATTATTGTATAATTAAAAAATCAAATATAATTTGAGAAACAATTTGTTAATTTTATTTGTGTCCTTATCTTTAGTTTAACAAACATCATGGTCTTATCCTAATTATATTAAATACTAGACAATATAATAAATTAACCTCACTTTCATCCCACACAATCTAAGGGACGGAGCAAGGATTTATGTTAAGGATGGTTCTCAATACCTATAAAAATTAATAAGAATTTTTTTTAGAATTTTATGTACTGACTTATATCTGATGAGATAATTGAACTTACAACTCTAAATAAAAATGTGCAAATGAAATGTAATTGTTTTTTAACATGAAAAGAGCACGGCTCTAAACAATACTTATACATAGAAAAAGGGAGGTAGGATGTTTTCAATTGGGAAGTTGAACAATCGATAACTACTCTCAAATAAACAAATGAACTCTACACAATTGTATAGAAACACGCTTAGAAGAGGCAATGATTAAAAGTTCTTTAATTTATATTTATCATTAAACCAAAGTGAAAAACAATCCTACCAGTTTTATCATCAAAAACTTCATTTTACTCGTATCAGTTCAATTAAATCAGGGACAAGAAAACTAAAACAAAAGTTATTTTTCTAAACGGATCACAACTAGATGCAAATATCAAAACTAATAATCAAAATCCATCTATTAAAACTAAATTTATACTAAAGAAATATAATTATATAAATCCAATAACTCCTAGAGAGCTCCACACAAGAAATGAAAAGTGGGTGACAAGTGACAACAAGACATTGGAAACAAATCTAGGGATGCTAATTAAATAATCAATATATGAAAAAGAGAGATTTATGTTTTCAATTCTTACTTTTGAGTCTAGAGTATAAGAGGTTGATGGTGGTCTTTTAAACAGAAAGTAGTAATTATAAAATTTTTGACCATATAAAAGTTTTAATAATAAATTTTTTATAGGGTGGGCCAGTGCTAATACTGGGCCAGTGCTGGCTCCGTCCATGATCTTAATACCATTCGTATCTTAAGGAAGGAGTTGTGGCTAGTATTATCATTGATATTGGTAGTTGTAGTGTAAAAAATTTATGACTTTTTAGGGTTTGGTTTAACGACATGTTTTTAAGGGATTTTTAGGACCGGAAGGATTTAGAATTTGAAATCTTTAGTGTCTATGGTTTGTAAAACATGAAATTGAATTGAATTCCATTCTTTTATAAATCATCTTTAACTTGTAGGATTTGAAATGGTATTTACTTTTATTTCTTGTAATATATTTGTTTGTTTTATAAATAAGAGTAAAGTAACATTTGTAATTTTCAACGGATGTCAACCCTAAACTTCAAAATCCATATTTGGTCCCTCATGTTTGTCAATTCTCAACAATTTAGTTCGTCTGTCTAATGATCATTAACTTTTTTATTAAGTTAAACTAAATGAGGGGTATTTTAGTCATTCTTGCTTTTAATTTTATATTAAAATTAAAAACCATTTTTTTTAATTTTAAATTGTAAAACAAAGGAAAGAAAGAAAAAAGGATAACCACAATCTCTCTTTTCTTTTTCTTTTTACAATTTAAATTAAAAATATAATATGTTTTTTTTTGTTTTAATATAATGTAAATAGTGAAAAACACTAAAACATCTCTTATTTAATTGGACTTAACAGAAAATTTTTACGACCATTAAACAAGGAAATCAAAATAGTTAAGAATTGACAAACATAAAAGACCAAAACTGAGTTTTTAAATATTAAAGTCCACATATGTTAAAATTACAAATGTTATGGACAAAAATTAAAGTTTACTTGATAAGTAATTTGTTTGTTTAGACTTTAAAGGCAATCAAGAGATTACGAGGAGACTAAGAACATCTCTAACAGCTTCTATAAAATAGAAAAAAAAATACCATTTTTCATTTTAAAACTTCTTTAACAACATATATATATCATTATACAAAATAGATATTTTTCTATATCTTTAAAAAGATGTGAGAGAAATATTATTTTAATGATTTCTCAACAAAACAACCTTTATTTGTTGAAATAATAAATTTATTGAATATTTTCATAATATAATTTTTTTTTTAAATCTTCAAAATAGAGAAGCAGCTGGAGTTTGAAGATAATAATCTTAGAAATTTTGACTTTACATTCTCTATTTTACATAAACTTTAGAAAAGCTGTTGGAGATGCTCTAATGACACTATATATGTTGCTAACGACACCCTTATAAAATGAATCATTCTCATACCCATCAATATCAAAAATCTCTTTTTACATTCCAAAACTATAAAAATACAAAAACTTCTTGTAAACTTTTATGATAGAGGTGTTAATTGCATTGTGCATTACAAATTTAATAAAAGAGACAAGAGTGGACAATTAGGATTTGAAATAACAATAATCTCTAAAATATTTCCACATCCATTATTGAAATCCCAAAATTTCAAAGCTGAACTTTCTTTCAAACTAAATTAAAATTTAATTTAATTTCAAATCTTGCGTGCTACCTTTCGACATCATGTCCAAAAAAGAAACCTAACATTTAAATTTGACAAATTCAAAAAAAAAAAAAGAACCATTAAAGAGTGTTAGCTCAATTGGATAGATAACATCCCTGGAGGTGTGGGGTGAAAGCCACGATGCTTCGGTCCTGCGGGCGACGTTTCGAGATATCCAGGGCTTGTGTCTGCGCCTTAGGGATCAGGTTCGGGACCGGTACGGGAGGATCCAGTCTATGGAATTCACTTCCCTGTCAGTCGGGTTCAGCCGTAGGTTGGGCTGGGTCGTAACGGATTAGTGGGTTGACCCGTAATAAAGACCCGATACTGCTGCAACGTGTGTGTTATAAATGCCGTTAAAAAAAAAAGAACTAACATATAAATTGCTGAAATTACAATTGATACGTATTTATATCTAATAAACTATAATGAATGAATTTTAATTGATTCCTATTCGCATCCACCATAGGAAATAGGAATAATGAATCATGTTATCGTAATTTACGTGTATCCACGTGCACCATCATAAAAGGTATGCTAATAGTGGTGGTAGTGCTTTTAAGTCACTTATTATTACCACCCACAACACAAACTAAACACTATGACTATGTTTCACAAATTAACTGATAAGTTAGCTGATAGCTTATAAGTTAGCTGTTGAACAAATTATGTTTGACAAAAACTAACTGATAACTATTTAAATGACTAAAAAGAACATCTTGAAAAAATAATAATTAATATTAATAAGGGTATAATCGGAAAATATGACAAAAAGCTCATGTAAAATTTCTTTCAAGTAAACATCAATAAAATTTTTATCGGTTATAAGTCGAACATGTGTATCCAAACATGTACATCGAAAATAAGCTAACTTATAAGTTAACTTATTTTTGCCAAACAATGCCTATGTCAAATGTATAAAAGCTTAGAAAATGTAACGAATTATTTTATTTTGAATGAATTAGGTTGTTCAACTATTTTTTCAAAAAAGAAGTTTATTTTAAATAATTAAGTTTTTGAATTATTGTTTTAAATAGAAAAGTCATTAAACATTACCATTTTAAATGGTTAAGTCTGAACATTTATTTTAATAAAATAAACATTGATCTTTTAAAAATTGGTTACTTATATTATTTTAACCTAAAAATCTACATGTAACCGACTAAAAATGTATTAAAGCACAACTACTTATAAGTTATAGCCCTCTAAAAAAAGATTAAAAAAAGCAAGAAGATCGATAACAGAGGTCAAGAGTGCTATAACCAATATGAAGAACGAACAACGATGATGCGACATGAAACTACGATAGAAAGTGATACTATGGTCTGCAAGAAGTTTGACGAATGTAGGATTTGAAAACGCTAAAACTGATTTAGGTTTCTTTTTTTCTTTAAGATCTTAGTAGTCGGTTACATATAGTTTTTTTTGTTAAAAAAAAGATTAAGTAACCAATTTTTAAAAGTTTGATGGTTAATTTACTATAAAAAAATGTTCAAAAATTTAATCGTTCAAAATGTAAAAATTAAATAATATTCCATTCAAGAAATAATTGAGGGTTTAATTATTCAAAATAAAAATATTTAATAGATTTTTTATTTAACAAATTAATTTAAATTTTTAATTATTTAAAATGAAATACTTAGATTGGATTTTTTTATAGAAATTTTCTAGTATATAAATCAAATTTTGGTACGAATATTTAATTATTTTTTGAACCTCTTTCCTATCCTTAAATTGGATATCATCTGGAAGGATTGGTTTTCCCCACCCCAATTTTACATCTTCCACCCTTCCCTTCGTCTCCAGATCCCCTTTTCAGGGTCCCATTTTCACCAACCAGTAAACTTTTCTTCAAAACACACACACACACACACTGATTCTCCATTTCTGGATAAAATATGAGATCTTTAGGTTTGGTTGATTCATGGGTTCAAACATGTTCCATGCTTAATGGATCTTCATCTTCTTCTTTCATGGGATTCATCTGTACTACATCATCTCTCAAATGTAGTAAACCCCATTTCAAGAATCATCATCATCATCCAAGATCCACAATTTCATCTTCATCTTCTTCTTCTTCATCTTCTTTCTCTATTTCTGCTGTGATTGCAAGGGAAGAAGAACAAGAAATCTCCTCCGATTTCAAAAAATCCAGTTTCAATTTCAAGACCTATATGTTGGAGAAGGCTAATTCGGTAAACAAGGCGTTGGAAGAATCCATTTCCATTAAAACTCCACTCACAATCCATGAAGCTATGCGTTACTCCCTTCTCGCCGGCGGCAAGAGGGTGAGACCTATTCTTTGCATCGCCGCCTGTGAGCTCGTCGGAGGAGACGAATCCACCGCCATGCCCGCCGCCTGTGCTGTTGAAATGATACACACCATGTCGTTGATCCACGACGACCTCCCTTGCATGGACAACGACGATTTCCGCCGTGGAAAACCCACCAACCACAAGGTTTACGGCGAAGACGTGGCGGTCCTCGCCGGAGACTCCCTCCTCGCCTTCGCTTTCCAACATGTCGCCAGCGCCACTGTCGGCGCGTCGCCTGCACGCGTCCTGGCTGCCGTCGGCGAGCTCGCGAAGTCCATTGGGACGGAAGGGTTGGTAGCAGGTCAAGTGGTAGATATAGCTTCAACAGGTGCGAAGGACGTCGGACTTGACCAGCTTGAATTCATCCACATACACAAGACGGCGGCGCTTCTGGAGGCCGCCGTCGTGTTAGGGGCGATATTGGGCGGAGGGAATGACACCCAGGTGGAAAAGCTTCGGAAATTTGCAAGATGTATTGGGTTATTGTTTCAGGTGGTGGATGATATATTAGATGTCACCAAGACGACGGAGGAATTGGGGAAGACCGCCGGAAAAGATTTGGTGGCAGACAAGATGACGTATCCAAAACTAATGGGTATGGAGAAATCACGGCAGTTTGCGGAGGAGTTATTGGCGGAGGCTAAACAGCAGTTAGAGGGTTTTGAGTCATATGAGGCGGTGGCGCCACTAGTAGCACTGGCGGAGTATATAGCTTACCGGCAGAACTGATATGCCATTTGTATTGAAAACCAAGCTTTATATATATATATATATATATATATATTTTCGATGGGTTTGAGTCTTCTTCTCCAAATCGATGTTGTAAGATTGGTTTACCTGCAATATAATTATAAACTAATTAGAAAATTAGATTCTTTTTTGTTTCCATTTTCATGGCCATCCAATGTGCATTACAGAATCATATGAAAAAGCTTTACAAATATTGATCGGATGATTCGTAAAAGGGTATATGCTAAATGCATTCCTACCTATTTATTTCTTCAGTCATGTCAACATCAAGAATTTAGTTTTTACGTTTTTAATATATGGTTTTTAATATATGATTTAAACTGATTCTAACATAAAGAAAAGTGCATATAGCAACACCCAATGCAAATCTACAAATGGTTTGTATTCTCCAAACAGCAAAGATCTAAAATTTCATAAAAGAATGGACTTAATAGTAGTTCACATTTGGAAAAGGACGGATATTCTTACTTAATCTAACCAAATTAAACAAACTCAGTATATCCCCACATGAAGTCGGTAAGATTCTTACCTGTCTCAGTTTCTGTGTACAATTATCGGGAGGACAATTGGTTAAGTGGGTCCACGAGATTCCGAAATATTGCCAGCCAGAAGATTCCGAGAAAATGCGTTATTGTTATGTGCTGGAAAAGTATCTTGAATCTTGAAAGCAAAGTGGTTCATTCCCCCAAGATGTCCATCCAGCTAACAATTCTCTAGCAAAGAGTTCAATGCCATGAGCAGGTTCTGACCCAGGTTTGTAGTCCAGTAGCATTTCTAATAACAACCAATTGAATAAAAAGAAGCATAATCATGGGTCAAATTAGGATTCTTCTTCTAATGAATACAATTTTAACCTAATCCAACTAGTTTTAATCAAAGTAAAAAAGAACAATAGATTGTGCAAGTAAATGCAAAAGCTTTACAATCATGCAAGTAAATGGGAAAAGCACAAAAGTAAAATTTTAGATATTGTATATATGCCATTATGTTAATTAATAGTAATACCTCCTACTGGGGGCTTCCTTGAGTAATCTCCGGGGATGCTGAGGAGCACTTGACCATCTGGAATGGATTTAAGTTTCGATAAACACTCAGAATCCTCATCCTGTAGTTATTATGATAAAAGATTTTGTTGAAGGTTATAAGTTTTAATAAGGGTTGAATCTAATAATTATTAATAAAAATCAAAGAAAGATAAAATGAAGTTGTAAAACACGTCAAGCTTCTTCACCTTTGGATAACAATAACCAAGAATCAAACATTCATATGGTCTATGATGGAAGAGATCCAGTTCACCAATCAAAGAACCATCTGGTTTCACCTGTAATGATAAAAAAGTTGAAACTCATATTGCTCATATATTTTGGCCAGAATTGAAAAGCAAATATTAGCAGAGAATGATGAAAATCACCTTCAACCAATAATGAGTTGCCATATACTTGACTCCCCATTTAGGGAATAAATCTTTTTCAACAAATATCCTTAATTTCTCCTTATTGGTTACCCACAGAGCTACCAATGCTCCATCTGAATGAGCAAGTCTCTTAATAGGAAGAGACAAAAAGTATCGATTCGGCAAAGTTGGGTACCTAGAATCATGAGAAAAGGTGAATTAGTGAAAACACATTTTCTTAACTATTTGCAACAATGAAGATTGAATTAGATAAGAAATGTAATTAATTCTGCCATATATCGGTTTACTAACTAAATATGCACCCTTTAAAGTAGCATAGTTGTTTAAAGAATACGAATACTCACTTCAATTTTTGGGAAGCGCTGCTATTTTCCCAAGGTGGATCAACCACAATAATATTGAATCCGCAATCATGTTTCACTGCAAGAGGATGCAATTAAGATTCAAATAAGTGAACAATAATTGATGCATATATCTTTTCAAGATTATAACTATTAAGTTACAAATCACTTATAAAAAACAAGTTATATTTGCCAAATATTACCAGGGATCAGGCCATGAATCTTCTTCAGATCAGACTTCCACATGTGAATCAAGAAAACATTCAGAGATTGTAAGACAGACTGAATATATAATAGTGCAAACTTGAAAGGAAAATCACGTATAAAAAACTAAAACTACAGATAAAATATCATATTGGTTAATAAATTAGACACATAAAAATGTAAAACTAACCATGTAAAAGGAACTCTTTCTGGGTATGATGTACGTGTGATTTAGAAAATCAGCCTCCATGTCGCTATTTGTCTCATTAGCAACCAAGCTGCCAAATGCCGGAATATTTATTTTTTCACAGTTTTGAACGTACTGGGAACCTAAAGAACCAATTAAACAAGAGGTATGAATTTAAATAACTGACTTAAGTGATTGTGTAACACCAAACAAATTTTCTTTTACTTCAATAACTAAACTAAAGTTAATGTGAAAACCAAAGGGGCAAAATATGTATTGTTAGAACTTAGAACACAGATAGCCATAGATTAAGTTACAGGGGGTCCAAGTGTTGAAGTGGCGATGATATTACTTTTAACTTTCGCAACCCAACCTGGTGTCAACCACAGATTTGCCACCAGAGATGCACCAATCTCATGAGTTTTGCTTTTAAATAAGCATCTCAGGTGATTTAATGCGATTTCAAATACTTACACGCCACATACGCAACAAAAATTATCATCATCATCAATCACATACACACATTACATAGTTTATACATACTTCTATGCATTTTCAGGGAAAAACCTGGAACCTGGTGAGACATATAAAAAAAATCATCAGAAGGTTGATTTATATCATAGAATTTATCATCTTAATGTCGTATTAAGTCGATATGCTTTCTAGAGTGATGGGTGACTAATTAACTTTCTTGATGATTACATTTTTCTAGAAGCAAATGGTGATGGGCAAGTAGCACTTAACACAGAGGAGAATGTTGGTTGTTGGTTGATGGCAGGGGATTGGATGGCTTAAAACACTACCCTGCTTGGGGAAGAAAGTAAAAAAATCATCTGCATTTTAAGACTTAAGACCCCTATAATCCGTTGGTTCACAGCCATGTCCTAACAATGCACATTTAGCCCCTTTAGCTTACCCATCAACTTTAAGCATACACATTAAAAACAACCAATGTATTTTAGATGCACATCCGTTCAGTGATCTGTTTTTTAGCATTCTGTAAATTAACTGGAAAATTAAATATTGGAGCAAAGTTCCAAGCTTTTCTGCAATTTTTTCTCAATTCAAAATTATACATGCAATGAATTATAGTTAGAACAATACTTATAACTTGAGTTAAGAAACAAAAAATAAAGAAAAGACAACAGACATCCAACTCAAAGAAAGCAGCAACCATAGAGGTGTGGTGTTAGTAAGCCTTCAGGAAAGTAAAGACTATTTATTGCGCATCAAGGAAAGATGAAATATTTTCTGTTAGTACTCTTTATTTCACATATTTTGAATCCAAGGAGGAGTTACATGCCAATATCGTAGATGATCAATATCATAACACATTTCACATTTGACATTGTTGTTTTCAGAAATTTCTCTATACTTATTTTGGGAACTTTAACTTCCCTATTGTCGGATTTCCCAAACTCTTATGCCCTTTCTAAGGTTTAAACACATCGAACTAGGAGACATTTGATTGCAAGAAAACCAGTAACCGAAAGTAAGTGCCTAAGTTCTATGTTTGATGTATCATTGTTTCAACCATATAAGCTAACTAAGATGTACATGTATTTTGATATTTATTTCCAGCAAGTAGAATTAACTTCAGCAAAACAACCATGGAGAGTATAACAAGTACCTTGTTTTGAGCTGTAATCCTGATTAAGATACAGAGAAATTTCAAACAATGGAGCTTGCCATACGCTCCCAAGCTCAACAAACGAATGCTCATCACGTGATACCATCGACTCTCCACAGTCAGATGTTAAGAAATCATCATTCCTCAATTTCTTCAAATTTAGCAAAAGATCATTAGCTTCGAGAAAACATTTGTGCGCCTTCAACAAGAAAGGTTTCGCCTTCTGCAACAATTGCGCATCCAATTTCACACCATATGGATAAAAAAATGCTCAATCGTACATTAATTTTCCTAAATTAATTGAAGTTTACCTGATGGCGTTCGTCAGCTGCTTGTTCTCTTTCATTAAGCACGCGAGGTTTCTTCTCTTTACGTTTCCGTTTTCTTTGATTTTCCGAAACCCTAGGATGCTCTTCATCGGAGGGATTCGGTTCGAAGAAACGAGAGTAGTAAGAAGATGGAGAAACCCTAAAATGCGTGTAGGAGAGGTTGAGGACACGAACTGGATCCATGAATACGGCATTTGATCCTTCGAATCGATAAATCCCTGACTTCAAGAACATCGATAGTCTCTGATCATCGTCTGTTTTAGCATCCGCCATGATCGGAGTTGGAGTTTTTACGGCTGCCGGAGAAAAAGAAGCTAAAATTTTGATACTGGTTACCGGCAAGGAACAGTGTAGCTTCCGGCGTTTCGCCCTTATTCATTTTCTGTTTTTGACTGAATTACGGATTTGGTCCCTGTTGTTAGGTGGAAATTACAAGAAGAGTTCCTAAACTTTGTTTATTACAGATTTGGTCCTCATTTTAAGAAATCCAACCAGAAGGTTTATTGTTTCTTTCTTCATTTCTTTCTATAGTAGCGTTTGGTATGCAGATTGAACTATACTAAACTGGACAGAACGGGACAAGATTAATTGTTTGTCATACGTTTGGTACGACAAGAACATGACTGGCTAATTGTCTGTTTTGTGTTTGGTATGTTGGACAAAACTATTTAAAACTATAAAAATGACCAGATTACCCCTAAACACTGTTTAATATTATTTTATTATCATATAACATTGTAAATGACATAAATCAACCAAAATAACTTTATCTATACTATTTATACATTTTTTTAAAATATGTATACATGATTTATAAATATTCGAACACAATAATTGTAATTATGTACATAACTTAAGAACATTCCAACACAACAATATATAGATAAAATTATAAACTCGTGGAAACATATATATTTAATTCCTTTTTATCAAAAGTTATAATTTAAGACCATGTCTTAGGGGTTGTTCGGCTAATTTTCCATTAAGACATGTATGGATAAAGTTGTCTGTATTGATAAAGTTGTCTGTATGATAACAGTTAAGTTGTTGTTCGGTTGTTGTACTAAATAAACAGTCTGGATGTTTAAAATGACGATTTTACCTCGATCTATATTTTAAACAGCTTGGATACATAAATTTCACACATTTGATCTTGAATATTACACTTTCTATAGACTACCAACGAGGAAAACCATTAAACTGAAACCATGTAGAAAATCACAGGGAGAAATTGAAACCATTAGGGAGAAACAAAGACCATTACTGAAACCTTGGAGAGAAATCACAGGGAGAAATCGAAACCATTAGGGAGAAACAAAAACCGGTAAATCAAAACCATGGGGAAAAATCACAGTTTTGAAGTAGAAATCGATTTATCAGTGAATCGATATACACACAGGTTTGAGCCAGAAATTGATTTTATGGTTTGAAGCAGAATTGATATGAGGTTTAAAGCATAAATCGATTTACTAGTTTGAAGCAGAAATGGATTTGAGGTTCGAATGAAATGAAGCAGAAATCTCGATATACACAGGCAAAAATCAATCTGAAGTTTGAATCAAAAATCGATTTACTGGTGTGGAGCAGAAATCTCGTATGTACACAGGTTTGAAGCAAAAAATCAGTTTACTGGTTTGGAGCAGAAATCGATTCACTAGTGATCGTGAAGACACAGAGATTTGAAGCAGAAATCGATTTGGGAGGGCCGGTTACTAGGAAGAAGACGTTAGAAGCAGATATCAACCTGGAAGCGTGTCTTTTTTTATTTATTGCAAAAGGTAGATAGGGAATATTGATGGCTGAGGCTATAGGAGTAAGGTTTTGGAGCTGAGTAAATAAGCTCCAACCGAACAAGCAAATAAGCTATAAGGCTTATACAGCCCATTAAGCCACAAATGAAGAGCCCCTTGTTACCATTCACTACGGTATTTTCTTTAACAATTTCTAAGGGATTTATTAATATACAGGAGGTTTTAAACTTTTAATGTTTTGTAATAAGAAATTTTGGTGGTTATCGGTGAATATGATTTTTTAGTAGAAATTTGATTTCTTATAATTGTTATTGTCATATAACACTTTTTACTGATGTGAAACTTGGATAGTATAAAAAGTTTTAGAATATAATAATTTTTTAATAAAAATTGTTTTATCATATCACTTTTTTTATGTTTTGTAATTTATATTTATAAAAAATGCATGAATAATTTATCAAAATTGAGATTTTGATTATAATAATTATAAAAATAATTTAATCATTTATTAATATTGATATCACTTTTTTTATAAATTTAATATTATATTCATAAAAATTTAAATCTAACATTAATATATTAACGGATATTAAAAAATAAAAGATATAATTTATATCACATAATAAAATCACAACTCTAACATAAATAAGATTACATTATTATTCATTTAAAAAATCTTAAAGCTTATGTTCGTAAAATCTCATTTGTGGTCCTATAATTGTTTTTCGGAGAAAAAGTAAATGAGGATGCAACGTTTTTTTTTTTCTTTTTTTGAACAAATGCAACGTTTTTATTTTGTATCTTAAGTTAATGTTTTAACGTTTAATATACGTGCTGCGTTTAAACCTAACCCTTAATATTTTTTTAAATATTATATGTTTAATATAATTTCATGTTTTTCATTAATTTAAGAAAGAATTTGGTCATTTTAAGCATCTTCTCATTCTATTATTCAAGTGCAAGTTTTGTCCCATATAGAGATGGTCAAAAGAAATTATATTCTTTCCGACTGGACCTTCGTAACAGGTCTCGATCCCAATTCGTTTGAAAATTGTTTGGCTCGGTTAAGGTTCTTCATAATCAGTTATGGGTAACCAGTCTCGGAAACTAATACTAATTAAGAATAGTGATGGAAATTTTACCCATTGGGGCCCGGTTTAATGGGTAACGGGGAGGGGACGAAGATTTATTTTCATACCCGAAACGGGGGGATGGCATTACCCGCTCCTATTATGCCCGATTAATTTTTTAATTTTATTTAATATATGTATATAGTGTGTTTGTAAATAAATAAACATGTATATATGTATTTATTTATTATTAAATAGCAAATATATTTGTTTTTCAATATTGTTGATTAATAAAGTAACAATTTTTTTTATAATTTTAATTTTAGAGTACGTGGTTTTTTACTAAACAAGTACCCAACAGTTTCCCCGAACCCGTCGGGGGGGGGGGGGGGGGCGGGAACGGGTGTTAAACGGGGGTCGGGGATGGAGGATGCATTACCCGCCCAATATCTGTCCCGTTTCCATCCCTAATAAAGAATGTCATTGTTGTTGTAGCAGTTTTCCTAGGATCACGAATGCTATAGGTGTGGCCTGTGGGAGCGCTCCTGGTCAGGGAAGGCTGCTAGGGCATAAAAGCTTTGATTGAATGAACGCTACCTTGGTTGTATTGTTTTTATCTAAGTTCATATAATTTATTATTTCTTAATATTTTCGTTTAAACCTTGGACATATAATACTTCCAAATCGAATCTAGGTTTTACGCGTTGTATCGAATTAAACCACATGCTCCACCGCTTGTGTAGTCCCCATTTCAGTTCATTTTGGTATGATGGGAAGATGAAGCGACAGACGGACTTTGGAATTCAGTAGTCGGGATTCCAGGGAGTGCTTTGCATTACGGGTGAGGTGAGTGGTTACTCTTAGACCTATTCCCTATCGGGGAGCCAGGTCCATCCGATCGCTATTTATTGCAAAAAAATAAAAGAAGGGGGGGGGGCATAAAGACCGAACCTTTCTGCAAAAGCGTTATGAAAATGATCTACCTTTCTCTATTATTATCATAGAAAGACAAGGGAAGATGCCCCCAATAGAAGGCAATTACTGAAAATAAAATTGAATTTTTTTTAACTTTACTTTAATATATATAATTGGGTCATTTAAATACAATTTAAAAATACGTTTTGTTGTATTTTTATAATTAGTTTTCAATCAAGTACAGTTAAAAATACATTTATTATAGTTTTATAATTGATTTTTAATCAAATACGTTTTATTATAAAATTGTAACTAGTTTTCAACCAAATACTTTTATAAAGTTAGAAATACATTTTGAAAATACATATAAAAGAGATATAAAAATAGGTTGGTCCCAACTGATTCTTATTGATTTTGGACCGGTCCTGGACCGGACGAGGCCCATACAATTAGGGGGTGTTTGGATGGGCTTATAAAAACAACTTATTGACTTATTCCGGTATGACACCGGTAATAAGTCTGTTTTGAATGTTTGGGTAGAACAACTTATCCGGTGCCAAACCGGTAATAAGTCATTTTTTAAGAAGTAAAAGGTTTTAACTTATCAACTTTTCATAAGTGCTTTTCTACACCGGTAATAAGTTATAAGTCAATAAGCTCATCCAAACACCCTCTTAGTACGATGTACGGTACGTAGTACCATACGATATCGTTGAATTAAGTGTTTATATAACTTAACTACCAAAAAGCAACCCAATTTACATCTTCCATCCTTCCCTTCACTATATAAACACACACTGATCCCCATTTCAGTAAACTTCCTTCAAAACACACACTGATTCTCTCTTTCTTTCTGTGAAAATATAATAAATAAAGATGGGATCTTTGGGTTTGGTTAAGTCATGGGTTCAGACATATTCCATGCTTAATGGTTCTTCTTTCATCTATACACCACCTCTAAAATGTACTAAACCCCATTTGATCAAGAACAAGAATCGTCGAATTTCTTCTTCTTCTTCTTCCTTGTCTGTTTCTGCAAACGAAAAAGAACCCATCTTCGATTTCAAGGCTTACATGGCGGAAAAGACTAATTCGGTAAACAAGGCGTTGGAAGAATCCATTTCCATTAAAACTCCACCCACAATCCATGAAGCTATGCGTTACTCTCTCCTCGCCGGAGGTAAGCGTGTGAGACCTATTCTTTGCATCGCCGCCTGTGAGCTCGTCGGAGGAGACGAATCCACCGCCATGCCAGCCGCCTGTGCTGTTGAAATGATACACACCATGTCGTTGATCCACGATGACCTCCCTTGCATGGATAACGATGATTTCCGCCGTGGAAAACCCACTAACCACAAGGTTTATGGTGAAGACGTGGCGGTTCTCGCCGGGGACTCCCTCCTCGCGTTCGCTTTCCAACATGTCTCCGGCGCCACCGCCGCCGGCGTGCCGCCTGCACGCGTCCTGGCTGCTGTCTGCGAACTCGCCAAGTCTGTTGGGAAGGAAGGGTTTGCCGCTGGTCAAGTGATGGACATGGCTTTAACAGGTGCCTGGGACATTCCAATCTTTTTGGAGGCCCTGCTACATCTAAATCTTTTGTTTACATTTACGTAAATGAGATAAGATATATGTATGTGTGTGTATATATATATATATATATAGAGAGAGAGAGGAATATAGAGAGAGACGAAAGTTCAAATGCGAACTCAAATTTGGTTGTGAACGCGACCATTATTTTTGACTGAATAAATACTATTGAATAAATACTATTGAATAAATACTATATTCAGCTTATTCAGTTGAATATTTCTTTGATTATTCAGTCAGAATATGACACGTGTCGTCCTCTCATTTGTCCTCATGTTCACAACCAAATTTAAGTTCTCATTTGAATTTTCCTCTATTTACGTGTGTGTGTGTGTGTGTAAATCACAAAATGGGTTACCTAAACAATTAACAACCTAAACCTAAACTATTAGTAATAAGTTGAATCCAAACTTTTTTAGTTAGTAATTTTACCCGAAACAATTTTAGCTAGAGCTTTTATACATGTCGAAAGACCATAAACACATTAAAATTAGGCCCTAAAATTTTTAGACCCGTTCAAAATCTCATATTTAACATGTTAAAAGGACGGCTCTGGCAGGTGCGAAGGACATTGGAAAGGAACAACTTGAATTCATCAGCGTACACAAGACGGGGGCGGTTTTGGAGGCATCCGTGGTAGTAGGGACTATATTGGGCGGAGGGAACGAGACCCAGGTGGAAAAACTTCGGAAATTCGGAAAATGTATCGGATTGTTGTTTCAGGTGGTGGATGATGTATTAGACGTGACCACAGATTTGGTGAAAGATAAGATGACATATCCAAAACTGATGGGTATGGAGAAATCATGGCAGTTTGCGGAGGAGTTGTTGGCGGAGGCTAAACAGCGGTTGGAGGGTTTTGAATCATACAACGCGGTGGTGCCGCTAGTAGCTCTGGCGGAGTATATAGCTTACCGACAGAACTGAAACCGTTGTATTAATTACTATATATTTACTTCAGGGTTAGGTTCCGATGAGAAGGAAAGTTATAGTGAGAAAGGTAAGAAGAGATCTCAACCGTTGGATCAATCCTGATTAAAGATCAAAACTAACACCGAGATGCACAAGATCAATTCATTTCTAAAACGCAATTCAGGGATGGGCATGAGATTAAAAGTGATCAAGGGTGGACCCTTATTACGTTTCTTATCTTAACTCTCTTTTTCACACGATTCTTCGCCTATTACTTTATATACATATATATATATATATATAAAACGTACAAGGGAGATGGTCTAAAAAAATCTATGGAAGAAAGTGTCTTATTCCTCCATTATAACACAAAATAAAGATTGTTAAACCTAACGAGTCGAGCTCCATAACATTAATGTTCGACTCGACTCGACTCGTTCGAAAGCTGGATTAATCTTTACGAGTCAGAGTCGAGCCAAACCATTCCAGCATACACTTTTTCGAGCCAAACATATTTATTTGTACACAAATTATATATAATCAAAATCTAAAATCATCGAGCTTGAGTAAGTAGCGAGTTAATCGATTTCGAATTCGAGCCCATAGACGAGCATCAAGCTCGAGCTCAAACATTAAAAAAAATATCCGAGCTCGAGATTCAGCCCGACTTTGAAAAAGTGAATCATCGAGTCTGATATTACTTTTTCGAGCTGAAATCGAATAACCCCTACTCTACTCTACTCGACTCGGCTCGTTTACATGACCCCCGGTAATTTAATCAATGACAACGATTTAATTATATTTATCCCTTGTTAGCATTATGGTTGTTGCTTCCTTTTCACATGTGTTTAATCTTATTTTCATTTTCTTTGTCAAATGAAATTACAACTATGTACTTTCGAGATATGTTTATGAAAATAACATGATACCAACTTTTGTACATTTATTTGAAAATTAGCAAGTTATTTCTTATCGGTTGCTTTTTGTTTTTCGTGATTGTTTTTGCTTCAATAAATTAAATTGTTATCTTTAAAAAAAATACATATATTTATCATCTTACTAAGCAAATAGAAGACAATACTTTGGATTCCCCAGTTTTTTATTTATTTATGAAACAAACATTCTTACGTTTTATTTAGAGTAAACTCCAATTTGGGTCCATGAGGTTTGGTGAAAAGTTCAACTTTAACAAGTCTAAAAAACATTCTTATTACAAAAAATAAGCAGACCCTAAATCTTATTAATCTAATAAAACGAACCAAGAAACAACATTAGAAAACCACTTGTGGCGTACTGGTTGAGGCTTTGGGGAATGAGGTTATTTATCCGATCTGTCAAGGGTTCGAATCCAAGCGCACATAACAATTGTGGCCACTGAGTTTATCAGAGTTGAAGTATTACAGTCATAATTTGCTGGGATTAGTTCAGGCTATCTGGGATACCCTTCAAAAAAAAAAAAAAAAAACCAAGTGGGTGGTTCCCTTCCATTCCAAAAGGCGTCTTGCAAATTGCAATTCTGTTTGCAAACGTTTCTACATACACCTACAACTGCTACCAAATGGCTATACGATAGCAATCTACCTAAACTAACCACCTAAACTAACCGACCCAACGATTAAACTTGTTAACGATTGTCGAATTCGAGGAGTTAACTTTACAAATATCTCATATCCGTTAGTAATTTCGACAACAAAACTGCAAACATTTGTTCATCATTTGCACATAGTCTTCAGCTTCTTTGCAGCTTGCACAAACCCCACGATCACCTGTAACTCGTCCAGTTTCTACAACAAAAAAAATGTCTGTTAGCCTTGTCGTGGAATCGGTTATGTACACTACAACAAAAGCAAGTTTACAGAACGCCAAAAATATATCTAAATCTCCTGATAGATCCATGTATACTAGTAGGGAAGTATCGGAACCGGGTACCACTCTGGAACTGCCAGTTATTGGTTCCGGAACCGGAACCGAATGGGTTCTGGTTCTCATTTTTTTGGAACCGTTACCCGCCGGAACCGGTTCCGGGACCAGGTACCCGGTCCTGCTGAGTACCCAGAACCGGAACCGGAACCGACAGGTACCCGCTACTTTTAAATAAAAAATTATTTTATATATTTATTAATAAAATTATATTACCTTTTAGGTTAGAGTTAGACGAGTTATGTATATTTATAATAGACTTAAAATTACATCTTTATCGGATTAGTTTCAACCATTTGTTGTATTTATTATTTTAAGCTGGTAATTTGTAGTTTATAATAGACTTAAAGTTACATTTTTATCGTATGCAATGTAAAAAAAATTAAAAATGAAACTGGGTATCCGGTACCAGAACCAGTTTGCAATGGTTCCGATTCCAAAACATAAAGAACCCACGTTAACGGTTCCGGTTCCATGAAATTTGGCTCACCCCTACTTTAGTTTATAGGAACAAACAATTGTGCATCTTATGCAAAGGTGTTACAATAAGTTTATAAGACGCTTTTGGGCATTTTAACAAATTTGTTTAGTAACTTTTGAAATAAAGTGTAATATTACTTTTTTACGATATTTTACAAAATACGACCACTATACTTTCTATTGACGCCTATATGGTTCTAATCAATCTTGTTAACGAGAATAAAACTGTTGCATACCTGCGACATGAAATGCCTTTGAACAACATCGACAAGCTGGTCCTTGGATGGGTTCGGACTTGCATCCATCTGAAAATAAGCCAACGGTTTGACATGAAATGAGTTTACATAATCTCAAAGACATTGGTTATGTAGGCTAATTTATCAACTATCTTATCAGATAACAGCTAGTTTATTCACCAACAACTAGCTTTTCAACTAGGGGTGAGAAAAACCCGAACCGAAACCGAAAAAACCTAAAAATATATATATATATTATAATTTTTAACTTTTAATTTATACATATATATATATATTATAATTAATTTTATATATTAATTAACCTAAAAATGATATAAGATTTTATTTTATATTTTCGTAAACATGATTCTGAACATTGGATTTGTAATTTTGCATTATGATATATGATATTTGTGTTTTCGTAAACATGATTTTTAACATGAGATTTGCATTATGATATATGATAACATGATTTTGAACAAATTAAAAGAATCTATAAGTTGAAAATAGAGAATAATTATAGAACCGAAAACCCAAAACCGAAAACCGAACCGAAAACCATTCGGTTTTAAAACCGAACCGGGAAAAAAACCGAAAAACCGAAAACCGAAAACCGAAAACCGAACTCGGTTCGGTTTTGGCCAAACACCGCACCGAACCGCACCGTGCTCACCCCTATTTTCAACTAATGGCTAGCTAATAAGCTAGTTGCCAAACATGACTAATTTTTATCAACTAATTTTTATCAACTAGTTTATCAGCTAACAACTAGTTTTTTTTTTCAAATAACGGCTAGCTAGCATCACCAACAGATTCTCTAAAATTTCTTCAAAATGGAGAACTAAAACTCAAAATCTCTATAAAATATTACATCCATCTCCAACAGATTCTTTATTTTGCAGATTATAACATTGATTATATTATTAAAATATTGTATACATGTAATAAAATATTATATCTCGCTCATAAACATTTATTAACCTCAATGTTTCTTATTGGTGGGAATATAATAAAGAAATGATTCTCTCTCTTGGTAATCATTTTTGAAGAGTTATCCATACACACTATTATGCCTTCCCAGTTTTGAGGAATCTGTTGGAGCAAAAAATTAACCAAAATCTACATTCTCTCCGTTTTGGAGAATCAAGAGCATCTCCAATAGATTCTCATAAATTTGTCCAAAATGGAGAACCAAAGGTCAAAATCTCCAAAAAAAGTTACATTCATCTCCAAAAAAAGTTACATTCATTTCCAACAAAATCTCCAAAAAAAGTTACATTCATCTTCAACAGATTCCTCATTTGAAGAATCCAACATTGATTATAATATTAAAATATTTCATTCATCAATTAAAATTTATTTATCTCTAGATATTTATTTTCAAAGTTTTCTTATAGGTGGTCTCACTTTATTTAATCATTTTTGGGGTTCCATATTTAGAAAAAAAACATTCTCAATCCTACTTTCTCCATTTTGGAAATAGCTTTGGGGAAGCTGATGGAGAAAAAAATTGCTCAAAATCTTCATTTTCTCTGTTTTCTCTATTTTGGAGAAGTTGTTGGAGATGTTAAAAGATCTCCAAAATTTATTGTGAAGAGAGATAAATGTATTTTTTTTTTATTGTTTCCACAAATGAAATTGAATGTATTATCATTTTATTTGAAAGTTTCTGTAGATATTAAATGTTTTGAATATTTGAATATTATAATTAATATTGAAATATCCAAATTCTTGGGGTTGAATGTCATTTTTTTGGGGGATTTTAACTCGTGTTTCTCCTTTTTGAAGAAATTATGGAGAATATGTTGGAGATGACTACTTTATCGGTTAACACTAATCTAATTGGCTAGCAACTAGCTTATCAACCAACAATTAGTTTTGACATCAATATACTCACGAGGTTGAAGTGTTGCCAGTATCTCCGTAAGGCCGCCATCTCGAGTTTGCCAAGATCGAGTTTCTGGAAGGATACACAACGGCATAAAACTTAACAATTGTTAACAGTTATAAATAAATAAATAAATAAAAACAATTAGTAACGTTTGCATATATAATACCATGGACCCATGAGGAGTTGTAATCGAGCTCTTAAACGGTGAGTCACAAGAGAGAGACCGGCTAATTGTCTTACGAGACGACCCTATCGGTTTATGTGCTCGATGCCTTGATTGATGAGACTTGCGGGCATCATCCGAGGCTAAAATCGTAATATAACACAATTACACAATCAAATGCCATTGAATCCGAAACAAGGCCATTATTATGGACAAAATTACCCTTGGCTATAAAAAAGTTTGCATACTTTTCGATTAGGCGTTTAAAGGGTAATCTTGACCATTAACATATTTTAATTTTCGGAAGCATAAACTAACCCAAATCGGAGACATTCCACTGCAGATTTTCGAATTCAAGTTCCTCATCATCCTCATTGCCCGTAGGAGCTTCAATCACACTTAACGCATTCCTTTGTAGTTTTACCTCTATTCCGTTCGTGAGAACCTACAAATTGTTAAAATTACAATATTAACCCACAAAAATTACAACTTTAAATAAAAAAGTGGTTTTCGGTACAAGTAACATTGAAACAAAATTGACACCTTAACTTTAGGGCCAAGTCCACACGATGTGAGACTCTTGTTAAAACATGAATTTTTTATATCTCTTATTTGTTATATCCATATAGTATAGGGACCCCTTTGTAACATTGTATTTTATATATAAATACTAAGCGATAAAATGCAAACGCTAAGGTCCGTTTGGTTTGCAGGATTATTTTCAAGGTATTTGGATTTCATGGAGAGATTTGGATTGGCATGGATTTGAAATCATAGGTGTGTTTGGTTTGTAGGATTTGGAATGGAATTGTATTCCATTATTTATAAATAATTTATAAAAAAAATTTAAAAAAATTAAATTACATTTTTATTAATCAATTATTACAAAACAAATGTTTTTAACATTTTTCAAAACATTATTTCAATACAATCTTATGAAATCCCGTGAAATCCCTAGCATCCCCCAAAGATTTCAAAATCCTATGTTTGTAGGATTTCAATTGAATCATAGGATTTCAAATCCGGACAATCCAAGATTTAAAATCCAAATCCCCCAAACCCAACGGACCCTGATGGGATTTCCACATATTCCAACAACTCTAACACGCATCCTCCAACAGATGCAATATGGGCACATATTATGCCAAAGTCTCAAGAGGGGGCTAGACTGAACCAAAATGTCAGTCTCAAAAGTAGTAAACCTGCTCTGATACCATGATAAAATACGTAAAACCCCATTCCAAAATGTCACGATCATGACAACCATAAGAACCAAAAGGTCTCCAAACACTATCAAGTGTCCAATGGAGACGAACATGAAGAATAGTTTGAAATCTATGATCAAGTGAATCTAGTTTCGAAAATTATTCCTATTTATCATCAATTTGATTCATTCGAAACCCATTATGTCATCATAACTTGAACTCAATGTGACCCTCTTCATCTTTTTAGAATACAAAATGCCTAAATAACTTAAAACAAAGAAACCAAGAAACCCTAAATTTCCAAATCAAATAAAATGAAATATCTAACCACATTCAAAAGAAATCAACATCAAACAAATTAAAACCGTTTACATTCATTTTAATTAATTACCCAAAATTTCAACTCAGATTTAATTTCCCCTAAATTGAAAGATTAAAATCATAACGAATCGAAAAGGTGATCATATTCAATCATTCGAATTAGAAAAGAAAAAAAATACCAATTTAAAAGCAAGAAAATTCAAGATTACTACATTGTTTCCATGGAAATTTAAACTAGAAAAAAAAACCCCCAAAACTCAATCTATTTGTATGAATTAATAAAGTAGTAATAATAATAATAATAATAATAAAATTACCAGCCAATGCCACCCTCCAAGACCAACAGATTTTTTGACAACCCCTTGGAGTCCAACAAGCACCGATTTGGTACGGTTGTTTCCGGTGACAACCACCTTAGTATGGCGGCGTAGTACGGTGGGTTCTTCTTCGCTGCCATAATCTCCGATTCCACCACGCAATTGATGATCAGGTGAACAAAAACCACCAGAATTTGCATCATAACTCTCCTCCATTGTTAATTCTTCCACCTGCATTATGCGTTACAGAATTGAAGTTTTCAAAAACTTATTAGAGGGTTTATTGATCAAGATTCGGAAAGATGAAGAAGCATTGGGGAACCCCAAAAACGATCACTTTTTTTGAGCTGAAAGTGGGAAAATAATCACAAAGTTTTGGAGTTTTGTTATGAGAGGAAAGAAAAGAGGAATCCCGAAGAGATGGGATCGACGAATGAGATGATGCCACGTAGAAGAGAGAGAGAGTGTGTGATGATGTGATGTGTTGTTTTGATTTTATCCAAAAAGCCATAAATCCTTTTGACTATTTGTTGGTTGAAACACGAAAGAGTGTGGTTAGTGGGCACTAGGCATAGGATTGGTGAATTACCAAAATGTCCCTCTAGGACTCTTCCCAAAACTTTCGACTTATCGTGTATTATTACTCTAGGTTAGAGTTTCACATCGGCTAGGCTTAAACTTATTTCTCCTCAATATATGTTGGAATCTCCTATTTTCCTCAAGGGTTCTTTTGAAGATTCATTTAGAGCATCTCCAATAATTTTCCTATAATTTCTTCAAAATGGAGAAGCAAATAACAAAATATCAAAAGAAATTGCATTCATCTCCAACAAATTCCCTATAATTTCTCCAAAATAATATTAAAATATTACATCATCTATTAAAATATTATTTCTTTTATTAAATATTTATTTTTCATCTCCAAAATTGTTTGTGGTGACGATACGATAGAAATATACATATACAAATATAGGGTTAGGTTCAAATGTGAACTCAATTTTGGCTGTGAACGTGAGGACGAATCTCAGCCACACATCTTCGGTTATGGTGGACGCGATCACGGAGGATTGACGCGATTCATGAGAGGGTAGAGATTATTAAAGGAGGGGAACCAGGTCAAAGCCGCCTTTATTGACCGGATAAGTGGCTGAGATTCGTCCTCACGTTCACAACAAAAAATGAGTTCACATTTGAACTTTCCTCTATATGTATATTAATATATATTTAATATAATATAATTAAGTAAATTACATATTTGGTCCTTCTGGTTTTAATAT
Organism: Silybum marianum; assembly: GCA_036898165.1. NCBI lineage: Eukaryota > Viridiplantae > Streptophyta > Magnoliopsida > Asterales > Asteraceae > Silybum > Silybum marianum. The sequence goes on from CM072542.1 coordinate 7,651,205, forward strand.
AATATAAAAAAAGTAAAATAACTAAAGTACCCCTGCATTTTACCCACTTAACAGAAAAAATTTAACGGCGTCATTATAAGGACCTAATACATTATGAAGTGTAAACGGCCCAAAAGTCTAAATAGGGAGTTATAAATTCCCCAGGTTGAATAACATTCATATAGATAGACTCGTTGATGATCGAAAGAGGACAACCCATCTCACTAATTGCATGAGTCTTAATTTGTAATTATTTTGGAATAGGGACCCAGAGTGTTAAAACCATTATACTACTGGGACGAAATATGTAATTAAAATAGATAAGCTTACAGATCTTATTTTTTTTATAAATTTAAGACAAGTTAACAAAAATACAAATAATTTAAAAAATAAAAAATCCCGAGAATCCAAATTAGTGTCTTTCTATTTGTTTACTAAGATGACAAATACAAATTATTAAATTTGATTTAAGATGTTTGTTGAAAAAAATAATTTTCTATTTTCATTTAAAATTTAATTTAATTACAGGAGATGGTATTATTATTTCATAAAATCATCTCAAAACTATAAATTTGTACCTTCGTCTAACAAAAAAAATATAAACAGGATTAAACACACGTGAAAAATGAAACACTAAGGTGGAGTTTGATTTTTAAGAGATGCTGAAGTTTAAAGTCTGATTTCACCTCTGAACTTTAAGAGGTGGTGCTGAAGTCTGAAATCTGAATCAGTTATACTGTTTGGCTTTTGCATCCTCACAAACGTCTGAATATCTATAATTGTCTTTTTTATCCCTCAAAATGTTATACTGCTCTATTTATAAAAACATCAATTTATTTTAATTAAATTATTCTACCCTCCATTGTTAACACATTCAAAAATTCAACTTAAATAACCCTTTTCATTACTTGATGCAGTTGTATACTTCAAGTGATTTCTACTTTTGACTTTTCTACCAACTACCATACACCCAAAAAAACAAACAGCCCCTTAAATGAAGCATTTGATTTTGTTTCCAAAGACAAAATCCCAAAAGAGTTTTCCATTCTTCTCCTCCACTTCCCCATTTAAAATGCATCAAATTCTCTAAATAAACACACACCTCTCTTCCACCCCTTCTCACACACACAGAGTAACCTTTCTTGGTTACACTCCACTACCCATAGTTTTTATTACCCAAAAGAAACAAAGAAGTTCTCAAAAAAACCCTTTCAATACATAATTTATTTTTGTTTTGTTGAAGAACAATCAAGAAAGAGGGGCTCAAATACCCATTTTTTCTCCATCTTTTTTTTTATCAATCTCAAAACAGTGAAACATCCTTTTGATCTTGCTTCTCCTTTTGTTTACAGTCCTATAAAGATTTTGCATTTTGATGGAGCAAATTTGGGGGTTTCTTCATTTCCCTTGTTAAAAAGCTTCATCTTTTGTCACCAATCTTGAAATACCCATTTGGATTCTGGTATTCAAATAGAAACCCAAGAATCCTCAATGTTCATATAAGTATTTCAACCATCTGAATATGACAGAACTTCCCTCTACAAATTGCAAAAATGGGCTTAACACTTGTGCATTTAACTGGACTTCAACTTGATATGAACAAGAAGGCTTTTTTTTTTTATCTATACATATGTTCTTATAAAAAGAACAGATCAGAAATCGAGATGATGTAACACAGAATCGCCACTCAAATGCTTCCAGGGAGATGATGATGCAGTTTGAAAATTAACGTATGTAAGGCAGTTTGAAGGAAAGAGATGATGCAGAGAGAGGAGAGATGTGGCAACAAGACAGACTATGAGGAGAGCATCGAGAGAAGAGAGATGAGAGCATCGAGAAGTGAAGAAATTACCTGCAGATTGACCTGGTATGAGGAGAGATCGAGAGGCGATAAAAGAGAATAGAGAGAGTGTTGAAGGCGGTAGTTCATAAGAGGTTATAAGAGGAATGTTTACCTCCTGAGGTTTTAGGGTTAGTTTCAGCACTTAATTGGAAAAAAAAAACAAACAGTCTGAAATTAAAAAACCTCTGACCGATTCAGACTTTAGTGTTTTAATTACAGGAGATGCATGGTATTATTATTTCATAAAAACATCTCAAAACTATAAAGTTGTAACTTCGTCTAACAAAATAAAATAATACAAGTGAAAAATGAAACAATAACATAATACTAAACAAGGGACAAATACAAATCGTTGTCATAGACTGAAAGTAAATTGTTTCATCGTCATTCAATTGAGGGCCCACCCCAGCTTCATCTTACTGCATAATGATGGTGATGTTGGTATACTTAATTTGTATAACATATTTCAATTTTTTAGATGGCGAAAGTCTTAATCGTGGATGAGGGTTGAAACCACCAAAGAAAGAAATATGGTTTTGATGCAAAAAATGAACGGATGATAGTTTTATGATGGATGAAGATTGAAGAAGACATTTTCTTTCCTACCAACAAGAATTTAAAAAGTCTTATAAAGTCATCTTGATATAAAATAGATTTTATAAAAGTCCTTAAAAGTTTTAATTACAATAAAACATGCTTTAAGTACAACTTAACGATGCTCAACAATCAATTTTATTCCCAATACACTCTCCCTTGCCCTCAAAAATGATGACTTAGGCCTTGTTTGTTTTTTCATTTTAAGCTCTTAATCACCACTTATGTCTGATTCATTTAGACGTTTCATGACCATTTTAAAACTAAAATGAATGAAATCAGACTTCAGACTTCAGCACCTCTTAAAAAAACAAACGCCACCTTAGTCGTCTCTATTTCTCAAAATGACAGATTCCTCATCTCAAGCTCATATCAAGACATTATTGTTTCCTCAAAATGACGATTCAAAGTTTCTCATATCATCGATTCATCGCTCGGTTAAATATATTAAAATTAGGGGTGAGCACGGTGTGGTTTTTGGTCAAAACCGAACCAAAAACCTAACCATTCGGTTTTTGAAAAACCATTTCGGTTTTTTTTTTGGGTTCGGTTTTCGGTTTTTTGTTTTCGGTTTTTGGTTCTATAATTCTTCTCTATTTCCAACTTATAAATTTCTTTTAATTTGTCCAAAATCATGTTTACGAAACATATTAATATATCATTATATCATATAACATGATGCAAATCTCATGTTAAAAATCATGTTTACGAAAACACAAATATCATATATCATAATGCAAAATTACAAATCCCAAGTTCAAAATCATGTTTACGAAAATAGAATAATGTTTACGAAAATATAAAATAGAATCTTATATCATTTTTAGGTTAACTAATATATAAAATTAATTATAATAATATATATATATATATATAAATTAAAAATAATTACATTTATTTCGGTTTGGTGTGCTGCGGTTCGGTTTTTAGCTTTCGGTGCAGTTCGGTTTTTTCGGTGCGGTTTTAAACCAAAACCGAAACCGAACCGTTTGATTTTTCGGTTTCGGTTCGGTTTTTTCCCGGTTTCGGTTTTTCGGTTTTGTCCGGTTTTTTCGGTTCGGTTTTTGCTCACCCCTAAATTTTAAAATGAAGTTAATTTATTGTTAAAAGTTACAAAATCAGATTTTTTTTTAATGAAAGACCGGTTTGGGCCGGCCCAGGACCGGTCTCGGTTCTTGCGGTAAGCTATATACTCCGCCATGGCGCCACCGCCTCATACGACTCAAAACCCTCTAACTGTTGTTTAGCCTCTGCCAACAACTCCTCCGCAAACTGCCGTGATTTCTCCATACCCATCACTTTTGGATATGTCATCTTTATCTTTTCCACCTGATCGTCCCCACTACCACGGGGCTGCCTCCAAAACGGCCCCGCGCGTCTTGTGTAGGCTGTTGAATTCAAGCTGCTCCTTTCCGGCGTCCTTCGCCCCTGTTAAAGCCATGTCCACTACCAAAATGAAAGATTTTTACCTACGAATGTTTCTCTAGGAAATCTGTCGTTAAACTCCATCGGAAGTTACCGACGGAATTGTATCCGTCGGTAATTTTCGTGAAAAATGCCCTTTTCTTTGTTATAGTGTCTGTGTTTTTCCACTTCACTTTTCTATATGTCTCCTGTGAACATCACGATTGTTTCCTCCATCGATTCACAGACCTCCTACTGTCGCACTAATTAGGTAGGGCTTTGGTTAACAATTTCAACCCATATAGGGTGACCAACTCCAATCCGGGTAATTAGGGATTTTGTTATTTGTGTTTATTTTGGTTGATTTGGTTCACTTCATATGATTTCATATTTAGGGACACAGAACTATGCTAATTGAAGACGTTTATAGCTAAATATCCAAAAGATCAACAGTTAAACTACATTTTTCACATTTAAATTCAGAGAATTTGTTGTTTTAAAGTATAATGGATCATTTTTTATGATTGCGTTTTGCACAAATGGAGCTTCTTCAATGAACTGATATAATGAAGAGTGATTTAGATTATATCAAAGTTGGTAAGTTGAAACCTTATTGCTGCTGTTAATTTGCATGAATATATATATATATATATATGTATATATATATATATTCATACTTTATTTTGCAGCTTCTGTTTTTATTTCATAGAAAATAAAATAACTTGGTTTCAGTTGTGCTGCTGGTAGGCTAGATACTCCGCCATGGCTACTAGCGGCGCCACCGCCTTGTATGATTCAAAACCCTCTAAATGTTGTTTAGCCTCCGCCAACAACTCCATCGCAAACTGCCATGATTTCTCCATACCCATCAGTTTTGGATACGTCATTTTGTCTTTCATCAAATCCGTGGTGACATCTAATATATCATCCACCACCTGAAACAACACTCCAGTACATCTCGCATATTTCCTGAGCTTTTCCACCTGGATCTTGCTCCCTCCGCCCAATATCGCCCCCACTACCAGGGCTGCCTCCAAAAGCGCCCCCGACTTGTATAGGTAAATGAGTTCAAGCTGTTCCTTTCCGACATCCTTCGCCCCCGTTAAAGCTACGTCCATCATTTGACCAGCGGCTAACCCTTCCATCCCAACACACTTTGCAAGCTCACTGACGGCAGCCACGACACGTGCAGGCGGCACGCCGATGGTGGTGGTGGTCGAGACGTGTTGGAAAGCCAACGCAACTAGCAAGTCTCCGGCAAGTACCGCCATGTCTTCACCGTAAACCTTGTGGTTACTAGGTTTTCCTCGGCGGAAATCATCATTATCAATGCAAGGGAGGTCGTCGTGGATGATCGACATGGTGTATATCATTTCGAGAGCGCAGGCAGCGGGCATGGCAGTGGATTCATCTCCACCGACGAGCTCGCAGGCGGCGATGCAGAGGATGGGTCTCACACGCTTGCCACCGGGGATGAGGGAGTAACGCATAGCTTCGTGGATTGTGGGTTGAGTTTTAATGGGAAGTATGGATTCTTCCAGCGCCTTGTTTATCGAATTAGTCTTTTCCGCCATATAAGCCTTGAAATCGAACATGGGTTCTTCTTCGTTTGCAGAAACAGACAATGAAGAAGAAGAAGAAGAAATTCGACGATTCTTGTTCTTGATCAAATGGGGTTTAGTACATTTTAGAGGTGGTGTATAGATGAAAGAAGAACCATTAAGCATGGAACATGTCTGAGCCCATGAATTAACCAAACCCAAAGATCTCATCTTAATTTAATTTATTATCACAGAAAGAAAGAGAGAATCAGTGTGTGTTTTGAAGAAGGTTTACTGAAATGGGGATCTATATATAGTGAAGGGAAGGGTGGAAGATGTAAATTTAGTGGACGTCGACCCTTCAAGGTACGCATGTTACTATGATTTTATGTCGAGTTGGCAAAAGTGACGCCAACCTAATATATTCATATCGAATTCAAACTTAGCAGGTTGGTCGAGTTCGAGTTTTAACCCATTTATTTAAATGGGTAGCATTAGGTTTAAATTTTAGACATGTTTTCAATGCGTTTACAATATTATATAATTTTTAATTAAATACCATTATTAACTATAATATCTATTTTTAACATGTATCTCGATCTCTTATACGAACGTGAAACACTAATAATCAGTTTATTACGTACGCCTCCAATACGACACTCTAACTCTTCAAGTTTCAAACACTTAAAATAAAGTGGAAGCCAAATTACTTAGAAATCAAAGGTTTTCACTTATATTTAAACAATTTATTTGTATGTGTGATTGTGTTTTTATTTAAAATTTGAACAATATATTTAGAATTTTAAAATTAAATTGATCAGCTTAGGTTCAACCAATTTGTTGACAAAACCATAAAAAATCAACTTGCTATCTTAGATAGGATTGAAACATCTTAACATATTTAATTAGATTGAATTAAGTTAAGATTTCAACATATTTAATAAATAAGTTAAACCTGAACCCAACACATCCCATCCATCATCACCCCAAATTGTATGGGACAAAGTCACAAAACTTGAAGTTGAACACTAGAACCAGAAGATGCCTAAAATGGCCAGGTTCTTTCTTAAATTAATGAAAAACGAAAAATTATATTACATATACAATATTTCATAATATAAAAAAAAGTATTTTCAACTTTATATACTGGAATTACAAAAAAAAAAAAACTCTTATTTAAAAAATTAATTATGGTGTATAGGTATTTTTCATCTTATAAAAGGGTGTTTTAGGAATTTTATTGTTAGTCAAAACATAAATTAAGGACATGTTTGACAAACTAGTTGATAAACTATAAGTTAACTATTGAATAAATAATGTTTGACAAAATTTAACTGATAAACATGTAAATGACAAAAAAAATTGACATCTTAAACCATAAGCCCAATTATAATATTGTATACCATAATTAAAACAAATATTTAATAATATAAAAGTATTAAAACAAATAAGATTGTAAAGAAAAATTAAAATAGTATAACATGTTATTTTTTTTTATATATATTATAAATTTTGAATTTGTAAAAACAAATTTAAAAAAGAAATCTACATTAACTTATAATTATTAATAACAATTACAATAACATATCCTAATTAGTTAGTAATTTTTCATAAGCTATAATTAATAATTATATTACATATTTTATTAAAAATTATTTAACACGATATTATTAAATAAAAATGTAATTTTTTTTTGACTTCCATAAGAAGAAATAAAAAATCATGTGCATTATTAAAATGATAAATCAGATAACTAATTTTGATTTCATATGTTTTTAAGAAATAACTTACTATTTTCATATAAAATTATAGAAGTTTGTAGTATTCGTATTTACTTTTATAAAAAAAAAGTTGCTCCAGATGACTATTTTACTTATTTAGATTATTTTTGTAAGGGAAATGTTTAAAAAACCCAACAAATTATCTTATTTTGAATGGTAAAATTCTTAAACTATCTTTTTGAATGAAAAAATCATTAAACTTTCTTATTGTGAATGATTAAGTTCCTGAACTATTTTTTTGATGAAAAAACTATTAAATTTTCTCATTTTAAATGGAAAAATCATTAAACTTTCTTATTTTGAATGGTTAAGTCCTTGAATTTTTTTTCAAAAAATTAAACCATCGAATTTTTAAAAATTGGTTACTTACATCTTTTTAACCTAAATAAACTAATTTTAACCAGTTATCTTTTGATTCACCCACTTATGATGGATAAAAAAATAAATCGAAAAAAGGAAGATTGATGACAGGGGCCAAAAACGTGTTAAACGAAATGGAGAACGGACAACGTTGGGGTAATGGGGAGTGACGAGGGGAAGCGATACCGTTATTTGCTAGGGGTTTTAATTGTGTAGGGTTTTTGTAACGATAAAACCGATTTAAGTTTATTTTTACTTTAAAACTTTTATAGTGAGTTATAGGTTACTTATTTAAAAAAAATATGTAGCTAACTAATTTTAAAAGATCGATGGTTTATTTATTCGGAAAAAAATATTTAAGGACTTAATTATTCAAAATGAGAAAGTTTAATGGGGAGTGATGAGGGGGAGCAATACCGTTATTTGCTATGGGTTTTAATTGCGTAGGGTTTTTGGAACCACAAAACCGATTTAAATTTATTTTTACTTTAAAACTGTGAGTTACAGGTTACTTATTTAAAAAAATATGTAGGTAACTAATTTTTAAAAAGATCGATGGTTTATTTATTCGAAAAAAAATGTTTAGGGACTTAATATTCAAAATGAGAAAGTTTGATGGTTTTTCATTCAAATCAATACTTCAAGGACTTAATCATTCAAAATGAGAAAGTTTAATGATTTTTTCAATAAAAAAATAGTTTAAGGATTTAACTATTTAAAATAGGATAGTTTGTAGGGGTTTTTTGAACTCTTCCCTTTTTCTAACTATTTTCATTTTAGACTTCATCCAAATGTCACTAGGTCTGTAATACACAGGTCGCTAATAATTGCAGACCCACTAAAGGACAAAATTTCAAACTTTTTGGCCTAGGTCCGTAATGATAGGTCCGCAATGATTGCGGCTCCGCCACACGTCATCACTGAGAAAAACCCCTAAACTTACAAAATTTACACATTTAGTCCATATTGCGGACCAGGTCCGATTTGCTTGCATTTTCATTGTCATTTAGCTAGTTTAGCTAGGTCCGTAATATTACGAACTTGAGTATTACGGACCTATTGTCATTTGGATAAAGTCCAAAAAGAAATGGCTATAAAAGCAATTTAAATGAAAAAAATGATCATTTAAGCCTTGAAATCGAAGGTGGGTTCTTCTTCATTTGCATAAACAGACAAGGAAGAAGAAGAAGAGATTCGATGATTATTGTTGTTGATCAAATGGGGTTTAGAACATTTTAGAGGTGCTGTATAGAGGAAAGAAGAAGAAGATGAAGATCCATTAAGCATGGAACATGTCTGAACCCATGAATCAACCAAACCCAAAGATCTCATCTTAATTTATTATCTCACAAAAATAGAATCAAGAAAATTTACTGAAATGGGGATCTAGCGAAGGGAAGATGTAAATTGGGTGTAGGGGTGTACAAAAAACCGTTAATCCGTGAAAACCGTCCAACCCAACCCGCTAACAACCCGATTAAACTCAACCCGTGAAACCGTCGACCGCTAAACAGCCAACCCGCTAATTAGGAGAGTTGAAATTGGGTTAGCAAAACTCAACCCAACCCGCTAACAACCCGATTAAACCCAACCCGTGAAACCGTCGACCGCTAAACAGCCAACCCGCTAATTAGGAGAGTTGAAATTGGGTTAGCAAAACTCAACCCAACCCAAACCGTCAACCCGTCGTTAATATATATATATTATTTCAATAAGATTATATATATATATATATATAATATTTACAACATTATAATTTACAACCCAAAAATATGTATATATTTTATTTCAATTTACATTCCAAAAAATAATTACACATATTATTAATTCAATTTATAGACCAAAGCCAAAATTTAATCTAAGTAAGTGAAAATGTATTCTTGGATAAATGTCAACTTATAATCGTAGATTAGCTGGGTTTAACAACTGAGCTTTAATTGTATATAATCAGAATATGATGTTACCATTTATATAGAAGTTCCTTCGATACAGTCATCTTGGGAAATAACATGTTTTCTCTTTTGAATAGTTCTTTTGTTTTTAATTTATGCATCTCAAACTAAAGGTTCCTACTTGCTTGGAAGAATATTTATGCCATTTAAAAAATGTATATTCAAACTAAAGGTTCCTACCTAATCAGTTATTTTTCCATTTGATTTCATCTTGTTATTGGACAGAAAAGGGGTGCTAAAATCTATGCAGAGTTTCTGGGTGGAAGCTTCACTTGTGATGCTTATCATATGACAGAGCCTCATCCTCAAGGTAGCATTACATGTTTATGTTTATGTATATGATTTTTTCTAGGGGATAGTTGGTTTTTTCAATTTCATTTTATTCCTTGTTAGTTGTTATTTTCTACCGTTGGCATCTATCAGTCTAAACATGTTGAAGTTGGAATCAAAGGCAACCTTACAACAAAAGTGATTTTATAGGTCGCTTAAAATGAAAAAGCATCCTAAAAGATTACTTTATAGGACACTAATTTATAGGACCAAATCAAAAAGTGTCATAAATCTAAAAGCGTCACAATAAGTTTATATGACGGTTTTACGCGTCTTAACAAATTTTTACGACGCTTTTAAAATAAAGTGTCCTATTAACTATTTTTTAGGACACTTTTGAAAAGTGTCCTATAAACCCATATTTTATAGGACACTTTTGAAAACGTCTTATAAATCCATATTTTATAGGACACTTTTCAAAAGTGTTCTATAAAATAGCTAATATGACACTTTATTTTAAAGCGTCGTAAAAAAACTTGTTAAGACGCCTAAAACCGTCATATAAACTTATTGTAACGCTTTTAGATAAGACACTTTTTGGTTTGGTCCTATAAAGTATTCTTTTAGGACGCTTTTTCATTTTAGGTGTCCTATAAAATCAATATTGTTGTAGTGGGCCTCCTTATCTCAACGTCTCTGTAGCCTCCTGACCTGTCTATTTTAGAAATTGTTATGGTTTATATTGCTTATCCTATACAATTTTTGTGTTGGTTGTGCAACATGATTTGTCTTCACCTGCAAAGACAGATTGTTCATTTTGGACTATTGGTATGCTTTTCCGTTTAATTTAGTACTCCATATAGTAGAGAATGATGTAAGGTTGCATGCTTGGGGTGGAGGTAAAAACAAGTGAAAAAAAGTACATGTTCATCTATGATGCAATGTAGTTCTTTTTTCGGTCCTTAACCATTGAAGGCAATGCTTGGGAAAATAGGAAATTTATTAAAATTGCTATCTCCATTACATAAAGTTGATCTGTATGGTAATTTTTAGTTTCAAACCTAGTAGATGTGTTGCAAATTTAAAGCCCCATATTTGTCATTTTGAGCACTTCTGTAGTTATTGTGGTTCTAAAAACTCCTAAAAGCCCAACATTAGATTAGATGACAGTTTCAAAGTTAAAAGTTCATTCGGATATGCAAGATAAAGTGTACCTCCTTTTTGGAATACAAAGGAGCATAACATGATATCTTAAATTATGACCAAACTTTTGTTTTGACATTCTACACATTCTTCCCATTTAAAATAGCTTCTGCTTCCCAAAAACTAGCAGGTAACCCAATAGCTGGTGATTGTTCCATATCTATAACTTTTTTTAGTTTGGCTTTTTTCTTTATTATCGAAAGAGCATGTAAGCAATCATAGAGTGACTTACCCCAAACCCTCTTGTCCTAGGGTGGCATGTTTTTCGGAAACAACATTAAGCGTCAACTCAATAAATTAAGAGAACATCTATAATTAAACCTTAAATTTTGATTCATTGAAATTAGATGTGTAAACCAATTGGAGATATTGAAGCATGGGAACATTATGCGGGAGGAAGGAAAAGGGGTCGGATGTTTGGCGTTGGTACGTGTTCGGATCCGAGCTACGTGGTAACCGGTTCGCAAAGCGGGTTGACTACTAGTAAATCATGCATCGGTTCCACTTCAAACGAGGTTAAATTTTTGTTCCTTTTTTGTGATCTTATTTAATTAGAACATATGTCAATTTACTCGTTATGTGTTATATTTATGTAGGTGCAAGAACTAAAGGAGAAGCTTAAGAAAATGGAAGTAGCGAGCCGTTGAGAGGAGAACGCTCAACTGAAGGCAATCGAGGTGATGCTAATTTGACAATTCCCACCATCGACGGTTCCGATGATCCCACTTCCGGTGGTTCTTCATAGATATATTAGTTTAATATTCTAGGGATTTGATACATTAGTAGTTGACTATGGTAGGGATTGATATATTATTATATTTGTATGAACTTATATGGATAAATCCGTGATATATATGTATTGATTTGTAGATAAATCTACGGTTGAATTTATGGATTTTGTCTGATATATATATATATATATATATATATATATATATATATATATATATATATATATATATATATATATAGGGTTAGGTTCAAATGTGAACTCAATTTTACTGAACGTGAGGACGAATCTCAGCCACACATCTTCGATTATGGTGGACGCGATCACGGAGGATTGACGCGATTCATGGGAGGGTAGAGATTATTAAAGGAGGGGAACCAGGTCAAAGCCGCCTTTATTGACCGGATAAGTGGTTGAGATTCGTCCTCACGTTCACAACTAAAAATGAGTTCACATTTGAACTTTCCTCTATATATATATATATACAGGTTAAAATGGCAACAAATAGGGGTTTTTCTGAAAACCCTCGGAAAGTCGTCGGTAACGTAAACCGTCGGAAAGCCGTCGGTAACGTAAACCATCGGAAAGCCGTCGGTAAAGCTGTCAGTAAACCGTCGCTATATATTACCGACCAACGTTTTAGCGACAGTTTTTCCTTATCGGAAAACCATCGGTGAAGGGCATTCCGACGGTTTTCCGACGATTTTGCCCGTCGGTAATGCCCTGTTTTGTTGTAGTATCTATTTTCAACATGTGTCTCCCTCTCTTATGTGAACGTGAAACTCTAATAATCACTTCATTACACCAGTCTCGAATACAACACTCCAACTCTTTAAGTTTCCAACATTTCAAATAAAGTGGAAGTCGAGTTACTTAGAATTTAAAAAATCAAAAGGTTTTTAATGATATATGAACCATTTATTTGCATTTGTGATTATGTGTTATTAAAACTTTGAACATTTTATTTATATTTTAAAACTAAAATGGGTAGCTCATGTTAAGTTTAACTAATTTATTTAACAGATTGGATTGAGAAATCATAAACAAATTAACCTGCTATTAACTTATTTAGATAACAGGTTGGATAAGGTTGAAAAATCTCAAACCATTTAATTAAATAAAATGGGTTAGATTGACATTTTCAATATGTTTAATAAATATGTTAAATCTAGACTCAACCTAATCTGATCCGTCGTCACTCCTAGTTGTATGGTACAAAAACTACAGAGTGGAATAATATGCGTAAAGTGACCAAGTTCTTTCTTAAATTAATGAAAAATGGAAATTATATAACACATATAATAATTAATAAATATTAAAGATAAATTTAATTTTAACTTTATATATTGGAATTACAAAAAAAAAAACTCTTATTTAAAAAATTAATTATGGTTTATAGGTATTTTCATCTTATAAAAGGGTATTTTAAGAATTTTATTATCAATCAAGATATAGCTAAAGATATGTTTGACAAATTAACTAATATTTGATAAGTTAAGTAATGATAAATCGTCTTTGACAAAAGTTAGTTGATAAACATGTAAAATAATAAAAATAACATTAAGCGAACCCCGGACGAAACATATCATCCCATGAGTTGAGATTGTTTAATTTTTTTAATATTATTTAAGACACGTATCACACTATGATTGGTTATATGGATATTTTTAAGATAAGATTTATCTAATTAAAAATCAGACTTTTATAAAATAACTAAAACTAAAAAAATATAACAAAATTCATGGTTTTCAATTCCTTACAAATAAAGACCAATATTGATATATTTTCATCACACCAATTTTTCTCTCTATTTCAATCATCTTGTTACTTTGCTAATATTTTTCAAATATCTTTTATGGATCCAAACTTTCCAAAAAAAAATTCAAATTCTGAACATCCTGATAGTTCTCAGTATGATCCAAACATACAATATCAAAAATTCGATAAAAATAATTAACTACAGTTATTTATGTATTTCATATATGTAATTTCGTACTTATTTTTATATATTGTTTTATCTATTTCAGTTGTATGGTAAAAAAAAATTATAATTAAAATAAAATTATGTTTCAAAATAGGTAATTGTTCATTCGTTTTATCTATTTATATATTTATAATTAAAAAATAATAATTATGTGTATAAAAAATAAAAAATATAATTTTTATAAAATATTATAATAGATGAGATTGGATTGCAGAAGATTGTGGTTGGATGTGAAAAAATTGAATTGGAGTTGAATATTATGAGTTGGATGAGAGAGAAGGTAATATTTTAATTTGAGATTAGATTGGTTGATATTGTAAATGCGGATAGTCTTAAAGCATCTCCAACAGCATCTCTATAACTTTCTCTAAAATAGAGATTCAAAATCAAAAATCTCTAAAAGATATTACATTCAACTCCAACAGCATCTCCATTTTGAAGATTACAATTGATTATATTATTAAAATTTCTATATTTCTAATAAAATATTATTTATCTTATCTAAATATTTAATTTCATTTTTCTTATTGGTGGAACATAATAAAAAATAATTTATCTCTCAAGATAATCATTTTTGGAGATGTCTCCAAATTCTCCAAATTTGGAGATTTTTGTAATCTCTTTCATGCTTTTTCCATTTTGGAGAAAGTTTTGGAGATGCTGTTGGAGCAAAAATAATGTTCAAAATCTCTAAAATCCCTATTTTCTTCATTTTGAAGATGCTGTTGGAGATGCTCTTATAACATAACTAAAACAATTATTTAATAATATTTAAATATTAAGATAGTAAATTAAAATAATTAAATATTAAAACAAACAAGATAGTAAATAAAAATAATATAATATGTTAAATAAAAAATTAAATTGATTATTATAAATTTTTGATTTGTTAAAATAAATTTTAGAAACAAAAACTACATTAACTTATAATTATAAATAACCACTACATATAACATGAATAAAAAAGATTAATCAATCATTCATATTCTAATTAATTAGTAATTATATTAAATATTTATTAAAAATACTCAACACAATTTTTTTATTTATGAAACAAAATAAATACAAATTTAATTTTTATATAACTTAGAGCATCTCTAACAGCTTTCCTAAAATGAATAAAATGGATAAAATGAGGATTTTGAATCAATATTGTGCTCCAATAACTTCCCCAAAACTATCTCCAAATGAAGAAAATATGAGAGAAAATAGTTTTTTCTCCAAATATGGAGATCACTCCAAAAATGATTACTAAATGAAAGCACCAATAGGAAACCTAGAAAATAATTTTTTAGAAAGATAAATAATATTTTATTAGATGAGTGTAAAATTTTAATATTATAATCAATGAAGAGTTCTCTAAAACTGAGAATTATTGGATATAAATGTAAATTTTTTTTGGAGTTTTTGATTATGCAAAAGAAATTACATAAACATTCTTATTATTATTATATTTGATGTTTGATAACTTATAATTTTTTTACATTAACATTCTTAAAATTGTTATATTTTTTTTTACATAATCATCTTATGGAAGAATTCCTTTTGAAGAAAGTTAGTTTTATTTTCTTTGAAAATTTCATTATCATGTACTTTTTTTGTGATGATAAATGAAAGTCAATCTTTTGAGTCATTTCTCTTGTACAAATTTTGCACAATTTTTTTTCTTTACATACCATACAAAGTGTTGCACATATTTCTTTTATACTGTAAATATCGGATAAAATAAAATACATATATATATATATAATGTATTTGAAAAGAACCCTAAAAGAATAAGAAATGGTCAAAAGTACTTAATAGTTCTTTTAAGTTTTCTAAAGCAAGATATCGATATCATCATCAAATAGGGGAAAATTGTTGGGTCATTGATGATTTGTTGATGACTCATCAATCCTCCTTTAGGAAAAATATTTTTTATTTTAGGTTTTTGAATAAGTCTGGTCATGCTCAACAAGTTCAGAGAATCGAATACCCAACTGATACCTAAGGAAACATATTAACATTTGTGGAAAATGAAGATATGGACGCCGACCCTCTACCAGACTAATGCGCCGATCTCACAAGCAATTCATCCACCGATAGGGAACCATCCAAGCATCCACCGATGGTGGGTCATCAAAGCTTAGCCTCTGATGATAAGTCATCCGCGAAATATTTCTTCCATGGCATATCTTCGTTGGGTAGCTTTCCTGGTTGACTTCGCTGGATATTTATGAAGATGATTCTTATTCTACAATATCTACAAGAACGTGTGCATCAAGCTTTAAATTCAAACATTTTCCTTAAACCTCCAGAAAGGTTTGTTTGTCCTTTTCTAAAAGCTTGATGTGACAAATGAAGAGTTGAATAAATGTTAAACAGTGTCATGTCCTTTCATTAGTTCAATAAGGAATGACACCCATCTTTTGTCCAAAGAATATACGACTATCAATGTCCTCATGCATTTAATGCATGAGCACTATAAAAGTAGAAAAAGAGCACTCATGCAAACCACGCTTTCAACAAGAAATCTTATAAATGATTAGTTTTGATTCGGCCCTCTGAAAACATTTTATAACTTGTTTTGTGTTTTAGTTGTACTCTTTTTTTACTAAGTGTTTAGATTGTTAGAATAGATTTATCTGTTTTTTTCCTCAACAATCACTTTTCTAAGTGCAATTCTTGATATTATTATCAATAAGAATTTAAAAAGTGAAAAATATTGTGTAATTATATTCAACCCATTTCTACAATTCTTTACTTGCTTGTCATTACCCTAGACGGGACAAACAAAGAACACTATAGATGCACCAAGAACATGGAATCTCCAGGAAGATGTCGTTCCATCTTTTGATCTCAAAATTACACGAAACCTAGAAAATAATTTTTTAGAGAGAAAATAATATTTTAATATTATAATTAATGATGAATTTTTTAAAATGGGGAATTGTTGAAGATGAATATAATTTTTTAAAGATTTTAAGTTTATGTAAAAACATTTACATAAACATTCTCAAAATTGTTATATTTTGATTTTTGATAACTTATAACTTTTTTACATTAACATTCTTAAAATTGTTATATTTTTTTACATAATTTTCCCGAATATAATTTTTAACAAGGGAAGTTCCTAATAATTAATATCTATTAAAATTAGAGTGCTTATTTATTATTAATAATTAATGTTTATTTATAATTAATATTAATAAATAATAATTAATATAAGGATTATTATTGATAAAAGTGACAAAAAAAATCTCTCTATAAGCTATTCCAACTAGTTATTCCATAAATTTTCTTATAAGCTATCTTATTTTCATCTAATATATATCCAAAAAATAAGTTAACTTGTTTTTGTCAACCCAATACCTAAAACATATGTTGTCAAAATGTTGTATTCTTTTAAGGGAAAATTACAATAAAACCCAACGTACTTTTGTGTTTGGAACAATTAAGGCTATGTTTGGCAAAGGTAGCTGATAAGGTAGTTTATAACTAATAAGGTAGTTTATGACTTTAGCTGATGACTTATAAGGTAGCTGATGAATAAGTCACGTTTGGCAAAAAGTAGCTAATAAACATGTAAAATGACCAAAAATTAACTTTAAAATAATATTATTAATAATAATAATCAGGGGTATAATCGGAATAAAATGATAAAAAGTTCAATAAGTCACTAATAAGTCAATAAGTTAGCTTATAAGTTAACTTATAAGTCATAAGTTAGTTTGTCAAACATGTACCTAGAAAATAAAGTAGCTTATAAGGTGACTTATAAGTCACCGTATTTTTGTCAAACAATGCCTAAGTCACTGCACAATTTTTTGGAACAAATAAACAATTGGACTTTAAAAAAAAGTTAAATAAATCATTGTAATTTTGTAAATTTGTTAAATAGATCCCTTTGGTAACCTGCAACCTGTTAAGAAGGTAAATATATAAATTAGAAAAAAAAACCTAAAACTTACGGTCACCAATCTCCCAAAACCCCAAATCGCACACCTCTCACCACGCTCCTAATCACCACCTGTTGGCGAACCTACAGCCGGCGAACCCCCGAAGCCGGCGAACCAGCAGCAGGCGCACCACAGGTTCGATTTTAGCTAATAATAACTTGATTTTGCAGTGTGTTTTATGTCAATTTTATAGAAAGTTGTGTTTTGATTATGGGAAAAGTTCAATAAAATCCAATGGACTTTAGTGTTTGGAATAATTAACTAATTGGACAATTTTTTGGAACAAATAAACCATTGGACATTGCAAAACATGTTAAATAAATCCTTAAACTTTCTAAAATCTGTTAAATATATCCTTATGACCTATAAAACTGGTTAATGTGATAAAATAATGCAAAAAATCCAAAAAAATCCAATGGACTTTCATATTTAAATGATTAAGTCCGTAGACATGTTTTGAATGGAAAAAAATACTTATATTTATTAAACGAGACAAATATGCCATATTCTTCTTCTCAAAACATAAAAAATTGTATCCAACTATATATATAAATTGGACCATAATTTACCAAAAGTTCTAATCTTGTTCGGTTCCTTTGCGAATTTGCCTAACTTTTGTCTACTTTGTAATTACATCTTGCTATGATTTGGAACCGCTCACAATAATTTTTTTGATAAATTTTAGAGTTGGACTTTAATTGTGGCGGAGGAATTATTAGGATCATATCCGGTTGCTTTTAGGTGGGGAGGATTTGTTTGTACTAAATTTTTTATATTTTGCAATTGGACTAGCTTTACCTAATTTATGGATTGGGGACTGCATACATTCGACATTTGCTGAGTGTGTAGGAATGATGATGTTAAGATGGATGTCCGTAGAACATAGGACTGATAAAATAATCACATATTCGAATTGTAAAAGTATTCGATTGCAGATGGAGGCACGTTACTTACTCTGTACCAACTATTTTAAGGCTTTGGGATAGAAGGTGACATACCAGACCTTGTTTCATAAAGACCTACACGGATTCGTCAAGACGCCCCTCCCCAAAAAGAAGGGTTTGGGAGAAATTGATTGGAAGAGGCGACAATTAGATTTAGGTTTTTTTTAATTTATATATTTACCTTTTATTCAAGTTGCAGGTCATAAGAATGACTTATTTAATAGGTTTAAAAAAGAATAAGGATTTATTTAAGATGTTTTGAAAAGTACAATGGTTTATTTGTTCCAAAAAAATTGTGCAATGACTTAATCATTCCAAATACTAAAGTCCATTGTGTTTTATTGGACTTTTCCCTTTGATTATAAACTTTGTTGTGAAAGAGTTACTTGTTGAATATAGTGTTATTCACATCAATGTTCTAGAGACTAGAGAACAATGTTTTAAAACCCGGGTTAACCCGGCCGGTCGAACCGGTACTCGGGGTGGTGACCGGGTTAACTAACGTCGGGTTGATGCATATGACCGGCCCATTATAACCCGACCGGGTTTCTTAAAAACCCGGTTAAACCGGTGGTAAACCCGTTTCTCAAACCCGGTTAACCTGTTTTTATATTAAAATTCAAAAAAAATTTGAACAAAATATGTATTATGTGTGTTTTTTAATGTATTTGCATTGATGTAAAACTTGTTGTTTGTGTATTTTTAATGTGGACATCAAATTATTACTTTATATATATATGTATGTACGCAGAAAAATGAAAAAAATACAAGGGATTAAGAAAATTATTGAAACTGGTTAACCCGGCGGTTGAACCGGTTGAACCAGTTAACCCGGGACCCGGTCACCACACAGGGTCAACTAAAAACCCGGGTTTTAAAACATTGCTAGAGAGTTGTGCTTACAGCTCCCACTTACTGGTAAACACTTCCTTCCTGGATATTTGAGAATTTACTAGAATAGATATCCTTAAAAATGATTTCTTGATCATAAACTAGGGGTAATATTTTCTACTTGTGGAAACTTTATTGCCATTATATATCCATGTAAAGAAAAATAAAAACTTTGTTGCAATTGGTTCATGTATATGCATGTTAATTATGTGGGAAGCTCTTAATATTGTTATGCTGATTGAGAGTGGGGGCTACATTGTTTCAAGTATTTGGAGTTACACCACTTGCTATTGTCCATCCAATACCCGCATAACAGATTACATTGTTGTCAAAGGCATCTATGTTGGTTTTTGGTTTCATAGTCTCTTTGAGTTATTGGAATACTTTAAGTTGTGCAGCCTTAAAAATGAAAGGATGTAAGTGGCCTGTTTCTCTCATAAGTACCCAAGTTGAGCAGTTCAGGATCAAGTTCAAGACAGACATATTTGGTATAGTTTGGCCCAACTTTTGGTACATTTAGCGAAATTGTTGGTATTTTTGGCTCAATTTTTGATATATATTTTGGTTCAACTTTTAGTAAATTATGGCTCAATTTTTATATATAGATTATACATGTTGGATACAACTTTTTTATGTTTTCGGAAGAGGAAGGGAATGGTATATTTGTTTCCTTTTATAAATTGAAGTATTTTTTTCATTCAAAAATGTCTATGGACTTAATCATTCAAATATAAAAGTCCGTTGGGTTTTTTCAGACTTTTTCCATTTTGTGTAGGGATTCTTTCATTCAAAAATGTCATAAGGGTGTATCTAATAGGTTTTAGAAAGTCCAAGAATTTATTTAACAGGTTTTAGAAAGTCCAAAGATTTATTCAACAGGTTTTGAAATGTCCAATGGTTTATTTGTTTCAAAAAATTGTCCAGTAACTTAGTTGTTCCAAACATAAAAGTCCGTTGGATTTTATTGTAATCTTCCCTTCTTTAAAAGAAGAAAATGACAACTTGAACGAAAAAGTGTTTATGTTTTGTTAGTTAAATAAAATGTAAACTTTTTTACTTCCATAAGAAGAAATAAAAAATCATGTGCATAATTAAGATGATAAATCAAATAGTTAATGTTGGTCTCATATGTTTTTAAGAAATAACTTAGGGTGCGTTTAGTTAATAAAAACTGTTTTCATTTTTCAAGAACACGTTTTCAAAAAATAGAGTTGAGTTTTCATTCTCAGTTTTCTATGACAATTTTCAAAAACGCGTTTAGTTGAAATTGTGGAGTTTTCATTTTTCAATTTTAGAAAATTAGAAAACGCGTTTGGTTGTGCATTTTCTACCACTTTTCATTTTTCATTTTCCATTTTTTTAAATTAGAAAGTGTGTGTGTGTGTGTGTATGTGTGAAAGTGTGTGTGTGTGTGTGTGTGAAAGAGTGTGTGTGTGTTTGAAATTGTGTGGGTGTGTGTGTGTGTGTGTGTGTGAAAGTGTATGTGTGTGAGTGAAAGTGTGTGTGTGTGTGAAAATAACGTGTGTGTGAGAGAGAAAATGAAAGTGTGTGTGTGAGAGAGAGAAAATGAAAGTGTGTGGGTGTGTGTCTCTGTGTGAAAGTGTATGTGTGTGTGTGTGTATGTGCGAAAGTGTATGAAAGTGCTGTGTGAAAGTGTGGGTGCAAAAGTGTGGGTGCGTGAGAGAGAAAGAGAGAGAGAGAGAGAAAATGAAACTCTGTATGTGTGTGAAAATAAAAGTGTGTGGGTGTGTGTGTGTGAAAGAGTGTGTGTGTGTGTGTGAAAGTGTATGATAGCGTGTGTGTGAAAGTGTGTGTGTGTGTGTGTCTGTGTGACTCTGTGTGTGTGTGTGTGTGTGTGCGTGTGTGAAAGTGTGTGTGTGTGTGTGCAAGTGAGTGTATGTGTGAACGTGGAAAAAATTTTAGAAAACAAAAAATTGGAAAAATAGTAAAAGTAGTAAACTAGGTCCGTGAGTGTATTTTGCGGGCTTGATCCAATTCAAAAAAGTGTATTTTAGAAAACATTTGAGTGTATTTTTACATTTACTAAAAAATTTCCAATTTTACACATTTGGGCACTATTGCGGGCTTATCCAGGCTTTCTTGCATTTCTTTTGTCATTTAGTTAGTTTGCCTAGGTCCGTAATATTACGGACCTGAGGACTACAGACTTATTGACATTTGGATGAAGTCCAAAGAAAACTGGTTATAAAAACAATTTAAATGAATAGAATGATCATTTGAGTCAAGCTCTCTAACGAAAAATTCGAACCAAAATACAAGGGACAAGCACATGATGCTAAAAAGGGGACGACTACATAATTTTAAATAAGGGACAAGTACATTAATTAAGTGGCCCCCTACTCATTCAGATGTGAAAGCTACCCGTTTCATTGCATAGTTATGTTGATGTTGATATGGCGATCAATTTATCACCATATTTCAATTTTCTAGATTTAAGGGGTGTTTGTCTTAGCTTATCAATCTAATTAACTTATACCGGTGTGGAATCGATGAAAAGTAGATTTTAATGTTTGGATGGGAGAAAATAAAAAGTGCTTATACCAGTTCCCCACCGGTAAAAATAAGTTTTTGATAAGTTAAAAGGTTGTGACTTATCAAAAACAATTTATGACTTATGAGCACTTTTTTGGCCGTTTTACATGTATAAACATTTTTTTGTCAAACACTAAAAAACAACTTATTAACTTATTCGGATGTGGAACCGCCATAAGCTAATCCAAACACTTTTTTTAAAATTCCAAAGTGATACCACATAAGTTGATAAGCACTTTTTATAAAAATCATAAGTTGTTTTAAACAAGCTAATCCAAACACCTCCTAAGAAAGTCATGAACGATAAATAAACAAATATGGGATTGATGCGAAAACCAACCGATGATGGTTTATGACACAGGAAGAAGACATTAATTCTCTGTACCAACTAGATTTATTTATCAAACCACTTCTCTTGTATGTTATATATGTACACACAAAAAGGTTATAAATTCATTACAACCAATACAAAAGATTACTTTTTAATTTTAAAATATTGTTTCATATATATTTAGTACATACAAAGACACATAGTGATACAATTTTTTTTTCAAATAATAAAACAAATACATATAAAACTATCGTATATTAAAACAAATATACCTGAAACAATATTTCAAATTAAAACATTTTATAAAAAATATGTAAAAAAATATTTTAGATTTGTATCCATGAGTTTATACCAAATTTGAGTAGACTATAAATTTTGTCCGTGTGTGGTTTTAAAATGACATTTTTTGTCTCTGCGGTTTAAATTTACAAAATGACCACTGTTCACTGTGGTTTATAAAAACGTCTGAATTCGGTTCCTTAAGAAAAATAAGAAAATTGTTGAATTACGTACAAAATCACATATAATTTACATTAACAGCCAAAATTCACATATATAATTTTACATTAACGACTAAAAATCACACACACACACATATATATAATTATTCAATGATATATAAATTTATCATCGTAAGTCAAGCCTTAATTTGATTGTATCACGTGCAAGGTTCTAAATGGCGTGAGGTGTGGCGGCGAGGTCAACCCTCAAGCCTTACGAGTTACGGTGAGGCCATGACGTTTTTTAAGGCGCGACTTAAGACGGCAAATCTTTATATATATTATATATACATATGTCTATGTGAGCCAATGTATTGAACAATAATGATTAAACAAATTAAATTCATATAAAACTACAAACAAAGGAAGAAACATGCATTCATAATTTTATATCAAATACACAAGGTTTACAAAAAAAAGAAAAAAAAAACCAAAATCACGCCTTATAACCCGCCATAACACGCCTTATAACACGCCATAACGCGCCATAACACGCCATAACGCACCATAACGCGCCTTACTGCAAGCCACGCCTCAGAGTCGCGCCACGGGCTTTAACGTGGCGGCGAAGCCACGCCTCGACGTTATGGCGCGCCATAACGCGTTTTTTAGAACCATGATCACGTGGTTTTGAACCTTGATTTGATTATATCAAAATACTTGTCACACAACTACCTAAATTTGTTTAGAACATCTTCAATAAAAGGGTTTTATTACCAAAAAGTGTAGTGTCTTACAAGAACTATCATTGTGGATATGTTTTTATTAGTAAAAACTAAAAAGTGTAGTGTCTTATAACTTACAAAAACAATCAATCCATCATTGTGGATATGTTTTTATAAAAACCTAATGTAACGCCCTAAAATTTAGAGCAAAATTAAAGCAAGAATAAAATGTGGAATATATAAAAATCACCCACTAAATGGGGATAGAGTATGAGAGTTTACATCTAAACATGGATACTAAAATAACAACCTATTAATTTATACAATTCGGAATATAGATTACATTTGGGTGTTACTAGCAACCTCAAAATAACTGATCTAATATCTCCAACCATAAGCACTCTATGTATATTCCTCAAAAGGTGCCTCCACCGACACTACACTCCCCTCTCTTCTAGGGAGCCCCTTCATCCCGATCACCTGCTAAGCCACATTTAAAAATCAAGTGTTAGGCTTACGCCTAGTGAGAACGAACAGTTAAATCGATAAATCAGTACAATATTTAAACAAAGTTACAGTTATGTTTATCCCATTTAACTCTACTTGAAAGCTTACTCTTAGTGAACAAGAATCTTTTAAAACAACCGGGAGAGACCCGATATTCAATCTTTAGTGACAGATACAAAAGTAGGTCACTACTTAATGTTCAAGCTAACTATAGGAATCAATGGCAACCGACAACTCCTAGTTAACACACCTAGGTGTAAGGCCCTCTATGACCCTTACAAAAGCCCGTGCAATAGGTCGATGGCAACCGGCAACTTCCAGTTAATACACCTAAGTGTAAGGCCCTCGATGAGCTCCCGATGCACCACGCGTAGTCAATGGCAATCGGTAACAACCGAATAATATACTTAATTGTATGGCCCTCGATGACTACTAACGCAACCAAAAAGGGAACAACAATCCCGACTTAAAACCGACTAAATGCCTATGGATCCATTACATTCTAGTCTATAAATCAACTACATCAACAAGACATAGTGATAGTTTTCCATTTACCGAAAAACCTTTATATAAATGTTTCCCTTTGAAATACGTATTTTACCGAAAATTAGGTCAAACCATTTTAGTACCAAAATCAAAGATTAACTCTTCATAGAACATTTCCAACAATTATAAACCATTTATGATACTCGTTTCATCCTTTATAACAAAATACTCAAATTTCTCATTTTGACATAAAACTTCCAAACTTAACCCAAATACAAAATACTTGAAATCAAAAGCTTAAGATCAGTAAATACAATATTTATAACAAGTATTTGAGTTTGTAAAGTTTGGATTTGAACTCACAAGCTAGGATTTGAGAAAACCCTAGAAAACTCAAAAAAGCTTGGTGAAGAAGATGAAGAACACTTGGATCTTGAATCTTGAATTTTAAAACCTAGACTTGGAATCTTGATGCTTGGGAGCTCTTAAATGCTTGGAGATGAAAACTCAAAAAAGCTTGGTGAAGAAGATGAAGAACACTTGGATCTTGAATCTTGAATTTTAAAACCTAGACTTGGAATCTTGATGCTTGGGAGCTCTTAAATGCTTGGAGATGAAAGATAATTATACTAGCAAGTCTTCTAATCAAGTTAAAATGAAGAAAATAAATTGTGGGCGTGCCATTAATGGAGAAGATGACAATGGTGAAAGCTAGGAGATGAAATCAATGTTCTTAATATGATTAAGGCTTGAAAAAATAGGTGCCCTAGATGAAGATTATCAAAGTAGATAGAAGGGAGAAGAGTAGGTGAAGGATGAAATAAAGACAAGGGCCAAAATCTCGATTTTAAGGAGAGAAAAAAAAAACATAGCTCAAATCTGACAGCTTTTCATGACCATGGTAAATTTTTCTTGGTCAAGAAAACACTCCAGAACCCAAAATCAACTTTCTGCCCAACTTTCATGCTCATGATGAAATTTTCATGGTCAAGAAAAATGACAAGTGACCACAACAACTCTTTTCTTGCCCCGTTTTGTAATCAATCACCTCCAAACTCTAAAATACTTAATCTAAAATATGTTTTGGGTAAAACAAACATAAATTTAGAACTTTGAATATTTACTTGGGTTTTTTTTATAAATTTTCCGAGTGTTACACCTAATGTAGTAACATTTTCGGCCATAAAAATTGATGTTAAGGGTTTACACCAGGTAAGAGTCATCACCCTCATTTACATGGTAAAACTATTGATCATTTCCTTCCCTCTTCCCTCTTACAAATTTGCGACCACCTAGATGAGTTGATCACATCCATATTGTTGATGATGTTTCATCCCAAAAGTGATAAGAATCTTGGCAATCAATTACTTACCTGTTAAACAAATTATACAATCTCCATTTATCTATCCGCCAATTAAATCCATACAGAGAAGAATTAGGCAAAAGAAATACAATCAACGACATTAGAAAAACAGAACCCGCGAAATCTTCTACCCTATGCCGACTTCCAAGCATTGTAATATCATCAAGAAGAACAAAAAAACACCACAAGTTCATACACACAAAATGCAGTGCACCCCACTTGTGACATAGTCACATAGATAGAGTTTTACCGAGCAAGGGATTGATGGAGAACTGGCCGTCGTTGGGTCTTCTAGATTAAAATCAAGATTCATACATACCTTGATTTTTGCCGCAGATTGAACCCAGGATCGACGAAAGAACGACTCTATTCAAGAACCCTAAAATCGAGAAGAGCCATCAGTCCTATTGCTTTTTTGCCTCCGTCTGTTGATCCTGAACCAACCATAACTGGTTTTTGTTTCAATTCCCAAGAAAAACCCTATTTTTCTTGCCATCATTGTTACCATTCCCCTCTTTCTTCTTCACATGCTAGTCGAAATTTGAGTAATCCCTTAAACCAAGCTCCCTTTGATTGTGTAATTTCGTTCTTGAACTTCTAGACTGAAGTAAAACAGAAGAAAGCCAGTGATAAGAAGAGGAGTAAAAACTGTGACCCTAATGGCAATGGTTGTACCAGATGTAGTCGTTGAGCAAAGCAATTTTTGTATCCTAACGAAATCGAGAAGGAAGGGTGGGGCAGGCAAATTAGGACGGTATGTGGGGAGGGCGAGCAGTTTGAACATTACCCTGTCAGTAGTGGGCTATAATTGTAAATTCCTTAAATTAAACGGCTAAGATTTCATCTGAGAAATAGTTTTAATGGCTGAGATGAAATGCACTGACCGTGCTTAGTATATATATAATTGTGAAAGTATGGTGATAAATTATAGAGTAAATTACAATTTTGGTCCCTGTGGTTTTCATCTACTTTCAAGTTTGGTCACTATTTCAAACTAATTACAATTTTGGTTATTGTGGTTTCAATTCTATTTCAGTTTAGGTCCCTTTGACCAACTTTAGTTAAAAATGGTAAGGGTAATATGGTCATTTTACATTTTCTTTGTCTTTTTCATTATTTGTTTTTAATGAGTATATAGTAAATTACAATTTCAGTCCCCATGGGTTTTCTTTTTTCTTTTTCATACCTTAATTCACTTCTCATTTATACCTTTATTTATATTAATTAATTAATGATAATTTTAACTAACCATACATTAAAAATACGTATTTCTTTTTTAAATTACACAATTAGAAGAGTTTTGTCGATACCTTTAAAATAAATTAAATATTGAATATTTTTTTATTTTTAATTTTGTGCAATTTATCGATATATATCTGTATATCCGTGTGCACTTGTACAAAACATTTTCTATTCTAAGTTGGATACTTAGATTTAAACAAAATTACCGGTTTTTCTTATTTATGTAAGAAAAAAATCAAAATTTATATGTTTGTTAATAAAAATGTATTGTTTTTAGATATTTTATTTAATTAAATATTTTTTACATGTGTAATAAGAAACTTATATATAGTTATTATTATTT
The DNA here is from genome assembly GCA_036898165.1 of Silybum marianum. Lineage (NCBI taxonomy): Eukaryota > Viridiplantae > Streptophyta > Magnoliopsida > Asterales > Asteraceae > Silybum > Silybum marianum. The sequence goes on from CM072542.1 coordinate 7,678,609, forward strand.
TTTTATAATATACACTTAAATTTATTGTAATGAAAATTAAATAACCAACTAACAACCACATTTATTTGTTACATAAAAATCGTATAAAGTTTTAAAAATATTCAATATATTTAACTTATTTTAATAATGTAATTTAAAAAATGAAATACGTATTTTTAATGTATGGTTAGTTAAAATTGTCATTAATTAATTAATATAATCAAAGTATAAATGAAAAGTGAATAAAGGTATGAAAAAAGAAGAAAGACAAACTATGGGGACTGAAATTGTAATTTACTATATACTCATTAAAAACAAATAATGAAAAATCACAAAGAAAATGAAAAATGACCATAATACCCTTACCATTTTTAACTAAAGTTGGTCAAAGGGACCAAAAATGAAACAGAATGAACACCTGAATGACCAAAATTATAATTAGTTTAAAATAGGGACCAAACTTGAAAGTGGATGAAAACCACAAGGACCAAAAATGTAATTTACTCTAAATTATATACAATACATATATATATATAGGCGGATTCATGCGAAGACGGTAATAATTTACGAGAATGCAAGGAAAATCCTTAGTCAATCAATTTGTACATGAATTTTTTTTCCTGTATAAAATCATATGTGATTTTGTACTAGCATTAAAAATGACACGTGCGACTTTTGCTGCAGGACGGGAAAAGTCTCGGCTAATCATATGTGATTTTATACATGAATCATATGTGATTTTATACATGAATCATATGTGATTTTGTACATAAAAATGTTTATGTACAAAATAATTGATTGAGGATTGTCTTCGTATTCTCGTAAATTGTTATCGTTGTCCCATGAATAATAATTCAAGGACTTAATAACTTAAGAAAATTTAATGGTTTTCTGGTTCTAAAAATTAGTTTAAAAAAATCACCATTGAAAACGGCACCGTACTTTAACCGTCTTGTGTATGGGAAACCTTGATTTCTGTTTAATTTCCAAAACTCACACCTCTATTTTTTTTTATATTGAAACAGAACGGTGGCGAGATGCTGATTATTTCCCGATCGCTATATTTTCTCCGATTATACGGTGAGTAATCCTTCCATTCTCTCCATTTTTGGTAAATTTTTCTATAATATTTGATTAACATCTCTTTAGGTTTTTCCTTTAATGCAATCGAAATCGTATATTCGTATTTGTTTGTGATTGCATTTAGGTTGTCAAGATTTTCACCTTAATCTATTCGTCTAAAGTTTTTGTTTCTGATTTGTTGTATAATGTGGAATTAACGATAGCATTTGGGATTCAATCTAATTTATTGCTTATGAACCCTAGAAGATTTTGTAATTGATGTTTCATCATGTTTGTGCTATATGTTTCTTATGATTCATTAATCAGTTAGGGTTTGTTCTTTCTATTTTCTGTTATGAAGTTCCACAATTGGAGTTTGAAATATATGTAATAATGTGATTCGGTTAGAGATATGCATAAAATTGTTGGTACAAACCCATTAGGGTCTATTGCTTGATGTTGATTATATTATTTTGTATTTTATTTTATTGGAAATTTCCATTTTTGTGTTAGGTGCCGTGATATATTCATGGTCTAATTGCTTCCTTTTTGGACTTTATGTTATAGTTACTCAATCAAGATTACAAATTTGTTGAGACTTTGAAGATTAGATTATCTTTTGTCCATTTTCATTGTTTATAAGTAAATGGCGGATGTTATTTTACTCGAATTTAGAACTTTTTTCTGTATTCTTGCAGTTGGTTTCGAATTTTGATTATTGTTTCTATGATATTTATAGGGTTCTTGAGTACTTGTACCAGGAGATGTCGGGTGGGTTTGGGGAAGCGGCAAGTAGCAGGCCGACCCAAAGCTCATCTTTCTCAAATAGTAATGGTTCCAACAGTGGTGATGCTGGGAATTTCGAGTGCAACATATGCTTCGATATAGCCCAGGATCCAGTTGTTACTTTATGTGGTCATCTCTTCTGCTGGCCTTGCCTTTATAAATGGCTTCACATGCATTCACGATCCCAAGAGTGCCCGATTTGTAAAGCCTCTATACAAGAGGAGAAATTGGTCCCTTTATATGGCAGAGGGAACAGTTCAACAGACCCGAGCTCTGATATTCCACATCGTCCAGCTGGTCAGAGACCAGAAACCGCTTTACCACCAGATAGGAATGAGTTTATGCAACATGGTCTAGATGGGTCTGGATTGATTGGTGGTATTGGGCCTTCAATGACCGTGAGTTTTGGGAATTTTACCCTTTCGTTTGGTGGTTTTATGCCGGCAATTTTCAATGTTCAGATGCAGGAATTTGATGGGCCACCCATCTCTGGAAACGCTCGAGCTCCAAACTATGTCTATGAAGGTCATCATGCACATGAAGTCCGTCAGCCGAGAGGTCATCAGCATGAAGCATCGCCACTTTTGATAATCGGTCTCATTTTTCTCTTTTCTCTAATCTGGGGATGAGGTAACTTATCTCTGAGGCCAAATTACTGATGCTTTTTGTTGTATATATATATAATTATATATACACATATTGTATATAGTCAATAGCTCTGGTGCAAGGATGTGTAACTTGGCTCTGATAGCAGTGTTGATGATTGAGGAATTGTGTATAGGATACCTCAAAATATGAAACAAAAGGAGTAAATTTGTGTTCTTCTAAAACGTGTACTTATCGAAAATATAATCCAAATCGAGCTGCAAAGGTTATGGTTTGACATCTTTTAGAGTTATTGTGTTGAGTAGTCTCTGTTCATGTGTTGCATAAATCTGTTCCACTGAGTAGAAAATTAAGAATTGGTGTTGCCCCCCGAGTCATATTTAGGTTCATAATATCTTTAAGCTGGCTAGCAAACGAACAATGTGTTTCCTACGTCAAAAATAAGTTCATAACATCTTTCAAGTGACTAGCATAATAACTGCACTGTATATTAGATTCTGGCAGAGTTTGTTTTATGAACACATTTGTTGTATATGTATGTGTTATTTGCCATATGTGATCCATTTTCTTATTTTTAGATAGGAAATTAGTTCGTTTTTCAGTTCTATCCTATTTGATCATTTATATTCAAACATTGCTCTCTTTCCTTTATTCTTGTTCATGATTTGAACAAGTCGCATATACACCCTAGTCCCTAGTACATTTTTCAAATACAACTTTTTTGTGCAACAAGATTTTGTTTTAAAATAATTAATACCGGATAGTATATGGTTCTTTCTTTTCTGATTTTGAATGATTCTTTTCAAAACCATATCTCAGTTTTTCACAAACTGAACTAAAATCAAGTTGAAATGACATGCAAATGTAACTAAATCCTTAGATGTGAATTATTCTTAGATCCACTATTTTATATAGGAATGAAAGTGCTCTTGGCTCAGAGTCATTTGTTCTATTTTATTATAACCTTTTTTTATTAGGTTGTGATATAAATAGCTCATGATGGAGCTCGAGTAGAAAGTATTGATTAATTTCTTAGGTGCAATGATATAGGTTAATGCCAATCAATAAATTGGAACAACTTTGTAAGTATATCTTCGATATAGAAATTAAAAGGGCAAGGGCCCTCAGCCATATGGATAGTTCAATGTGCCTATCCGCTCCCGACCGTAAGATCAACAATCATTAAATGCATGGCGTAGTCCTCCAGTTCGAACCGAAGTTTTTGAAAACAAAATTCTCCACAGGAGGTTAGATAGGGTAATTCAGGTGAGATCCAATGTAGATCCAACTTTCGATTTACTCATGATCCACATATGATGACGGTCAACCATGTTTAAGATCTTGTGCCTTAAGTTCCAGACCACCAGATGACTCAAATGGATTTGGATAAGGATTAGAATACGGAATTTTCCCAAATAACTACTTCATGCAACCAACATCTCTTTTTTCTTTTCTCTACACGACCTAATCGTGTATTTGTTAGTTGAAGGATTATTATATATCTCATTTGAATCATTCTAATAAGAAGTTTATGTGTATTTGATATAAGTTGCAAAAACATGGTATGTAGTTAGAATTTTGGAAACGACTATTTTACGTGTGGCAAATTCTCATAGGCCGGGTGGTCAGGCACCGGTCGGGTCTTTGAAAGAACACCTTAAGGAGAAAGGATGAGTCTTGAGCATGTTACAGTAGCACCGAAAGCCATGACTACTTAGAACAAACAACTATATCAATTCTTTATCCTAAATGAGTTTGGGTACGCTAAATGTGAAGCCATGAATGATAAATTTGGAAACTTTCTTTTTACAACCGAGTATACGAGCATTTTACTTGTATAACAGGCATTTTGATGTGGGCTTGAGCATAGAGGACCGGGCCCTAATGTTCTTGGAGGCCCATGATCGGGTTACCAAACAGGGCCGCTATATAAATGGCCATAACTTTCGCTCCGGGTGTCTGTTTCAGGCCCACGAACAGTCGATTCAAAGCCTGGAGCGAGGAGCACGACGTGGTTAGGGCCCATAGGGGCCTAACGAACTTTTGAACCCCAAAAACACTGTCTAAGCGTACTTTTTGGACATTTTTGTGTTCTTTATCTCATTTTGGGCCTTTTGTTGGGCTTTTGTGTCTGGCCCATTCTCTTTTTCAAGCCCGTTTTGTGTTGGGCTTCTTATTTATACTTTGGTTGTCTAAGTTGGAGGGTTGCTACTTGAATTCGGAAACTTTTGATTTTCTTCCCAAATTTTGAGTTCTTGAGAATTCGATTTTTGAAGCTTAGGATTGGTATTGGTTGAATCAACGATTCCTAGAAGAGGTTGTCCACAGGCATATATAGAATCAACATGGTAATCTTTGTTCTCACTATTATACGCTACATCACATTTGCAAGTTCAAAGATGGTCTTTTCGTTTTATTGGAATTAATCTGGTAAAATAAGAAAGAAGGGCGTTATGTGTTTTTTTAATGGTATTGTTGGAACATGAGAGTTCTGAGGTATCTGTTGATCATACTTCCAGAGTTCCATCTAATTTACTGGTTAATCCCAGGGTCTTCTCAGAAACAACCTTTCTCTTGTGGGACCGGAGGTAAGATATGCGTACATCCCCCCCCCCCCCCCCCACAAATCCCATCTACAGGTAGATATACTGGGTTTGTATGGTTTAAATTTACGCTGGTGATATGGACCTCCTTTGAGGACACTAATGCTAACAAACCTCCAGAAATCTATTTTAGTCTTCTACTTGTGTTGTTTGATTCCTTTGTTGAGAGATACATAAGCTTGGCATAATGGAATCAAACTTGTGACTTGACTTTCTATATGTAGTAGCTATGTCATCCATGAACTTATAAAGCTGTGGTGGAGCCAAATATGCTTTCTTGATTCCTTTTACATGTGCTATGTCCTCTTCACTCACTGCTTCCCTCCTAAATACAAGGTGCAGTCCAATATTTCACCCTCAAAACATAAATTTCCATCGCTACAGTTGATCATTATTTTGTCCTTTTACTTGGGTGTTCGACAAATTCAACACAAAAGAGTGCATTAAACTAAAAACTTTGTTTCTGATATTTTTTTAGGGTAACCGTGGGTTTCCGGGCCAGCATACGCGCACCGACTGAATAGGGACGGACCTACAGTGGTGCCACTGTATTGTTCCTCTGTCAAAGAGTAAAAAAAAATTAGGCTCGTAAAAAGTGCAACCGTAATAATTTGTTGTGTGCTACTGTATGTATTTTGAAACTACAATGAGAACAAGTTTTCTTTGGTAGAGTTGGTTTGCAAAGCTTTTATTCGACCCCATACTTGAGTTCGAATCCTTTTAGTGTCATTTTTTTTAGTCAAATGGTGTCATCGTTTGAATTATTTCCCTGTATTTGTCTCTTATAGTCAAATGATGCCACTGTTTGAATTTTTTTTCCTATCTTTGTTTTTTATAGTCAAATGGTGTCACAATTTGAAAAAATATCTGGGTCCATCCCTGCAACTAAACCCTGAGCGACCACGAATGGCCTGGAGTTCATTGCCACAAGGGCTTTGGCAGAGTCTGAAATTCGAACCCAGATAAGATGAGATGTCCACTACATACTCTTAAACTTTAACCAGTGCGTCACAACCCAAATGGCTTATAGTAGGCCAGCAAAGCAGGAAAGTTGTAGAATTCTCCTGATGGACCATGAATAAGGGTGACAAATAAACATCCTGCTCTTTTGTTTTTGTACTTTTGGACACTGAGAATTGGCAAATGAAACCTTATTGACAATTAATATCGCATCTTTTAACTGCAAATTGGATACCTTATTATTAAAAACTCGTTCGGTTCACCATAACCTAGCTTTTCAAAAAGTTACTTCAAGTAGCATTTTAATAAGCTTTAGGGGTTTTTTCCACTTCTCTTTTTCTTTCTAAATAAGCTTTTTCGCACTTTTTCTCTTCTTCTAATTATACCCTTTATATTTTTCTAATCACCTTTTTAATATGTCATTTTAGCAACTTTTACATTGTTATCTAGTTTTTTTTACCAAAAACGACTAGCTTATCAGCTAACATCCAGTTTATCAACACACGCTTACTAGATGAACCGAATCCACAACAATGCATGGGTTGTGGATATTGAATTCGCACGTTTTGGAATGTTTCTTACTTGGTATGCATAATGATTTTTGCTGTATGTTTTCTATGTTGGTTTCACAGAGGTAGAACATGTTCATGTTTGTTTATTTACAGAATTATTTCACCCTTTTTTCACTTAAGTGATAAACATATACTGTTTTTCTTCTTTCTGTAAATTAGTGTTTTAACTTTTGGCTGATTTCAAGTGGCATTTATATATATATATAGGATTATATTTCTCATATAAAATAAGTTATAGATGGTGTTTGGATTTTTATCTTTGTCTTCGGTGACCATTTCTTGATGCAGAAACTTGTGTCGTGTCCCAGTCCCTGCACTCGGCTTTTCCTTACATCTGTCCGAGAAACTGTTCTCTTGATCTGAACCCCCCGTGACCTCCGGGTGATAAATCATCTCTCAAGGTATGGCCTTCTGATAGATTTAAGAACGTCTCACTGACTAAGACAAGAATGTCCCTTTCCTAAAACAAGAATGTCTCTCAAAATCTGTCTGTCAGAAGATCGTGCATTTAAAAAGAACAATTTGTCAGAAGATTATTCTCTTAAATAACCCAATCTTTTGTCGGTTATTCAGGAGAATAATCTTTTGACAGGTTTTTTAAAGATAGATTTTAGAACGTCTCTTGTTAATAGAATAGTGTCTTTTTTTAAAACAAGAATGTCTTAAAATCTTTTAGAAAAATCATGCATTTTTCCTGTATACGCCACTACTCTACTTTGGCATCATATGTCCTTTCTCCTGCACACTCAGTTGTCTTAACCTAGGAATCTACCACATGGGATGGTGCTGATGAGGCTGGCCAAGTCTTCCATTGTCATGGGATTCTTTTCCTTTTTCTTTTTCATTGTTATTCAGACCGAATAACACTACATTCAGTATGAATATTTCACTTCATTATTCAGTCTGAATATGACACGTGTCGCGCTCTCATTTGTCCTCATGTTCACAACCAAATTTGAGTTCTCATTTGAACCTGTCCCTATATATATAACTTGATCTATCGTTAGTCTTTGGAACCGAGTTAAAACATTTGTGTCTAAATTCCTATTGATTGTTTAGATGACGGGACTATGTTTCACTAGGCTTTTCGGTTCGGCTTTAGAAAATGATCTAACCCGTTTGGGGTGTGGACCTTTACGGTTCGCTTAGTACATGAACGAACCGGACTGATTCAGCGAAAGTGAGGTAGGCAGATGAAAAAAATTATGGAAGGTTTTAAGGTATTAATTTGAGATGGGTAATTTAGTAAGTTGTCAATTTTGTCTCATCTACCTATTTTTTGTTCTACTTACTCTGGTTGGACAAAAAAATGCATTCGGGATCGCTCCTATTCTGCTCCATTCTAATGTCACGTCAAACATGAGGCAATATCTTATTGATTGTGTTTTGATCCCTTTCCTTCAAATGTTGTAATTAATAGAGTTGTTTATAAACCAAAGGTTGTCTGGCCTAGCAGGTATTATTTAACATCCTAAGTCACTAGTGGATGGAATCCCTGGTTGGCAAGGGTTCGAACCCCGCGGCTGACAATTATGAGGTATCTAGCTCTTGGGCCGGTCCTTTTGGCCGGTTCAGGAACGAGTTCATGGGCCAATCCATAGGGCTGGATGATGGGCGCAGGGATTAGTCAGTGCCAGTTTGGATCCGGATACCCCTGGGATGTGTGAGTGTGTTAAAATGTCGTCCAAAAAAAATATAGTTGTTTATAAATTGTAGTATAATTATAATTAAAGAATTTTAATAATATCTCATATTAATTTGTAAATTTAACGCCCTCTTTATGGATTTTCTGGCTTTGTTATTGTGGACAATAAAACCCATGTTTTTCTACTTGAAGATTGCCATGTAGGTTTCACTATAGGCAATATGATTTATTAGGGTAATGTCAAATTAAATAAGAAAAAACATTTGTGGTATTTTTTTTTTAATTTTTTTTAATTATATATTCAGACAAAAATGTTTATCAGTTTGTATAAAAGGGTTTGTAACCGTCAACCATCAATCAGATATACAATGGTCAATTAAGTGGTTGACTGGATGGTATAATTTTCGTAAAGAGCTCAAACAAAATGTCATTGCAAGTTTTTGTGTAAATATATATAACGAAATATGTCATGTGTGCCTAAAAGAATTTATTAGTTACATACTTATAATATAACAATCTTAGGGGATGTTGCATCTGAGTCGTAAATAATTTGAGAACCATAAACTACATTTATCAATGACTATATATTGTAATTGACTTGTATTTATATTATTTATGTCGAAGAATATATTCAACAATCAGTATTATATGGTTTCCAAACTATTTGCTGACTTGCTTCTCATTTGAACTGGCCTCAACAATTTTATCTGGTAATTCATTTTCATACAATTTTAATCGAATTGTATAGTCTTAATAATGGTTTAGATGAATATATTATCTTTGGACCAGTCTTGTTCGTCTAATCCTTGATGATGTATTTTATCTGCCCTATAAAATATATTGGTTTCTAAAATTCTCCCATAAAACTAATTATGTGTTTATAAAATGATTAATAACCTCAAAATTAATCATTGTACATATTAAAACACAAAAATAACATCAAAGGATATAGAAAATACCTACATTTAGTATTTATTTAAAAAAAATAACAAATATAAGATTAATTTACAATAAATACGCATCTTATTTCGACCTTCTATTTTTTGAGGGTAAACGACTTCCTCCCATAACCACGTATCACCCTCTTCCAGGGCTATTTTGAGTTACCGTTTCGTGAGTTGCTGTAACAATGATTGTGACAACAATTCATTTATTATTTTAACATTTCGATCAGCAAAGACGTATTATAAATAAATTAAATGAATTCAGTGAATACCGTTTATACTAGTATCTAAAGATGATAAGATATACACATATTTTTACTTCCATCACTGAAAAATATAGAGGCCTCAACAAAATAAATCAGTTCTTTTCTTTCTATAAAGATTCTTGAACATTAAATATTCTAACTCTTTTGACTTATATTATTATATACATGAAGCTATCAAAATTCATTCATATCAATTTTCATTTATAAAATGTTATTGTTTGTTTAGTTTTAATTCTATAGCAAACAGACAATTTCAAGTAACTCAATTTGAATTATATTTTACTTGATAATATTAAATTTAAGAAAATAGTCTAAAAAAATATTGAATTGAACAGATGAAAAATCGTTCAAAGTTACTAATGACTTTCCAGACTATTTTGTTTGAGAAATTGACTCGTGATTTTAATAATGGTTTTTTTAATCATGTTTTATATATTAAATATTCATGAAAATAAAAACATATAGACAGAAAATAAATTGATGGATCAACGAACTTATTTTAGGCATATCGTACAAATTACTTTATTCCGACTCGAATTCATTTGATTTATAATATAACCCGTCCATTTTACAACTTATTCTTTGGAATTTCATACTTAATTGTAGATTAAGACATTTTGTCCAATCTAAAACAATGACAGGACACGTTTAGAATAGTGGCAATCATGAATAATTACAAAAATTAATATGCATGATTTTCATTACATTTGTATAAGAGCATCTCCAAGAGATTCTTCAAAAAATTTCCAAAATGAAGAAACAAAAACTAAAATCTCTAAAAAAAATTACACTCATCTCCAACAAATTCCCCATTTTAGAGAACCAAACAATTATAATAATATTAAAATATTGTAATCATTTAATAAAATATTATTTCTATCTATTTATATTTATTTTAAAAAAATTCATTGGTAGTTTCATGTGGTAATCATTAATGGAGTAATCTCCATATTTGGAGAAAATCATCTTCTCTCTCCTCATTTCTCCATTTTGGAGATAGTTTTGGGGAATTTGTTGGAGTAAGATTTTGGCTCAAAATCCTCATTTTCATTATTTTTTCAAATTTAGGGAAGCTCTTGAAGATGCTCTAAGGAATTTATATAATACCATTCCTTGACTATTTAAAATTTTGGGTTATCTTTGTCTATTGATAAGTGTCATATTCGTTATATATTTTGTGATAAAATTCCTACATAATATCAATTTTTCATCCCTAAAAGAACCCACCAATTGTGTTTTTATCATTCCGTAACAGGTTAATAAGATAGAGAAAGCATGAGAAAAATTGGCTAGCACGCTTAAAAGTGTTGTACGAAACAAGTGGTTGAAGCAGAGCATTACATAGGTTTATGCGACCCTACCGTGCTACCCTGTCATATCAAAGAAAACGAGACCAAAAATATCATAAACTTTCAGTACACAAAATGTTATATATCCAGACATTCGACCCTTACAGTTTAGGGTCGAATATCACTCAGGCATCGAATAGGATATATGAACTGGCAGTACACCAAATACTACCTTGTCATGCGACCATGCCATGACAAGTACATACTAGGGTCGCAGTCAAGGAATTTTCAGGATTAAAAGTAAAAAGTCTCAATTATTAGACACTTTCTTGAAATTTCATAGTCAATTAACATTTGTAACCTAATCAGTGACAAAACATAATAAAAACAATGACGGTCATAATTAACAAATTTTAGATATATTTGTATAATTTTTTCTACTCACAAATTACAATATCTAGATTTTTTTTGGTTTAAATTTATATATAGAAATTGGTATCTTGATTTCTATAAATACAACACAATACTTCCAAAAAGAAGTACAAAAAGTTACTCCTACAATTATTGCAAAACCTTTGAATCTTGGTTTCATGGGAGTGCTTTGAACTGAAAGGCTGCCACGTAAGAGCTGTATCCAACTTAATACTATCATGGCTTTGAATAGGGATGAGCTCGGTACCGGACCGGTACCGAAACCGGGTAGTACCGAAACCGAGAGTGGAAAAAATCAATACCGGATACCGAACCGATAAGAGAAATTCGGTACCGGTACCCGGTTCGGTACAAGAATTTTCGGGACTAGAACTGTTTGATACCATTTTTTGGGACGACAACCGTTTTTCACCGTTGATCATCAAACACAATAACAAAAACCAAAATCACTTGAGCGGAGACCGGAATGGAGGAGCCATTGTGCAAGAACCGGGTTTTGGATAAATCACGGAACCGATTTTGGAGAATTGCAATAACCGAAATATGAAGAATTGCAAGAAAAAATCGGTATTTGAGTGGAAAATACAAGAACCGAAAATTGTAATATATTTAGGAGGATTTTCTATAAAAAAAGAAAAGAGTTTGTTATCAATTCAAATAAAAAAATGACTTTTTAAATTCCCCGGTTCGGTTCGGGATTTACCGGGACTAGTACCGGTACCGGTACCGAAAGTACCGAATCCCGAATATGAAAAATCTTGGTACCGAATACCGAACCGGTAATGATATTCGGTACCGCCGTACCGGTACCGGTACCGGTTCGGTATGGGACCGGTTCGGTTTCGGGATTTCGGTCCGTATGCTCATCCCTAGCTTTGAGAACATAACGGTGGAACCTTCAAAACTTTACTTATCATATTTCTTTTTTCCTGTTATATTATTATCTTTATAAAGCAAAAACCTTTATAAAACTCTATAATAGAAGTTCTTACAAAAACTTCATTTTCTTTATTTTTAATTTATAAAACATAATTTTATTTATGGATTGTTATATAAATTTAATATTTGTATATATTATAAAATTATTTACAATTTCAAATATAATTTATTAATTTTTACTTTTCCATATTAATTTTAATTTATTAATATATCTATGACATATTAGAAAAACAATTAAAATACAAACATAATTTTATACTATAATTATAAAAAGTGTAAAATTACAAAAATATTAATTTAGTAACACTAAATAGCAAATACTACTATAGATCACTCGTAATCTTGATTTGACCAAATATGTTCAACTAAGTCGGATCGAAGTTAATAATATAATGAGATGATTAAAAAACTTATATAAAATTTTACAAGAAACAAAGATTAAAAAAAATTAAAAAAGATTGTATTTTTTTGTATAAATTTAAACTTATATGTTTTATAGATTTATTAAATAAAATGTTTAAAAATCATAAATAAAATAATAACAGAAAAAAAAGTATGGAAAAACTCGGGTTTTTGTTCAAGCACCTGGGTTCCAATAAGAACCTGTGACTGGACAATAACCTCTGTTCCACAGTGAAGGTTCTTCTTAAAACCCCAAGAAAAACCTCGTCAGGAACCTTCATTATGGATGCTCTTACACCTTCTTTCTATTTTTAACAAAGAAATAATTAAAGTGTAACGAAATTTGTCTTATTTTTACCTAATAGATTTTCATGTAACATTAGTTTTTTACTCAATTATTATAAAAAAGGTTCAATCTTTCGGTCTATATAATATTGGTTGATTTTAATGTGACACATTTACATATAATTAAAAATTATAATATAACTTGACAACTTGACATTAAGTGTAGCAATAGTAACAAGATTAACCGGTTAGCCGTCAATACAGGTTTGAAATAGAAAAGATTGAATATTTTTTGTACTAACTAACATTTGTTTTCGTTATACTAAATAAAAATACACGGCAAACTACGTTGAATTTTGTTCATTTTGGCCTTTTGATAACAACAATGTATGATATTTTTAGTGATAAAATCTGTAAAAAGTCATTTTATATGGTTTTAATAAGTGAACTAGACTTCTAAAAGTCTAATAACACCTAGACAAATTTAAACTTAAGACTCAATACAACTTTAGCTCTATAAGTTAATGATCTTCGGACTATCAAAATTTATTAAGTAAGCAAGATATTAATTATCTGATAAACTAATAATTTATATTAATCATTATTTTATATAAATTTGTAATAAGTATATATATTTTGTAAATGAATTGTCCAATTTAAAAAGCACCATTCAATCTCAAACTTAATTTATTACATTATGCTTCATTGTCCAATGTATTTGTAATTTTTTTTTGGAGGGAAAAAAATTATACAAACCAAATGATATAAAGAACTTGGCATATCAGATTTAGCCATAGAGTATGCATTAAGAGGCCGAGTCCTAATCCAAAAGACACTCGTTTTGTTAACCAAAGCATCATGTGCTAATAGGTGAACTAACTATAAGCCTCTATATGCTCAAATTAAACCCCAAGAAACCGCTAGTAGGAATTAAACCACTGTATGGAAATTAAAAATATATTTACCACATAACAACAAGATCAAATCATGCCAACACAAACAAATCATACATTCGTTGAATAATTTCTTTGTTGAGCTATGAGAAAACAACACAAAGATTCTTGCAAAGATAAGGAAATTAGAGATGGATTCAAGGTGACATTGATTTTAGCAAAAATCAAAAGAGAGTCATTTTTAAAAAAAAATAATCATTAACTTAATTAATAATGCATAAAAATAAAGTATTAAATTTATATTTTACACGGTCCATATGAGAAATCGAAAATTTAGTATCTTGCAATTTTAGCAAATTATTAATTTGGTACCAAAAATATCATCTAAGAAAAATTATTACATGACTGAATATTAAGTAATAGAGTATCAAGTGTATTTTAGAAGATACTAAAACACATCTACTATGTCAACCACTTGTATTAGGTCCACCCTTTATCTCCCATCTATTATTTGGTATTTATAACAATGTGACAAATTAAATAGCATGTGTATGGCCATTGTTGGGATGGTGACGACGACAACAACAACGATAACACTGATTATAACTTAGTAGGATAATAGATTAAAAATTAATGTTATCTCTGCAAGTTATAATCCAAATTTTAGGGTTGGTCTTTCGATAAATTATTAGTTTAAAAAAGATCGATAATTTAAACATGCAAGTCGATCATATAATTTGTTTGGTTTTAAATGGCATGAGTGCGACTATATCCACTTGTCATAGGCCCCTACTTGCCTAAAATCGAAAGGTGATGGTCAGTTGCGGAAAAAATATACAAATCCAAAAGAAATTTGATTCATATTGATTAAATAATTTGTCATAAATTTAATTAATAATCGTTTCGTGCATTTTTTTTTACACTTTCAGAGCGTTAATAACAAAAGTTGTTGATGGAGTGTTATAAGAACCTTCAGTGTTAGACAAAGGTTCTTGTCAAGTCGTATGTTCTAATAAATACTCAAGTGTTCGAACAAAAACTACATTCCTTTTTTTGTTATTTTTTTAATCATTTTGTTTTGTTCTAATAAATCTATAATACATATAAGTTAAAATTAATACAGATTCTTTTAACTTAATTATTATAGAATATATTTGTTTATTTTGTTTCATTTTTTTTCCTTTCTTGTAAATTATTACATAAGTGTTTGTATTTTGTTCTATTGAGTTTAATTTTTGATAATCTCGTCTTATTATTGTGTTTACATTAATTTTCAAATATTTTTATATATATAAATCATAAATTAATAATGTAAAAAAAATCCTTTTTAATATATCAAATTATATATATATATATATAAATGACAATATATGACTCATTTCTAACATCGTTCCTTAAAAAATGAAAAAAAAACGTTGGAAATTAAAAAACCAAAAGGCCAAAACCAACGAATTTTTCAAAAACAAAATTCCACATTCAACATTATCCTCAAAAATTTCAAATGTTGCTTTGATCCTCAATTTTTAGTTCTTGTTGTTGATATTAACAAATTAATATAAAAAATGAAAATTAATAATTATATTTAAATTTTAATAATTTTATGAAAGTATATTATTATATATCTTAAATTAATATAATAATCAATAAATAAAATTAAAATTTATAAATAAAAATGAAAAGTAATTTTTTTTATAAAAACCTTCATACGTGGAGTTTTACTAAGGTGGTGTTTGTTTTTTAAGAGGTGCTGAATTCTAAAATCTGAAATTAAAAGAAAAAACAAACAATTTGAATGTGAAAATATCTGACCGATTCAAACATAAGAGGTAATTAAGAGTTGAAAAAAAAAACAAACAAGGCCTAAGATTCTTATTTTGTTGATATGACAAAAAAAATATAAAAATAAAGTTTTTTAGAGGATTCACTTTAGATATCAACTCGACATTTGAGTTACTTCCTCTTGACCCTGATACAACTTTGGTCGAGGGTCAATATAATAAATTCAAGAAAACTTTCATTTATTTTTAAATAAAATCATCACAGACAATCACATACACTTATGTATCCATGTTCATTATATCAATCAATTAACTACGTCTATAAGTATTATATAATTATTAATGATATTATTATATAATTATTAATTAGGAATATATTAAAAAACGGATATTGTTATTTTCTTATGTTTGGATATTTATTGATTGATATTAATTCCTCAAAAATAAATATAGGCACTGTAGAGTTATGGGTACAGAAATAGGCAGCCATGTTTTTCTGCAGATGGCAAATACAATGGCAAAGAATGGGCAAACACCACCACATTAATATTACAATTTTCTCCCAACCATACTACTTGGTAACTTTCTTATTCCAGGGTTAAAATCGTAAATTCACAATTTTAAAAGAAACTCAAAAATCAAATATGAAAGGATTGAACATTGAGTACCTAGAGATGCATAAAAAGGTCAAGAATCCGTTAAAGATGGTCTATTTTTTGAGTTTGGTTTGAATATGTTTTTTTACAATAGAGACCGGTTCGAAAAAGAACTAACTAGGACTAGACATTTGGATAAAGACCAGACTAGTAAAAGATTTGTGAAAAGGCGAAATTTGAAGATCCAAACATTTGGACTTTTTTTTGAACAACGACATTTTATTAAACACTAGCAAGATGCTAGACGGAAATTACAAAACATAAATAGCAGGAGATGGGTTTTGAAGCCATCTGACCCAATTAACATTACATCTACTACTTCTATAATGCACCCAATTGAACGAGTGGGTAACACCGTTGTCCTATATTGCCACCTTTCTAGGGTTGGTATGTAACAACTCGTCCCACATGAATAGAAAATGAGATTTGTTAGCTCCTTATAAGTCTCAAGTCATGGGATTTGAAGTTATTGGATTTGAAGTTATTGGGCCGGCCCATTGCTTTGGACTTTAGGGGTGTTACATGGTATTCCCAAATAGGGCCCCGTTACGATAGGACCATATTGATCATAGCGCCGTAAACGTAACCGCTTCCAAGCAATCTAACACCCTTTTCTGCATCCTGATAGATGGCATTCAGCCTCTTCCAGTCCCTAGTTGGGATTTTATTAAAACCGAACCGCCACACAAAAACATTAACCTTGATAGAAACCATTCTATTCCAGGACGTTAGCGTATGGTCAACTTCCAAAATGGTAGAATCAATCAGATTCTGAGTTGACGCCACCATGAACTCACCCGACCCATCTTCCATCCATCGCCATCTTGTTTTTTGCAAAAGCAACAACAGACTTTTCTTAGAAAAATAAAAATAGAAAAAGAGTCAGGTCAGGGTTGTTAGGCTTTGTTTTTGGTTAACCGGTCTGGACTAATAATATGCATTTCTACGATATATAACTTATTGATCTATATATATATATATAATAATTCATTAATTGAACATACTTGAAGAGATCTAAACTTTCAATTTTTGAGTTGATACAAGAATGTCTGATTATTTGAACAAGTTTAATTAGACAATCTACAAGGCCATTGGTTCATATTGAACTTCTATTTTGAGTCCTCTAGGCCACTCGAGGTTTATCTAACTATTAGCGCTCTATGAAATTAGTAAGGTATGTTCAAACCGACCCGAAACGGTTATTAACAAATGACATTTACCATGCAATATTGAAATATTGCAATGTTTAAAAGATGTTATGATTTCTTAAAATAACCTCTTTAACAGATGAGCACATGTGACAAAATAGACACGTTGACTAGAGTAATCTCTTAAGTTTTAATGTTGATCTGTTTGCTCGAAATATTTTTTGTTCAATTTAAGAATTTTATAAATAAAAAATGTACCAAATATGATTAATTACAAAATCCAAATTATAAAAATAATCTACTTTTTTTGAAATAAAATGATTTAGAAGACTCTAAGGGTGCGTTTAGTTAGCAAAAACTGTTTTCATTTTCTAAGAAAACGTTTTCAGAAAATGGAGTTGACTTTTCATTCTCAGTTTTCTATGAAAAATTTTCAAAACGCGTTTAGTTAAAATTGTGGAGTTTTCATTTTTCATTTTCATATTTTTAGAAAACGCATTTAGTTGTGCAATTCCAGTTTTCATTTTCCATTTTTTTTCAAATTAGAAAGTGTGTGTACACATACACTTTTGCGCACACACAAGCACACTCACTTTCACACACACACACACACACTTTCACAGACACACACACACATACTCACATACACACTTTCACATACACATACACGCACACACACACACACACACACTTTCACATACACGCGCACACACACACACACATTCACATTCACAGACACGCGCGCGCGCGCACACACACACACACACTTTCACATACATAAACACAAATTCACACACACACACATATTCATACACACACACACTTTCACTTTCACACATACATACATACACACATACTTTCACTTTCACACACACACACACACACTTTCACGCAGACATACACACGTACATTTTCACTTTCACACAGACATACACACGCACACTTTCACATTCACTTTCACACACACACACACATTCACACACACACTTTCACTTTCACACATACACACACATTCACACACACACGCTTTCACTTTCACACAGACATACACACACACACTTTCGCGCGCGCGCACACACACACACACACACACTTTCACTTTCACATAGACACACACACACAATTTCACTTTCACACAGATATACTTTCACACTTTCACTTTCACACACACACACATACTTTCACACGCACACATTTACACACACACACACACACTTTCACATACACACACACACACACATCTTCACAGACACGCACAAACACACACTCACACACACTTTCACATACATAAACACAGGTTCACACACACACACACTTTCACTTTCACACAAACACACACACACACTTTAACTTTCACAGATATACTAAAACGCGTTTAGTTGTGCATTTCCAGTTTTCATTTTCCATTTTTTATCAAATTAGAAAATGTGTGTACAAACACACTTTTGCGCACATACACACACACACTTTCACACACACACACACACACACACTCACACACTCACACACTTTCACATACTCACACACTTTCACATACACACACACACACACACTTTCATAGACAAGCACACACACACACTTTCACATACACGCACACACACACTTTCACATACACACACATACACTTTCACTTTCACACACACACTTTCACTTTCACGCAGACATACACACATACGCACACACACTTTCACACATACATACATTTTCACTTTCACACAAACATACACACACACTTTCACTTTCACTTTAACACACACACACACACACACACTTTCCCGCACACACACACACACTTTCACTTTCACACAAACATAGACACACACACTTTAATTTTCACATATACACACACATTCACACACACACGCTTTCACTTTCACACAGACATACACACACACTTTCGCGCGCGCACACACACACTTTCACTTTCACATAGACACACACACACTTTCACTTTCACATAGACACACACAAACAATTTCACTTTCACACAGATATACACACACACTTTCACTTTCACACACACACATACTTTCACACGCACACATTTACACACACAGACACACTTTCACATACACGCACACACACACACACACACTTTCACATACATGCACACACACACATCTTCACAGACACGCACACACACACACACACTCACACATACTTTCACATACATAAACACAGGTTCACACACACACACACACTTTCACTTTCACATAGACATACACACACTTTCACTTTCACGCAGACATACACACGTACACACACACTTTCACTTTCACTTTCACACATATATACACACATTCACACACACACACACACTCACACATACTTTCACATACATAAACACAGGTTCACACACACACACACACTTTCACTTTCACGTAGACATACACACACTTTCACTTTCACTCAGACATACACACGTACACACACACTTTCACTTTCACTTTCACACATATATACACACATTCACACACACACACACACACACATTCACACACACACTTTCGCACACACACACTTTCACAGACACACACACACACACACACTTTCACTTTCACATATACACACACATTCACACACACACGCTTTCACTTTCACACGACATACACACACATACACACTTTCATGTGTGCACATACACACACTTTCACTTTCACATAGACACACACACACAATTTCACTTTCACACAGACATACACACACACATACTTTTACACGCACACATTCACACACACACGCGGTGGTTGCGCGTGTGCGAACGCGCGCGCGTGAAAAGTGTGTGTGTGTGTGAAAATGAAAGTGTGTGTGTGTGTGTGAAAGTGTGAAAGTGAAAGTGTGTGTGTGTGTGAAAATGAGTGTGTGTGTGTGTGTGAAAATGAGTGCGCGCGCGTGCGCGAAACGAGCGCGCGCGCGTGTGCGCGCGTGAGCCGTGTGTGTGTTTGTGTATGCGTGTGAAAGTGTGTGCTTGTGTGTGTGTGTATGAAAGTGTGTGCGTGTGTGTGTGTGTGTGAAAGTGTGTGTTTGTGTATGCGTGTGAAAGTGTGTGCTTGTGTGTGCAGAAAGCAGTGCGTGTGTGTGAGTGTGTGTGTGTGTGTGTGAAAGTGAGTGTGTGTGTGTGCGCGCGAAAGTGTGTGAAAGGTGTGTGTGCGCGCGCGCGCGCGCGCGCGCGTGTGTGTGTGAGTGTGTGTGTGAAAGTGTGTGTGAAAGAGTGTGTGCGAGTGTTTGTGTGTGTCATAAAAGTGCGTGTGTGTGTGTGAGGAAAGTGTGTGTATGTGAGTGTATGTGAGTGAGTGAAAGCGCGCGTGTGTGTGTGAGTGAAAACGCGCGTACGCGTGTGTGTGCGAGTGAAATACGAGCGCAGAAAGGCGCGCGTGTGTGTGTGAGTGTGTGTGAAAGTGAGTTTGTGTGTTTGTGTGTGTGAAAGCGAGTGTGTGTGAGAAAGTGAAAGCGCGCGGAAGTGCGAAAGGAAAACGTGTGTATGCGCGCGCGCACGAGCGTGTAGAGCGAAAGTGAAAATGTGCGCGTGTGTGTGTGTGAAAGTATATGTATACGTGTGTGTGAAAGCCGAGTGTGTGTATGTGTGTGTGAAAGTGTGTGAAATTGTATATGAGTGTGAAAGGAAATGTGTGTGAATGTGTATGTGTGTGTGTGTGAAAGTGAAAGTGTGTGTGTGTGTGTGTGTGTGTGTGAAATCGTGTATGTGTATGTGTGTAAAAGTGAAAGTGTGTGTGTTTGAAAGTGTATGTGTGTGTGAAACTATGTGTGTGTGTGTGTGTGTGAAAGTGTGTGTGTGCGTGAAAGTGTGTGAAATTGTGTACGAGTGTGAAAGTGAAAGTGTGTGTTTGTGTGTGAAAGTGTATCAGTGTATGTATGTGTGAAAGTGTGTGTGTGTGTGTGTGTGTGAAATTGTGTATGTGTATGTGTGTGAAAGTGAAAGAGAGTGTGTGTGTGTGTGTGTGCGAAAGTGTGTATGTGCACGCGTGTAAAAGTGTAAGTGTGTGCATGTAGAAAATTATTTGAAAATGAAAATTCTGAAAACTCAAAAAAGTTGTTTTCTAAATCTAATATAAATTTAGAAAATGAAAATGAAAATTTTTTTGGAAATTTTTTGAAAACTGAACGAACTAAACGCGTTTCCCAAATTTTCATTTTCTCTGGAAAATTTTTCTAGAAAACAGAAAATTTTTCACGAACTAAACGCAACCTAAGGGTGCGTTTAGTTAGCGAAAACAGTTTTCATTTTCCAAGAAAACGTTTTCAGAAAATGGAGTTGAGTTTTTATTGTCAGTTTTCTATGAAAATTTTTCAAAACGCGTTTAGCTGAAATGGTGGAGTTTTCATTTTTCATTTTCAGATTTTTAGAAAACGCATTTAGTTGTGCATTTTCTACCAATTTTCATTTTCCATTTTCCATTTTTTTTCAAATTAGAAAGTGTGTATACACACACTTTTGCGCACACACAAGCACACTCACTTTCACACAGACACACACACACTTTCACATACACACACACTTTCACATACACGCACACACACACTTTCACATACACGCACGCGCACGCGCTCGCGCGCACACACACACACACTTTCATAGACACACACACACACACTTTCACATACACACACACACAAACACACACACACACTTTCACATACACGCACACACACGCACACACACATTTTCACATACACGCACACACACACACAATTTCACATACATAAACACAGGTTCACACACATACACACACACACTTTCACTTTCACATATACACACACACGCTTTCACTTTCACACGACATACACACACACTTTTGCGCGCACGCACACACACTTTCACTTTCATATAGACACACATATACACACACACCCCACCCCCACACAAACATACACACACTTTCACACACACACACACACACTTTTACACGCACACACACACACACACACACTCCCCGCACGCACACATTCACACACACACGCGGTCGGGCCCGTGTGCGCGAATGCGCGTGTGCGTGTGTGTGTGTGTGTATGTGTGAAAGTGTATGTGTGTGTGTGTGTGAAAGTGAAAGTGTGTGTGTGTGTGTGTGTATGAAAGTGTATGTATGTGTGTGTGAAAGTGTATGTGTGTGAAAATGAGTGTGTGTGTGTGTGTGTGAAAGTGTGTGTTTGTGTATGTATGTGTGTGTGTGTGTGTGTGTGAAAGTGTGTGCTTGTGTTTGAAAGAGTGTGCTTGTGTGTGTGTGTGAAAGTGTATGTGTGTAAAAGTGGAAGTGTGTGTGTGGAAGTGTGAAAGTGAAAATGTGTGTGTGTGTGCGCGCATGAAAGTGTGTGAAATTGTGTATGAGTGTGAAAGTGAAAGTGTGTGTGTGTGTGTGTGTGAAACTAAGTGCGTGAAAAAGTGTGTGTGAAAGTGTATGTGTGTGTGTTTGTGAAAGTGAGTGTGTGTGTGTGTTTGTGAAAGTGAGTGTGTGTGTGTGTGTGAAAGTGTATGTATGTAAAAGTGAAAATGTGTGTATGTGTGTGAGTGCGAAAGTGTGTGAAATTGTGTGTGAGTGTGAAAGTGTGTGTGTGTGTGAAAGTGTGAAAGTGAAAATGTGTGTATGTGTACGCGCGTGAAAGTGTGTATGAGTGTGAAAGTGAAAGTATGTGTGTTTGTGTGTGTGAAAGTGTATATATATATATGTGTGTGTGTGTATGTGAAAATGAGCGTCTGTATGTGTGTGTGTGAAAGTATGTATGAGTGTGAAAGTGTGTATGTGTGTGTGAAAGTGTGTGTGTGTGTGTGTGTGTGTGAAATTGTGTATGAGTGTGAAAGTGTATGTGTGTGTGAAAGTGTGTGTGTGTGTGTGTGTGTGAAAGTGAGTGTGTGTATGTGTGTGTGTGTGTGAAAGTGTGTGAAATTGTGTATGAGTGTGTGTGTGTGTGTGTGAAAGTGAAAGTGTGTGTGTGAAAGTGAAAGTGTGTGTTTGTGTGTAAAAGTGTATATGTGTGTGTGTGAAATTGTGTATGTGTATGTGTGTGAAAGTGAAAGAGTGTGTGTGTGTGTGTGTGTGTGTGAAAGTGTGTATGTGCACGTGTGTAAAAGTGTAAGTATGTGTGTATTTAGAAAATTATTTTGAAAATGAAAATTCTGAAAACTCAAAAAAGTTGTTTTCTAAATCTAGTATAAATTTAGAAAATGAAAATGAAAATTTTTTTGGAAATTTTTTGAAAACTGAACGAACTAAACGCGTTTTCCAAATTTTCATTTTCTCTGGAAATTTTTTCTAGAAAACAGAAAATTTTTCACGAACTAAACGCAACCTAAACGTTTCAATACATTTTGTCTGGACTTTCGACCAATTTATTATGTTTTAATTAATTGTATTCATTTTAACTTTTAAAAGATAAAATATAACCTAAATCAACTCATTCTTAATAAATATATCAAAATTGACGCCTCTAAAGATGAGTAAACAAAGGGGTTAAAAAAATTTGTCGTCCATCGCCCATCTCATTTCGAAAAAGTCTCAACCGATCGGAAATTAATCGACTTTCTAGAATAATTTGTTGTGGTTGTTACCATTATATAAATATATAAGTTAAAAATAATAATATATATAGAAGTTGAAGTGTTGCTTTTGCTTGGAGTTGTATAAATCAAAGACCTTTGGTCGCTCACGTACCCCTTTCACCAAATGTTGCACGTCAACATTCGATAAAGATGGTGAAAACACACACACACACAATACATGTGAAATTACTGTTTTACCCCCAACCGCTCCCTTTGTCTTTGAATAGACATTTGAATGCCATATGGGACATAAAGCATCAACCACCACCTATTTAGCAATTTTAATATCAAGAGAGACATGGTCAAATAAGTAAATGACACCAAAACAAAATACAAGTTTTATATCTTTTATTATTGTTATAATGGTTAAAGTTGAATAAAAAAAACGTTCGGCAAAAGTCGGTTTTTATTCAGTTTTTGTTTCCTATTGACGATTGTTTGTTGAATCTTCGATGTGTTTTATATGTAGTTTTCGAGTAGATACATGGGGTTTCTCTGGACGTATTGGTTTTATATCGTGATATAGGAGATTTAGGTTCAAAATCATATATAACGATTTTTGTATCAAGTGGAATCTTATATATATGGTCAAAGAAATACGTAGGGGAGGACTTGGAATCAGATACAGATCCGAGATTTTTACTTGACGGGTGCACAAAAGAAATATTATAATATAATTTTTTTCAATAAAAAGTACGATTTCATTAAAAACGATACACAAACATAAAGGTAATAAAAAAATTCAAACCGTTACAATGTTAGATGATAAAAGGTGAAAGAAATTAGTAGTTTATTTGTTGTATCTTTTGTTAGGGATGTGGGTTTGATTCTTCTACTATCATCCTTTATCTTTAATTTTTTTCACAAAAGTATTAAAAAGATGAAATTTTTGTATTTTCAATTGAAGAAACATGAATCAAAACCATGAGGCATGTATTAACCCCGACCATTTCAGTCATTTCATATTTTTGTTAATAAGTTTGGTTTTAAAATATTTAAGGTTACCCTTCAAAATTAAGTGGATACATCTTTAAAACCTCTAACTAGTTTTGCATTGCAATGAGACAATCGAGCGATAGCCCATGCACTCCTTACACTAGGTTATGTTTGGCAAAAGTAGCTAATAAAGTACCTTATGACTTATAAGGTAGCTTATCAAAACCTTACTTTTATTAACTTATCAATAAGGTACCTTATACACTAAAAATAAGATACTTATGGTCATCCAAACAACTACACTAAAAATAAAGTACCTTATAAGGTGACTTATAAGTCACCTTATTTTTGCCAAACAATGCCTAAGTCTGCCCAGCTTAGAATGTTGTCATTTATCGTCGTTTAACGTCTATGATATAAAATAATACTTAAAACTTGCAATAAATTATTTTATTCATTTTATCTATTAAGAACCAATATTAAAAATAATGATACCATCAAAGTAAATATTTTCTAGTTATATAGTTGGACCATTTTTGTTAACCACAAGTTAAGCTTCTTTTTTGGACTTCTTAGATATAAGAAAATTATTTCATGTAACTTTTCAATAAGGTTCATGTCAATTGAAGATTTAAGAATGAAGGGGGTACCCCTCTACTCCTCTATCATGTCAACCTAGTGCAACAACCATAGGATAGTGTCATTGAATACGGTATTAGTTACATCTTGTAAGTTCAAATCATTTTGATTCTTTTTGTAATGCTAGTAGAAAAGAAAAAAACCATTTGTATGTTGCAAAATACCAATCATATATCATTTGCAATTAGGGGTATTCATTCAAACCGCGAAATCGTACAAACCGTGAAATCGCACAAACCGCCCACACCGCATCACATCGCACCGCAAAGCGCGGTTTAGAACTTTTGCGGTGCGGTTTGCATTTTTAACAAACAGCACTATGCGGTGTGGTTTGCGGTTTTGATCTATCAAACCGCGGTTCAAACCGCACCGCACCACATGCTTTATGTATTTTAAATTTTATATATATAACATACATATATATAGAATGATTTATTATTTATGTAATATTTTTGGACCTTGTGTTTTACACTTTTAGTTTGATTTAATATGACACTTAACAATATTAATAAATTTATTGGACATGTCACACTTCCAATCTAGTTCGGAATTTATTTATTTTACTTCTTAGAATATTTTTAATTATGCAATATGTATTTGTGAATCGAATATATTGAAACTCTTTATTTTTTTGAACTATAGTCACTTTATTGTTTATATTTTAATGTATTTTTAAACTTATAAATATTGGATTGTAGATATAAAGTGCGATAGATACAAACCGAATAAACCACACCAATACGGTGCGGTTTGAGGTTCACGTTGTGCGGTTTGCGGTTTGGGAAAATGTTCAAATCGCATATGCGTTGCGGTTTACGGTTTTACCCCAAACCGCACCGCAAACACCCCTATTTTCAATTAAATTGCATATTGTATTATTGTTTTGTGTTTGTGCTCAAACAAATTTGTGGTTCCGCCCCCGCTTTTTCTCCATATTTTTCTAATTATATATTTCAATTCATTTTTTTATTTCATAAGCTATTTTATATTATCAGCTAGTTTTTACTGTCAGTAACAATAATTTATCAACCAAGGGTCTGTCTATTAATAGCTTAATGAGCTTAATAAGACTTCCAGTTTATTTGATCAACTATAGATATTGTTTGATGGTGGCTTAATGATACTGAAAGTGACATATATAGTAAGTTTCTAGATGGAGCTTTATATAGAAAGCAATAAAAATTCCAAAATGTCTCTCCTAATTAAAAAAATGTACTATTTATTTATAAAAAGACTCTTTCAAAGAAAAAACTTTTCAATTTATATAGACAGATTAATACACACAAACATATTTATCCATACAAGACTTAATGGAAAACCAACCAAAAATCCTCCGAGTAATAAATAATCTAGACTACAAGGTTGTGGTGGAATATTTCATTTATCCAAGATTCGATTTCAAACGCACATAACAATTATTACCACTGAATTTTACCAGAGCTGATTTCTTACTATCATAATTTATTTGGAATTAATCCAGACAGACTCTTAACAGCCTTCCAAAAAAATAACCTATTTGCTTGCTCCAACATGGATAAAAATCACCCGTTATAAATTCACATGTCTCATTCCTGTTCCACCAATAAAATTTAGAATCTTTCTATTTATTTTAAATTTATTTAATTCATTTTTATTTTTTCTATTTATTTACGTGTATCTATATGATTGATGGATACGAATGAAATATGAAAATTTGAGATGATGATTTTCATCCCTCAAACATAACCTTAATCGTAATATGTTCCTCAAACGGTACTTGCTTCAAACCCAATCCACTTTTTAAGTCTCTTCCTTTAAATACCACAACTCCCCTCCGACTTTCACCATAATCACCGGCCGCCCACCGACGATGATTCCCTTCCTTTCCGTCTATCTCCTCCTCCTCCTCCTCCCTTCCTCCACCGGAACCACCATCACCACCACCACCACCACCACAACCACCATTTCACAACAATTCAAAGAAGCCCCACAGTTTTACAACTCGCCGGAATGCCCTTCAATTACAGACTCCATCACCGCCGGCGATGATTCCACCGTCGTTCATGTCGCCATGACCCTCGACTCCGCCTACATCCGTGGATCAATGGCCGCCATTTTATCCGTCCTCCAACACTCCTCCTGCCCACAAAACATCGTCTTCCACTTTCTCACCTCCGCCTCCTCCGACACGTCACTCCTACGCGCCACCATTGCCAACTCCTTTCCTTACCTTAAATTCGACGTCTACCCTTTCGACGACTCTCTAGTCGCCGGACTTATCTCCACTTCCATACGCGCCGCCCTTGACTGCCCACTAAACTACGCACGGAGCTACCTTGCTAACATACTCCCCATCCACGTCAGCAAAGTGGTGTACCTAGATTCCGACCTCGTACTCGTCGACGACATCGCGAAGCTCGCCGCCACGCCGCTCGGCGACGCGATCCTCGCCGCGCCGGAATACTGTAACGCCAACTTTACGTTCTATTTTACACCGACTTTCTGGTCAAACCCATCGCTTTCTTCCACTTTTGATCACCGGAAACCTTGTTATTTCAACACCGGAGTGATGGTGATGGATTTAGACCGGTGGCGTGCCGGTGACTACACGAGGAAGATAGAAGAATGGATGGAGTTACAGAAACGGCTTAGGATTTATGAATTGGGTTCTTTACCGCCGTTTTTGCTTGTTTTCGCCGGAAAGATAGCTCCGGTGGATCACCGGTGGAACCAGCATGGGCTCGGCGGTGATAATTTTCGTGGGCTTTGTAGGGATTTACATCCGGGACCGGTGAGTTTATTGCATTGGAGTGGTAAAAGTAAGCCATGGGTGAGACTTGATGCTGAGAGACCATGTCCATTGGATGCTCTTTGGGCACCTTATGATCTTTTGAAACCTCCATTTTCGTTTGATTCTTGAAGCTCTGCAAATCGTATATGATGATGACGATGTAGATTTGGGGTCACGTGACACCAGCCTGTTGTTTTTGTGACAACCGTAAGACCATATTTTTTACACTTGAAAGTTCACAGCAAAACGCTGTGGTTAAGATTTTGTGTTTTGTTATGAAGTTTCAAGTGTAAAATATGGTTTCACAGGTTTCATGAAAATAAGTTGGTGTCACATGAACCCAAACCCTAATGATGTGTATAACATGAAGATTGTACATAAGCATACAAATGGGGTTCGTTGAATTATACAACTAGCTAGATAATAATTACTATGTATGACCATAAAAGATTGAACATTTTCTTGAAACTGTATTTAGCAAAAGATTGATTACCGACAATTTCAACCTGACTCATACAAGATGTGAGGAGGCATTTATTTTGACTGAATAAGGCATTTATTTTGACTGAATAAGGGTTCAAAGTTTCCAATTTTTTAACCCATGTAACAATTTTCTTGCATTTTATTAAATTGGTATGAAACTAAGATCTTTATACACACCATTTTTGAACTCTTCAAACTCTTTATGGATTTTTTTTATTCTTTGGATAGAGGAATGTTTTGCTTACATTTTACTTTCCTTAAATCCTACTATCATAAAAGGTTAATGGATTTGTTTGATTTAGTTTGGTTTTGTTTCTATATTTTTAGAAGTTGGATGAAAATGTAAAAGACTTGTTGAAGTGATCATGAAGTTGTGCAACTAATACAATCATACAACCACAACCTAACTTGAATGAGATTCAACAACCACAATATAGATTCTTGTGTTTTACCATGTACTTTATCACATTCATCGAGAACCTATCGAGTGTTTTTTGAGACCATAAAAAATAAACGTAAAAAGTTTAAAACAACTCGTCTTAAAAATATCTGTATTCGGTAACCGATCGAGCATATCTAAAGAACATCGGAAAAATAAACATGCAAGTAGAAATGGACCACATTAAGGCCTTGTTTGTTTTTTTTCATTTTAAGCTCTTAATCACCACTTTTGTCTGATTCGTTTAGACGTTTTATAACAATTTCATAACTGAAATCAGACTTCAGCACCTTAAAACAAACGTTACCTAAGAGTTATTTGGATTTAACAACAAAGATATTTTAGGAAGGATTAAAAAGTAAAACATATTTTTCAAATGATGTTAACACGAGGCTATCTTTGGTATATAGTGTAACATTAATTAAGCATAATTTTTCTATGAATTCTTTTACAACATTCATTATGAATATAAATATTCATGATTAATGTTATGTCCATATCCATCATAAATATAGTCACGTGACGTGTTCGAAGTGGTTTTTCGGTTCTCAATGAAAATAGGGATCTATACATATATATATATATATATATATATATATAGTGGGAGACCTGTGAAACTCATGGTTTACCGTCTGTAACAAATCAAATGTGATATTGTTAAATGACTCCCCATGTTTGATCATGTATCTTATCACATGATGATTAGGGATGCACAAGGCTCGAACTTTTTAGGGCCCGGGACTTCCCATTTTTCAATAAGTAAAAGAAAATGTGCAGGCTTTTTAGGCCCGTGTCTAAGGTTTGGGTGTAAAAATAGGCTGAACGGGGCTGTTAGGGCTCAAGTTTGTTTGATTTTTTTTAAATTAGGTATGGCTTGGGCTCAAGCTTTTTTGCACTGGATTAGGCCTAGGTCAAGCTTCAAACCGGTGCTATTTTGTGTATTTCTATATGTAATGTTGGTGACGTATTCTTATATTTTAGCATGTATATGATCATGTGTGATTGAATACAAGATAACACATACGCATTGAATTTTTTTGCATGTGATTGAAAATATTATGCTACAGATATATGTGATTCAATACAAGATAACACATAAGAACTTAAAACCGATTGCGATCCCATACGATTTAAATCAAACCAAAAAATGAATAACATCATTGAGATACCTTGCAATCACATTTTTGTATGACATTGAAACACTAGTTTTTTTAACAAAATCAACCAAAAACGAATAAAATGACAAGAATTGAAAACGAATAAAAACCATTGGAAACTAGCTTCAAGTTATTTCAAAGCTTGCATAGAAGAAACAAAAAAAACCCGCCATTTCACCATTGAAATTTCGTTTTTATACTTGATTTCAAAAATGTTGTTGAATTGGTCTTGTTATTTTAACTTCTTGTGTGTGTACCCTTGATACATCTTCTTCTCCTTTGTGTTCACCGATAATGGTTTTGGGATGAAAATGACGATTCAAGATGAAAGGGATAATAATGGAAATGATTTCATCCCCTAAATTTCACCCCAATTTGTTTTTCTACTAAGCATCAACAGGCAACAGCTATATTATAATAGAAATTTTGATAATTTACAAGAGCTTTATGTTCTAACAATTATACTATAACATAATGTATGATAAAATAAAAAGAGAAGAGAAAGCATAAAAATCTTTAAATTTAGATAAATATCTAAAACTCTACGTAAGAGAAGGAAATTGTATTTTAATTCTCTCGTCAACAAGAGATATAAAAAATAAATGTCTCGAAAAAAGAGAATATTTTATTAAATTTATAGAACATTTTAATAATTTAGTTAATGCTAGAATTACTAAAATAAAGTAGTTGTTATTTCTTTTAAAGATTTGAACTTATGACACTCTACTTCAGAAAATATATAACATAACCGTTGGAGAACAGAGATACTCCCAAAAAATGCATTGATTTGGCCATAATTTAAAAAATACGACCCTCTTTTTAGCCCTTAATTAGACAAGTGAATGGTCATAATCTATCATCATATTTCTCATAAATTGTCCTCATTTGAACCTCCCTTTTTCTCACCTATTATAGCAACAACCTTCATATATGATCGGTTGGTCCAAATGGCCTAGACATGCTACTAGGCCCCTTATTTTTCTCCGCACACCAAAACCAAACCAAACACAGTGTATCCACTTTGAGGTGTGGTCCTCCCTATAAAGAATAGAGCAGTTGTATCCATAGAATTTTACCCACACCCCTATGCACCTCAACATGAGATGTCCAAAAAACATCAAAGAGAACTTACTCCCTTTTATGAGGTATATATAATATTTATATACGACAAATACAACAAATAAACTCATTGATCGTGAAGATTGAACCCCTCACCTCCAAAGAGGACAGACCCATATACCGCTAGGGCAAAACCCCTTTTTTTGGAAGGGTGTCCCAACCTATGCCTGGACTAATCCTGGCAAATTATGACGGCAAGATATCAGCCATGATAAACTCAGTGGTCACAATTGTTAGTACGTCTGGATTCGAACCCTGGGCAGATGGGATATTCCACCAGGAATTAGTATAAATGGAAAATGGGATTAAAGCCTTCACGAAAAGCGTTTTTTGGGTACCATAGTATCACACTCGAGTTATTTGAGATCCACAAGCAGACCAAGCGCTTTTCGCTTTCAATTGTTTAGTTGCTCGCTACCTGCCTACATAGCAACACGATTAGCAATAGATAACAGAAAATGCAGTCGACAAAAATGAACGTTTAAAAGAATGCATGATTTTTATTACTATATCAACTAAATCTACAGGTAGCATACAAATGTACTTTTGATAGTGGTATATTTTTCTATAAATCTCAATAAAAGAATTCAACGAAAAATTTGGAAACAGAAAATGATCCAAATTTTAGAAAGGAAAGCTCCCTGTCAATCGAATGTGATCCAAGGTCCGTGGAAGTCCGTATTTAACTACTGCTTGATTTCCAGCTCTGAATCCATTTCCGTAAACTGGTGACATGTCTGATTCAATCTGATGTTTGAAGAACTCAGCAAGCTTCTTGTCAAATGGAGATCGTTTCCCTTGACTTGATGACGTGGCAGTGGACGATGACGTGGCAGAGAAGTTCCTACCAGCTATGGAAACTATTTGGGCTTTTAACCACATATGAGCTAGAACTTGACATATTCCTTCTTCAACATCTTGACTGAGTGTTCGATAGCCTTCGGGTTAAGAAATGGAAATCGAAAAGAAGAAGAAAACAAAATAAGTTGTTAAATTATATTTATTTTGAAATGTAAGTTTTTCTTTTTCATTTGATGATGTTTTAATGTTTTATGCACTACATTTTAGTAAAAGATGGTTTATACTATCATTTCATAGTCATATCAACTATATCATTTTAATCAAATTATCGAACATAATTAATCATTAATGGTTGAGATGATTATTTTTTGCATTAATTTTTAGCTAACTATTTCAATGATGTACTTTATCAACTTAAGAAATGTAATTTATCAGGTTTTTGAAAGTTGCAACGCCCATACCTTGAAGTCGCAGCCATGCGTGCATCATTTCATGAGCTAAGATCGATCCTGTCAACAACCTGTATGCAGGAAGCTATTTAGTACTGATTGATTAACTAAGTCAAACCCAACTGCTCTCCTGTAGAAGCTTATTGAATAAGCCACTTGCTATACCATTAAGCCACTACCAAACAGTCATGTATAGCTGCCCCAATAAGCTATGATTCTCTATTAAGATCATTAAGCCGCTAACAAACAGACCGTAAAATAGAAGAATATATGCCTTTTAGGTGTACAGACATTATCATTTATGATATTCTTTGTCGAATGAAAGACGTGCACCCAAATATATAATTAACTATGGAGTATATGTTGCTTTGGTACAATTGAACATTTGGAGGAAATCAACAGTAAAAAAATACCTAGGAAGGCCGTATAAAATGAGAATTGCTGTAACCTCACAACGACGTGTCAGCTTATATGGTTCTGTTCTCATGTCCGGGACCCGATTCCCCATCCCGATTCTTGGTCGTCTCAAAACCTACCAACACATAAGATTTCAACAAATTAATAACATCATTCCAAGCATGTATATATATATATAGGGGCGGGTTCAAATGAGAACTAAAATTTGGTTGTGGACGTGAGGACAAATGATAGCGCGACACTTCACACTTGTCATACTTAGACCGAATAATCAAAGAAATATTCAGACTGAATAAATACTATATTCATTCTGAATATTTATTTGATTATTCAGTCTGAATAATCTACATTCAGACACGTGTCGCGCTCTCATTTGTCCTCACGTCCACAACCAAATTTGAGTTCTCATTTGAACTTTCCTCTCTCTCTCTCTCTCTCTGTGTATATATATATATAAGAAAATTACTAATCAGCTGGAAATACATACTGTGCTGACAGTTTGTTCCTCGGAAAGGCAGAGTCCTCGGGTTTCAGGCATATGATAATGACCCTGACCAAAAAATGAGAAAAAAAAAAGAACAAGAATCTCAAACTTTCGCTTAAAGATACATATAAAGACCTAATATTTACGCAATAATTCCAAGAAAATTTTCCTTACATGCCTCTCTCCATCCATGGCCTCATTAAGTGCTTGCCTTTCAACCAAAAGTAAAGGAATTTTCTGTTCAACCTTCATATTTAAACTTTCGTAAAATGCTTGTATATCAAGATATAGCGGTTGACACTCGCTCGTATCCATGACTGAAGAGTCAAGACACTCTAGGCAAAGTTTCCGACCATCATTAAGAGCAGCATAGCTTGTTTCACGTGGCTGAAAAGTGAAAAACCATTGGCAGTCATTTTTTTAATCGGACTTTCATATTAAGTATAAGTTTGAAGTTAAATGTATTTTATTATTTATAAATAAATGTACCTCCATTCGCTCACAACTACAGCATCTAGGAGTCCCATCATGCTCATGAAACGGGCAATATTTCTGGGCCCAAAAAGGATGTGCTCTATATTCAATAAGACCAGCAGCGTTGGTTGGAATCTGTAAAAAATATGTACACATTTTAACATTCAGACAACCAAATGAAGATTGCCAATAGGAAAAAGATTATCATAAATAAATAAAAAGATGGAATATTTTCATGATAAATGGTACTTACGAAGTGCTGGCAAACATCACATTTCGGATGATAGTGCTCCTTGTAGCAAGATTCATGATAAGGATAATTTCCCGACATGGAAAACTACATGAGAAAGAAGATATGCAAAATATCATGATAAAACCATTTGATCATTTGTTGTTTGCAGTAAAACAAATAGACCCCCCCCCAATCAGCAATTGGTTGGTTACATGTATGTATGTATGTATGTATGTATGTATGTATGTATGTATGTATGGCAGTGATCATAATCGACATAGCATGTATGGCAGTGATCATGTATGAATTCAATACCTCATAATCAGCAATTGGTTGGTTACATGCATGGCATCTAAAACATTCTGGATGCCAAACTGCACCCATGCAACTTAAAAATCTTCCATGACCAATCTCATAATTACAACCACCACAAATCCTACAACAACAAAAAGGTACAAATTAAGTGAAAAGAAAATGATAAAAACAATTTACACACATATTTTCACTAAATTTGGGTGAAACTCCAGAAGTGGTATAGACACAAACAACTATAGGTCTATACAACAAAAGCACAAGCACTCCTACTAGGCTATAAAGGTTTCAAATTATTGCATTGATAACTCGAACTTAAAGACCATTTATATATCATATCCTACAGAAAGTCATGACTCTAAATAAAACTGGGAAGCAGATGCTATTAGCTGGTTCTGTTAACTGCTTTTTGTAAAATCCAAAGCAAGATCCGATTAGTTACCCAAATATTTCTAAAACATGTAAATTTTCATCATGTTTTTTGACATCATCATGACTCTAAATGAGCAATTCGCATAACTTACAATAAGTACAAACCAAACATGTAGAAAAGCTCGCATATGCAATAACGACTCATATTTTCCAAGATAGAATTATAGTTAAACTTCAGGAGTTCAAGATCTTAGCAGAATCATGAAGAAAGAGGTAATCAAGTTGTATTCATATGGATCTAGCCGCCAAAACTTAAGCACGAGGTTATCTGATCTTCAAGAAATTATTAACATTCAGTCATATACATCTCGGTTGT
Organism: Silybum marianum; assembly: GCA_036898165.1. Lineage (NCBI taxonomy): Eukaryota > Viridiplantae > Streptophyta > Magnoliopsida > Asterales > Asteraceae > Silybum > Silybum marianum. The sequence goes on from CM072542.1 coordinate 7,713,867, forward strand.
TAATATGGAACAACAGAATTTCACCCCCAAATATTTGAGGGACAATTGGTCGAATGCATAAATGTGTCTTAAGATATTAACTAAAGCCACCAGTAATAGTTATTTTCATAGGCGATAAGATGATAAAGTACAACATTTGCTCTATACTTGAAAATTTTATAGCTTTAGAAGGTGTAACTTAGATTTATTGAGCTGAAAAGCAATGTTATATAAGTATATAACCAATTGAATCTATTCATTTCTAGAGCAAGGGCGTGTATAGATGATTAGATTCAACTCTCATCTTCTCCCCTTTTGCAAGCATGTAAAACATGAAAGCTAAAAAGAGCTATTAATTTTTAACTGGAGTGGTAAATTGAAACTTTAACTTTACCGGTTTGTTAACAAAGAAAAGGGTATAGCATGTTATGCGTATAGCATCAAATAAACATATTTAAGCATGAAATTACAATGAAGAATTAAATGCACTTACCTGAATCCTGTTGAATATGGGAACGGTATAGGTTGATAGATATTTCCATTTCCATTTCCATTTCCATTGCCATGTACATTTCTATTTCTAGGTGGAGACGCGACTTTCAGACTTTCTTGTAGAGCCCTTGCAAGTTGTTCATCTTCTTTCAGTTGAGAATCGTCACCTAGCCAATGAATTTCAAAAACAAATATTAGAGTTACAGAATTGAAAATGTGAAATTATATGATATATCATATTTATACCCACTCACAAGCCGCCTATTGTTGTTCATTAGGTACTATCAGAAAAATTAGACACAACACACACCATGTTACATTAGAGTTTCATTTAAAATGCAAGGGGCAAATAAGTCAAATTCCTACAAACCCATCTGTCACATCGTATCAAAAGGTGCAGACTACTAAGAACATAATATATTGAATTACAGTAGTCTAATTTGCAGAATGAATCATTATTCAATCACAATTCAAGCCTAACTGGATGCTGTGAAACACAATGTCAACACAACATCAAAACCCATATGAATTTATAGTTCCACACATATTTACTATGAAAGATGCACTCTGAGCTGATAATTAAATAACTTACTAATTACATGTTTCCCTCTCCCTTCTTCTTCGGCAAGTGATATGGCAATTGCACGGTCAATATCTTCTATCTCAGACTGTGGATCCTGCTAAAGTTATATCCAAGTAATAAAGTAAAATCAGATTTGGAAAGCGTTTATTATGTAAAACAAGATTGGTCCCAAGATAGAATCGTTGGTAAAGGTCAAATATCACATATATCAATGTGAAAAGGGAAATTAAAAACTCAAATTTAAACTCAATATGCCAAAATATTGCAATATCTTAAAAGTGAGTGAAATACATGGATGACAATAAACAACAAGAATATTTACCCATGATGTAGAAGGATAATTTGCAGTCGTAGAAGGATAATTTGCAGTTGGCACTGTATTCTCTTGATATCCCCAGTTATATCCCCCTTCTGAAACTTCATGGCTAGAGCCTTTAAAAAATTTGCTAAGCCAACCCATTACGCACGTAACTACTATCTGTACAGATTCAAATGAAACTTCGCCTGCAGAAAAGCCACTGTCTCATAGTTGGCACAGGAACAAAAACTATAAAGAATAGGGAAAATTAGTTCTTCTGCTATAACTTATAACTACTCTTCTCAGAATTCTGTAGTTAAAAAGCATTTTGTATATGTGAATTTCTAGTGAAAACCCAATTTATTGATTTGGATCAATGTAACTACGCATGTCTAAAGCCTATTATCACATAAAGAAAATAAAGATGTGATTTCAAGTTTCAACATGGACTGAAAATGGACTTTAGAGCCAGTCCAGTTTAGCTAATACATACAAATAAATAACGTAAATCATTCTTCACCTGGCAAAGAATTAAGTCGTGAGCAATCCGTGATCAAACGAATCTACTAGATGTTCCTTTTCTATAACAAGACTGAAAATATCAAATTAGTACACAGAAACAGAAGGGTTTAGGCATATCACATAAGTAACTCCAGCTACACACAACTAAGCCTTACGTAAACGATTAAATTGAAATTAATGAGAACAAGTACTATTGGAGAATTGAAATTTTCAAGAGAGATGAATCTTAGCAACAGATGTGGGTTATAATATACTCTACTGATCATAATGTAAATAGAATCGGATAGCCAGTGAGGTAGAAAAAGCTAATTAATCTAGAATCTTAGCTTCTATGCAAAATTAACTAACGTGAAAGGGTCAAACAAAAAGAATTCAAAAAATCAAAAGCTACCATGAATCATATTACAACAATCCAGCAATACCTAATACAATACAAACAAACAAAGGCACCAAATAGATTAAACAGAAGACAATTTCACAGATTTTTGTATGTTATAAAACAAAAAACCACATAAAGACAACACTGTTTCTACAATTCTGCATTCACAAGCATCTAGAACTCACCAAAAACGTGGCTGGTTTCCTGCAGTTTTATAAACAGTAACAAGTGATGATGACCATTACGAAAATTAAAAAAAAAATCCAGTATAACAAGTAAAGAGTAAAGGTAAACATGATCTTACTTACGATTATAATGAATCGTGGATCCTCCTCCTCCAAAATCGAGAGCAAAAAAACAGGGTTGAACAACAGATTAGAAGATGAAGGTTAAGAGAATGAAGAAATCAAAGAGGGGAGAAGAGAAGAGAAGAGAAGGGTTTAGGTTCGTGATTCTGGGAAATAGTTTTTTGACCTTGAAGAATCAGAGAATCACGAACCCAACACGGCATTAGCGCTTTTGCTTTCGGAGAAGATGTTAAGAAATAAATCAATGAAGAAAAGTCAAGACTAAAATACGTACGCGTTTCATTGAATATATTACCAGTTTAGAGTTTACCACACAAAATATAAATATATGAAAACTCCACTTTTGATCCCTAATCTTTGTCAATTTCGACGAATATCGTTTTCTAGACTTTAAAAACTTGGATTTGATCCTTTATGTTTGTCATTTTACAACGGTTTTGATCTATCATTATGATGAATGTTAATTTATTTTCAGTTAAATCTAATTTAATGAGAGGTATTTTAGTCATTTTACCTTTTTTCTTGATTTTCTATTAAAATTAGAAAAACTTTTACTTACAAATTAAAACTCATCCAAACAGCCCTAACGTGGAACAAAGAATTTTCATCTTTAATTGAAACACCCCCAAGATTTTAATCAAAGATTCCTTTCTTCCCTCGAACGCCCTTAACCTCCCACATTTTCACACTCCTATAGTAATAAGCATTTATCCATTCATTTTTCCATAATCGTAACAAATCCTTAGTCCCGTTGTAGAATCCTAGTTCGTGACACCGATGAGGACATAGGGGGAGGGGTTTCTGAGTCTATTAGCGACATCGATGGAGATGTATGGGAGGGGGCCTCTAGTTCTGTTCGTGACATCAATGGGGACACAAGGGGATGGATTTTCTAGGTTGATTCGTGACATCTATGGGGAAACGTGGGAGAGGGTTTCCTGGTTCAGTTCGTGACCTCAACATGGATACAACGGGGGTATGTGGTTCTACTAATCAACGGGGAAAGGGGGAGGGATTTTCTAGCAATAACCGAGTTGGTGTCGGTAGTTCATATTTGCTTTTATGCGTCATGATCTGTTTTAGGTACAGATTTGCTTTACGGAGACCTTCTCATCTTCATTTAGTGCCTTACTAGGTCATGATATGCCCTACATCTTCATCTGATTTAGGTTTTAACTTGATCTTGGGTACTGATTTAAGGGTTTAAAGTTTTAGGGTTTTGATTTACGGAATTTGATTTTAAGTTTTTGTTGTTGATGTTCTTGATATATGTTTAATGTATTTTAGATATTGAGTTTGTGTTTGCTTTTATATATCTTGTGTCTAGATTGGTGGATGGTGGTGATGAATGGTTGGTCATGGTATATCGGTATGTGTATCAGTTTGGGTTTGTTTTGAGTTTTTGGTATGTGTGTGTGTGTGTGTGAGAGAGAGAGAGCCTGCGTTGTATGACCAAAGAAGATGACCGAACAAAGGATTTGGCCAGAGAAGATGAAGGTGGGTGTGGTGGATATTAATCTTAATCTGGGTTGGGTTTTTTTTCTTGTTGTTTTGGTTATTGTTTTTGTATTTGTTTCAAAATATAATATTAGGATATATAATACGTTTTCTAGTTTTACTAGTAATTTTTTAAAAATAGGCAAAATGACTAAAACACCCATCTTTGGATTAGAATTAACACAAAAAGTTAACGAAGGTTAGAAGGAAGGACCAAAACCATTGTGAAATGGCAACATGATGACCCAAATCCGAGTTTTCAGAGTCTAGGGATGATATTTGTTGAAATTGACAACCGTTAGGGGACTAAAATGAAGTTTACCCTTAATGTATTGTTTTTAGGTCGATTATTCATACTAAAGTTTATAAAATATTAAAATATTTTAGTTTTTATAATATCACAAATGTATTAGCATAATACATCTTTTGTCTTGATTTTATTTTATGAATTTGTTTGATTTTGAGAAATCAAAAAGGTTTTATGTTTGTTAAATAATTGTATAGAGTATTCTTGTATTAGTAGGCCCAAATTTTGTATTTAAACATATTTGTGAGTGGGTTATAAATTAGTATTATTAAGTCAAACGTATTAATAAGTTATATATATCTAATGATAATAAGTTATAGATGTTATATAATATAATTAAAATATTGTATGAATTACTCATATATGAATATGCTCGTTAGAAAGTTTGAAAATTGGGCCATAAATTTAAAAGAAAATATATATTAATATGGATATCAAATCAAAGAGAATAGATGATCTTGTTATTATATAATTTGCTTAAATAAAATTTTATTAGGATATGTTCCATTCATATAAAAATTAATGGTAAATTTTCAGAAATTTCCAATATTTTGTTCTCATTGTTCATAGTACATGTAAAATAAGAATATTATTAAAAGTGATATATTTTATATGTGTTATTTATTTGTACATAATATTTTAACACATGTATTTTTAAAAACCTAAGAATTTTTAACACCTAAATGTTTTATTATATGATATAAATTATTATTTTTCCTCTGTCATAACAATAAAAATAGCAGTTTAAACAATTTTTGAAACCCATATAACTCTTTCTAAATTTTAAAATAACATCTAGCATTTAATTTATAGGCTCTTCTCCATAAACAAAACTAGATGCCTAATTATTGATTAATTATCTATGAACTTTAACTTTACGTCATAGGTTTTGTTTTGTGTTTGTTAGAAATGTATTTTATGTGATACCCTACTCAAGGCGGAACATAATAGGGACCTAGGGGGGCCATGGCCTCTGCGTTTTATCCCTTAAGTACTAGATATTAGGAATATTATCAACGAATTGTGTTTAGCTCAGGTGGTTATGTGTATATGGCCCTTGTATACGTGGTCATAGGTTCTATTCTCCTATCACACGGTTTTTTTATAATGAATTGAGCTTATCAATGAAGATGTTTTGTTGGGTTCGGCCCTTTTAATTAGAAGGCTTGTGTTCCGCCCCTGGCTACTATTATGAGTTGTACTGTTAAGACAAAATAAATAAACTCCTTTTAAATTATCTTACTTTGACATTAAATACTTAAATATTAAAATTGTATTTCTCAAAATCATAACTATTAGTTGCCCATAGACACTTGTATATTGATCATTCTATTTATTTATAGCATGTATCGCATATTCCCACGTTATCATAAATAGTCACTTAAAATGTTATAGTTATTCATCAAATACCTCGTATTTTATAATAATTCGACCCTAAAACATAGCATTTTGAGTATGCTTTTGTTTTTCCTGTTTATACGGTAGCTCCAGCTAAGAAACTAACCAAGACTAGAAGACACGCAACCCTAGGAATGATTTAGGCCAATGGATAGGTCAACCCAGCCCTCTTATCTCTTTCTAATGAGCTCTTATGCGACATCAACTGTGGCAACAATCATGCATCTATCTGCCTCCTTCCCTTGAGCTATTGCGCGACTGAAGATGTAGAAGAGATCGTGTGGCTCACTAGAGAACACACATGACACACACGCGAGTTAGAGAACCAGAGAGATGCAACTTGGGGATTGTGGGAACGATGGTGAACATGCGACCCTAGATGTGATTGTTAGTGTATATGCCCAAAAGCCAATCATTGGATGATTATGTTTCGACATTATGTTATGATATTCATTTATCAACGACATCGCCAAATTGTTTATGTTTATATATAATTTCGTGTTATATTTAAACGTGATAATAACATTAGAAAACTGTACTTTGAAAATGCCCCATATTCAAATATAAATTCAAGCTTAGGTTGAATTAATATGATGATGACTAAAATTATGTAGGGTTTCATATGAAGATATAGAATCCACTTATGGTTACAATATGGGATATTGTGTACAGAATGTGACTCGCTATGAGAATGTTTCATTGGAAGTCATATGAATGTCATATGTGTTTCATATGTAGTTATTATACATATAGTTCTTTGATTTGAGATCATGGAGTTTGCTCTGTGTGAGCGGCTTACTTTGATAATTGATTTTATCATTTGTCACTCGGCAAAAAAAATGGTTGTTGGGTATGTCATGTATCACTTAGTATTACTACTAACTAGCATGGATCAAGAGAAAATTTGTTTATCTTTTAGGACAATAATGATATCTAAACCACAAGGGTGTTGCCTCAATGGTTTGAGTTTGTGCTCCAAAGGTCAAAAGTATTTGGAGGTCGCAAGTTCGAATCCAGGAAGGAGTAAAAATCCCCTTGTGGCCACGGAGGTTCAAATGCGGTGACCCCGGGCTACCTGCAAAGCGGGTGGTCATCCTGGGATTAGTTGACTCGCATAGCGGATTGGATATCCATGTTAATCAAAAATAAATAAATAATGATATTTATAGGTGAGCATCGGAACCGGGTAGTTATATTTGGAACCGGAACTACTCTATAAATGCCGGTTTCCGGAACCGATGTGATTGGTTCCGGCTCAGGTTCCTAAAATACGGAATCGATTAGGACTAGTTCAATTCTTTTTTTTTTTGAATTGTTACCCGCTAGGTACCCAGAACCGGAACCGACGGGTACCCACTACTTTTAAATAAAAAATATTTTATATATTTATTAATAAAAATTATATTACCTTTTATAAAGATTATACTTTAAAATTAGATTATCTTTATATATATATTAATTAGTTTTTAGTTTTTATCGAATTAATTTTTGACCATTTGTTGTATTTATTATTTTAAGTTGGTACGTTGTAGTTTATAATAAACTTAAAATTACATTTTTATCGTATGCAATGTGAAAAAAATTAAAAAAATTGAAACCAGGTACCCAGTACTGGAACCGGTTTCCAGCGGTTCCGGTTTCAAAATACAAGGAACCGATCTTAGCGGTTCTGGTTCCACGAAATTTGACAGGTACCCGGTTATTCTCACCCCTATTGATATCGCTGGGCCCCTCGATTGAATAGTATTGAGGAAGTACATACATAATCAGATAGTCGGTTTATGATACTCAGATTTGTTTATTAGTATATTAAGGAATCTATAAACTGAAGATTGAACCTAACAATGATAACACTTTCATGCCTCATGTTAAATTTCGATATCGAGAATAAAATGGGCATAAATGTGTATACTAATAATGATCACAAGTTTGTTGATCAGTTGAATTGTTTAACTTTATCGTTTGAATAACGACGATGTATTACTTAGATTTCGCTATTCGTTTATAATTATAAATATGATTTATAAGTATTGTCTACGTGATATCAATAGGTCATATGCATATAGTGTATCTGAATAACGAGATCAAATAATTAAAGTGTATTATACCCGATTTGGTATTATTTAATTATTATGTTGGTGAAAATAAATTAAAAAATATTACTCCCCTATTGTAATCATCTTTATGTGTTCTTCAAATTTAGAGATTTTTATATATACTTTCATTTTCTCCATTTTGAAGAAGGTTAAGGTTTTGAAGAATCTGTTGGAGCAAAAAACGTGCCTAAAATCCCTAAAATATATATATATATGTATATTTCCACTATTTTGAAAAGTTTGTTGGAAGATGCTTTTGATTGTAGGGGCGCTAATGAGTTGGTTTTGAAGGCAATTGATTGAAAATTTCAACCCAAACTCAAACAAAAATGCAACCCAACCTAACCCGGTTTGTTTGGTCGGGTTGTGTTTAAACAAAGTAAAATCAACATTGAGAACATAAAAATAAAGAAAATATTGATTTGAAATACGACCAATTATTCAAGCGAATATATGAGTTCATCAAATATTTAGTTATTAAATATAACTTTCAATAATGTCTTTTTATGAGTTCGATTACCGGTGGTTGCCAAGTCGTTTTTGATAACCTATACCCATTAAAAAAAAATACAAATAACTCTAAAAAAACCGTTGAAATTTTTATCATGTTATCGAATTGGTCGGATTACTTTAGACCTAACCCAATTTCAACTCACTAAATTCAGTTTTGCTTTAGTTTTATATTAATTATATTTAGAATTAACTCGGGTTGTTTCAAATTCAGTTCGCTGGGTTGGACCAACCCGAGCATCACACTTGAAAGAATGAGAAAAACATAACACATCATCAAACCACCGACAATCGGTTTTCCAAAAAATACCCCTTGTAACGGTCAGTTTGAAGGGTAAGAAAGACATTTCTATTTCTATAAAGAAAACAAAAACCCATAAAATAAAAACAAATGCTAGAAAGGAGCTAGAAACTGCACAGAAGAAAAAAACCAACCCCTTCTCTTCTCTTCTCTTCTCTTCTCCACAAGATCTCTTTCACTTCTTCAAAACAAAACCCTAGAAACTGCAGAAATGGGGAGCCGGCAAGCCGAGAAACTTATGAACCAAATCATGGAGCTCAAATTCACGGCCAAGAGCCTCCAACGCCAAGCAAGAAAGTGCGAAAAAGACGAGAAATCGGAAAAACTCAAAGTCAAAAAGGCAATCGAAAAGGGAAACATGGATGGAGCACGGATCTACGCTGAAAACGCCATCCGTAAACGCAACGAGCAAATGAATTACCTCCGATTATCCTCTCGATTGGATGCCGTTGTCGCCAGGCTCGATACTCAAGCGAAGATGACAACGATCAGTAAATCTATGTCAGGGATCGTCAAATCGTTGGAATCAACGTTAGCTACAGGGAATTTACAGAAGATGTCGGAAACGATGGATCAATTTGAGAAACAATTTGTGAATATGGAGGTGCAGGCGGAGTTTATGGAGAGTTCGATGGCTGGCAGTACTTCCCTTTCGACTCCTGAAGGGGAGGTTAATAGTTTGATGCATCAAGTGGCAGATGATTACGGGCTTGAGGTGTCGGTAGGGTTGCCTCAGGCCGCTGGGCATGCTGTGCCGATGAAGAATGCTGAAAAGGTTGATGAGGATGATTTATCTCGGCGTCTTGCGGAGCTTAAAGCGCGTGGGTAATTATTATAAATGTTTATAGAAGTTTGCAATTATGGTGATTTTGTAAATTAGAATATGGAAGATGAGTTTATTTCACATAATTACATGAGTACTTTGAATATGATCAGTGTATGTCGTTTTCGGATTGGAATGTTAAATCCTTATGATTTTGTTATCTAAGTTTAATGTGTTTTACATTGTATGGGAACATATATTGTGACTGGTAATCTTTCATATGGCTCCTTGTGCTACTTTCGGCTTCCATTGTTGCTGTGTTTATATTATGGTTCCATAGAATTTATGTGAAATGGTTGCTATTTCCAACATCAATTGGGCATTGGCTTATAATTGGTTGATTTACTGTAGTCCTGTATATGGTTTTTTCTAGTTTATACAGGGTCAGGTTCAAGGGAAAACGTCAAAAAAGAGAAAACTGAAAAACACCCCTGGAGCTCTCCATCAAGACGGTATGCATTAATTTGTAACATGCATTTGTGCATATGCACGAATGCTTTTATAACTATAGAAGCATTGATGCACAGAAAAAAAAAACGCTTCTATGCATTAGTGCATACCGTCCGGATGGAAGGCTCACAGGTGTTATTCAGTTTTCACTTCTTTTTTTAGTGTTTTCCCTTGAACCTCCCTCTCTAGTAGTTGTTTGACATAGATAGAAAAGAAACCTAAAACGGACGAAATACTAGAGTATTTAAGGCACTTGAATTTTTTTATCTTATGAGAACTCCTACAGTTGTTATTGTATAGTTTGTGGTTCTCTCTGTTCTCTTTATAAACATTATCTCACTGGCAGTGCTTAGTAAGGTAAGGTCATTGATTCTGTACCCGATATTATTATCCAACGAAGTTATTATACATCTGTTTTACTGTCTTTATATTGACATGTGTTTCCAGTTCTGTTTGATTGGTTTAAGGTGGCTGTTGTAAATAGAGGTTGGGATTTATTTTAAGTATTGCTAATTTTCTTTTCTAATTAGTATTGATGTGTTTGATGTAAGTCCTAAACCAGGAATATGACAAGATATTTGTATCATTGTTCCTGCTTCTTGTACTATAATCTTATCTCTTATTGAGCTTTTGTCATCGATAACAGTGTGTGTGTGTGTGTGTGTTTAGCCTTATTTTACACGATATGGAATCTCCTGGACAGACTGTGGTCTGTGGATACCCGAAACTTTCCAGAAGGGAGTTTGATATCAAGAAAAAGGTAAGTTATAGATTTTTAATAAACCAATTCGACCATTTTGTTTCTCAGTTACTGCTTAAGCTGATCCTGAAGTCAAAAAGCTCATAAATTGCTCTCTTGCTTTGTTTATTGAATGTGTCTTATTACAGGATGTCATTGATGTTTGATGGTGTCATGTAGCTGTATAACGTCTGTTACCTATTTTAGTGAAGGAAGTCTCAATTGTTGAACATAGGTAAACGGTATGAATGATTCATTTTTCTGAATTCATCATTTAATGTACTAATTGGGTTACCTTTTAATCTCAGATATTTCATTTCTATTTTAGACCATGAGGTTAATTTGATGTTTGTTATGGGGAACTTGTTCAAGAAGGATGAAGGGAATTGTGCTAACTGAAAACCATACTCAGGTAACTCTCAAAGACCATACTATGCAACCTTAGATTTGGGCGGTTTTTTCACAAAGCCATATATATATATTTTTTTTTTCTTTAGGGCTTATTCGTTAAGCAATTAAGCAAATAATGGCTATATGCAATAAGTCAGGATCCCTCACTTGTCCCCACTAAGCAACCTTAAACAAATAGAAATGCCACAGATGACAGAACTAATCCGACCTCTCTCTTTACCTTCCTCAAATCCATCGGTCTTTGGTCCCTCACGCAACTTAACCCGTATATAGCTTAATTGAAAAAGTCAACAACCCTTAAAAGTGTTTAGAACAAGACCAACCTTAAGCACCATTTCTGTACACCAAATTTATTGTAGAAGCTGATATTCTTGTACTAATATTTGTTATTTACTTCAATCATCTCTGTATCAAAATTTTCACTCTAAATTAATTTTTATCTACGGAATGAACTTATTTAATCATCATTTTATTTGTAAGATTAAAAGTAAAAATCATCAATTTTATTCATATTTTATATGTACTCGGTCAATCATACTAGGCTCAAGGTCTTGGGCTTTTTTCAATTTGAGGCTCAGTGCATTCATGAGGCTCACTAAGGCCCTGCGTCTTGGGGGAGGCGCCTTGTGGGCCTAGGCGCGCCTTATAAAGATTTATTAAATAGTAAAATACATAGTTAAACCCTAAGATTAAGATTAAGTTTTCTCATCTCCTAGACTTCTTATAAGAGTTATTAAATAGATGACATAAGTCAAATCTTAATATTAAATACCCGATCCTTAGAATTTCAAGCTTCCTCTAAAAATACCCAGACCTTAAAACTTCTCCTTCACGTCTCATGCTTTAAACCCCTCTGCCTCCATCAAAGTATTGTTGGTTGCTATATATTTAAGTTGTGTGTAATTATGTGTGTGTATTGATAAGATGCGCCTCACATTCTTAAGGCCCGCGCCTCATGTATGCTCCTCGCGCCTAGGCCCCAGGACTCCTTTGCGCCTAAGTGCGCCTTAAGCCTTTAACAACTTTGCGGTCAATATTGTAGTTTATCTTATTTTTAAGATTTTTTTACATTTACATTTTAATTAGTTGTAGGACTTGTTAATAATAGTTATAAATAAAGTAACTATTATATCCAATATTAAAACAAAGTCTTTGTAATGAAATATTTTGTGTAAAGTAATTTATGATCTAATGTTAAATATTCAATATATAACGTAAATAGATTTAACATGTAATAAAAGCATATGATAAAACAATAATGTACATTTTATATGTTTTTTATTATTTCTTCTTATAAAAACCTCTTACAATTGTAGTCCTTATAAACAACTATATTTTTTGCTAATAAGAACCTTGTATTAGAGATGTTCTTAATAACTTGATTTAATTTCGATGATATGACATAAATTAACAGGTTTTAATGCCATGTTACTGTCTACAAGAAACATCTCTGTTTAATTTATTGATAATGTGGCAAAAATATGAATTTTTCCCTTACATAAAACATTTTCAAACTTAATTTTTTTTCCTTATTATATGATTATCATTTCTTGTTACATTTGGTGTTGTTTGTTTCGTGGAATTAAAAGGATTTCAAGGAAATTAAAAGGGTGAATTTCCAACCCACAGACCATCAATGTCACTGTAGTCATAGCCGCCACAGCCTTAATGGATGTCGTTGTCAAACTCCCCCTTAATGGATACGTAGTCCAAGAAAAATTTTCATCCCAACCCCCTTGTTTCTAGTCTTACGTGGCATAATCTTGACCGTCAATCTATCCAAAAACGTCTTGATCATCTTATTCAATTTATAAGAACAATAAATACATTGGATATATATGAAATGCCAACACATCCCCCACAAGATTTGGACAACTATAACTTGATAAACATTAATATATCTTCATCTTTCTCCATGGATTTACTTGTATCTCTCATAACTTTGGTAGCAACCATCTGTTTTCTTATCCTTTTTCATCAGTTAGCCACAATTATTTGGTCTTCTAAACATCGAGTAAATACAGTACCTGAAGCATCAGGATCATGGCCAATAATTGGTCACCTCCATCTTTTAGCAGGTTCTCAAGTTCCTCACAAGCTTTTAGCCTCTTTAGCCGACAAATTCGGCCCAATTTTCACCATCAAACTAGGTGTTCACCGACTTCTAATCATCAGCAATTCAGACATGGCTAAAGAATGCTTAACCACTAACGATAAAGCCTTCGCTAGCCGACCAAAATCCATGGCGTCTGAACTCATCGGCTACAATTATGCCAATTTCGCCCTTGCATCATATGGACCGTACTGGCGCCATATCCAAAAGATCGTTGTGCGTGAACTCGTATCTAACCGTCGTATTCAGACGTTAGCCCATATCCGAGTCTCGGAAGTTAAGTTATCCACATCGAATTTATATGAATCTTGGATCAGAAACAAGGGTTCCGAAGAAGAAACGGTAAAAGTTGATATGAAACAATGGTTTGTGAACTTAACTTTAAACATGATTTTAAAGATGGTATTTGGGGATCGTTTTGCGACTGAAAAAGGAAATAGAGATCAATTCAAGAAATCCGTTAAGCTGTTTTCGGAACTATTGGGTGCGTTTGTGCCTTCCGATGCTATACCGGCTTTACGGTGGTTAGATTTAGGAGGGTACGAGAAGAAAATGAAGAAGATCGCTAAAGAGCTGGATGATATACTTGAAGGATGGTTAGAAGAGCATAAAACGAAAATGGATTATGTAGAAAAGGTCGATCCCGAGAGTAAAGATGATCAAGTCTTTATGGCTACTTTGTTATTCCGTGTTAAAGAAGAATTAAACGAGGATCTTTATGGATTTAGCGTTGACACGATCGTGAAAGCTACGTGTTTGGTATGATTTTTAACTTATGTTCTTAATCCAGATATTTTTGTGCACTACATTTTCGATTAATTAAATAGACTACTTTATAGGACCAGATAATAAATTGGGAAATTTACTCAAATAGCCATGTAGAAAATTGACTTTCTGCGTAAGCTCTAAAAAGATTGATTTTTTAAATATAAAAATGGTCTTTATGCAGAAACTATGCTTCTGCATAAAGTCTGACTATTTTAGGAAAAAACCTTAAAAATGGCTAAAAAGTGAATTCTCCTTTACCAAATAGTTATTTGAGTAAATTTTGCCAATAAATTGAAGTCTTGTAAACAGTCTATTAGGACATTTAGACATATCTGACATCCTATAAAGCCGATTTTATTAGTGTCATTTGAATTTTTTCTTCCTTTTCGTAGGCGATTTTAGCAGCGTCGGTTGATACCATACCCACAACTTTAACATGGGTTTTAGCTTTACTAATCAACAACCCTGATGTATTAAAAAAAGCTCAAAACGAGCTCGATATCCACATTGGAAAAGACCGAGAAGTCAAAGAGTCAAACTTAAAGAACTTAATCTATCTTCAAGCCGTTATCAAGGAATCCATGCGGCTTTACCCAGCCGCACCACTTTCGGTTCCACACGAGTCCATCGAAGACTGCACCATAGGTGGTTATACGGTTCCTAAAGGGACCCGGCTTTTAGTAAACATTTGGAAGATCCAACACGATCCTGAAATATGGGCCGACCCGTTTGAATTCCGACCCGAGAGATTTTTAACGGGCGAAAAAAGGGAGGTCGATGTGAAAGGTCAACATTTCGAGTTGATTCCTTTTGGAAGTGGTAGAAGAATGTGCATTGGGAGCTCACTTGCTTTTGAAGCTATGATGTTGATATTAGCTAGCTTAATAAATGGTTTTGAGTTCCAAAATCCGTCAAAAGAGAAGAAGATTGATATGACCGAAAGCCGTGGGTTAGTAAATCATAAAGCCACGCCGCTCGAGCTTCTTGTTGTGCCGAGAATCTTGTCGTCGGGTTTGAACTGAGTGTTGTTGTTCTATTTCAAGATTCAAATGGTCGATCAATGTTCATTTATCTGCTGGTTTCTTGAATTGTATAATATTTATATACGACAAATTAAATCTGGCATTTTGGCTTTAACAAACCCAACCACCAATTGGTTCCCAATTTTAATTAACTCTTGTTAATTGTTTTGTGTTCCTAATTATCTTTGTAGTTTTTGTTACGTTAGTTAATTTGGGTAGAAAGTTGATTATCGGGCAATCCCAGTTGGCCTTACATGATAGAAAGTTGCTTACCGACAACCCCAGTCGTTCTGTTGGTAGACATAGTGTTAGTGATAATCTCTTACGCTGTGTTCTGGAGACTCATTTTACGTAGGAAAGGAAGGAAAGAAAGGGAAAGGTGAAAGTAAAAAAAAGAACTCTTGCTTTGTCAAGAACTTTTTTAGGCGAAAAAGGAGAGAAAAGATCGAAAGATAATGAAAATAATAGTTAGTTTTTTTCCAAAACTTTCCTCCCAAATGTGGGAGGAAAAGAAAGGAAGAGAAAGAAAATAAATTAAAAAACAATTTCAAAAATTAATAAAATTACATAACTATCGGATCTTTCCTTCTAAATTATTTAATTTTGAAGAGTATATTAGTAAAAATGACATATTTCATTTCATTTCTCTTTTGTTCAAGAACATGAATAATTATTTTCTTTCTTTTCTTTTCATTTTTTTCGTTTCATTTCGAGAACACAAATAAAAAATTTATTTTCCTTTCCTTTCTTTTCTCTCCTTTTCCTTTCCTTCATTTTCTTTCCTCTCCAAATTCGAGAACACAGCATTAGTTCCTTGGATTTTCAATACTCGTATTTATCACGTATTATTTGGTTCGATATCGTACACTTGCAGTTAGATTTTAGGGGTTAGTGCCCTATCAATAAGATGAGGGAAAATTGTGGTGGTTTGGTTACGTTTGTTGGAGAGAGATGATGGCGCTCCAATGGGGAGGGTCGAAAGTGTGAGGGTAGGAGTGGTAGGCCAAAAGAGACTTGGGATGAACAACCGAGGTTAGACATGACGTTTTTAGGATGACATGGCCTTGGATATTAGTTCTTGGAGACGCAACATTAGGACAGCTGACTCGCTAGGGCTAGGAATATGTAGATGATCGGGTCTAAGAAAACAATTGCTCTACTTTATTGTTATTAGTTGATTTGAGCAAGCTTTTATCATATTATTTTTCACACATTTTGTTTAAGCCAAACATCTAAGAAAACAAATGCTCTACTTTCTAGGGTAGATATCAGAGTTGTGTACCCTCTTCCGAACCGCAACACCAGATGGGATATACTACATTTGATATGGTGTCTATAGGTTCTAGACCAAAATAGCCAATCAAAAACTGGGTTTATACCAAATGAGTGAATGACCTTTGGCCTAGCGGTATATGAGCCCCTTGTCTTCTAGGAGGTTGGGAGTTCAAACCTCACCATAGGTGAGAAGGGGGTGTGAGTTTGTTTGTTCTATTGGCATATATAAATATTATATACTTAAAAAAATGGGTTCATAAAAAGGGAAAATTTATTATTATAACCATTTCAGAAAATTGTATACTCAAAATAACCAAAATCTCTCCCAACTTACGAAAATAACCAAAATTTTCAATAAAACATTTAGTATGATACGAAATACTTTTTAGATTTCGTATGGACACATTAATCACACACATACATACGAAATCCATTTTAAATGGAAATTCGTATCATATGAAATGGATTAGTTTGATTTCGTATGCACACCATAGTCACACACATGCATGTGTATGTAGTATATAATTGTCTTAAAATCTCTCATTTCGTATAATTCCCATGCATTCTCATTTCGTCTGGTTTTGTCTTAAAATTTGTGTGTGTTACAAAATCTCTCCATTTCGTATACTCCCCCCATGCATTTCGTATGGTTTTCTCATTTCGTATGATATGAAATCAATTTCCCCATGTATGTGTATAGAATGCATTATGTGTTATAGGTATGGTTTTCTCATTTCATATGATACGAAATACATTTTAGAAAATTTTATGGGGAAAATTATTATTATTATAACCATTTTAGAAAATTGTATTTTCAAAATAACCAAAATTTCTTTTAACTTACCAAAATAACCAAAATTTTCAATAAAACATGTATAACACACAAAATCCATTTAGTATGATATGAAATCATTTTTAATTTCGTATTTTTTGTCTCGTATAACACACAAAGGATACAAAATACATTTAGTATGATATGAAATGCATTCATTTCCATAACACACATACATACAAAATCACTAAGAATCCATATACACAGGCATTTCGTATTTTCTAAAACACACAAACATTTCATATCTTCTCGTCAATAGTGTTGGATGCTTTGGATTCTCATATTGTAACTATTCTCACAGGGGTGTAAGGGTGACGTATTCTTTCTAGTATTTAAATGTATGTTTTCGAAATGCATGTGTATGGATTCTTAGGGTCTGTTTGGTTTGCAGGATTGTTTTTAAGGGATTTGGATTTCATGGAAGGATTTGGATTTGGATTTGGATTTGGAGGAATTTGGATTGGAATGGATTTGAAAATCATAGGTGTGTTTGGTTTATAGTATTTAGAATGGAATAGGATTTCCATTATTTTAAATAATTTATAAAAAAAATATAAAAATAATTAAATTACATTTTTATTAATCAATTATTATAAAACAAATGTTTTTAACATTTTAAAAACATTATTTCATACAAATCCTACGAAATCCCGAGAATCCGCCAAGGATTTCAAAATACAATGTTAATGAGATTTTAAATGAATCCATGAATTTTAAATCCTTACCATCAGACAAACCAAACATCGGAATGTATTGCATTTTAAATCCAAATTCTTCCAAATCCCGCGAACCAAACGCCGCCTTAGTGATTTTGTATGTATGTGTGTATGGACATGAATGCATTTCGTATCATACTAAATCCATTTCATATCATACTAAATGCATTTTGTATCCTTTGTGTGTTTTGTGTGATACGGAACAAAAACTACGAAATCAAAAGTGATTTCATATCATACTAAATGGATTTTGTGTATTATATAAAATCACTTTTGATTTCGTATCATACTAAATGATTTATTGAATTTTTTTATTATTTTGGTAAGTTAGGAAAGATTTTGGTTATTTTGGATATACAATTTTTTAAAATGGTTATAATAATAATTTTTTCCATTTTATGCTATCAAAATATATAAACAATTACATATATTTTAATTCCATTTTTTTAAATGATTTTTTTCTTCTTTTAAATAATAAAAAAATTGAGAAGTGAATTATAAGTTATAGATAATTAAACATTAAAATGATTAAGCTAAGATTTTTTTCTTCTTCAAACCCTCCTATTTTGTTTTTTTCCTCTTCAAACCCTGCAATTTTTATTTTTAGTTATCTATATTATTTAAAAGAAATTATCTTTATTTTTTAATTTAGAAAAATAGAATTCATATATATATATATATATTGTATATTTTGTTAGCATAAAAAATATCTTTGGATACCAACTACATTTACCTATTTATAGAATTACTAATTAATTTACGAATTTTAGTTGAAATTAAATTGATTTGATTTCTATAAATAATTATTTAAAATATTTTTAAATGTAGATTTATTTTATTTGAGTTTATAATCGTATTTTCAGACCTTATTGACTTAAAAATCAAATACCAAAATAAACATATATTACATCTTTAATTAATATTTAAAAAAACATGACAAAATGTGGTCAAAAAATCAACATAGGGAGGGGTGCAAGTGGGCCTCGGACGGAGCGGCACTGTGCTCCGGCCCGTGCGTCCCCTGCTACCGCCGTCGCCCGGTTTCCCCCAGTTCCGGGGTCGTCGTTTTTTTTTTTGCAAGTTGGTCCCTAAACATATCAATTAGCGAGTAATGCGTTTTAGAGGTGCCATTTAAAAAAAGCTCTAAATTTGGATAATTCTAGGGGCCGTTTAGCAAACGCTTACCCGGGTAAGTGCTTATTAAGCCATATTACCTTACCGGAGAATATAACAAGTACTAAAAAATCTTACCCAGTAAGAGCGAAGACAAGAAAAACAATGATCAAGAGTCTTACCCGGGTAAGTGATTGCGACGGATCTTACCACGGTAAGTGCTTACCGGGTAAATTGTTACATACGATGCCGTTTTTGTGGACTAAAATCTTACGCAGTAAGTAAGTGATAGTGTTGAATTTTGCCGGTAAGCACTTACCCGGGTAAGATTTGGTAAACGGCCCCTTACAAAACTCGTTTTTTGTCTGCTACTTTGATAATAGGGAAAATTTCATCTACGTTCTTAAAAACTTGATATATTACGTATATATCCTTGTAAAATTTGTAATTACGTATATATCCTTCTAAACCTCAATATATTACATATATATCATTCTCTTTAATTTAATTGTTATTAAACATTTAAAAAGTGTAAATTTTTAAAACTAAATTGAATTTTTTTTAGAAATGACTTATATACCCCCTAATCTTTTACAAACAACAAGCAGTCCTTCCCAAATCAGATTCACTAATTTTTTTTTCTCTTTCTCAATGAGTTATTTATGTATTGAATCTGATTTGTGTTATCTTTTGGTACTGTCGTTTTTGGACCAGTTTTTGTGCGGTTGTTTTGGACCTATTTTGGTGCTGTATGTAAGCTGGTTATATATGTGTTGGTTTGTTTGTTGAAGTGATAAATTATTTCAATTAATTAGAGTTTGTGGCACCTTCAAAGAAAGTTGTAGGAGTGATTACAAGTAATGGGAAAAAGAATGGGGTGAAGGAAATTGCAACTCCTGTGTATTCATAATTAATGATCCCATTTGATAACCTTAATAGGCTATGATTTTTTCTAAAATTTGAAAGTACACTCTTCAGTTTTGGGAAGGATTGAATCTGATTTCGAAAGTATTGCTTGTTGTTTGTAAAAGATTAGGGGGGTATATAAGTCATTTCTAAAATAAATTCAATTTAGTTTTAAAAATTTATATTTTTTAAATGTTTAATAACAATTAAATTAAGGAGAATGATATATACGTAATATATCGAGGTTTAGAAGAATATATACGTAATATATGAAGTTTTAAACATGTAGATGAAATTATCCCTTGATAATAAAAAAAAACCTTTGGTCTATGTATTTGACAACACATCTAATAATTGATAAAGGGATGTTTCAATTACAAACTTATTAATTTATTTATGTAAACTTTGCAAACCATTGTATTAGGAAACATTGAGATATTTATAAACATTTATCATAATTTATTAATTATTGGTTGAGATATATGTGGGAGATCATTGGTTCATTAATTATGATCATGATTTTAAATTAGGAAACAAAATTAATAAATTATGATAAATATTAATAAATATATCAATGTTTGCTAATATAATAGTTATGCAAAATTTGTATAAATCGATGAATTTACAATTGAAACTTCCCTTAATTGATAATGCTTTGAAAATTAAAATTGGTTTTGCATACAACATGCAATGGTGTTCTTTGTGTTGTTCGTGCTATAAGTTCAATGGTACCATTGGGGATAAAACATTTTGAAGAAAGCCCAAATTTTTTTAGATTAATGTTAACAAATTTATAAGGGTAAAATAGTCATTTAAACATAGACGTTTTTTTGTCATGACATAGGTTTTATGTCTTATAAACCAACATTTTATAAATCTATAATATGGAACTCAATCCATTTAGCGCTAAAATATATAAGTATACAGATCAGTTAAAACGTTTTATTATTTATATCATACCAATGAAAATCACGGTGCTAATAATCACAATTGGATGATTGTCCAATTTTAAACTCATATGTTACAATCATTAAAAATGCAATTGAATAATTATCCAACCTATATTATTTTACTAGTTGTTTGATTGGATTAAACATATTTATATAGTAATGAAAAAGTTATAAAAATACGAAGACCATGTACATTGGGTGTGTATAATTGCAATGTTTAATTTTTTTTATCTCTTACTTATGTAATTGTAGAAATTAAACCCAAAATAGTCGTTAAGGCGAATTTCAGTCAAAACGTTAAATTTTAAGAATTATATTATAAGACACATATAAGATAGGGGACAGAGATTTTCTTTCAAAAACTTCCCAATTTATGAGTGGACAAGACTGGACATGATAGAACTGAACAAGTTGGACAATAGGGTAGGATTGGACAGAACAAATGCATTTATGGTGGTTGGTACAACTAGGATTGGGCAGGACATAAATAGACAAGTTGCCTGTAAAATTTATTTGATGATCTTATGTATCATATAATAGTCATAATTAACACAAATAAAGGAAAAAAATAAATTTTAATTTATTTACATAAATACGTACATATATAATAGTACAAAATTTGAATGAAAAATTTGTTATAATTGATGATAGTTTGAAAAAACTCGTACAAATAAAAAATTATGCTTTATCTAGTTTGGAAGATCCATATCATTTGGCGCATGGACGAACCCAAATTTTTTTTTATACGGTGGCACCATACAACATACACAAAGATAATTATAAAAATATTTAATGATCAATATCTTTCAATGTGTTTTTAACATAATTATACCGTTTCGGATGATTTTTAAGTTTTTTTTATCGATTTTGACAAACTTTTTTTTTGTTGATTTCAAGAGTTTTGTTTTGAGATTTTTAAGATTTTTATCGATTTCGAGGGTTTTTTCGTTTTTTTGTTGATTTGAAGAGTTTTTTTTTTGTTTTTAGTATTTGATATTGACGATCTTTAATAACTAAAGTCAAATAAAAAATAATTTTAGGAAAGTTAATGATTAAATATGAAATTAATAGTGTTTAGTAACTGTTATTCAAATACGAAATTAATAGAGTATTTAATATGTCAATAAATGTTATATAGAGTTCCTGAAGAGAACAAGCAATTACCTAATGAGCGATGGAGAAATCTAAAAAATTATTTGAGATGGAGTGATCATGGAGATGAAAGCAACAATCAACAATGAAGATAATCAAACCATATAATATATGGGATGATGATTTGAATGATGAATCTCAAATTGGGAGCTTCAATCGTCGTCTTGGAGAAGATGGATTCATGAACGGTAACCTTGGGAAACATATCCTGGTCTTGGGAACCCTGAATTTCTCATAGAAAAGTTGTACATGGTATTTCTTTTATTGTAATTAAAATATTTTAAAAAATGGTGCTTAAAAAGGTAGTACATAATGCTTTTCATGTTGTAATTAAGAGATTTTAAAATATGATGCTTGAAAATGTGGTACTTTAAGTTTTGTTGGTTGTTTTTAAGACTTTGAATGATTTGCTTTATAAGGTAGTCTAGATTTATAGGTAAAAAACAATAATTTTTGTTTAAAGTTCATACGTTTCGTGTATGAACTTTGGTTGTTCCAAATTTTTTTTTACCATAGCTTGTATGCGAAACTAGAAAGTGAATGTGATAATTATTAAGTAAGTTTAAATAAGTTCAAAGGTGAAAGCAGATTTTTTTAGGTGAAACAATCAAGTGAATGTGATAATTAAGAAATATGACAATTAAGGCATGTAATAATTAAGTGAATGAAACATTTAAGAGATGTGGAATTAATATATGAAAAAGAGGAAATGCGCCAATTAATAAAGTTTGTACTCTTCTTTGGTTAACAAGAGAAGATGCTTGTATATATACAGACGAAGGATCGTGTGAGAATAGAAGTTAACATGAGAAGCGTAAGAAGAGATCCAGACTCTTGATCACTTTTAATCTCATCCCATTCCCATGCCTACTGTCTTCCATAAACCTAACGTCGTTGAGGACGGTGATTCAATTGAGCACCTTCTTCCTAGGAGTGTAAACGAGCCGAACCGAGTCGAGTTTTAATTGACCTATGCTCAAAAAGTTAACACTAGGCTCAAGCTCGATTACTTTTCATTATTGGGCCAAGCTCGATTACTTTTCAATATTAGGCCGAGCTCGAGCTCGAATATTTTTTATACTATCCAGCTCGAGCTCGATGCTTGTTTATGGGTTCGAACTCGTGATCGATTAACTTGTTTATTGGTTTGAGCTTGATAATTTATATATTTTTATGGTATACTTAATAAATATTTGAGCATGATTGGCTAGAAAAAAGTGCGTGCTCGAATGGCTCGGCTTGAAAAATCGAATCGAGTTTTCGAACGAGCCAAGTCAAACATTAATGTAATAAAGCTCGAGCTCGAGTCGAGTAGAACATAACTTTTTCCTCTGGATACTTGTCAAACATTTCTTGTAAAAAAAGCAAAAGTTTTTCGGTATGTCCCTCAAGTTGCTGCTGATGGTTTGCAAACAAGTTTTGTTTAATATTTCCTTCTTTCATTGTCAATTATTTCACCTAGAAAAATGTCAGTAAACATATAGTATGCAAATAAATAAGAATATGAAATAGTACGCTTTGATCCAAAGAGCTTCTCGGCTTTATATTTGTAACTCAATAATCCTTGATTTCCCTCATATGCAAGTCACATATGGTGAGTTAACGAATGGGAGTTAACAAATATTATTGATAGGGATCAAAACCACACATTTTTGCATAACATAAGACTTTTCTTGCAATAATGTTTTGAAAGAAACCCAATCCATGAAAAATAACAAACCATAAGGACCAGAAATGAAATTTACTCTTTGAAAAATAAAGTAAAATTCGGAGATCAATCATCTAAACCTATAAAAGTGCGAAACCGCTTCACACTTGCATACCAATTTCCCCCAATTTTCTTCTTCCAACTCGTATATTACTTACACACTTGCATACCAATTTAACCCACCTTCAATTTCGTCTCTCTAAATCATCTTGATCATATATATATATATATATATATATATATATATATTACATACATACATACAAACTATAGATGGATTTTGAAGATAGCGATTATTACGATGATGATGATTATGATCACGACTATTTTCACTTTGATGATGATATTGATCCTGATCGTCGTGCAGAGGTTGCTTTACGGAGTCGCGTTGGTTCGTCTTGCAAGGTAATCAAGCAGTTGATGTTTTAATGTATGTTGTTAAAATCTTAAAACAAAGATTGTTTCAGTTAATTAAAAAAAGAAAAAAAATAATTTTTTCTTCTTCTTCTCAATACTCTGTTTTCTTAAAACCCTAAGAATTAGGGTTTAGGGTTTGGTTGCACCTTGTGTGATCTTGGAAAGATTTTCTTCACACAATGGGGTTTTTCTTAATACCCTGTTTTTTTAAAACCCTAAGAAGTAGGGTTTAAGGTTATGTGATCTTGGAAAGAATTGCTCTACAGTCTACACAAATCCTATATATATATATATATATTTGTATGAGTAATCAAGATTACTCATAGGTGTTTTTAATGGGTATATAATACTTTCCATGATATTTGATGCTAAACATGACAAATAACTTAAATGCGGTTATCGATCTAAAAACATCTAAAAACAAGTTTGATTAAACAAATAATCATTTGACATTATGAAGTTGAATATGGATTTTGGGTTGCAGGATCAAATTTATTAGAATTTGCAGCATGATTGATTGATGTTTATCTTGAGCCTACTCAACTATGAACAATATTACAACATTTACCGTTTTCATTGTTTTTACATATATTTGTTCTGAATTCCTCTATCTCTCGATTGTTTTAATATAAATCTAAATCTAAATTGTTCTTTTTGGCCGACATGTAGGTTATCACAAAAGAGTGTCTATTGGCTGCGCAAGTAAGGCATTGGTTAAGACGAAGGATCGTGTGAGAATAGGAGTTAAGGTGAGAACCATAAGAAGGGATCTGGACCCTTGATCACTTTTAATCTCACCCCTATCCCATGAATTGGGAATTGATCTGGTGCATCTCATCACTGTGGACCTTCAATTACGATTGATCCAAGGTGGAGATCCCTTCTTACCCCTTTCACCATAACTTCCATTCTCACCGGAACCCAACCTTGTTGGTGAAATAGTATTTTTTGCTATTATATAATGCCCGATGAACGTTTAAATTTCTATTTATTTATCTATTTATATAGAGAGAAGATATGCAAAGAGTAATGGACATGCTATCGTTAAAAGAACATCAAGCACGGACTCTGCTTATGCACTACAGATGGGATGTCGATAAAGTCTTTGAAGTGTTGGTGGAGAAAGGAAAAGATAGGCTTTATGCAGAAGCGTGTTTAATGGTACAAGATGACGACAATCTTAATTCAATGCGTCGTTCTTCTTTGGCAATTTGTGAAATCTGTATGGAGGAAGTCCCTGTCTATAAGATGACCACAATGGATTGTGGCCATTGTTTTTGCAACAATTGTAAGTAAAATTCTTTGTTTTAAGTCCATTTTGGAAAGATTTATAAGATACGACACTACAACAAAATTGGCTTTATAGGATGCCTAAATTGTGTAAGCGGCCTAATAGAATACTTTATAGAACTTAGGTTTATAGGACCAAACTGTGACACGTCCCTTCTAAAAGCATTGCAATAGATTTATAAGACATTTTTAGGCGTTATAACAAGTTTTACATGACACTTTTACTTTTAGCTATTTTACTTGACGCTTCATAGGACGCTTTTAAAATAAAGTGTCTTGTTAACTATTTTATAGGACATTTTTTTAAATAAAGTGTCTTGTTAGCTATTTTGTACTTTGTAGGACATTTTTATTTTAAAAGTGTCCTATAAACCCATATTTTTATAGGAAAATTGTGTTTATAGGGCACTTTTTGAAATAGTGTCGTATTTTATACGACACTTTATTTTAAAAGCGTCATAAAGATCTTGTTAAAACGCCTAAAAGCATCCTATAAACCTACTGTAACACTTTTAGACATGACGATTTTTGGTTTGGTCCTATAAACTTAAGTCCTATGTATTAGGACACTTCTACATTTTAGGCGTTCTATAAAATCAATTTTGTTGTAATGAGAAAACCGAAAAGATAACAATCAATTGAATTTCGATCAAGAATCTTAGCAAAACGTTTCTTTCTTTCTTTCTTACAGGCTGGACGGAACACTTTGTTGTGAAGATAAACGAGGGTCAAAGTAGGCGTATAAGTTGCATGGCCCACAAATGCAACGTAGTTTGTGATGAGGATAAAATCAGAAATTATGTGAGCGAAAAGGATCCTCATCTGGCTGACCAATTTGATCGTTTTCTTTTAGAATCATATATCGAAGATAATAAGAGGGTAAAATGGTGCCCTAGTGTTCCACATTGTGGAAATGCTATTCGTATCGAGTATGATGAGTATTGTGAGGTTGAATGTGCTTGTGGTGTTCAGTTCTGTTTCAGCTGTTGTTCAGAAGCACATTCTCCGTGTTCGTGTCAAATGTGGGACCTATGGACCCAGAAATGTAGGGATGAATCTGAGACCGCTAATTGGATCACGGTCAATACCAAGAATTGTCCCAAATGTCATAAACCGGTTGAAAAGAACGGAGGGTGCAACCTTGTCGCTTGTATATGTGGTCAAGCGTTTTGGTGAGAATCCTTTTTCTTGATTTTTTTTTATTGTTACCAAGGGGGTTGTTTGGTTGGTATTCCGTTAAGTTCTGTATGGATAAAGCTGTCTGTGTGGATTAATCTGTATTTAATAGAGTGTGAAGGTTTTGGTTTGGGTGTGGGTTTTTGCATAGATGGAAGGAGAGTGTTTTTTAATTGGGAGGAGGAGCAGATTTGTAAAAAACTTGGCTTTTTGCATAAAGCTCCCTCCTAAAAGCTTACTGAATAAGCCGCTTTCTGTATCATTAAGCCACTACCAAACAGTCATGTATAGCTGACCAAGTAAGTTGTGAGTCCCATTAAGCCGCTAACAAACGGGCCAAGTTCTGTATGGATAAAGCTGTCTGTGTGGATTAAGCTGTCTTTAATTGATTGTGAAGGTTTTTGTTTGGGAGAGTTTTTGCATAGATGGAAGGAGCATGTTTTTTAATTGGGAGGAGGAGCAGGTTTGGAAAAAACTTGGCTTTTTGCATAAAACTCTCTCTAGAAGCTTATTGAATAAGCCACTTTCGCTATCATATATCATTAAGCCACTACCAAACAGTCATGTATAGCTGACCAAATAAGTTACTACTCCCATTAAGCTCATTAAGCTGTTTTTCTTGCTATTTTTGTAGTTGGCTTTGCGGTGGAGCAACCGGCTTGCGACACACATGGGAGAATATAGAAGGTCACACTTGTGGGCGATTCAAAGAAGAGTATCTAGCGAACGTAGAACGTGCTGAATCAGAAATCGTGCGTTATACTCACTATCATGGTCGTTTCAAAGCTCATTCAGATTCTTTCAAGGCGGAAATCACTCTCAAGGAAAAGTTACAAAAAAAGATAATAATTATGGAAGCCAGAGAATTGGAAATCAAAGATTATAGTTGGGTCACAAATGGAGCTGAGAGGCTCTTTAGATCAAGGCGCATTATTTCATATTCTTATCCGTTTGCATACTATATGTTTAACGATACTTTTTTAAGTGAAGAAATGACAAAAAAAGATCGGAATATCAAAAAGAACTTGTTTGAGGATCATCAGCAGCAACTCGAGGCACATATTGAGAAACTTTCATTGTTTCTGGAAGAACCGTTTGATGAGTATCCCGAGGAAAAAGTTATGGAATCGAGAATGCAGATTATTACGCTTTCTAAGAGCACCGATGACCTTTGCAAGAATCTGTGAGTATAAATTTATAAATTAAGGCTATGTTTGGCAAACTAGCTGATAAGCTAGAGGATGACTGATAAGCTAGCTGGTAGCTGATAAGCTAGTTGATGAAAAAAAAAATTATGTTTGGCAAAACTAGCGTATAAGAATGTAAAATTACCAAAAAGGACATGTTGAAAAATAAAAAAAATAATTAATAATTAATATTAATGAGGGTTATAATTGGAAAAAATGACAATAAGCTCCTAAAACGCTACTCCAAATAGCGTTTCAATAAGCTAGCTTATGGTTTGCCAAACGAGTATACTGAAAATAAGCTAGCTTATAAGATAACTTATAAGCTAGCTTATTTTTGCCAAACATAGCGTAAAATAATCCATAATACTTGATGATGAAGTTGAATTTTTTAGGAGATTTAAGTGATACTTTTTGGGTTTTTTGATTTGCAGATACGATTATATTGATAACGAGATACTGCTACATTTGAGAACAACGATTAACATAGTACCGTATAGGTCGAAGGGTGCAGATAAGGCGGTGGAGCTTGATTTATGAGTTGCTAATCCGGAAGGTGCATTTTGGAGATAAATAAGGTCGCATAGTTTTGTTTTAGAAGAGGCTATTATTTACAGTTTTTTTTATATGGTTTTTTAAAGCTGTTTTTAGAAGAAAATGGAAAGTTGATGGTAGATAGTTACTAAATTACGTATAAAATGGTGGTAATGCTATTTCTAACTTGGTTGTTGGTTGGTTGGATTCATGAACCCGTAAGAAATCCAACCACAAGACTTGTGGCGTACTGGTTAAGGCTTGTGGGGGATGAGGCTAGTAACCCATCTAACCCAGGCGCAAACAACTTGTGGCCACTGGGGAATTATCTCTGGGTTGCATGCTTTAGCGGTCTTAAAATTGCCAGATATTAGTCTAGACAAAAATGCCTAGGATACCCTTTCCAAAAAAACTGTAAGAAATCCAACCAACCACATATACAAGCGACAAGGTTGCACCCTCCGTTCTTTTCAACTGGTTTATGACATTTAGGACAATTCTTCGTATTGACCGTGGTCCAATTAGCGGTCTCAGATTCAACCCTACATTTGTGGGTCCGTAGGTCCCACATTTGACACGAACACGGAGGATGTGGTTCTGAAGAACAGCTAAACCAGAAGTGAACACCACAAGCACATTCAACCTCACAATGCTCATCATACTCGATACTAGTAGCGTTTCCACAATGTGGAACACTCGGGCACCATTTTACCCTCTTATTATCTTCGATATACGATTCTAAAAGAAAACGATCAAATTGGTCAGCCGGATCTGGATCCTTTTCGCTCACATAATTTCTGATTTTATCCTCATCACAAACTATGTTGCATTTCGGTTTTCTCGTTACAATAAAATTGATTTTATAGGACGTCTAAAATGTAGAAGTGTCCTAATATAGAACTTAAGTTTATAGGACCAAACCAAAAAACGTTATGTCTAAAAGTGTTACAATAGATTTATAGGATGTTTTAAATGTTTTAACAAGTTCTTTATGACGCTTTTAAAATAAAGTCGTGTCGTATTTTATACGACACTATGTGAAAAAGTGTCCTGTAAACACAATTTTTCTATAAAAAATATGGGTTATAGGACACTTTTAAAATAAAGTGTCCTATAAAATAGCCATCAAGATACTTTATTTTAAAAATGTTTTATAAAATAACTAACATGACACTTTATTTTAAAAGCGTCCTATAAAGTGTCATATAAAATAGCTAAAAAAACACTTTGTTTTAAAAACGTCTTATAAAACTTGTTTAAATGCCTAAAAGCGTCATGTAAACCTATTGCAATGCTTTTAGATAGGACGCATTACAGTCTGAATATTTTTTGATTATTCAGTCTGAATAATCTACATTCAGACACGTGTCGCGTTCTCATTTGTCCTCTTCACAACCAAATTTGAGTTCTCATTTGAACCCACCCCTATATATAGGAAAGTTCAAATGCGAACTCAAATTTGGTTGTGAACGTGAGAACAAATGAGAGCGTCACACGTGTCAAAATAAAGAATATTCAGTCTAGTATATATTCAGTCTGAATATACAAAGGAATATTCAGACTGAATATTCCTATGTATATTCAGACTGAATATATACTATAATATTTCTTTGAATGGGACACGTGTCAAAATAAGC
Source organism: Silybum marianum (assembly GCA_036898165.1). Classification (NCBI taxonomy): domain Eukaryota; kingdom Viridiplantae; phylum Streptophyta; class Magnoliopsida; order Asterales; family Asteraceae; genus Silybum; species Silybum marianum. Next base: position 7,743,756 of record CM072542.1, read on the forward strand.
AATATTCAGACAGAATATACAAAGGAATATTCAGACTGAATATAGTCTATATTGAGTCTGAATATACAAAGGAATATTCAGTCTAGTATATATTCAGTCTGAATATACAAAGGAATATTCAGTTTAGTATATATTCAGTCTGAATATACAAAGGAATATTCAGACTGAATATTCCTTTGTATATTTAGACTGAATATATACTATAATATTTCTTTGAATGAGACACGTGTCACACTCTCATTTGTCCTCACGTTCACAACCAAATTTGAGTTTTTATTTGGACTCACCCCATATATATATATATATATATATATAGTCGACGTCGATTCATCATTTTTAACGTCTACAACAATGGTTAGACGTGTAAGTGGATCGACTCATCGAGTTCCCATTGAAATAGGATCCTCTCTTTCCTTTTTTTCGCCCCCATGTCGCCACATAACAATTTATGTTATGGGGTATATATAGGGTTGATTGTCGTTACAAACCACGTCAATTCGTACAAACCGTACAAACCGTATGCAACCAATATTTTTTTTTAAAATTTTTCACTTTTTCTTAATTATTAGGGTTGATTAGTCAATAATATATGAAAAAAAATTCATCAAGAATACATGAAGGTTGGTGAAACAAGAATGTGTGAAACAAGATTCATCAAATTGAGAGTTTCATGAATCAATTCATTTTCATGTAGAAAGAAAAATAATTTCACGAAGAAAATAATTATATAAAACAAATTCATCATATTAACCACTTTCATGAAAAAAATTATTCAAAAAAACAATGAAATACGCGGTTTGTACGGTTTGTATGAATTAACGTGGTTCGTATTTGAAATCTCCCATATATATATATATATATATATATATATATATAGGGTTAGGTTCAAATGTGAACTCAATTTTGGTTGTGAACGTGAGGACGAATCTCAGCCAACATCTTTGGTTATGGTGGACGCGATCACGGAGGATTGACGCGATTCATGGGAGGGTGGAGATTATTAAAGGAGAGGCAGAATTGGCGCCTTTATTGACCGGATAAGTGGCTGAGATTCGTCCTCACGTTCACAACAAAAAATGAGTTCATATTTAAACTTTCCTATATATATATATATATTGTAAAAATGGATAAAAGTAGAGACTCTATTTTGGTACATATAATTTGAAGGAACCCCCGAAATTCTCTACACACCAAACGTTTGATTATGTTTAATTTAGGTCCTAAAATCATTTTACATGTCATCAAATTCCTTAACCCCCTTCCTCCTTTCCAATCTCTTTTCTTTTCTTTCATTCTATCCTTCTAATTCATCTTCCATCATTATATTAATTATCTTGCTCCAAATCTAAGAACCCAAAATTAAGTTAGTAACAAAATCCATTCATTCATTCACATATGATGAAAGAAAACGAAAGAAAAAACGGATTTGGAGATCGAACCCTTTCCGATCCAAACATGCCGTCCACATTTTCCGAGACCGATGAAGAGTTTGGCAGCCACCATAGCAACTTTTCCGATTACGACCCAAGCATCCAAGGCTCACCGGTCATGATGTCACCATGGAACCAAGCCACACCTTTCCAACCATCTCCATGGACCAGTGCTAGCCTCGATGACCCCAATTGTCCCAAAAACGGTCTCATCGGTTCCTTGGTTCGAGAAGAAGGCCACATTTATTCACTAGCGGCTACCGGTGACCTCCTTTATACCGGATCCGATAGCAAAAACATCCGGGTCTGGAAAAACATGCAAGAATTCGCCGCCTTCAAATCCAACAGCGGATTAGTGAAGGCGATCATAATCTCGGGCGGCAAGATTTTCACCGGCCATCAAGACGGAAAAGTTCGAGTTTGGAAACCGAACCCCAAAAAACCGACCCATTACATGCGGGTCGGTACTTTCCCGCCGTTTCTATCGATCTTCCGATGCTCGATGAAACCGAAGACGTACATCGACGGGAAACGTAAACGCGCGTCGCTTTGGGTCAGACATTTTGACGCGATCTCGTGCCTTAGTATAAACGAAGAAGAGGGTTTGCTTTATTCGAGCTCGTGGGACCGGACGTTTAAGGTTTGGAAAATGTCGAACTCGAGATGTTTGGAGTCCGTAAAAGCGCATAACGACGCGGTTAACTCGGTCATCTCGACGACGGAAGGGTTCGTGCTGACTGGGTCAGCGGATGGGTCAGTGAAGGTGTGGAAGCGTGAAGGTCAAGGGAAATCTATGAAACATATTTTCGTTCAGACTTTATTGAATCAAGATAGTGCGGTGACGGCTCTGGCGGTTTCGTCCACCGGCGCGTTTGCGTACTGTGGGACTTCCGATGGGATTGTGAACTTTTGGGAGAGAAGGAAGCAGCAATTGGCACACGCCGGAGTTCTTAACGGCCATAAGTTGGCGGTTTTGTGTTTAGCGGCGGTGGGTAATTTGGTGTTTACTGGGTCAGCGGATAAGATGATATGCGTGTGGAAGAGGGAAGGGATTACGCACACGTGTTTGTCGATGCTGACTGGGCATGCCGGACCGGTGAAGTGTTTGGCGGTGGAGAAGGATGATGAAGAGTCGAGCACCGGCGCCGGCGCCGGCGAAAGGAAGTGGAAGGTGTATAGTGGGAGTTTGGATAAGTCGGTGAAGGTGTGGAGTGTATCGGAGCAGGCGCCGGATATGCAACAGATGGCTTTGATGTCGAATGGGAAGGTGGCGTTGGAGGATATACCGTCGGCTAAATATTGAATGAAAAAGGGGTTTTTTATTATTTTGTGAATATGATTTATTACTTTTGGGTTGGTTTTGTATTATTGCATAGTTTAGGGGATATTTATGTTATTTGTGTAAAGTTGATATATAGGTATATATATTGTGTGTATGTTAGTTGAATGAAAATGTAAGAACATCTCCGCTTTTTATCTCGATATCTTTAATAGTTTCTTTAAAATAGAGAAAATTATTATTTTGTTCTTTAAATTCCTTCAACAGTTTATCTATCTTATTTCTCTAAAATAGAGATTTATGAGAAAATCTTTAAATATAGAGATTTCTCTAAAACTTTAAAGAGAGGAGAGAGATATGGGTTTTTTATTCATTCCATCACGAATTAAATTAATATCATTATACATACATACATTTACATACATATATATATATATGGGGGAGATTTCAAATACAAATCACGTCAATTTGTACAAACCGTACAAACCGCGTGATTCGTTGTTTTTTTAAATAATTTTTTTTCATGAAAGTGTTTAATATGATGAAATTGTTTCATGAAATTGTTTTTGTTTCTACATGAAAATGAATTGCTTAATGAAATTCTCATTTTGATGAAACTTGTTTCACACATTCTTGATTAATCAACCCTCATGTATTATTGATGAAATTTTTTCATATATTATGGACTAATCAACCCTCATGATTAAGAAAAAGTGAAAAAAAATTAAAAAAGTTATTGGTTGGGTGCAGTTTGTACGGTCTGTACGAATTAACGTGGTTTGTAACGGAAATCGGGATCATAAATTATAGAATATTTAAATAATATAATCAATAATGAAATATCTAAAATAGAGAAACTGTTGGAATTCATTGCAGTTTATTTTATAGATTTTAACTTTTAGTTCTCTATTTTAGATAAATTATAGAGAAGCTGTTGGAGATGCTTTAAATCCTCTCCAATTAACTCTCTATAATAGAGAAATGAGGGCATCTCCAATGTATTTCTCTATTTTACCCTTTATTAAAGAGAGTAAAATAGAGAATGTGTTATGTCTTCTACAATGTATTGCTCTATTTTACTCTCTAAAAGAGAATATTCCAAGTATATTTTTTCTGTTTTGATTACAAAGATTTTCAATACCCTTTTATTTATTAATTTTATAAATTGTACCCTTATATTTTTTATTTTCACAATAACCTTATATTTATTAATTTTATCATGTTATTTTTAATGACATTATAATTCATAAATATATTTCTAGTTTATTAAAATTAGAATTAGACAACAAATAAAGTAAAAATAGAACAATCTAAAGAATTGAAGGGTTGTGATTATCAAAAATTTAGAAAAAAAATAGAGAGTAGTGAATAGTTTTTTTTTTTTTGAACGGCATATAACACACACACACGCTCCAGGGGTATCGGGTCTCCATTACGGGCCAACCCACTAATTCGCTGCGACCCGGTCCAACCTATGGCTGAACCCGACCGGCAGGGAAGTGGATCCCATAGACTGGATCCTCCCGTACCGGCCCCGAACCTGGCCCCTAAGGCCCATGCCCAAAGTCTGGATATCTCAGAAATGTCAACCGCAGAAATATCTCAGAGAGTAGTGAATAGTTACTCTTCGTATTTGATAAATATAAGATTATTGTGAAAATAAAAAATATAAGGATATAATTTATAAAATTAATAAATATAAGGATATTCTATGTAATCAAAATAGAATATAATATACTTGAAATATTCATTTATAGAAACTAAAATCGTAAGAAACACTGGAAAAGAAATGACACATTCTATATTTTATTTTTTATAATAGAGAATAAAATAAAATAAAAAATACATTGAAGATGTCCTAGATGAAGGTTTGTGACTAATTGACTATCATCCAATGTTTTCAAAAGGTTTTTGTAATATAGATCATGGTGTAATATGTTATCTCTTGTATATTTAAGATATTTATGATATAATATCTCTTGTGTTTTAAAGATATTTATGTATCACATTGACACATTGGTTGATAGTATATTTCAGTGGTAAATGTTCATAATGTATCGTAAACTTAGACGGAAAATGAGAGATGACATTTGCAAAATACCTAAAATGCCTTTATTTAAATTTTATTATTTAACCTTTGATTTAAGATTATTTATGATTGAGATCACTACTAGAAAATTGAGTATTTTGTCGTTGAATTTTTTTTACGAATTTTAGAGGGATTATTGCCAGAACATAAATTTTCTACGAATTTTTAACGAATTTCCGTTGAAAATCTCTCACAAACATGCATTTTCAACCAAAAAAAATTCAACGGAATGTTTCGTCAACAAAAATTTGGTTGAAAATGCATGTGTAACGGATTTTCAACGGCAATTCGTTGAAAATTCGTAGAAAATTTATGTTCTGTCAATAATTCCTCTAAAATTCGTAGAAAATTTTCAACGACATTTTCTGTTGAAATTTTTTGTTGAAAATACTCAATTTTGTAGTAGTGGATTGGACATCATTAATATCACAAAATATTTGGTTCTTCTATTGGTTTAATCAAATGACAACCCTAAGATTTGTGAGATCCAATACAAATCACTCATTTAAGATAATTATATTATTTAAATAAATATAAAAAGGTATTTTAGTAATAAAAAAACAATGATAAAAGCATTTAATTGATTTTATCTCCCTAAATAAGAAATCCACAACTCTTATAAACAGGAATCCACAACTTTTCCCTAAAAAACATTAATCAGTTGTTCACAATATATATCTAAATCCTTCCAAATTCTTTTAAGGATTCATGTTTTTTTTTTGAATTGTTGTTGTTGTTGGTGTTGCTGTGACACGTTTTGTTCATAAGGTGATTACAATGTGAAATAAAAATAGGTAGTCATAAAATTTAATTGAAACAATATATTTAATAGTGATTTACATCATGATACTATCGGTGTTTGGTTATAAGTTCACCAGAGATTTTTAGGGGTCTATAGTTATTTTTTGGTATTATGCTTGGTGTTTTTATATTCACAAGGTGACGATAGTGTTTAATAAAAAAATTGTAGTCACAATCTATAATAAAAACATATAGTCACAATGCTTAATTATAACGGTATTTTGATAGTGGTTCACATCATAGTTATGTTCATAAATGTTCATATGGACAAGAGAGGAGACAGAAAAGAGGAGAATGGAGGGAGGTGAGAGATTTGAAAAATATTCTAATGCCACTTTGGTGTTTATTTTTTTCAAAATTACAAAATTTATAAATCGGAAAGTCCAAAAACACCCATCAAATTATCACATTTTGAATTATTAACTTTCTAAACTAATTTTTTGAACAAATAACTCATTGAACTTTTTGATACCGAACAAATGAATTCTTGAACTTGCTACAACCGGGAAAACTTTAATATTTTGAGCGATTACGCCCCTGAACATTTATTTGAACGAATAAATCTTTACAATTATAAAATGAAAGAAATTTATCATTTTTTCCATTTGTCATCAAATCAGTAGGAAAGTACAACACGTATAAAACAAAAAAGATGCATCATTTTTTAGTAATCCTTTTTCTAGATTTAAATAATAACCAGGTGTTTGTTTGAATACGAAAAATAAATAATTATTCGATTCTCGTTTGAATTTGAAAAATAAATAATGGATGATGAAAATAATATTTAATCATTTTTATTGGATTATTGTACTTCGTTATTGATACAGATATAGATTGAGAAATGATATATTGCTTTCGTTTTATAATGTATTCATTTAAGAAAATGTTTACAGACCTAATCGCTTAAAATATAAAAATTTGTTGTTTCTCGGTTTTAATAAGTTCAAGGATTTGTTTGTTCGATTTTAAAAAGTTCAATAATTTATTTGTTCAAAAAAACAATTTAAAGACTTGATCACTCAAAATGCTATAGTTTTATTGGGTTTTTTTAAAGTTCAATTATAAAATCATTGATTTAAACCACTGATTTAAAGTAGTTTGTGGTTGAGAATAGATCTAACAAATTTCAAAACATAATATAATATAATATATATATATATAGGTGGAGATTCAAACGAGAACATCTTCATTTTACTAAATGCGAGAAAATATTTATAACATGTGATTGTTCTTAAGAGGACATGTTGGTATACAGACTAGTTGCGTAGCAGGCTAGCAGCATGTAAACTTAACTTCCATACACGTCTGTAGGCATGGGAATGGGGTGGGGACCGCAATCCCCATCCCCATCCCCATCCCCATGAGGGATCTTTTCCGGCGTTAATTTAAAGATCTTTTAAATCAAATATGTGAAACACCATGTATGATCAAACGCTTTCGACTTTCAACGTTTTTTATGTAAAAAAAAGTAAGACGACTCAAAAAATGTATATTAAAATAAACGTCAAAATACCTTTAATAAATCTTAAAGATAATAATCTAATTCTTTATAAATAATATATTTAATAATAAAAATATTCAATATTCAGGGATGGGACGGGGCGGGGACCACATTACCAGGCCCCATCCCCGTCCCCATCCCCGGTTTTTGGCATTCAGGGATCCACGTCCCCATCCCGATCCCCGATTTTGCGAGGAATCCCTGTCCCTGTCGGGGGCGGGTACACCGGATTCCTCAATGGGGCGGGTCTCATTCCCATGCATAAACGTTTAGAAACCAACTTGTTGCATATTCAAACTTGAGAAATTTAATGGTGATTACTAAAAGCAACACGATTCTAATGAAATCATTGGTTCATTTTATAAATTGGATTCAAAATAGAATATCTGGTTGTTAGTTAAGCTATATCACAGACAGACTAGGAGGTGTGGAGTGCAAATTAGTGTAAGCTAACTAAAACCCGGATGACACCACCCCATATGACAGAGTGAACAAACAAACCCTTAGGCCTTGTTTGTTTTTTTCATTTTAAGCTCTTAATCACCACTTATGTCTGATTCGTTTAGACCCATTTCAGAACTGAAATCAGACTTCAGACAAGTTTTTTATTTTACTATCCCACGGAAAGTAGAGCCAAATTGCACAATAATTGGAAATCAGTTGTAAGATAAGTATGACAAAATCTTAAAAGAGCAACATTTTAGAATAGAGGCAAAACTATACTAGAAATCAGTATACTTGACAACAGACAAATGCTGCAAAAGCAACAAAAGATATAAATAAAATATCGAAAATGCAAAGCGAACCTTAACGTTTGGAGAATTGTGGGGCTTTTCGGGCTTTCTTGAGACCAACTTTCTTCCTTTCGACGACTCTTGCATCTCGAGTTAGAAGACCTTCCTTCCTAAGTGGCTTCCTATGGTCTTCGCTCACTTTTAGCAATGCACGAGCGATACCAAGAGAGATGGCTTGAGCCTGCCCAGATAGACCACCTCCATGTGCCTTCACAAACACATCGTAGCTAGTCTCGTATCCTAATGTTGCCAAAGGGATTTTAATATACTGAAGCCACAACGGATTGCCTTGAAGATATTCCTGTATCACATTAAACATGTTGAGAATGGTAACTCAAAACTTGGGAGGGTCTATCTTCATCACAAATTTAATATATATATATAGGTTCAGGTTCTAGGGAAAACCTCAAAAAGAAAAAAAATTGAGCCCTCCATCTGGACGGTATGCACAAATGCATCTGGTAATTTGTACTGGTAATTTGTAACATACACACGTGCATAGAAAAAAAAAACAGTTTCAATCGCTTGTATGCATTTGTGCATACCGTCCAAATGATGGGCTCCCAAGGTGTTCTTCAGTTTTTTTTTGAGGTTTTCCCTTGAACCTCCCTCTATACATATACATACATATATATATGAGGAAAGTTCAAATGTAAACTTAAAATTTGGTTGTGAACGTGAGGACAAATGACAAATGAGAGCACGACACGTGTCATATTCAGACTGAAAAAATGAAGGAAAATATTCAGACTAAATAACACTACATTCGGTCTGAATATGACACGTGCCGCACTCTCATTTGTCCTCACGTTCACAACCAAATTTTAAGTTTACATTTGAACTTTCCTCATATATATGTAATCTCATGGGGAGCCCATGCCCACCCTGGTTACATGGGGGCTCAGCTTATTTATGTTCAAGAGTTCACAACTGTCTATGGCATCAAGATCATGTCTTTACAAGATTTAAGACACTACAGTTTATAAGTTAAAATTCAACTTGTTACAACTGAAACATACTCCAAGCTTACCATATCTTTTCCATTGTTCATTAAGAAGAAAACATTTCTAGATCCCAACCTCGGTTTTAAAGAAAAGAAAAACCTTAAAATGTGTTTCTCTAACGATCTATACTTCTATATCATCAGCAAACTGTAACAATGCTTTAAGCAATATAATGGTTTTTTTTTAACAATGCCATCAAACAGGTTTTAAAACAAACCAAAGAAAAGCGTTTCATCATCAATTTTGATGACTGTTACCATCAAGTACTTCCTCCTATCCATGAAAATCACAAACAACCCCAAGTGTTCTTCTTAATCCAATTACATAAAATGAACCGATGATTTCACCAAAATTATGAACATTCAGCTATAGAGATTGATGCAGTTGCTAATTATTCTCTAAAATTCTGATTTGGTACCAATTATAACGTTAAGAAGTATCCTATTCATATACACAGATTGTTGCTAATAAATTCAAAAAAATCGAAACCCTAAGGCAAGTAATCAGTACAGTGAGCACAATTCTACAAAGCAATGAACCAAAATATAGCACAAAGAGTTTGTTAAACAAATATGGATAAGGAGGGAACGGAGTGTTAACAATTGAATCATAATGAACTACCTTTGCATCACGATAATTGATTATGAATTTTCCAGTTCCTTCCTGAATGACAACCCGAGCAATGGCACATTTCCGGCGACCGGTGCCGATAAGCGTCTGGGCGGCGAAGCCACCGGGAAGCCTTGATTTGACGTACTTCTCGAGGTTGGAGGTTTCCAAATCCGCAGTGAGAGGTTCAGCTAGGGTAGTCGCAACAACGGTAAGAGACGGGGATTTGGTTTTGGAAAATTGAAGTGATTTTGACGAGGGAGGGAGTGAAAGGGCGTAGGGTTTCTGAGAAATTTGGGAGGAAAAAGAGAGAGAAGAGAAGGATGAGGAGAGCGTGGCGATGGACATCGCCATTTTCGGTCTGGTTTTTAGGGGAAGAAGATTTGGTTGAAGATGAGTGAGTTTGTGAGGGTGGATGTGGAAGGAGAGCAACAAAGGATAATGTAATTTTATTTGTCCAAAATGACCCTCTACTTTATGCTCCAAAAAATTATTTATATTTAGAATTATTTTTTAGAATGCATATACATCCTTTATCCAAATATGATAAAAAAAAATTATAAAGGGTATCTTAGGTAAAGCCTCGACTAATTCCGGCAAGGTTTTTTTACTGCAATAATCAGTCCTGAGTAGTCACAATTGTTGAGAGCGTCTGATTCGAACCATAGTTGGCTGGGATATTTCTTCAACCCCCAGATATTCGACCAGTAGGACACACCTCTGTTAAATCTAGGTTTACTCTAAAATTTTGGAGTCTAATTTTTATATTTGTTTAGGCCCTGATTTATAAGTTACCTTAATCCAACTATTGAAATTCCCAAAGGCTCAAAAAACAAAGATGTACACTTATGATTTGGTTCTAGATACTTAACGGCAATGACAATGGTTTGATTTTAGGCTATTTTTGTATAATATGTGTGGATTAGTTGTAAGATATCCGAATTTGAGAAAGCTAGGCCTTAGGTATGCATACATCATAATACGATTGGTTTAGTGGTTTTGGTTTATCAATTATCATTAACTATTCAACATCCATTGATTGATACTACATTATCACCAGAGGTAATTTGTCGATCGAGTTCTAAAACTAGAGCAAGAATGCAAGACAACAACCAACGCCCAATAGGTAATAGGTTGCTTGACAGTTGTTAAATGATTTGGTGTAGGATGATTAAGTAGTCGGAGGCATGAGATCACGTGAGAAGTGGAGTTAAGTTCAGAAGCGTAAGAAGGGATCGTGACCCTTGATTACTTTTAATCTCAAACTCACCCATGTATCACGTTTGATACGGGGATTAATCCAGTGCATCGTGGTGCATCTTATCTCGATGCATCTCATCCTCATCCTAATGTGCATCCAAAGATGGAGATCCCTTCTTACCCTTCTCATCATAACTTCACTTTTCACCAGAACCCAACCCAGTAGTCGGAATGATTAAGAGGTTCTTTTAACAATTTGCATATATGGTGTCGCTCTATCCGGCCCGCCCTCTTTGTTGAAATATGTAATCGCTTAAGTTATTGAGCGATAAATCTATTCACTCTAATCCAAAATAAATGTCAACAATAAAAAGCGTACAATTTTATAAATATGTAATTATCACATTTTTAAATATTTAAATGACAATTTTATCCTTAGTAATAAAAATAACAAACTTTCTCCATCTCATAATAAAAGGTGAATTAAAAAGTAGACATTTACTTGTAAACGATACAAGACTCAAATAGAAATGTAGAGTTATTGACACAAAAAATTGTTACAATAATGCATATCTAAATTAGAAAACATGTTGTAAATGAGCTTAAGTTAATAAGCCACCAAAGGCATATATGCCAATAAAAGGTTTAAAAGAACTCCAGAAATGCTTCTTTCACAAACATTGTTAAAAGAATACAATTAAGAAGCATCAAACAAACAGTTAAAAGTGTTTTGGTGAAATTAAGGATCCAGATAAATGATTTCGGCATGTACAGAAGCTCGTCTGAATCGTAGCAATTCTTTCATCAGATCCCACCCACCCTCTTGAGATGCCGGCTTAACAGTCATCCTCTCGAGTATTGGCGAATTCGCAAGCAAAAAGTTGATAAAATTAAGCTCTCTCGGAACCCCAAAAATCCCAGAAATTTTCACAAACCGTAACTGGTTAAAAAAGCAATTCTGGTAGTCTTCTTCCATTAAGTTCTTCGTAACTGCTCTTGGACCAGGCTGTTCTTCTGGTCGTGCCTACAAAAAATTAAAACAAATTGAGAGATATTTGTAGATACAGCAACGACGAGGGAGGTTTAAGGGAAAACACTAAAAAAAAAAAGGAAACTGAAGAACACCCGGGGAGACCTCCATCAGGACGGTATGCATAAATGCATAGAAGCGATTGAAGCTGTTTTTTTTTCTATGCACAAATGCATATATAATTATATATGCATTAGTGCATATGTACAAATGCATGTTATAAATTACCGGTATGCATTTGTGCATACTGTCCAGATGAAGGGCTTTCAGGATGTTCTTCCGTTTTCTCTTTTTTTAGGGGTTTTCCCTTGAACCTGACCATAGCAATGACACTGATTGAAAAGCTTAGATATGTACAAGAAACTCACCAACATTTCTAGCTCCAGAAGGTTGGGTGAACTCCTAAGAATGCAAAGAGCTGCTAGACACTCGTCCATATCATTGAAATTTACACGTAACGACAGATAATTCAGTTCCATACATGGAGTAGGCAACCTCCTTGGCACCATATCAACCGCTAGAAACTACATACAGAAAAGGAAATGCTAGATTAATATTGTAATTTCTTAGCCCCCATACAGAAAATCCGGAGGTGGTGGGGTCCGCCGCTGAGCCTAGGGGTGAGCATAACCTAGTACCCTGCCAAATTTTTATGGAACCGGAACCGGCGTTTCCTAGAATTCTGGAACCGGAGCCGGAACCGCTAACATTGGTTCTTTATATTTTGGAACCAGAACCGCTGGGAACCGGATACCCTGTTTCAATTTTTTTTTACATTGCATACGATAAAATTTTTAAATCTATTATAAACTACAAAGTACCAGCTTAAAATAATAAATATAACGAATGGTCAAAACTAATCCGCTAAAAATGTAACTTTAAGTCTATTATAAACATAAATAATTCGTTTAACTCTAACCTAAAAGGTAATATAACTTTATAAATATTTATAAAAAATAATTTTTATTTAAAAGTAGCGGGTATCCTTCAGTCCTGGTTCTGGTACCCAGCGGGGACCCAACGGGTAATGGTTCCAAATAAATGAGAACCGGAACCGGCTTTGATCGGTTCCGTGTTTTAGAAACCGGAACCGTTCACATTGGTTCTGGAACAGGCGATTCCAGAGCGGTTCCGTTTTCAAAGGCGGGTACCCGGTTCTGATACTCACCCCTAGTTGCGCCCCCGCCTGGGGGGAATGGGGATTAAAGCTTTGAGCACAAGAAACACAAATCCAAGAGCAAAAAGCAAAACCAAAAGACCTTAATAACTTTTTACCTTCAAAAAGAAACTCTGAACCTCGAGTCTTTGAATACTAGGCAACGAAGCAAAAAACTTGATCAACTTGCTGGTAGTTCCAATACTAGCCTCATGATGATTACCAACATTAACATATAAACCAATGGAAACAGTAGAAAGATGAAAAGTATTCTCGAAATTAACATCTTCAAAGACACCTCCAATATCAAAGAAAGTAAGTTTTGGAGCGTGAATTTTGAGATGCGCAAATCCCTCAAAGTTCATCAACGTTAATCTCTCGAGTAACGGACACCTGTATATAAGATCCTCAAAAACATCTTGATCCATCGTTATATGTTGAAGATCAAGACTAGTTAAGATCTTAAATCCATTAAAAGCCAATGGAGGTTTTAGCAAACAGTTAAAAAGCTCTAAATGAGATAACTTGTCACACAAGTATAAAGAAGAAGGTAACTTGTAACGTTGACCTTTCCATATCTCGAGAATAAATTCTTTAACAGACCCACGTGAAAGAAAAAGAATCCATCGATCAATATCGCAAACACCTTGGAGGTCTCGGTGGGAAAGCTTGAACTTATGAATAAGACCGTTATGAAGTAAGAGGACATGATCAACGATCTTAACCATTTTATTTTTTATGATTGTTGGATCTTGGGAAGAAACTAGTACAGATTGATTATCAAAGACAAGACTTGTTAGATTCAGCCATTTGTATCTCCACTTACTTGATAATATGCTAGTTCTTACTGCATCCCTTAGTGTTAAAAGCGATAAAATTTTATCGACAATATGGCCTGGTAAGTTGCTGATTCTATCAACTTCCATCTCCATTTGGCAAGGGACTTTGGGTTGTTCTCTTTGCTTCTGAAAAATAAAACATTTTAGATAAGTTGTATTATACACACAGATATGTATATATATATAGGGGCGGGTTCATACGAGGACGGTAACAATTTACGAGAATGCGAGGAGCTTTTTTCATGTAGAAGATCACATGTGATTTTGCACTAACTGTAGCGGGCGACTTTTGGGGCCACTTAAGTCGCATGGAAAGTCGCCCGCATCATTTATGATTTTGTACAAAATCACATATGATTTTGTACATGAATCATATGTGATTTTGTACATGAAAATTTTCATGTACAAAAATGATTGGCTGAGGATTGTCCTCGCATTCTCGTAAATTGTTACCGTCCTCGCGTGAACCTCCCTCTCTCTCTCTCTCTCTCTCTCTATATATATATATATATATATATACAGTTAGATAGGAAGATTAAGGTTTGCATAAATGCAACTTACCATCCTACTCATGAGGGGATACGACTGAACTGGATTGTTTTGTGCAGTTGCAAGCAGATTGTAGAATCATCATGACCTGCTTTCAGTCATTTTGCACAATCCAAACTCAAATCTACAGGGGTAAAAAGTGTAATTAGAGGTGAAAAAAGCACTCAGAATATTTAAATAAAGAAAGAACCTTCTCTATGAGGTAACTCAGGTAAGGAGGTATACATATGGGAGGGATCACTAGCCATGGCATTAGAAATGATATACCAGATGAAACCAAGCTCAAACCATCGAGCCACCACCCTTGTGGTTTATGTTTTATCTTTGGAAAGCATGCACTTATATTTCTTTATTTGCTTAACCATACAGGAGTGTTTCTTTACAGCTTAATCATCAAGCCAAAATGGGTATACGGAATAAGTCAGGACCCCTCACTTCTCCCATTAACCCACCTTAAACAAACTAATACCGGAAATGCCACAGAAATAATCCAAGCCCCTCTCTCTTTGCCTCCCTCAAACCCATTGAGTCTCCCGATCCAGACAGACAACTTATCCCATACTGGACTTGATGGAAAAAAGCCAACAGCCACTATGTAATCCATTTAGAGAAAGCATAGGATAGGGAAATCATGGGTTAGTTGGGTCGTGCGCCTCGAGCCACTGAGGCAAGACTGAGGAGGTGCTGAGGTGGGTTAGAAATGGGGTTTAAAAATTGACTAACTGATTTTAGTTTATATGAAATAAGCACATTCTTTTGCTCGTATTCTCTGATTCTCCTGCTCTTGTAGTTTTGATTTGCCGTCTCCAATGTCTTCGCCAGTCTCCCAATTTGGAGAGCATCGCAATTGTAAATTTTATTTCCACTTTGAAGGTCTATACATGTATATACATATAGAGGGAGGTTCAGGGGAAAACCTCAAAATAAAGAAAACTGAAGAACACCTCTGAGAGCCCTCCATCTGGACTGTATGCACAAATGCATATAAGCGATTGAAGCTGTTTTTCTTTCTATGCACTAATGCATGTTACAAATTACCAGTATGCATTTGTGCATACCATCCGGATGGAGGGCTCCCAGGGTATTCTTTCAGTTTTCTCTTTTTTTGGCATTTTCCTCTGAACCTGACCCTATATATATATATATATATAATTTCTTCTCCAGTCTCCCACTTTGTATATATTTATTATACATATATTGTGTAAATATTGTATTATACACACACATATGTATATATATATATCCGCTTCAGGGATTACACCTTGCCTTAGTGAGGGAAAACACCTCAAGGCGTGATCCCGCTTTTTAAAACCTTGTTCTTACCAACTGTAATTGTAAATGTTATGTCATTGTCTTTCTGGAATTTCAATTTGCTTCTCATCTCTCACATTCTCTCCCTAAGAAGTGTACAGATAAACTGGAGTACAAAACTACGAATACACAGAACATAAGCAATAAGGGGATACAAAATCAATCAAACTTACACTTGGTAAAGAAGACAGGACCTCTAGCAATATATCAAAGCTAAACTTATTTCAGGCATGTAACCTAACCTTTTTTCCTTAATGTCTGCAGATAATGTTCTTATTTGAACCTGTGTTCTCCACTTTGCGATGCTTAAAGGGGTTGCTTCTAGGCTCGCTTTGGCGTGCCAAATATGACCATATTCAAACCGGTCTACGTGATAAAGGGCTTGGGAAGAGCTCCATCCCAAAAGTTAGCTCAAATTTATACATGTATGTAACTTAAACAACTTGACCCAAACAAACAAATAATGAAATCCCTAAGTTGCCTGCAAAAGCTCCCTCTAATACCATGATAAATCTGGAATAAATACTATGTTAAACCACTTACATACGTATATGTAACCTGAAAATCTAGAACAAATACTATATTAAACAATGCATATACAGCAGTATAAGAAAGCCGTAGCTTCATTTCTTTCATCTGGTAAAACTAAACACCCAAATTGTGGGAAGTCGCAAACCCTAAAACGAACACATGATATCAATTAAAGCAGATCAGTTCCCTATAGTATCTTCTCATGCGAGAAAACAAAACTACAAGAACTGATGTCCCGACTCCAGATCATGAATCAAACACAAATAAAAATGTAGGTAAATAAAGCGATTCAGATTAGTGATGAACAAACTTAATACATCCACATAAACAAGAAGATAAATTGGCTATAAATGATCAAGAATATAATGAAATTTACCATGTGATTGCTTAGGGTAACCGACTAGGCAGGAAATTTGGAGAAAAGACGGCCGTCTAGGGTTTGTGGGGTTTGATAAAAGCCCTAACCTGAAGGAGTCGCAGAAATGGAAGTTTCACATCCAGTGTGTGTGAGAGCTCTATCTCAATTTGTTAATGTGGGTTCATAATTCACAACAGAACCTGCAGGCGCCACATGTTTTTCTTTACCTTCAAGACCAATCGTGGGTTTGGAGTAGGATGGAAACTAACGGGTGTGTTTGGTTGGGTATCATGCACGAATCGGAATCATATTAAAAAAAATCTCATTTTCATTCCCTTGCCGGAACCAAACCTCCCCGGGTTTTTAGTTGATCCGATGTGGTGACCGGATCACGGGTTAACCGGTTTCAATAATTCTCTTAATCTCTTATACTTTTTTCATTTTCCTGCGTACATATATATATATATATATATATATAAAGTAATAATTTGATGTTTACAAGTTCCAACATTAAAAATACACAAACAACAAGTTTTACATCAATCCAAATAATTAAAAAACACACACTTTTTTTTAATTTTTTTGAATTTTAATATAAAAACGGGTTAATCGAGTTTGAGAAACGGGTTTTTGAGAAACCTAACCGGGTTAAAACGGGCCAGTAATATGCATTAACCCGGTCACTACCTCAGGTCCCGGTCCAACCGGTTCAACCAGCCAAATTAACCCGAGTTTTAAAACATTGGTAATACTAATACACACCCCTTTTTCCAACCCGACCTGATTAATCCCAACAGGTCCAGGAAAAGGATCCCGTTGGCTACCCGTTTGATAAAAAAATAATAAAAAAAATGTATTTTAAACTTAAATTTTAAAATTAAAAATTAAAAATTATAATAAATTATTGTTATATTTATTATCAATATTGAAATCCAAATACATTTATCATTTAATAATAGATAAACCTTCATTTGTTAACTCGGTTAATACCTTAATGGTGTTAACTTTGCCAACCTCCTCTATCGATGCGAACTGATCATGCACTTTTGGTTTTAACTCATCTGGTACTATCGGTATTCAACACTTTGAACCCATGGAGCACTCGATAACTTCGTTATCGTACGAATCATCTATAAAAAAATGTAAACTTATTATGACTTAAGAAATGAACATTAAAACAACAGAATTAAATGATGTGTTGGTTTACTGTACAAAATTCATAAATGAAAATGAAAAAAAATATTACTTGGAAGCAAACCTAAAACTAACATCATGTTTCTATTTCATGCACATCTTTCATAAATGAACATCCATGCATATTTGACAATTGAACATGCAAACCATACTCTTGAAGTATACCTATAACTCACTTCGTGTATCGATTTTCTGAACATATTTCATAAATGAACCTCCAATTTTTTTTTTTGCAAAAAACATAGTATGTCTCTATTTCGTGTAACTTTTTACAAGCGAACACGCAAAACAAAATTATCAATAAACATAATACTAACATCATTCTCCAATATAAAGAAGATCTTTCACAACTGAATGTGAAAAAGAAAAATTGGCCATTGTGATTATATCCTACAAGTTATGCCAAAACATTGATTTTTAACAGAAAATGTAAAAATGTATAAACGTTTTTTCTATTACCTTTTATTATTCGGTTCCCTTCAAAGTGTTCTTGACTTCCTTCAACATTACATTGATTTTCAGTGACTCCAATGTTCGTGTTCTGAATCTCGTTGACAACTTCTGGAACATATATCTCGTTTAACGACAGATACGTATTACAACATTCTTCGTCTTTCTTGATTATGCATATTGATATTACAGTTTTCGAACAATTTCTCGAGTTCAGACCTCGACCAATGAATATTAGAAATGTATAAATTGATATGGAAGAAGACGATAAGATTAGAGAATTTTTTATATAAACTTCATGCTTAACTCTCCTATAATTATGGTATATCTTATTTAGAGAAATAAATTTAAAGAATATTAAATTAAATATTAATAATTCAATAAATAAAGAAGTTATCCTATGGGTTAATTTTAGTTAATAAAGTTAACACCATTTAAAGTTAACAAATGATTAACATTATATATATATATATACTTATTTAGCCATACATTATTTTAAAAAATGGTAAATATTTGAGAGGTAAAGAAGTTATTTCAATCATTCATACGATCAAGATCGGATTTGACTATTTAAAAATTGCGGTTTTAACTGGTCAAAAATGCGACTATACAAAAAATAGAGGGGTTAATTTCATGACTTTTTGAAATAGGAGCCAAATAAGTTCATATGTGAATCTGTGTGATTCACATATGAACTATTTAAACTAATTCACATATGAACCCGTGTGATTCATATATGAACTAATTAACTGTTTCACATATGAACATTTAGATTCACTTATGAACTAATTAACTGATTCACATATCAACTTGTGTAATTCATATATGAACCAATTAACTGATTCACATATGAACCTGTGCGTTCATATGTGAATCAGTTAAATAGTTCACATGTGAACTAATATGAACATATAGTTCATATGTGTCATACGGGTTCACATATGAACCCGTTTGTCGCATT
The DNA here is from genome assembly GCA_036898165.1 of Silybum marianum. Taxonomy (NCBI): domain Eukaryota; kingdom Viridiplantae; phylum Streptophyta; class Magnoliopsida; order Asterales; family Asteraceae; genus Silybum; species Silybum marianum. Next base: position 7,762,842 of record CM072542.1, read on the forward strand.
TTGTAAAAGTTACGAAACTACTCATCTATATTCCGCATACTCATGCGAGGAATTATTCGGTACATCACAATCAAAGTAGCAAATATTGACTAGATTAAGGGCTAGGATCACTTCTTAAATATTTACCATTTCTCAGATGAACATTTCCCTACTTATTTATACACATATTATATATGTACATTAAATAAATTAGAAAAATTAATAAGGGTCGGATTAGGGGAATGTAATACCATCCCCACTACGGGTATGAAAATAAATCTCCATCCCCGTTCCGTTACCCGTCAAAGCAGGAATCCTCGCTCTGCACGGGTATCCAACCCTACGGATAAATTTTTTGTCTGTAATTTGGAGTTGAAATAGTGGGGTTTGCGTTATTTAACCAATCCGACTCAATTACTATGATTTACAAAAATCTCAATGTAATAAACCCGAAAATTTGTATTAAATAATTTTAGTTGGGCTCTAGATGTTTCAGAGTGGGCTAAGGCTTTTGTAGAAAAAGGCCCATGGTATATATATTGGCAATGGAAGGGATCTCCTCTAATTTCCTCCTCATTTGTGAATATGAAATTTCATAGTGTGTGTGTATGTGTGAAACGTATTGAGGATTTTGAAGAGAACAAAAGGTTTTGGAGAAGAAGAAGGATGAATCTCAACATTTTGTGAAGGAATTGGAGCTTCATTGTAGAATCTTCATCCCTAAGGTATATTTCATTCTCTTCTTGCTTGAAGCTTCCATTAATGGAGTTCTTAGTTTATTTTGAGTTGGGGGTCTTCTCTATTGATGTTCTAAAGTAAATTCTTGATGGGATTTTTGGTTACAAATATTACTAGATGGTTTCAATCAATGGTTTTCCATCTATAAAATCCTCCATTGTTAGTATTTCAAGCTCCATTCATGGATTTCTTCACTTGTTCCTCATTTGGGTTTTTCTTGGATTTGAATGATGGATTAATCTATTTTGGAGTAAGTTTTAGTGTTTAGATTGTTATTGGATAAACCCCCAAGTATTGGGTTAGTGTTTGGTTGATTTTAGGTGCTTAAAATCAAGTTTTAAACCTTGGAAGTGTTTTGGGGAAAGATTTTCGTTGTTGTGCAAGGAAAGGGGCAGAGTTGCACCTGGCAAAAAGTTACGCGGGTTACCCCGCAGTTTCAAACCACGGGACAAGCCACGTAACTGATTGTTGGGTGAGTTTTTGGTTTGGTACGTTTCTCGTTTCGTGTTAGATGCGAGGCATGACCTAGGGTTTATCTTAGGGATCCTAAGGGATGGTTTTAGGATGTTTTAAGGTGGTTTAACACCATTTCTATGACATCCAATTCAGGTGTTCGGTTTGGAAGGATTGGCCGTTTTAGCGTGTTGAGTGGTTTTTCACATCACATGTGAGTTCCCTATCCCTTAAAAATGCAACGTGGTGTGTTTCAAATGCTTATATGTTGATTATGGTTTTAAATTGTCTTTCTAAATGTGAAAACTTACCATGATCACTTTACAAGTTTTTGAGGGTCGATATGTGCACTATCTGTTTATTTGGAGGTTTTTGGCAAGATCTTGGGTGTATTTAAATCCTATTACCACTAAGGGTTTGTGGACATATAGGTTTGGTCCTTATGGACTGGTGTGTTGCTAAGGGTTTGCGATGGTGTTTCACCTTTGTCATATTCCTTCAATACGTAATTTGTTCTCATTATGAGATTGGGTCAATTTATTTGGTAAACCATTGCATATTTTTACTGCTTTATGAACCGCTGAAAATGTTAATTGCTTTTATGGGGAATTCACTAGACCTTTTGGTCTAACCCACGTTTTTCAAAGCAAAATATTTCTGGCAGGTATATTGCGGAGGAAAGCGACAAGGGTAAAGGGACGATGTGAGAAGCTGCTGAAGAGCCTAGCTTAGTAGGCCTTCATTTAGTATTTTCAGTTGTTGACTTTAGTATTTCCGCTGTGTATCTCCTATTGTATTGAATTAATCCAAGGTTGGTTAATTGTAAGGCGGTTAAACCTTTGGTTTACTATGTCTATGTTGGTTTAGATTTTCGAGATGTTACACTCAATCTAACCCAAACTTCTTAAAAGATATAACCCAACTCAATCCTTACGAGTAAGGTTAGGTTGAGTTGGTTAGTTAGTTAGATGAGTTATATTCTATATAAATTTTTACAGAAATAAATAATACAAAAAGTTTGAACACATGAATAAATTATAAAAATATGAATTATCGATAAAATGAAACGTGTATTCACATATGCATCTTTATATGTGAATGATTGGTAAAAAGGTAGGCAAATGAAAATGGATTCACATATACACTTTTTAATGATTTTTTTTTCTGTTTTACTAATGAATCCACATATGAATAATTTATTTTTACGTTTTCAACATTTTTGTGTTTCTTATTTGAATATTATTTCCTTACAAATTCTACGAAAGAAAAGAGGAGGAATATTGCTCAAAATAGATTTATGCAACCAAACATTTTGCAATCATCAAAACATATATTTAAATGTTTAAGTATTACCATTAGAATCCGAAAGTTTGAAATGAAGATTGCAATGACGTTTTGCATTTCACCAATGTATGATATGTACATAATATTGGCGCTCTATACATTAACGTGTATATAGTTATACTGTGGGCTTATAAGGGGTTAATCAAGCGATTTATGTTTAAGGTTTGATTTTAGTTTAGAGTATGATTAAGTTTTAGGGTTTGATTCACTTTAGGGTTTTTTGTTTAGAGTTAGGGATTTTGAAACGATCTTATTTAAGCTATGAAATGAATTTAGTTTATTAGTCCATTTGTTTCTTGCTTGATTTGTTTGTATTTGATTTGGTAGCGTCATGGCTATCGTTGGTTGTGTTATGGGTGAATGGTGGTGGTTGTGTTGGTAAAAATTGATAAATTAAGAAAAGTATTAATAATCCATAAAAGTATATCTCATTGTCATATTATATGTTAAAGATAAATGACTATTTAACTCTCGTATGGAAGACATATAAAAGTATAATAAAAATTAATGATAGAAAAAGTAAATGGAACCCGAAAAAGAGGTTTTGGAATTAACTCCATTAATTGTAGGGTTTATAGAGATCCTTAGTTATCTGATAAGTTGACAATAATATGACAAGAAAACAAAATACAAAACTTGGGTTATTATAATTAAGTCACTGAGATGCTCTTATATCATTCAAAATGTGTGGTCCATCTGCCTGCTTCCAAGGCTGAACTCAAGATTAAGCGACTTTTCTGAAGCTAGAGATGACGAATTACTTCTCAACTTCATCTTTTTCGACAAGTACGGTAGGGTTACCACCTCAACTTCATCGGCCTGCAAATTATCCAACATAAATTAATTAATTCCTTTAGAATTTTAATTATTTAATTAATCAGATTCCACTAATTGAATTAATAAAAATTAACTTCTAGTTCTTTTTCACGTCAATCGAACCTTAGTACTATCATTCGTAATTGAAGATGGACAATGATCACTTGATATACTTTCTTTCATCGGATAATGTGAATCATATGTCTCCAACGACGATGTCCAGGATTTCTTGCAGCTAGCTCCAAGATAGATAACAAAGACATCAAACCATTGTTTTTATGTTGAAAATTATAGTAAACCAATGAAGGTACACGTTCAGATAAAAGATTAGGTATCGCCAAAAGGTAGGTTAAAGAAAAGTTCAATGCGAATCATTAAAAAAATATTATTTTTTTATTTGAAGATGTCTATATGAACTGACGTTATAGATTATTAATATAGAGGTAAGTTCTATTATGAACCAAAAATTCTGTTATTGATTAGGAACCTCAAAACCACCCACAATGCCTTACGTATCCCTCATCAGGATGAATATTCATCATGAATAGCATATTCATGATGGATATAGAAGTGTTATTTTCACTTTCTCACCATATTTAGCTTTTCTTATTTAAAACATCCACAACCCGCAACCAAAACGAATCTATATACATTAGTGTGGTCACCGCGCTTTGCATGGTAGCGATACAATTTTTAAGAAAGTATTGAAGTTAGCTAAATTAAATGAGTCGATAATTCGGTACCGCGCGCTGCACGGTGGTGATAAATATTTTGGAAAATATTGAAGTTAAATAGGTGAAATGATCACATGTCATATATTAAACTAATAAGAATCAATATTACATTTTATATGAAGTTGTTTCATCATCCTTAATTAGTTGTATGTTTTGATATATATATATATATATATATATATATATAATTAAATAATAACTACAGAGTTCCACACCATCAAACTCTGTAATTGACTTAAAATGATAAAAGAAATGTGTGTGACAATTGATTGTAATAATGAGGTGTATAATGAGTATTGTTTTTCATAGCTTATAATATATCGATTTATCTCCAACATATACTCTCATAAAATATTTATATACACCATACAACTGCATACTTGCTACTTAATTTTGTATAATTCTGATACATTTTGTTAATTTGGTTACATTGTTGTAATGTACTATTTTATAACTTTGGCTAAAAACCCTCCTAGAAGGTCCCCTTCCCAACCTACGTATGTTTGGACGAAGAGTAACAACAGTCCCCAACAACATTGTGACCCACTTCAACTATAGGCGAGTTTGATTGAATTGTTAATTTTTCCCTATTTGAGTTTTTTTTTTCAATCTGCTTGAGATTGTTTTTTCAAGTTTAGTTTCTGGGTAGAGAATCTTGAAGAAAAGATGTTTTTGTCGTATTATGTAAAATGAAAGAGATTATATCAATTTTAATTTCATATTTATACATAGTTCGACTTCAATTTAAATTAAAAAAAATGAAATGAAATAGTTATATAGTAATGATTCTAGTAAGTTATGCTATCAAATTTTATATATTTGGTTATAATTTAATTTATATATATGTATATATATTATCATTTTTATACATATTTTTATATTGATCCTAATAAGTTTTGGTTCCGGTTATATTTTAACTATACATATTGGTTCTAACAATTTATTTTATTTAATGTATCGACTTAGTTAGTGATATTAAATGTAATACACAATTAATTTATTAATGAGAGAGTTAATAATAAGTATTTAATAATATATTGATTTTACTTAGTGATATTAAATGTAAAAAGTATTTCATTTGTTAAAGAAAGGGTTAACAATAAGTATCTAATTGTATATTGATTCTAACTTTATTTTTATATATATTGGTTCTAGTGTCATATATATATATTTATTGATTTTAATAAGATTTTAATAATAATAATGCTTTTAATTTTACATGTTAGATATTTAATTTTATATGCAAAATATATGTGTTGTAGTAAAAAAAAATGACTAAAACTCGTGTGGCTGGTAATTTAAAAATATATTGTTTTTTCAAATAATATATATAAAATGTGTTATGTAAATGATATAACTCATCATGATCATAAGGTATTATATTAACGTGACTAAATGTCATCTTCAAATTATTTATTTATATTAATTATGATCACTTCATTGTTAAAAAATACACATATTATTATATTCAATTATCATGTAAATAAAAGTATATATATTAGTCGTAATTTTATTTATATAATTTAATTTTTAAATATATTGATTATATATTTTCATTAAATGCTATATGAATAAAAAATTACAATGATTTGTGTGAATAAAGAAGAGGAACAGTTTAATTAATTAAACATTTTCCTAATTAATTAAACATTTTGAGGGGCAAAGAAGCAATTTGGGATTGTGATGCTTAAAATTGTTGGTAGTTTTTTTTATAACATTACAAATTTTAAATTAAGAAACTATGAAAGCATAAAATAAAGAGAAAATCTACAACAAAAAATAAGTAAAAAAAACCTCACATAAATCACACTTTGGATTTGGAGTTTGATTATTGTCAACAAAAAATAAAAACTAACATTTAAGAAACAATACAAGGAAGACAAACTGGGAAAAAAAACCGCATAAAACATTCGCACAACACAAATAAAACAAAAAGTAAAAAAACCCCACATAAATCACACTTTGGGGTTTGATTATTGTCAACATAAAATAAAAAATAATTTTTAAGAAACTACGACAATATAAACAAAACAAAATGGGGAAAAACCCTACATAAAACACTCGCATAACATAAATATTAAGTGGAAAAGATGAATTGAATAAGCACAAACAAAAATAACAATGATGACGAAATTCCAAATAAAAACTCATTAACAATCATATATAATACACAAAAAAGCATAAGCATTATTTGAAATTTTTGATGGAAGAAGAACAAATATAACACCGATATAATATCAATTAGAAATTATGAAGGAGAAAAAACAAACGTAACAATTGTGAATAAATTCTGAATAAAAACACCAAAAACTTATTTAACAACAATATGCAATATTATACATATAACATAATAAAATGTGGAAATTTATAAAAGAAAAAAAAACAATGATACCGATTGAGAAGACACACACATATACACATATACATCAACAACATACAAAATCATAAAATAAATAATAAAAAGTGTTACCTTACATGAAATTTTCATGGAGCATGAGAAATGAATTATACGACATACAAACCCAATAGAATATAATATAAAACATAAAAGTTGTTTACTCCATTTTGATGGAGCATCAGGTTGTAGTTTATAAATAATTTTGTTGTAGGTTTTCCTTTAATTAATAAATGGAAGATTAAGAGAGTAAAATGAATGTCCTTAGGAAGTTAAATAGTTTCGAAGTTATAAAACTAATTTAATTGGAAGTCAAATTATCAAAGTAGTCTTTTTATAATGAAATACACATTTTCCACTTAGAGGTAATATAGTCTTTAACTTATTTAGTAATATAAAAATTCAAAAAAATGAAAATTGTTATACATAAATCATACGTAACATTGTGCCACATCATTCTTGGTGGATCCTCATATATATATATATATATATATATATATATATATATATTGGGGTGGGTTCAAATGAGAACACAAATTTGGTTGTGAACGTGAGTACAAATGAGAATGCGACATGTGTCTCATTCAAAGAAATATTCAGACTGAATATAGTATTTATTCAGTCTGAAGATACAAAGAAATATTCATACTGAATATAGTATTTATTCAGTCTGAATATTTCTTTGTATATTCAGACACGTGTTGCACTCTCATTTGTCCTCACGTTCACAACCAAATTTGAGTTTGTATTTGAACTTTCCTCTCTCTCTCTCTCTCTCTCTCTCTCTCTCTTTCTATATATATACCTCATTTAAAGGAACACATTTAGAACCATATATGATATGAGTCTCACATAATATAAAATCATATTTGATTCAATGGGGCTCTCCATTGAATCATATATGATTTTGTATTGTGTGAGACCCACATCATATGTGATCCTAAGGGTGTTCCTTTGTTCTTTTAAAAATGCAAAGTTCTCATTTGAATCTCCCTATATATATATATAAATTCTCTTTGGTTGTTCTTTTAACATAGATATAGATAGTAAAATTTGTATGAAATGAAGTAAAAACATCACATCCATCTTTGTATATATGCATATCGTTATTCTAATTTTTTTAACTTGTCACATAGGTGGGATAACTAAAACTCAACTACAATCATTTAGCTCATAAATCTTGTTTTATAACATAATTATTAAAACGGTTAAAATTAAATGGACGTCAGATTGTTATACTACACATATTTTATCTTTATAAAAAAGAATGTCAAATATTTGTACTATACATTTTGATCTTTAATTTATAAAAAAATGAAGGATTGTTGAAAAACAACCAACCCCATAAGTCTAGATGGCTGGCAAAATTAGCCAACATTATGATTATAGAGGGTCATCCAACATAATCCCATGAGTTAAGTTTCAACAAATTAAATGTCTCGTTTCCTTCTAATAAATACCCACATCATTCTTCTATTCCACCATCTTTTGACCTATGTGTGATGAACAAAACACATCAGATTTCAAGATGGGTTTTTCCTTTTACACCCTACTCTACCATACACCCTACCTACTCTATTGATGTGTATGGTAACACTCAATAAAAGTCAAAATAGACATAAATATCATAATTCCATTGGTGGAGAAAATATAGAGTAAAATGCAAAAGGTAGATTTGATGAGTACTTAAATATTATTATGCCACCCCATTCCTCTTGGTTATTCCTTTAATATATATATATATATATAGATTATATCACAATATATCATGTAAATGGATATTTTATATGATATATTATATATAGATTCGTTTTGGTGAAGTAACAATAATTGCTTGATGTCAAACATTATTTTTTCGTATCTATATGGAATTCTTGAGTAGTTGGATACAATGTATATGAAGCTTAATTAGGGTTGGATTCATGAGAAAATCGTAAATAATGAAAAATTAAGAAATATTATGGTAACCGTGTTCATCTAGACCAGACACTATGTAAATGTGTAGATGATAAGTCATCTAAGCCACACACATCATTAAATCAATGGATTATGTAGGAATGACAAAATTGTAAATAAGAAGCCACTTTGGCTTATTACCACACAAGCTAGCTATGGTGGCAATTGTTTTCAAGGGCAAAATGGGAACAAAAAATCAAATTTTGTAACCGGTTTCGAAGGTGAGCGAGATATTTGGAACATTCTCCATGATTTTTTTTTTTCAAATCACATGTGAATATTATTGACTTGTGATTAGTAGAGACATTTTATTTTCGGTTTCTTCATGATAAAATGATGATATGTAATATGATTTTTTGTCACGATGTTTTCGTTTGGTGGTAAATACAATATATAGTGTGGGATATGGATGGTGTTTTGATATAGATAACAAACAAAAACAAGATGCATTAATTAATTGCTAGTCCATTTCATGCAGGTCAAACTGAAGATCTATTGCACATTAATTAATGTATGTAATGATAGCAAGAGTTTCATGTATAAAAAACTGCAAATAAGAGAACAAAAGAAAACAGACCTTTGGGATTGTAGTGCATGAGTTGGTTGTGATACAGATATGCCTCCCCTAACTTCAAGAAATGACAATGGAGTCTTTGAATTTATTACTTGCATCTGATCTGCCACCAATCCAGCTAGATGCAATTAAGACATGAATTCAAATTAATATATATATATATGTGTATATGTGTGTGTGTGTGTGTACACCACAGCATTAATTAGATTTGGTTTTATCAGAGGACTTAATTTGGAAATTATGATGCAAAGAAAGATCCAAATCCAATACCTGCTACTTTGTCAGTGCCCTTCACTGTTCTGTACATCTGAATCAATGAATACATATATCCCACAAAAAGAAAGAAAGATATGTGAGTAATTATCGAAAGAAATTAAGTCCAGACTTGATATAGTCAAATTAGAACTCAAATTTGGTTGTGAACGTAAGGACAAATGAGAGCATGACACATGTCATATTCAGATTTCAGACTGAATAATCAAAGAAATATTCAAACCGAATAAAACTGAATATAGTGTTTATTCAGTCTGAATAAGCATTATAATAAACATTATATTCAGTTTTATTCGGTCTGAATATTTCTTTGATTATTCAGTGTGAATAATCTATATTCACACACGTGTCTCGCTCTCATTTGTCCTCACGTTCACAACCAAATTTGAGTTCTCATTTGAACTTTCCTATCTCTCTTTCTCTCTCTCTCTCTCTCTCTCTCTCTATATATATATATATAGAGAGAGAGAGAGAGAGAGATGGGTTGGTTCATTTACAAACTGGATGAATCCTACAAACTCGTACAAACCATATATAAAAATACATTTTTTATGATTTTTTTTCATCAAATGCTATGATTTAAGATGTTATTACATATATGTTTGTTTCATAATGTAAAAGTTTTACATTTATTTGTTTTCATAAGTATATGTATTTGTTTCATAATGTAAAAGTTTCACATTTATTTGTTTTCATAAGTATATGTATTTGTTTCATAATGTAAAAGTTTCACATGTATTTGTTTTCACAAGTACACGTATTTGTTTCATAATGTAGAAGTTTCACGTTAAATTTTTTCACAAGGTGAAACAAACAAATGTGAAATAATATCTTAAATCATAGCATTTGATGAAAATAAAATCATGAAAAAAATTATTTTTATATATGGTTAGTACGAGTTGGTAGGATTCATCCAGTTTGCAAATGAACCAACATCTATATATATATATATAGAGAGAGAGAGAGAGAGAGGAAAATTCAAATGTGAACTCAAATTTGGTTGTGAACGTGAGGACAAATGAGAGTACGACACGTGTCTGAATATAGATTATTCAGACTGAATATACAAAGAAATATTTAGACTGAATAAACATTATTCAGACTGAATATATACTATATTCAGTCTGAATATTTCATTTGAATGGAACACGTGTCACACTCTCATTTGTCCTCACGTTCACAACCAAATTTAAGTTCTCATTTGAACCCACCCTATAACACTACTAAAAAATGAGTATTTTCAACGGAAAATGTCGTTGAAAATTTTCTACGATTTTATAGGGATTATTGACAGAACATAAATTTTCTACGAATTTTCAACGAATTTCCGGTTTTAATCTCTCACAAACATGAATTTTCAACCAAAAAAAATTTAACGGAATGTCTCGTCAATTTTTTTTTTGTTGAAAATGCATGTTTGTGAGATATTTTCAACGGAATTTCGTTGAAAATTCGTAGAAAATTTATGTTCTGTCAATAATCCCTCTAGAATTCGTATAAAATTTTCAACGATATTTTCCGTTGAAAATACTCAATTTTGAGAGAGAGAGAGAGAGAGAGAGAGGAAGGTTCAAATGAGAACTTTGCATTTTTAAAAGAACAAAGGGACACTTGTGGATCACATATGATGTGAGTCCCACATAATATTAAATCATTTATGATTTAATAAATTATATTAAATCATAAATGATTTAATATTATGTGGTACCCACATCATATGTGGTCCACAATTTGTTCATTTGTTCCTTTAAGAAGGGGTGGTTCTCATTTGATCCCTCTCATATATATATATATATATATATAGAGAGAGAGAAAGAAGTTCATGCGAGGATGGTAACAATTTACGAGAATGCGAGGACAATCTCAGCCAATCATTTTGTACATGTAATTTTTCATGTACAAAATCACATATGATTCGTGTACAAAATCATATATGATTCACGTATAAAATCATATATGATTAGCCGAGACTTTTCCCGCAGTAAAACTCGTTCTTGTCATTTTTTATGCTGGTACAAAATCACATATGATTTTGTACATGAAAAATATTTCATGTATAAAATGATTAGCTGAGAATCGTCCTCGTATTTTCGTAAATTATTACCGTCCTCACATGAACCCACCTATATATATATATATATGCCCTTTTGGCTTTTGTCCTAACCCTTTGTACTCCACTCCCCACTTCCCCACCCACACTAAGTTTAGCTCTGCATGTGTTTGTTTCTCTTCTTGATGTGCAAGGGGAAAAGATATGAGACTAATTGTGTGACCTTCCATGGATCTTCTTTTAATTACTTTTAAGCTATCACATTCACATTGCCTTGATTTTATATATATATATATATATATATATATATATAGAGAGAGAGAGAGAGAGAGAATAGGGACAGGCATTAAGTAATTGATTGGCACCTGCAAATGACTTTTGACATGGGCTAGAGTTAGATCTTTGACATTCATCAACTCCTGCACTGATTTTGGTGTTGCTCCTGCGACGTCGACATCTTAACCAAGTTAGACCACATTATATATATATATATATAGACACACACACACACGTTGAAAAAGTAAAGTCGATTGATTGATGTTATATAGAACGATGATCAGAAAAGTTTTTTTTTTTAAAATAGCAACACATCTGAAACTATATATATATATATATATATATATACTTTGATGGCCACCGAGGAGATGAACGGCATGGATGAAGTGGGCGTGGAGAGTTGAGGTCCATCTCATTCGAGGAGCTCTAGTGCTCCTTCTCCTAAAACCATGGACGTAGATTCGAGGTAGACGATGAAAGCGATCATCATGTTGTGGTTGCGAAGGTACTAGTGTTCTTATAATATTGAGATGACGATGATGATTCAATGCCCCTATCTCAAGCCCTAAGCTCAGCCGAGGCTGATCATCAAAGATATCATCTGCTAACGACGACGACTTGTGGTTGATCAAGTTATTTTCTTGGGTTAAATCGCTGGAGCGTGGGCTCTTGGCAGTCACTGGAGGACTAATCTGTAAGGAAAGATCTGGGAAACATGTACCTGCAGCTCCGCTAGTCATCAATGGAGGCGATTTTGAGCTCACAAACATTTGGATATGATGGAGAGTTTTACTGGAAAGGGGATGTATATATTATATAATTAAATCTTTGCATGGTGATATTCTAGAGAGAGAGAGTGGGTGTGAGTATAGTAGGGTAGGACAGGTTTTGGCAGAGGAAGAAGAAAGCTAGGGTTTCCCTTTTTCTTGGTTATGGGAAGAGATGAAGGTGGGGAAGGAAAAGGATCGGAGGAATATTTGGGTGGTCGATCGAGGATATATGGTCTATTTTATATAATTGGATGCAAGTTTACCTTTATTCAATATATATATATATATAAGAAACTCCAAATGCAAATTAAAATTTGGTTGTGAACGTGAGAACAAATGAGAGTGCGGTACGTGTTTGAATTCAGACGGAATAAATACTATATTCAGTCTGAATATTTCTTTGATTATTTAGTCTAAATATGACAAGTGTCGCGCTCCCATTTGTACTCACGTTCACAATCAAATTTGAGTTCTCATTTGAATCCGCTCATATATATATATATAGAGAGAGAGAGAAAAAAAAAGGTTCAAATGAGAACTTTGGATTTCTAAAGGAACAAATAGACACTTGTGAACCACATATGATATGATTTAATACTAAATCAGAAATGATTTAATACTAAATCAGAAATGATTTAATACTATCTGGGACCCACATCATATGTGGTCCACAAATTGTTCCTTTGTTCCTTTAAAGAGGAGTGGTTCTCGTATGATCCATCCCATATATATATATATATATAGAGAGAGAGAGAGAGAAAGGAAAATTCAAATGCGAACTCAAATTTGGTTGTGAACGTAAGGACAAATGATAGTGCGATAGGGATGAGCGGAACGGACCGAAATCCCGAACCGAACTGGTTCCAATTTCACTACCTGTTCGAGATTCGGTATTGAGATTTATTACTTTCGGTTTCGGTAGCGGTTCGGTACGGGACCGGTTCGGTTCGGGATTTTGGTATCGGTTTGGTTAAGTGATTTTGTTTTTGTTATTGCGTTTAATGGTCAATGGTGAAAAACCTTAGTCGTTCAAAAAAATGGTACCAAACGGTTCTTAGTCCCGAAAATCCCGGTACCGAACCAGTATCGAATATCACTAATCGGTTCGGTATTTGGTATTGGATTTTGAAAATTTCGGTTTCAGTACTACCTGGTTTCAGTACTGGTCCGATTTCGAGCTCACCCCTAGAGTGCGACACGTGTTTGAATGTAGATTTTTCAGAAATAATATTTATTCAGTCTGAATAAGCATTATTCAGAAATCAGAATGAATAAATACTATATTCAGCATGAATATTTATTTGATTATTCAGTCTAAATATGACACCTGTCCCGTTCTTATTTGTCCTCACGTTCACAACCAAATTCAAGTTCTCGTTTAAACCCGCCCTGTATATATATACACACACACAATGTGTATTTTACAAAAAAATATATTGTTTACAAATTATATACACTACCGGAAAACACCTCTATAGCAACGAAAGCTAGCGACGACATGGAAGTCGTCGCTACAGGTATTAAAATAATTTTATTTAATCTTTGATTAAAAATGTATATAGTCTATTTTAAAATGTATGTCAACAGCGACTGCATGTCGTCGCAATAGGATTAAAATAAATTTTATTTAAAAATTATTTTTTTTAATAAAAAAATACACAGCTACAACGCCGATAACGATAAGTCGTTGCAGTAAGTCTTTAAATTAAATTAATTTTTCTATGAAAGTCAAAAGGTTTAAAAATATAAATATACCACGACATGTCGTTGCTGTAGGTTTCCCCAATTTTTGCCCTACTTTAAACACTTGTTAGGTATATACAGCCGGCAGAACAAACTCTCAACTCCCAAACCTAAAATCGGAACGAAAGCCGTACCAATCTAAATGAGACCATGACATCGTCTTCTTCAATCTCGATACGAATCGAAGCCCTATTTTACGTGGTGAGTGTCTTCTCCTGTTCTCGATCCACTCTGTGATTTGAATTTTCTACATTTGATTTTGTATTGTTCGATTGATATTTGTTTTCTTTTCTATCATCGATGATCAGTATGTTCTTATTAATTCACGATTTAGATATGATTTCGAGTTTGATTTCATGGTTCACAGTTCAATGTTTTGTTTTGATTTGAACACACTCGAGTAGTAAGATAGAGATTTCTGCTTTTCAAATAAACTGGTCAAGAAATTCATTAATACAACTATTACCTTCTAAATATTTTTGGTTTGTTACTTTTCAAAAGAATTGTAGAATCAATTAGCAGATCCAATGCCTTGGAACAAGATGACATTGGAGCTTTAAGCTATGAACTGGGCTTTTTGAACTTTCTTACATTATGTATGTTTAGTTTTGTGTTTTGTTACACCAAGCATGATACTTAGATTATTTCTTTGTAAATTTGGTAATTCTCAAATCACTGTGATGGCAATGGCCTTGGACAGCAGGTCCCATGGGGGCATCACATGCCTAACTCCTCTAAGCATTTAGTAGGTTGTTACTGGGCTAAACAACAATGTTTACACTCAATTCGATGCACTCTCAGTGACCGATTTGCTCATTGTTTACAATCTCAACCGATGATTTGATGCCTAAAATTCTAAGATAGTAAGAGACACACCATTTTCTAGTGGATTATATGTTTTGAATAGTATGAAGTTTTATCTTTCTAAATAACACCAAATGCCTTACTTTTTTGCTAGGAGTGGTGGATGTGGAGGTCAAAATGTCAATAAAGGTTTGATATCTTTTTAACCTCTAATTCAAGAAAATTGCATTTGGCTTCACTGTAGCCAAGATTTTCTTTTTCCATTTTAATCATTTTCTTTGCAGTAAACACCAAGGTTGATATGAGGTTTAATCTTAACACGGCACATTGGTTACGTGACAGGGTCAAATAAAATCTTACAGATGGTTAGTTCATTACTACTTCGGTACTTAATAGTTCAAAGTTCAGCCTGATTTTCATTACCATCCATATATATATATATATATATGTGTGTGTGTGTATCTTCTTTAATCAGGAAAATAATCGAATCAACGAAGATGGGGAGCTTGTAATTTCCTCCACAAGGACCAGAACACAGAAGTTAAATTCTATCCACTGTCCATTTGATTTTATATTTCCACATATTGTGTTTACAAACCATAACTGACATTTGTAAAATCTTGTCTTTAGGGGTAACATTGAGGATGCCTCGGAGAAACTACAGGTACCAATAGCAAGAATCTTGTTACAAGATGAAGTTGAATATTACTTATCATTTTCCATTAACGCTAGAGATTTCTATTTAACATATTAAACGAGCTGAATATGGTAGGCGATTATTGATGCTGCTTCATACGTCCCACCACCTCCATCAGAAGAACAAGTCAAGAAAATTAACAAAATGTTAGGACCTGTTTGTTAACATCTTAATTAGCTTAATAGACCTACAACTTATTTGTTCAGCTATACATGACTGTTTGGTAGTGACATAATGATATACATGTGTCTTATTTAGTAAGCTTCTAGAGGGAAGCTTTATACAAAATGTCTAGTGTTCTCCAAATATCAAATTTTCATTTAAAAACATGCTCATTCTATATATGAATAAAAAAACTCTCTCAAACAAAAACACTTTCAATCTATACAAACAGATTAATCTATACAGTCAACTTCTTTCATACAGGGTTTGATGGAAAACCAACCAAACAGCCCCTAAGTATTTCTTCTTCTACCACCCCCATCATTTTCTACTTATTAAGTCCTATATTTTCAAAATTGAACTTTCTTTAGGTATACAGAGCGGCTGTAGCAGAGCAGAAACGACTGTAGAACAAGAAGGTTATTTCACAGAAAAAGCATTTAGAAGAAGCCGAGACAGTTATGACTGAAACCCAAACAGCAAAAAGTTTCAGTTGGGTTAACAAATTTTAAGGTTTAAGAACTCACATGCTAATTAACACCAAATTCCTTACTTTTTGTACTAATTCAGAAGAAGTTGCTTACTGCTACTATTTCCTTGAAGGTGGCTATCAAATGTTCAGAACTTTGGTGATTTTAATCATACTCGACATCAGGTATCACTTATTAGGCGAGTCTACTGATTTATAACTATAGGTTTTTGACATCGCTTCATACTCATCCATTTTAATCTACAAGTTCAATTTGTTGTTCTTTGATACAACGCTCACACGAGGGAATATCAATAGCTCTTCTAAGGTAATGTGGTTATCATCGCTTCATACTTAGATCCTTTAGGATTTTTGTGTAGATTTATGATAGTCATTCTGCCATAGCTGAAATCCATTGCTCTAATTTTTGTTTTTGTTTTACTCTGAATTGTTAATTTGGCTGAGATAATCTATATGCGGTTTTGTTAATTATGCACAGGGTTCTATCAATTCCTTGTGTAGACAAAATGCGTTTTGAGATAGTCAAGTATGTGTTATCGAAATCCACCTAGACTTTGTTGATGAATTCATACCCATATGTTTTTTTGGTTGATATTTCTGCAATGCTTCTTCTACCAGGTATCAAAAATAGGGCTTTAGAGGCTTTATATAGATTCTCAAATTTCAACCAGGTAGCAATGCTTCTTCTATCAGGTAGCAAGCTTTTATTTTCTTCATTTGCTTCTGGGAAAAGTTTAAGGTACAATTTCTATCGATCTTGAAAAATGGCATATCTGTGCTATTGAACGAACAACAGAACAACTAAGCCTCCACACTCCCTCTTCACGACTTTTCATATAGTTTGGTTACGCCTTTTATTTTCTTCTTTTGCTTCTGGGAAAAGTTTAAGGTACAATTTCTATCGATCTTGGTTACGCCTTCTTGGAGCTATTTTGAATTTAGTTTTGTTTCTAGGATTTGTTCATGAGGATCTGGGTGAATACCACTCATCTCTTTTATGAAAACATGCAAATGGTTTATTCGAGTGGGTCACCATGTCATAGCTGTCACAATTTCTACTTCCAGTTTACTTACCGTTGTTACCACTTCTTCAGATTTTCTGAAATTTAATGAATACGACGAGGCTGAAACAACTGGTGATTACATGCCTGGTACAGAAGCAACACGTGTTATTGACAAGAGCGGATGATGTTGAATGATGTGCTAGGTTGTCACTGCTTCATTATAGTTATTTGATATGGAAGTTTTACTTTTATTTGCTATTAAAGGAACTTTAGTTTGAGGAGATTGGATCCGATCTCAAGGAATCTATACGCAGAGGACATCGTTGAGAGCATGAGGAAGTAGAGGAAAGGTGAAGATGGTGTCTTACAAACTCTTAGGAATAAATAGTTTATATATCTATATATATTCTCTTTTTTTGAATATAAATTGTTTGATTTGCACTACTAGCAAATTGAGTATTTTCAACGGAAATTATTTTTCAACGGAAAATGTCGTTGAAAATTTTCTACGAATTTTAGAGGATTATTGACAGAATATAAATTTTCAACGAATTTTCGTTGAAAATCTCTCACAAACATATATGCATTTTCAACCAAAAAAATTTCAACGGAATGTCTCGTCAAAAAGTTTTTGGTTGAAAATGCATTTTGTGAGAGATTTTCAACGGAAATTCGTTGAAAATTTATGTTTTGTCAATAATCCCTTTAAAATTCATAGAAAATTTTTAACGACATTTTTCCGTTGAAAATTTTCGTTGGAAATACTCAATTTTCTAGTAGTGTTGGTATTCACAGTGTAAGGGAAGAAGTTTCTTAGCCCTTTGAAATTCGATACGTTTTTGGTTTTCATCGGTTCATTTGACTATATACATATTGATTTTGTTTGATGAAAACGAATCTTTAGAATTCATCTATACAGAACAATGCTTGTGTTGATCGTGTCATCGGTTTTAGTGGGATTGAAATAAATTAGTTTGGGACTGAAAAACGAAACAATAAAAAATTGGTTTTTTACCTACAGCGACGACCTGTCGTTGTAGCAGGTCTATAATTAATTATTTTTATTTTTTACCTACAGCGACGACCTGTCGTTGCAGTAGGTCTATAATTAATTATTTTTATTTTTTACCTACAGCGACGGCTTGTCATTGCAGTAGGTCTATAATTAATTATTTTTATTTTTTACCTAGAGCGAAGAGCTATTGCAACGGTCCTACGGCGATGGGGCCTACAGCGACAACAGTCGTCGCAATGGCCTTTAGCGACGAAAAATGGAGCATTAGCGACAACTTTTGTCGTCACAATAGAGTAGATTTCTTGTAGTGATATATTTAACCAATCTTAATCGTCCATCTCTTTTTTGGAAACCGTAATTCATTGAAAAAAACTATTAAAAGGAGTTACAGAGGTTCAAAGCAACGAAAAGAACAAGTTCTCTACAACAAAACATCTTTTACGTTGTGTTCTTGAGTTTTTCTGAAGAAAAGGAAGGGAAAAAAATGTTGTGTGCTTGAGTTTTTTTTGGAAGAAAATGAAAGGAAAAGAAAGGAAAAGAAAATAAGGGAAATAAAAACTATTGTTTTCTTGATTTTTTTTCAAAGTAAAGGAAGGAAAAAGAAAATAAAGTAAAGAAAAGAAAAAATGTTGTGTTCTTGGGTTTCTTTTTTGAAAGAAAAGGAATGGGAAAAGAAAAGAAACGGAAATAAGGGAAAGAAAAATATTGTGTTCTTGAGTTTTTTAAAGAGAAAATGAGAAGGAAAGGCCTAGGGAAAGAAAGATATTTTTTTACAACAATTAAAAATATTTATAAAATTACATATCTACACATCAATTATATTCCAATATAAAATAAATAAAGGTATATTTGTAAAATTGACATCTTTCTTTTCTTCTCTCTCACTCAAGACATGAAAATTGATTTTCTTCCGTTTCCTTTCATTTTACTCTAAAGAATATAAATAAAAAAATCATTTATTTTCTTTTTCTTTCCTTCCCTTTCTTTTCTTTCATTCTAAAACTCGACAAATGAGCGTTAGACTTGCGTTAAGCCTATACAACATCCATCTAAAAAAGTTACCAATAATCAAATCTGAAGTAACATCCTTTTTTGGCTCTAAATTACCAAAAGCAACTTTATTCTGGATACCTCATATAAAATAGCAAGTAATGAACATAATAAATAGACTCCAAGCATTGACGGTTCAACGAAGAGATGTGGGTCTTCTTTATTCCTTCCAACGACGCTCCAAAGGAATGAAAAGAAGAGAAAATTCAAGCATCCATCCATTTCTAATAAGTATTTGATTTCGGTTTGTTTCTAAATCTAAAACCATGACCATAATGAACTAATCTCATTTTTCATATATATATATATATATATATGTATAAGATATCTCAATAATAATTAACGAACCGTGATAAATTTCTTTAAATATCTTATTGTTTCTTATAAGCATTGACTATGCTTTGTAAGAATCACATGATTTGTAAAATAAACATCTCTCTCTCATAAGTTTTTCTTTATAAAGGATCGATGTAATTTCCAATTAAGATTAATAGCATCTGATCGAAGAATCTAATATTTTAAGAATATAAAATGATGCCTAAATACATTAATATGATAACTAATTAGCATCAGACTCCTAAAGTAAGTTGACTCCAAGCCACAAATGCAACCTCTCTTTTTTTTCCTAATGATTTTATCAAAAGGTGTTTATATGTATATATAACCACGAAAATGATAAGAAATACCTACGGAACCACATATACATATGAGGACGGACACCTTCGTCTAATATTTGTTAATTCGAGGATTAATGTACGAGTTAAAAGTTTGTTAACAATAATTTAAACTAAGATATAAAAAATGTACGTTTAAAATCTTTGATTTTTACAACATCCATGGTAAGGGTGCTAAATAAAAGGGGAATTTGTAACATCAAGTTTATAACTTTAAAACCATCCCTAACATATATGATCATCTTTAAATATTTTCAAGTAATGATTCTTCATTAGCTAGTTTTTTTGTATTTTATATTTTGAAGTCTATCAAATTAGAGATTAAGATTGTTATTAATATATGTAATATTGTTCTAGATCGAGTTCATTTGAACTTAATTCATGATATGTATAGTTTGTGGTTGAATATACATATATATATATATATATATATATGTGTGTGTGTGTGTGTTGATTTCTTGTGTTTTTTCGTTAGATTACACGGTTGTTTATAATTACATGATCAGAGTCTAGCCGGTGGGCGGTGGTGGTGGGGTGATGGTGGTGATGTTGACAAAAAGTGGGTTGATGGTGATGATGATGATGATGGTTGACGACAATAAGGTTTAGTGGTGTTTGGTAATGTGGGCTGCCATGTTTGTGGTAACAAAGGTGATAGATGGTCTTCAAATAATGATAAAAGAATCAATCTTTATGATCATATTTACTACATAAAAAAAAGGTTATCACCATCGGATTTACGTGTCGGTAAGCTGTCGATAAATGCCATTGATGACAAATTTTGGATACAAAAATATGTCGGTAAGAATTTGATCGAAAAATTGTAGCGCAAATGGATAACAAAAAATAATAATTAACCACATTAAAGTGAAGAAACTATGCACCTTTTAAGTATATATAGGCATGAATCTTCTTAGGCATTGTTTGGCAAAAATAAGCTAGCTTATTTTTAGTGTACATCTTTGGATGCACATAGGCTGACTTATAAGCTAACTTATTGATAAGCTACTTTGAGTAGCTTATGAGGAGCTTTTTGTCATGTTTTCCGATTATACCTTCATTAATATTAATTATTATTTTTTCAAGATGTTCTTTTTAGTCATTTAAATGGTTATCAGCTAGTTTTTGCCAAACATAATTTGTTCATCAGCTAGCTTATAAGCTATCAGCTAGCTTATCAGTTAGTTTGCCAAACATAACTTTAGTCAATCAATTTCGGAAAATTCATCTACACAACTTAGGCAACGGTCCAATGTCAATTTCTAAAATTCGCATTGACAACAAAATTTGATTTCGTGATGTTTTAAAATATGGATTTATATTTAAATTAAAAAGAAGTAATTTTGCTTGGGATAAATTAAGGGTTTTTTTATATATTTACTTAAATAAAAAAAATCATTTTTTAACTCTTTATTATTTATTAGATTTTGTATGACAATTTGCAAAATTTGGTTTTAGAAAAACGAATTGAAGAGGACCATTTACTTCTTTAATTTATTATATAGTGTGAAGTGGATTTGGTTCACGTGGTTTTATACTATTTCTTATTAAGCTCTCTATAATATGTTTATTATGGATTTGGTTGTTATGGTATTTAATTTGTTTTGGTCATGATTTTTTTGACTAACGTCTATGTTAACTCTGTTAAATTTCAGGATCATTTTTCCCTTTTAGATAATACTTTTGTCTTTTTAAGTTTTTCCTGCAAAAAATAAAAACAATAGTTTTACGCGCACACACACATATTTAGAAATGTTGGAATAACTTACAATCTTTATTAGAGGAAAAACCCTAAAGCTTGGTCAACAATTAATGGTGGAAGAAGATGAAGATCTTGGATTTCAACCCACAAGACGTGGATCTCTACTTGACAAGCTCTTAGGTGCTCTTGAAGAAGTCGATTTGGCGAAATATGAGGGTTTGGACCAATTTGGATGAGAGGAGATCTGAAAAGTATGGTGAAGAAAAAAATGAGGGAAATCGGATTTAAAGAGATTGTCTAGATGCTCGCGGGAAAATCGGATTTAAAAAGATTGTCCAGAAAATCGGGAAATCAGGAAAATAGGGGTGTGGACGGGAGCAGTGTAAATTCCGGCCAAAAGTTGATTTTTGCCAAATGCGATAACCAACTCAACCAACAACCAATATATTTCTAGATGACCATAATAAGGTCGGAATACATACCAAACGTGAAATTATAGATTCTAAAAATCTGGGTGTTACAACAACAAAAACACAATCTACATTTATAAAAGCAAACATTCACATGAAAAATACAGTGAGCATTTACAAAAAAAACTCAATGTTCGCCAGAACTCCAGAACTCCAGAAGCACGCACTAAACCTCTACATTGGTTTTGTAGGTTTTTCTAAATGTTGTTAGGCTCACAAGAAACCACCCATATCTCTCTCTCTCTCTCTCTCTCTCTCTCTCTCTCTCTCTCTCTCTCTGTATATTTATACCTATATATTATTGCGAACAAATCATTTTATTTTTCGTAGTTTTGTGTCGTGTTCATAATCCACAAGACATGGAGAATAACAATTAAAATCAACTCGATTATCATTCAATTTATTGTGAAATTACACATATATCATACCGGGGGAGGCATGTTTACATTTCCTTGTGTAGAAAAATTACATGGTATCTTACAATAACATCCATCAGACTTACAATTCCCATTGATATAACCGCTTCTTGTGCACGCATCTGAGCATTTGCTATCAAGGCATGTCCCCGACCACTTCATGACTTCACAGGGATCACGATCAAGAGGCCTTGTATCAAGAAGCATAGATTTTTCTTCTGAAACTGTTATTAACCGAATGCATATCAGATTATTTAATATTGTTAGGTTTGTAGTATGATTTATGAAATACTTACCAGTAGCAACGATCAAGAACTACAACACCAAAAGGACATATAGAATTTTCATTTTTGTTTCAAACCTAATGAAAGTTTGAAGAGCGGACGAATTATTATATATTCACCATGTATTTAATGAGTTTTTTGAGATTTGAATGCACATAATCTCTAAAATTAATTAATAATAATAAAAATAATATTAATTTTAAGGTTTTACCTAATTAATCATTTTTGACAAGAAAATTGAAAAAATAATCGATTTCTTTAAGATTTTAAAGAAATAACTATTAATTTTATTAAAGTGAATCCTCCAACCTGATATGTGGGTCCCATCTATGATTTCGCCAATTAATCCTGGGTTGGCATGTCGCATGTGTATTTCGTCAAACGTCTCCTCCAAGAAAAAATTAGACTGACGAAATTTTGAAATTTTAAGATGAGTTTTTTCAAATACACTTTAGTTTATGGTAACATTTTAGTCTATTAATATATGATAACATAAAAAAAACATATACATCCTAATTCAATTGAAAGACATGATATAGATCAAAATATATATATATATATATATATATATATATATATATATACTAGAAGGGTACTCGCGCAATGCAGCAAAATACATCTCAATTTTAAGTTTCATTTTAATTTTTTTCTCTATCGATGTTCTAATGATTTTATGTGGTTTTGAGAAAACGTTTTTAATGTTTCATTTAAAAGTTCTCGTTTTTTATGTAATTTCTTTAATTTAATTTTTTATCATAATTTAATTTAGATTTAATAACGAACTAATTTATTTTTGCTTTGATAATATAATTTTTTATAAATATAATAATTAAGTATTCTGTTAGAACTTAATGATTATCTTAATTATAGTTTAGATTTTTTATATTTAAAATTATATGTTTATCATGTATTTGATTATGGTTATCCGTAGTTAGTTACATGAATTTAGAAATGAAGCTTTAGTAAGTTGCACTTACGCATAATTTATTTATAATCTTAAAAATTAAGTAATTAACATTAAATAACAGTACCTAAGGCTTAAAAAGTTGTTTTTAAGAGTTTTTGACCAAATGATTTATAATATAGTGTGTATATATATATATGATAACACCATTTTAAGATACATAACCTATTTAATTTTTTTAATTGATTTGACCATCAACTAACAAATACTGGATTGCACCAACCGATGAAATTTGGCGAAATTCAAAGTTATTTCCTTAAAACATTTTAAAAAATAACTATTCTCTTATCAAAATCCTTAAAAACTAACCATTTCTTAATTTTCTCGGTCTTAAAAGACTAGTTTGATATAAAATACTTTATTGAATTAGCTATCAAATCATCGTAAGCAATTGCATCAAATCTTATAACAACAAATTTAATTTTATTAAAAATACTTAGCGTGAATTGTGGATTTGTTTCTTGTGGTTCAGTACTTTTTTTAATTAGGGTTTTTCACGGTATGTTAATTATGAATTTGGTTTTTATGGTATTTAATTTGTTTTGTCAATTGTCTTTTTGAGTACTGCCTCCATGAAATCAAATGTCATTTTAGTCTTTTGTCTGTTCTTTTGTTTTTTCCTTATAAAAAATAAAAATAATAGTTTTACACACACATAAATATGTATATATATAGCGATATCAAAATAAATGAAATAAGATATTATTGTATAATTTGATTTGTTTAAATTTAAAAAATATATATTAAACATGATTTAATTTTTTTTATTGTAATGATGGAAAAAGATATGGTTATAATATTTTAATGCAATTAAAATTTTTATTTAAACAAATCAAATAATAACCATATTTTATTTTATTTAGAGCAAATAAAATAAGATATATATGATTTTATAATTTGACTTTTTAAATTAAAAAATCACTATGTTAAAGATGATTTAATTTTATTGTTTTTTTTCTATTATTACAATAAAAAAATCTTATTATTGATATTTTATGTTTTAACACCAAAATTATTGACAACCACTAACAAATGAATTCCAGTTTTATTTCCTTAAATCAGGATTTCCATTTTTCACATTACTTTTTATTCAAAAAATCAAAAATCAATTATCTAGATTTTAAACAAATGAAACATTTATAAATATTCTCATTTTTGTAACTTAAAATTGAACAAATCCCTGTATAAACTTAAAACAAGTTTTCATATCTAAATAGACAAAAATACTAAAATGATAAAATTAAATCGTATTTAATATAATTAATTTTTTAATTTTATCAAATCAAATCATATAATAATATTATTTTTTATTTTTTATTTTTCTTGAACGACAAGTTCAAAAAAAGAGTTAGTGATCCAAACCCACAGTGACATCCAAATGGGCAGTATGCGGGATCCGAACCTTTGCCTCAGGGGATAAACCCCACTCCTTTAACGCCCCAGAAGGAAAATCCCCACGGGGAGGCTTGAACTCGAGACTTCCTGCATGTGGTAACAACCTCCTGACCAACTCTGCTAGGCAGATGGTGGCTTTATTTTGATATCATTATGTGTGTGTGTGTGTGTCTGTGCGCGCACACGAGTATAAAAAATATTATTTTTACTTTTTTATATGAAAAAAACAAAAAAAATAGGCAAATGACTAAAATGACCATTGATTTAACAAAGTTAATGGAAACGTTAATTAGAGAGACCATTGGAAAAACAAGTTGAATATCACAAGACCCATATACACAATAAACATACTATAAGGACCCTAGTAAAAAAATACCAAACCACAAAGACCAAATCTACAATTCACTCTTTATTATATTAACCAACTTTAAGATGGACAATTGTTTATAGTATAAAGCTAAAATGTGTCATCAAACACTATATTAAAACGATTGCAGGAACACCAAATAAAATCTAACTTTTTTGGATGTCTTTTTAAAAAGAGAATAGCTTTTCTAAAAAATTGGTGAATTATGTGTTAAATTAAGAATTACGTTTGTTTTAGGATATGATAAGCATTGCTCTCTTTGTCCCAAAAATGTAGCCCAATTTGGTATTATTAAGAAGTATTTTACTATTTTTTTTTAAGAAAGTATTTTACTATTTTAAGTATTTGATTGTTAGTAAAATGTTATCATTAAGTTAATTATATATTAAACCAAACAACCCTTTTTAAGATTTTAAGAATCTTTCTATTTTGTGAATCTTCACCATGATTCTAAATAATTGGTTATGGTCTTATGACATTGAGCCTTAGATGCCATTTATCAAATGCTTACCCGGATAAGCGTTTACCAAATCATATTACCAAACCGGATGAATATGGAGAATACCAAGAATCTTGCCTGGTAAGAGCGGTAAAAACAAAGGCAATAACTGAGAGTCTTACCCAGTAAGGGAGAGCGACGGCTCTTACCACGGTTAGCGCTTACCCGGTAAATTTCATACGATATCATTTTGGTAAACTAAAATCTTACCCGGTAAGTAATTAAGTGATAGTGTTGAATTTCGCCGGTAAGCACTTACTCGATTAAGTTTTGGTAAAAGGCCCTTAGTTTCTCAGCTACGTTAACCTCTGAACTCCACTCTAAAGTTTGACTTATGATGTAACTCGTTATGACGTGTTATTTTGTACGTTATGGTGCATTATTTTGTAAGACTTGTATTTTTCTTTTTACTTTTTAAAACATATAACTTGGAGGTAAATATTAAACATCAAAGACTTAAATAAATATTGAAAGGAAACATAAAAGACTAAAAACCCTAAATAGATAAATCCTTATCGAACAGGTTTGAAGATTGAAGAAAATAGTGAGTAGAGACTCAAAAGATTTAATCCCTCTTTTGAACTCTCGATTTCATTTTCTTACAAGTTTGATATATTTGTTATAAATGCTTCTTTTTCCCTTTTTAATTTTATTACTTTATATGAAATGAAATTGTTCTATGATATTATTTAACACACTAACACACACAAGTATACATAGAAGAAGGATCATGCGAGAAGGTGCGATGTTCCAAGATCATATATGATTACACGTGATACACACGCTTAATTAATCATATATTATTAAACACACCCAAATGACACCTGGGTGACTTGGTGAAACTATGTGTTAATCCTACATGATTAAGTGTGTATCATGCGTGTAATCATATATGATATTGAAATTTCTCGTCTTCTCGTAAATTGATTACCTTTTCATTTAAACTCGACCCTATGTATACATTAATACATATTGTGCCTTACGACACACATTAAAAAACGTCATGCCTCGTCGTGACTAAACTCGTAGAACTTGAGGCTTGACCTTGATGCCACGTCAAGCCTCACTTCATCTATATAGAACCTCGGTCTTCGCAGATACCATGTATGCATGTGTACATTCGTAGAATTTCGAATAAGTCCACTTTTCAAACTGTTGTTGAACCCATGGGAGGTAAAAGACAACTTGGCGAACCAAAACATCTTGGTAACCAAATCAGTATCAATATATATATATAGGGAGGATCTTCTACACCCCGCCTAAAAGTTACACTCCGTACGTCCCAATCTCAACCGTCCATTTCATAATCCAAAGGTTAATCTGATGTGGTGGCATAATGGTAATAAAATAGAAATCTTGGGTCATGATCGGTATGCAAAGTCATACATAAGGGCAAGGAGGTAAATCAAAAAATATAAAATGTTATGAAACATTCTTGTTTCACAACTTTTTATCCATTTTTTGCATAACGAGCATGTTCCATTTGATCCGAAATGTATTATGAAATGAAGAAATGTTATGAAATGTATTATGAATGGACGGTTGAGATTGGGACGCACGGGGTGTAACTTTTAGGCGGGGTGTAGAAGATCCAGCCTCTTCATGTGTGTGTATATATATATATATATATCATTTTCATGTATATATATATATATAGAGAGAGAGAGAGAGACGGGTTCATACAAGGACGGTACAAATTTACGAGAATACGAGGACAATCCTCGGTCAATCATTTTGTACATGAAAATTGCTATGTACAAAATCATATATGATTTCATGTACAAAATCATATGTGATTTTGTAAGCATCAAAAAGGACACGCGCGACTTTTTTCATGGACAAGTCGCGGGAAAAGTCGCGGCTAATCATATATGATTTTGTACGTGAATCATATGTGATTTTGTACATGAATCATATGTGTTTTTGTACATGAAAAGTTTCATGTACAAAATGATTGGCTGAAGATTGTCCTCGCATTCTCGTAAATTATTACCGTTCTCGCATTAACCTCTTTCTATATATATATATATATTTCATTTTCATGTATATATAGATATATATACACACATTGAAATGTTATGAAATATAAAATGTTATGAAACATTCTTGTTTCACAACTTTTTATCCATTTTTTGCATAACAAGCATGTCTCATTTGATCCGAAATGTTATGAAATGTATCATGAAATGGAGAAATGTTATGAAATGTATTATGAAATGGACGGTTGAGATTGGGACGCACGGGGTGTAACTTTTAGGGGCGGTGTATAAGATTCAACATCTATATATATATATATATATATATATATATATATATAGAGAGAGAGAGAGAGAGGAAGGTTCAAGTGAGAACTTTGCATTTTTAAAGGAACAAAAAGACACTTGTGGATCACATATGATGTGGGTCCCATATAATATTAAATCATTTATGATTTAATATTAAATTATAAATGGTTTAATATTATGTGGAACCCACATCATATGTGGTCCACAATTTGTTCCTTTGTTCCTTTAAGGAATGGTGGTTCGCATTTGATCCTTCCCCTATATATATATAGAGGGATGATCAAATACAAACTCATATTTATGTACAAATTATACAAACTGATTCAAAACGATAACAAAATAAAAAAAATCAAGATTTGTTTCCATCAAATGCTATGGTTTAAGATATTATTGTACATATGTTTGTTTCACCTTGTGAAAAAATTACGTGTGAAAGTTTTACATTATGAAACAAAAACATATGAAACTTTTTCATAAAAAAAATATGAGAAACTTTCAACTTATGAAAACAAATATATGTGAAACTTTTACATTATGAAACAAACATATGTGTAATAATATCTTAAATCATAGCATTTAATGGAAAAAAATCATGAAAAAAAATTATTTTTGTATTGATTTGAATCGGTTTGTATAGTTTGTACCTAAATATGAGTTTGTATTTGAACTTCCCTCTATATATATATATATAGACCCCTTCTTTTAAGAACCATATAATTTGTGAGAACTTGAGATCTAATATGAGCCTCACAACATAACTAATTAATACAAAAATTAATAATAAAATCTTTTAAATTAATTTCGTGATTTGATGCCTAACTTTAAGGATAGAAGCAAATAAGGTATTTAATAAATAACTCTTTCCTCTCTCTCTCTCTCTCTCTCTCTCTCTCTCCTCCGTGATTTCATATTTGGAAACTCATAGATTATAATCATGATCGGCAGTGAACAATATGGTTGTTCACAATGTGTACATTGATGTTTAAAATGTTGGTTTGTCTGTGAACACATAGTGAACAATGTGTGCACAACGTGATAACTGGAATTATCACACTTGCACATCCCCGGTCATTATCACACTTGCACATCCTTAGTAGGTTTGAAAGTATCAAATATGTGTGCATAATGTGACAACTGGAATTATCACACTTGCACATCCCCGATCATTACTCATATAATGTTATCATAATGTGTTTATCCACACTGATAAATATGTGTTTATGTTTATGTGAAACTAGTATTCAATAACCTAGTTATATATGTGTATGTAAAACTTTCGTTGACAATAGAATTTTGAGGTTGATATGATGCCGAACAATATATAGGATTTAAATACATCTGTACTTCAGGATACAAATATGATCATATGTATTACATTGTGCACATTGTGTATGTCTGATTATTTGATTGTCAGGTACTCCAAACAAACCATATATACATTGTGCACATCTGTACTTCAGGACACGAATATGATCCTATGTATTACTTCTTCATCTTCTTCACTTCTTGTTGTTCTTTGATTGCTTCCTGTTGTGCTCCCCATGAATCTGCAGATTTTTCTTGTTCTGCGTTACCAATATAGGATGATTTGAAAATAGAATCCTATAATCATGGGAAGTAAAATAAAACGATAAGCTTAATTTTTTATTAATAAAAATTATTTACCATAATTATCTCTTTAATCTTATAATTATCAAATAGTCCTTAACATAATTGTTATTAATTTAATTTAATTTGATTGATTAATTTATGTGGATGAGAGGGGTTCTCAAGTCCTCACAAAAGATGAGGTTCTCAAAAGATTATAACCCTATATATATATATATATATATATATATCAACGGGTTCAATTACGAACTCAAAATTGGTTGTGAACGTGAGGACAAATGAGAGTGTGACACGTGTGTCATATTCGGACTGAATATTCACTCTGAATGTGTGATTCATATTGAATAATGAATGAAATTCACCTTCGTTATTCATATTGAATGTCCTTCTTTGTGCTCATGTTCGCAACCAAAATTAAGTTTGTATTTGAACATTCCTCTCTCTCTCTCTCTAATATATATAATAGGCTGGTTCAAATACAAACTAGTTAAATGTTATATTAACTAAGGATAAAGTTGTTTTTTTTTATCAAATGCTATGATTTAAGATATTGTTACACATATGTTTGTTTCACCTTGTGAAAAAATTACATGTGCAACTTTTACATTATGAAACAAATAAATGTGAAACTTTTGCATAAAAAGTATATACGAGAAATTTTCAACTTATGAAAACAAATACATGTGAAACTTTTACATTATGAAACAAACATATGTGTAATAATATCTTAAATCATAGCATTTGATGGAAAAAAATTCTATAAAAAAAATTTATAGAAATTTTTTCATGAATTTTTTTCATCAAATGCTATGATTTAAGATATTGTTACACATATGTTTGTTTCACCTTGTGAAAAAATTACATGTGCAACTTTTACATTATAAAACAAATACATGTGAAACTTTTGCATAAAAAGTATATATATGAGAAATTTTCAACTTATGAAAACAAATACATTTGAAACTTTTACATTATGAAACAAACATACGTGTAATAATATCTTAAATCATAGCATTTGATGGAAAAAAAATTCATGAATTTTTTTATTGATTTGTACGAGTTTGTATAGTTTGTAACATTTAACTGGTTTGTATTTGAACCTCTCTCTCTCTCTATATATATATATATATATATAGAGAGAGAGAGAGAGAGAGAGGAAGGTTCAAATGAGAACTTTGTAAATTTAAAAGAATAAAGGAACACTTTGTGGACCGCATATAATGTGGGTCCCCAATAATATTAAATCATTTCTGATTTAATATTATGTGGGACCCA
Organism: Silybum marianum; assembly: GCA_036898165.1. NCBI lineage: Eukaryota > Viridiplantae > Streptophyta > Magnoliopsida > Asterales > Asteraceae > Silybum > Silybum marianum. The sequence continues at coordinate 7,794,104 of CM072542.1, forward strand.
CATCATATCTGGTCCACAAAATGTTCCTTTATTTCTTTAAAAATGGATAGTTCTCGTATGATCCCTCCCATATATATATATTGAGAACTTCAAAATTTGTGAGATCCATAGAACTTCCACTATTTGCTATTCCACCGTTTGATGTTGACATACTCCCTCCGTTTCCAAACAAGTGTTCTTATTTCTTATTTATATTTATCTTGAAATAAGTGTTCTACTTTAAAAAATATATAATTAAAATTTTCAAAATCTGTCTTTAATTAATGTAGAAATATTTTAAAAGTTGATAAAATAGATACATTATTTAAGAATAAAGTTATGATTTAATTAACTAAAAAAATGTAATAATTATTTATGTCATTTTTAATGTGGACACTGACTACTAAAACTAGTGTTCCATCTACTCGTTCCCAATTTTTCCCCTTCAATAGATGGGGTATGGTTATGCGTTTGGTTTGGGTATGTGTAATTCTTTTTTTGCTTGACAATTAATAAATAACTAGAGGTACCATCCTCTTACCAAAAAGATATATATGAATATGTAACAAAACTAACATTATTAAAAAGAAAAAATTACAAATAGACTACACTAATCTAATACATATTTAAGATAACAAAATCTATTTAAAAAAATACAAATTACAATAAAATGGAAAAAGAAGTTTGAAAGAACAACATATAGAAAGCCAAACCAGATAATAAGTAAACAAAACTCAGATCAACCAAAGACACCTATAAATTAAAACTTAGGCCTTGTTTGTTTGTTTCATTTTAAGATCTTAATCACCACTTATGTCTGATTCGTTTAGATGTTTCATAACCATTTCAGAACTGAAATCAGACTTCAGACTTTAGCACATCTTAAAAAAACAAACGCCACCTTAGTCACTTGAAGACCCATCATCATCGTTTTCATGATGTGTTATCACTTTCTCTATAAATCTTTTTCTAACTCCTTCAAGAACAGCTTCTCTAGAAGCCTCACCTTCATTCTGACCGTCATTAAGAACCGGATCTGACTGGCAAAGAATCAAAGCAACACCTACACATAAACCCCCAAAAAAACTCAATTGGATCCATAAACATCAAAGCATTTATGGGTAGTTTAGTAAACTACCAATCTTATCTCATCCCTATGATTTTTGTTCCACCTATTTTAACGGGCTAAAAATGCATTTTTGTCACTCAAGGGGTGTTTGGATGAGCTTATTGACTTATTAACTTATTACCGGTGTGGAAAAGTGCTTATGAAAATTTGATAAGTTAAAATTTTTTACTTCTTAGAGAACAACTTATTTCCGGTTTGGCACCGATTAAGTTGTTTTACCCAAAGACTCAAAATGACTTATTAATGGTGCCACAACGGAATAAGTCAATAAGTTGTTTTGATAAGCTCAAACAAACACCCCGTCAATCCTATTTTCTTCTGGCCTATTGTGGCGTCACACGTGGAACAACATGGCCTATTAGGGGTTGTTTGGCAGTTGCAGAATGACTAAGTGGTCAGAATGATTAAGAGGCTCTTATGATATAGTGCAAAAATGAAATATAATTGTTTGGTATTTATTCAGGATGTGATTAGGGCTCCTAATGGTTAAGGGAGATCCAGGATACAAAATGATTCAAAGGGCTTTGGAACCATTAAGAAGCAGACTTATTTTGTGGCAAACAGGATTCACTTCTTAGCGATTCAGAGGTCGTCTCTTAATGGAACTGTTAAGAGGTAAACAAACAACCCCTTATTGTTGGAGTCCCACGTAACCACATTGGCTAGATATGAACCATCAAAACCTGTATATACGTGAGAACTTCCCATTCTCTTTATAAAACCCCTTCTAGAGCGATATTCTAAAGGGTTGCCACGAATTCTAAAACTTATAATGAAATATCCTCCAAAAAAAGTACTATTTGGTTCTGTTATAGGTTTAAAAATCTGGAAAGGTTGCAATAACACATTCAAAAAATTTCCATAAAGAACTTAAGCCGGAATTATAAAGCTATAAAAAACGTACCTTCTGGAGTGCATCTACGACCAAAAGTATGTAAACCTACGTAATTTGCCTTCACAGCACTGTTATTGTAAACCAACAAAGTGGGAAGATTACGATCTGGATAATTAGGAATGCAATCGGTTGATATAATTTTAACAAATTTTGTTGCTGGATACATTGTTGCAAGTTCTTCTAGACATTGCATTAATACTCCACATTCAGGGTACCTATTTAAAAGTAAAGTGTCAGATAAAAATAATAAGTGTCCATATTTCTATTTTTGTTTGTTCCAGAATAAGTGTCCACTTTCAGAAGTAATGTCTGCTTTCCAATTCTACCCTTAATTATATACTGAATAAATTGATGATAATTACCCGTCTTTGTATAAAATAACAACCACCCACACATCTGATGGAGCTTGTGATACCTCACGTACAAAATCTGACCCGGATATGGGTAGGACTGACCCAAACTTTGCAATTTTCACCATTTGCTTCATCTCTACTAACCTCTTTCTCCTTCAATTGACAACAATGAAAAATAAGAATTGAGTGATTAAAAAAAAAGCATAATTCAATACTTTAACCTCAAAAATGCATACTTGGTTTCCTTGGGAACAAATTAAACTAAGGGGATGTTTGCTGAACCCTTATTGCCTCTTATCGGATAACTGAACATTTGTTGTCTTGCCTCTCAGGTAGTAAGAAGCGCTTACCCAGTCAGAGATGATGGCTTTTACCAACAATCTTATCGTGTCATTCTGCTAACCGAGGGTCTTATCCGCTAAGTAGGGGTGGTGACTCTTACCCATTTACTCATTTAGCGCTTCCCATGTAAGAGACGCGTAAAGTTATGCTATTTTGACGATCGTGATTCGTGAATCTTACTTTGTGAATCCCCGTCGGGGATTTTTTCCCGTTGATATAAGATGTTTTAAATCAAATATGTTAAACACCACACTCAAACGATAATGGTCCATGTTTAAATCTTACATATTTTCAAATTTTGCTTTAACCAGAGTATGAAATATTCACATGTAAACAAAATCACAACATCATACGTAATTGTTTGATCAAATGCTTTCAGCTTTCAACGTTTTTTATCTATAAAAATGTAAGACAGCTCATACACAATGTATATAAGAAGAAATGTCAAAATACAAATTTATAAATCTAAAAGATATAAGATACTAAATCTAATTCTTTATAAATAATATATTTAATACCCGGGGACAGGGCGGGGACCACGTTACCCGGCCCCATCCCCGCTGCATCAGGGCGGGTACACTGGGTTCCCCAATGGGGCGGGTCTCATTCCAATGCCTAGGTGGTGACTCTTACCCGGTAAGCACTTACCAAGTTTATGTTAGTAAACAGCCCCTAAAGCTCCTATAGACCCCAAATTAGAGTCCATGATCCCGGATTTTGGTAAATTGTTGTGGAACATAAGAATCACACATCTAAGTTTCTACCAGAAAAGCTAATTCCCTACTAAAATAACATAAACATTCGGCAAAAATACTCAGAATTGTATAATTTCCAAGTACCTGTATTCTTCTAGAAATCGATCATCATCCAGATCATCCTCTAGATCTTCGAGTTCCTCTTCAGTCTTGTTATCGATCCAAGTTTTGTCTTTAGGTTTAGAATCTTCATCTTCAGCAGGAGCAAAAGGATCGGGTTTGAAGGCTGGAGGTTTAGGAGGCAAATTTCCGAGCTTTCTTTGAATATCATCCCATTGCGTTGATGCTCCTTCAACATCTTTGTATACAAAATGATAGTCCGCCATAATTGTTAATCGATTTTAATCGTTGTTTATTGATATTTCTTCTTCAACCTTCAAGATCAATCCAAATGAAAAATGAAATATAATTGTTTGGCAATTGTTCAGGATGTTATTAGGGATCTTAATGGTCAAGAGAGGTCCAGGATACAAAATGATTCGGAGGGTTTTGGAACCATTAAGAGGCAGACTTATTTTTTGCCATACAGGATTCACCTCTTAGTGATTCATAGGCTGCCTCTTAATGGAACTGTGAGGAGGTAAACAAACAGCTCCTAAGTGCTGAATTAAACGTGAAAGTTTGTATGATTAAGGTTATGTTTGGTAAACTAGCTAATAAGCAAGCTAACAGATGTAAGCTAGTTGATGGCTGATAATTATTAATCTGGTTGTTAGGTTATATTTATTAATAAAATAATAATAATTAGTGACAAATTAATATCAATCACGGGTAAAATAAGAAGTGGCAAAAAAAACTCTAGCTTATGGTCCATCCAAGCCGGGTATTTCCAATACGCTCAAAAAATAGGCTTCCTTATGGTTGCCAAGCATGACTTTTGGCAGTTGCTGAATGGTTTGGTGCAGAATGATCAAGAGGCTCTTATCATATAATGCAAAATGAAATGTAATTGTTTGGTAGTTGTTCAAAATGAAATTAAGCCTCTGAATGGTTAAAGGAGGCCCAAGATACAAAATGATTCAAGGGTTTTGGAACCATTAAGAGGCAGACTTATATTTTGTCAAACAGGATTCACCTCTTAGCGATTCAGAGGTTGCCTATTAACGTAACTGTTAAGAGGTAAACAAACATATTGAAATTCATTCATACTTCAATTTCATACAAGTAGAATATCAAGCATCAATACCAAAGAGAAACTGTTTTCGGATTTAAGGAAAAAAAAAACTCAACTTCAACATAACAGACTATTAAGAATCCAACATTCAAAATTTATACAAAACAAAAATCCAGTTATCGAGATCAACAACAATGGCGTCAAAGTATTTTTCAACAAATATTTATTCCAATAATAAAGAATAGACATGATTCACAAATAGTATGAATCAGGTAGGTTATCTCAACAATTAGATGGATTTCTTCACCAGTAGATGGAATGCTTAAATCAAAGATAATGAATCAATGAAATCGAATCAGAAACGGAAATAACCCCCTTCAAAATTATCATCAAATTAAAATTATCGACTTTAAATACAACGTAAAAGCAAAGAATTTACCTTCAATTCCGTGGATCTGAAACTCGATGTCGCCCTCGCCTACTTTATTTCGTATAAACCCTGCCGTGAAAAAATGGGCATTCAGTCTCATAGGCTTCGTTTTCCTAACTTGAGTTTAAGAGAGTGGGACGCTTCGTGATTTACCCAAAAAAAAATTGTTTTGAATATTCAATTTAAAAGTAATATTAGACATTGTTTGGTAAAAATAAAGTGATTTATATATTAACTTACAAGGTATTTTATTTTTAGTATAATTGTTTGGATGATTATAACTTATCTTACAAGACCATCTCCAATAGTTATTGTAAATTTTTTCTAAAATAGCATATTAAAAGTCAAAATCTCTATAATAATTTGCGTCCAACTTCAACAGCTACTCTATTTTAGCAACTTTATTATTAACAATATTAATAAAATATTTCATAATTTAATAAAATATTATTTCTCTCTCCTACACACTTAACTTCAATTATTTTGATTGGTTAAATATAATTAAAATATTGTTTCTCTGTCTTCTATATATTTTTAGAGATTCTCTAAATTTAGAAATTTTTCTTTTTTTCCCCATTTTTCTATTTTAGCAATTGATATACCATAGCTGTTGGAGCACTTAAATTGCTAAAATCCTTCATTTTTCTATTTTACAATAGCTCTTAGAGATGCTTTAGGTACCTTATTAAGAAGTTAATAAAAGTAAGATTTTGATAAGCTACCTTATAAGTCACAAGGTGCGTTATTACTTTATAAGCTACTTTTGTCAAATATAGCATTAGAGCATTCCAACTTCACTAAAATAAAGAAAAAAGAGATTTTAAGCAAAAAATTTCTTCAACGGCATCCTTAAAACTTTTAACAAAATAAAGAAAGTAAAAGAGAGAGCATAAAAATCTCCAAATTTGAATATATCCTTAGAAATGATTACCTTGAGAAAGAAATATTATTTTATTATATTCCACCAATAATAAATATTGAAGTTAAATATTTAGACGAAAGAAATAATATTTTATTAATATAATGAATGGTGTAATCTCCAAAATAAAAAAGATGTTGGAGTTTAATGTAATATTTTTTAGAAATTTTGAATTTTAATTCTCTATTTTAGAGAAATTATAGAGAATCTGTTGAAGATGCTCTGAGAAGAAAATCTTAATTTTAACCGCTTAATCATTTTGTATCAAATCATTCAGCAACTCTCAAACAGCCCCTAAGTACGATAGAATTAGTGGTGATGTACCCAATTTAACTGGTTCCCATTCAGGTCTGGAGATTTCAAATAACAAACGAGTATCAGGTTTGTGTTCCGAATCCCTGACATGTCCAAAATCGGGACTAGGGTTAGGTAATGCATTATGCATTTCCCAACCTGTTGTGTCCTTGTATATGCATAAGTTGAGGTTATATCTTTTTAATATATATTACATTGCATATGAGGGAGGTTCAGGGAAGAACTTTAACAAAGAAACCTTGAAGAAATGCCCTGCGAGCCCTACATGTGAATGGTATGCATTTTTGGATACAAGCAATTGAAGTTTTTTTTTCTATGCACAAATGCATATTACAAATTATCAGTATATATTTGTGTATATCATTCAGATGGAGGGCTCACAGGGTGTTCTTTAACTTTTTTTTCCTTTGAACTTGTATCTATTACATATTATGTAATATGTTTTAAATAATTTTGATAATTGTTTGAACCATTTTTTTGTTAAATCGGGGATAAAGTAGGGGTGGACCACAGATAAACGGTAGACCAACAAAAAAACATGGACAAGATCCGGTTCTCCGTATCTGTTGCGAACCAGGGCTATGGATTAGGGGTTAGCAAAGGCTGGTACCCTGCCAAAATTCATGGAACCGGAACTGGTTACGTTGGTTCTTTATATTTGGTAATGGGTCTCGAAACCGCTTCGATGTCTAATTTTTTTTTTATCATTTCATAGTATAAGAAAGTAATTATCAGTCTATTACAAAATACCAATGTAAAAAAATTTATACTACAAACGGTGCAAACTAATCCGATAAAAACTAAAAACTAATAATTGCATACATAATTCGATAGAAACTCTCGACAACAACAAACATAGCAGGTATCCACCGGTTCCAATTTTAATAATTTTGCTTTTTGTTTAATAATATAATTTTTTGTTTATTATAAATAGCGAGTACCACATGACCAAAATTAGAGTTTACTCTAAAATATATTTTAGTAAAAAAGTAGCGGTACCCGTTTGTTCCGGTTCTTGGTACCCAACAGTTAATGGTTCCAAAAAATTGAGAAACGGAACTGATTTTAATCGATTCCGTATTTTAGCAACCGAAACCACAACCAATCACATCGGAAATTGGTACAAGAATAATGCAAAAAAATGGCGTTATCAACAACCTCAAATCGAGCGTTGCTTGTCCCCAAGCAAATTAGCGACAAATAAATATATATAGAAACAGTTCAAAAGCAACCCTTAATTCACAAAATGAGCCAAACGGATATACATATCAGATGTAACAATTGTGTCATATGATCGTGAAGTGTAAGAAATTGACAACCAACTATACTCTTATTATAGATGATTGAATAGTAAGCATTGAGAATTGAACTGAAAAAAGTGACACCATAATAAGTTCAAATTAGTCAAACACACTTTCGAAGAGGATTTCGCCTCGACCCTACATCACGGGGTACTCTCAAATACGCTCGAGTCCTAGTCTATTACACAATACAACTCATACAGTAGGAATTTATATACAATGAAACTCTAAGTCATATATGCATGAAAGATAATGTGAATAACACACAAATGTAAGCAAAGGTGATCTCAAGAAGGAATCAAGTAATAAGACAAGGAATATTAGTATAAATCTATTTATCATGATCACATTTTCGAAAAGATCATCCAGATCTTTGTTGTGTTGTAATGGGGCTAAGGGTGATGGCTAAGAAACGAGAGTCACAGAGGAACAAAAATCCTTATCGTATGTGATAATACGTCACTTATATTCAAACGTATATTATCATATGTGATATATACGAAAATTCACGTAGTTGATCATATATGATAGATTATAGATCATATGTTAAACATAAATAATCACATGTAATTCAAAATATGGATATATGAAGTAGAGAAAAAATGATGAAAAGATAATGAATTGATCATGGATATCATATTTGATATTTGATGCAAATTGTGGATTTTTTTTTGTATCAAAAGTGTATTTAGAAAAAAATTATATAACACTTGATAAAAAATTTATGAATTGATTAAAATTTAAAAAAAATCTAAAAGATATTACGAGGTTTTTAAGGATTTATCCACCCAATTTCTAAAGTTTCGTTATTTATTTATGGTATTTTTTAATTAATGGATTATGTGACCTATATTTTTTCTTGCCTTCTCATTAATTAGTTTGTTTTTCCGAATGATCCTCCCACCCCCCCCCCCTCTCTCTCTCTCTATATATATATATATATTATAATGAAAAAGACGAAAAAAAGTTTAGATGCGAACTCAAATTTGGTTGCAATCATGAGAACAAAGAAGAGCGAGACATGTGTCCCATTCAGTTTAAATAATAAAGGGCATTCGGTATGAATAATGAAGGTCAAGTTCATACATTATTTAGTATGAATAACACGCATTTAGAGTCAATAATACAACATTCAATATGAATATATTCAGACTGAATGGAACATGTGTCGCGCTCTTCTTTGTCCTCACGTTCTCAACCAAATTTGAGTTCGCATTTGAACTCGCCCATACATATATATGTATATATATATACACACACACATACATATCAAGTTGGGCCGGTGATCACCGTCCCCGCCTCTGTCCTTGCCTCCACTAAAATCCCCGAATATGTATTCGATCCCCGCCCCATCCCCGATAAGAAACCTCCGTACCCGGTCTGAAAATTTCGGTTTTCATCATCGGTTTCTATAGTCTCAAAAACAATATAATCTCACATGTTCCTAAGTCTTTATTAAAAGATTTTCAAATAGATTATTACATATATTACAATATTTGGTTATTTATGATTTGTGATGAATAAAAAAATTGTCAAATTCAAGTATCCTAATTAATTAATAATTTTAAAAAATATTTAATAATCTTCATTAAAATTATTTAACACAGTTTTCTTATTTATGAAAAAATTAAGTATAAATTTAATTTTTATAGTTTTTTATAACAAAATATATTAAATAATAATTAAAAAGAATAATTGATATAAAAATAAGTGATTTTTTAATAATTATATAAATAATTAATAAATAATATTAATTTTTAATTTATCTTAATTAATATTAGTAATATTTAATATTTATTTAAGATTAATATTAAGAAGGATTAAAATTGAAAAAAGTGATAATAAGCTACCAAAACGTTATTCCAAGTAATATTTCAATTTCAATAACATACCTTATAATAAGCAAGGTTCTAAATGGCGTGAGGCGTGGCGTGACGGCGAGGTTAAGCCTCAAGCCTTACGAGTTACGGCGAGGCCATGACGTTTTTCAAGGCGTGGCTTAAGGCGACAAATATGTATTTATATGTGTATATATATTATATAGGGTTGCGTTCTGGTGAGAAAAGAAGTTATGCTGAGAAGGGTAAGAAGTAATCTCCATCCTTATATCAATCATAATTGAAGATCAACACTAATGAGATACAACGAGATGGTTCAGATCAATTCCCTTCTAAACCGCAATTCATGTGTGGGCATGAGATTAAAAGTGATCAACGATGGATATCTCTTCTTACATTTCTCGCCTTAACTCCACTTCTTACATGATTCCTTGCCTATATCTATACTATATTATAAAGCATTTGGCCAAAAACTCTTAAAAACAAATTTTTAAGCCTTAGGTACTGCTATTTAATACTAATTACTTAATTTTCAAGATTACAAATAAATTATACGTAAGTACAACTTATTAAAGCTTCAATTCTGAATCCGTGTAACTAACTACAGATAAGTATGATCAAATACAAGATAAACATCTAATTTTAAATATAAAAAATCTAAAATATAATTAAGATAATAATTGAGTTCTAACAGAATACTTAAACCTAAATTTAATTATGATAGAATTTTTGAATTAGAGAAATTACATAAAAAAAAAGAACTTTTAAATGAAACATTAAAATTGTTTTCTTAAAACCACATAAAACCATTAGAACATCGATAAAGAAAAAAATTAAAATGAAACTTAAAACTGAGATGGATCTCGCTGCATTGCGCGAGTACCCTTCTAGCATATAATATATATGTATATGTGTGTGTGTTTATGTCATTGTTTTGAACAATAATGATTAAGTATTTGGCTCGTAAAAACTATAAACTTATATTTACATTTACCCATATTCAAGTTTAAAAATCGTAAATTTTCTACTATGCCTTATAATACCAGATCACTTGTAAAACCATAACTTTAAAAAAAACTTGTAATGGCATAACGCGCCATGGCGAGCTCGGCGCCTTATCTCGACACCAAGGGGGTTAACGTGGTGGCAAGGCTGCGGCTCGACGCCATGGCGCGCCAATACGTGTATTTTAGAACATTGATATTAAGTAAGCTTGTTTTTGCCAAACAATACCTAAAAACACAAAATGAAGACATTTTCCCTTCCAACCTAACACTAAAACAAAAAAAAATAGAGCGGAAAAATATTATCCTCCCTATATAAAGGTCAACAAAGTAGACCTTTAAATTTTTTACTAATATCTTATTTTACTTTTCTAATTATATATACATATATAGATTAATAGTATTATTGAAAACAATATAATTATTATATTATTTTATTATTAAAAGTGTTTTTAGTGTTAGTTTTTAAGTATAGTTGGAGATGATTTTTTTAGTGATTGGGTTGAAAATTCCCTAAAGCATGTCAAAAATTACGAATTTGGTTCTTTAACTTTATTTATTACAAAATAAATCTCTATGTATCCAATTTGTTATGGATTTGGTCCTTAAGGCTAATGGCCATCCAACTTTTCGTTAAACATAACTTTTAGCTTCTTTTTTTATTTTACCATTTTTCAAACCACGTGAACCAAATTTGTAACTTACTCTAAATTATATTTATACTTTACACTACAAAATTTCATTACAACATTTAATTTATAAAATACAAATATATAATACATCAGGGTTAGGTTCAAATGTGAACTCAATTTTGGTTGTGAACGTGAGGACGAATCTCAGCCACACATCTTCGGTTATGGTAGACGCGATCACGGAGGATTGACGCGATTCATGGGAGAGTGGAGATTATTAAAGGAGGGGAACCAGGTCAAAGCCGTCTTTATTGACCGGATAAGTGGCTGAGATTCGTCCTCACGTTCACAAACAAAATTGAGTTCACATTTGAACTTTCCTCTAATACATCAAACATAAATATAAATATAATTTAGAGTAAGTTACAGATTTGGTCCATGTGATTTGAAAAATGGTCAAATAAAGAAAATAAGCTAAAAGAAGTCATATTTAAAGGAAAGTTGGATGGCCGTTAATATCAAAGACCAAAGCTATAACAAACTACATTGTGGAGGTTTATTTTGTAATAAATGAAGTTAAGGGACCAAATCCATAATTTACTCTTATTTTAAATTGTTGATTTAGGATGAATCTTACAAATTATAAAGTTCTCAAATGATTAAACTCATCCGTAGATAATCAAGTTAATATGGAAACATATTCTATAAAATCTATTAAAATAAAAGATTATATTGCCTTTTCAAAATCATACAAACTCATAAAATAAAATCGAGATAAACATAATAGAAATGTATTGTGTTACATTGCAAACACAAACTTATTTATCAAATTGACAAAATTATTTAGAATACCACAAAGTTCGGTTTGATTTCTATTAATATTCAGTGCTATAAAGATTTTTTCTCAATCATGATATACACATTTAAAAAGTTTTCAATCTTATATTTTATGACCGATAACCAACTAATTTTGTAACATCTAATAAATATGGATACCTATAAACGTTTACAAATGAATTGGCAACGTAGACAATAAATTTAATATCTACATCATCAAATGTTATAAAATAAGCTGGTGACAAGCTAAATGAGTAAAAAAATGATCTTTGTAATTTTGTTAAAAATAAAATTTTGAAAACTCTATTACATCAATTATTATTATTATTTTAATAGATAAGGAAGTAAAGACAAGTTTTATCCTTATGTATTTTGTCTTATAAAAAAATATATAATATTTTTAGTAAGTTTTTAATTGCAATATTATATTTTTATCATATAATTTAGAGTAAATTATATTTTTGGTTCCTATGGTTTTCATCTACTTTCAAGTTTGGTCCCTATTTCAAACTAATTACAAATTTAGTCATTGCGGTTTACATTCTATTTCAATTTTGGTCCCTCTGAACAACTTTAATTAAAATAATTAATTATATTAAGGGTAATTTAGACATTTCACCTTTTCTTTTTATTTTTCATTTTTTGTTTTATTAAATTAGAAAGTTAATTACACCTTTAGTCCCTATAGTTTGTCTTTTTTTCTATTTTGTGTTTGCTATCTTTTTTTAATTTTTTTCATTCTATACCCTTGTTATATTAAAGATACATTAAAAAAAACATATTTCATTTTATAATTTACACCATTATAAAAGGTTTGTCGATAAAAGTTAAGTATTGAATATTTTTAATTTTTTATTCAAATTATCTGTAAATCAATCTACACTAATAAAAAAAACATTTTTGTTGGGCTTAAAAAAATTATCATTTTCTCTTATATATGTAAGAGAAAAATCAAAATTTATCTATGTCTATTTATTGAATAAAAATGTATCTCTTTTAGATATTTCATATAATCGATATTTTTTATGCCTTCATTTCAAATAAAACAAAGCAATAAGGGGTTTGTTTGGTTTAACATAATGTTTTAGACATATTTGGATTTTTTTTGTTTAAGGATTTGGAATAGGTAATGTTTGCAATTTTAGGGTATTTGGTTTGTAGTTTGGGTTATAAATGAATATCATTCTCTATAAATAAAATATAAGAAGAAATTATAAAAATAATTAAATGACGAATGCTAAGTACCCAATAGGAGTTATTTAAGTTTATATTTTTGAATTTTTTTTAAATAATAACTATATTGTAAAGTTTTTTATTCGATACACATTTAAAAAAAATATTATGTTAGACCAAACAAACTTTTATTGTTTTGTTTGGTCCGTAGGGATAAATTTTTTTGGATTAAATGAATGTTTAAAAACGATACATTTTAATTTAATAAATAAACATAGATAAATTTTAATTTTTATATAAGAAAAAATGATAACTTTTTTACAGCCAACAAAAAAGTTTTCTCTATAAGAGTAGATGGATTTACAAATATATCAAATAAATTGCATAAAATATAAAAATATTCAATACTTAATTATTTAAAATCATTGATAAATATTTTTTGATCATGTAATCTATAAAATAAATACGAATTTTAATGTATTACTAATTAAAATTGTCATTAATTAATTAGTATAAGGGTATAGAATGAAAAAATTAAAAAAAGATAGAAAACACAAAATAGAAAAAAAGACAAACTATAGGGACTAAAATTGTAATTAACTTTCTAATCTAATAAAACAAAAAATGAAAAACAAAAAGAAAAGGGGAAATGTCTAAATTACCCTTAATATACTTAATTATTTTAATTAATATTGTTCAGAGGGACCAAAATTGAAATAGAATGTAAACCACAATGACTAAATTTGTAATTAGTTTGAAATAGGGACCAAAATTAAAAGTAGATGAAAACCACAGGAACCAAAAATGTAATTTACTCTATAATTTAAAATCAGGATGTCTCATTGTAAATTGTAATTGAAAAAAAAAACAAAAATTACTAATTAAAGTAATTTTTAAATAGAAACACACCCTCCTTCCTCACTCTATATAGGGAACTACCCATCATCTCTCTCTTTCTTCTCTCTGTGTCAATCTCTAAAGCGAAAAATGGATATGCAAGCAATTCCGGCAATGGCCGTCGGCAGTACGGCGGTGGCAATCGCCGTCGGCCTTTTCTTCTGGTTCTTCAGACGCAATGTTTCTGATCACAGAGATCATCCAAATCATCTTCCACCTGTTCCTGGTACTCATCAATCTCTCTCTACGTTTTAGATTCAATTTCTGTTCGTTCTAATTAACAATTAGGTCAAATTCGTGTTCATCAAATGCAATAAACTTTGCTGAATTTTTACGCTACAATTACAAATTCCTTCTTCGATCTCTCACACAGCACAAAATGCTCAAATTTTTGTTTGTTTTAGAAAATTTTGATTTAATCGATTTGATCTTCATACCGATTTTCGATGATGATTGTGATTATGATTGGAAAATTTTCAGAGGTGCCAGGGGTACCGGTTTTGGGGAATTTACTGCAATTGAAGGAGAAGAAACCATACATGACTTTTACAAAATGGGCAGAAACTTATGGACCTATTTATTCCATTAGAACTGGAGCTACTTCAATGGTGGTTGTTAGTTCAACTGCTATCGCAAAGGAGGTAACTCTTAATTTGCCCTTTTTCTGATATGATTCTGCCCAAATGCCATTTTTTTCAAAAGTTAATTGAACTAAAATGATAAACATATGATAGAACTGTCTAGATAGATGCAAACAACCCAATACTGACTACATAATAAAAAACGTTGATATTTAAATAAAAATGAATAAAAACCGTTGAAGAGCCTCTACAATGGAAGTGTTTAAAAATAGCATAGGTTCCAAAATATGCTTTTTAGTGAGGTTGAGGTTTTGTAAGAGGTTTTTTAAAAAATGAAAAACCTTTTAACTTAGTGGAGACGTTTTTTTTTCTTCAAAAAGTTTTGGTAGCGTATATTTCACAGTTATGCAATTATTTTCTTATAATAAAGTATAAAAGATTTAAATCTTTAAAAATTTTTACATTTAACTTTAACAACTATTTTATTTTAATAATTTTAATTATATTATATTAATAAAATATTTAATATATTTAATAAAATACTTATTTCTCTTTCCTATATTTGTTATTTTAATAGTTTTAATTGGTTGAATACAATTAAAATATTATTTCTCTTTCTTCTATATGATTTTGGAGAATTCTCTAAATTTAGAGATTTTCTTCATCTCTTTTCTCATTTTTCTATTTAAGAATACTAAATAGCATAGTTGGAGCAACAAATATGCTATAATTACTCATTTGTATTTAATTAGTTTTATTTGTTAATATAAATTAAATTAAAATATTTAATATATCTAATAAATAAATAATGATAAAAGAAAATTGAACACTTTCTTATATATTTTTACGGATTTTTTGAAAACCCAAATTATATATAAATTTTTTATATAATTTTTTTTATTAAACATGCTTTTGAATTTTGTTATAATAATTTTCCAAATTCTATCGAATTTTCAAAAATGATTACCATAAGAGAAAACAAATTTTTACTATATTATCACGAATAAAAAACTTTGATCTTAAATGTTTACGAGAGAAATATAATATCTTACCATATCTATAAATTGTTTTATATAATATATAAAGTTAGGTGAATTTTATTCATAACCCCCTTTTGTAGGAGATAGGTCAGTGAGATAGGCGGATAAGTTAGCGTATGACTTATAAGGTAGCTGATGACTTATAAGCTAGTTGGTAGCTGATAAGGTAGCTGATGAATAAGTTATGTTTGGTAAAAACTAGCTTATGAGCATGTGAAATTACCAAAAAGGACATGTTGAAAATAAATAAATAATATTACCAAAAAGGACATGTTGAAAATAAATAAATAATATTAGTTAGGAGTATAATTGGGAAAAGTGTCAAAAAGCTTCTCATAAGCTACTCCAAGTAGCTTATCGATAAGCTAGCTTATCATTTATAAAGCTAGTTTATGTGCATCCAAACGATTCAGAAAATAAAATTTCCTTATAAAGTCGAATTATAAATGCTACATTTTATTTTTGTCAAACAATGCCTAAGTATATGTGAGTAAGGTGGTATGAAAATGAAACTATGAATAACAACTCTTCGTAGTTAGTTAATATTATATTCTTTAAAATAAAAAATATGTTAAAGTTTAATATAAATATTATTGAAAATTTTGAATTTTAATTGAAAAAATTAATCTGGTGAAGAGCTGAAGATGCTGATATAAAGATACCACTATTGATTGCCAAATTGATCAAGCCATCACTATCATCAAGTCACCATTAACTTAAATGCATCTCCAATGGCTTTTCGTGTAAAAGAGAAAATAAACACTAGAGAAAACATGCATGTCATTGTCTTCAGATATCTAAATTTATTATTTGATCATTCATTAACTTTGGAGGAAAAGAGAACGTTTTATATTTCTTTTCTGCTAATCTTTTGAGGGCGGATAACGTGTCACTGTCATTTTTTGTTTTAAGTTTTCAGTGTATAGAATATTATTCTTGTAGTTAATCTTAGAATCTTTTAAAATAAAAAATTACCAATATTGAATGTAATTTTTGAAGATATGGTGAATTTCCCTTTTTCATTTTAAATAATTTATAGGAATTATGTAGCCACTAAAAAAACGAAGAAAACTAGCAAAAGGTGATCCAACATAACCTTCAAGCTTCATAGTCAAATTAATAGCATCTCTAATAGCTTTTTTATATTTTTCTAAAATAGAAAATAAAAACCTAAAATCTCTAAAAATATTTTTTTCCAACTCCAACAGCTTTTCTATTTTAGAGAATTCATCATTACTTATATTATTAAAATATTAAATCTTTTTTCTACATATTTAATTTTAACAATTTTGATTGGTTGTCTATATTAAAATAATGTTTCTCTCTCATAGTATAAAGATTTTAGAGATTTCTCTATATTTAGAGATTTCTCCCAAAATCTCTAAAATAGCAACCAATATAGCAATGCTGTTGGAGTACTTTAGAAACAAAAAACCTTTAATTTTCTATTATAGCAAAGCTATTGGAGATGCTCTAATATATACTATATTATAAAACATTTGACCAAAAACTCTTAAAAACAACCTTTAAGCCTTGGGTATTGCTATTTAATGCTAATTACTTAATTTTCAAGATTACAAGTAAATTATGCGTAAGTATAACTTATTAAAGCTTTATTTCTGAATTCATGTAACTAACTGCAGATAACCATCATCCAAAATACAAGATAAATATTTAATTTTAAATATAAAAAATCTGAAGTATAATTAAGATAATCATTGAGTTCTAAAAGAAAACTTAATTATTATCATTATAAAAAGTTATATTATTAAACCAAAAATAAATTATTTTGTTATTAAACATAATTATATTATGATAAAAAAATTGAATTAAAGAGATTGCATAAAAAAGAGAACTTTTAAATGAACATTAAAATCGTTTTCTCAAAACTACATAAAACCATTAGAATATCGATAGGGACAAAATTTAAAATAAAACATAAAATCGAGATGTATCTCGCTGCATTGCGTGCGTGAGTATTCTTCTAATACATTATAATATAAAAAATAGTTTTGATTTTAATATGTGTAAGAAAATAATTTACGAAGAGGCTAAAAAAAGTTAACATAAAAAACTTTATTTAACTTATCCAACCGGCTGATTACTAACCATTTTTGCTGACGAGTTTCCTCCAAGCGGCTATTGTCGTAGGTATGTTTATTTTTAGCAACAACGTCCATTAAACACAGAGTGTCGTAATCAACTATTTGTAATATTCTTTTTAAATTTTGTCTGACAAAATATTTTAAAAAATGTCTTTAAAAAATCATTCTTGTGTTGCATTCAAAAACATAAAATTAATATTTTAGACAACTCATTACGCTAATTTTTTAAGTGACATGTATGATTTTCTAAATAAAAAATTATGATGAAATAGATGGGGTAAGAACTAGATGTATGGTATGAATAACAACCTTTATAATAAATTTTAGGGTATAAAAATGTTTTATTTCACATTATGTTTTTTGATATCTTGTGAAATATGTTCATAAAAAATTAATGAAATACTTTGAGATGAAATTTTGGTTAGAAAAAAAAATATACAAATAGTATAATCAGCAAATAGTAGTGATATAACTTTTTTATTTATTAAATTATAAAATTGATATTAATCTATCAAAAAATAAAAAATATAATTTATAATTTATATTACAACATAATAAAAATACAAACTAAACACAAATAAAGTTATATCATTGTTCCTTTAAGTATTTTAAAGTTGATGGCAACACAAAAATATTTATTTATTGAATAAAAAACATTTTATAAATTAAATAAGACATTTATTTATTTAATTTATAATAATTATTTAACTAATAAATTATGTGGTATTAAATTATAATAAAATATATTTAATTGTAGCTCTGTTTTTATTTTCTAATGAATTGTCACTTATTAGTCAAAATATGTTAATTTCTAGATAGTTTATAAAACTAACGTAAAGAAATTGTATCAAAAACTATATTAGGAATTATATTGCGTCTTGACATATGGAACGTTGTTTTTTAGGCATGATTCATTACACCAAGTAAAAAGACATTTTATTTTTTGCGCATAGTGATCCTTTCTAACCGATAACAAAATTTTCAGTGCTTGATTCCCTATTGTCTTTAAACATTTAAGGTTATTTTTGGTACATCAAAGTTAATTTTTAAAACAAAATTATATATTCTTAAAGTATTTTGGAGTTTTTTTCCTTCTATTTTTCTCTATTTCACTAAAGGATATATAGAATCTATTAAAATAAAATAAAGAATAAAACCTTAGTTTTTATTTATTTTAAATAGTCTGTTGAGACCGTTTGTAGTTGATAAGTTGATCAGTAATTAAAATAATAGATTTTTGTTGATAAATGGATAATGTTTATAAGAACTCCGTAAAATAAATTAGATAACGATGCAATGTAATTTAAAATAATTAAATAAAAACATTGTTAAATAAAATAATCTTTAAAAAACTAGCTTTTATGATTAATTAAAATAAAGTTTTTAATCTTATATAGATGACCTTAAAAGGACCCGTTTTTACTTTTTTGAAATATACTAGAAGGGTACTCATGTAATGCAGCGAGATACATCTCAATTTTAAGTTTCATTTTAATTTTTGTCTCTATCGATGTTCTAATAATTTTATGTGGTTTTAAGAAAACAATTTTAATGTTTCATTTAAAAGTTTTTTTTGTGTAATTTCTTTAATTCAAATTTTTTATAACGAATATAATTTTTTATATAGATGATAATTAAGTATTATGTTAGAACTAAATGATTATCTTAATTATATTTTAGATTTTTTATATTTAAAATTAGATGTTTATCTTGTATTTGATCATACTTATCTGTAGTTAGTTACACGGATTCAAAAACGAAACTTTAATAAGTTGTATTTACGCATAATTTATTTGTAATCTTGAAAATTAAGTAATTAGCATTAAATAGCAGTACATAAAGCTTAAAAAGTTGTTTTTAAGAGTGTTTGGTCAAATGTTTTATAATATATTATAGATATACCAGTCTAATTTATTTATTTCTAATAAATAGGTGTGTTTTACTATTTTATTGTAAATAAAATTGATTATTGGAGTGATAATTTTGAATCTATCGTAAAATTATTTTTACATATAGTTATTCAATATTTAAATCGTGTTTACCAATGTAACTTAAATTTAGGAAAAAAAACAAAAATGAAGATATATCTTGCACAATCTACCATAAATTAATAGATTCGATGTACAAAATATTAAAATAAAACACAATTTTTTTGCTATTTTACGAAGAAGTACAGACATTTGGACACGCCCTAAAATATCTCAAAAGGATAAGTTATGATGACCCCATCAATATTTATATATTTGTGAAAGGTGTTTTTTAGTTTGTTTAAAAAAATGAAATTACATTTTACTGTAATAATATTTCATGCAAGAGCATCATCAACATATTATATATAGAGTCGTGAATCCAAATTTTTTGTCTAGTGGAGTCACCTTTAGGGTGCGTTTGGTACGTAGTTAGGACATGACAAAACAGCTGTTACCCGTTTGATAAAATTATATGACGGGACGGGACAGAACAGAACAGAATGACCAATTTACCCTCAGGGAGTTGTTTAGTGTTTTTTTACCAAATAACCCCAACACACATATATATATATATACACACATATATATATAGAGAGAGAGAGGAGAGAGAAGGGGGGAGAGAGAGAGAAGAGAGAAGGGGTGAGAGAGAGATGGGAGAGAGAGAGAGGGGAGAGAGAGAGAGGAGAGAGGGAGAGAGAGAGAAAGAGAGGAGAGAGAGAGGGAGGGAGGAGAGAGAGAGAGAGAGGGAGGGAGGAGAGCGAGAGAGAAAGAGAGAGAGAGGAAGGTAGGAGAGAGAGAGTGTGTGTATTAGGTTAGAGGGTAAAATGGTCATGAAACCCTTGTTCTACTTAGTGGGGGTAGGATAGAACACCTTTGTTCCACACGTGTTCCACTTAGTCCAACATTTTATCACACCAAACATAGGACAAACTTGTTATGTTTTGTTCTGTTCCATCATGTTCACCGTACCAAACGCACCCTTAAGATAGACTAAAGATCCAAAAGTTGTCCGACATGTTTTTAGCATAATTACATCGTTTCGAAGGATTATTAAAGTTTTTTTTGTTGATTTCAAGGGATTTTTAGTGTTTTTGTCGATTTCAAATGATTTTTTCGGGGTTTTTGATTGATTTCAAGAAACTTTTGGTTGAGTCGGCAGTGGTCGGCTAAGATTGTGGTGTCCCATGCAAAAAATTAGTGAGGGAACTAAGTGAAAAGTTAAAAAAAAACTTTAGGGTGCGTTTAGTCAGCGAAAACTGTTTTCATTTTTCAAGAAAACGTTTTCAGAAAATGGAGTTGAGTTTTCATTCTCAGTTTTCTGTGAAAATTTTAGAAAACGCGTTTAGTTGAAATGATGGAGTTTTCATTTGTCATTTTTAGAAAACTAGAAAACGCGTTTGGTTGTGCATTTTCTACCACTTTTCATTTTCCATTTTCCATTTTTTTTTCAAATTAGAAAGTGTGTATGTGTGTGTGAATGCCTGTGTGAATGTGTGTGTGTGAAAATAAAAGTGTGTGTGTGTGTGAGTGAAAATGAAAGTGTGTGTGTATGAAAATGAAAGTGTCTATGTGTGTGAAACTGTGTCTGTGTGTGAAAATGAAAAGTGTGTGTGTGTGTGTGTGTGAGCGAAAATGAAAGTGTGTGTGTATGAAAATGAAAGTGTCTATGTGTGTGAAACTGTGTCTGTGTGTGAAAATGAAAGTGTGTGTGTGAAAGTGTTTGTCTGTGTGAAAATGAAAGTGTGTGTATGTGTGAAAGTGTTTGTCTGTATGTGTGTGTGAAAATGAAAGTGTGTGTATGTGTGAAAGGGTTTGTCTGTGTGTGTGTGAAAATGAAAGTGTGTGTATGTGTGAAAGTGTTTGTGTGTGTGTATGTGTGTGTGTGAATGTGTGTGCGTGTCTGAAAGTGAGTGTGTGTGAAAGTGTGTATGCGTGAATGTGGAAAAGTTTTTAGAAAACAAAAAAATGGAAAAGTGGTAAAAGTAGTTTTCTAAATTCAATGTAATTTTTAAAAATGAGAATTTTCGTTTTCTTGGAATTTTTTTGAAAACTGAACGAACTAAACGCGTTTTCCAAATTTTCATTTTCTCTGGAAAAATTTCCTAGAAAACAGGAAAATTTTATGTAACTAAATGTACCTTAACCATTGTAATTTTTGTTTTTTTAATGGGACCCTTTCTCTGGGTTGGGTTTCGGTGAGAAAAGAAGTTATGATGAGAATCGTAGAAAGAGATCTCCACCGTTGGATGCACATTAGGATTAGATGCATCGAGATTAGATACACCGAGATGTACCAGATCAATTCTCGTAAGGAGCGCAAAAATTCATGGGTAGGTATGAGATTAAAAGTGATCAAGAGTTCAGATATCATTCTTACGCTTCTCACCTTAACTTCATTTCTCACAAGATCCCATGCCCCCTTCCCCGGATGCTTTCCTTATAAGTTCGCCGCTGTATATATATACTCACTTTAAATATTTGTTTTCAATTTTTCTTATTAGTGGTTTAATTTGTAATCATTTTTTAGAGTGTTCTCAATATTTGAAGGATAAAACACTTTCTTTCTTACTTTTTCCGTTTTAAAGATAGTTTTGAGAAAGCCGTTGAAGCTGATTTTTGTCTAAAAACCATAATTTTCTTATTTTAAAAAAACCGTTGGAGATGTCCTAATGGCATTAACGATGGTTTGTCGTCCGATCCATTCTCAGGATCAAATAAAGCCAAAAAAAGTTTGTCCATGACCAAAAACGGCAAGCATATTTTTTAAAGTAGTTTCCTCAAATAGGAAATAAACAAAAATAGAGTTTGCCATTGATACTTTTTTGGTTTAAGAAAAAAGTGTTATATATTTATCTTTAGTCTGTGCTAAAAAAAATATTATATGCTTTTCTATTTTTCTATCAAAAAATTATTACGAAAAATTTGTTAGTTTAATTGCGTTCCCTAAGTTTCTCGGCTTTAATGTAATGCCTACTTGTCCCTCATACATATCACCTTTACATCACTGAAGAGAATGATGTTAGAGATGAATCAACTGTACAAGAGTCTGCTTATCTACTTGCCTTTCAACCTCAGAGTATTCAGTTCAGGTACCGCAGCGGTGCTCAACCGCCCCTTAGCCCGGTGCTTATGACGTGCTACGGAACCTCAGGAAACTTGGCATTATTTGATAAACATAAACTATTTTTTTAGTACAGTTGTCAGAAAACTTGACATTATTTGACAAACATAAACTATTTTTTTTTAGTACATGTCTGGAAGGACATAAACTAATTTATTGAGACACTAGTTAAAATAGTGTTTTAATAGTTTTTTTTGTCATTTTTTCTAATTATAGCTCTCGTTAATATTAATATTAATAGTAATATTTATTTTTTATTATTAATTATAAATAAATATTGATAAAAGTTAATTAGTACTAATATTAATTATTGAAAAATTGATAAATTTTAATTTTAATTATGCATTATACATTACTATTAAGTATTTAGAATTATTATTAATTATACCAATTATTTAGAATTATTATTATATATTATTTTATTTAACTTATGTAAGTTAAATAAAATTTAAAGTTATAATAATATAATTTTATAGATGATAAAATTGTATTAATAAAATGCTTAATTTAATCATTAATCACATTTGTTGAAGAATTATTAATTATAACTGTTGAAAAATTATTAATTATTTAAGATATGTAAAGATGATCAATTTTATTTTTGTTTATATTATGGTTATTTAAAATCATAAATTAATGTAGATTTTTTGTAAAATCTAGCTTAACAAATCAAAATTTTATAATATATATAGTAACTAATTTGAAATTCTTTTAATTAACGTATTATATTATTTATTTTTTCCTTTATTATCTTGTTTGTGTTAATTAACATATTATATTATCAAGGATTTGTTTTATTATGTCATTTTGGTCATTTTACATGCTTATCAGCTAGTTTTTGCCAAACAGGATTTTTTTTATCATTTACCAGCTGACTTATCACCTAGTTTGACAAACATAACCTTAAGAGCCAAGTGTCTATAAGAAGCCCCATCCCCAAAAGGGATTGTAAATTACGTGACTTTAAGGGACCGTTTACCAAACACTTATAAGGGGCTGTTTGGTAGTTGCTGAGTGGTTTGATGCTGAATGATCAAATGATTAGAGTGAGTAAGAGACTCTTATGATATAGTGCAAAATGAAATATAATTGTTTGGTAATTGTTCAGATGTAATCGGGGCTCTTAATGGTTAAGGGAGGTCTAGGATACAAAATGACTCAAAAGAGTTTTGAAACCATTTAGAGGCAGACTTATTTTTTGTCAAAAGGGATTCACCTCTTAATGGAATCGTTAAGATGTAAACAAACAACCCCTTACCCGGTAAGCACTTATCAATAAAATTCAATACTATCACTTACTTACCGTGTAAGCTTTTAGTCAACCAAAATGGCATCGTATGCAACGACTTACCTGGTAAGCGCTAACCGTGGTACCCTCACTTACCCGGTAAGACTCTCGGTTCTTGCCTTTGCTCTTACAGGGTAAGATTCTTGGTCCTTTCCCTATTAATCAGTCAGCGTTTGGTAAACTGCCCCTAATACTCTTAACTCTCGTATACTTTTGCAAGTATACAACACTGTAAATGCATTGTTGTAGGAATTGCTTACCATATTTCCTGATATGATGGTTGTTAAGCTTGATCTCTATATATCATTCTTTGCTATATATAGGCATTGGTTACCAGATTTCCATCCATCTCAACCAGAAAGCTATCCTCGGCTTTAAAGGTCCTCACCGCCGATAAAACCATGGTTGCTATGAGTGATTACAATGACTACCACAAGACCGTCAAACGCAATATATTGACGGCTGTTTTGGGACCAAACGCTCAGAAGAAACACCGTGTTCATAGAGACATCATGATGGAGAACCTTTCCAACCAACTGCATACATTTGTTCGAAACTCTCCTCAAGAGGCAGTGAACTTGAGGAAAATATTTCAATCTGAACTTTTTAGACTAGCAATGAGACAAGTGAGTTAATTTGCTTACCCTTCATTATATTATTCTTTAAAAATTTAATTTACATCACAACAAAAATGGCTTATAGGATGCCAGATATGTCTAAATGTCTTTATAGATTCCTTTATGGTACTTAAATCTTTTTTTTGGAAGGGTGTCCCAGGCTGCTATGCCTGGACTAATCCTGACAAATTGTGACTGCAAGAAATCAGCCCAGATAAACTCAGTAGACACAATTGTTGTGTACGTCTGAAATCAAACCCTGGACAGATAAGATATTCCACTACGTCACAACCACCCTTGTGGTTCACGGTACTTAATCTTATAGGACAAAACAATTATATGTCCTACGTAAAGGTGCTACAATAACTTGATATGATGTTTTAGAAGTTTTAACAAATTTTTTGGGACAATTTTGAACTAAAGTGTCCTATTGATCTCTTTTCTATAGGACATTATTTGAAAAAATGTCTTATAAAAACACGTTTAGTGTAAAATAAACTAATATAACACTTTATTTAAGAAAATGATACATCATCCTATTTAACACTTTTTTATATAAAACCCACAATTATTTGGTCTATATAACAATCTATATAGACATTTGGACATATTAGGCCTCCTATAAAGCCGATTTTATTACAGTGATATTTGATATATGCATTAAAAGATATAACAATCACTTGCTATTTTTGCAGACAATGGGAAAGGATGTGGAAAGCATATATGTGGAGGATCTTGGAACCACCATGAACAGAGATGAGATCTTACAGGTGTTGGTGGTTGACCCATTGATGGGGGCCATCGAGGTCGACTGGAGAGATTTCTTCCCGTATCTCAAGTGGGTCCCAAATCGAAAATTTGAGAACACGATCCAACAAATGTTTATCCGGAGACAGGCTGTGATGAAGGCCCTTATTCAAGAACATAGAAAACGTATCGCTTCAGGGGAGGTAAGTAATTATTCACATGTGAATAGCATTTCTTAGATGTTACAATTCTTGCTAATATAAGATATTAATTAACTCGATCACCTCATTTCATTCAAAAACAGAATTTGAACAGTTACATCGATTACTTGCTATCAGAAGCACAAACGCTATCCGAAAAACAACTACTTATGTCCCTATGGGAGCCAATTATCGAATCATCAGACACCACTATGGTCACCACAGAATGGGCAATGTATGAACTTGCAAAAAATCCCAAGATTCAGGTTTGTGTACTATAAATTAAATTTAAAATTTTAAACGGGTTTTGTCTTTGATTTGGAATTTGTTAGGACAAAGGTAATGTCTACGTATATCTTACTCCAGACCCTTATTGATATACCCGGGTTGTTAGTTAGAGCATTTCCAACAGCTTTCCCAAAATTGAGAAAAATGAAAAAAATGGGGATTTTGGGCCAATATTTTCCAAAATGGAAAAAGTAGGAGAGAGAGTTTTTTTCTCCAAATATGGAGATCACTCCAAAAATGATTAACATGTGAGAGCAACGGTAGAAAACTATATAATTAGAGAGAGGAATAATACTTTAATAGATGAAAGAAATATTTTAATAATATAACCAATTGGATTCTCCAAAATGGGGAATCTGTCGTAGATGAATGTAATATATTCTGGAGATTTTAACTTTTAGTTCTCCATTTTAGAGAATTTTGGAGAATTTGTTGGAGATGCCTTTAGGTGTGGTTTTATTGCGTTGGTCTAAATTGCTTTAATTTGATTGACTCAGGATCGATTGTACCGGGAAATCCATAGTGTTTGTGGGTCCGACAAGATCACGGAGGAAAATTTGGGCCAGCTGCCATACTTATTTGCTATTTTTCATGAAACCTTGAGAAGGCATGGTCCGGTTCCGATAATTCCATTAAGATATGTGCACGAAGATACAGAACTAGGAGGGTACCGTATCCCAGCTGGAACCGAGGTTGGGCTCCTTATGATAGACTGTAAATCTCACTACTACAAAATCAGGTTTATAGGACGTCAAAAATGTTTAAGTATCCTAATAGACTGTTTTATATGACTTATGTTTATAGGACTAAACAATTGTATGTCCTATGTAAAAAATTTACAATAAGTTTATAGCAAGTTTTTGGACACCTTAACAAGTTTTTTTAGAACATTTTAAAATAAAACGTCATATTAACTTTTTTATATTATTCTTTTGAGAAATGTCTTATAAAACTAAATGTTCCTAGGACATTTCTCAAAAGAGTTATATAAAAAAGCTAATACACCACTTTTAATTTTAAAAGTGTCCTAAAAAAACCCGTTGAGACGCCCAAAGTGTCCTAAAAAAAAACCTGTTGAGACGCCCAAAGTGTCCTATAAACTTATTGTAACACTTTTACATAAGACACACAATTTTTTGGTCCTATAAAGCAGTGTATTAGGACACTTAGAGCATATTTGTTAGCAACTTAATAAGCTTCATGGGACTCGCAACTTATTCGAACAATTATGTGTGATTGTTTGGTAGTGACTTAATTATATATAAAGTGATTTATATGGTAGTCTTTTAGATGGGGAGTTTTATGCAGAAGCCAAGTTTTTCCAAAAATGTCCATCCCAATTATAAAATAACACGCTACTTCCGTCTATGAAAAAAAGTTTCCCAATCTATAGAGTGATACTAATCCACAAAGACTACTTTATCCATACAAACTTGATGAAAAACCAACCAAACTAACTCCTTAGACATCTTGGCGTCCTATAAATCCAATTTTGTTGCTTGTTTTCAGTAAACTGAAAGCGAATAATGTGTTGTTTTTACAGATAGCTGTAAACATTTACGGGTGTAGCATGGATAAGTCATTGTGGGAGAATCCTGAAGAATGGAATCCAGAAAGGTTTGTGGTTGAAGGTGATCATAGCTTTGATTTGCAGAAAACAATGGCATTTGGAGGAGGCAAAAGGGTATGTGCTGGTTCTCTTCAAGCAATGTTGATTGCTTGCATTGGAATTGGAAGAATGGTTCAAGAATTTGAGTGGAAATTGAAAGATGAAGCTGCTCAAGAAGATGTCAATACACTTGGACTTACCACACAAAAGCTTCATCCACTACATGCAATCATAAGCCCAAGAAAATGATAAAGAAACAGTATTTGCCAGAGGTACCGTCTTCTTTTTAAAAAGTTTAAAAAGGTTGGATTTGTCAGAAGTATTGTCCTTTTTTAAGATTGACGATAGGTATTATACTTGCTTCTAGGTTTAGTTGCACCTTGTGTTTGCGAAAAACGATGATGTATTGGGATGTTTGAATCGTAATGGAATTGTTCGTGGACTAAAGTTATTACGTTTTGGTTTGCTCATTGCCGGATATATATTTTCGTGTGATCTACAAGTTTAAATTAAACTTAAAATAGATGTTAACATTTTTGTTATCAAAATCTAGTGTCGATTTTTTTAATTGTGAGAATATGTGGAATCCTATTAGATTAATGTCTAAAAGAGCCATTGAAGAGAGAAGAGAGGTTCCAAGATTAACTGATGTGAGACTCAAACACGTCCCTTCCAATGGAGTAGGGGTGACAATTCTC
Organism: Silybum marianum; assembly: GCA_036898165.1. Lineage (NCBI taxonomy): Eukaryota > Viridiplantae > Streptophyta > Magnoliopsida > Asterales > Asteraceae > Silybum > Silybum marianum. The sequence goes on from CM072542.1 coordinate 7,822,281, forward strand.
GACACGAAACATGACACGAACCCGACATGAAAATATATAAACGGGTTAGAGTTGAAGTTTTGGACACGCCAACCCGCCAACCCACCAAATAAACGGGTCGTGTTCGGGTTGACCCAATCGTGTCGCGGGTCGACCCGCCAACCCGCCAAACAATTTTCAATTTTTTTAAATATATTTTATATTTAGTTATTTACTTAATAATTAATATTTTTTTAACGTTTTATGTCTTTGTTAAGACTTTTTGTTGAAATTTGGATGTTTATATATGGCTGGATTTTTAGGTGACCCGCTAACCCGTCAACCCACCAACCCGTTTGTGACCCGTCAATCCACCACTAACCCGCCACCATCCCGCCAACTCGTGGGTTGACCCACCAACCCGCCAACACAACCGTGTCCGGGTTAGTGTTGTGTATTTCGACACGATAAGCTAAACAGGTCATGTCCGGTTTGAGCCTCCCTGACCCGCCAACCCGTCAACCCGAACACGACACGATTGTCACCCCTACAATGGAGGCTAGATGGATACATGATATTGTCCTAGAGTGTCGAGCAAGAGGGGGCTAGACGGGTATAAATTGCCGCTAGGTGTCGAGTCCCTAAAGTGGTAACCTTGGTTCTGATATACTGTGTGAGAATATGTGAAACCCCATTAGATTACTCTTCAAAAAAGTCCTTAAGAAAAGAAAGAAGGTAACAACACATATAAAAGAGAAATGGTCAAAATGTATCCGACATGGGACTCACACATGTATAACAAAAACTATTTTAGTAAGCAATATTTCACACACAAACATGCATATATATGTTTTTTTTAAAATTCTTATTACGAATGTATATTTTCGATTTTACAAAATAACGTATAAAATGTTTGAAGTGATAAATGATTTATTAAAAGCCTTGGAAAGAATTTGTACAAATTAATAAGGGTTTTGATGGATTCTCACTTCTCAGTGATGTTCTTGATGTCTTTGTGCCGCCACCACTTGCTTGATCTTCTTAGAGTATCTTCAACAACTTTTCTAGAATAGAGAAAAATACTATTTTATTCTATAAACTTCTTTAACAGATTCTCTATCCCATTATCTAAAATAGAGATTATTGATAAATCTCTAAATATAGAGATTTCTATAAAATTCCAAATAGAAGAGAGAGAAATGAATTTTTTATTTATTCCATCAATTAGAGTAAATTAATATCATTATGTATATATATATATATATATTTCTTAAAAGTGTATCGGGATCATAAAGTTATAGAAAATTTAAATAATATAATCAATAGTGAAATTTCTAAAATAGAGAATCTGTTGGAGTTGATTGCTATTTACTTTAGAGATCTTAACATTTAGTTCTCTATTTTAAAGATATTATAGAGAAGCTATTGGAGATGCTCTTAGCCGGTTAGCACCCTTCTCTCCCCCCCCCCCCCCCCCTCCCTCCCTCCCTCCCTCTTTTAATTTACCAGAAAAATTTAACGGTGTTAAGTTTAAGGGACAAGTTTCAGAGCAAAATGTAACACCAAGAACGATAATTGTAGTTATTGAAGCCTAGGGACCATTTTCAGAAAAAGGTGTAAACCTCAGGGACCAAAATTGTAGTTTACTCCGTTATTTATATCCAATAATTAAAACAACATTTTTCGCAAAATACGTGGTTTGCTTAGCCTAGACCCCCTGGCAATAGTCGACTAAAATAAAAGTCGTCACGCGAATACGTGGTCAAAGGCACCAGATTCTTTCCTTATCACCGTTACCCAAATCCAAACGTCGTCGTCTTTAAAACCTTCCGACCACCGTCTCCGATCCATCCATCCATCAATCTCTTTCTTCTGCTTCTTTTTTACTTCAAAAAATTAACAAAAATGGACATCCAAGAATCAATCGCCCACCAAACCCACGTCTCCATTACACTTGCAAACCATCTTCTCTCCAAAAAATCCCCAAATTCCAACGTTGTTTTCTCGCCGCTTTCCCTTCATGTTGTTCTAGGATTGGTCGCCGCCGGTTCTAAAGGCGAAACACTCGATCAGTTGCTCTCTTTTCTCAAATCAAAAACCATCGATGATCTCAACACTCTTTCTTCACAGCTTGTGTCGTTGGTGTTTGCCGATGGTAGCCCAAGTGGTGGCCCTCGTTTGTCTTTTGCAAACGGTGTTTGGGTTGATCAAACACTTTCTCTTAAACCTTCTTTCAAACAGGTGGTGGACGGTGTCTATAACGCAGCTTCTAATCAAGCCGATTTCCAAACCAAGGTTAGTTTTAAATTTAAAATTGAAGAAATTGAAGTGTGTTTATGATTCTGCTAATGCTATGATTCACAGTGAGGAAAGTAATTGAACCCAATTGTGTCCCCTGCTTCAAAGATGTTGTTTCCATTGTGATGTAATGATTTTGATGAAATCAAATTTAGATCTGTTTATATCTCCATGTTTAGGTCAATTATTTTGGGATTACTACCTTTGCCCACCTAGTTATGCTTTATACCCAATTGGAAACTTCAATTTGATTTGGATCTATCCAAACTGTGAAATTGATTTGGCATTTGTGTGCTAGGGTTCATAAGGGAAGCCAACTGTTTGTTTAACCTTTTAACAGTTCCATTAAGAGGTAGCCTCTGAATGTCTAAGAGGCAAATCCTGTTTGGTAAAAAAAATATGTCTAATCTCTTAATGGTTCCAAAACCCTGTTTTGTATCATGTACCTCCCTTAACCGTTAAGAGCCCTAATTACATCCTGAACATTACCAAATAATTATATTTCATTTTACACTATATCGTAAGAGCATCTTAATGGATATAAACAGAATTCCGTTAAGAGGAAACCTCTGAATCGCTAAGAGGTGAATCCTGTTTGTTTAATGGTTCTAAAACCCTCATTTTGTCTCTAGGACCTTCTTAACCATTAAGGGCCCTAATTACATTCTGAACAATTATCAAACAATTATATTTCGGGGGTGTTTGGGATTGCTTATAAAAACAACTTATTGACTTATTACCGGTACCACGCCGGAATAAGCACTTTTGAGTGTTTGGATAAAGTGCTTATAAACCGATAATAAGGAGATTTTCAAGAAGTTAAACTGACTTATGATACGTTGATAAGCACTTTTATAGGATATGCTGAAATGCATAAGTTGTTTCAAATAAGCAATCCCAAATGCAGTATATCGTAAGAGCCTCTTAATCATTTTAACCACTTAATCATCCTACATCAAACCATTCAGCAACTGCCAAACATTATGGAGATATCTTTAGCATGTTTCTTTCAGAACATTCTTTATCAAACATATAACTTTTTATTTGCTATATATAACTAACATTTGTAACTTATCGATAAACTTAGCCTGTTGAGGTAACCAACGAAGTGAATTCATGGGCCGAAAAGCAAACCAGCGGCCTTATCAAAGACATCCTTCCTACCGGTTCAGTTAACAACACCACCAGACTCATTTTTGCAAATGCAGTTTATTTCAAAGGAACATGGAACGAAAAATTCGACCCATCAAAAACAAAAGATCACGATTTCCATCTCCTCAATGGGACCAAAATCCAAACACCCTTTATGACCACCAAAAAGAAACAGTTCGTTAGTTCGTATGACGGTTTCAAAGTCTTGGGTCTTCCTTATCTTCAAGGCGAAGATAAAAGACGTTTCACAATGTACTTTTATCTCCCAGATGAAAAAGACGGTCTCCCATCTTTGCTACAAAAAGTAAGTTCCAGATCTGATTTTATTGAACGTCACATTCCTTACCAAAAAGTGGAAGTCGGAGAGTTTTTGATCCCAAAATTCAAGATTTCTTTTGCATTTGAAGCTTCTGAAACTTTGAAGGAATTAGGGCTTGTGTTGCCTTTTTCGGGTGGAGAAGGGTTAACGGAAATGGTGGAATCTGCCATTGGTGGAAATCTTTATGTTTCTAGTATTCATCATAAATCTTTTGTGGAGGTTAATGAAGAAGGTACTGAAGCTGCTGCAGCTTCTGCGGCTGTTGTGATGCTGAGATCGTTGAGAACTGATGATAAGATTGATTTTGTAGCGGATCGTCCGTTTTTGTTTGTGGTTAAAGAAGATATGACTGGAGTCGTGCTGTTTATGGGACAGGTGGTCGATCCTCGTGATTCTTGATCGAGAAGTTGGAAATTTTTATCGCGTTTATGTATGATGGTTGTATTTGTATTCTAAATGTGCGCTATAATATGTGTTTTTTTTTCTTACGACTGTCGATAAAATCTCTAGTTCTATGAATCCAATGTGTTTTGAATGAGTAGAGTCTCGATCTATGGCCTTGTTTTCGGGTAAATTTCTGATTTTGATACGAAAAGTAATCAAATCTTTGAATTATAGGTAAACAAGGGTTTTTTTTTACCGGTAATTGCTTACCCGGTAAGCGTTTGGTAAACGATCACTGATGGGCTGTTTACTAAATGCTTACCCGATAAGCGATTACTGGGTCATTTATCTTGCCAGATGATCATGGTGAATTGGCAATGGCAAGAGTTGAGAATATTATCCGTTACCCGTTGAACCGGGGAATCCCCACCCTGTTAGGGTCGGGTACTCTGCTCCAACGGGTAAAATTTCCATCACTAGTGGGACACGCTTGTCGTCCTCCCTTAACCTCCGGAACAAAGTGAAAAGAACATAGACTAAGTAGTCATGTTCTGTCCAGTTCTGTCCTATCCTGTCTGCGTATCAAACACACCCTTAAGTGTCTGCGTATCAAACACACCCTTAAGTAAGGTCACGTGTCCCTCTGGCCTGATACATTGTCAGTCGGTTTCGATCCATTTTTGATTGGTCTCAGTATGTTCTCAGAGGTTAAAATAGATTTTAAATCGGTGGTGATTTGAAAGAGTGTTCCAGGCTATGCCTGGACTAATCCCAACAAACTATGACTGTAATACATCAATCTTGATAAATTCAATGGCCACAATTGTTAATGTACGCCCGGATTCGAACCCTGAGCAGATGGTATATTCCACCACATCCCTCAGATCCTCAACTACTACGTCACAACCCTTGTGGTTCCAATAAAAAAACTTATTGAACATTTGTTGTTCTCAAAGGGTAAAATGAATTCGTTGACCGACAAATAGATTTTACCTACGGGGATTACCGATTACCAAAGGCACTTCATTGACCAACGGTTTTCCCTCAGCGATCCTTCAGTAATTCTTAATCTATTTTTACAAAAAAAATTAAATGGTTATTTCCTATATATTTTCCAAAACCTATCCGTACAATACATATAAATAAAATTGTCCATACAATACATCAAAAGAAAGTTCTTCGAACTCCCAACTATCTATTTTGAGGGAGACGGATGAGTCATGGCTAGTACTAATGCATGAAATCACTGAACCGCTTAGATAACATGTCTTTCAAGTGAATCGTTCAAAAACTGTTTATAGTTCAACAAAATACAAAAAGCTTAATTCATAGAAGACTTAGGTGGTGTTTGTTTTTTAAGATTTGTTAAAGTGTGAAGTCTGATTTCAGTTCTGAAATGGTTATGAAACGTCTAAACGAATCAGACATAAATTGTGATTAAAAGCTTAAAATGAAAAAAACAAACAACGCCTTGATCGAAATTTTGTTGTATTTTGATTATTCATACTTAATGATTAAAAAACGTTTTAGCAAAATAAACAAATAATTATTATTAGTAGTTGTTAATTATATATCAGGCGGATGCGTAGTCAACACACCATATTCCTTCCTTAACAACGTTAACAAGCGTTGACTTTAAAAACCTTCTAACCAACCTTTTCATAATGATAAACCACCCTCTTGTTTTATTTTAATACTATTTAGTCCATTGACCTTAAACAACATTTTTATTAAATACATAACCTTCTAACAAGTTTTACGGTATTCTGATATATTGAAGTGGCATTCCGATATTTGTTTTTGTTCCCATTAACGGAAATGGACATCCGAGAATCAATCACTCATCAAACCCAATTTGCAATCATACTCGCTAACCACCTTCTATCCAAAAATTCCCCAAATTCCAACGTTGTTTTCTCTCCGATTTCCCTCCATGTCGTTATGGGATTGGTGGCCGCCGGTTCCAAAGGTCAAACACTCGATCAGTTGCTCTATTTTCTCAAAGCAATCACCATCGATGATCTCATCGTTCTTTTTTCGCAGCTTCTGCCTTGGGTGTTCACCGATGGTAGCCCAAGTGGTGGACCTCATTTGTGTTTTGTGAACGGTGTTTGGGTTGACCAAACCGTTGTTCCTCTTAAACCTCGGTTTAAACAGGTTGTGGATGATGTCTATAAAGCAACTTCTAATGAAGTCGATTTCATAACTAAGGTCAGTCAGTTGTACTACTTTTTCATATTTGCTTCTTTTGTAACATATATATATCAATTCAACAAATGATGTATATATGTTTTACTAATTGATCTTATAATTAAATCGATCCACATATAAAGTCCACTTCTTCAAACATCCAAAGGAAAGAGTAATATAACTATTAATTTCTTATAAATTTAGAAACCAAACAATAAGACGTCGGATCTAAAAGTGTTACAGTAAGTTTATTATATGATGTAATTAACAAGCTGTTTAGAATATTTTTCAAATAAAGTATGTTGTTAGCTATTTTATAGAAAAGGTACAGGACAAATAGCTAATACGATACTTAATTTTAAAAATGTTTTTAATAAGATGTTAAAAAATCCGGTAAACTTCTTGTAATACTTTTTGACATGACGCATTCTATAAATTTGATCCTATTAAACAATATGTTGTATAGCATCTTATAAACCTGATTTTGTTATCTTTCTTTCTGTCTTCAAATTAGTTGGTCTCTCATCTTCTTCATCAAACATAAATACCTCTTTATTTACCATGGATAACATTTTCACTTATTGATGAAAAAACTAAGGCTGAAGAGGTAACGAAAGAAGTGAATTTGTGGGCCGAAAAGGAGACGAATGGCCTTATCAAAGACATCCTTCCTGCTGGTGCAGTTACGAAATTTACCAGACTCATCTTTGCAAACGCGCTCTACTTCAAAGGAGTCTGGAATCAGAAATTTGATCCATCAAAAACAAAAGACTACGATTTCCACCTCCTTAATGGGACCAAAATCCAAGCACCCTTCATGACCAACGAAAAGAAACAATTCGTGAGTTCGTATGATGGTTTCAAAGTCTTGGGTCTTCCTTATCTACAAGGCCAAGATAATAAAAGACGTTTCACAATGTACTTTTATCTCCCAGATGCAATAGATGGTCTCCAATCTTTAATACAGAAAATAAGTTATGGATCTGATCATTTCTTTGAACGCCACGTTCCTTATGAAAAAGTAGAAGTTGGTCGGTTTTTGATCCCAAAATTTAAGATCTCGTTTGGGTTTGAAGGTTCGGAAATGTTTAAGGAACTAGGTCTTGTATTGCCTTTCACCAAAGGAAAAGCTGAGCTAACTGAAATGGTGGAGTGCTCAGTGGTGGGTCGAAAACTATTTGTTTCAAGCGTTCATCATAAATCTTTTGTGGAGGTGAATGAAGAAGGTACAGAAGCTGCAGCTGTATCTGTTGTCGTTATAATGCAGCAGTGCTTAAGGAATAAGGTCGACTTTGTGGCAGATCATCCGTTTTTGTTCGTGATTAAAGAAGATACGAGTGGAGTCGTGCTGTTTATGGGACAGATGACTAACCCTTGTGATTCTTGAACGCGTACGTATGATCGTTGTATTTGTATTATATATAATGTACGTTTCAATAAATTTGTTGTTTTGGATGACTTAATCTATATATAACCTTGTTATGGTTAAATATTTCTTAGCAGACATGCATGATCTGTGACATTATATATATATATATATACCTTGTTTTGGGTAAATATTTGATTGTGATATATATGAAAAATGATTGGGTCTTTAAAAGGATCTGTATAAATTGATTAAGCCAAATGTCAGGTATGTTTTTAGATGTGTTTCAAGAGGAGAGAACTTATTGAAAAGATGTGATCAACAATTAAGTTGTATATCATTTTAATTTTTGATACTATATTCTGATAATATACGATAGACTTTACAAGAAGGGTGACACCTAAATGAAGGGGGCGTAACATAAGTTGTAGATAAACTAGTATTTCACTTGTGAAAACAGTTTAAAGAGAAAGCATGCATATAAATCAAAGTAAGATAAACCATATCTATGAAAACGATCTTACCATCTCACTTCAATTTACCTTTTGTTAATGCATTATTTATATATATCAACACAAATAGGTTGTTGCATTTCTCAAATATATTATTTAATGACTATTATTATGTAAAACTATAATATATATTTCATTTCTCAAAATAGTTATATTGTTAAAACAATTCAATAAGTTGGAAAGACTCAACTTATTGCTTCATCCTCTTATGCATAGGTTTTTATATATATAATAATATAATTGTATTTTATATTTTATTCAAATATTTTTGTGGTTTTTTTTTACAAGGATTTGCATTAGTTTTTCATCATTTCATATAAAACGAAATTTAAATCCAGCTGCTTTACATAGGTACAATATATAAAGATCATTTAAGATCCTTTATAATATATACTGTTGGGTTTCAATGAGAATGAGAGTTAAGATGAGAAATGTAAAAAAAGATCTCCACCTTGAATGCAAAATTACACATTAGGATAAGATGCATCAAGATGCACTGAATCAACTCCCTTATAAAGTGCAATTAATGGATGGGTATGAGATTAAAAGTGATCAAGGGTTCAGATCTTTTCTTACGCTTCTCACTTTAACCCTGCTTCTCCCACATCCCATTCTATGCCCTATAATATATATATGTATATAATATTCTTTTAGAATCATCTATTTAAACGGGATAATTCTAAACGATATACATGTGGGATTCAAAATTCAAACAATATAGATCATTAAGAATCATCTATTTAAATGAATGATTCTAAACGCTATATAATACTTATGTGTTCTATTTAAATCTTTCTAGTAATTTCTTTTATACATCATATCTTTTTCATGTAATTAACATAATAAGAGATTAATTCAAACCACAAAACAATCAAGCAAAGGGTCTCATCGATCAATCTTCCCAACTACAGAAAAATGGTTTCAATGACTACTCCTTTAACCAAGGTCTCAATGAAACTCGCAAACCACCTTCTCTCCAAGAAATCCCCAAACTCCAACGTTGTTTTCTCTCCCATTTCCATCCATGCTATTTTAGGGTTAGTCGCGGCCGGTTCCAAAGGTCAAACACTTGATCAGTTGCTCTCTTTTCTCAAAACAAACACCATCAATGATCTCAACGCTATTTCTTCACGGCTTCTGCCAATGGCACCCCATTTGGTGGCCCACGTATTTCTTTTGCAAATGGTCTTTGGGTTGACCAAACCCTTCCTCTTAAACCTTCTTTTAAACAGGTTGTTAATGGTGTCTATAAAGCAGCTTTTAATCAAGTCGATTTCAAGACTAAGGTCAGTTGTTTGTATAGTAGTTTTTGCATTTGCTTATTTTATATTAATTCATGTTATACAATCATTATAAGTTATAACATAACACCATCTCCAATGATGGAGATCCCCTCTCTAAATCTTTTCGAATGAACGAAAAAAATATATGATTATAATTTGTAAAGTTAATAAATATAAGCGCATTATTGAAAATTTATGTAATCAAAATAGAAGAGAATATTATTGAAATATTTTATTTTAGAGAGTAAAATAAAGAAATACATTAGAGAAGAAATGCCACATTTTCTATTTTAGTCTCTATAATAATAGAGAGTAAAATAGAGAAATACATTGGAGATGCCCTAACGTTTTCATTGTTGATAAACTAAGGCCGATGAGGTAACCAAAGAAGTGAATTTATGGGCCGAAAAGGAGACGAGTCGCCTTATCAAAAACATCCTTCCTGCTGGTGTAGTTTTCGGAATATACTAGACTCATTTTTGCAAATGCAGTTTATTTCAAAGGAACATGGAACGAAAAATTCGACCCATCAAAAACAAAAGATCACGATTTCCATCTCCTTAATGGGACCAAAATCCAAACATCCTTTATGACCAGCAAAAAGAAACAATTCGTTAGTTCGTATGATGGTTTCAAAGTCTTGGGTCTTCCTTATCTACAATGCCAAGATAATAAAAGACGTTTCACAATGTACTTTTATCTCCCAGATGCAAAAGACGGTCTCCCATCTTTGCTACAAAAAATAAGTTCTCGATCTGATTTTATTGAATGTCACATTCCTTACCAAAAAGTGCAAGTCGGAGAGTTTTTGATACCAAAATTCAAGATCTCGTTTGCATTTGATGCTTCTGAAACGTTGAAAGAATTAGGTCTTGTGTTGCCTTTCTCTGATGTAGAAGGGTTAACGGAAATGGTGGAGTGCTCTATGGTGGGTCGAAAACTATTTGTTTCAAGCATTCATCATAAGTGCTTTGTGGAGGTGAATGAAGAAGGTACAGAAGCTGCAGCAGTATCTGCAGCCATTTATGAGCTACAATCCTATGAGAAGGAGGACTTTGTAGCAGATCATCCGTTTTTATTTGTGATTCGAGAAGATACGAGTGGAGTCGTGTTGTTTATGGGACAGATGACTGATCCTCGTGCGTGATTAATTCTTGATTGTAGTCTTAACACATTTGATGGTCGTATTTGGATTATAATGTACGTTTTTAATAAATCTCTCTAGATTTCAGGTATGTTAAGATTTCTAAGAGAGGTTAATTAGTTATATATACGACAGTTAAGGTCATCGAAGTTCGCTTAGTTACGAAAATGTCACCACGTCCATTAAAAATGTGGTTCATTGAAAGGGTTCTTACGGAAAGAAAATTTTCTACCTAGCTATAGTATATGCATATATTTTAGATTTAAAAATAAAAGACTGATTTAATTTTATTAGAAAAATAAAATGAGGTATTGTGTTCATGATCAGTTTGTTACATGAATTTTTAAAAATATTCACCCATGCACCATTATCATATACATTTGAAATTATTTTTAGATAATTGTAAGCAGAAGAGGTTCAAAATTCAAAATATACATGAAGAATTGAAGATCATTTAAAAATTAAAATCATCTATTTAAAATCGATGATTCTAAGGGTTCAAAATTCAAATAAATACGTAAAGATAACTTAGAATCATCTATTCAAATTGGATGTTTCTAAAAGATATAGGATTCAAATAATATATAAAGATAATTTAAAACATAGATATTGATTCTAAATGATTTACCTCTTTCTACATTCTATATAAAAGATATACTTTTTCTTTAAATCAACAATAACACCACATAAAAAATCAAGATCAAGAAAAATGGACATTCAGTACTTCTCAATGACACTTGCAAACCACCTTCTCTCGAAGAATTCCCAAAATTCCAACGTTGTTTTCTGTCCGCCTTCCCTCCACGCTGTTTTGGGCATGATTGCTGTGGGTTCGAAAGGCCAAACACTCGATCAGTTGCTCTCTTTACTCAAAACAAACACCATCGATGACCTCAACGCTCTTTCTTCAAAGCTTGTCATGTCCTTGGTGTTTGCCGATGGTAGCCAAAGCGGTGGCCTTCGTTTATCTTATGCCAACGGTGTCTGGGTTGACGAAAGCCTTCCTCTTAAACCTGCGGTGGCCTGCAGCTGATGGTCAACTTTTAGTAGCTTTTCACTAAGTGGCAAAGTTATGCTAACTTCTCTTTTTCATCAATTAGCTGAATAGCTGCTCTCATCTAATAAGTTGATCTATAATGACCTAAATCTAAATGAGACTTAAACAAAAGAAATAATATATATATATACACACACACACACACATACATACGGATCTCACAAAATTTAGAGTTCTCGAATGATTATATATAGGGGCGGATTGAAACGATAACTCAAGTTTGGTTGTGAATGTGAGGACAAATGAGAGCGAGATATGTGTCATATTTAGACTGAATAATCAAAGAAATATTCGGACTGAATATAATACTATATTCAGTCCGAATATTTCTTTGATTAAAAAAAAATCGTATATATTATACAAGCCCGCAAGCCCATGGGCTCTATTGTATAGTTAACCTAATCTGACAATGTACAAGAGATTATATACTATCCCTAATTTAGGTAACCATAGAATAGAGCCCATGGGCTTGCGGGCTTGTATAATACATACGCTAACACTGTATATATAACATTTTTTTACTTATTTTGATCATAAACTTATTAAGGCTGATAAGGTAGCCGAAGAAGTGAATCTGTGGGCTGCAAAGCACACCAATGGCCTTATCAAAGAGATCCTTCGACCAACTGCAATTGACACCACTAGCAGCCTCATCTTTGCAAATGCAGTCTACTTCAAAGGAACATGGCTTGATAAATTTGATCCATCAAAAACAAAAGACTACGACTTCCATCTCCTCAATGGGACCAAAATTCAAACACCCTTCATGACCACCAAAAACAAAAGACTACAAGAGAAAGGGGTTTTAGAGAAGGACACTTTAGAGAAGGATTTGGAAGTGTATCTAAAGATACCTTTTAAAGAAGAAATTAGTTGACAAAAATAAAAAGTGTATCTAAATGAACGGTGACCTTTTGAGTCAATTTTTTAGGCAAATTCTACAAAATGAATAGCTTCTCTAAAAGTTTTAGAGACATTTTCATAAAAAAAAAACTTCTCTAAAAATCAAGTGCTAAGATTTAGTTACATTTTATAAAGCTTCTCTAAAAACTATTTTTTTTTTTTTTTTGTATTTTTAAATGAACAATAGGTTTTAGTTACGCTTTAGAAGCGTATCTAAAGGAGTAAAGGGTAACATATATTATTTAAAATAAATTAGAAATATTAATCTTCAATCAGAATTCCAGAGCCCTAATTTTTCTTACATGTCGCCCATCGGTTTTCGCCGTCCGACGATTGTCTCCGTCCGGCGATTCTCGCCGTCCATCGATTCTCGCCGTCCATCGATTCTCGCCGTCCGACTATTCTCGTCTTCCATCAATTGTCGTCGTGAGTCTCTTTTCCTAATTTCTACGTTTATATCCTTTTTGAACAATCAGGTAAACTAACAAATTCATTACTATGATGAATGTACAACAATTGATCTGCAAAAAACGTTTTCTTCTAATTATCCTCCTGTTGTTCTAATAAATTCATTAATTTAAGAATATAAGAAAATTTTCTTCGTGAATTTTGCAATTGTGATGCTGAATTAGGGTTACTCGTTCAATAGTTTTATCTTGTGTTCTAGCTTGGATCAACCTGTTTGATTTGTTTTTTTGTCTTCGTTTCAAGGGGAAAATGGTGCAGATTGCAACCGACTCCTTTTTTTTAGCATCAAGTAATCTGCTATTAGCCATGTGAGTGCAGCTCTTGACTTGATGGACTTTCCTACTATCTTGTTGCCTTTAATAATAGTTTCCAAGTCTTGAAGACTGAGGTTAATATTGGACCTCCTTTTATTTCTTATAAGTTTTTAAGTCTTAACTTTGGTTTTTCTAAAGGAAGTTCATGTTAATTTGAATTTTCCGTTTGGTATTTATGCAAAAATATGTTTAATTGCATAGGATGTGGTTTATACAGCCCGTCCTTTCTCTTTTTTTCACAGATGGTAAATTTTGGATCTAATTCGGATAGCATGCATTCATACTTGCATGTTATGGTTCATTAACATACACACACATGATTCATATTATGACATCACATAGTTCTAGCATCGCCTATGATTATGGTGTCAATTTTGATATGCTAGATGTTATATACATGGGATAGCAGACGACTTTGAGTAGAAGATTCGAAACTTCTAATTGCGACTCTCTTTTACTAGGTAAGAGGTGTGTGCTTAGTGCTTACCCTGTATGAACTAAGAAGGGGATGTTTACCGACACACTCTGACCTGCAAATATGCTGACCCTGTATGGAAGGGGTTGCTATCTGACTGGGTCAGTGACTCGGTCTGAGCTTTCCCATACACTTGGTAAACGGCCATTCTCAGTCGAATGCTTACCCAAACGGCGCACTGGCTGTTTGTTTGATTTTCCAATCATCTATAGATAAAGTTATCTGTGTGGACTGTGGATTAACCTGTCTGTATAGATTGGGAATTAAGGTTTCTGTTTACGAGGTTTTTTTTCATACATGGGAGGAGCATGTTTTTTATTGGGAGGGACATGTTTGGAAAAAAAAACTTGACTTAATTTATAAAGCTCCCCCTAGTAGCTTACTGAATAAGCCAGCCACTACCAAAATGGTCATGTATAGTTGACCGAATAAGTTGTGAGTCCTGATAAGTCCATTAAGCTGCTAACAAACAGACCCTTTATTCTTACTCGGTTAAATGGTCCTTGAAGCATGTTTTGAGTAGACGATTTCTAACTTTTTGTATGATGTGATTGCTTAATGGGGGTCTTATTTTGTTTGTTGATGTTACAGGCCGAGACTTCGGAGCTATGGATGAACCCTAGGGACATTCCAAGCCTACAATTAGCATCGAACTACAACATGGCCGGTCAAACCCCTCATGGGGTGTATCTACCTTCGCATACATACCATGCTTCATTCAATGCAGCTGTACAATCTTCCCATATTGTCTTTATCGAATGAAGTAAGAGCATCTCCAACAGATTTCTCCAAAATTGAGAAACAAAAGTTAAAATCTCCAAAAAAGAATTTACATTCAACTCCAACAATTTCTTTATTTTGGCTATTTCAACATTAATTATATTTTATTAAAATATGAAATGATAATAATTCGACTTTATTGGCGAAAATAATAAAAAACCATCTCTCTCTCTCTCTCTCTTCAACATTCAATTTTAGAGAGTTCTCCAAATTTGGAGATTTTGTTTCTCTCTCATACTCTCTCCATTTTGGATCGGAGAAAAAAATAGGTTATCTTCGGTTTTGAGAATCTGTTTGAGATGCTCTAAAAATGCTTTTAACTTTTTATGCTCACAAATATTTATTTCAAACAGCAACCTTTGAGTTTCATGGTTACTGCAATCTTTGAGGTTTGATTTTGTTTGCATTTCAAGCTTCGAAACTGGTCCGTTTGGGTTTCACCAGTGCAGGCCAACTCCATGCACAAAGGCTTGAAATAATTCAGATATCTTCAGGTTCTAGAGAGCTTGACAAGATATTAGATGGTATATAATATATATATATATATATTTTGATGTTAGAATCTCTACTGATGAAGCAGTTTAACCATCTCTTTTTAAGTACTTCCTTTGAAGTGATGACTATAGTTCTAAATCTTGCAAGATCTGGCATTGGCAGGAGGAATCGAAACTGGTTCTATTACTGAGTTATATGGCGAAGTCCGCTCTGGGAAGACTCAGCTTTGTCACACTTTATGTGTAACTTGTCAAGTAAAAATGATTAGGATCTCCGATTTCAAATCTTGTGTTGACCCCTTTTCAGTAAACATGCTAACTTTTGTTTTTTGATTTTCAGCTTCCATTAGATCAAGGTGGTGTTGAGGGAAAACCAATGTATATTGATGCTGAAGGCGACAGAGATTGTTACAAATAGCAGACAGGTTGTGGATGGCTTCCTTGAGAATTGTATACGGTTAATTTCTTGTACATTTGCATTATCGTGCTGCTTGCTGTAGGTTTCGATTGAATGGTGCGGATGTTTTGGAGAATGTAGCGTATGCAAGAGCATACAACACATATCATCAGTCAAGGCTATTGCTTGAAGCAGCTTCAATGATGGTCGAAACCAGGTTTTCTTTGTTCATTGAACTGAAGATTTCTTGATCAATGTCCACCTTCACACACACACACATACACACACATATATATAGGGGTGGGTTCAATTGAGAACTCAAATTTGGTTGTGAACGTGAGGATAAATGAGAGCTTGACATATGTCATATTCAAACCGAATAATCAAAGAAATATTCAGACTGGATATAGAATTTATTCAGTCTGAATAATCTACATTCAGACACGTGTTGCGCTCTCATTTGTCCTCACGTTCACAACCAAATTTGAGTTTTCATCTGAACTTTCCTCTCTCTCTCTCTCTCTATATATATATATATATATATATTCTTGAATCATATGTATTGATGATAATAGAAGAGGTTTTTAGTTCAGCTAAATGTAGTTGTGGTTTTGAAGATTTTTATAACGTTATAATATAATGGAGTGATCAAGTTTGTTCTGTCCATATATAGTACTCGTAATAGTTTTGTTGCTTAATCATTTAAGTAACTTAAAGTTTCTTGGCGAGCAGGAAGAGTATCAAAAAACTGATAGCGAGTATTTTGTTATGGATCCTTTTATTAAGTGTTTTTTTTAGACATCTCTTTTGTTAGTTTACGTCATTCCAGAAGTAGCAATAATATACAAATTTCGTAGAATACCTAAAATATTTACGTGGAACATAAATATTTACGGATTAATGGTGATGTCTTAAAGCTTAGAGATGTTTTCTTTTATATCTCAAAAAGCTTCCTGATGGACAGGGGAGTTGAAGGGTTACTCATGTGTAGTAGTTTGGAATCCAGTACCAAGATTAGTGTAAACGCTGAACTTGTTTAAAAAGTATCTTATTAACAATTTGAAAATTTACAAAGCTTATTTCTCTTTTGGATTTATGACAGGGCTTTGATCTAGCATTAAGTTTGTACGAATCTTAGAATTTATATTATTCCCTTCATTTGATTATGAACCTGATGTTCATGTTTTATAGACACTGGACTCGATGACTATGGCCAACTGGGCGTGTCAGATGGTAGAAGCTACACAATTAAAAAAGGATAAGGTGGTGGAGTTTGTAGCAGATCATCCGTTTTTGTTTGTGATTAGAGAAGATAAGAGTGGAGTGGTGCTGTTTATGGGACAGGTGATTGACCCTCGTGATTCTTGATACAGTCGCGTCTGGTGATGAAATATTTCAATAAATTTCTAGTTTTGAATGAGTATATGACATATATATATATATAGAGGAAGGATCAAGGGAAAACGTTATAAAAGAGAAAACCGAAGAACAACCTGGATGGCTTCCATGTGAACGGTATGCATTTATGCATATCGGTAACTTTGTAACATGCATTAATGAATATTCATCAATGCATCTGTAATGATAGATGCATTGATGCATAGGAACAAAAATTACCGGTATGCATTAGTGCATATCGTCCACATGGAAGCCTCCTAAGGTGTTCTTCAGTTTTCTTTTTTTTAGCGTTTTCCCTTGAACCTCCCTCTATATATATATATATATTATATATATATAGAGGAAAGTTCAAATGTGAACTCATTTTTGGTTGTGAACGTGAGGATGAATCTCAGCCACTTATCCGGTCAATAAAGCGCTTTTCGACCCTGCCTCTCCTTTAATAATCTCCACCCTCCCATGAATCGCGTCAATCCTCCGTGATCGCGTCCACCATAACCGAAGATGTGTGGCTGAGATTCGTCCTCACGTTCACAACAAAAAATGAGTTCACATTTGAACTTAACCCTATATATATATATATGTATATATATATTATATATATATATGTGTGTGTATATATATAAAACCTTGTTTTGTTTAAATATTTCTTAGCAGACGAGTTTGTGACATTAATTCTACTTGTTTCATTTTTTATTGTGATATGAAGAATTATTGGGTCTTTGAAATGATCTGTATATGTGATCAAGAAGAAACTTGTATGTAATTTTGATGCCGTATGATCATGGTGCCTAAACTTAAATTAATGTCACATATGCTTCAATTGGGTATAGATAAAAATTAAATATAACAACTTTAAAAATGTTTTTGTAAGTTAATAATTAAATATTGAAATTATGTCTTTTTATTTCATAAATAATAAAATTTCAATAATTTTTTTTAAATTCAACTATTAATTGTTATCCTTTTTGGGAATTATTAATTAATTAAGAAAGATTTATATTGTTGAAAACTATATTTCTATTCATATTATGTGGAACGGTTACTTAAAATCATTAATTTGCATAAATAGATCCACACTCACACATAGAGAAGAAAGTTCCTTTAACTAGGATTAGATGTAGATCTAAAGTTGGCAAGTTCCTTAATTGGGAGAGTTGGCTTTGTAATCTTTTGGATGTTGTTTCCTCTTGTATTCCTCTAGCTCGTTGCTAGTTTGTTTTAACACATTACTTTTTTGCAGTCCCAAAAAAAAAATACAGAAAAAAGTTCAGTTATAGATTTTGGGACAAAGAAGAACATGACACGTGTCCCCATTTGTTCTCATTCATCGTTAATAATGAGCATGAATTTTAAGAGTTTATGGTAGACATTTTATTATGCCTTTAAAAAAATACTAGTTTCCAATGCAAGACACTCTTTAAGAGTTTATGGTTTGTCTTTATGAGACTTGAGTGTATCATTTTTGGCTGTGAATCCTAAAATCCAATTTGGTTATAAATCCAGGCTCAAGAAATTTTCATGTACACATGTGTCATAGTATTATCGTCCTTGAAGCTTAATTAAAACCCTTTCCTATAATATCATAAAGACTTAAATGTGACAATTTAAATATGAAAGTGTTTATTGTTTAAAAGAAACTTGCAACTTCTCCAAACTGGAATTAGTTAATCTAATGAACTTGCATTTTCTTTTGTGGGGTTCAGTTTCTCACTTCTAAATTTTCATCAAGATCACTGTATAAATTAAGCACATGGTTTTATGTTGGTTTTTCCATACACCTATAGCAAACAAGTGAACAAAAAAAAAACTACATAGAAGGTTGTTGATTTATGATATATCTACAACATTGGAGAATATTGTTGATATAATAGTAGTTAACAAGCATACTTCATGAAAAGTTCAAAACCTACTGAAAGCTTTATGTCATAGTTAGTGTGTGAATTTTGGGGCTCCAACGACTATCTTGAACAGGCTTTTTCGGGGCCAAGGTCGGGGTTGGGCCGTTGCGGTATGGGATAAAAAATCCGACATGATCGGGCTTTAGGTTTTGCTTGTGATCAGACGGGCACAATGGGCCCAGGCTTTTTCAAAATTGGACCTGGTCAGGCTCCTAACTCCTAACTCGAGCCTTTTTGTGAAAATCTATGTGACCAGCCAAACAATTTTTTTTTATAAGCTTAAAAATAAGGTAGGTTATGCTTGCCAAATATAAGGTAAAAATCCATATATGATTTGCTAATAAAAATTGAAGCCATGGTTTTATTATGATTTGTTTATATACTTGAAAATTTTAAAATCAGAATCTCAGTTAACTGTTTTGTTTAATACGTTGATCATTTTATCCTGTTGTTAAAAACCAATAAAATATATTCAACCCAAACAAGTTCTCTATGTTATAAACTATAAAATTAATTATATTATTATAATACTTTATATTGTCACGCATTTGATAATATTTATCATAAAAATTTAACATGAAGATTTCTTTATTAGTGAGAATATAATAAAAAATTATTATTTTTATAATGACAATAATTTTTGGGAGTTTTCCAAAATTAAAAATTCCCATATTTTCTCTCTCTCTCTCTCTCTCTCTCTCTCTCTCTCTCTCTCTCTCTCATATGCTTCTTCATTTTAGAGAAAGGTTTGAAGAATCATTTGATACAAAAATTTGTCTAAAATCATTATTTTCTCAATTTTAAAGAATCTGATAGAGATGCTCATCTAAGTCAGGCCAGTCAATACAAACAATATCGTAGACCATCTTCAACAGATTCTTCAAAATAGAGAAAATATAGACCTTAAACCGATTTTATGCTCCATAAGATTTCATAAAACTATCTTTAAAATTTAGAAAATAAAAAATGAAAAGTGTTTTTCTCTAAATATAAAAAACACCCTAAAAATGATTAACATGATGAAGAATTTTTTTTTAATATATTTTCACCAATAACGTCTTTATAAGAAGTAAGAAACCTCTACATGATAATTATTACAAACTACTTCACTATTTATTTAAAACCTTGCTATAATTATCATTTGATCTAAGGCGATAAGATAGATTTGTTTTTAAAGATATTTAGTGGAATCCGATTTTGTGATTGATGCGAAATAAAGCTAAAACAATGTATCATTTGGATGTTGACTTCGTAACAATAACCGATATTATTGATTGAGTGAGCGTTCACAATGTTGATCAAGTTTTTACTCAAAGTTCTTCATAGCTTTCTAATTTCATAATATTATTATTATTATTATTATTATTATTATCTTCTAAAATAAATTAAAAACCATTAAAAACTTTAACCAAATATTTTATAATATATTCATTATAAAATAAAATACTTTTATTCATAAAAATTATCCAGAAAAATGATCGTCAGTGATTATCGATAGATCATCCAGAAAATATCAATGGTTCCTGGAAGCCGCATGGATTCCTTCCCCCGTCTGTGGGAAATTAGTCGGGGACGAGCTAGGGACTTTAACGCGCATCAGAGCCGGGAACGGATGATGCATTATCCGCCCAGTACCCGCTCCATCTCCCATAAAAAACAAATGACTGTTACCCATAAAAATCACTCTGAGAAATTTTAGTCGGTGATTATCCACGGATCATCCAGAAAATACCAATGGTTCTGTAGAATCCAATGATTTTTGAAAAAATACCAATGGATCACCAAAAGAATCATTGGGTAATCTGTCACTGATTTTAATTACCCACCAACAATTAGTCAACCAACTTTTATGACGGTTTTATGACAAAACACCCTTTAGCAACACATTTACCAGAAAAAGTCTAACAAAAATCTTTCGTTTAATAGTGTCCATCGATAATCCAAATCCACAATTCAATCTTTTATTTATTTGCAATCATTTCAAAACTCAATAAATTCTTATCAAAATACGCCATGATACATAATGGTCCATAGGGTATCCTCAAAAAGGGTATATTATTTGAAAAAGATGTACTCTCTTTTATATATTATAATACCTCAAGTCTCTTTTTTAAAATAATTATGAATAACAATCCTATGGCTACATTTTACAACGTCTTTGATCTCTTGCCCCAACTTTGTCCAAGATATTCTATTAATTAGATTAATTAAGAGGCGTATTTTAGTCATTTTATTTTTTTTAATCATTTTTTATCAAATACTTAAAAACATATATTATATAATAATATATTAAATATATGTATATGTAAAGACCCCAATCTCCCAAAATTCCCTTTCTTCTTGGTGAAGCAGCCCTTCCCACGACCATCCCATCAGGATGGTCGAAGTTTGGAGAGACTTTGTCCCTTTAGCAATAGTCGTGGGCAAGAGACCAATTGAGTTGGGGAGCTGGTAGCAGGGGAAAGAGAGAAACCGCGTGTTACAAAGAAGCAAATATAAGATTTCACTATAAGAAAAGCGAGTTTCGGCAACATGCCTTAATTCAGCAGCGAAAGATTTCATCCATAAGATATAGTGACAACATGTTGTCTCTATAAATCGTTTGTGAGAATAAATGGACTTTCAGTTCAGCAATGACAAAAGTCATTGCTAAAACCCTTGTTTTTTATGATGTTTGAAAAGATGAAAGATATGTAAAGAACTTTTAGCTAGGTTTATGATTGAAGTTTAAAAGAGGTTTGTCATTTGGCAGCATGATGGATGTTGTTTTTTGATGAAAAAAGAAGGTTGATTTATAAGCAAGAAAGAAAAGGAAGAGTGTTTTAGGATTGGAGAAAGAGAATGGAAGATAGTTCTTCTTCTTGTTCCACTTGTCAATCTATCATCCAATTAATCCAATCCATTGTGGGTGGAAAAAATGGGGATGTTGAGAGAAGTGGGACAACCCAAGTGAGAAAATACTTATGTGAAAATTTTGACATTAAAGATTTACAGTGGGGTAAAATTGTAAAACTTCAATCTTATGCCAATATACAAATCAAGAACATCCATATCTTCCACCCCAATCAGGCCCCTACTGTTTACGCCACTGCCCACTACTTATTCGACCATGAGTCACTACCACAAATTAATTGTGCTTTTATGATACACGGCGAACAAAAAAAAAGCCAAAAAGAATTTGAAAATTGATGTAAATAAAAAGTTAAAATTATAGGTGGAAGTATGATTTACTTATAAAAATAGTAAAGACTTAAAGATTATGTGAGATTAATATGTTTTTGTGAGACCCGTAAGATCAATTTTTATATTTGAATTTTTACAAACACTGTGAAGGTAAAAGAATATGAACCTTCACAGCAAAACCTCTGTGAAGGTTACTTTCATTTTGCTGTGAAGTTTTAAGTGTAAAAAAGTGGTCTCACGAGTTTCACGTGTTGGAATTATGACTTGGTATGTTGAAGATACATTGTGGAGATAATGAAGAAAAGTGGAATCCTAGAAGGTCTTTACTCTTGTACAAATAAGGAAACATTGATAAAGATAAGGTTGATAGTTTCCTAAAATTAAGGAGTTTCCTTTTTTATGTTTCCTAGTGGTAATCCAATTTTGTTACAATGTATGATCATCTCACTGTAATCACCTTCCACTGATAATAAACAAGAGTGTTTCCTTTAAATCGTTCGTGTTCTCTATTGTTTGTGAATCACATATATAGATCCTAGGTCGTAACAAGTGGTATTAGAGCTAGCGATTTAAATAGTGATTCTTTTGACTCGTTTTGTTGAAGATGGCGTCCAACAAGTTCGATGGGTCGAATGATTTTACCTTATGGAAGGTAAAGATGATGGCCATACTCGTTCAACAAGGGTGTGAAGCAGCAATACAGGGAGATGAAAGCTTTCCTGAGAAGATGGCGGCGGATGTGAAAAAGCAGATTCTTGCTAAAGCACATAGCGCCATATTGCTAAGCCTGTCTGACGAAGTTCTGAGAGAGGTGGTTCACGAAAATAGTGTGCTGAAGATTTGGGAGAAGCTTTGTGATAGATATCAAAAGAGCTCTCTAACAAACCGACTATACCAGAAGCAGCGTTTGTATAATCTCCGAATATCAGAAAGTTCACAGGTAAAAGATCATCTTGATAATTTTAATCGTATTATCTTGGATTTACAAGGTGTCGATGTTAAAATTGAAGATGAGGACCAAGCCCTTATTTTGTTGTGTTCTTTACCCAATTCTTATGAAAACTTCGTCGATACTATGTTGTATGGGAGAACAATAATTTCTGTCAACGACGTAAAGGATGCCTTGCAATCTAAAGAACTAAAGCGAAAGGTCTCAGGAGTGGAAGAAGGTAGAGGATCTGGTTTATTCATAGAGAGAGGAAGGGCCGTAGACAGAAGCAAAAACAGGGGAAGAAGCATGTCGCGTTCCAAAGGCAAATCCTTGTCCAAAATCATGTGTTTTGGATGTAAAGAAAATGGTCATATAAAGAGAAATTGTCCACAGATAAGGAATGGTAGATCAGAGAAAGAGGGCACTAGCAGCGGTGCTAATGCCGTTCAAGAAAAATTTCAAGAATAGGACATTGGTGAAATACTAATTGTCGAAGCCGGTACGCAACCGTCACAGGTCATGAATGTTGACAACAGGTCGACGGTCATGAATACAGAAGATTACCATCATATGACATTCTCACGTGATCTATTCGTTTCTTTCAAAGAATGGAATGGTGTTGTGATGATGGGTGATGATCGGGAAAAATGTATCAAAGGATCCGGTATGGTACAGATCAAAACACATGACGGTATTATCAGATCACTTGACTGTTGGTATGTCCCTCATCTTAGAAAAAATCTTATTTCTCTCGATTTGTTAGCTAAACATGGTCTAAAGTATTCTGGCGAAGGAGATGTCTTGAAGGTCTTCAATGGTAACTTGGTTATCATGAAAGGCAAGATGAAACATCGCATCTATTTTTTGGAGGGCAATTCAATAATGGGAACCGTTGCGGTATCTCAATCCTTGGATCGATGTAACGACAAGACAGAGTTATGGCATCGCCGGTTGGGCCATATGAGTAAGAAGGGACTATCAGTCTTGAGTAAACAAGGACTATTGGATGGTGATGTTACGGGTAAAATAAATTTAAACTTATCAAAGGCAAGCAACGCAGGGTTACGTTCGGTACTGGATTACACACATCCAAGGAATATGTTCATTCAGATTTGTGGGGTCCGTCTTCAATAAAGTCTCATGGTGGTTGCTCTTATTTTGTGACCTTTACCGATAACTACTCGAGAAAAGTTTGGTTGTACTTTCTGAAAACCAAGGACCAGGTGTTTGGGAAGTTCAAAGAGTGGAAGACGATGGTCGAGAAACATTCGGGTAAAAAGGTAAAGACACTCAGAATTGATAATGGATTGGAGTTTTGCAATGCTCCATTTGATGATTTTTGCAAAGCATAAGGTATAGTGAGGCATCATACTATAGATACACACCACAACAGAACGGAGTGGCAGAAAGAATGAACCAGACATTATTGCAACGTGCAAGATGCATGCGGGTATTTGCAGATCTATCGAAGCAATTATGGGGGGAGGCGGTAAACACGACTTGCTATTTGATCAACCAGACTCCATCAACTGCCATTGATCTAAAGACTCCTCAAGAAAGATGGACAGGTAAGCCCAGTAATAATTCTGGTCTAAGGATATTCGGTTGCCTTGCTTACGCTCATGTAAACGATGGAAAATTGGAGCCGAGAGCAATGAAGTGCATATTTCTAGGATATGCAGATGGGGTTTAGGGATATCGATTGTGGTGTACTAAAAAGGACAGACCCCAGAAACTTGTAATTAGTAGAGACGTTACCTTCCATGAATCTGCCATGTTAGATCAAGGTGGAGTTTTGGAAAATCAAGCAGCAAAAACCAACCAGGATGCTCATCAGAAGGTAGTGTTTGAAACTCCAGATAGAATCGTGATAAAAAAGACACAGATTGAAAATGATCAAGTTCACGATGAACCAGCTAAAGATGTTTGTGGTACATCAAAAGGCACTAGACTTGATGATTCTGGTGATGGTTCTGGGGTTGATAACCCCAAAACTAGTGTCACCGATTCTATAGCAAAAAGCAAGCCGAAACGAGATATTCAAAGGTCGGCTAGGTACTCAAATTTGGTAGCATGCGACTCATTAAAGTTTACACTATCGTGTGGAGAAGAAATTGACTTAGATGAACGAGGTCTTATAAAGACGCGGTTGGAAGTCGAGAAAATCCAAACTGGTTGATTGCGATGAATGAGGAAATGGAATCATTGCATAAGAACCAAACATGGGATCTGGTACCATTACCAAAGAGGTTGAAATCGGTAGGCTGTAAGTGGGTTTCCAAGAGGATTTTGGGAATGGAGATCTGGAGGGAGAGAAAGAATGGTTTCTTGTATATTTCCCAAAACAAATATGTGGAGAAAACTTTACATGCCTTCCGGGTTGATCAATCCAAAACCGTTAGTACTCCTTTACCGGCGCACTTTAAATTTGATAGGAGTTCTATACTGACAACGGATGAAGAGAAGGAATACATGAGAACGGTGCCATACTTAAGTGCAGTTGGTAGTCTTATGTACACAATGGTTTGTACTAGACCAGACCTTGCGCACTCGGTTAGTGTCGTCAGCAGGTTTATGAGTAATCCGGGTAAAACTCATTGGGCAACGGTCAAATGGATTATGCGGTATTTGAAGGAACAATTAATCTGTGTTTGGGTTATGGAACTGATAATAAAACCAATGGTTTGGTTGGCTATGTTGACTCAGATCATGGTGGAGATCTTATTAAGAGAAGATCGATGACATGCTATATCTTTACCTTGTTTGGATGTCCTATCAGTTGGAAAGCTACGTTACAAAATATAGTTGTTTTATCGACAACTGAGGCCAAATACATGTCATTAACAGAAGGTATTAAATAATGCATATGGTTACACGGCTTGATCGAGAGTCTTGGTCTGAAGGTGGAGAAAGCTACTTTCTTTTGTGATAGTCATAGTGCATTGAATCTAGCGAAGAATCCTGTCTATCATGAAAAAACAAAGCATATCGATGTTCGACTAAATTTTATTCGGGATGTGTTGGAAGGTGGAAGGTTTGCTATTCAAAAGATAGATACCAACAATAACCCAACAGATATGTTAACAAACGTTTTGTCCACAAACAAGTTCAATCACTGTTTGAATTTGTCCACAAACAGACTGGTCTCACATGATCTCAAGTTTATAGTATATTATTAACTAAACAAAGTTTGGTTCCGATAAGACGGGAAGTTATGGTGAGAAACATAATAAAAGATCTCCACCATTTGATCAATCATAATTGAATGTCAATAGTAGTGAAGTGCATCGAGATAAACCAAATCAATTTCTTTCTAAAACACAATTCATTGATGGACATAAGATTAAAAGTGATCAAGAGTTCAAATATTTTCTTACACTTTTCACCTTAATATTTTTTTTTCTCACACGATGTTTCACCTAACTAAAAAAAATGGTGTATATATAAAAAACATTGTTAAAAAATTAAAAATATATGTCAATTGTAACGTACAAATTTATGTATATAATATTTAAAAACAAACACTAAATAATCATCTACAAAAATTACATAGTCAAAACCTATCAACTACAAACACATATTATTAATTATGAAAACAAAAAAAATAAAAAGAAGAATTAGTTTTTTTTAGGGAATTTAATTATTTTGACCAAAATTAAAAACCCATTTACCAATATAACTAAAATCTTTCTCAGTTTACCTAAGTGACCAAAATCCCTTCGAAATACATATCGATATACACATCAGATCGAGTGGAAGTGAAAAACACCCAAAACGACGTCGTTTTGGCCAAAAAAATCTCCGCCACACAGTAGGAATACCTCCGCCACATGGCGGAGGGGCCCAAAACAACATCGTTTTGGGTCTTTTTTCGCATGTATTAGTCGACCGTATAAGTACCTCCGCCACACCGTCGGAATACCTCCGCCACATGGCAGAGGGGCCCCAAAACGACGTCGTTTTGGGCCTTTTTCCGCTGTATTATGCGAAAAAAGACCCAAAACGATGTCGTTTGGGCCCCTCCGCCATGTGGCGGAGGTATTCCTACTGTGTGGCGGAGGTAGCTATACGGTCGACGAATACAGGCGAAAAAAGGTCCAAAACGACGTCGTTTTGGGCCCTCCGCCATGTGTATACGTACTCGATATCGATATGTATTTCGAATAGATTTTGGCCACTTAGGTAAACTGAGAAATTTTTTGGTTATATTGGTAAATGGGTTTTTAATTTTGGTCAAAATAATTAAATTCCCTTTTTGTTATCACCTCGTAAACAACTAATTTGTATTATTTCATTGGTTAATAATAATAGTTATATATTAAATGATAAGTGATATTAAAAGTAAAAAAAGATGAAAAAACAAAAAGTGGAGACAGACTAAAGGGCCTACCAAATCTTTTTCGGGTAAGTGCTTACCGGTAAAATTCAACACTATCACTTACTTACCGGGTAAGATTTTAGTCAATCAAAACGGTATCATACGCTGATACGTAACAATTTACCCGGTAAGCGCTTACCATGGTAAGAGTTTCCGCAATCACTTACCCGGGTAAGATTCTTGGTCCTTGCTTTCCTTGTCTTTGCTTTTATCGGGTAAGATTTTTGGTACTTAACATATTCTTCTGGTAAGGTAATATAACTTGTTAAACACTTACCCGGATAAGCGTTTGGTAAACGACCCCTAAATGTATATTCAACAAAATTTTCAATTGTTTTTTTAAAATTGTACAAAATTCAAAATTTGTAAAAAGAACTTACATTTAATTTTGAAATTTATCTGTTTTGGAGAATACAACATCAAATATGGTATTAATAAATATTAATTTTCCTCTTCTAAATAGGGGATAACCGGGTATCCGGCCATTTTTCATGGAACCGGAACCGGCGGTTCCTAGAATTCCGGAACCGCTAACACCGGTTCCTTACTTTTTGGAACCGGAACCACCGGGAACCAGTTCTGGTATCGGGTGTCCGGTTTCAATTTTTTAATTTTTTTTACAATGCATACGATAAAAATGTAAAAGTAATAAATACAACAAATAGCGAAAACTAATCCGATAAAAACTAACTTTAACATAAATGAACTAGACGGTTGTATCGTCTTCGCTTTTGTAAATCATGAAGACTGGAAATCGTAGACTGAAAAATTAAGGTGAACGTAGGCGGCTGTTAATATGCTATCATAAGTTCATAGTATAAAAGTCTAACCTAAAAGTAAATATAGTTTTATTAATATATATAAGATATTTTTTTATTTAAAATTAGCGAGTACCCGTCGGTTCCGATTATGGGTACCCATCGGTCCCGACGGGTAACGGTTTCAAATAAATGAGAAACGAAAACGGAACTGGTCTTAATCGGTTCCGTATTTTAGGAACTGGAACTAATCACACCAGTTCCGGTGCCGGAACCGGCAATTTCGGAGCGGTTCCGATTCCAAAGGTCGGTACCCAGTTCAGATGCTCACCCCTACTTCTAAACATTTAATTTTAAAGTTTTTTTATTGATAGTAATATAACTTTTTTTTTCCTCTTTAGTGATAATAATTTTTTGGGAGAATTTCATACATGTCCTTAAAAACTTGCATTATTACGCATATATTCTTGTAAAATTTGAAATTACGCATATATCCTTCTAAACCTCTAAAACTCACATATATATCCTTCTCCCTAATTTAATTATTATTAAAATATTTAAAAAATACAAATTTACTTAACTACTCTTCTAAACTATCCTAATTTATTTAAGGAAAAAAAAATCAAAATAAAAAACAAAACCTAACATATGCTACCCCAACCCCATCTTCCCTACCACCTATCTTCTAAAACCCACCTTTCTTTTTTCCGGCAACCACCATTTTTTCCGGCCGCCACCATTTTTTCCGGCCGCCACCATTTTTTCTGGCAACCACTCTTTTAAAATACACCTTTCTTTTTTCCCGCCACCACCATTTTTTCCGGCAACAACCCTTCTAAAACCCACCTTCCTTTTTCCGGCCACCACCATTTTTTCCGGCAACCACCCTTCTAAAACACACCTTCCTTTTTTCCGGCCACCACCATTTTTTCTGGCAACCACCCTTCTAAAACCCGCAAAAAATGGTGGTGGCCGGAAAAAACTGTAAAAAAGGAAGGTGGATTTTAGAAGGGTGGTTGCCGGGAAAAATGGTGGTGGCCGGAAAAAAGGAAGGTGGGTTTTAGAAGATGGGTTGCCGGAAAAAATGGTGGTGGCCGGGAAAAGGAAAGATGCGTTTTAGAAGGGTGGTTGCCGGAAAAAATGGTGGTGGCCGGAAAAAAGGAAGGTGCATTTTAGAAGGGTGGTTGCCGGAAAAAATGGTGGTGATCGGGAAAAAGGAAGGTGGGGTTTAGAAGGGTGGTTGCCGGAAAAAAAGAAGGTGAGTTTTAGAATATAGGTTGCCGGAAAAAATGGTGGTGGCCGGAAAAAAGAAAGGTGAGTTTTAGAAGATGGGTGGTGGGGAAGATTGGGTTGGGATAGCATAGGTTAGATTTTGTTTTTTATTTTGATTTTTTTTCCTTAAATAAATTAGGATAGTTTAAAAGGGTAGTTAAGTAAATTTATATTTTTTAAATATTTTAATAATAATTAAATTAGGGAGAAGGATATATACGTGAGTTTTAGAGGTTTAGAAGGATATATGCGTAATTTCAAACTTTACAAGGATATATGCGTAATAATGTAAGTTTTTAAGGACGTGTATAAAATTCACTTTCTCGTACTCCAAAAGTTGAAAAAAAAACTTGTCCAAGATCTTCAAATCACAATTTTGGAAAATCAATTAAAATTTTAATGACTGAAGTGATTATAAAATAAATATTTAGATGTAGACAATTTTGAAAATTCAATTAAAATTTTAATGACTGAAGTTATAGAATAAATATTTAGATGTAGGGTTTTGTTCTGATAGAAAATCAAATATCCGTGGAAGACTTGTGAAATATTTTGTTAACAAAGTTCACATAAATTAAAATGTTAAATGTACATTAATATGACGTTTATTTTTAAGAGTTGTTGAAATCTGATTTCAATTTTGAAATGGATATAAAATATCTAAATAAATAAAAAATAAATGATTATTAAGGGTTTAAAATAAAAAAACAAACAAGGCCTAATGTTTCTTATTAAAATATGTTAATATATATTAAATATATTATCGCTTATTCCCGGGTTTCAACCAGCTTGCTGCCTTTCAAAAAAAAAAAAACTTTTTTTTTAATTTCTCCAATCCTCAAAACATGTCAGCTTTTCTACACAATTTTCTCTCTTTAGATATTTATCATAATATTATGATATAAAATTACATATTGTATAGTATTTTCTAGTTAGGAAAGGCATCATACAAGAACACCCAATCTTTAAAGGAACAAAGAAACATTTTGTAGACCATATATGATGTGGGTCACACACATTAAAAAATCATATCTGATTCAATAGGGCCCATCATTGAATTAGATATGATTTTTAATATGTATGACCCTATGTGGTTCATAAGGTGTTCCTTTATTCTTTTAACTTTACAATGTTCTCGTTTGAACCTCCCTCTTATAGAGGAGGGTTCATACGAAACACCCTCCATTTAAAGAAACAAAGGAACCACTTTTTAACCACATAATTTGTAAAAACAATTGGTATTATATTGGATGACATTGTAGTAATTAATGGATGCTGATAGTTGCTTTCCATCAAGGATTATTTCTTTTAGGGATAAAATTGGTAGAACTCAATATTAATAATCTAATTCTAATATATTATTATTTTATAATATATAAATTTTGTTAAATCAATTGATAATATACTAGAATGTTATATTATATTATATTATATTATATTATATTATATTATATTATATTATAACATATATGATTTTACATTTACCTTTGAACAAAATTAATTTTACCTTAACATTTGTACAAATTCATAAATGATACTGAAATATCATATGTGATTTCGTTGACATACTTGACATTGTAATCATGTGTGAATATCATTTATACAAAATCATATATGATTTTACAGTTACATTTGTACAAAATCACATATGATTTTACATTAACATTTGTACAAAATCATATATGATACTGAAATCATATGTGATTTTGGTTATATAATTGACATTGTAATAAACTTTTTAAGGATAAACCTTCAATTTTTAAATATATTTTAAAAATACTAAAAAATTTCAATTTCTAAAATTTTAAAAATAATAAACTTTTTCTTTAAAGATATTTCGTATTTCAATTTTTAACAATAATAAACTTTCAATATTTAAATATATTTAATATTTAATTTGTTTAGAATTAATCAAGATTATACACTTTAAATAATTCATAAAGTAATAGTACAAATCAAGTTTGTACAAATCTGATGGAAATCATGAATAGGAACATTCATAAAGTAATTAGACTATTATTAATTAGGTTTTAAATCCTTAATATATATATATATGGCTAGAAATTGTTCCTTTATTTCTTTAAAAACAAAAGGTTCTCATTTAAACATCCCTATATATATATATAGGGTCAGGTTCAAGGGAAAACGCAAAAAAAAAAAAAAAAACTGAAGAACACTATAAGAGCCCTCAATCTGGACGGTATGCACTAACATGCATTTGTGCATATGCACTAAAGCATATATATGCATTGATGCATAGAAAAAAAGAGTTTCAGTCGCTTGTATGCATTTGTGCATATTCACTAATGCATATATATGCATTGATGCATAGAAAAAAAATACCATCTAGATGGCGGACTCTCAGGGTGTTATTCAGTTTTCTCTTTTTAAGCGTTTTCCCCTGAACTTTCTTATCTCTCTCTCTCTCTATATATATATATATATATATATATATATAGAGAGAGAGAGAGAGAGGAAATTTCAAATGTGAACCTATCTTTGGTTGTGAACCTAAGGACAGATCTCAGCCCTTGATCTGAGCCAAATTGAAGCCGTTTTTTAAATGTGGCGTGAGGGGTAAATTAGGCAAGTTTATCACTCCCGCTTATTTCTATGGAAATCGAACTCTCTCTGGAAATCGAACTATCTCTGGATATCGAAATCTTCTCTGGAAATCGAATTCTTCTATGTTAATCGTATTCATTGCTGTGAAGAACATTAGTAATCGGATTTGCGATTTCTGAAACTAAATTTTTAATTCTGTTTTTTCAATGGAGTCTGCTTATTCATCTGGAAATTCGATTGAGTGTGATCCAGTTGAAAATTCATCTCTTTTTGTAGATCAAACATTTGATTTGTTCACTGATTGCGATGCCGCTATAGATTTCGAAAATACATATCGAGAATTTGGCTCTAATGTTGAATTTGTTTGTTCTACTGTGACTTGCTCTTCAGACTGAATATATACTACAATGTTATGCTTATATTCAGACTGAATATAAGCTACAATTATACAAACACATAATTTTAGCTTATATTCAGACTGAATATAATCTACAAATATGCCAACACATAATCTTAGCTTATATTCAGACTGAATATAAACATGACATTGTGATACTACAATGTTATGCTTATATTCAGACTGAATATAAGCTACAATTATACAAACACATAATTTTAGCTTATATTCAGACTGAATATATAATTGTAGTTTATATTCAGACTGAATATAAACATAACATTGTGATATCACAATGTTATGCTTATATTCAGTCTGAATATAAACTACAATTATACAAACATATAGCTTATATTCAGACTGAATATAAGCTACAATTATACAAACTCATTATTGTAGCTTATATTCAGACTGAATATAAACATGACATTTTGATACTACAATGTTATGTTTATATTCAGACTGAATATAAGCTACAATTATACAAACACATAATTTTAGCTTATATTCAGTCTGAATATAAACTACAATTATACAAACCCATAATTGTAGCTTATATTCAGACTGAATATAAGCTACAATTATACAAACACATAATCTTAGCTTATATTCAGACTGAATATAAGCTACAATTATACAAACACATAATCTTAGCTTATATTCAGACTGAATATAAGCTACAATCATACAAACACATAATCTTAGCTTATATTCAGACTGAATATAAACATGACATTGTGATACTACAATGTTATGCTTATATTCAGACTGAATATGAGCTACAATTATACAAACATATAGCTTATATTCAGACTGAATATAAACTATAATTATACAAACACATAATTATAGCTTATATTCAGACTGAATATAAACATTATAGCTTATATTCAGACTGAATATAAGCTACAATTATACAAACACATAATCTTAGCTTATATTCAGACTGAATATAAACATGACATTGTGATACTATAATGTTATGCTTATATTCAGACTGAATATAAGCTACAATTATACAAACATATAGCTTATATTCAGACTGAATATAAACTACAATTATATAAACACATAATTATAGCTTGTATTCAGACTGAATATAAACATAACATTGTGATATCACAATGTTATGCTTATATTCAGACTGAATATAAGCTACAATTATACAAACATATAGCTTATATTCAGACTGAATATAAGCTACAGTTATACAAACCCATAATTGTAGCTTATATTCAGACTGAATATATACTACAACTATTCAAACACATAATTTTAAATTTTATATTCGTATCGAATATAAGCTACAATTCTGTAGGAAATAAGTTGCTTGGTGACGACGACGATGAACTAATTTATGTCGAAATTGTTGCTTAGTGACGACGACGATGAACTAATTTATGTCGAAATTGTTGCTTGGTGATGACGACGATGAACTAATTTATGTCGAAATTGTTGCTTGGTGACGACGACGATGAAGAGATTGACGGCGAAATCGTTGTTTGGGGACGACGAAGATGAAGAAATTCACGGTCATGCTATATTTACGATTATACCCATACGCGCTAAATAATGTTTAAGCCATGACTCGAGTTTTCCACTTATTTACAGAAATGCCACCGCGCGTTTTAGGCATTGATTTTTTGATCTGGTTTTAAATGGATGGCTGGGATCTGTCCTTATGTTCACAATCAAAGATAAGTTCACATTTGAACCCACCCCTATATATATATATTTGAAAAGCAACATATTAGAGCATCTCCAACAGCTTCTCTAATTTTTTCCTAAAATCGAGAATGTAAAGTCAAAATCTCTAAAATTATTATTTTCTAACTAACTCTAACAACTTTTCTATTTTAGAGAATCTATTTAAAAATTATCTATACTATATTATAAAACATTTGACCAAAAACTCTTAAAAACAACCTTTTAAGCTTTAGGTACAACTATTTAATGTTAATTACTTAATTTTCAAAATTACAAGTAATTATGCGTAAGTACAACTTATTAAAACTTTATTTCTGAATTCGTGTAACTAACTGCAGATAATCATCATCCAAAATACATGATAAACATTTAATTTTAAATATAAAAAATCTAAAATATAATTAAAATAATCATTGAGTTATAACAGAAAACTTAATTATTATCATTATAAAATGTTATATTATTAAACCAAAAATAAATTTTTTTGTTATTAAACATAATTATATTATGATAAAAAACACTGAATTAAAGAAATGAATATTAAAATCGTTTTCTCAAAATCACATAAAACCATACAAAAATTAAAATAAAACATAAAATCGAGATGTATCTCGCTGCATTGCGCGAGTACCCTTCTAGTATCATTAAAATATTCAAAAAATTTATTATTCAAAAAATCTCTAAAATTATAAGGATTGTTATTAGTGGAAATAATTAAAATAATATTTATCTCATTCTTTTATAGACATAGAGAAATCTCTATAATTAGAGATTTTTGGAAAAATCTCTGTTTTAGAGATTGATATAGAGATGCTGTTGTAGGAGTTTAGAGAATAAAAATGAGTTTTTCTCTATTTTTGAGAAGCTGTTGGAGATGCTCTTGTAATCATGAAAAAGTCAAAAAGGCAGTACAAGACTGTGAGAAGCAGTAACGAAAAGAAGAAATAGGGGGATTGCATTACCCTATTAAACGGCTAAGATTTGATCTGAAAAATAGTTTTAACGGCTGAGATGAAATACATTAACGTGCTTAGTATTAATTAATTATACACTAATTATCATAATTTAATATTTTCCACATAAATATCTTTTGTTATTAAAAGCAATCTATCATATCATGATTATACGAAAAATAATGTTATGTTATTATCATACTATAAAATTTTAAATTTTAAATATCATAAAGTAATAAAATTTTAAATATATGTAAGTATAAAGAAAGAAAGAAAAAACGGAAGATCCGTCAGAGTCAACCGTAAACTACTGGTGGTCGTGGGTTAACGAAAAGGCTGGGCACCATTTCCAATCTACAAAAACAAAGAAAGAGAATGTACAACTTCATATGGACAACGTACAAACCAATATAAAATTATTGCCATAATTTCAATATTTTTTAAAGAGAAATTAATTATTATAAACATTTTTTGGTAAAGTTTTTACTTAAATAATCAATTTTTCTTTAAATTTATCAAAATAGCCAAATACTTTTTAAGATACATGATTTTTGCTGACTTTTAATAAAGATTGAAATGTATTCGAAATCCTAAAAAAAGTATGCAAAGATTACAAACTTTCGAAGAACATTGAAAACTTTCGAAGACAAAATAATATTTTTGAATACATTTGATTATTTTCTAACATACTTAAACCTATTCAAAATTGTACTTTTGCTAAATTTATTTTCTAATTTGCTCAAACCTATTCGAAATTATACATTCGAAATTATTTTCTAAATTTATTTTCTAATATTTTCGAATACATTTGTTCAAACCTATTCGAAATTGTACAAACATCTTAGAAAATTACAAAAGGCCTTCGAAATTTGTTATTTGCATACTTTTCTACTGATTTCGAATAAATTTTAATCCTTATTAAAAATCAACGAAAATCATGTATTTCAATATGTATTTCGATATGTATTTCGAAAAGGTTATGACTATTTTGATAAATTTAAAAAGAAATCGGTTATTTGAGTAAAAACTTTACAAAAATGATTATAATAATTAAATTCCTTTCTTTAAATCAAAAAATCAAAATCTTTTACATTTAACTTCAATTTTATTTTTAATGCATTACCAACAGATTTCTTAATATTCAGAAAATAAATTTTTTGTTCCAAAATTTTCAAGTAGACCGCAAAATATACCAAATTTGGAATTTTTTCCAAAAATAGATTATAGGAAGAGAAATAATTTTCTATTATATTTTTACCAATAAAGAATTTGAAATTAAATAGTTTAGAGAAATAAATAGTATTTTATTAAACATAAGAAATATTTTAATAATATAATTAATATTAAAAAAATTTAAAAGGAAAAATCGTTAAAGTAGATTATAATATTTTAAAGATTTTAATTTTTAGTTGTTTTAAAAAACATTAATTATATTACTAAAATATTAAATAAAATTTTCTTCTAAATAAGTAAAAAAATTATATCTCTTTTATTAACATTTTGTTTTTTTATTTATTAATTTAGTTTGTTTTATTTTTCGGATTCTCCATTTTTTTCTAAATTTTTATATTGAAAAAAACAAACAGCTGAAAATCCCAAAAATCTTGATAATTTTTTGTAAAAGTTTATATGTGGGAAAGTCCAAAAACAGAACATCGAGAAGTGGGGCTCGTAGGCCACCCAATGTGTAATGCGTTAACAATCTCTCTCATCACATGCCACACAAGAGAAAGAAAGTCAAGAAACTCAAAAAACTTATTATATTTATTACACAAATGTAATTTATATTTCATTTTCTACCAAATTCTCCTTACAGACACTTGAACTCATCGTTTCATTTCAAGAATTTCAACCAGATACTTTGATTATGGTGGAAAACGGCCATCAGCACCACCCATCACCATCGCTGACCACCATCCAACAACCGCTTGGTGCTGCCAGAGGACCTGCTTATCCACCCTCTGAACAGCTTATCCACCTTAATTACTGCATCCACTCTAATCCTTCATGGGGTTTGCCTGCTTCTTTCTCTTCTAAAAATCTTTAATTTTATATATATATATATATATATATATATATTTTTTTTCTGAACTCTAAAAAGTTTTCAGTAATCTGTTTTGATTTGAAAATCTTGATACCACTTTTTGCTATCTTATTCTTGCTGGCTCTGTTATATCCACTCTTAGATTCAATTTGATTCCTCTTGGATCTTTTGAAAAGCCCCTTTTTTAATTTGTAAAAAAAAAGGGGTTTTTAATTTTTTTTTTTGGTATTCATTGATGAATGATGATTTTAGCTTTTTGATCAACCACTGCTTCCCACCTGCAGAAAAGTGAATTATTCATTTGTTTTTCAGAATTAGAGAGGAAAATAAGGATGTAGTTTGACCCTTTGAGGTCAAACCAACTAAGATTTATTAATCTTGAATTAATTAAAATTGGAGATAATTTTTGATTGTTTTGTAAGATTTTGTTGTACTCCTCTTACAGTTAGGTGAATCTTTTTGTTAATATTGTAACTAATCCATGTTAATTTTGAATTAAATATAAAATTACTCTTTGTTCTTTCATATGGAGGGAATGTTAAGTTTGACCTCTTAAAACTCTTCTTTATTATTTTATTATTAATTTAATTATTTAAATTATTTGTTAACCCATTTGCAGATTAAAGACTTACCATTGACTTCTCTTTAACATTTTCTAATAATTTCGTGATCAATTTTTTTTTACAGTCCAAACTGTTTTGTTGGCATTTCAACACTATATTGTGATGCTAGGAAGTGTTGTTATAATCGCCACGAGGCTCGTTCCACAAATGGGCGGTGATCATGTGAGTCTTTTTTACATTTTTATCGGTTTAGTTTTGATAATGCAGCTGATCAAGATTAAAAAGTTGCAAAAATGAAGATATAAAATGGTTGAATTATATCTTGTTTTTACTAAAGTTTTGTGCTTTATTGGTGTAATATATAGGGCGATAAGGCTCGTGTAATTCAAGCAGTGCTATTTATGTCGGGATTGAATACCCTTTTGCAAACTTTAATTGGTAGCAGGCTTCCTACGGTTATGGGACCGTCTTTTGCTTATCTTTTACCCGTGTTGACAATCATTAACGATTTTGAGGATGAAGAATTCTCATCCGAGCATGAGGTATATATATATATATATATATATCGATCACTTCTCATTATCTTTATTAGGGCTGGTTCAAATGAGAAATGTAGAAGTTCTTTGGAGAAACTGCGAAACAAACTATTCATGCTTTATTCATAATGAATATCTTGATGGATATCCATGAAGAAAGTTATTCATAAAGAAAATTCACGATATTCATGATGAAAATGCATGATAGTAACAATGATAATGGATGATATCATGAATAATGAAAATGCATGATATTCATGATGAATATATACATGGATACTTAGGGTTATTCATTATGAATAAACAATGAAATAGTTTCTTTAGTCTTTTTAGCGGTTGGTATTCAACTCTTTATCTAACTTATTGTTTATGCTTTTGGTTGATAGAGATTTCTCCACACTATGAGGGCTATTCAAGGAGCCCTAATAATATCTTCTTTCATCAATATGCTACTTGGATTCACAAGGGCATGGGGGGACTTCACAAAGTAATGTTACTTGACTTGCTTCAAGTGAATTCCATATCTTCAATCATTTTCCCTTTCTTAATTTTTCCAATTTTGACTGTTTTTTGGGCTAATTGTAGGTTATTCAGCCCTGTTATTGTCGTTGCATATGTTTGTGTAGTCGGTCTTGGTTTATTTGGAAGGGGATTTCCTGAGGTAAAAAAAAACGACTATTTTTTTGAAATCGTTCATACTCATAATTCCTCAATTTGGTAAATGAATGAATGCATACTCATAGCTATATTATGATTGTTACAGCTAGGAAAATGTGTGGAGCTTGGTCTGCCTATGCTTATATTTTTGGTTATCATTCAACAGGTATTGTATCTTTAATTTCTAACTGAAAAGGGGCACGTGGCACGCTCGGGGCGGTTCCCGGGTTCCTAATCATTTTTGGGTTTAGGGTTCTAATGGAATTTCCCTATATATATCTGGTAAGGTCCAAATGAGAACCATAAATATTTTGAGAACCGTGAGAACCTATATATGCATAAAGGTTCAGGTTTAGGGGAAAACCTCAAAAAATGGAAAACTGAAGAACACCCTGATAGCCCTCCATGTGGGCGGTATGCACAAATGCATACTAGTAATTTGTAACATGCACATGTGCATAGGAAAAAAAACAGCTTCAATCACTTGTATGCATTTGTGCATACCGTTGAGGGTTGAGGGCTCCAGGGTGTTCTTTAGTTTTTTTTTGAGGTTCTCCTCTGAACCTCCCTCTCCCTCTCTCTCTCTCTCTATATATATATATATATATAGAGAGAGAGAGAGAGAGAGGAAAGTTCAAATACGAACTCAAATTTTGTTGCGAACATGAGGACAAAGGAGAGCACGACACGTGTCCATTCAGTCTGAATAACGAAGGTGAAGTTCATACATTATTCAGTGTGAATAACATAACGTTCAGAGTGGATAACACAACATATAGCCCCCAGACTGAATGAGACACTTGTCGCGCTCTCCTTTGTCCTCATGTTCACAACCAAATTTGAATTCGCATTTGAACCTGCTCCTGCATATATATATATATATATAAATATTCATCGATGCATATACACTATCAAAATATGTATCTGTCAGTTAGACACTTACTATATTCATCAATATATATATGTACAATATATGCAACTATATATATGCATTGGTGCATATACTCATTGAAAGTCATATAGTGTATATTCATCAATGCCTTTCATGGTTCTCAGGATATTTATGGTTCTCATTTGAACCTTCCCTATATATATATATAAACATAAACATATATATAATTATACATACACATACCTGTGTGTGTGTTTGACGAAAATTCTTGATTTTATGTTATAGTATTTAAAGCACCTCAATCAAAGGGCTCATCCGATTCTCGAGAGATTCGCTTTGCTTCTTTGCATTGCACTCGTGTGGGCTTTTGCCGCTATCCTCACCGTAGCCGGTGCTTATAACACCGTTGGTGCAACAACCAAACGTAGTTGCCGAACCGATCGTTCATACCTCATTGAATCCGCTCCATGGTAAAATATCACATCTTCATTACACCCTTCATAAAACCATCAACGGAATAGAGGAAAGTTCAAATGTGAACTCAAATTTGGTTGTGAACTTGAGGACAAATGAGAGCGCGACACATGTGATATTCAGACTGAATAATCAAAGAAATATTCAGACAGAATAAAACTGAATATAGTATTAATTTAGTCTGAATTATTCAGTTTTATTCAAACTGAATAAATACTATATTCAGTTTTATTCGGTCTGAATATTTCTTTGATTATTCGGTCTGAATATGACACGTGTCGCGCTCTCATTTGTCCTCGTGTTCATGTACAACCAAATTTGAGTTCTCTTTTGAACCCTCCCCTAATGGAATACCATTTTGTAACTCCTTATTTTCGTTAACTAAATATAGGATCAAAATCTCATATCCATTTCAATGGGGAGCTCCTATTTTCAGAGCAAGTCATGTTTTCGGAATGATGGGGGCCGCTCTTGTTTCAACAATAGAGGTTTCTTATTTTCTTTCCGTTTTCTTGTTTTAACAGCACGGTTTCTTGTTTATTTCGTGATGTTTTTTATTTATTTTTTGTTTTTTTGCGCAGTCCACGGGAACTTTTATAGCTGCATCACGTTTTGCAGGTGCTACACCTCCTCCAGCCCATGTTTTTAGCCGAAGCATCGGTCTACAGGTTTGTACACAATTTGGGGTCCGTTTATTTTGGTCGTTTTCATTTTGTGAGTTCCGTTTTAATGGAGAGATGAGAACTTGTTTTTTTTTTGGCTTAGGGTATCGGGCAGTTTCTTGATGGGATGTTTGGTTCAATCGTTGGGACTACTGCATCTGTGTAACGAATCTTTTTTTTTTCTTCACATCTTTCGATTGTTAATTTCGCAAGAAACTCGTTATATATATAAATGTATGTATTTCTGAATCATGATGCAGAGAAAATGTTGGACTTTTGGGGTTAACTAATGTGGGAAGTCGAAGAGTGGTTCAAGTATCGGCTGCTTTCATGTTTTTCTTCTCCATATTCGGTCTGCAATTTTCTTTTATAACAATTTCCCGAAAGATTGTCTTGCAAATAATTGATTTCTGATTAGAAAGTAGTTCGTTTTCAGGGAAATTCGGGGCGTTTTTTGCATCAATCCCTCTGCCGATATTTGCAGCCATTTATTGCGTTCTGTATGGTCTTGTTGGTAAGTGTTCTCAGTTCTCGCTACAACAAAATCGGTTTTATAGGACGTCAAATATGTCTAAATGTTCTAATAGACTGTTTTATAAGAATTTAAGTTTATTTATGGGACCGCATGATTGCGTGCCCTATTTAAAAGTGTTACAGTAGGATGTTTTTAGAACACTTTTGAAATAAGATGTTTTATTAGCTTTTTTACGGACACTTTTGAAAAAATGTGTTATAAACATGTCTTACAGACGTTTGATTATATAAGACACTTTTTCAGATGATGTCAAGTAAAAAGACTATTAGACTAATAGGACGTTTTATTTCAAAAGTATCTTGTTAAGACGCCAAAAGACTTCTATAAGCTTATTGTAACACATTTACAAATGACACTTTTTGTTCTGTAAACTTTAAGTTCTATGAAGTAGTCTATTAAGACATTTTAACAATATCTGGTGTCCTATAAAGCCGACTTTGTTGTAGTATCTTCGAGTAAGTTATGTTCGCACCAATCTTTTGAACGACGATCTATAACAAGTTACTCCTTGATTCACCAGCTGCCGTTGGAATTACGTTTATTCAATTTACGAACACTAATTCCTTGAGAAACATCTATGTACTCGGATTGTCCCTGTTCCTCGGAATATCAATCCCTCAGTATTTTGTTTCACGTACGAATCCTGTCACCGGTCATGGACCGGTTCAC
Source organism: Silybum marianum (assembly GCA_036898165.1). Taxonomy (NCBI): domain Eukaryota; kingdom Viridiplantae; phylum Streptophyta; class Magnoliopsida; order Asterales; family Asteraceae; genus Silybum; species Silybum marianum. Next base: position 7,864,250 of record CM072542.1, read on the forward strand.
TCCGGTGGTGGTTGGGTAAGCAATCTCGTCATTCTTTTACGGTGATTCCATTTTTAGCTGCAATTTTATTAAGATACACGAAATTGCATGAAAATGCAACATACTTTTGTTAGATTCCTATTTTGTGTAACGTATGTATCTCAAACATTTAGATCAAAGTATGTTATACAAAATAGGAATTAGAGCAAATTACGTTGCATTTTCATGCATTCTCAGATGTAAAATTGGTACTTAAATGTTTGAGATGTCACATCTAAAGTACCAAAATGAAGGTTTTGTAGTATTTTCATGCATTCTCAGATGTAAAATAGGTACTTAAATGTTTGAGATGTCAAATCTAAGGTACCAAAATGAAGGTTTTGTAGCATTTTCATGCATTCTCAGATGTAAAATAGGTACTTAAATGTTTGAGATATCACATCTAAGATACCAAAATGAAGATTTTGTAGCATTTTCATGCATTGTCAGATGTAAAATAGGTACTTAAATGTCTGAGATGTCACATCTAAAAGGTACCAAAATGCAGGTTTTGTAGCATTTTCTTAAAACAGGTACTTAAATGTTTGAGATGTCACATCTAAGGTACCAAAATGAAGGTTTTGTAGCATTTTCATGCATTATTCTCAGATGTAAAACAGGTACTTAAATGTTTGTGATATCACATCTAAGGTACCAAAATAAAGGTTTTGTAGCATTTTCATGCATTCTCAGATGTAAAATAGGTACTTAAATATTTGAGATGTCATATCTAAGTTACCAAAATGAAGGTTTCGAGTTTTGTTGCAGAAAATAGGAATCAGATCAAAGTAGGTTACATTTTCATGTAATTTGTCGTTTGTTACATCTGCTCATTACTTTTGCAGTTTGATGATATATTGAATACCATTTTCTCGTCCCCTCCAACCGTTGCAATGATTGTGGGAACGATACTGGACAACACACTAGATGCACACAATTCACGGGACGACAGAGGGGTCCCATGGTGGGTCCCTTTTCAGCACCGGAAAGGCGACGGTAGAAACGAGGAGTTTTACAATTTTCCGCTCAGAATTCACGAGTATATGCCAAACAGATACCTATGATTTATTAATTATTATACTCGCATTTCGGTTGTAAGTTTTGTTGTATATTACTTAACTACCTTTTTATATGGTCGTTAATCTTGAAATTGTGGTGAAATTTGTAGTTTTAGCCTGAAAATTTATAAATGAATTTTGATGGGATATTTTTTGAGATAATTGAATGGAGATAGTTAAGGAGGAGACATTTGAACATGAGGTCATAAAGTCTCACATGGATAAGGGACCTACAATCATTTTGAGGAAATGAACCAAATGAATTAAAATTTGTCAGTTATTTAAATATATACAGACAACTTTATCTAAATTCATACAAACTCGTAACTTAATCTATATCGGGATTAATGGAAAAATAAACATCTTAGATTTATGTTTTGGATCCTTATGGTTGAGTATGATTACACGATGATTCAGACCTCATCCGATAGCAGTGTGTGTGGTTTGATTATATTTTGTTCAATTATAAACTCGAATAAAAAGATTTGTCAATGCCGCATAGAGATGGCTAAGTTGCTTGAAGCCCGAAACAAGGATCGGTTACTAAAAGGCCAATCAATTATCTTCGGTTATAATTTTTAGAAGGTGGATCGGTTATCAAGACTCCTCACCTTTTTTTTCTCGAAGATTAACAAAATACAACAAATGAAATAATATTAATTAAATTTTAGACATATCTACACAAGAACAGTTGATTCTGAAAGTTGGCGTCACCCCATAAAATTGTGGAATAATTTCATCTAGGGGCAGATCTATGTATGTATGTCTGATTAGGCTTTCATATACTCGCTCAACTTATTTTTGTGACATTTTTATTGAGGTATGAAAGATCACCCGCTATACTTTGAGGGGTGCTCTGAGATATTATAAAATACAGGAACATCAACAAAAGAACCAAAAAAAAACCCCCTTGAAATCAACCAACAAACCAAAAAAGTCTCTCGAAAGAAACTTAAAAACTAAAAAAGTCCATTGAAATTGACTAAAAAACTTAAAAATCCTTTGAAATCAACAAAAAAAACGTTAAAAATCCCACAAAACGGTAGAATTCCACTGTAAGAGATTGGAGGACTTTTGGGCCTTTGATCCCAAATCTAGCAAAAATCCTAGCCATTCAGAAATGTAGATTTTTTCCTACTACGAGGAAACATGAAATGGTGGTGTGGTGGCATTGGCTACCATATTCCCCTCATATCTCTTCCATATAGTAAGTAATACTTCTAGAAGTTACTGTTATCTCACGAAGATCCAAGGTTCTAAATGGCATGAGGTGTGACCTGGTGGAGAGGTTAAACCTTAAACCTTACGAGCATACCATATTGCAGCAAATCTGTATATTATATATATATATATATATATATACTAAAAACAAAAAACAAAAAACCATAAGACACTAAAAACGTATAATAAAAATAACGACCTACAAAAACCAAGCATTGGACCATGGCATACCATGGGCTTGACTCATGGCTAGACTTTTAGAACACCATGAAAGATCCCAAGTGATTTATAAGGCTTTCCAAGTTTATGAAAGCAAACAACTTTTCTCTATGGGAGGTCACACTCACATTTTCTTTAGTTAAAGTGGTCCATTTTCTATCACCTGTCTAGTGGCCATAAGTTCATAAAGGCTATCATGCTATAAAGTCTTGGGTCCTAGTTGGAAGGGGCTCATAAGATTGCCTTTTCTCATTCCTATTTTCATCCAAATTGAATTCAGTAAACTGGTTTCACTTTCACCCTTGTCAAAATTGACAACAAAATAACCACCCAAATGAGGAGCCACACCACCACTTGTTTTCGAGCTCTAGGAGCTAAAATTAGAATCAATGAGGCTGGTAAACTTACAAACATCATAATCTTGATCGGGGTGGTCAATGGCACACGAGAGCCTTTCTTTTGCTACTGACCTCAGAAACATCACCAAACTGGATTTCGTCCAATGGGTTGTCAAAGAATTTAGAATTCCCTTGGGAGGTCTGGTAAAGATTTTTTTACGACCTTCATCTTGGGAGAGCCCTAGAAAGATTCATTGGTAGAATGGCGAAAAAAGATCTCTTGATCCAAGTACCATTTGCAGTCAGCCATATATAGAAGATATGGATCAGAACTACAATACATATATATATATATATACATACAAATTAAATACTGCAAGTGTTTGCAGTTCTTATCCCAATGAAACACTTTTAGATATATGGGTCTAAAATCAAAGATCCACCAATAAATCCTACCTTAATTCCATAGAATAAAATTCAAAAAGACATAAGAATAGGAGTATAGGACTTCATGTGCTTGGAGGGATAATCTTCTTTGGATTCTTACAATCTAATTCTCCTAATATAATAATATACTTTTTCTGTTATTTATTATTTTACTTAACTTTATTCACAAGTTGAGGTTTTCTCAAAAGGACGCTAATGTCTGCATACATCCTATCCACAGATCCTACCTCCGGATGCAATTTGTTTTGTTTGGTTTGCCATACTTTTTAACTTAAAGGTCAACTAAATAACCTTCAATTTAAACTTTTAAATAAATGTATTTCATTGATAAAAAAAATTAACTTGTACCTGTAGCCGACTCGAGGGAAAGCAAGCAACCACAAGCACATTATCTCAGGATTACCAATAGTCATTACACGAACACAAACCACCTTCAAAATGATGGAAACGGTTCACATCTCTCACTATAATTTTCCTTCCATACACACGAGAAACCAATTTAAAAGCCGAATGACAATCACTGCAAACTCTAAGATTCTTCGTTATCCGGATAGCCAATCCCGTATCAATAATATTCATAAGCCCAAAAGCCAAAGCTAGCTTTTCACTATGATAGTTAAGCATACTGTCCTTATCTTCCTCTTCTACATCATGAAATACACAAGATAAATCAGGAACATAACCCGCCATTTTTAATTCGACAACCATTCTTTCTACTTTTATATAAATGTCTTTCGTGAACGAATCCAACTGTTCTCCAGTGTGAAAACCATGCAACTCGTTATTAAACTCGATTAAACTCAATGCTGCAGGCTTTCTTAACCCTTTATTTTTCATATCTTGTCTCAAATTTCCAACTTCTTGCCAATTTCTTGAAGCTGCGTAGATATTTGACATTAATACATAATATCCGGTATGTTGTGGTTGAAGATGGAAAAGATTATCAGCCGCAACTTTTGCTAAATTTGTATTTCCGTAAATTTTACAAGCCAAAAGTAAAGCACCCCAAATTTCGTCATTTGGTTGTGATGGCATACTTTTTATCAATTTGTAAGCTTCATCTAAGAGTCCATTTCGGCCAAGCATATCAACCATACAAGCGAAATGTTTTGGCTCTGGTGTTACGAATAATCTTTCCATTTCTGAAAAACATTTTTTTCCTTCATCAATAAGTCCTGAATGGCTACAAGCAGAAAGAATAGAAGTGAAAGTGATGTGATTTGGTTGAAAACCTTCATTTATCATCTTTCTGAAGTGTTTAAGTGCTTCTTTTCCGTAACCATGGATGCCAAAACCTGATATTAAAGTGTTCCAAGAACTAACGTTAAGGTGGTTCACGGGTATTTCTTCGAACATTTTTAAAGAAGTTTCTAAATCTGCACATTTGGCATACATGTCCATTATCGCGTTCCATAATGTTAGGTTGATTTCTATTTTGTTTTGGAGGATATAATCGTGGATTTTGGTTGCAAACTGACGGGAACCAAGATAAGCACATGCTGAAACAAGGATCAATGCTGTCACCTGATTAGGATTAACATCAGATATCTTCATTCGTTCAAAGAGTAATAAAGCTTCACTAGCTAGACCGTTTTGAGTATAGCAAGTAAGCATTGAATTCCAAGTTATACAATTTCTTTGCTTTGTATGGTTAAAGATTAATTCTGCATTTTCAATCTCCCCACATTTGGCATACATAGCTAGAATGGAATTAACGACGGGTAATTCTTGAAACAATGCATTACGAATGGCGTACCCATGAACGGCCCGACCTCTTTTGGCGTCTCCCAATTGGCCAATAGCGGACGAAACTGTCACAGTTGTAACCCAATCCAATGAAAATCCCTCTTGTTGCATCTGATGAAGAAGAAACAACGCTGTCTCAGCTCTCTCAGCTTGTTCATAAGCTGTGATCATTGCAGTCCAGCATACAAGATCTCTCTTAGACATTTTATCAAACACCTTGCGAGCATCTTCAATAAGACCACATCCTGCATACATATCAACAAGAGCGGCTTCCACATAAATATCTGAACCAAACCCAGTTCTTATTATTTCAGAATGAACCAATTTTCCATAGGTAGACAACAAATTAGCTGCACACGATTTGAGAGCAAATGGGAATGTGTAATTATTCGGTCGAATGCCAGTTTTGCGCATAAGTGAATAGAATTCCAAAGCCTCTGAGCAGAAACCAGTGTTTGTATAGGCACGGAGCATCGTGTTCCACAAGAAAGAACTGGATTCATGATCGGTGGCATCAAACACGAACCTAGCAGTTTCAAGATTCAAGAAGTCGGAATATTTGATGATAATCCGTGCACCCAAATGAACACTTTGCTTGGTAATGCCGGTGGTAGTAAGAAAGGAGTGTATCTGTTCGAGAAAAGATAAACTGTTACAGGACTGAAGAATTCTATCATAATGGCTTTCAATTTCAAAGCCAATATTGTTCTTGAAAATGTTTAACCCCCGAAGAAACATGCTTCATGGAGGCAGTTTACATGCACTTCCAGCTTAAATGGAATTCACTAATTAGAATGGAACTCATGTCGAAAATTTTGAAGGAATTGGCTACCCAAGTTGAAGATGGTACCATCCTTTTTTTTTCTTTTTTTTAAACACGGTATACGTACAAAATGATTGACTGAGAATTGTCCCCATATTCTCGTAAATTGGCACCGTCTTCGTATGAACCCGCCTCTAAAATTTTATACTATATCAATTAACTATATTTAGTTAGGGATGGCAAAAAAATCCTGAAACCGACGGTGAAACCAAAAACCGAATAATTCGGGTCGGGTTCGGGGATGTCTTTACAGGGACGGTGCGGGGATTGAGGATCTTAACGGGGACGGGGACGGTACTCACCGGCCCGGCCCGGCCCGATAGTGTGTATATATATATAATATTATATATATTTATATATTAATAATTTTTAAAAATTAATAAATGAGCTAAGTATACTAATAATTAAAAGCTCAATCTAAATACTTTTGCAATTTTTTTCTATTCGGTTTCGGGTAAAACCAACGGGTAACAGTGATAGGCTTCTTATTCCACAACAACGAAAGTACTTTTTCACTCTTTCATATACTAGGGGATTTCACTTGGAAAAGAAAATGTTCCATACTAATGGATTCAGATCCATAACCATGGGTTCCAATGCACGAGATCTTGTAGCACTTACCAATAAGGCCCTATCGATTAGTATTACATAGAAGAAATCAATTATAGATACTAATACAATTAGATCCGCTCTTCATAGACAAATTTGGGATTTGCGATCCCAGGTAAGATCGGTCCAGGATTTTTGCTTAACGGGTTCCCTAACGGGGATCAGGGAAACCGCGGGGACCCGACGGGGATCCCCGATAAGATCCCCAACGGGGATTGGGACGGGAACGGTTTTTCTTATCGGTTTTGGGGACGGGGATACCGTTCCCCGCCCCGAACCCGCCCCGTTGCCATTCCTATATTTAGTAACTTTTTTGCGGTTTATATGTTGATAAAGTTTTCTATCGGCTAAAGTTAAAGTTATAAAGTTATTCATATTAATATCTTTATCAACTAGTTTTAAATGTATTAAAACCATTGAGTATCCAAATAACATGTTGATAAGTTGTTGTACTTGTACCACTTATCACTAAATATACAATAATTTAAATAATTTTCATAACATACAACCATTCATTAATAATCTAATATGAACGTTTGTTAAGAAGCGACGACGGACAATAGAATTATGAACGAGTTACTAAGGGTGTTACTTATTAGGGTTAGGCTGAATCAATTTAATGAAGTGCTATCTATCCAATCATATCATAATTTCGTAAAACTAAAAATAAGAACATTTAAAGTTTAAAATCAAAATATGTTGTATTATACTAAACTTTAATTAAAAAATAAGTCAGCACGATATGATATTAACGTGGTATACGACTACTAATACCACGTATCAACCAAATTTAGACAGTTGATACGGTACTACAAACTAATTAGGTTGGTACCAATTAAATTGGTATAATTGATACATAAATTAGTTGGTTTGTCATGCTACAAAATTGAAACCCCTTTGAAAAAGCGTTATGATAAATTACGTGTTAACACGTTTTTTAGGGGAGTACTAATAGCACCCGCTTAGTCGGGGGGTGCACGAAATTTATTGTACTTTAGTAACCTTGGAAATGTAAAAAGAGGATGTTGATGTATATGAGATGAAAATTATTTGGTAGGGGTGCCATTAACATAGTATAGGGGTGTCATTAGCCTTCCCCGTTTTTTTAATACACTTTAAAATATAGTATTCTATTATTTATTTTTATGACACTTCTTTGAAAACGTGTTTATAGAAAACAAGTGTTCTATAAATAAACGCGTCAGTTGTAGCTTAGTTGGCAAAAAGAGTGGTGATTTTGTCCAAATACAAGATATGTTCAGGATTCGATCCCATACTTTCCGCTAGCCTCGTCGCTAAGTGTGTTAAAAATTGTCCAGTCACATTTGTTTACTTGGTGGCTGTTTTTATGTGGGATCGATTGGTATTGTCAGCATTAACCAGATTTTGGCCCAAATAAATGTATTTATATGACACTTCTCAAACAATGTTCTACTAAAATAACGAATATGACAAAACTTGTTAAGATGCCCCGCCGGCGGGGCGGAATCGCCCTCTTGCTACCCGTATGTGGTTTGGGACGTAAAAGGGTCCTATAATCCTCTATTATAATACTTTTAGATAAGACGTTGTATGGTTTAATTGGTCTTATAAACGAAAGTCCTATAAAACAATTTATTAGAATATTTGGACATTTCTAACGATCTATAAATCTGATTTTAGTATATGTTTACGATGTCATGTTACGATACAAATACTATTTATTGTCTTAGGTATTGTTTGGCAAAAATATGTTAGCTTATTTTTTGTGTATACGTTTGGATGCACATAAGCTAAGTTATTGAAACATTACTTAGAGTAGGGTTTTTGGAGCTTATTGTCACATTTTTCAATTTTAACTCTCATTAATATTAATTGTTCTTTATTACTATTAATAATAAATAAATATTGATAATACTAATTACTACTAACTGAAAATTTATTATACATATTAATATTATTTAATTAAAAGAATTATTAATCATATCATTTATTATCATACTAGTTGATTATTTTGCGATATATTTAGTTATCAAAATGCAAAGAGAACAATTCTAAGAATGATTATGTAACATAAAATTAAAATTTTACTTATGTTGTTTCATGATGATAAAATTGCCTGAAATAATTTTAATAAAATGTTTAATCTAATTATTAAATAGATTTTAAAAGTTATATTAATTAATTAGAATACAGAAGGTTGATCATTTTTATTTTTATTCATATTATATGTAATGGTTATTTAAAATCACAAATAATATATATTTTTTTCTAAAATTTGTTTTAACAAATCCAAGTATTATAAATATATAATAAGTCAATTTTAAATTATTTTAAGCAATATAAAGTATTTTTTATTTTTTATTTACCATCTTGTTTGTAATAGTTAAAAATTATATTATTAATTATTTGTTTTTAATTATATTTAAAAATATTTGATTAATTTTTCAAGATGTTCTTTTTGGTCATTTATCATATTCTTATCAGCTACTTTTGTCAAACATGATTTGTTAATCAGCTAACTTATTATTATCAGTTGGCTTATCAGCTATTAGCTAGTTTGCCAAACATATTTTATAGTTGACTCTTTTCAAATAATCTTTTGAGGGTAGCAACTTGAATGATCGTCTAATTCAATGGAGAGAATCCTTTGAAAACGTATCCTTATATATAAAAACCACTACTAGAACATTGAGTATTTTCAACGGAAATTAATTTTCAACAGAAAATGTCATTAAAAATTTTCTACGAATTTTAGATGATTATTGACAGAACATAAATTATCTACGAATTTTCAAAGAATTTTCGTTGAAAATCTCTCACGAACATATATGCATTTTCAACCAAAAAATTTTCAACGGAATGTCTCGTCAAAAAGTTTTTGGTTGAAAATGCATTTTATGAGAGATTTTCAACGGAAATTCGTTGAAAATTCGTAGAAAAATTATGTTTTGTCAATAATCCCTTTAAAATTCATAGAAAATTTTCAATGACATTTTCCGTTGAAAATTTTTGTTGAAAATACTCAATTTTCTAGTAGTGAACCAAATATATGCAAAGCTATATATTCCTAAATATATGCTTCAAAAAGCTTATCCTCTTTTCTGAAGGACCATTCAATTTGTTATCTAGGTTACGTGTTTAACAGACGTTTCAAGTTATCAATTAATTTTAAGTTACTTTGAGTCTTTGACAAACATCGATACTAAGGAGGTGTTTGTTTGGGCTTATCAAAAACAACTTATGCTTTTTACAATAAGTGCTTATCAACTTATGTGGTACCACACCGGAGTTTTAAAAAAAGTGTTTGGATGGGCTTATGACGGTTCCACACTGGAATAAGTCAATAAGTTGTTTTTTAGTGTTTGGCAAAAAAGTGTTTACATATGCAAAATGACCAAAAACCCACGTTGAAGATAAAGATCGATTTTTATACCTGATTCAGCTTAAAAATCGATTTTTATGAAGATGAAGATCGATTTTTATACCTGATTCGGCTTAAAAATCGATTTCCATGGAGATGAATATGAAGATTTTTATACCCGATTCAGCTTAAAAATCGATTTATACCCGTTGAAGGAGATCGATCTGATTTGTTGAAGAAGATCGATAGAGCTGTTGAAGGAGATCGATCTGAACAATCGATGGAGCTGTTGAAGGAGATCATCTGTGAAATGGAGCTCTTGAAGGATGGAGGCGATGGTGTTGTGTGGTATCTGATGGAGGCGAGGTATTTTCTAGGTTAGAAAAGGGCAATATGGTAAAATAGATCCTAATAAGTCATAAGTCATTTTTGATAAAGTCACAATGTTTTGACTTATCGGATGGACATGACAAGTATCAAGAATCTTATCCGGTAAGAACGATGGTAAGGATCAAGTGTCTTACTTTGTAAGTAAATTTTTGCATTTATCAAGTAAATTTTTGCATATAATGTCATTTTGATTGAATACAAATCTTATCCCGTATTCTAATACCGATAAGCGTTTACCGGATAAGTATTTAGGTAAATAGTCTCTAAAAGTCAAAACATTTAAATTATTAACCAAAAAATAGTGATACAAATTTATGTTTTGTACTATTATTAAATAAAAACAGAACTTCTAAATCAATCATCAATATATATATATACAATATATATATATATATATATAGGGGAGAGATCATATGAGAACACTACTAATTTAAAGAAACAAAGGAATTTATTTGGGACCACATATGATGTGGGTCCCACATAATATTAAATCATTTATGATTTAATATTAAATTATATTAAATCATAAATGATTTAATATTACGTGGGACTCACATCATATGTGATCCACAATTGTTCCTTAGTTCATTTAAAAATGTAAAATTCTCATTTGAACCTTCCTCTATATATATATATATATATAGGAAGATAGAAGAGAGAGAGTCAAGAAGAAGCCTTCATTGAGGGTATAGAATTTTGTGGTTTTTTGATTTACTTTTTATTCATAATACAACATTGAATGCATGAAACCTTTCGATTTCTTTATTTTTTTATTGATTTAAATCAATTAAAATTTTATTTAATTAAACCGTAATTAAACATCAATATATATATTAAATTTTTATTTATTAAATGAGTTTATTTATTTATTTAAATAGACTTTATTTTATTTAATAATTTAAGTCCTACATTTTGAAGCTAACAATGTTTATAAATCAAAACATGTTATTTTTTAAAGTCTTCATTTATTATAGTAAACTTTATTATTTAATTGTTTAACTTAGTTATTTAACAATGCTAATAAATCAAAAGTTTTAATTTTTTTTATTTGCTTGGTAATATAACATCTATATATTTATATATTTGTTTACAAATCAAAACTTTTATTGAATGAGACTATTTATTTTTATTTTTATTTATTTTCTTAGTAAGGTAATAACTTTTATAAATTAAAACTTTTATTAATTAGTTTTGTTTTTTATATACTTAGGGTAATTTAGACTATTTATTATGTGTATCATTTAACAATAATTAAAATGGTTATAAGTTAAAACTTTTATTAAATAAGTTTATTATTTTTAAAAGTATAATCATTATTTATATACAAGATAACAATGTTTATAAATCAATACTCATTTTAAATTAGTATGTAACTTATTTCATTTTACTTTTATTTTTTTTACTAAGATTACAATGATTATAGATCAAAAAATTAAATAAAGTCTTTCATTTTTTTGACAATGTAAAAAACTTATTACAATCATCAATATACATTAATGAAAAACTTATGACAATTAAATTTGGAGTAGTTAATTAAATAACGTTATCATTAGTTACTATTTAAGTTTATTAAACTTAAATTTTAGTGTACTATTTGTCTAGACTTGATTCTAATTTATAAGAAGGTATAATGAAATCAATCATCCTATTGCAAATTGTTCTCTTTTTTCATGTTATGTTTTATTTATAGGAAAACACAATGCATGCAAAGATCCATAAATACTTTGTCTTAAGGTTTCATCATCTATCGAATGAGGGTGTTTTGTATTGTTTCAAAATCTTTTAGAACGTTGAGATCAAAGCTGATTATCGACACAAGGCAATGTGAAGGTACCGATGAGTTCATTCAAATTTATTCATCAAAACTTATATTTTTTCAAGATGATGGTATAAATAGAATAGAAAAAGAAAAATAGAATAGAAAAAGAAACAAGTGATGGGATTCTATCCCAGGATGTAGTGGATATAGACCAAACGTGTTAACCACTGCAGCACGAGACATTATGCATTTTTTTAATGGTAATACATATTATATAACAGAAAAAGCGGGGAGGTCATGGCCCCCTAAATCCCCTATGGGGTTCCGCCACTAGCGGTTGTAGTGACAATAGCGTGGAGGCGATAGCAATGTTGTTGTTGGTGGAGGCGATAATGGTGATGGTAACGTTAGTAGTGATGGTCGTGACAATTGTCTTGGTGGGCTAAAATTGATAAGAGTAAATATAACACCGGAATACCGTTTTCAAATGATGGATGGACAGAAATTTGAATTTTTTTTTATTAAAACTTAGTTTAGGCATGCATCCTAACAAGATTTTTAGAAAATAATTGAAATAAATTGTATTAATTTTTTTACAAGACATTGGTTTTTACAAGACATTTTTTTCAAATTAATAATGTTACATAAAAAAACTAATAAGACGTTTATCAACTTATTGTAACACAATTACAAAAGACGTACTATTGTTTGATGCTATAAAACTAACTCCTTTAAAATAGTTATTCAAACTTTTAGATATATTTGACGTATTATAATTTATCAATCAAACAGAAACTTTTATTGTATATAATATTTATATAGACAAATATTTAAATATTACTCACTTTTGTCATTGACTTTCTACAACATATGCTCTACGGTAATCCGATTACCACCAGGCCACAGCTTGGACGGATCCACCTTAACTATGAGGATAGGAAGCACTTGTCCTCAACCAAAAGTTATAAAAGTTCGGTTTATTTTCTTAAAACCTAATTCTTGTATTTATTTCAACCTTGCCTCCAACTTTCATCAATTGATCTCTTCACAACTTTCTTTCGAGAACTCCGGCTCCCAGTGACGACCGACCATTGCTTTGTTTTTGAAAGGCATAGCGGCATCGAATCCATGAACGACTACCACAAACACATGCACACACGCACACACGCCTCCCCAGCGGTATCAGACATCCAAGTGCAGCCCACTAATCCGCCGCTGTCCCAGCCCAGCTTACGCTAGACCTAGAGTCCAACCACAGTCTATGACTGGGCTGGGGGGCAGCCCAGTCAAAGACTGAACCAACCATTAGGGAAACCAACTAAGCTAGACATGATTTGTGACCCGATCATTGCTTTTGGTTAGTGATTCTCAACATTTTTTATTTTCATTAATGATTTTGACATTTAAGAGTGACGTCCTTTTTGGAATATTTGTTAATGGGGTCAGATTATGCATTCTTTGTGTCATTAATTAATGGTGTCCTACAAAGGATGATTTTTGAATAACCGATCAAAACTGAGTAACCCAAAACCTTACCTCGAACCTTATTCCATTCGGATAAGTTATCTGAAAATATTATTAGATTTATTTCTTTAATTCCCTTAAGTATAACGCGATCATAGTTATTATTAGATCCATTTCTAGGCCAATTATGATCATGCATTTACTGTAAAAATCCATTTAATTAATTATATATAGTGTGTGATGCGACGTATAATTCCATCTAGTATTCAATTTGTGATAACATTTCACCATCCTCCATTCACGTCCAAGCTAATTGGAGAATCAATCACCAATTAATTATACCCTGTGATTTAGATTCGTTTTCAAAGACCATACACGTTCACACACACATATTTTTTGCTAACTATCTTCACAGCATCAACCCACCACTCTGTATATATATATATACATACATATATCTCATATATCTATCTATATATACCAACACATATATTGGGAAGTAAATAAGAGAGAAGAACATTATAAAGATGGTACATAAGCGCCATAATTACAAGTCAGGGGGTCATTCTAATGGAAAGAGGGAGATGACGATTACCGAGTTCACAACATACTTGGAGCAATTCAACAATGATCACAATGATTGTATTAGCCGAGATGAACTCCGTCAAGCAATCCACAAGCAGGGCCGTTCCAATCTTACCAATAGGATAGATCGACTAGCAAATTATGATAAGATAAAATATATAAAAATTACACCATATATTATATTAAAAGTCTTACAACATAAACAACAAAAATGTCTTAAAATGACAATGTAACATACAAAGTTTATTTAAATAAGACCATCCTTCTAATATTTTTCGATACAAAATCTTCAATGAATTCTTCACCATCAATTTTCTCCAAAAAACTATTTTCAGTAGCTATCAAAGCTAGTCCAATAAGTCTTTCTTGTGTCATTATGGAGCACAAATACAATTTCAATAACTTCAACTTGGAGAAACTACTTTTTGCAGATGCAACAGTTACAGGAATAGTTAGCAAAGCTCGATAAGCAATAATAGCATTAGGGAAACAATCTACATTTTTAGGTACTCTAAAATATCAATCGGTCTCATCTTTTGATTAGGTAAAAAAAATCTTAAAGTAACTTAAGTTCCATATATAAGTCATCCGCATCAACATCAAATTGGTCATCTTTCTTAAGTGATGCTTCAAAATTAACGCAAGAAGACTTTAAGCAATTATTATCCAAGGAAAGCAACTTATCAGAAGTAAATAAAAATCCAAACACACTTTCATATTCTTTGTATTGTTCAAATCTTCTACATGATCAATAACACATAAGAAATAATTAACTTTAAATGACTCCTCCGCAGATTGTGAAGTAATTTCGGATGCATCAATCTCATTTTCATCAAAATGTCTTTTCCTTCGAATTTCACGTCTTCGAGGAAACAATGGATCAATTTTTCATTTGGGGTTTTTTTAAACCTAAGTTGGACTGAAAATTTGGGCTAAAGTAAAAGATATATACTAAGATACCTATACATAATTGGGCCCCAAAAAATATTGGAGGCCCTAAAAAATTTAGGGGCTCGGTTCGAAGTCCCACATTGGTACCCCCCTCGGCTCGGCCCTGTCCACAAGCACGGAGGTTGGTTTGCTACCTGGAAAGGGAACCGTGGGGTGAAGTCTGCTGACACCAATGGCAACAGTCTCATCGATAAGGACGAGATACCAAAACTCGCTGTATTTGCTGAGAAAGAGCTGAATATCAAGATTGTAGCATACTAGCTACAACAAAAAATATAGATAGATATAGTATAAATAAAAAGGGATTATATACAATCCGCTTCTTATAATTGATATAGATAGGGATAATATTGTAATAGTATATATGTCATGCATGATTGCCCTAATAGGTGAGGAGCCCCGTTCCTGGTAATTTTTAGGCCTTGGGCGAGATATAAAAATAGGCCCTCGATAAGTATGATTTTTTTTTCGAAATATTGTTTTTATTATTGAAAATAATATTGAATTCAAAAAAATACTAACAATTCATATAACACCGTTTTTCCGAGTATTTTCTAAATGCAAAATCAATCAATAATGACTTCTAATTAATATTATCCATCATATCATTTTTACATGGCATCGTAAATCTGTTCCACTGCCAAACACATTTTATTATATGGATTGACATCATTTGAGGGTCATAATGTTGATTTTTCAAAGTTACAATTTGTGTAAATCAATATATAAATCAGTTCGGTTTTCCATGGCACAGCAAGTTAATGTTTTCATTACCATTTTAAACTTTTGACGTTAAAACAAACTTTTTAGAACCTTCAATTGTAGAATAAAAAGTCCATATTGTTTATTATTTGAGATCTTATTATTGTTGTAGAAATAAGAGAATACTTAAGACTCATGCACTCAATATTAGATAAGAGCGAGTCAATAATGTATGAAAAAATAGTGGTTTTGAAACCTAAAATATAGATATAAGTTCGATCATCTCATATGGTTGATAATTTTTTAAAGGTACGAGTTTTCTTACTTAATAACAAAAATTCTGCTATATTCTACTACAAAAATAAAATTCATGTGGATGAAATAATCAAAAGAGTGAGTGAGAGATGAATGATAGAGAATCTATTAATGTTTTCTAATTTCTAGGCAAGATAATTTTAGATTTTAGTAGTAAATAGAAAAAACTTAGACAAACAACAAACGATACTACAAAAAGAACAATCAATTAATTTTTTTCTACATATTTTCTTCTTCAATCTAATTAATTAATACATGTTGGGCCTTTAATATAATACTAAATTCTTTTTTGATCATATTATATACTAAAAAAATTTCTCTATTTTATTTATTAATTTTTTTTGAACTACTACCCTATATATATATATATATATATATATATGGAAAAAAAGTGGGCCCCCTTTTTTTTGGGCCCTAGGCGTACGCTCGGCCCGCCCTCCCTCAGGGACGGCCCTGTAGGTGAGTGGGAGAAAAGAAACAACTTAACACTTCTAATAAGTTATCTCCCCTTCTATTATAAAGTTGTATCTGATTTTGCTATGGAACAAGCGTAATGGTATTTATTATGTTATACATAGAACGCATATTTTTGGTTGAAAATTCTAGGTTGGTTACAAAATCCAACATTAATTGTATTGATAGATATGAAAGAAAATTTTAAATTGACGAAAGGTGAGGAATGTTGGAAACTTATGAGCCAAAAATCATGGCGAACGACCACCGCGAGCTAGCCACCATTGATCCACCAACAAGAGCAGCTCTATCGGTTGTGGAGTTGTGGTGGCTGTCATGAGCTAAGGTATGCTAACTCCATATCTTTTGATTATGTTAAAAGAATTAAGACGATACTTGATAGTGTATGACAACCGTATGAACCAAAAAGGTAATATATATATACATATATAGGGTAGTAATCAAGTAAAAACCAAAAAAAGGTTAATGACTGTGAGGACTAATCTCAATCATCGAAATGCTTTATCAACAGTCATTAAGAATGGTGGCATCTTTTGTAATATTAGTCAAATATGTGTCCAATCCCATCTCTAATTTGGAAGTTTGAGGACAAACTTATAATTTTAGCTTTCAAATAACCTACCCACTCCCATCCTTCAAGATGTGCGCCACCAACATCATCAACCATTTCCCTATCAAATCCCTAAAAGAAAACCCAATACCCAAAACCCATGGCTCCCATCCTTCAAGATCCAAACGTTGACGATATCTTAAATGGCGACTTACCACGATGACGGCGACCACCAAAAACAACGCCACTACCTCCACCGTCTTCTCGAAGATGCTTCGCCAGACGACGATGAACACAGCGGCGATCCTACTCGCCAACAGCGTGGCCGTTCACCAGGATCCAAGAACAAACCCAACCATCGGTCATCCTCACCCAAGAAAGCCCTAATTCGCTCTAATCTCATGTTCTAGAGGTCGCCGCCGGCACCGATCGTCGATAGTTTCAGTTAGGACCATCCTCCACAAACGAACACTTTTTTTGAACGAATATTATTTTAATCAAACTTTGAATATGATTACTGGGACTATTTTTTTCTTCGATTGTCTTCATAATTAATTAAATTAAGGTCGTGATATTGACGAAAAAATCTTCATCGTTTGAAAGGTTTCATCGGTCCAGGTGTGGAGGTGTAATGATTGATCGACGGGAGGAGGAACAGTGGTGGTGAATGACGAGCTCCCTGGTTTCCTGTCATCTTCTATCTTTTGTTTTACACTTCATTCCATCTTCATCTTCTGTTTTTTAGCACCATTGTCTTTATTAATTGTGTTTAATTTCATATGGTGAAATAACATGTATATGAACATTATGTTGGATTTCATAAGGTGAAACAACATATTTATAAAAATTGTGTTTTAATAAAGAGGTGAAATAAGGTAAATACGCGTCATGTGATGAATTATTATGTGTTTCATATGGTGAATCGTATATCATATAGTGAATCTCTGGCCTGTTTCATATGATGAATGAATATGTATGTTTCACCTGGTGAATCTTGTTACCAAAATGACGATTATGCCCTTATTTTAATTAAAAAGAGTTTTTAATTAAAACCATAAGATCTAAGGCTTAGATCAGTCCTTACGGTTTTTAACCTTTTTTTTTGTTTTTATTTGATTAAACCCCTATATATATATACATATATGGCTTAATCAAATAAAACCATAAAAAAGTTACAAACTCGTAAAAACCGATATAAAAATAAATTTTTTTCATTATTTTTTTATCAAATGCTAGTATTTAAGATATTATTTCACATATATTTGTTTCATAAAGTGAAATTTTCACATGTATTTGTTTCACCATATGAATTTTTTTAATGCATATTTTTTGTTTCACTCGATGAATCAATTTTTTTTCCACATGTAATTATTTCATAAGGTGAACACAAACATATGTGAAATAATATCTTAAATTATAGGTTTTGATGAAAAATAAGTCATATAAAAATATATTTTTAAATCGATTTTCACGAGTTTGTAACATTTTTGTGGTTTTTATTTGATGGAAGTTAGGAAAAATAAATCAAACTTAATTTAGGAAACTAAAATAATTACTAAAACTAATAATCCTAATCTTTACTAGGAAAATATAATAACTAATAATAAAACTAATAATAATAGTTAACTAAGGATATTAAAAGATAATTTAAATAAATAAATAAATAAAACAAAAGATAATGACAAGAATTCATGGATGGCATGAGGAAAAGTGGAAGGTCATTGGTTAATGAAACTTGAAAGCATAATGAATTGGTTGCCATATGCATGCATGAAAACTTAGCCATCCTAAACAGTAGCATAAGCGGCTTAGAATGCAGGTACACCCGTCAGGGTGGTTTTGGTGCAGGTCGAGCCAATTTACATATGAGTTCATTTTTATCTTCTTCATTCGATTGCCAACTTTCAGGCTTCCTTTGAGCTCGTTTCCTTTTTCTCCAAAGATCAAATAAAAACCTCATTAAGTCTCAGAACCTCTCTGTATCAGTCACCCTCACTTGAAAAGAACTCGTTCTCGAGTTTAGTTGAAAATCTATTTTACCCGATTCCTTGGGACTTTGATACATTACCAAATTAACTACCCTCCTTGTCTTCAATTTTTCCGGATCCATGACTCGACCTTCAATGTTTGAAACGGTTTCAAGCTCCGATGAATATTGACGAGGTCACTCCCATACAAGTGATGTTTTATTGAGCTCGAAACGGTTGGACACAAAAACTGTATCAGGAACTGTTTGTCGATAAGGATCATCGGCTTCCAGACCATTTTTCTTGATTTCTTGCGGCAAAGATTTTGTCGAGTCGATAATATCCTCAACCGGTTCACTTTTGGTTTTTGTGATCGTAAACCCGAAATCGGTTGCCGATTCTTTGGGATCGGTACAGATTTCTTCTTCGGATTCTATTACGACAGGGATGACCTTTTCTTTGATTTTGTAGGACAATATCTCGTTTTCTTATGTACTCCTTAACCCTTTGACAACAATAGGACAAAAGCCTTCGACTTTCTTCGCGTTTTCTTCCATCTTTTGCTCACTAGTGGTCATGATGCGAAAGTCATCGTGTTTCTTGTCGGGGATCTTTTCAAAGCTACTCACGGGTGCCATAGCAATTTTCCGGTCACCCAACGGAATAAAATGACATTGTCTCGCCCCTTATAAGTGACGTCATTATCAAATTGCCAAGGTCGGCCCAATAAAATATGACATGCATCCATATCAAGAACATCACAAAATTATAGGTTTTGATGAAAAATAAGTCATATAAAAATATATTTTTAAATCGATTTTCACGAGTTTGTAACATTTTTGTGGTTTTTATTTGATGGAAGTTAGGAAAAATAAATCAAACTTAATTTAGGAAACTAAAATAATTACTAAAACTAATAATCCTAATCTTTACTAGGAAAATATAATAACTAATAATAAAACTAATAATAATAGTTAACTAAGGATATTAAAAGATAATTTAAATAAATAAATAAATAAAACAAAAGATAATGACAAGAATTCATGGATGGCATGAGGAAAAGTGGAAGGTCATTGGTTAATGAAACTTGAAAGCATAATGAATTGGTTGCCATATGCATGCATGAAAACTTAGCCATCCTAAACAGTAGCATAAGCGGCTTAGAATGCAGGTACACCCGTCAGGGTGGTTTTGGTGCAGGTCGAGCCAATTTACATATGAGTTCATTTTTATCTTCTTCATTCGATTGCCAACTTTCAGGCTTCCTTTGAGCTCGTTTCCTTTTTCTCCAAAGATCAAATAAAAACCTCATTAAGTCTCAGAACCTCTCTGTATCAGTCACCCTCACTTGAAAAGAACTCGTTCTCGAGTTTAGTTGAAAATCTATTTTACCCGATTCCTTGGGACTTTGATACATTACCAAATTAACTACCCTCCTTGTCTTCAATTTTTCCGGATCCATGACTCGACCTTCAATGTTTGAAACGGTTTCAAGCTCCAATGAATATTGACGAGGTCACTCCCATACAAGTGATGTTTTATTGAGCTCGAAACGGTTGGACACAAAAACTGTATCAGGAACTGTTTGTCGATAAGGATCATCGGCTTCCAGACCATTTTTCTTGATTTCTTGCGGCAAAGATTTTGTCGAGTCGATAATATCCTCAACCGGTTCACTTTTGGTTTTTGTGATCGTAAACCCGAAATCGGTTGCCGATTCTTTGGGATCGGTACAGATTTCTTCTTCGGATTCTATTACGACAGGGATGACCTTTTCTTTGATTTTGTAGGACAATATCTCGTTTTCTTATGTACTCCTTAACCCTTTGACGACAATAGGACAAAAGCCTTCGACTTTCTTCGCGTTTTCTTCCATCTTTTGCTCACTAGTGGTCATGATGCGAAAGTCATCGTGTTTCTTGTCGGGGATCTTTTCAAAGCTACTCACGGGTGCCATAGCAATTTTCCGGTCACCCAACGGAATAAAATGACATTGTCTCGCCCCTTATAAGTGACGTCATTATCAAATTGCCAAGGTCGGCCCAATAAAATATGACATGCATCCATATCAAGAACATCACATAAAACCTCCTCTTGGTAATGTTTCCCTATCGATATGGGTACCCGACAAGTTTGTGTGACTCTAACTTGCAGGCCTTTCTTGACCCACCCAAGAGAATAAGGAGCCGCATGGGGTTGAGTAGGTAGGTTAAGATGATCAACCAACTTTTGAGACACGAGGTTTTCACAACTACCATTATCGATGATGAGGTTACATACCTTCTTATCGACGGAGAGATCGAAAAATACTATTCCTTTGTCCCTCTTCTTTAGATGAAAAGAGTACTCGTTGGAGTATGAGGTTGAACTTTTCTTCGTTCTTGTCGCACAAGATTTCATCTTTTTCGGGCAGCCTTTTACGAACGGAGGTTTTATTGCCCAAAAGAGAAACCGAATTCATAAAACTGTTGTAGATCTGGCCGCACGGAACTCTGATCTGTTTCTCGTGCATGTCCCTTCTTTGCCGGTGGCCGTTTTTGGGTCGGATGAGTTGTCGGTTGACAATCGCTGTCAGATTGTCTAGAGCTGCGGTAATGGTCGCAGTCATCTCGGCGAAATCTGTTTTGGTAGGCCGTTGCTGACCTGCCATTGTTAGTGAAAAGACCGGCGAATTACTAAACTTAAATTTAAAACTAATCCAAAGATAATAAAAGAAAAGAATTAATAATGAAAAAGGAATGCAAAGGAATTTCCATATGGATGGATTGATGGAAACTGGCACCTAAAAACTTTTAAGCTGACTTTGACTTTTTTTTTCAAGCTGACTTTGACTTTTTCCAAGCCGACTTTTTAGTAATTTGTTATTCAATGTTTCTTGCAATCCTCTCTATATCAGTCTCCTCCACTTCAGAAAAACTCGACCCCGAGTTCTCATCCAAAAGAATCAAATCATCCTTGTGGTACTCATAAATGTCAGCAACATTAAAGGTATTCGGTATATGCAACGAATCGGGAAGAGAGACGACATAAGCATTGTCGTTAATTTTCTTTGTGATCGTGAATGGTCCATATTTTCTGGGTTGGAGCTTTCCATAAGTACCGACGGGAAATCGTTCCTTTCGGAGAAAAACCATCACTTCGTCTCCAACTTGGAAAATCTTTTTCCGACGATGCTTATCGGCCGCCGCTTTATTCTTCAAACCGGTTGCTTCAAGTTGAGCTTTGACGGCCTCTTTTGTCACCTGAATTTCTTTCGCCATATTTCCAGCCGCTATGCTAACTCCGGGATCTCGAGGTAGTTTAACCAAGTCGACCAAGTGCCTCGAAGTTGAAGTATAGACTAATGAAAAAGGAGAATGACCGGTGGCGGTATGAACGGCATTGTTATAGGCGAACTCGATCTGTGCTAAGGCCACATCCCACTGTTTCGGTTTGTCACCACACACACTTCGAAGCATGTTTCCCAAGGTTCGGTTAGTAACTTCGGTTTGGCCATTGGTTTGGGGGTGAGCGGTGCTGCTTTTCTTGAGACTCGTTCCAAACATTCGCCAAAGTGTGATCCAAAAACGGCTAAGAAATTTAGTGTCTCGATCGGAAGTGATCGATTTCGGAACACCATGTAGACGTACTACCTCTTTGAAGAAAAGTCTTGCTATATTGCTTGCATCAACGGTTTTCTTGCAAGCTATAAAGTGACTCATTTTCGAAAAACGATCCACTATGACAAAAAAGTCAACTCCTCTTTGAGTACGGGGAAGACCCAATACGAAGTCCATTGAAAGGTCTTGCCAAATGTCATCGGGAACGGGTAGAGGCATGTAGAGATCGGTATTTTGCGATCGTCCTTTTGCGGTTTGACAAGTATAACACTTTCTCAAAATCGAACCGGCATCCCTCCTAAGGTTTGTCCAATAATACATTTCTTCTAAGCTAGTGAAAGTCTTGTCTCGCCCAAGGTGATCACTTAGCCCACCTCCATGCAAGTCACGATTCAATTTTTCCCGTAGGGAAGAGTCGGGAATGCATAGTTGGTTGCCTTTAAAAAGGTAACTGTCTCGGACATAAAAATCACCATTAGGTGTGCCGTTACTACACTTTTCCCATATGTCTCCAAAGTCATGATATTTCTCGTAGAGTTCTTTCAATACTTCGAAACCCACAATTTCATGTGACAAAGTCACAAGTAGTGTTGCTCTCTGACTAAGTGCATCGGCAACTTTGTTCAAGGCGCCGGATTTATGCTTGATCATAAAAGGAAACTTTTGTAAAAAACTTACCCAACGAGGATGCATCTTGTTGATCGTTTTCTGACTATTGATGAACTTCAAAGCTTGGTGATCGGTGAACAACACAAACTCTTTTTGAACCAAGTAATGCTCCCATTGCCGTAAAGCTCGAACCACCGCATAAAATTCTTGGTCATATGTGCTCCATTTTTGTCAGGCCTCACTTAGTTTTTCACTAAAGTAGGCGACCGGTCTTTTCTTTTGACATAAGACTGCACCGATTCCAATGCCACTCGCGTCACATTCTACTTCAAAAATCTTGTCAAAATCAGGCAACGCTAGAACGGGTGCGGTACTAAGCTTTTCTTTGATCAAGGCAAAGCTTGCATCTTGTTCGGGACCCTATTGAAATTTTCCTTTCTTTAGACATTCCGTGATCGGAGCGGTGACGGTACTGAAATTCCGGACAAATCTCCGATAGAAGGTGGCTAAACCATGGAAACTACGGACATCGGTGACCGTCTTGGGTGTTGGCCACTCTCGAATTGCTTTCACTATCTCTTCATCCACCTTGATTCTGTTTTCCCCAACTATGAAACCAAGGAACAAAAGTTTTTCCGTGCAGAAAGTACACTTATTTATATTGATATAGAGTTTGTTCTCTTGTAGGGCCGTTAGGACTTGGCGAAGATGATCGAGGTGCTCGGTCTTCTCTCAGCTATAGATTGAGAATGTCGTCAAAGTAAACGACCACAAAAGTTCCAATGAAAGGGCGTAGTACCTGATTCATAGTCCTCATGAAGGTGCTTGGTGCATTAGATGTACCGAACGGCACGACCGACCATTCATAGAGTCCGAATGGTGTCTTGAACGCAATTACTCATCGCCCAGTCGAATACGAATCTGATGATAGCCGCCTCTAAGATCGATCTTGGAGAATATGGTGGAGCCGGATAGCTCGTCAAGCATGTCTTCCGACCGTTGAATGGGGAACCGGTACTTGATGGTGATCTTATTAATGGCTCTACTATCGATGCACATCCTCCATTGATTGTTCTTCTTTGGTACCAAGAGTACGGGTACGGCACATGGACTCATGCTTTCTCGTATGAAGCCTTTCTTTAGCAAGTCTTCAACTTGTTCTCTAAGGATCTCGTTCTCCTTAGGACTCATTCGGTAATGAGGCAAATTCGGTAGACTTGCTCTCGAGATAAAATTGATTTGATGTTGAATGTCCCTCATGGGTGGTAGCTCGGTAGGCAAGTCATCAGCAACTAACTCTTTGAAATCTTCAAGTATTTCTTCTACCTCTTTTGGAGTTTTGACCTCGACTTTTTCCGTGCTCATTAACCCTTTAACGACGATGGGACAAAAGATTTCGGCTTTCTTTGCGTGTTCCTCCATCTCTTGTTCACTGGTAGTTAGAATGAGAAGATTGTCACTTTTCTTTTCGGGCACCTTTTCAAAACTACTCACGAGTGCCATGGCGATTTTTCGGTCGCCCCATCGAAACAACATGACATTGTCTCGCCCCTTGTAGGTGACGTCATTATCAAATTTCCAAGGACGGCCCAATAGGATGTGACATGCATCCATGTCAAGAACGTCACATAAAACTTTTCTCGATAATGCTTTCCAATTGAGATGGTTACCCGATAAGTCTGTGTGACTCTAACTTGCGGGCCTTTCTTAGCCCACCCAAGAGAGTAAGGAGTCTCATGGGGTTGAGTGGGTAGGTTAAGATGTTCGACCAACTTTCAGGATACTAGGTTTTCGCAACTCCCATTGTCGATGATAAGATTACATACCTTTTTGTGAATGGAGCAATGGGATAAAAAAAGATTCTTCCTTTGGCCTTCTTCTTTTGATGAAAAGAGTACTCTTTGGAGTGCGATATTGATCTTTTCTTCGTGTTCTTCTTCGGCGAACTCGGCACTATGATAGTCAAATCTTCTCCACTTGCTTCACCATCTACTAACCCGACCGTCTTTCGGTTAGTACATTCATTGGATCGATGCCCCGGTTGACCGCATCGGTAGCACTTTAGGCCCGTTGGTTTGGCGTACGGATTGTTAGTCTTTGGAGGAACCATATTTACTTGCGGGCCACTACTAGAGCTGCCGGTGTTGGCTTGAGAAGATTTATTGGTGTTTCGTGAGTTTGTAACTACTTTTCCTTTATCGGTAATAGGAGTTTGGATTTCTGTAGATCCCTAATATCGACGATAAGATGAGGAACGCGCAGATTTTTCCATCAACTCGGCTTTAAGTGTCAAGCTTGAAGCTTCCATGACAGTCTACATGGTTTGTAGTCCGATCTTGTCTTGGATTGTTGACTTTAAACCGCTGATGTAACGAGCAACTCTTTGGACTTCCGATTCTGCGATTTCATTCCGTTCGGATAACCCTAGGAACTCCGTGGTATAATCAGTGACGGATCTCGTACCTTGATTGCATTCGAGGTACATCTTGTATAGAATTTGCTCATAATCTTCCGGTAGAAAAAGCGTTCTAACATGAGCTGCTTCATTCTTCTCCATGATCGCACTGGTCCTTTTCGTTGACGTTGCCTTTGCATTACGAGTTTATCCCACCAAACCGCGGCGGTGCTTTTGAGGCGAAAAGCAACCATCTTTATATGCTTTCTCCCGGGATCTCCATGACATCGAAGAATTGATCAACTTCAACTTTCCAATCTAGAAATTCTTCTACTCCCATGGTTCCATAGGAAAACGGGATGTCGGCTTTCATTCGGTAATCATGGCCGTTTCTTCTAGGATCGTTTGGTTCTTCTTCCTCCTCCTCTTTGGATTCGGAACTGGACGGATCGATCTGGTTGTGGTTTCCGCGGGGCGGAACCCTAATCGATTCTTCATGTCTTTCCCTTCTCGGGCTAGGGCCGTTGTTGGGTCGAACATTGTTTCGGTTAACAGCCGCTATCAGATCAGCTAGAGATGCGGTAATGGCCGCAGTCATCTGGGCTATATCTGCTTTGGTAGATGGTTGTTGATCTGCCATGGTTAGTGAAAAGGACAGGCGAATCCTGCTCTGATACCAACTGACGCAGCGTAGGTTTGCGGAAGGATCGACAAGCGTCTAAACCCTTTTGGGTTGAGAATTACGGTTTGTAAAACTCAAAGAAAATAAGAGAAAACTCTTAAAAATCTCAAATGAGAAGAATTTAATTGATAATAGCTTGAATTACAATGAAGAAATCATCCCCTATTTATAATCTGACTTTGACTTTTTCCAAGCTGACTTTTTAGTAATTTGTTCTTCAATGTTTCTTGCAACCCTCTCTATATCAGTTGGGTTCACGTGAGACAAGTCTGTTTCCATGAGACCGTACTTTTTTTCAAGCTGACTTTTTAGTAATTTGTTCTTCAATGTTTCTTGCAACCCTCTCTATATCAGTTGGGTTCACGTGAGACAAGTCTGTTTCCATGAGACCGTGAGACCATCCTTTTACAATTGAAACTTCACAACAAAAACACTGTGAATGTAAAAAAAAATGATGGGTTAATGTGAGACCAACCTGTTTCCGTGAGACCCATCGGAGACCCGTAAAACCATTTTTTTACTCTTGAAAACTTCATAGCAAAAACACTGTGAATGTAAAAAAAATCTGAACCTTCACAGCAAAAACACTATGTAGGTTACTTTCATAGCAAAAATACTTTAAAGATTCATATTTTTTTTACCTTTATAGTGTTTTTGCTGTGAAGTTTCAAGTGTAAAAGGGTTGTCTCACGAAAACAGGTTTGTCTCACGTGATCCCAAGTATATATATATATAGGGGGGATCAAATGAGAACCACCCCTCCTTAAAGAAACAAAGGAACAATTTGTGGACCACATATGATGTGGGTCCCACATAATATTAAATCATAAATGATTTAATATTATATAGAACCCACATCATATGTGATTCACAAGTGTCCATTTGTTCTATTAAAAATGCAAAGTTCTCATTTGAACCTTCCTCTCTCTCTCTCTCTCTCTCTCTCTATATATATATATATATACACACACGCATACATATAGCGGAGATTCAAATACAAATCACGTCAATTCGTACAAACCGTGTGTTTCATTGTTTTTTGAATAATTTTTTTTCATAAAAGTGTTTAATATGATGAATTTGTTTCATATAATTCTTTTCTTCATGAAATTATTTTTCTTTCTACATGAAAATGAATTGTTTCATGAAACTTTCAATTTGATTCTTGTTTCACATATTCTTGATTCACCAACCTTCATGTATTCTTGATTAAATTTTTTCATATATTATTGACTAATCAACCCTAATAATTAAGAAAAAGTGAAAAAAAAAAAATTAAAAAATATTGGTTGCATGCGGTTTGTACGGTTTGTATGAATTGACGTGGTTTGTAACGGAAATCAACCCTATACATATATATATATAGGGGGCGGGTTCAAATGAGAACTCAAATTTGGTTGTGAACGTGAGGACAAATGAGAGTGCGACACGTGTCCGATTCAAATAAATATTCAGACTGAATATACAAAGAAATATTCAGACCGAATATATTATTTATTCAGTCTGAATAATGTTTATTCAGACATAATATTTTTTTGTATATTCAGACGCGTGTCACGTTCTCATTTGTCATTACGTTCACAACCAAATTTGAGTTCGCATTTGAACTTTCCTCTCTCTCTCTCTCTCTATATATATATATATATATATATAAAATAGAGGGAGGTTCATGCGAGGACGGTAACAAATTGTTCTTCAGTTTTCTCTTTTTTAGTGATTTCCCTTGAACCTCCCTATATATATGGAGGTTCAGGAGAAAATGCTAAAAAAAGAGTAAACTAAAGAACACCTTGAAAATCCACCATCTGGACGATATTTTTTTTCCATGCATAAATATGCATTAGTGCATATGCACAAATGCATATAAGCGATTGGAGCTCCTTTTTTCTATGCATCAATGCATAAATATGCATTAGTGTATATTCACAAATGCATGTTACCAGATGGCGGCCTCCCAGGGTGTTATTCAGTTTTCTCTTTTTTTTAGCGTTTTCCCCTGAACCTCTCTCTCTCTCTCTCTCTCTATATATATATATATATATATGACGATAATCAAATAAAAACCACAAAAAGTTATAAACTTATAAAAACGGATATAAAAATATTTTTTTACATGATTTTTTTTAATCAATACCTATAATTTAAGATATTATTTCACATATATTTGTTTTCATCTTATGAAATAATTACATGTGAATTTTTTTTTGATTCGCCTAATGAAATCAAAAGTATGCATAAAAAAAATTCACATGGTGAAACAAATACATGTGAAAATTTCACCTTATGAAACAAATTTATGTGAAATAATATCTAAAATCCTATCATTTGATAAAAAATCATGAATTTTTTATTTTTATATCGGTTTTTACGAGTTTGTAACTTTTTTGTGGTTTTTATTTGATTAAGCCCATATATAGGTTGTTTCCGTTGCAAACCATACATTATTTGTAAACTATGTAAACAAATCTTGACCATCCATTAAAGAGATCAACGGTTGTTTTAAAACGGTGGCAATATTGTAATTAAAATGAACTTGGTCATTGGATGTTGACTAGACTGTTTGACTGAAGGGTAAATTCGGCATAACACAATTAAAATATACACTTTCAAATTTTGGAAACTATTCGTGAAATATATCATCCAGAAGTATATACTTTGATGAATATTATAGTAGTTTCATGAACTTGATTGTATATCTATGAGCATGATTGTAGTTTAATGAATACGATTTCATGAACCAAAAACCATTTCATGAATAGAGGTTTCATGATTCACACCGACGTTCATCAATATCGGGTTTGGTTTTGGGTTTTCAGTCGCCAGAAAAAATGGAACTACTCGTTGGAAAAAATGGAGCTATCGTCTGAAAATTATATGAATATGACGATGATGATTTAATGAACCAAATCCATTTCATGAATAGAGGTTTCATGATTCACACCGGCGTTCATCGATGTCGTGTTTGGTTTTGGGTTTTCAGTCGCCGGAAAAAATGGAGCTATTCGCTGGAAAAAATGGAGCTATCGTCTGAAAATTACATGAATATGAAGATGATGATTTAATGAACCAAAAACCATTTCAGGAATAGAGGTTTCATGATTCACACCGACGTTCATCGATATCGTGTTTGGTTTTGGGTTTTCAGTTGCCGGAAAAAATGGAGCAATCGTCGGAAAATTATATGAAAATGATGATTTAGGGATTGATTTGAATTTCCTCTCCGGTATCATGTAAAAACAACAACATAATCAATAAGATTCATGGTTACCATATTTCTTGCCTTCTATTAATTATTATTATTTTGGCTTTTATTTTAAAAATACTATTTATTTTACTAAATGACCTATATGCCCCGTCAGGATTATAGTAATTAAGATTTTGGAATGTCCATGTGTCAATTTTTTATTGGTACACATTGGTTCACAAAGTTTGTAGAAAAAAAGTATGGTTTGCAACGTAAACGTGGCCTATATATATATAAGGAGAGTTGAGTTCCGGTGAGAATGAGTGTTAAGGTGAGAAGTATAATTAAGAAGGGATCTCCACCCTTGGATGTACATTAAGAAAAGATGCACCCGATCAGCTCTCTACTAAAACGCAATTCATGGGTGAGTATGAGATTAAAAGTGATCAACGGCCCATATATCTTCTTACGTTTCGCACCTTAACTCTTATTCTCACATGATCTTATGCCTATATAAGGAAAGATTCAATGAGAAGTAGTTTAAGAAGTAAAGAAGTGATCCTAACTCTTCATCTGGTCAATATTTATGATTTTGACCGTGAAGCACCGGATAATTTCTCACATGGATATGCGAAATATAGAGGGGTAATTTCGTAATTTTTACAGATAGGAGTCAAACGGATTCATATATGAACCCATATGATTCACAAGTTCATATATGAGTCAGTTAATTAGTAGTTTATATATGAATCATACGAGTTCACATATTAACATATAATCCATATGTGAATCGCATAGGTTCATATATAAACATGTTTTCCGCCTATTTGTAAAAGTTACGAAACTGCCCTCTAGATCTGAATAAGTATAACATGTCACTAGAGTAGAGACTAATTTAAGAGAATTATTTTTCCCAAACAAAGGTTCGACATATGTGATCTAGATTACAACACAAACAAAGATTCTTTGCATAATTTTTTTCCTGTTTTTCTTTTCCAGTGATTGACTAACAATTGAACGTAATTGATTAACTATTAAGCTAGCTACATACAGGAGCGGAGCAAGAAAAATAATTGAGGGTTATCCTTCTAAATAAGGCAAAATGCATTAAAATGAAACAAATTTTAGTTTGGTTCCTATTTAGTATTGTAATGATTTTTTTTTAAATTGTTGTAACAAAGTTTTGAATATTTCTATTTTGTAGCTCTGTATAGATGGGTATCCATGTCAAGATCAGTAGATTACGTGTCAACAGAGCTACAAAATAGAAATGTTCAAAACTTTTGATACAGTTAGTTTATTAGTGTCTAGTGACGTGTTATACTCAGTCAGATGTAGTAATTGAGGAAGAAGTATTTTCTATAGTTACAACTTTATTTATCTTAATGAAAAATATATTTTTGGTATTTGAAACTATCTATCTTCCATATATAATCATGTTCGTATAGGACACGTACTTATTCTTAACAGGATCAAATATCTTCAATGGTTATAGTATCTATATAGGAATTGATTGGTTTGTCATGACATCCCTATAGAAAAATGTTACGATAAATTACGTGTTAACAAGTTTTTTAATTAATACACTTTAAAATAAAGTATTCTATTTTTATGACACTTTTTGAAAACGTGTTTATAGAAAACACATGTTCTATAAATAAATGTGCCCGTTGCAGCTCAGTTGGCAAATATGAGTGGTGATTTTGTCCAAATACAAGATACGTCCAGGATTCGATCTCATGCCTTCCGTTAGGCTCGGTCACTAAATGTGCTAAAAATGTCCACTCACATATGTGTACTTGGAGACGGGTTTCATGTGAGATCGTTTGGTATGGCCGGTAATTAGATTTTGGGCAAAATAAATGTATTTATATGACATTTCTCGAAAAATGCTCTATTAAAATAACGAATACGACAAAACTTGTTAAGACGCCCGCCGTCGGGGCATAATCACCCTCTTGCTACCCATATGCGGTGCAGGGTGCAAAAGGGTCCTATAATGCTCTATTCTAATACTTTTAGATAAGATATTTTTATGGTTTAATTGATCCTATAAATGGAAGTCCTATGAAACAATTTATTAGGATACTTAGACATTTTAACGATCTATAAATCTGATTTTAGTATATGTTTATGGTGTCATGTTATGTCACGATACATATACTATTTGTCTTAGACATTGTTTAGCAAAAATAACTTAGTTTATTTTCTGTGTACACGTTTGAATGCACATAAGATAACTTATTGAAACGCTATTTGGAGTAACATTTTAGGAGCTTATTGTTCTTTTTTTCAATTTTAACCCTTATTAATATTAATTATAAATAAATATTAATTATACATTAATGTTATATATTAATTATTAATTTACAATAATATTAAATCATATAATTTATTTTCATTTTAAAAAAATTATTTTTCAATATATTTAGTTATCAAAATGCAAATATAACAATTCTAAGAATGTTTATATAACTTTATTCGAAAAAAAGAATGTTTATATAACATTAAATTAAAAGTATACTTATGTTGTTTCATTGATAATAAAATTGTATTAAATAATTTTAATAAAATATTTAATTTAACTATTAAATATATATTTTTGAAAAAATATTAATCAATTAGAATAAGTGAGGTTCACCATTTTTATTTTTATTCATATTATATGTAATGGTTATTTAAAATCTAAATAATACATATTTTTCAAAAATTTGCTTTAGCAAATCCAAATATGATAATATATATAATAGTCACTTTGAAGTTATTCTAATCAATATATAGAGTAAACTACGATTTTGGTCCCTGTGGTTTACCACTTATAACGATTTTGGTCCCTGTGGTTTAAAAACTGCTTTTTTGGTCCCCGTGGTTTCATTTTGCTTCCATTTTGGTCCTTACATCTAACAGACATAACAGAGCTGTTAAAAAAGTTTGAAAATTTTACAAATTTAGTCCTTGTGTTATATAAATTTTAAATATTTAATCCTAAATTTAATTTATCGTATTATTAACTATAATTTGGCACTTATATATATATATATTATCATTTTTGTTTTTCCTCCTTTAATATATTTTAATACTATATATATGTTATTTTTTTATATATATTTTGATACTTTTTTACATACTTATAATTACTAAAAACAAATAATTTTTTATTATTTTAATTAATAACTCTTTTTATTATTTAATCAAAGTTTTATTGTTTATTTAAAAGCGGTTGATTTTTTTATTAATTTGTTTTAAAACTGATTGGTTTAAAATGAGGAAAAAATTGCGAATCATTAAAATTATTGATAAATAAGTGATTTTTTTTCAAAGTTTTATATTTATTTTAAATTGTCATTTGAAAAGGTTTTAAATAGAATTCGAGGAAAAGATAGTTTTATATATACCCAATCGGTTGTTTTTATTAAATGTATTTTTTCAGATGATAATTTAAAATAAATATAAAACTTTGAAAAAAAATGTCACTTATTTATTAATAATTTTATTGATTCGTAATTGTTTCTCATTTTAAACCAATTTGGTTTTAAAATATGTTTAATAAAAATACCAACCGGTCTTAAATAAATAAATAAATAAAACTTCGATTAAATATAAAAAAGAGTTATTAATTCAAATGATAATTTAAAATAAATATAAAACTTTGAAAAAAAATGTCACTTATTTATCAATAATTATAATGACTTATATTTTTTTTTTTATCAAAATTTCCTTGCCAAGCTACATGAAAGAGATTTCCGGAAGTCCACAGGAAAATTATTGCTAATTGCCCGAAGTGAGAAGTAAAAATATTCTGATAAAGACGTTGCTCAGTAATATCATCATGAACCAATTCGTTTTTTTTAAATTAACAAAAAAAATCAACCACTTTAAATAAATAATAAAACTTTGATTAAATAATAAAAAGTGTTACTAATTAAAATATTAAAAAAGTTATTTATTTTTAGTAATTATAAGTAAATAAAAAAAGTATCAAAATATATATAAAAATAACACATATATATAGTATTAAAATATATTAAAGTGGGAAAAAATGATGTTATATATATATAAGTGTCAAATTATAGTTAGTAATATAATAAATGAAATTTAGGATTAAATATTTAAAATTTATATAACACAAGGACTAAATATGTAAATTTGTCAAAAAAATTTAACAGCTTCGTTATCTCTGTTAAATGTAAGGACCAAAATGGAAGCAAAATGAAACCACAGGGACCAAAAAAGCAGTTTTTAAACCACATGGACCAAAATCGTTATAAATGATAAACCATAGGGACCAAAATCGTAGTTTACTCCAATATATATATATTTTTTCTTTTTTCTTTACCATCTTATTTGTATTAGTTAATAATTATATTATTAAATATTTGTTTTAATTATATTTAAAAATATTATATTTGGTTAATTTTTCGAGATGTCTTTTTTAGTTATTTTACATTATTATCAGCTAGTTTTGCCAAACATGATTTGTTAATCAGCTAGCTTATAAGTTACTAAGTAGCTTAATAGTCATCAATTAATTTATCAACTAACAACTTAGTTAGTTTGCCAAACAAGCCTTAATCTTTGCTTTATATGTAGGCCCTTTTCAAATTATCTTTTGAGGGTAGCTACTTGAATGATCGTCTAATTCATGGAGAGAATCCTTTGAAAACGTATCCTTATATATATGAAAACCGAATATATGCAAAGCTATATATTCTAAATATATGCTTCAAAAAGCTTCTCCCCTTTTTCGAAGAACCATTCAATTTGTTATCTAGTTTATCAACTTGCGTTTTTAACAAACATTTCAAGTTTATCAACTAATTTTAAGTTACTTTGACAAACGTCGATACTAACATGGCGTTTGGTTCATGAAATACGTCGGTTTAGAATCTAAATAAATTGGAAGGTAATTTATCATGTTTGGCATGCATTTGGTTGACAAAAATTGTAATGAAATTTATCAAAGGAATTGGAATTTTATTTGTTTGGTTAGATGAATATAACTTTGGAATTGTGATAAAATAATGATAAACAATAAAAATACCAAAGTTCAAAAGTCAAAGGTTTCAGACTCTCTTCAATGAGCAAAAAGTCAATCTTGAGACTTCTGTCTCTCTCTAAGAGGTCAAGCATGTTGTGTGGTGTTGTGGTAATGAGAAAGCTCCAGGGCCGGACGGGTTCACTTTTGCCTTTCTCAAAAAGTTTTAGGATACTATTGGAGTGGATGTCTTCAAAGCAGTGAATTTCTTTGAAGAGCATGGCAAGATAAACCCGGGCAACAATTCTTCATTCATCTTCCTTATTCCTAAGTGTAATGACCCGATCTCTCTTTCTGACTATCGACCAATCAATCTCATTGGGTGTATTAGAAAAATTATTTATAAGGTTCTTGCTTAAAGGCTCAAAGTGGTGTTGGATTCTATGGTCAGCAGGGAATAATCAGCTTTCATCAAGGGTCGGAACATTCGTAATGGCCCTCTTATCGTCAATGAGGTCATCAGCTGGTCCAAAAAAAGAAATAAATAGTACTATGATCTTTAAAGTGGACTTTGAAAAAGCCTTTGATTCTCTTAATTGGGATTATTTAGACGACATTATGGCTGAAATGGGGTTCGGTGATAAATGGAGGTCTTGGTTGCGCGGCTATCTATCCACTGCCAAAGTATCCGTAATTGTTAACGGGTCCCCAACACATGATTTTTTAATGGAAAAAGGAGTAAGGAAAGGTGATCCCATCG
Organism: Silybum marianum; assembly: GCA_036898165.1. Taxonomy (NCBI): domain Eukaryota; kingdom Viridiplantae; phylum Streptophyta; class Magnoliopsida; order Asterales; family Asteraceae; genus Silybum; species Silybum marianum. The sequence goes on from CM072542.1 coordinate 7,899,433, forward strand.
CTCCTTTTCTGTTTGTTTTGGCTGTCGAGGGGTTGACAATAGCGATGGACGAGGTTGTCGACAAGGGGTTGTTTCGAGGTGTTTCTTTACCTAACAACGGTCCTAATATCTCTCTCTTCTTTAATACGTCGATGACGCTATCTTTCTCGAGGACTGTTCGCGTGCAAATATTCTGAATTTGTTAAGAATTTTAAGGTGTTTTCATCTTGCTTCTGGTCTCAAGGTCAAGTTCAACAAAAGCAAAGTAATAGGGATTGGAGTTAGTTCGGAGGAGGTGTCGGCCATGACTAGGAGGATGAGATGCAAAGACGACTCCATTCCTTTTTCTTATCTTGGTATGCTGGTGGGAGCTAAAATGTCAAAGGTTGAAAGTTGGTTGCCCCTCATCACTAAATTTCAATCTAAACTCTTGATAGGGTATTAACACACCTACAGACAGGGCAATTAAGATCAAAAGCAAAACCCTACTGTCGTCTTTCAAGTAATAAAAATGGTATAGAATACCGAGTATCGTCCACATGGATTGTAATAAAAGCTTAATAAAAGTAGAATGAAAGAAATGATTTCAGATGGCAATTTTGAAGATTATGATTGATTTTGATTCGCGGTGATTGTTTTAACAGATTAAAGAAAGTAGCATGGGTGTAAGACGTGTGGTGAGACACAAACACAAATTCAAGTGGACGAATACCTCTCAGTATTGTAGTTCAAAATAACAAGTTCCATCATCTATTTGAGGGTATTCCTCTCGGACTTCAATACCTGCACTGATATTTAGAATCAACCCATATCTCTATGCATGATCAGTACTAGTGGCAGTGCAGAGTAGAGTCCTCAAAATATATGGACAACAAATCTCTTTGTTTAAAATCACTCTCTTGAGCAGATTCCTATATCATTCAAGTTGGTGTGTTCCAAATGGCTCCTTTCAGAGTCCGACTACACTTTAACACTTTGACAAGTGACCAACCTGTCGAGAATCAATCAATTAAAATAAAATAGATAACAACTCTTGTTGTTAGCAACTCTCTCAAGTTTACTTCCCATATCATTCAAATTGGCGTGCATTCAATGGCTCCTCTCAGAGTTCATGACACTTTAACACTTTTCAAAGTGATCAACTTGTCAAGAAGTGTCATTGGTTTTATAAAACTTGAAATGAAACGATGGAACATTGTTATTGAGAAACATTGTCCACCATCCTTTGGATTATAATCTCACCATTTGCCTCACACTCACACTAAGGAAATTTAGCTACTCATACTAAAATATAAGTGCAAGGAAATGTTAATGATAGAAAGTAATTGCATGAATTTAAATGCGGAAAGTAATTGCATAAAATTAAAGGACATAAAATAAATGACTGAAAGTAAAGAGCGGAATGTAAATGACTTAAAGTAAATTGCAGAAAATAAATAACTGAAAGTAAAGTGCATAAATTAAAGACGAGAAAGTAAAGGAAAGCAAGTAAGTAACAAATAAAGATCACAAAATACTGAAATATATAAATCAACCAAGGTACTTGAGAATTTCAAGTACCAAATGTTTTGAGCTAGATGGTACTTTGTCTTGGATCTCTCCAATTTACTTACAACCATAACTAACCACCTCTACATATACTACCAATAGAGGGGACAAAATATAACTACAACAATACTTGATGGCCAAGTTTCCACAAAGTCAACATAAGTACAACTAGTAACTTAACAAGCAAGAAATAAAATACAAGACATTCTACTATTCAAAAAGTCTTTAAAGCTTTATCTTCAGATTGTAAAAAGTCTGGTTAAGCCTATATTTCCATAGCTGCTTCCATTAAGCTCCGCCAAAAAGCCAAAAACCAACAACAACCAATGTTGTTCTAGTGCTGTGCAACAATGTCATGTTCAAAACACTACAATAAGCCTACTAATGGTACCCAAAACAGATTAAATCACAATTTTTAGCTTCATGACTCAACAAATAGAAAATAAGGAAATAAAAAACTCAATTTAGGGATATAGAAGTAAAATAAGGTATCCTAAAGGTGTAAAAAGAATGCTTTAAACATAGATTTCTTAATGGTTATCAACTCTCTAGCTGGAAAGCCAAAAAATCTATCGTTTGGTGGTAGACTAATTCTCTGCAAATCATTGCTTGGAAGTCTCGGGTTGTATTGTTCTCACTCTACAAAGCTCCCAAAAAGGTGATCAAAATTCTCGAAAGCATTCGCACGAGATATTTTTGGGAGGGGATGGAGACAAATCTAAAATATCGTTGGTGGGCTTGGAACTCAACCGCTAATAGCAAAAAAAAACATGGTGGGGTTGACACCGGGAGTCTTAGGGCTCTTAATTTAGCTCTTCCTGGAAAGTGGTGAGGGCGATCTAGAACACGACGAGGGGTTATGGAGAAGGTTATCTCTTCTCTATTCGGTCCTAATCGGGGTCTTGTCTCGGGGGGGGGGGGGGGTCTATTCGGGTTGTTCTTGGGGAACCATTAGTAGGCTTGATAAAGAAACATCAGCTTACAATATTATGTTACATGATCTTTTCTATTTTAATTTGTAGAGCAAGTCTTGGAGCTGGAAGCTGGAAAAAGACGACACTTTTTCTGTATCCTTGCTTAGAAAGGCAGTTGACGACTCGTCCCTGACCATACTTGAGAATAGCACGAGATGGAATTACTTGGTGCCCGGTAAAGTCAACTTACTGTTGTGGAGGGCAAGACTGGCAGATTAACAACCAAACTAAATCTGATCAAGAGAGGCATTGGGCTAAATTCGGACTTGTGCCCCCTCTACCATTCAACGCTTGAATCGGAAGCTCGCCTTTTTCTAAATTGTTCAACGAGCAAAGAAAACAGAGCTTTGATCTCTTCGTGGTGCGATAAGTTCCCTTTCACGACTAGCTCTATTCTAGAATTTCTCGATGTAGCAGCTGCTAATAAGTCAAGTAGTAATAAAGTCTCTATTTTAGGTGCTGTTATCGCTGCCTATTTCTGGTCCGTTTGGAATCTCCGTAATTCTTTTAACTTCAACAAAAAAAGGGACTTTGTTTAACATTTTATGTGGGTGAAGTATAGAATTAGAAGGGGCGAGGCCATTAATTGGGAGAAATGGTGTTGTAATCCTACAGACTTTGTTTAACATTTCCTTGCACCACTCCTTGTACTCCTAGCTTCTCGCTAGCTCGTTGAGTTGAAATAAATTCTTTTTGTTCAATTTTTTTATAACATTTTCATATTTTATTGTTTAATTATATATACTACATAATAATAAAATCAATAATTTTATTAATTGGCGGTGTCAATGGTAATAAAAGTGTTGGCAGAGGTCACAACTCACAACAATGGCGATTACGACGAAAAAGGTGGTCGTTGTGCAGAGGCAACAATGTTTGTGGTGGTGACAGCGGCAACAGTAGTTGTGGTGTTGGTGGCAATGGGAGCAACAACAGTGGTGGAGGCGACGACAATGTTATTGTTAGTGGTGGATGCGATAATGGTGGTGGTAATGTTGGTAGTGGTGGTGGTGACAACTGTCATGGTGGGCTAAAATTGATTAGAGTAAATATAACAACAGAATACCGTTTTCAAATGATGGATGAAAAGGAATATGAATTCCTTACTAAAATCTATTGGGCATCCTATTAAGAATTTTAGAAAATTTTGAAATAAAATCGTATTAATTTTTATTTACTGGATATTGGTTTTTATAAGACATTTTTTTTAAATTAATAATGATACTTAAAAAACCAATAAGACGTTTATTTATCAACTTATTGTAACACATATTTACAAAGGATGCACAATTGTTCGATGCTATAAAACTAAGTCAAACTTTTAGATATACTTGACGTATTATAATTTATAAATCAAACAAAATCTTTTAACATATAATATTTTATATACGACAAATATTCACATATTACTCACTTTTACACTTGACTTCCTACAACACAGGCTCTACCAATAATCCGATTACCACTAGGCCACTACTTGGACGAATCCACCTTAATTATGAGGGTAGGAAACACTTGCCCTCAACCAAAAGTTTTAAAATTTTGGTTTATTTTCTTAAACCCCAATTCTCGCAGTCTTCAACTTTCATCAGTTGATCTCTCCACAACTTTTTTTCGACAACTCCGGTTCCATGAGTGACCACCCGACAATTGCTTTTGGTGTTGTGATTCTCAGCATTTATAATTTACTTTAATGATTTTGATATTTAAGAGTGACATCCTTCTTGGAATATTTGTTAATGTCATCAGATTATATATTCTTTGTCGTCATTAATTAATGGTCTTACAAAGAATTTTTAAATAACCGATCAAAACCAAATAACCCAAAACCTTACCTCGAACCTTATTCGATTTGGATAAGTTATCTGATAATATTATTGGACTAATTTCTTTAATTCCCTTTAAGTATGCCACGGTCATATGACTTATATTAGATCCATCTCTAAGCCAATGATCATGCATTAAGTATAAAAATCCATTTAATAAATTGTAGTGTGTGATGTGACGTATAATTCCATCTAGTATTCAATTGATGATAACATTTCACCATCCTCCATTCACGTCCAAGCTAATTGGAGAATCAATCACCAAACATACCATGTGATTTAGATTCGTTTTCAAAGACCATACACGTTTCACACATATATATTCTTTGCTAACTATCTTCAAAGCATCAACCCACCACTCTCTCTCTCTCTCTCTATATATATATATACATACATACATATATCTCATATATTTATCTATATATACCAACACATATATATATTGGGAATTAAATAAGAGAGACGAACGTTAAGATGGTATATAACCGCCATAATTATAAGACAGGGGGTCATTATGATGGAAAGAGGGAGATGACGATTAAGGAGTTCACAACATATTTGGAGCAATTCGATAATAATAACGACAATTGTATTAGCTCAGATGAACTCCGGCAAGCGGTTCGCAAGAGTGGAGGTTGGTTTGCTACCTGGAAAGCGAACCGTGGGGTGAAGTCTGCCGACACCAATGGCAACGGTGTCATCGATAAGAACGAGATACCAAAACTCGCCGCATTTGCTGAGAAAGAGCTTAATATCAGGATTGTAGCATACTAGCTACAATAAATATAGATATAAATAAAAAGGAATTATATACATCCCGCCTCTTATATATAGATATTGATATATAGTATGCTATAACATATATGTGTCATGCATATTTGCCCTAATAGGTGAGTGGGAGGAAAAAAAATACTTTTAATTAATTATCTCCCCTTCTATTATAAAGTTGTATCTGATTTTTATTTTTCTATGGATCAAGCGTAATGGTATTTATTATGTTATATATCGCATATAGTCGGGTTTAGATGAGAACACTGACTAAACTCACGTGTAAAATCACATGTGATAACACGCGACCAAGGCTGCGAGCCACGTCTCCCTCACAATGACCGTGTTCTATATGATTTCAGCGCATGTAATTCGGTTGTTTTGGTGCTTTCTTATTTTGACAATGTTCTCGTTTGATCCTCCCTTGTATAACGCATGTTAAGTATATGTCATTTATATATGCAATCAGGTTGTTGAACCAGATAATTTAATTTTGCGAATACCAAGTTTTTTTGGTTATGGTATATATAGTGCATATTTTTGGTTGAAAACTTTAGGTTGGTCACAAAATCCAACATTGTACCGGTAGACGTGAAATTAAATCGATGAAAGGTAATGAATGTCTGAAACTTATGAGCCAAAAATCATGGCGAACGACTACCGCAAGCCACCATCGATCCATCAACAAGAGCAGCTCTATCGGTTGGAGTTGTGGTGGCTATCATGAGCTAAGGTGTGCTAAATCCATATCTTTTGTCTATGTTAAAGAATTGGGACGGTATGACAACCGTATCAACCAAAAATGTAATTTACTATATATATATATATAAATATATATGTATATACAGTTACGTCAATTGTTAATATATATGTAGGTAGTTTAAATATACAGTTACGTACGTTCAATTGTTAATCAATCACTATAAAAAAAGCAAGAAAAATATAACGCAAAGAATCTTTTGTTTGTGCCGTAATCTAGAACACATATGTCGAACCTTAGTTTGGGAAAAAAGTTCTCTTATAATTAAATTAGTGTCTAATGACATGTTATACTCATTCAGACGTAGTAGTTGAGGAAGAAATATTTTCTATAGTTACAACTGCATTTATTTTTAAGAGAATATATTTTTGGTATTTGAAACTATCTATCTTCCATATATAACACTTACAGGAGGGATCATACAAGAACACCCCTCATTTAAAGAGAACACATTTAGGACCACATATGATATGGTCTCAAACAATATAAAATCATATTTGATTTAATGGGGGTCCACCATTGAATCAGATATGATTGTGTGGGACCTACATCATATGTGTCCTAAGGGTGTTCCTTTGTTTCTTTAAAAATGCAAAGTTCTCATTTGAACCTGCCTCGTAACACTTATTCTTAACAGGATCAAATATCTTCAATGGTTATAGTATGTATTCTAATTCTCGGAGCTAGCTAGGTCTTCACGGATAATGCACAACTTATGCGCATCGATTAATTCCCCGAACAACTACAAATAGCCTAATCAGGTGAATCTCCATGGTCATAAGTTTTTGGCAACGCATGAATTCAAATACGGAATAGATGAGATTTTCCACTACAACAAAATGGAGAAGTATGTATACAAGCGAAGGCAAATGTTTATGAGTTATAGACTTTATTCTTGAAATTAAAGGTTTGTGGGTCATCTTTTTCGAGTAATAATATAGAACTTTTTTAAGGTATTTTGATGTTTGGGATTAGGATTTAGGGGTTTATGTGGGTTGAGTTTGGTTGGCCGGTTTTTGACATTTTAACAATTTAACTCAACCTAATTATAGCGTTTTGAAAATTTTAAATCAAACCCAGTTTCAAAAGTATAACCTAATTGGTTTGGCGGGTTAGTAATAAACATAATTCATACGTCCATCTATGCAATGAAAATAAAATTTATATGAAGAAATAAAGCAACTTCTAAACATTTGTGAGTACAACTTTTAGGAGCATCTATACAAGAGAGAATTATATATACTAAAGTGCATGTTCATCATTGACATTATACACTTACATGTATAATCACAAAAGAAATAGAATAGATAACCCAACTCCTAGAAGCTCCCATATAGGTATAAGAAAAATAGAATTAAATGAATATAACAAAACATGATCCATACTATCGAAGGTTTTTCCAAAGGTGTCCAGTAGCAGTAATGTTTAGTAGTGTTTGGCAACGTACGATACACTATAAAACAAATGACTTTCACCTATAAAAATTACCCTGGGAAATTTCCTTAGGTGATTACCCACGGATCACCCAGAAAATACCAATAGTTCGGTAAAATCCCATGTTTTTCGAGAAAATACCAACGGATCACCTAGAGAATTCCTGAGTAATCTATCACTAATTTGAATTACCCACCAACTTTTGTGGCAGATTTGTAAGGAATCATGCCTTAGCGACAGATTTCCCAGGAAAATGTCCGTAGGCAAAAGTATTTTATTTGGTAGTGACAACGCTCGATCTAGTCTTTTCAGTCTACTGGTGTTAAGAGAATAAGAAGACAAAATGGAATTGAGGCATATTGACGCAGCGTAGGTTTGCGGAAGGATCGACAAGCGTCTAAACCCTTTGGGGTTGAGAATTACGAACAGTAAAACTCACGAAAACTAAGAGAAAAACTCTTAAAAACTCTCAAAGATAAAAATTGTATTGAATAATAATGTGAATAATAATGAAAACAATGAATTATATTTATAGCTAAACTAATTAAGATAATATGAAAACTAGATCAATCCTAACTCTAATCTAACTAGGAAACTATTTAAAAAGGAAACTAATAATAAGGAAACAAATAATAATAATCCTAATCTAATTAGAAAACAAATAAATAATAGTTAAAGCTAAATATTTGTCCTAAAATTTAAGAAATAAAATAATCAAACAAGCAGATAAATGCGATTCGTTCGGGACTCGTCAAAACGCGTCCTCGACACGGCACGCGACCCAAGTCGTGCAAGGAACTTTTTTTCAGTTTCCGGTGCAGATTTACGAGCTTCTTTCGAGCCCGTTTTCTTCGTTTCCAAATATCAAAGAAAAGTCTCGTTAAGTCCCGAAACCTCTCTGTATCAGTCACCCTCACTTGAAAAGAACTCGTCCTCGAGTTCACTTGAAAAACATCTTCACCTAACTTGAAGAACATCCATTTATTTAAAACGTTTGAATTCATAACTCGACCTTTGAAATTCGAAAAAGATGACCAATCTTCAAATCCCAAAGGATGTTGTCGTGATCGCCTCCATACAAGCGAGATTTATCAAACTCGAAAGGGTAAAAGGTGACAGAAACTTTATTGAGAATTGTCTCAGTTTGATCCGGAAGGATTGTTGTCAGAATTATGGAAGCATCGTCTTTAGGTTCTTCCTTCATGATTTCTTGTGACAACGGTCTTGTTGGCTCGAGAATATCCTCAAACGGTTCACCTTTGGGTGTTTCGATCGTTGGCTCGATATTGGGTTCAAAGATTTGGGTTTTAATAACGATTTCTTGTTGTGACTCCATTACCACGGGGATGACCTTTTTTCCGATCTCGTGGGATAAGTTTTCGTCTTTTTCTGCACTTGTCAACCCTTTGACAACAATAGGGCAAAAGACTTTGACTTTCTTTGCGTCTTCTTCTGTTTTTTGCTCACTAGTAGTTACTATATGAATATTATCTTTTTTCTTGTCGGGGATCTTTTCAAAGCTACTCACCGGCGCCATCGCAATCTTCCGATCGCTCCAACGGAATAACATCACATTATCTCGCCCCTTATAAGTGACATCGTTATCAAATTGCCATGGTCGGCCCAATAGGATGTGACACGCATCCATGTCAAGGACATCACATAGAACCTCCTCTCGATAATATTTTCCGATCGATATTGGTACCCGACAAGTTTGTGTGACCCTAACTTGCGAGTCTTTGTTGACCCACCCAAGAGAATAAGGAGCTTCATGGGGTTGAGTAGGTAGGTCGAGATAATCGACCAACTTTTTAGACACAAAGTTTTCACAACTACCGTTATCAATGATGAGGTTACATACCTTTCTGTCGACTGAACAATAAGACCTGAAAAGATTCTTCTTTTGTCCCTCTTTTTTAAATGAAAAGAGTACTCGTTGGAGTATGAGGTTGATCTTTTCTTCGTTTTTGTGAGACAATATTTCATCTTTTTCCGGTGTCTTCTCTTGTACGGATGATCGTTTGCTTACGAGAGGAACCGAACTCACAATATAGTTGTAGATATCATCATGCGAAACCTTACCCAATAACACTTTATCTTTTGCATGCGGTCTCTTACGGGCGGACGATTGTTTGCCCAGGAGAGAAACCGGATCCATAATATTGTTGTAGATGTGGTCGCGCGAAACTCTGATGGGTTCCTCGTTCCTGTCCCTTCTTCGACAATTGTCGTTGTCGGGGTTAGGAAAACGTTTGTTAACAGCCGTTGTCAGATCAGCTAGAGCTGCAGTAAGGGCTGCAATCATCTCGGCTAAGTCTGCTTTGGTAGACGGCTGTTGACCTGCCATGGTTAGTGAAAAGACAGGTGAATCCTGCTCTGATACCAACTAACGCAGCGTAGGTTTGCGGAAGGATCGGCAAGCGTATAAACCCTTTGGGGTTGAGAATTACGAACAGTAAAACTCACGAAAACTAAAAAAAAAACTCTTAAAAACTCTCAAAGAGAAAATTTGTATTGAATAATAATGAAAACAATGAATCTTATTTATAGCTAAACTAATTAAGATGATATGGAAACTAGAGCAATCCTAATTCTAATCTAACTAGGAAACTATTTAAAAAGAAAACTAATAATAAGGAAACAAATAAATAATAATTAAAGCTAAATATTTGTCATAAACTAATTAAGAAATAAAATAATAAAACAAGCAGATAAATGCGATTCGTTCGGGACTCGTCAAAACGCGTCCCCGACACGGCACGCGACCCAAGTCGTGCAAGGAACTTCTTTTCAGTTTCCGGTGCAGATTTACGAGCTTCTTTCGAGCCCGTTTTCTTTGTTTCCAAATATCAAAGAAAAGTCTCGTTAAATCCCGAAACCTCTCTGTATCACATATCGATTATTAATAAACTGTATTTGGGCTTGATTAGCTACAATAATTGGTAATGGACTATATTTGGCGTTGTTGAATCGTGATGGACTCACCGGTTGTTAATGAACTGTATTGGGTTTTAACGGACTAAATTGGGTGCTACACAATTTCAATTGTTATCACTGAATTTTATCGGGCCTTAATCGATTTTAGTGGTTGTTAGGGTCTATATTAGAGCATCTCCAACAGCTATTGTAAATTTGTTCTAAAATAGCATATTAAAAGTCAAAATCTCTATAATAATTTGCATCCAACTCCAACAGCTACTCTATTTTAGCAACTTTATCATTAACAATATTAATAAAACATTCCATCATTTAATAAAATATTATGTTTCTCTCCTACATACTTAACTTCAATTATTTTGATTGGTTGAATATAATTAAAGTATTGTTTTTCTCTCTTCTATATATTTTTAGAGATTCTCTAAATTTAGAGATTTTTTTTCTATTTTTCCCCATTTTTCTATTCTAGCAATTGATATACCATAGCTGTTGGAGCACTTAAATTGCTAAAATCCTTCATTTTTCTATTTTACAATAGCTGTTGAAGATGCTCTTAGGCCTTACGAGCTTATGTGGCAGATCAATCCATAGCAAACTACTGGTCGTTGTTAGTTGTTACTCCTTTTTCTAGTAGTCGTCTACATGAATATATGTTGTTTAAATATCTACATATGTATAGTTATATATTTACAAACACTTGTAATTAAAATACTAAAGTCACTCCAAAATCTAATGTTTGTATGTGTGTATTTAACTATCTGTTAGTTTGACAACGGGTAAAACATGAAGTTTTGAAACATATTGATGAATTGTGTCAAAAATCCTTAAGAAAATTGTAAGAATTTTCTACAAAGTTTATATGTTTAAAGTTTACTAGACAAATATTTGTTTAAAAATATTAATGGATTTCGTAAGAAATTTATAGGAAAATCCTAAGAATTTTCAATAGATTTACGACACATGTTTAAAATTGATTAAAATTTTATTTCTTAAAACATGTTGATGGATTCCTTTGGAAATCCGTAAGAAAATTCAAAAAAATTCAAGCAAATTTCCAATGAATGTTTAAAATTAATTAATTTTGAAAGCATATTGATGGATTTTATCGGAAATCCATATGAAAATTCTAAGGGGGGTTTGGTTTATAGAATGTTTTTGATTGGAATGAAATCTTTCAAGGGAATTTAACTTTGAAGAAAATGAAATGAAATATTATCAGGTTGGACCACATGTTTGGTTGACATACGTTGAAATGGAATCTGTTAAAGAAATTGTAATATATATGTTTGTTTGGTTCACATAATATAGGCTTGGAATTAGAATGAAATATTGGAAAATGACCAAAATAATCTTTTTGGATATTTTGAATTCGAAATCCAACTACTGTGGTTTAGATCGGTGGTGGTCGGCGGTGGTTGCCGGTGATTCTAATTGACGGTGGTCGGCGGTGATTCAGATCGGGGATGGTTGGCAGTGGTTCAGATCGTGGGTGGTCGATGGTGGTCAGATCGGCGGTCGATGTTTCGGTGATGGTTCAGATCGACGGTGGTCGGTGGTGGTTCAGATCCGCAATGATTGACGGTGGTTTAGATCGGTGGTGGTTGGAGGTGGTACAATTCGGTGGTGGTTGAAGGTGGTTCATATTAGTGGTTGATGGTGGATTAGATTGGTGGTGGTCAACAATGGTTTAGATCGGTGGTGGTTCAAATCAAGTAGGAAAAATGGGACTAATTTTTTCTTTTTGAGAATATGATATGGAATGGAATTGAATTCTTTCTCAATTGTGATGAAATGATTCGATTCATGAATGATGGAATGTGTGAAATTCAATTTCATTCCATATAAATCAAACGCCTGAATATAATTTGGTCAATGTAATTGATCATTCCAATTCATTTCAACTATGTTGGAAGTCTACGAACCAAACGCACCCTAAGAATTTTCAGCGGATTCCAACGGATATTTAAGTAATTAGAATTTTATTTCTAGGTTATATTAATTGATGGATTCCGACGAAAATCTATATTTGATTTCCGACAAACATTCCATATGTGAAAGTCAAATTTCTGGTAGTCCTAGAGATAGGATCCCTTTGTTTTTATTTTCGTCATGGATAAGTCCTTTGAGTTAAGTGCGTAAAAAAGTTTCTATAATAGAGGGATATTTTAGTTTTTTAAATTCTTTTTATTCAAAATGTCTTTAAAATTCCCAATTAAGTGATGCCACCTGTCTCTACCTCTGACTCATCCCTTTCCCATATCTGGACATATTTTCGGGTCACACACGCACGAATACACACGTACACAGACAGCTAATCAAAAACCCAAATCAACCGAAATCAAAAAATCAGTCTGACATAGTACCAGTGACGGATTCAGAATTTTTGTCCAATCGGATTCCATTAAGATAGATTAAATGCACGTAAAGCCATCCGACGTGTTTTGGGAAAAATTTTAAGTCTTTTAGTTGATCAACTAAAAAACTTAAAAAATCAAGATTTCAAGTGATTTTCTTAGTGTATTTGTCGATTTCGAAGAATTTTTTAATTGATTTTAAGAGACTTTTTTAGTGTTTTTGTCAATCGCTATTAAGACGGGGTCCCTTGAAATTTTTTACTGGAAGAGCTAAGGCTAAATTTAGTATTTTTGATATTTTTTAACTTGTATAATTTTTTTTTAACAATTCACTGGGATCCTTCGACCCCATTTTTCAAGCTACATCCGCCACTGCATACAACGATGATTAAAAGAAAAAACTCAAAACAACCGCATCAAAAACCCAAACCCACTCATAGGAGGACGTGAGGAGTTTAGGCTTTGTTCTTATTCTTAAACACATCAGTTTTAATTGTTCCTATTAATGGCGATGGAGTGAAGTGGTGGGCTCAAGCTAAAGAAGAGGATCCACTGGGAGTAAAAAAAGACAAGTGACTTTACAACATAAAGAACGAAGCCTCACAACAAAAGTTAATGAGCTATAAAGTTATTTTAGATGATACAATAGGAGTTATCTCTTAATAAGCTTTCTTTTGAAGTTACTGTAGCCTAGAGATGTAAATTTCAGTCCGATCCGATCAAAATCCAGATTTAGGCCGGCAGTCCCGATCCGGTTTGAATATTACCATTATTTCTCGGGCCGGCCCGGCCCAAACCGAATCCGGATTTTGGACCGATCTGAATCCGGTTTTTGGCCCAATCTAGAAAAATCAAATAAATTGACCGTTTATATCTGTTATATTCATTTTTTATCCTTTTTTTTGGCATTTTTTTACCCCAAAACACTATAAATACCATATATGTTCAATGGGTTTAGACACCAAACTGACAAAGCAAAAAACGATCACAAATCTCTCTATAATTCGTGTTTTCGATTCGTTTTCGATTTCGGTTTATAACATCTCCTCCTAGTTCTGATTTCTTTCTCTCTTTATTTTTGTTATTACTTACTTATTGTTTTCAAAGCCGGTTTTCGACCCAATGAAATATCTTTAAAATATAAAATTTGTAAAAAAATTTTTTTTTTTTTCAAAATCGAGCAAATCCGATTGGGCCTGGTTGTCGGCCAGATCCGAATCCGGTTTCGAGTATAGGTTAAACGGATCATGGTTTTACCCCCCGAGGCCCAGCCCGAATCCAAATCCGGTTTTTTTGATAGTGTTTCGCCCGAATCTGGTCAAGGCCCGATCCAATCCGGCCGAATCCGAAAAATTTACATCTCTAGCCACATAACAAAATTTGTATTTTAGGACTCCCGTGTCCATCTTAAGAAAGTATTTAATGGATTTAAAGTTTATATCATGACTAATAACTGTGCATCACATATAAATGTGTTACAACAAGTTGATCATTTTGAAACAATAAATTGTTAGAATAAAATTGAACAACCTAACATGATTCAAAAAATAATTATTGGTACACTCTTCCACTTTTTTTTTTCACACAACACCATCCAAACGTGCAAACAATAAATTCACCACTCTTAAATAAACATTATAACTTTAATACTTATTTTGTCTTTTTAGTTCAACCCAACAAACTTTGGAACACTATGATTCATTATTATAAATGGAAAATTTTACATATGCTTATTTTACGTATAATAAAGATGATTTGCTGATAAATATTTCATTTTTCTTCAAAACATTTATTTAAAACAATCATTTTTTATTTGAAATTAGGTTCTTTAGAAAATCAAGTAGCTCATCCAAACACTTGTCTTGCATCTCTTTGCCACCAAATATTCCCATCATTTCTTGAGCCTTATCTCTATATACTTTCCCTTCTTCTCTCTTCATCACAAGACTCAGTGAGTCAGCCACCGATTCTGGACTAAACGACCCGTCCAACTCGTCCCTAGGAACCATATACCCCATCTTTTTCTCCACCAAATAGCTTGCAATCAAACCTTGGTCAAACAAGAAAGGAAACAACACGAGTGGTTTACCGAGTTGAAGCCCTTCTACTGTTGAACTCGTACCTGAGTGAATCAACAACACACCCACCGAGTCATGACTCAGTATATTAAACTGAGGTGCCCAATTTGTGCATACCAACCCACGTCCACGTGTCCTCTCCTCAAACCCAATTGGCAACTCAATAACCACGTCATCAGATGGCCCACGTTGATCGATTAAAGCCCAATAAAAAGGTAAACCAGATAACTCTAACCCTAAAGCTAGCTGAGTTAACTCGTACTGACTCGGTTTCGTTTCCGTTCCAAAACCAATATAAACAACCGATCCTTTTCCATGCTTGTCTAGCCAATCTCTCGTTTCCGGCCAACTCACATTGTCGTTATTAGACACCGCTGCCGGTAAAAGCCCGGCCGGAATAACGGGTTTTCCGTAAAGTTGGCTCAGAAGTTTCAACCAATCCGGCTCGAAATCAAAACTACTTCTGATAACCACCGCATCGCAGCCGTGGATCGTGGCTCCAAGCCGATACGCAACAGAAACATCTTCGGACTCATCATCAAAGCTATCGTAGGGTCTCGTAAGCTGAAAAAGAAACGGTCTAACATCGGATTCGAATGAAACCCACTTTGGTAGTTTTATAAACTCTTCTAAGTTAGAAGCATTACTACCATTCATCAACACCTCCGGTGAACCCAAGTAACCAAGACATACCGCCGGAAAAACGCTAAAATAAGCCGACAAGACTCCGTGTTTGGCGGCTAGTGGGCCCAACCAATACGTAACGAAGTCGAAAATGATCCAATTTAGGGATGAGGTTTTGAGGAAATCTGCGATGGGTTGTTGGAAGCCATCGTTGGCGATTTTAAGGTATTTGACCTTATTGAAGGGTAGATCTCTGGTGGACTCGGCGTTTTGTGGGAGTTTGTCGAGTTTTGGGAGATGGATTTTGAGGAAAGTGATGAAAGGTTTTAAGGTTGGTGGGATTTGAGGTAGTCGGTCGATGTTTTTAGGAGTTGAAATGAAGGTAACCTTATGGCCTTTGTTTGCCATAAGTTTTGCTAGTTCAAGGAATGGAATAAGGTGGCCAAAGGCTAGCCATGGAACCATTGCTATGTGAAGCTGCTTGCTATTGTCGGCCATGGCGGTAGAAGGTGCTTCAATCTTGCTGAACTTCTTTGTGTTGCTTGCAACTAATATATGTACATATATATATATATAATTATTATATAGCAAATATAAGAGTAAACTATGTTTTTAATCACTGTAGTGTGTCGAAAATTGCTTTTCTACTCCCTGTGCATTTAATATTTCGGTTCTAGCTGTTTTTTTTTAATTTATTGTTAGTTTTATCTTATTTTAATTTATTACTGTTTATAATTTATTACTGTTTAATAAAGATATATATTAGAATGAAAACAACAACAAATTATAAATCACAAACGAAAACTATTATTTCGGAAGCATAGGATTTCGTACGAAAGTCGTAATTTTTAACAAACCACAAAAATAAAAAATGTAGTTTATTCAAAATATAATTTTCTTTTAACAATAAATTATATTTTTCATCCTTATAATTTGTTAAATTTCTATTATGTGGTTTCCAAATTACGGTTTTTTCCTATGGTTTATAATTAATTGATGTTTTTATCCGGTAGGTTTATTTTTAGTTATAAAAAATAAAAATAATTATAAATTATAACGATGAAAAATGAAATAATAAATAACTATAATCACATAAATTATGAAAATCAGAATTTTAAAAATATAAAAACGAAAATAGCAAACTTTAGCCAACCATGGAACCAAAAACATTAATTTACTCTTATTTAAATTAGGACGTATAGTGTATCTTGGTCAAAAATAAATAAAAAATTAGCACGTATATCATGTTCCGAGAATGGCATGTGACAAATGGTTTAGAATATATTTAGTAGTGATTTCCGTGATCGAATCATTCATTAATTAAAGTTTTATTTTCTCTCTTCCATGTATATCATCGGTCAACTCTAATAAGGAGTATTTAGTTTGTATAATAAAATTTGATAGAATTAGAATTTATCAAATAAATTTGACTTTAAATGAATAGAAATAAAATTTTGACCATGCGTTTGGTATCTAGAAATTGGAATAAAATCTCACAAAAGAATAGAAATATGTATTTATCGGAGGTGGATGTGACAATTGTGACGATGACATTAGTGGTGTACTGGTGGGTAGGTGGGGTGGGGTAGGGCAAGGGATCGAAAGAGCGGTGATTAAATTTATTTTTGTCTTTCTAAAAATAATTATAAATTATGTTTTTTTATTAACCTGGATATCCAATCCATTATGTAAGCCAATTATGTTACATTTGTTATGAAATGGAATTCAAAATCCTTCACATATGCTAACGAATGATTAAATCCCTCAACCGTGGAATTCGGTAGAATCCAATCTATTCATTCCGCAAACCAAAAACCGTTAAGAAATTTGGTCAAAAGAATTTGTCAATCCAATTCCATCAAATTCCTTTGAATTCCGTGAACCAAACATCCCCTAATTATCGTACCATGATGTTTTATATTTCTTTACTTTTTCAATTTGTTTGTTATTTTAATGTATAACATAATTTAAATTGTTTAATTTTATTGATTCATTATGTAATAACAATATATATATATGTTTATTATATATAATATAAAGATTTGTCGTCATAAGTTACACTTTAAAGGTGTGTTTGGTAGAGAGAGTCGGTAATAGAAAAGGGAATTGGAATATTTAACGCTCGTTGTTTGGTTAAGCTGTTGTTTTGGCTTAATAGGGCATGTTTTGGCTTAATAGGGTTTGGTTTGGCTTAATAGGGTCTATTTGGCTTAATAGGGTCTCTTTAGCTTAATAGGGTCTGTTTTATCTTAATAGTGTTTGTGTTAGCTTAATAGGGGTCTGTTTGGCTTAATAGGGTCTCTTTAGCTTAATAGAGTCTGTTTTGGTTTAATAGTGTTTGTGTTAGCTTAATAGGGCATGTTTGGCTTAATAGGGTCTATTTTGGCTTAATAGGGTATGTTTTGGCTTAATAGGGTCTGTTTTGGCTTAATAGGGTCTCTTTGGCTTAATAGGGTATGTTTTGGCTTAATAGGGTCTGTTTTGGCTTAATAGGGTCTGTTTTGGCTTAATAGGGTCTCTTTGGCTTAATAGGGTATGTTTTGGCTTAATAGGGTGTGTTTGGTATGTCGTTGTGCTGGTCTGTTTGGTTAAGCTGTTGTTTGGCTTAATAGGGTCTTTTGGTATGTTGTTGTGTTGGTCTGTTTGGTTAAGCTGTTGTTTTGGCTTAATAGAGTCTGTTTTGGCTTAATAGGGTACAATTATCTGTTGAAATTTTTGTCGTATCAAACAAAAGAAATGATTCTCTGTTACATTTCTCGATTGAACTCTCTGTGCTACCAAACAGAAGAGTCAATTCCTTTTCCCCAGACCAATTCCCTTTCTCTACAATTCCATTCTCTGCAACCATTTCTCTGCAATTTCATTATCTGTACCAAACGCACCCTAAATAACGTTGTGGTCTTACCGTGGCTCCTAAGACGTAAAGTTTCATCTCGACGCCATGTCACACCATTTAGAACTTTGATTAATACTAAAATGGTGTAACGGATGTTAAAACTCAAATTTTGACGAAATAGTGTTCACTATATTTATTTGATATGAATGTTTCAAAATTACAAAATGATTTTAGGATTTAGAGAAAATTACATTTTTGTTTATTATGGTTGTCATTCACTATCAAGTCTAGTCCTTACTTTAACCTAAATAAACTTTTGATCACTGTGGTTGTCACTTTGTTTCACTTTTAGCCCTTGTGGCTAACGGTGTTAACCAGGTTTGTAAACTCCATGCATTTTTCTGTTTCTCATTTATTTTATTTTTTATTAGAAAACTAAGCAGAAATCTTATTATATTATGTAGACCCACCTCACCACTTCTCTAGTACATCCATAAATCTCGTCGTCTACCATGGGTTTGTCGGTATCATCATAGCATCACCCTACTACAACGTCGGCCTCCTCACTATATTTGTGTTTTTTAATAGTCAAAAAGCATTTTTGGCGCCCCTTTATCCTTGCACACACACCATTTTCGTCTCTCCTTCCCCTATTACACACCATAACTACTATGACTCTTATCGACCCAACTATAAGAGAACTCCTTCCTCTACCCTTCCGGTGACTGCAACGACCAAACGATTGCCTTTTGCCTCTGTATATATGTGTGTGAAAAACTACCACATATCTTCTTCCACGCACACACTCATAGCTCATCTTCGTCTCTATCGTGGATCTTGTTTTGTTGTATTAAGGTGAAAAACAAAGATAACGATAGAAGATATAAAAAACTTGAGTTTGTTCTTTTTTTCGTTTGATTGGTGTGTTTTTGGTGTTCTTTGAGGTTTTCTTTAGTGTGTGTGTATGTGTGCAACATAGAAGAAAGTCAAGGATTCATTTTAGTTTCACTTGTTGGCAAATTTAAAAACACCTAGATTTGTTGTGTATGTATGGGAAAGGGAAGCGCCACCAGAAATGGTATATGCGCAAGGAGAAGAGGACGTCCAAAATGTTTTTGACTATTAAAAAAATCCAGATCTAGAAAGGATGCAGGAGTTGGAGATTGAAGGGGCGGAGCAAGTGAAGGAATCGACGAGCCTATACTCCTATAGTAGCCAAGGAGATCTACGGTTGGAGAAGAAAAAGGGTGTATAGGCACAATATACATAATGTAATAGTATTTTTTTTTAATTTTCTAATATAAAATTAAATAAACGAAGAACAACAAATGCAAAATGCCCTGAAGTTAATCGATATTGTTAATATTAATAGTCATAGGGACCAAAAACAAAACAATGTAGCAATCAAAATTATCAAAAATATATAATTAATTTAAAATAGAGTAAACTACGTTTTTCGTCCTTGTGGTTTGGTGTTTATAACGATTTTCATTCCTGTGGTTTAAAAATTGCTTTTTTCGTCCTTGTGGTTTCATTTTACTTCTATTTTCGTCCCTGAAGCTAACTCTGTTAAAAAAGCTTAGTTAAGTTAAGGGTAATCTAGTCTTTTATCATTTTAACTAATTACTTTTATTAAAGATATATAGATGTACACATTGTCAGAGACATTGCCCTTCACCGACTCATCCCACAGATCACCCCATCTCCTTCCTTTTTTAACCGTTGACCGTCTCGGTCTTTCTTCCGACCTCCTATTCTTCTCCAGCGATTAATATCGTGATAGAGCTTCGCTCTTCTTCAGGAAGATCAACCCAAGTATGAGATCAAGATCAACCCAGAAATTTTATATAGGGAAGAAACCACAGCCACAAGTGATCATCGAGATCGAGATTGAAGGGAAGAAACCACAGGTGACCATCCGGTCACCATCGAGGACGAGATTGAAGGGGAGAAACCACAGGTGATCATCCGGTCACCATTGAGATCGAGATTGAGCTTCGCCCCTCTCCACTCCATCGCAAGAAAGAACCAATAATGCGTCCCTTTACGACTTTACCTATGAGTGAAGTTCACGAAAAAAAACAAACCACCATCCCCTGTTTGGTTGTTTATCTTCCACATGAAAACTTCCATCATCAATTCATTGTGTTGCTTCATTCTAGCCTAGAGATATGACAACTACACAAATATAACAGACATAAGGTGATAATATCATAACAGTAATATTTAGGTTCCAAGATACTAAACCACAGAGGCTCAAAAGCATAACAATAATTTAGGGATGATTGGTCTGTATCAACAACGATGAAGAAATCTACGATCCCAATAACAAAGAAATAAAAAAGCAAGAGACTAAAAAAACTTCAGGTTGCTTACTTAATCTGGTGTTGGAAATAGGAAAGATCTAAAGGCTGCCGGAAAATGGCATCGGAAGTTTGATCGAAGAAAATCTAGTGGGAAGATACACGGTTGTGAAAGAGACAACAATCTGTGATCGTGGGAGAGGGTGGTGCACAGGCAGCACAGCGTCGATTGGTGGTGTTCACCGGATACGGAGGAGCACATCGTCGTTGATGGTGTTCACCGGAGACGGAGGAGCACAACGTCGTTGATGGTGTTCAGCGGAGACGGAGGAGCACAGCGCCGTTGGTGCTGTTCATCGGAGATGGAGGAGCACAGAGTCGGTCGATGTTGATCATCGGAGATGGAGGAGTCGAACTGTCGGAGGGATCGTTCGTATACCCTTAGGCCATTACCCAGTACCCCTTGTCAGTGTTTAGGGTATATTATATATATATATTACATTAATTTTAATTTTTAATAGAAAAAGTAATTTTAAGTAAAAATACCAAATTACCCTTAAGTTAACTGACTTTTTCTAACAGAGTTAGTTTCAGGGACGAAAATAGAAATAAAATGAGACCACAGGGACGAAAAAAACAGTTTTTAAACCACAAGGACGAAAATCGTTATAAACATCAAACCACAGGGACAAAAATCGTAATTTACTCTTTAAAATATGTACTCTACCTCATAGTAGTGACTACGATAAGAACCAAAAATATAATTTACTTAAGATTTATGCAATTTTAAGGTTTACGAATATATATATTGTCTTTTAAATTTTACTTTTATTTCAAATACAAATTACAGTAGAGAAGATTACATTTTTAGTCCCTCTAACTTATGAATTTATCTTTTTAGTCCCTCTAAATGTACATAGTTATTTATTACACAAAATGAAATACGGAGTAGAAAAAAACTGAAATACCCTTCACTTAACGGGTTTTCTTAACAACCATTAGAGAGGGACCAAATTCGTTCGTTTTTGCATACCACAATGATGAATTTGTAATTTCAAAAATATAAGGACTAAAAGTATTACAAACATTAAACTACAGTGACCAAGTTTGTAGTTTACTCTCTATATTAGTGGTAAGGGAGAAGGAAGACGATGCGATTTCCCTATATTCCGATCCCCTAAGTTCCAAGTCCGGCAAAGGTAGGATGGGATGAGGTCCCTGTCTTGTTAGTTCATCCCTGTGTACGTATGTATGTATATGATATATATATATATATATATATTAATAAATAAATAATAATATATATTTTTATTCGCTTTTAAAAGAAAATTTGTAAAAAATAGAATAAGACAGAAATGCCGTTTGCTCTAACAGAAAAAATAAAGAGAGTTAGTGATTAGGGACCACTTTCAGAGTAAAATGAAAACCATAAGGACGATTCTTAGAGTTATCAAAGTTTAGATCTCACTTTCAAAAATTTCATTAAACCTCGACCAAAATTAGAGTTTACTCTATATTCTATATGCCATAATTTTACAACCATAGTAGTTTGATTATAAAAAAAGAGTAAATTACATGTTTCGTCCTTATGATTAAGTGTTTTAACTAGGGGTGTTCATCCAAAACGTACAAACCGTCCACACCGTACCGTAAAGTGCGGTTTAAAGCTTTCGAGGTACGGTTTACGGCTTGTATTTTTATCAAACCGCACTATGCGGTGCGGTTTGCGGCTTTGAGTTATCAAACCCCAGTTCAAACCGCACTGCACAACATATTTTGTATAGTTTTAATTTTTATATGTAACACACACACAACATACATATATATATAGGGGCGGGTTCAAATAAGAATTCAAATTTGGTTGTGAACGTGAGGACAAATGAGGGTGCGACACGTGTCTCATTCAAAGAAATATTCAGACTGAATATAGTATTTATTCAGTCTGAACTGCTTATTCGGTGTGAATATTTCTTTGTATATTCAGTCTGAATAATCTACATTCAGAAACGTGTCGCGCTCTCATTTGTTCTCACGTTCACAATCAAATTTGAGTTCACATTTGAACTTTCCTATATATATATAGAGAGAGAGAGAGAGGTTGGTCATTTACAAACTGGATGAATCGTATAAACTCGTACAAACCATATATAAAAATAATTTTTTTTTCATCAAATGTTATGATTTAAGATGTTATTACATATATGTTTGTCTCATAATGTAAAAGTTTCACATGTATTTGTTTTCATAAGTACATGTATTTGTTTCATAATGTAAAAGTTTCACATGTAATTTTTTCACAAGGTGAAACAAACATATATGTAATAACTTCTTAAATCATAGCATTTGATGAAAAAAATCATGAAAATTTTGTTTTTATATACGGTTTGTACGAGTTTGTACGATTCATCCAGTTTGTAAATGAACCAACACACACATATATATATATATAGAGAGAGAGAGAGAGAGAGAATAATCTATTATTTATGTAATACTTTTAGACTTTGAGTTTGATCCAATATGGAAATTGGTTAATAAATTATTTTGGCCATGTCGCAACTCATACGTCACTTTATCGTTAATTTTATAATGTATTTTTAAACTTATAATTATTGGACTGCACGCATAAATTGCGATAGGTACAAACCGGATAAACGGCACCACACCTCCTTTTGCGGTGCGGTTTGGTGCGCTTTGAGGTTTATGCGGTACGGTTTGCGGTTTGGAAAAATGCTCAAACTGCATATGCGGTGCGGTTTGGCCCTAAACCGCATCAAACCGCACTGCGAACACCCCTAGTTTTAACACTCTGTCTCTTTTTTCAAAATTATTCCGAAGCAAGGAGGAAGACTTTTCAGATGGAAAGCCCCTATTGAGTAAGATTGCTCGTTAGTTGCCATCAGTTCAATCCTTCAATCCAATCTTTGGACAAAAGTTAACTACCGCATTTCGAGAGCTAATTCTACAACAAAAAACATATCCATTAATTTGGTTGCGTTTTTTATAATAGTTAGATATTTGTGGTTGCAATTTTTTAATGAGCTAACTTTTTGGCTATGTTTGGCAAACTAGCTGATAAAATAGCTTATGACTGATAAGGTAGTTAATGACTAATAAGATAGCTGATGACTTATAAGATAGTTGATGACTGATAAGGTTTCTGATAAACAAGTCATGTTTGGCAAAACTAGCTGATAAACATATAAAATAACCAAAAAAACATTTTAAAATATTAATCATTTATAATATAATTAAAATAAATATTTAATAAAATAATATATTAAATCAAACAATATAGTAATAAATAAATGATATAATATATTTATTTAAATAAATTAAATTGATTATTTATATGTTATAAATTTTGGATTTGTTAAAATAAAGTTAAAAAAACACATTAATTTATAATTTTAAGTAATCATTACATATAATACATTACTAGAAAATTGAGTATTTTCAACGAAAATTTTCAATGGAAAATGTCGTTGAAAATTTTCTATGAATTTTAAAGGGGTTATTGACAAAACATAAATTTTCTACGAATTTCCGTTGAAAATCTCTCACAAAATGCATTTTCAACCAAAAACTCTTTGACGAGACATTCCGTTCAATTTTTTTTGGTTGAAAATGCATATATGTTTGTGAGAGATTTTCAACGAAAATTCGTTGAAAATTCATAGAAAATTTATGTTCTGTCAATAATCCTCTAAAATTCGTAGAAAATTTTCAACGACATTTTTCGTTGAAAATTAACTTCCGTTGAAAACACTCCATTTTCTAGTAGTGATATACGAATAACTAGTCATTCTAATTAATTAATAATTTTTCAAAAAGTGTAAGTAATAATTTAAATAATAATTAATTAATATTAATGAATAATTTAAAATTAAAATAAATTAATAATTGATATTAGTTAATGATTGATAAGTAATTAATAATTAACATTATTTAATGATTAATAATTAAGCTTAATTAATAAAATAAAAATAATATTAATTCGTAATTAAAATTAATTATAAATGTTGAAAATAATATTAATTATGTTATGGAAATATATATATAAGGAATGGACGTCAATCCCTTTTATTATTAGTAAATATATGTATTAGATATGTATTATATTTCTTGGAGACTAATCCACCTATAACTATAAATATGGATTACATATGGAATAAGAATACAAACTTTGGTTCTCATCTCTCTCTCTCTCTCTCTCTCTCTCTCTCTCTCTCTCTCAATTTCTCTTATCGTTATTTTATAACACGTTATCAGAACGATGATCTGCTAAAAGATAATTTGCTCAAGCCATGAAGCTACGTTTTTATGACATCATCGTCGATTTAAGGTACGCTTTTATGTTCAAACTTCATTGTTATTGTCATTGTCGTATTCCGCTAAACAACTATGTTCTCGAGCCCCGGCCTTGTTGAATGACTTACTTTTCGCTACTTCAATTCAAGTAAGCATCTATATGTCTTGATCTTTATATTAGTGAAGGCGATATATTGTTTGTTGTTTACTACTTTGTTAACCATCGTTTGTTTCTACGTTTATCATAAATTTTAGTAAGTTTTCTATCAACTTCTTCATATATAAGTTATCCTTCATTATTTGATCTATATAATCCTTTTGTTATGTTTTCAATGTTAAAACATAATTGAGTTTATAATTATTTAGTTTTGATTGAATATATATATATATATATATTGAGAGTAAAAGAAAATTGATGATTTACACTAAAAGAATCCTTTTTAATCCATATGTGATTTCATATATGATTTTAATTTAATTATTTAAATTAAACGATTATTTGTTTTTATTTATTTTAGCCGTAAAAGGCAATTAGAAAGAAATCAAATTCTTAGTTAGATAAGTTAATTTTCTTTAAAATTATTGTTTATTTAATCATGCTTAATTATCTTATAATGTTGACGTATTTATTTAGTTAATACAATTATATCAATGGTATTTGCTTATTTAAAATACTATTTCATTTTATTGAATTGGACTAATATATTGTTTTTAGATATGACAATTGATTTATTCAAATATTTGTTTAGTCTTAAATTTATTGTTCTACATAATATTCAATTGTTTATGTTATTTATAAGTCATCCAAATCTTATTAATAAATCATTTATTTTCCTACTATAAATAGTTCAAAAATAAAAAGAAATTTTAGATAAATACGTTTGAAAACTTTCTCAAGATTTATATGTTGAGATTTCACAATTATTTTAAATGTTATCCATAATTTATTTTTATGGCAATAGATATGTATACCGTTATGAAGATTTTTTGGTCTCTAAGTCATATATTATTATGCTTACATTAACCTATATGATAAATAGATCTAGAAATATGATAATCATATTTGAATAAAATTATCTAACTATTTGATTATTTCATTAGTTTTTGAACTAATTTATTCATGTCTTATTCTTGTGTTTATCATAATTATAATTTATAATTAATTAACTATTTTTGGAAATTATTTTTCCAACTCTCATACTTTTTGGCCTTTAACCAAAAGCTCCAAAACAATAGCATGCAAATATTAAAATATTATACAAAATATTTTTCTTGATAATAGGTTCCTACTCATTTTTCGATCTTAATTAATATTTGGAAGTTACACTTCCTATTAATATTTTTGGTCTTCTACCAAAAGCATCCAAAATACTATTAAGGTATTAAATTATTGAAATTAGCCTCATATGTCAATCTCCTATTCTTTTTGGTATCATGTTAAAAGCTCTATAGTCAACAATGTTATCTTCAAATTAAATAAATTGCAAGATATCAATTGGATTTTGTCAAACGGGTGTAAATAGCCCTAAGGTTTATAAGGACTTAAGAAATCCATGTGATTCTCCTACTACCTGGAAGTCCAATAGATTGAATGATTTGTTTTCACAAATTTAAATATTGATGAAATACTATCAACAAAAATCAAACATACAAAAATCCAATATTATTATAGTAATGAAATTTCATACATAATATAATGATTATGGACTGCTTACAACAACTGGACATTGATGACGAGGACATATGTTTGGTAGACAGTGCATCAACACACACAATCCTCAAGAAAATGAGTTATTTTTCTCATTTAAATATACAAAAGGCCAATATCAACACAATATCCGGAAGTGTAAAGATAATTGAAGGTTTTGGAAAAGCACATGTGCTATTACCAGGCAAAACTAATTTGAAAATTGAATATGCACTTTATTCCTCCAAGTCTCAAAGAAATTTACTGAATTTTAAGGATATCTATAAGAATGGATACCATATTGAGACTACAAGTAAAGGACATTCTAAATACATTCACATTACAAGTATGATGACAGGAAAAACAAGTGTTGAAAAAATTGTCAGCGTTTTCTTCCGGTTTATACCACACTAAAATAAGTGCAATTGAATCAAATGTGGTCATAAACCAGAAGTTTATGGACCAAGAAAGCTTTATCCTTTGTCATGACCGGTTGGGCCATCCCGGGTCAGTAATGATGCGAAAAATAATATAACAATCATGTGGGCATACTTTGAAGAACTAGAAGATTCTTCAAGCTAATGATATTACTTGTGTTGCTTGTTCACAAGGAAAGCTAATTACTCGTCCATCACTAGCCAAAGTAGGGTTTGAATCCCTCAATTTTCTGGAAAGGATACAAGGGGATATATGTGGGTCAATACACCCCTCTTACGGACCATTTAGATATTTTATGGTTTTAATTGATGCATCAACCAAATGGTCACATGTGTGCTTATTATCAAGTCGCAATCTGGCGTTCGCACGATTACTTGCTCAATTAATACTATTGAGAGCACATTTTCCAGATTATCATATAAAAACAATTTGTTTAGACAATGCTGGTGAATTCACATCCCAAATATTTAATGATTATTACACGTCTATTGGGATAAAAGTTGAGCATCCTGTAGCTCATGTTCATACACAAAATGGGCTTGCTGAATCGCTTATCAAGCGACTACAAATGATAGCCAGACCAATTATTATGAAAACTAAACTACCAGTTTCCACCTGGGGCCATGCTATCTTGCACGCAACAACACTAATCCGCATCAGGCCAACAAGTTATAATGCCTCCTCCCCTTTAAAAATGGTTTTTGGTCGGGAACCTAATATTTTCTATCTAAGGATTTTTTGGTGTGCGGTTTACGTCCCAATTGCTCCACCACAACACACAAAGATGGGACCTCAAAGGAGGTTGAGAATATATGTCAGATACGAATCAACATCTATAATCAAATATTTAGAGCCATTAACGGAGGATTTATTTACGACTCGATTTGCTGATTGTCATTTTAATGAAATAGAATTCCCATCATTAGGGGGGGGACTAAATAGCTGGAAAATCAAAATAAAAGAAGCTGGAATGAATTATCATTATCTAATCTTGATCCTCGAACTAAACAATGTGAACTAGAAGTTCAAAAAATAATTCACTTGCAAGGACTTACAAATCAGTTACCAGACACATCCACTGACTCAAAGAGAGTGACAAAGCCACATGTGCCAACTGCTAACGCTATAGTTAAAATTAATATCCCAAAGGGGTAAGATAACTTTAGTAATGAGTCTAGAGCACGCCAGAAGCGTGGTAGACCAATCGGTTCCAAAGATAAAAATCCTCGAAAGAAAAAGGGAGCTAATAACCAAGATGGTTAAAACGAGGTAAGAGAAACGCCAGAAGAGTCTCCTGATGAGACACTAGACATGATGGTTCCAGAAGAACCTCAGGTACCTGAAAATAAAGAGATCTCAATAAATTATATCATGCCTAGACAAGTATGGAATCGAAACGAAACCGACGTCAATGATATTTTTGCATATAATATAGCACTAAATAGGCAGAATTAAACTCACTAATGAAACGAGAACTCTTTGGACCCGTACACCCGAGGGTATAAAACATGGCAGATATAAATGGGTCTTCATAAGAAAACATAATGAGAAAAATGAAATTGTGAGATATAAAGCACGACTAGTCGCACAAGGATTATCACAAAGACCCGGAATTGATTATGAGAAGACTTATTCTTTCGTGGTGGATGCAACTACTTTCCTATACCTTATAATTTTGGTAATACAAGAAGGGATTGATATACGTCTAATGGATGTTGTGACAACTTATTTATATGGGTCACTTGACACTGATATTTACATGAAACTCCCTGAAGGATTGAAGTTGCCTGAATCATGCAAAGTAAGTTCTCGAGAACATTGCTCGATTAAGTTGAATAATCATTATATGGTTTGAAACATTCAGGGCGTATGTGGTACAATCGCCTTAGATAATATTTGCTGAAAGAAGGTTATAAGAATGCTTCGATTTGCCCATGTATCTTTATAAAGAGATATGGACCCGAGTATGTCATAATTGCCATGTATGTAGATGATTCAAATATAACATGGACTCCCGGTAAGCTTCCTCGGGCAATAGAATATTTGAAAAAGGGTTTTGAAATGAAAGATCTTGGGAAGACAAAGTTTTGTCTGGGGCTACAAATCGAACATCTTAAAGATGGAATCCTTTTGCATCAAGAAACTTATTTAGAAAAGGTGTTGAAAAGGTTTTATATGGATAAATCACACCTAATGAGCACACCTATGGTTGCGAGGTCGCTTGATGTTGAGAAAGACCT
Source organism: Silybum marianum (assembly GCA_036898165.1). NCBI lineage: Eukaryota > Viridiplantae > Streptophyta > Magnoliopsida > Asterales > Asteraceae > Silybum > Silybum marianum. Next base: position 7,928,527 of record CM072542.1, read on the forward strand.
TTCTCGACCTCCAACAGATAATGAAGATATCCTTGGTCCTGAAGTACCATATCTAAGTGCGATTGGGGCACTAATGTTTCTCACCGGTCATACGAGACCAGACATATCATTTTCTTTGAATTTATTAGCGAGATATAGTTCGTATCCAACAAAGAGACACTTGAATGGAGTAAAGCAAATATTATGATATCTCCAAGGTACCAAAGATATGGGTTTATATTTCGCTAACCAATCAAAGGCAAGTTTAATTTGTTTTGCAGATGTTGGATACTTGTCAGATCCCCATACCGGTCGATCACAAACCGGATATGTATTCATTATTGGTTGAACAACGATTTCATAGCGCTCCATGAAACAAACTATAACAGCCACTTCGTCGAATCATGCCGAGATCTTAGCTATCTACGAAGCTAACAGGGAATGTGTTTGGTTGAAAAATGTAATACAACAAGTTCGTGGATCCTGCGGTCTTATTTCAGATAAAGAGTTACCAACAGTCTTGTATGAAGATAATGCGGCATGTATTGCTCAACTCAAGGAAGGGTACATTAAAGGAGACATGACCAAGCATATACTTCCAAAGTTCTTCTTGACACATGATTTGCTGAAAAGCGGCGATATCAGTGTTCAACAAGTTCGTTATTGTGAGAACCTAGCTGCTCTATTCACCAAGTCTCTTCCGAACTCAACGTTTCAGAGATTGGTTCATGATATTGGGTTGCGCCGACTTGAAGAACTCAAGTGATGTGATTATCAGGGAGAGAAAATACACGTTGCACTCTTTTTTCCTTGATCATGGTTTTGTCCCACTGGGTTTTCCTAACAAGGTTTTTAATGAGACAACAACCCCAAGCGTATTTGGAGTGACTTTGTACTCTTTTTTCCTTCACTAAGTTTTTTCCACAGGGTTTTACTTAATAAGGTTTTTAACGAGGCATAGTGCTCTTAATCGACATCCAAGGGGGAGTGTTATGGAAATATATATATATATATATATAGGGGTGGGTTCAAATGTGAACCTATCTTTGATTGTGAACATGAGGACGAATCACAACCATCCATTTTAAATCAGATCAAAATACAAGGGAGAAAATTCGCGGTGGCATTTTTGTAAATAAGTGGAAAACTCAGGTCATGGCTTAAATCCTAAATATAACCTGACGATTTAAATAAGAACCAGGCATCATCTTCTTCTCCAAATTTCTTCATAATCTTCCTCAAATTTCTTCATCATCTTCACCAAATTTCTTCATCATCTTCACCAAATTTCTTCATCATCTTCACCAAATTTCTTCATCATCTTCCCCAAATTTCTTCATCATCTTCCCCAAAAGAAATTTTACTTCCGCCCCAAATTTCTTCATCATCTTCCCCAAAATAAATTTTCGCACAAGTTTGTTTTTGTTTTGTGTTCCTCCTTTGAATCACAAGTCTTTTCATTTTCAGATCCATATTCTTTTTCTTGATAAAGTGTAAGAATGTTATTCAAACGTTTTTTCCCTTTTAATATGATTGTTCATCATTTTATCACAGGAAGTTTCTGAATATAAGCATAAAATGTTATGCTTATATTCAAACTGAATATAAGCTACAATTATGGGTTTGTATAATTGTAGCTTATATTCAGTTTGAATATAAACTAAAATTATGTGTTTGAATAATTGTAGCTTATATTCAGTCTGAATATAAGCATAAAATGTTATGCTTATATTCAGACTGAATATAAGCTAAAATTATGTGTTTGAATAATTTTAGTTTATATTCAGTCTGAATATAAGCATAACATTTTATGTTTATATTCAGAATGAATATAAGCTACAATTATGAGTTTGTATAATTGTAGCTTATATTCGGTACGAATATAAGCTAAAATTATGTGTTTGTATAATTGTAGTTTATATTCAGTCTGAATATAAGCATAAAATATTATGCTTATATTCAGTCTGAATATAAGCATAAAATGTTATGTTTATATTCAGACTGAATATAAGCTAAAATTATGTGTTTGAATAATTGTAGTTTATATTCAGTCTGAATATAAGCATAACATTTTATGTTTATATTCAGACTGAATATAAGCTACAATTATGAGTTTATATAATTGTAGCTTATATTCGATACGAATATAAGCTAAAATTTGAAGTTTAATAATCGTAGCTTATATTCGGTCGAATATAAGCTACAACTAGTTGTTTGTATAATTGTAGCTTATATTCAGTCTGAATATAAAGACTCTTAGTGCTTATATTCAGTCTGAATATAAGCTACGATTTTACAAACTTCAAAATTTAGCTTATATTCGGTCTGAATATAAGCTACGATTTTACAAACTTCAAAATTTAGCTTATATTCGGTCTGAATATAAGCTACGATTATACAAACTTCAATTTTTAACTTATATTCAGACTGAATATATACTACAATCTGGTGTTTTTATAATTTATTTTTATAGATCCAGTCTGAATATAAGATATAGATCTACACATCTTCAACATTGAAACCAAATTCTAGGTCTGTATTTTGGAAACATGTAACATAATCGCAATCAACAAAAAAAGTAGAATTTTCAACTGGATCACAATCGATTTAATTTCAGAAATCGCAAATCCAATTAATAAAGTTCTTCACAGCAATGAATCTGATTAATAGAGAAGAAGACGATTAACAGAGAAGAAGACGATTAACAGAGAAGAAAGAAATAAGCAGGAGTGATATCAAAGAGCAGCTTGATTTTTTTTTTCCAGAATTACCCCTCAAGCCACATTTAAAGAGGAGCTTGAATATGGCTTAGATCAAGGACTGAGATCTGTCCTCATGTTCACAATCAAAGATAGGTTCACATTTGAACTTTCCTCTATATATATATATATATATATATAAGGAATGAATGTCAATCCCTTTATTATTGGTAAATATATGTATTAGATATGTATTATATTTATTGGAGACTAATCCATCTATAACTATATATATGGATTACATATGGAATAAGAATACAAGCTTTGGCTCTCATCTCTCTCTTTCAATTTCTCTTATCGTTATTTTATAACAAATTAGTAATAATTAATATTAACTAGTCATTCTAATTAATTGATAATTTAATTTTTCAAAAAGTATAAGTAATAATTCTAAATAATAATTAATTAATATTAGTAAATAATTTAAAATTAAAATAATTAATATTAGTTAATAATTAATAATTAATTAATAGTTCATATTAATTAATGATTAATAATTAATGTTAATTAATAATTAATAATTAATTAAATAAAATAAAAATAATATTAATTTATAATTACAATTAAAATTAATTAATAAAAAATTAATTAATAATATTGAAAATATATTAATTAATAATAATTAATATTAATCAAAATATAATCTATAGAATTCAATAAGTTTATCATAATTTACTTTTCAATAACTTAACTTATAAGTTATAAACTACTTTGTCAAACATGTAATTAAAAAATAAAATAACTTATAAGTTATCTTATTTTTGTCAAACAATGCCTTTACAGTTATAATTTATTAATAAGTTTGATTCCGAAATAAATCAACGTAGATGTTCTTATGGTTGCATTAAAGACCAAGTTTAATTCAAAAATACAATTATAAAGATACAATCCATTAATTTTCAAAAAGAGACAAGGAACAAAAACATATAATCACATAGATAGATAGACAGATAATGTTAATTATTACATATTTATGTGTGTGTTTCCTTTCTTTTCGAGAGGAAAGGTTGTGTTTAACCTCTTTAGGCATTGTTTGACAAAAATAAGGTCACTTATAAGTCACCTTGTAAGATACCTTATTTTTAGTGTAGTTGTTTGTATGACCATAAATTAACTTATAAGGTACCTTATAAGTTAACTTATGATCATCCGAACAATTACACTAAAAATAAGATACCTTGTTAAAAAGTTAATAAAAGTAAGATTTTGATAAGCTATCTTATAAGTCATAAGATACTTTATAAGCTACTTTTGCCGAACATAGCCTTACCCCCCACCACCTTTTTCTCTCAAAAAAAATTAAAATCAAAACTTATAGGAAACGCTTCAAATTTCATTTCCTATCCACTAGCCACCTTTTTCTCTCAAAAAAATATAAAATCAAAAGTTATAGGAAATACTTCAAATTTCATTTCCTATCCACCAGCCACATGGTAACTGTAATTATTTTATTAAATATAAATTTATTTTAATTTATATTCATATTTTTTGTCTAATGATATGTTTAGAGCATCTCCAACAGTTATGCTAAAAAATTTCTATAATAGAGTATGAAAAGTTAAAATTTCTAAAAAAATATTCATCCAACTCCAACAGCTATTCTATTTTAGCAACTTTATCACTAACTATACTAATAAAATATTCCATCATTTAATAAAATACTATTTCTCTTTCATATACATTTAACATCGATTATTTTGATTTGTTGAATATAATTAAAATATTGTTTTCCTCTCTTCTATATACTTTTAGAGATTTCTCTAAATTTAGAGATTTTTTCAATCTCTCTCCTCTATTTTCTATTTTAGCATAGATGATAGCATAACTGTTGGAGAACAAAAAATGCTAAAATCCCTCTTTTTTCTATTTTAGCATAGCTGTTGGAGAACAAAAAAAATGCTAAAATCCCTCTTTTTTCTATTGGGAAATAAATTTTTATTCTAAAAAGTACAAACTATTTCGGTTGGAGGTCGGATTACGCTAGCTATCACCAAAATTGATGGATCCCCCACTCAATGCACCCAACACACCCCATTTTCACAACTACATACTAGAGATGCATGAAAAATGATCATACTAGTTATTATCAAATAAGCCAGAAAAAACTCGATTATTAATCAGGTCGTAGGCTGAAAACTAGGACAAATTAATACAACTAAATCGAGTTTATAAGACATCATAATAGATTGTTTTATAGGACTAATATGTATAGGACTAAACAATAAAACATCATATGTGAAATGTTATAAAAAGTTTATAGGACGTTTTAATAAGATATTTAAGACATTTTTCAAAATGTTTATGTTGAATCCGTGGTGGTAGTTTGGATGTCCCATTTGAAATTTTTAGTGGTTCTTGATTGATATGGTCTTTATCTCCGTATGTATGGTCTTTATACAATCATTTTTTAATCGGTCCACATCTAGTTTAGTGTAAAAAAAACCTTAACCGATTAGGAGATGACTTGTAATTGATCCTATTGATCATAGAGCTTTACGATCTGGTCCTTAGTATTCGATCTTTGTCCCTTCTTTTTACGGATAAAGACCCTTGTCCCTTTTTAAATAAAATAATATTTTAAATTTTTTTATCAATTTAGTGTAGAGTTAATAGTTTTAGAATATGATATGTGTTTATTGTATTTCATTGATTTTCATATCTAGATTTTCTTTATTGTAGATCTATTCATATTGTTTGAATTTCATTTTGATTCGTAGCTTCGTCTTACAGATGCTATCTGAATCTCGTTAAGTACTTTCATGTGCATCTCACATGAGGGCATTTTAGTCATATTTCTTGTGTCTCTTTCATTTACTTCATTTATCATACCCATGAAATGCAAGAACAAAAAATGTTATGTACGACACTCCGTCAAACAATCCATATGCAAGCACAAACTAGCAACCAAACCATTATCACACTCATATCCTTCAAGTTCATTTGTTTCATTCAATTCAGCAACATCAAAATCTCGAAATTGAAAGCATTTTTTTCCATTTTAATTGAAAGTAGAAACATACATGGGATTCACTTGAAGTACATCTTAAAGATAGATTACTACTGAAACTCATGTCCTCATAGAAGAAACAAAAGAAAGTTTCAACTCATACCTATAGTTTACGAACCTTAAAAAAAGTATTTAAATTATTTAAAATTTGGTCATCGTAAAACCACCCATGTTGTAAAAGATGCGTATTCATGTAAATAGTTGAACCTATCTGAAGCTTCTAACCAATTTTTGTTTACATATAAACATTTAACCAATCATTTAAGAGAAAAACGAGGCTGGGGAGTGATACAAATTGAAATGGAAGGGTTTTGTGATCCCCATCCCCAATTCTCCTTTCGTGGCCCTATCCTCGTAAGTGACAAAGAATCATATCCTCTCTTCTTTAAATTATATGGACTCATCCTATCCATCCTTGAAAAAAAACATGTATAATGCCTCTTTTATAGACTTTGTTGTACGAGTATTCTCGGACATGAGTTGATGAGAGCAATTGTTAATGTATGATGTCTAATTTGAAAACTTTAAATAAGCAACTAACATGTTTTAAGTATACAAGTTTAATTTGTTTTAAATCAAGAATCCTTAAAATGTATGCATGTTTTCTTTTCGAAATGATGAAATAATTGTGGATGCTATTTCTCACTCAAACATATTTATATAGTTAAAAAAAATAGTTATATAAGATCACATTGTCAATAGTTAGTTATATTTCAAACACGTTTACTTAAAATCTCATATAATAACTTAGAGTATGGATTTTTCATTTGGACTACTATTGCATTTGTGTACCCTGAGACAAGATACGAGTTTTGCATGTTACTTTAATTCGAATAGAGAATAGAGAATACAGAATGGTGAGAGATCAATGACTAAGGAAGTGTATAATCGACGAATTATATAAAAAATATGGAAAATTAATTGTTGTAGATAATCGTGAAATGAAGATACATCGTATCCCCCAACCCTTGACCCTGGACAGGGACATAAATACCATCTGTATCTCCAATAGGTAGAGATGGTATCCCCAACCCCTAAACTCTCAGTTATATGGGAATCTCAATCTTTTGTCTGGGTTGGATGAACCGGGTACTTGTTATGTAGGTCAACCACCATCCCTAGGGAGTGCTACTGCTAGCTGTCAATGGTAGCGAGAGAGGGGAGCCGAGACAGAGAACCATAGAACCATGAAATATAAGTAAAAAAAATTGAAGGGCGTGAAGTTTTAAATATTTGTTCTTCCGTAACATACCACCACTCTTAACTATTATACTATGTATAATAATATAATACAAATATAACTGTTATTTTCGACAAAATATTCAATCTAACTTTAAATCTTGAGCCAGATGGAGTAATGAATGATAAAGTTGGCTAGTTATTTTGATTCGTCGAAGTGTACACACATTTTTTTATTCCATTTTTATCCACAAAATGAAAATTGAACATATTGTTTTGTTATTTTAATGTTAAATAGAATAAATTTTAAATTAAATTACTTAGACCCCAAAATGGAAACATTAAGACTAGGGCTTGATTGCTTACGGATAATACCATCCATTTACCATATCACTCGCATTCTCGACCTCAAGACTAGCGAATATCACTTGCACAAAAATGGAGGACCTGCTGCTTTCCTGTAATTTGGTATTCTCTCTATCTCTTCATTTTGATTTCTCACAGGTGTTTTTGAAAAAAACGTCCCATCTTCTACGCTTCAAACATGTTTTATTGAATCCTTTTTTACACAGGAAAGGACCACCTCATAGTTGTTTGAATGCCGGTGGTTGGAATCGGAATCGGAATTGGAATTGGAACCAGACGCTGAAACTAGGTATGTTCTTCAAATTTCGTGCATTTCTGTTTCTGTTTGATTTTAGTGTTGAAATGATTTAAGTTTTTATGTCATGTTAATGTTGGAAATTGCTAAAAATGATACAAGTTCAAGTTTCCAAAAATCAATATAGAAGACAAAAGGAACTTTTTAGAATCGTGTGAATAGGAGCTGGTTCCTTTTGGTATCATCTATCATGTCGTTTTGCCATTTGAAATGTTTATGTTAGAAGATTCTGTAATGAACAGTATATAGATGATAAGCTTTTTGGGAGATGAGATTAGGGGGGAAATTTGAAATTTAAACCTAATTCCACAAGTTCATTGCCTTCAATTTGGTTTTAAATCCAAAAATTACTAAACTTAAATGGGTATTTTCTTCAGACGTACAAATTTACTGATTACTTGGACGATACAAGTTTATGCATTGATTTATCATACTAGTTTTTGCACATCACGAGAACATTCCTCAAAATTTCTCAGAAATAGAGAATTGAAAGTCAAAATCTTGAAGAAAAAAAATTACATTCATCTCCAAGAGTCCTTATTTTGAAGAATCCAACGTTGATTATAATATTAAAATATTGCAATCATCTATTGAAATATTATTTCTCGCTTGATAATCATTTTTGGAGTGATCTCCATATCTGAAGGAAAAACAATTTCTCTCCTCGTTTCTCTATTTTGGAGAGAGTTTTGGGGAAGCTATTGGAGCAAAACATTGGCTCTAAATTCCCATTTTCTCTATTTTGAAGAACCTGTTGGAGATGCTCTTATATAATACAATTGTATGCATTGATGACTTGTACTGTACAACTTCACAAACCCCATCCCCACCACCGCACCCACCCGCTGCCCGTTCGTCCCCTCCCCCTGTATCATCACTGTCCCACGTCTTTGTCCGCCCCCATCGATGTCGTGGTCATTCCCCTCCTTCCGCTTTTTTCTACTTTTTTATTCGAAGTGTTTATTTTTTATATTTTACCAACAAAAATTTTATGTCAACTACTTGAAGTTTACATTTTTATTGCTTTTAACTACTAAACAAATATAAATCAGATTTTTTTTGTCATTTTTGCCTGATTTGATGTTAAATAAAGGCAATTATATAGTTGGGTGACATCTTTTCCATTTTTTATAGATTAGTAGCTAGAATGACTTTTAAATATAGTTGGCCTTTAACCAACGCTATTGAATTTCTTGATCTGTCAACATAATTAAGACTTAATTAGTCACAAAGGGTTGGGTTCACGTGAGACCAGCCTGTTTTCTTGAGACCCGTGAGACCACATTTTTACACTTGAAACTGTGAAGGTAAAAAAAATTTGAACCTTCACAGCAAAAACACTTTGAATGTTACCTTCACATTGTTTTGCTGTGAAGTTGCAAGCGTAAAAAAGTGGTTTCACGAAAACATCTATTTTTTTTACCTTCTCAGTGATTTGCTGTGAAGTTTCAAGAATAAAAATGTGGTCTCCCGGGTCTCACGAAAACAGGCTGGTCTCACGTGATCCCAAGTCTTAGGGGCCGTTTACCAAACGCTTACCCGGGTAAGTGCTTACCAAGCCATATTACCTTACCGGAGGAATATAACAAGTACCAAAAATCTTACCCGGTAAGAGCGAAGACAAGGAAAACAATGACCAAGAGTCTTACCCGGGTAAGTGATTGCGACGGATCTTACCACGGTAAGCGCTTACCGGGTAAATTGTTGCATATGATGTCGTTTTTGTGGACTAAAATCTTACCCGGTAAGTAAATGATAGTGTTGAATTTTGCCGATAAGCACTTACCCGGGTAAGATTTGGTAAACGGCCCCTTAGTCACAAAAGAGAAGTTATACATGCTTCTTGGCATTATATCTTCTTATGGTCCCTGTTCTTAATGAGAAGTTGTCACAAAAGAGAATATTTTGATCTCTGTTCTTAATGATTTCTTTTTAAAGTGTGAGAAGAAAATTTACATTTTGTAAAGCTCTATAGTTTTTAAATCCATTTTTGTTATTGTTAGTAAGATTGTAAAATTACTAGTACTTACATGATATGTTAAATGAGACGGCCCTTTTTTAAATTCTACATTATAGATACTATATGTTAAGTTAAATGGTACTAGTAGTATCCAATATATTATGTTATATGTATCTAGAAATCATCTATATTCTAATATTTGTGACGAAAATGAATTATTCATCTAGGAACACCACTTCCAATATTTTCATGCTCCAATGGCGGAATATGAAAGCGGTCACCATAATTATTACCCACAAAGCGAAACAGCCTTACAAACGATAAACACCATAATCCAACTCCATTTCGAGAAGACCCTAGAGAAGAAACGAGCCGTGGACCAACAAAAGAAGGAGCTATGGAAGCTGTTCCAGCTTTTCTTCCTCTTTTTGGCTCTGGTTTTTGGGGCCCTGGTCCAATCCACTGGGCTCAAGTGCCACCATTGCTGGATACCCATTGGCCTCCTGACCCTTTCCCACGTCATCTTCTATGTGTCGGTGGCTCAGACCCTTCGGTGCATCAATGGGTTCAAGTATCAGAGGAGGTGCCATAAACTGACCCTTGGGTTAGCCACGGAGCGGCTAAGGCAAATGAGCATGGTTGCAAGTAATGAAAGTGGTGAAGAGGTTATTGGTGATGACTTTGAGATACATTATCAAGAACCACCACATACTTACTTTGGAAAGTTCAAGAGGAATTGGGCACTACATTTTGGGTTCTTGATTTTGATCTATGTGTTCATGGTATCTTCATCTGTTGTTGTTCTTTGTTTCTGAAGGTTTTTTCTGGTTTTGGGCCAAGTGTTTTGAGTTGTGAAAAGTTGTAATTGGATTTCGATTTCATAGATTTGGTAGAAAGTTTTGGCCCAAGATGTTATTTAACTTTATTGAAACTTGTTTGATCCATTTGTTATAATATGGTTTTACTTCGTTTAATTACCACATAAATTAATCTCCAGTGGCTCTAAGGAGACTGAAACTAGTGACTTATTGGGAAAATACATATTTTTATGTTCTCTTAGAGCATCTTTAATAGTTTCCTTAAACTGGAGAAAATGAGGATTTTGGGCAAGTATTTTGTTCCAATAGCTTTCCTGTAATCATCTCTAAGATGAAGAAAGTACGAGAGAGAATGATTTTTTCTCCAAATTTGGAGTTCACTCAAAAAATGATTACCAAATGAGATGACCAATAGGAAACTTTGAAAAATAAATATTTAAAAAGATAAATAATATTTTAATAGATGATGCAATATTTTAATATTATAATCAATGTTAAATTCTCCAAAATGGGGAATTTGTTGGAGATGAATGTAACTTATTTTCGGAGATTTTGTCTTTTGATTCTTTATTTTGGAGAAATTTTAGGGAATTTGTTAGGGGGTGTTTGGTTCGCATAATGGAATTTGAGGGAATTGGAATCAATCAAAAGAATTTGACTTTAAATGAATAGGAATGAAATTTAATGAGATTTGACCACTCTTTTAGTTCGATAGAAAGAGATGAAATTCAATTCTTTCACTTATGCCAATGAACGACGAATTCTTTAACTTAAGGAATCCACTGGAATTGGAAGGATTCCATCTATTTAATTATGTGAACCAAACATGTCAAAAGAATTTGGTCAATGGATTTGGTCATTCCAATTTCATCAGATTCCATGAACCAAACAACCCTTAATTAGTTGTATTCTTGAGTTCATTAAATGTGTAAAGTTCTCTTATAAATTGTCTTGATTTTCCGCTCTTTTTTCAAAAATGAATTGTCTTGGTTAGTTTATGACACAGTAGAAAAGACAGAGGGATTACAAGCGTTGAAACTTCGGAACGAAAAGGGTTTGTTGGCAATAAACTTAAAAAGAACTAAGAAAAGGACTCTAGATGTTCTATTAAGAATAATGAAAACAACTTTATCCCATCGGTTGAAAGCCAAACAAGTAGGGAATAAAAATAAAAACGGAAAAATTGTTGAAAATACAAAAATGTTGCTTAAAGCGGAAACAAACCTGAATTACCGAAAACTACAAATGTCATTAGGAATTGATGTGTTTGATATGTTGGCCGGTTTCAGTTCCAAAAACATATTTTAGTAGTCAGTTTGGACATCAAACGTTAAATATGAAGCAAATTGGGTTTTATTCGACAACAATCAATCTTTTATTTTATATCTACAATCATTCGTCTTACATCAATTATGTATGTAATTCTTCCAAAATTAGCATTCGTGTTCTTTTCGCTACATAAACGTCATATGAGTTGGGCATCAAAATGATTCCCCCCCATCAAACTAAAGCAAAACCGATCCAATAAATCCCATCAGAGATGGCGTTTAGAAGGACATAAATATTGTTTTCGTGAAAACCTTCATATTACAAAACAAAGATATAAAGTAAACAAGGGAGTAATCTACATGTGGAAGTGTGCAAACAAACAAAAAAAACATCAACTTCATATGTAAGAAAATAGGTTTACAAACAAAGCAATAGGAATAGTAAACAAAACCAACGCATCACATTTACAAGAAGAAAACTCTTTGTCCCATAGAAGGCCCTATAATTCCCCATGATTTTGAGGGTTATCACTGGCTACAAAATGTTCAAAGTCCATGTTAAATATGTAAACATATATATATATATAGTTAGAGGAAAGTTTGAATGAAAACTTTGCATTTTTAAAGGAACAAAGGGACACGTGTGGATCACATATGATGTGGGTCTCACATAATATTAAATCATTTATGATTTAATATTATGTGGGACCCACATCATATGTGGTCAACAATTTGTTCGTTTGTGCCTCTAAGGAATCTTGAAAATATTAAGGCTCGTAAAGCTTAAGGTCTCGTCTTACCGTCACGCCATTTAGAGCTTTTACCTTAAGTGAATAACCTACGCCATTTCGATACAAAACCTAATAACGAATTTGAATAAAGGATTTATGCACACTTCACCAATCTAAACTAGCTAACTCGTCATATACTGGGTCTATAGAAACTAAAGTGAACATAAATTAACTTAAATGGGTCCAAAAAGAATTAAATCAATCTAAATGAATCTAAAGATATCGAAATGATTTGAAGCACACAAATAGAGACCCTATAATGGATCAAGATGATCTAAAACTAACATATATAGATCTCGATAGACCAAGAATATTTTTTTGCTTATTTTAATTATGTTAAATTATATTAGTTAACATTCGTTTAGGTTGATATAGACCCATTTACATACTTTTACGGCTCTTTATGTTAATTTAGGTTTTTTTAACTATCCATTTATGTTCTTTTAAGCCTATTTGGGCCATGCAACATCAACTTGTGTCTTATAGGTGGTGGCTATTGTAATTCATAATATTTGAATGAAAAATCAAGTTAGTTAAGCCCCAAAATTTAATCATAGGATTATTGTATCTTTAGACATTTTATCATAATATTTATTAAGAAAACCCATTGTGCAATTGTTATGTTTATATTATCATCTATGTTTTAAAGTAAATGAATTATATTTTCTAAAATATATTTGGTCCTTGAGACGACTGCAACTTCAATAATAACAAGAACCAACAAATTAACATAGAGCAAGCAACACAAGAGCATTGGAATTGTGTCTCTAGGGTAACCAATCAATCTAATATAATCAATGAAAGTTGTAATATAATTATGGACTTGTACTTTATAATTTATATACATAAAGATGTTATATAATCTTATCTTGATCACACTAGTAAAAAAACATGATATCATTTACGAAAGCTAGACATAGATTACTGTGAAAAAAATAGTCAAAACTTATCTGTTAGGTAAATTGTGTTGTTAGGTAATAGTCAAAAAATAGTCAAAACTTATCTGTTTGTCGTCGATAGAGTTTGTGTTGAAAAACCACCAAAATGAAGACCCATTAATTGATTATTATAAATTTGTTGGGGATTAATAAAATATATATCAGAATAAAGGCCCGCAAAGATCAAATACGATTTATTAAGCCCCATTATGATCCACTTATATCAAGTAGAACGCACCAAGACCTATTATGAATGGTTTAGACTCTTTATGACTCACTAAGATCTATTGTGACCAACCACAAGGGTTGTGGCCTACTAGTCGTATGCCTGGGGGTTAAAGGAATATCTCAGCCACCCAGAGTTTGAATCTAGGCGCTCTCAACATTTGTGGTCATTGAGTTTAGCAGGACTGATTATTACAGTAAAAAAACTTTGCCGAAATTAATCTGGACTTTGCCTATGATACCCTTCACAAAAAAAAGTCTATTATGACCCACTAAAACCCATTACAATCCACTTAAACCCTTTAGAACTCACTAAAATTCATTGCGACCCGCTAAGACCCATTATAATCCACTTAGACCAATATGACCAAAATTAACATCAATTATATACCATTAAGACCAATATGAAAGAATGTAAAGCATTAACACCGATTTCGATCTGTTATGACCACTAAGACTCATATCTCATCAAAACCCACTAAGATTCCTTGTGAAAAACTTAGATCAACTATGACTCACAAAATTCCACTATAACCAAATATGACCCATTAACGTAAACTATTATGACCCACTAAAACCAATATAACCCACCTAACATGAAATACAACCAAAACAACCCATCACAATCAAATATGGCTCATTAAGAGCCACTAAAACCAAATATGGCCGATTAAGGGACAGTTTACCAAACGTTTATCCGGATAAGTGTTTACCAAGTCACATTATTTTACTGAATGCATATGGCAAGAACCAAAAATCTTACCCCGTAAAAAGGAAGGCAAGAACCAAGAGTCTTATTCGGTAAATAAGGGTGACGACTTTTACCATGGTTAGTGCTTACTGGGTAAATTTTTACATACGATACCGTTTTAGTGGACTAAATTTTACCCGGTAAGTAAAGGATAGCGTTAAATTTTATCGATGAACACTTACACGGATAAACGTTTGGTAAACAACCTTTACGACTCACTAAAACCAAATATGAACATTACGGCCCAATATGACCATATTTGACCCACTAACACAAATTACAACTCGTTAAGGTCTATCAAGATTCAAGATCCCATGACAGAATGGGGTATGTATGGTTCGGTTCGGCTTTTGTCTGAACCGAACCGAAAACCAAGTCATTTGGTTTTTGAAAATTCAAACCGTTTGGTTTTCGGTTTTTATGTTCGGTTCGTTTTTTTTCCGGTTCGATTTTAAAATCGAATGGTAAAACAATGTTTTTGTTTTTGGTTTTTTATATATAATATTGATTGTAGTATTAATCATGTATATAATATAATATTAATTATATATAATATTAATTATATATAATATTAATTTTAGTATTAATCATAAATTATTATATATATCATAAAAAATTAAAAATAATTATATTATTTCGGTTCGGTTCGGTTTTTAGAGAAATCGAACATTTTAGGTTCGGTTTTTTCGGTCGGTATGGAAACCAAAATCGAACAATTTGGATTTTCGGTTTTCGGTTCGATTTTTCGGTTTCTCAATTTTTTTCCCGGTTTTGGTTCGGTTTTTGCTCACTCCTGACAGCCCATCCCCATAAACTGTTGTCGGTATTCTAATACCTTCCAGCTACTTGAGAATTATAGAGGGGTGTCAAAAAGAAATCATTAAAGAAAATGAATTTGAAAAATATTATACCATTTATCGTAAGAATATCAACGACTTGATTTGCCGTTGCTAATTAGTAGTAGATGATTTTTGGTCCCTTAGTTTTTTTTTAATTTCTTTTAACTAAAATATAAAATGAGTAAAATGACTATAATTCCCCTTTAGTTAACTTATCTAACAGAGTTTTGTTAATAGAGTTAGGATCAGGGACCAAAGAAGTGAAAGTTTAAACCACAGGGACCAAATCCATAATTATTTCAAAATAGGGACGCACAGTGTTATTAAGTTTAAACCACATATACCAAATCCATAATTATTTCGAAATAGGGACGCACAATGTTATTAAGTGTAAACCACAGAGACCAATCATGTAATTTACTCTATATTAAATTACAGTTTCATTTAATTCTAATTTTTCGACAAACGGTTGGTAGCACCACCTACTCCTTTTAATCGGTATACCACCTCCCCAATCGTATTTTCGACAAACCCACCTGCAAGTCTGCAACTACTTCGTTTGGGGGGCCAATTTTCTCTATTTTCACAACCAAATGTCATGTTTGGAAAACACAAGCTAGATTAATTTTTGAGCTTATTTCAAAAGTTTCATTTGGATGAGTAAAACATTACTTATAATTAAGCTAGTTTATTGAAGCACTATTTGGATTAATGTTTCAAATATACAACACACGAAGTTTTAGGTAACACAAATTCCAAGTTTTATATATGTTTTACCTTAAAATAACTTGAAATAAGTATTTTGAAGTTTGGTCATAATTGGGTTAGATAGTAATAAAGAAAAATGGGTAAAAATGCTCAAACTTGGTACACCTTGACCGTGAAGAAAATGGCCCAAGCATGAATATCTGATAGAAGTTGAGTTGGGAAGGGGGATTTACCCTTGCGACCTTGGCCACACGACCTTGGGTTGCATAGACTAGGTCGCGTACGGGAAGCTGTCCCTTAAGCCCCGATTTTTGTGCTTTTTACCCCATTATTTCCTCATCACTCGTTTCTTAATCAAATTCGTTTCATGCATACTTGTTCCACACCACTCGATTTCTTCAAGAAGTTTTTGAGATTGAATCTAGATATTCAAAGCTTGGGACCAAAGTCAAGATCTTCATCTTCCCCAACTATCTTTTCACCATTGTTTACCTCATTTTGGGTTTTTTTGAAAACCCACTTGTAAGTCCATCATAACCTTCCCAAACCTTTATTCATGGTAAAAACCTTTCATTTTAACCTCCTAGAACATTCCTTTTGATATATCTTCAACATATTGAGTTTTTGGTCATTTTGGATGTTTTGGTGATTTGATATTTTGACTTTATAAATCTTGAGAAAGGGCCATAGGGGGGGGGGGGGGACATTTTGATAAATAAATCATAATAATTTATTATTTTAGTGATTTATTATACAAGTAGATATTTTTTGACATTACTATATTATGGTGTATTTGGTCTTATGAATCGTCTGGAAAATGCATAGTATTGTGTTATGAAGCATTTTGGAAATACAAGAGTATGAATTCGTTTTGGAAATATAAGAGTATGAATTCGTTTTGGAAATATAAGAGTATGAATTCATTTGGAAAATGGTATGTCTCAACCAATGATGAGGTTTTAGGTTAATCATAGTTTTCGAGTATATGTTTACATAACCTTTTCCTTAGGACCCTCTCAAATAGAAATAGTAATTAATCATTGTTTGGTTAAATTAACTTTATTGCCCTATGTTGATTTTTACTAAGTAGTCACATAAGTGTTGAATTATTGAGTTGTTGAGCTTTTGTTCAGTTTTGACTCGGATGAGTTTTGGGGACATTTGTCCTGTTTAATTTGCTCCATGGTGAACTTTTTGAGTTGTATATATACATATATATATATATATATATATAGGGGAGAGATCATACGAGAACACTACCTATTTAAAGAAACATAGGAACTCATTTGGGCACATATGATGTGGGTCTCACATAATATTAAATCATTTGTGATTTAATATGATTTAATAATAAATCATAGATGATTTAATATTATGTGGGACCCACATCATATGTGATCCACAATTGTCCTTTTGTTCCTTTAAAAATGCAAAGTTCTCATTTGAACCTTCCTCTATATATATATATATATATATATGCAGTTATGGCATACTCATTTATAAGTTACATGTTTTTAGTGCATTGGTCATTCATTTGAGGTCATGTAATGTGAGTCGGTTTTCGTGTCGGTATTGCAGGAGACTTTTGGCCTAGTTGAGTAGGCATTAATAGGCATGAGAATTAGACCTGCCCCATTAGGAAACCCGGTGTACCCGCCCCTACGGGGATGGGGACGGAGATCCCCAAATGTAAAAAACCGGGGATGGAGACGGGGTCGAGTAATGTAGTGCTCAGCATGCCCGCCACGTATATTAAATATATTATATATTTATTATTAAATATATTGTTTATAAGTAATTAGATTTAATATCTTTTAGATTTAGAAATAGTATTTTAACTTTTCTTCTTATACACATTTTTTCTGAATTGGCTTACTTTTTTAGATAAAAACGTTGAGAGTCGAAAACCTTTGGTCAACCAATTCCATATGAGGTTGTGATTTTTGTTTTCACATGCATCTGAAAATGTTGGATTAAATAATCACAAATAAAGCTGTAAATTTGTTTACATATGCATATTTGATACTTCCTAAAAGTAAATTTTAAGGAAATATGCGAGATTTAAACATGAATCATCACCGATCGAGTGTGATGTTTAACACATCCAATTTAAAATATTTCACTTAAACGAATAAAAAATCCCTGATTCCTCGTTGGGGACGGGGATGAGGATGTGATCATATTCCCTGGTAGGGATGAGCATACGGACCGAAATCCCGAAACCGAACCGGTCCCGTACCGAACCGGTACCGGTACCGGTACCGAATAGCATTACCGGTTCGGTATTCGGTACCGGGATTTTTTCATATTCGGGATTCGGTATTTTCGGTTCGGTACCGGTACTGGTACCCATAAATCCCGAACCAAACCGGGTAATATTAACGGACACTTTCAAATTGAAAAAAAACCCTTTTCTTTTTGGATTGGTATAAAAAACCTTTTTTCCCAACATTATATCTTCCATTTTTATACCAAATCCACTAAATTTTTAAAATCTTTTGGTTCTTGTAATATTCCCCCCAAATATCAATCTTTTCTTCATATTTCGGTTCCGTAATTTCTTCAAAACCCGGTTTCTTGTAATATTCCATCCAAATATTCCACACTTTTTTGACATGTATGTAACACTGTATTCATACCAAATATACGTATATATACATATATACGAACAAAGTCCACTTTCTTATCGTTACATATTTTGGATGTCAAATTGTAAAATTAAAAAAATATTTTTTATTGGTGTTTTTTAATCTTTTTTAGGTCAATTTAAGTTGAATGAGTTCCTCCCCACTTACTCTACAATTAGAAAAACCATTTTGAGCTATGTAAAAAAGTTAGTCGTCCCTAAAAACGGTACCAAACGGTGTTAGTCCCGAAAATCCCGGTACCGGTACCGAATTTCTATTACCGGTTCGGTATTCGGTACCGAGATTTTTTCATATTCGGGATTCGGTATTTTCGGTTCGGTACCGGTCCGGTGCCGAGCTCATCCCTATTCCCTGGTGGGGATGGGGATGAAGATTGGAATCTGGGATTGGGGTCCCCGCCCCGCCCGTTTCTTATCCTAGGCACTAAGGACTTACGTCTTGAGGTGCTACCCAAAATGTAGGCACTAAGAACCATGAGTTTTGAGGTGCTACCCGATCGGGTAAGCACTAAGGTCATGATCCTTGAAGTGATACTCCAAGGAGTAGGCACTAAGATTATTGAGTGTTGAAGTGTTACCCGTGGGGATACGCATTAAGGACATGAGCCTTGAGATGTCATTCGTTTGGATATATACGTTAAAGTTAATTGAATCTTGAGGTGTTACTTGATAACGTTAATGTATAACTTACTTTGTGCTCGCCATATTCGACGGATACAAGTTTGCCTCGTCGCTGGTAGGTGTATTCTTGGATAGTGTATTATTCGTATTTTAGTTTTATTTGGTTCTGGAGAGTAATCATAATTTATGATTTTGGTATGTTAGACCTCCTCCATGTATTAGTGTTTTAGATAATAGAGTTTTATCCATGTTTTGTATTTGGATATCAATCTTTATTCACATTTTGTGAGAGAATTGGGTTTTAGCTTCATGTTTGATGGGTGTTTTGACTAGTAGGTTCTCATCACAAAAATGGTGGGTTTGCAGAAATATATCACTTGTATTCTAAGTACATTTCATTTTGAAAATTGTGACGTAAATAATATTTTTCTTCGTTTTACCATTTTATGTACCTGATGAAAAATGTTTGATCACTACTAGAAATTGAGTATTTTCAACGGAAATTAATTTTCAACGGAAAATGTCATTGAAAATTTTCTACGAATTTTAAAGGATTATTGACAGAACATAAATTTTCTACGAATTTTCGTTGAAAATCTCTCACAAACATATATCCATTTTCAACCAAAAAAATTTCAACGGAATGTCTCGTCAAAAAGTTTTTGGTTGAAAATGCATTTTATGAGAGATTTTCAACGGAAATTCATTGAAAATTCGTAGAAAAATTTATGTTTTGTCAATAATCCCTTTAAAATGCATAGAAAATTTTCAACGACATTTTCCGTTGAAAATACTCAATTTTCTAGTAGCAGATTGAACTCATTAGGTGTTACTTAATTAAACATTTTTTTTGTCGGCATTTGCATCAAGTCATTTGGGAAATGGTACCAGCGACATTGTGATGTGATGAATGCTACTTAGAGCCACGAGAAGAAACTAGCTATCCGGTAAACATATTTCATATGATAGAGATAGCGACTTGTGTTGGGTTTAGTAACACCCGTTCCTATTTATAGACTTGTGTAAGGTTTGAAATACTATGCATTGATATTAAAACCATAGATTGTCATTATAGATGATCAAATGTTGACTTTGAGCTATCAACTAGCTTTTCAGCCAACAACTAACTTATCAGGTAGTTTGTCAAACATAACGAAAACCTCATTTAATAAATTACGTATACGTTTTATAAATATATATTTTTTTTGAAAGACAAACTAACACACACACACTTTCCCGAGGTATTAGGGCTCCCACTTAAGGGTGTCACCCGACTAATCCCCGTTGACTATGACTCAGTCCAATTAAGAATACCACTAAGTGGCAGACCCATGATCAGGATATCTTTACATACGTGCCGCGGGATTCCAACCTTTAACAGTTACCAAAAAAAATTATTAAGGAAACTTTAATCACAATTTGTTATACAAATCTTTGTCCATAAGCAAACAACGTGGATATAACATTAAAAATTACTAAAAAATAAATTATATTCACTACAACATATAATTTCTAATACAACAATACATCAAGTCGACAAATTTTACTTACCGGCACCTAAAAAATTGATTTGGAAATTACCATAGTGATCAATGGTCTAACATTTCTTACAAAGAAGGTCATTTTATCCAAAATAAATACTTTATTTTATCCTATACGCTTCAATATTAAGAACTTTGACTATATACTTGTATTTGTTAATTTGCAACCCAAAACAAATATATTTGAATAAAAAGTTATTACTGACAATTCTAATCGGTTTAATGAGAAAACTGTTTCAATTGATATCAATATAAGGGGAGATTTTTCATCTCATTTAACGAACGAGGCTAGTGGAGGCCTATGATTGAAGTCATAGAACCCCAAACATGTTGTTGTAGTCTCTCACTTTACCAACTAATAGTACCTTTAATAAATCTTCTAAAATAGAGAAAATAAAAATTTGAACATTGTTTTTTGCTTCAATAATTACTCCAAAATGTTTAAAACATGAGGAAGAACCTAATTTCTCCAAATTTGAATAACTTTTTAATGATTACAATAAAGAAGAAACATTTTTTAATTATATTCATCCCATAGAAATCTTTAATCTTAAATGTTTGGGAGTGAAAAACATCTTTTATATCACACCAATAGAATTCTTTATGTTAAAACGCTTATGAGAGAGACATAACTTTTATTCTATATACAAATTATTTGATAATATAATAAAGTCTTCAATTTATTTTAAAGGTTTTGTCTTCTAGTTATCAATTTTAATAAAATTTAAAAAAATCTGTTGGAGATGTTCTAACCTACCGGTCAGAACTCAAACGCAATTGAAAAGACATATTATGTTAATTCCATAACCAATTGACACGTACGTAAGATCATCTCTTTCATAGCACCGATTATCAAGAATGATGTAACTTCAATAATTTAACTTAATTTAGATGTGTGAAAAGATAGATTTAATTCATTCTTAGCAAACTATTTAATCAAAATAACGTTTTAAACATATTAATTTCTATACATATACAAGTTTCATTTGGTTAGGTTTAGTCCGTTAAAAGAATAAAAGATTGAATATCATAGACTCATAGTTATAATTGGAAAATGAATTAAAAAAAAGAATATAAAAAGCATTATTATATACGATAAGAAGCTTGGTGGTGAATGATAAATTAAACACCCATAAATATTCTTAGATTTGGACCTAATTAATTAATATATAAGTATATATATATATAGATTCAATTTTTAGGATTGAAGTTTGTCTTCCATGGCGATGGAATTCTTACAATGAGCAATAGCAGCTTGAATAGCAGCATGTAATTCTTCCATGGTGCTTTCACTTGTTGTACTTTTAGCAGGGCTCACAGTTCCAGAAGCAAGAAGGATTCCACTGTTGGTCGGAGAAGTCTTCATGGACGCCGGCGCCGAGAACTGCCCTCTTCTTTTACCACTTCCGTTCATCATCTCCGGCGGCTTACTACTCCTCCGGGAGGTCAGCGAGTTGCCGGAAAAAGAATACGACTGGTGGTTGAATGACCTTTTTGACCTCTTGGACTTTGGAAACGACAACAAAGGCCTTACCATTTTCATGTACCTCTTGATAAGTTGACCTAAATCTAACTTCAACTTCTTGCTGTTGTTGTTTCTCTCTTGTTCATGATCTTTTTCTCTCTCATCGACGTCACACCTTTTTTTCCACTTATTGGGTATCCCAAACAGTGAAAAGGGTTTGGATTTCGGTCGGTTTTGATTGGTGGCGGGTTCGGGTTGGTCGAAATCGGAGAAGGTGGTTTGGTGGTGGCAGTGGAAGCTGGTGTTTCCGATGGGGTTGATTGGGTCATCATAAAGAAGGTTTTTGATTGGGAGGGTAAAACTGTCCATTGAGTTTGTGGAGGATCGAGGGGAGATAGGGAGGTGAGAGAGGAGGTGAAGAGGGAGGAGGTGGCCGTGAAAGAAGATGTCGTCGGCCGGAGATAAGTCAATGGCGGCCAACGATGGTGGTGGTGGTGGTGGTCGTAGATCATTGGTTTTATGATGATTGTTAATATCATCATCATCATTATAATAATAATTATTATTATTCGAATTACGATCTTGATAAGTAGAAGTTTGTGGTGGGTGTGGTCGGAGAGAGACGGTGAACGAGAACTCATGGGTAGGAGATGAAGTCACTGACGGTGGTGATGTGGTGGTTTGCGGTGGTGATGTGGTGGTTGGTGGTGGTGATGTGGTGGTTTGTGGTGGTGGAGATGATGGTTTGTGGCCACTTTCTTGGAGTAGCATTATTGCTTCTTTGTGTTTCTTCAACTATCTTGATAACCACCAATACCAAAATGGATAACAAAAATTATGAAGACCAAAGAGAAAGAAAGAAAAAGAGAGATTTGTCAGAGAGAATGAGAACAAGTAGAGTTTGGGGCAGATCACATTTGAGTTGTTTGTCCTTATAATAGAGGAGCAAATTAATTAATGGACCATTTGATATCCAAAGGGTACCAAATGTTTACATAATATATAAATGAAAAATAAAGAAAATAAGGGTGTGGTGTGTATATATAGTGTGTAGTCCATGGAAATTATTTCGATTTGTTTTTACGTTACTGATATTAATGTGTTGAATTATCGATCTGTACGTAACAATATATGTTTAACGTTTTTGTCTCTTTGTTAAAAGTACATTCAAATTCATATTATATTTTCTGATTTTAGTAATTATTGTTTTTTAATCATGAAGTAATTGTAGGAAGTCATTAAAATTGGAATCTAAGAGTCATTATTAGGTCTTTTTACCCCCAAACAATTATATATCTAACCCTAGTTAATGAAAACAGTTAAAACTAAAGAGAATTAATATGTGATTCTACATGTTAGGATATAGTTAATTTTCAAATATAACCGCATGAATGAACAATATGTGAAAATCCCAAATCCCTGAAGAGGTGATTGTCCATATTTTATATCTGGATATCACTAATTTTTGTTTAGGTTCTTCTCGTCAAAAGCTTCCACCAATCGGCTATTACATCTTATTCATGTCGGTTATCTTTTTCTATGGTATGGGCCAAACGAAGCAATCCTACGTACATTGTATTTTTAAATTTATGTTGTTTGACTCAATAATAGAGTCGGTTTGATGGTCCTAATCGGTAATAGATTCCTAGCGGGTCTATTTTAAATTTATACAATACTGTATATTATATTGACCAATATGTTACAATACGTCAATTTTTTAAAAGTTGCTTTAAAACAATAAAAAAATCTAACATTCAACAACTTAACACCAAACGATTCTAGGATCACAATATCTTATCTCGTGACAATATGAAGTCTTTGTGTACCAAGAATCACCATTATAATGGGGAAGAAATGGTTCCGAATAAAATAAACATATGTTATTTGTTTTTAAAATATGAATACAATTTGATAAAAGATGTTAAATGCTTGATTAAGACTTAAATATCTAAGAATTCCGTTCAGGCCTGGAAGAATTGGGTGGCGTCCCTAAGGATGAGAAAAAGGGTGACTGAATGATTGGAAGCAGTTTCTTTTATGGCGCTCTGGTCTCTATAGTCTTTTCGGAACGAGGCCTTATTCGGATCTATCAAACCTAAAAATGCAGCTCTTTGGGATAAAATATAAAATAGTAACAAACGCGTATAAAACTGGTTACACCATAGAAGTGGTGACTGTAAGATTAATTGGGTTGGTTGGCTTCAAGACTCCTCCCTTGTTATTTTCGTTTTGTAATGGTTTTCTAGCACCTTACTAGTTCTTTTAATAAATTGCCGCTGTTAAAAAAAAGACTTAGATATCTAAGGGGCTATTTACTATATGCTTACTGGATGTTAGTCTGTTACTTACCTCCGAAATGAGCATAACAATGACATAGAATCTTACCCAGTAAGAAGCATAACAAAACCGAGAATCAACGTTTCCCAGATAAAAATGTCTACCAACAATCAATTTTGATGGTCTAGAACACTACACGATAAGGTAAATGGAGATGTGCTCTTTTTTTTAAGACAAATCCAACAAATAAACTGACACACTTATATCAAATCTGATGAGAATTGAACCCTAGGCCTTTTAGGAAGTAAAAACTAAAAGTCCTTTGATAAACAAACTCTAAATAGTTTAAAATTATAAACCATGCATATGATTCTCCCTTTCATGTCCTGATCCAGATTACCGTTTATGTTACTAATTTAGCTTAATTATGTTAATTGATAGTATTATTGTATACAATAATACAATATATTTAATATTTATAAAATAACATTTTTAAGTTAATCGAGTATAAAACTTTTAACAATTATCTTTTCATGGATATTCTTAATCTATTTACTAATTAATTAATGCGATCCACCTATTGATTATTAATTGTCTAGAGTGGTAGTAGACCCAACTAAAATTCATTCGTATTTATGGGTATTTAAAGTACTTGACTATATTCAATTTTGAATAAGTTACAAATATAACAAGATGGGAGGTTTAAATTAAAAAAAAAACTATATATCATAAGAAAGTATAAAGAAAAGTTTAAAGCTAAATCATTGAAATAATTCATTTAAAAATACATATGTGAATTCACATAAATGATTTTTAACCTTGTTCACATATGTATATCTAAATAGATTTTTCAACAACTCACATATATATATATATATATCTTCTCTTTTTACATTCTCATGGTATTTAGTCTTCTTATTTGAATTAACCATTGATCACATATATACATAATTGTTGGTTTTATAAACTTTCGGGGCGTTTGTTCGCAGAATTCTGATGGAATTCTAGGAATTAGAATGATCAATTTCATTGACCAAAAAATTTCAGGCATTTGGTCTACCTAAGGAATGAAAATTGAATTCCACACATTTCATCATTTATTGATTTGGTCATTCCATCATGTTCTTTCAAAAAGACAAAAATATCCCTATCTTTCCTATCCATCACCTTTCAGAACCACAGTCAACCACCACCATTCTAAACCACCGTCGATCTGAACCATCATTCTGAATCACAGTTGACCACCACTGATAACCATCGTTGACCACCACTGATCAAAACCACCGTCTACCACCAATCTGAACCACCACTGACCACTGCACCAACGTTCTGAACCACCACTGATCACCATCGACCTACCACCAATACTGACCACCACTGATCTAAACACCGCCTACCACCGTCGTTCTGAACCACCACCGAACTAAACCACCGTCGACCACCGCCATTCTGAACCACCACCGATCTGAACCACGGTAGTTGGATTTCTGTTTCAATTTCTTTTAAAAGAGTATTTTGATCATTTACCAATATTTCATTCTGATTCCAAAGCTACATTATGTAAACCAAATAGACGTATTCCAATTTTTTAACAGATTCCATTCCAACTAAACATGTGGTCAAACGTGATAACATTTCATTCCAATTCCTTCAATATCAATTTTTTTTGACATATTTCATTTTATTCAAAAAGATTCTGCGAACCAAACACCCCCTTAAAAACCTCATCGACTATTCCATCATGTAACGGTTAGACATTATATACTTAAAAGCCTCATGCTACTCTATCATAACATAATTTCTGATCTAGTAAACTTGAAAGTTTTATTGTTTTAATATGGTTTTTATTAGGTTGGGTTAAATACACCTTAATATATTGTTGAATGCACTCTTACATTAATTCCCTCTTGATATATACATACCTATCAATATCAAAACTTACTTTTTATATTTTTAAATATAATTTGACTTGATTCTTATATAAATGACCGTATATAAGGCTTTCTTATTTTAACAAATATTACTTTAAAGTACTTATCTATAATAATTTGTAGACACGTTTTATTTTGATTTTATAACATTTAATTTTTCATTTAATTACATGTTAGAATTTCTTAATTCTTTTACTTTTGTACCACTGATTATTCAGATTAATGAGTAACAAATACGATGTTTTATATTTATTAATTTAATAAATATCTATTAAAATAAATAAAGTTTTAAAAGACAAAATTACATGCATCACGAGAAGAATCTTTGTCACAGGTTTCCAATATTTTTTTATTTTTTATTTTTCTTTTTAATATTTTAATTGATTTCGTGCACACTTGAAGAGGTGAATCTTGCTTTTATTCGATTTTGAGGGATTAGTAAATTTCCCTAAAAGATCTTCCTTCACATAGCCTCTATATATAACTATGACTAGCTTCGGTCAAACTTCAATCATATAAATTACTTTTATACGGGGACGATATAACACCTTAAAAATATGAGAAATTTTTAATCGAAACAAATTCACTAAAATAAGATTAGTGACAAAAATTCACCCATCGAAATGAGAAATTGTAATAAAGTTTATAATATTAAATGGATACTAAAACAACAATCTAATAATTTATACTATTTTGAGACATAGATTACATCCCAGTGTTGCTAATATCTTCACAAGAATATATTTAATAACTTCAAATATACACATGAAAGTTTATTCCCAAAAGTTCCTCAACCGACAAAACGCTCCATTCAAACCTTGGGAGCCCCACCGCTAAGAAAACCTGATATACATGTCATTTGGGAAAAAATGTCAGACTTAAAGTCTAGTGAGGACAAACAGTTATTAATCAAAGCATTTAAAATAATATGTAA
Organism: Silybum marianum; assembly: GCA_036898165.1. Taxonomy (NCBI): domain Eukaryota; kingdom Viridiplantae; phylum Streptophyta; class Magnoliopsida; order Asterales; family Asteraceae; genus Silybum; species Silybum marianum. Next base: position 7,955,826 of record CM072542.1, read on the forward strand.
AATCATGAACGTAGCATTAACCGAGTAATGTACATAATTAGAATGTCCTTGCCCTTGGGAAGGTGCAAAACATCAATAAGTGACGGGGGGAGTCCCGTTCCACCTTTGGTAGTGATGGAACACACAAGTAGGCCACTATACAAAGTTACATGGCATCCCTAAATAGGGAATGTATCAATAGCATCAACTCTATCCAAGTTTTTAGCCAAACAATGTTACATAACATCAACTCTCTCCAAGTATTTAGCAAAAAATGTCAATAAGCTCAACTCTATCCAAGTCTTTCGCTCAAGGGGTTCAAAGTTCAACCCTATCTGGATCTTTACCTTGGTTCCTCACAATTCTATATTCAACAATGGATATACCCTAAATAAAATTAATATAAATCGACTTATATGCCTATGGATCATTTACATTATAGCCAAGAGTTTGAATACATCTATCAAGACATATTAAACAATAATCAAACCCAAAACATGGTACATAAGTTCTCAACAAGTAAACAAATCCCAATTTACCAATAAAGTCCCAGATATGAGGCACAAATATTCTGAGTTTCAAAAGGCATAATACTTTGAAATAATCATATATCAAGTGATTAAAACCATTCCACATGCTAATTTTATCATTATAAACAAAATCCCAAAATTTCTCAAGTTTGACCAAATTTGTCAAAATCAATAAAAATGTAAATATTTGAAATATAAACTTGTAGAAAGTAAATTGCATCACTGTAACATGTATATAGTTTTATAAAAGTGTAGATTGAACTCACAATATTAGGATTTGGAGAAACCCTAGAAAACCCCAAAAATTGATGGAGAAGATGGAGAAGATGAAGAACACAAAGACTTGAGAGCCTGAACCTTGAATCATTGATCTTAATTTGAGTCACTAGCCTTAAATGAGAAGTAAACGCTTTGGGTTGGGTGGATTTGAGGAGTAAATGCTCCAAAATTCGAGTTGATAGGGAGATTTAGTAGCAAAAACGAGTTGGAGAAGAATTGTGGTGAAAAAATCTAATGAAACCCAATTTGAGACCTTACTACACAAAAAAACAGAAACACCGACCATGCACGCGACCTTTTGGGTTGCAGTAGAACCCTTGCGCACAAGAGCGCAAGGATGGGCTCACAACAGTGAATTACGCAATCGCCCACGCGACCTCAAGTCGTGGGGCAAGTCGCGAAGAACGAATTTCGCACCTGGTGAAGTATATTTCCGAGTGCAGCACAAAATTTTCAAACTATAAAGTATCAATTGGTTTTTAGACTTCAATTTCCAACTTGGTTTTTCCCCTAACCTTATAATTGAAATCTAACATAAAAACTTGTTAATTTCAAAATTTCCGAGTGTTACAATCCTCCCACCCTTGAAATTGATTTCGTCCTCAAAATCTTAAACTAACCAAACAAGTGTGGATATCGCCTCTTCAAGTCTTCTTTCGATTCCCACGTCATGTTTGATTCCAATGATGCTTCCACGGAACTTTAACCATGACGATTTCTTTGTGACGCAACATCTTAGACTTTCTCTCCAAGATTGCTTCTGATTCCTCTACACATCGGTTGTTTTAATCCACACGGATCTCCGAGAGAGGAATCACACTCTCTTCTTCTGCCAAACACTTCCGTAAGTAACATACATGAAAGGTATTGTCAATTCCGGCCATCTCGGGCGGTAACTCTAGTCTCTACGCCTGAAGTCCCACTCTAGCCAAAATCTTGAATGGTGCAAGGAAACGAGGACTAAGCTTCCCGCGCTTTCTAAATTGAATGATTCCCTTAGAAGGGTACACTTTTAGCATCATGCAGTCACCCATTTGAAAGTCTATAGGTTTTCTTTTCTTGTTGGCATAGCTCTTTTGAACTCTATAAATTCATTTAACTATATTCTATCATTTAACATAATCATTTATTGATCAATAAATTTATAAATTTGTTTGAACTATTTAATTTTTACCAACGATTATAGTTAATTTGAAAAAAAGTAAAATTAATTAAATTAAATTAAATGAAGAGTATTATTTGAACAGATTATCATTTATTTTTTAAAAATAAATTTTGTTACTTTTTAAAAATAAATTTAGTTATTTTGGGATTAAATTTTCTTTTCTTCATCCTTAAATTCGGTTTTAATTCTATTTTTCTTTAAACTTTGGTTATTTTTTAAAATAAGTTTTTTTGATTGTTTTAAAAGGTTTACAAAAGTTTATAGGTGAACCGTAAAATTTAAAAGTGTAACTAAAATTTTTATAAATGAATGAGATAATTAAATGACTCTGATAATTAAGTAATATGATATTAATATATGAAAAAGACGAAAATATCCTTGTTAGCACAATTTGTATTAATTAGGCAGTTAACTGATGCAACGTATAACAATGAAAATACATATTACTTCGTTGATTCTAAGTATACCCATGGCTAATCTTTTTTAGGATTCGTTAATTCGACGAATACCGAGCCTAGGCTTCAACTTTCAATTCATGAAAACTTAAAATTTGGAAATCAAATTTTCCGAAATCCAAGTGTGACCATCGAGATTATACAAGATGCATATAAATAAGAAGCCTAAAATAAAATGAGCCTGAAAAAGACTATGGGCCAAACATAAAAGAAAACCCAAAGAAAATGCCAAAAAGAAGTAAAAACACGAAAATGTCCAAAAACAATGCTTAAACATTGTTTTCAGGCTTCAAAAAGGCATAACCATGACACGTTCCTCGATCCAGGATTTAAATCGTCTGGTCGTGGACCTGAAATGGAAACCGGAGCGAGAGTTATGGCATTTTAAGCGTGACCCCCTTTGGTAGCATAATCATAGGCCTCTAAGAACAATAGGGCCCGGTCCTCCATGCCCAGGCCCGCACCATTAACAAAAGAATGTGCATCCCTCCTCTATATATACTATATATTCAGAAATACGTTCAAAATAACCAATTTGACACCCCTCTCTTCACTTTATAGCCACATTTTTTTACTTGTTGGCCGAAATAACCGAAGATTATGCAAGTGGCATTATTACGTAACCCATTTTTTAATATATTATTCAGAAAAAATAGACATTATGCAAGTTGAATAAGTGCTACTTGCGTAACATCTAATTTATCTTAATATTTGTTGGGTCACCGATGATTTGGTGATGAACATTCTCTTTTATATGGTTGATCTTTTACATGTTCTTTTGAAGGTCTGAAATATAGTTCAAATATTGGAAAATCAAAGACTATCCAATCAAGGGTTGTACATCAAAATGTGGAATTTTTGATGTATCAACTAACACTAAAATTCAGACTACTTGCCGAAATCAAGTGTGGTCACCGACCTTGCATGAGGTCACCGATCTTGCAAGAGGTCACCGACCTTGCAGAGGTCACCGATGTTGGATTGGGTCACCGATCCAAGATGTGGTCACCGATGTTACTGAGGTCACTGACACATGCAAGTATGGTCACCGATTATGCAGTTGCCGATCCTAGAAGCTAATATGCAAGTTGTCGATCCAAAGCTTAGGAAGCACTAACCAATATGATACATCCTTATATGTATCACTTAGCATTTTCGAAGATAAGTTCTTATGACACAATAAATGCAAGATACGTGTACAGCAAGAACTTGGGTAGCAAACCTTAAATTCGGACATTCTCTTTTTACTCACCTAAAAAGGATGTTTGTCTTTAAGCTAAAAGGTTTGATGGGACTTCATAGAGCATGGAGAAAAACAGATAAAGTTATCTGACATTGCGTGCTACAAAGAATGGTTCATCCATTAACCTAGTACAAAGGGAGTGACATCTTCCTTTGTCCATCAGATATACTTCCAGCTAATAAATCATTGACAGTTGTCCTCATGCATCCCATGCGTGGGCACTATAAAAGGAGATGAAGTCCTACCCATAATCTTCACGCTTTCAACAAATCCTCTGAGTGATCTTTTTTTTAATTCCGGCAATCCTGAGTGTTTTAACAGTTTTATTTTAGCTTTCTTAGTGCATAAATTAATTACTGTTATCATGTGTTTAATGTGTTTAGTTTGTTAGAATAGTGTGTCTATTCTTTTCCGCAACAAACTTCTGTGTGTAAATTTTTAATATTTATATTAAAAATTTTAAAAGAGTAAAATTTTGTGTGTTTGTATTCAACTCCCCCCCTCCCCCCCTTCTACAAACCTTCACTTACATAGCCATCTCTAAACATGGACAAACAATATTATAGTGCAAAAGTAGATTACACAAGTTACGTAAGTGTTATTTACGTAATCTCCAAATATTTCGGTCAATTTGTTGAAAATGGTGACTATAAAGTGAAGAGATGAGGCTTGATTGCCTATTTTGGATATTTTCCCTAGATATTCTAATATTTTTAGTTTTATTATAATGAAAATATATAATAAAGATTAGAGTAAATGTAACACCTAGATTTTTGGTTCGGAACACTTTGGAGCAAAAAATAGCAAAAGAGGGGCATTTGGCAGATGTGCGAGTTGTGTCGTTTTGATCATATCTCGCTCATCGAAGCTGCGATCCAAATGATTCAAGAATCTACGGAAAGTCCAGAGTCAGACCTAAAATCTTTGTGTTTTGAGTTTTTACCAAATCGAGTTGCATCTAAGGCAAAAACAACGTTGAAGTTGAAAAAAAAAATCTTAACAACAAAGGAGAAATTAAATAATTAACGGCGCTATTTTAACACAAAGTAGGGTTGCAGCATAGTGGGAAGCGTATGTTGCTATAGCCTATAGGCCAGGGTTTTGAACCCTCTAGTCAATAGATCAACTTTAATTTTTTTTATTAAACTTGTCAACGTTTTCTCCCCTGGCGCGCGACTTGAGGTCGCGGCCTACCACGCGTAAGTCACTGTGGAGCTGAAAATTCCTTATATTCGAATCTCTTCTTTTTTCCTTCATATCTTCTTCATACTAGCTCCGTTTTAGCCGACTTTTCTTCCTATATTCTTGTTTTTTATAGCACTTCAAGCCTAAATCAATGGAGTAAACTTGTTGTATGTTCCTAGAGCATTTTGGAAAGGGTTCATCTTCATCTTCTCCATCCTTCTTCACCAGTGTTGACCAAGCTTGGGATTTTTCCCTAAATCGAGTTTGTAAGTCATTCTAACTCTTCTAAACCTTATTTCTTGTCAAAACCTTCATATTTAATTCTTTAGAACTTTTATCTTGAAGCATCTTCCTTGTTTTAGAGTTTTGACCATTTTGAAAGATTTGAGGTTTTTGGCTACGGTTTTATAGATCTGATTGTTGGGAATTCTTATTGATATATTTTAGGTTGTTTGTGATCTAGATATGGTTCCTAGTGAAGAGTGCTTGCAGATATGGGCTTCTCTTTAAAGGAAGCTTTTGGGGTAAACCTAGATTTAGCTTAAATCTAGCAAGATGAGTTCAAATTCTTTTGAGAAAACGGTGTACATGCCAACAATGTCCATTTTGATGTGTTAACATGTTTTAATTGCTATTCATCAAATGTATGAGTGATTTGACAAAATGCATATTATTTGTTATAAATGGTTTTATAAATCACGTCAAATACTTATGTTTGGGTTTCTTGACATTTTGCTAAATAAAACATAAATATGAGTTGTTAGATGTTTTATTTTATAAATGATGGTTATTTGGTATTATATATTTTTGGGAGTATTTGATTTATAAATTATTGGAAAAGACGTGTTATCGCATTATGAGGCATTTTGAAATATATGAGTTTAATCTCATTTGAAAATTGGTTTGTCTCAACCAACGATGTTTGTTTGAAATAAACCACGTAAGTGTTGAGTTATTGTACGTTAACCCGATTTTCACTAAAATGAGTCTTGAGGACATTTGTCCGAATTAAATTGTCATACATCGAGCTTTGGGGTATACACAGTTATGGTATAATTATATGATATTTTACGTGCTTTGAGTGTGTTAGTCATTCATTTTGAAGTCATGTAAATTAGACTGAGTTGCATTCGATCCATAAGCATAGAAGTCGATTTTGGTTTGGATAGTCATTCCCTTGTTGTTGATTGAGGTAGCATTGGGTCTTCATGGGCATTAAGGTGTGAGTTTTTGTAGTCGGGCATCGGCTATTGAGCGTTAAGATGTAACCTCTTGAGATAGGCATTGGGTCTTCATATGCATTAAGGAGTGGGCTCTTGTAGTCGGACATCGGCCATTGACCACTAAAATGTAATCTCTAGCATTTGTAGTTTGGAATAGACATCGGGTCTTCATAGGCATTAAGATGTGGGCTCTTGTAGCCGGACATCGGCCACTGACCATAAAGGTGTAATTTCACACGAACGGGTTGGTTAATCTAGCCTATACGATGTTGAATGGTGACCCACTTACGTGTCCTATCTTAATGGTAACACGGGCCTCCCCGCCACTGAAAGGTGTTGTTTTGGGTATAGAGTCTTATCCAATATTTTCGGTGATGTTTTTAGAGTATGAAGTATTTATTATCCATAATTGATATTATTGGATCTTTGAGACTCGATCATATTTTGGTATTTTAACAAATGGGGTTTTGTCCATATATTGGTATTTGAGGCATTTAACCCCATTCATGTTTTGTGTGAGTAAAAGGTGTAGAATTCGTAATTGAACGTGTATTTCAATTTAAAGCTTTCATTACTACGATATTTAGATTTAAAACTTTCATCACGAAAATGATGAGTTTGGAAAAGATGTTGCTTTTATAATGAAGCCATTCTATTGGAGAAATCATTATTTAATCAAACAGTCTTTCGATTTCTATTGATTATAAAAATGTTATAAACTCTTGAGCTCACTAGGCGTTAAGCCTAACCTTTTTCCTTTGTCGGCATGTGCATCAGGTTCTCTCTTGAGGTTGGTACTAGGGACACGTGCTGACTTGAGTGCTAGGGAGTAGCACGTTAAGGATCTAGCTTTTGGTGACGTCTTCCACCTTTGGGGGTAGCGACTCTTATTGGGTTTAGTAACACCCGACCGTAATTATGTCTTCGTATAGAACTTGGTCTATCTCTTGTCGAGGTTTATTTAGAATTGTTGCCTCGAGGAAATCCATGTATTGGTTTATAGAAAGGAATTTATCCTTTGATTGATGTAATGTTGAAAATTTTAAATTAGTCGCTCTTTCCAAATTTGAGGGTGTTATATAATCCACGCAAAAATTATTGGTCTCAACCATCAAATTTGTATATAATCATTTAGCATTCAATCAAACACATAGAAAGAAATTCTTGTTTACTTGTCTTACAATGAGTATATTTGATGAACCACATTCACCGGATATAACTCCATAAGATTAACATATAAACCTTAAGTTTAAGGTTTCAGATGTTGAACATTCATCGGATCCTCAGCTTATATAAACTGTGAGATCAAATCTTCTTTCTTGAATACCCTCCATCCGATTAGGAGAATTCGATTGATATACTTCCTGGTCATTTAATCTTGAGTTTCAAGAACCCACATTTCATACTAAGTATTTTAGAATCCGATGAATCAACTTTATAAATATTCTATAGCCGAAAATTCGATCTACAGATTACATTTCAAAATAGAAAGAGATAGGATTTTTATTTGTAAAAGTCTTTTAACTATCTATACTGATCCAAGAACAAAATGACTTCAAAAAAATCAAAGACTAGTTGAAGTGAGGTCAAAATCGTCACCAAAAGCAGATTGATTTGTCATATAGCAAAAAAGAAGATCAATACAATATAAACTCAAATAATAATTTGAAAAATACTACTATTGATAAGCCGGATTTTGTAGTGCAAACTTGTCCGGCAAGTTTGCCTTGCAAGTTTGCCTCACCAACTCTTCCAACTCTAATCCTGGTATCGGAACATGCACAACATGTCAGCCAAAGTAAGTTCTTAACACTATTTTACTAGTGTCATACTTCCTTTACTATTCTCTCGACAGACAAAAGGAAGTGATAGGATAACAAGTGTCTACGTCAACCACAAAGGCTTAAATGAAGAGTTTTTTTAAGTATATAATATTTATATACGGCAAATGAAATAAGAAAACTCACACACCTTCCTCACCTTTGGTGATGTTTGAACCCCCGACCTCCTAGAAGACCGAAGGCATGAATCAACAAATCGGATGAAGACGTGTGTTAAAGTTGGATAGTAACATTTAATGCAATGGTCACCCTAATCATTCTATGTTACTCATCCATTTTGAAAGACCTTCTATGTGACACTTTCTTAGGCAAATTCAACTTCAACATCTGTAGAAATATCTTAGTCCTTCGAATCTGAAAGAGTGCGTTCTTCTATTACTCTTTCAGTGTTAGAAAAAATTTCGCAAGGTTTAGGATCATAGATCTTATCTTCTTAGCTTCCGCAACAAATATGTAATTCTTTGTTTTAATAGAAAATATAAAATTAAGAAAAACATGTGTTTGTATTCAACCCCTATTCTACAAACACATCATGTGTAAGTCATCAATTCCCAGATCAAACAAAATACACAAAGTAGTGACGAAATGTATACTTTTATAAATCTCAAAAAGTACCTTAGACATAGTCCTTGTGTTATGCCATAAATCTAATGTGCCCTTGACAGTAACAGGAAAATTAACGAAATTAATGACAGGGGACCACTTTTAAAACGAAATAAGAACCACGAAGACAATTTTTAGAGTTATAAAAATTTAGGTTCTATTTTCAAAAATTTCACAAAACTAGGGGGGCCGAAATTAGAGGTTACTCTAAATAAATAGATAAAAACAACCCGATCTACCACGTCTATTTTGTCACCTTACTTTCAAATTTGAAATAAATAATGTATAACGAAAGAGATATCATTTTTTGGGAAAAATAATATGAAGAAAATATTAAATGGAGACGTAAAAAAGGAACATGGGGGCATAAAACAAGAAGCATGTTGTGGGACCTGGCACACGTGTGACTGGTGGAGTGGTGGTCCATTTAACTATTTAAGTTCATGTACCAACACACACACACATTTGTTTGCTAGGGCTGAAGTAAGCATCAAACCTATCATTTCTAATTATTATTTTAATTAATATTTACGGTTTTAAAAACATTGGAATTAAGATTGAAGTTATATTTGACATACTAATTGATAACCTAGTTATTAGCCACTAAATTAATTGTGTAGTGTTTACTAATCAATTAATTATGTTGGTAAGTATTAATCTTAATCATATTGATAGAGGTTTAACCAGTGATACCACACATTTGTTTGCTAGCGACTGGTGCATCGACCCGTTTACGGGCTTGTAATCTGGGTGTTTTCTTTTTTTTCTTCTTTTTCTCTTTCTCCCCTTGGTTGCGTTTTGTGTATGGGGTTGGTGTTTTAATAATATGGCCAGTTCAAAAAAAACATAATTAGGTGTCTTTTGTTTTTAAGATGTGTTAAAGTCTGAAGTCTTATTTCACTTCTGATTAATAAGAGTTGACTTTGAAGTCTGAAGTCTAAATCAATAATATTTTTTTTTGTAAACTGTTAAATGTTTAAATTTATTTAAATTATTTATTTTACCCATTAAAAAATTATAGTGTTCAAATTATAGATAAATTTATATAATTTAATTTTTTATTCATCATCATTGTGAAATTTACATTTAAATCATATAATTTGCATTCATTTAAACAGGAATATGTTATTGACGGCATTCACACATTTAAATCCTATTATGCATCAACTGAGACAGGTGAAGATTGATTTGGTAAGGATCGGTTGAGTTAAAAGATCGATTGAGGTCAATCGAATTGAGAAACGTCGTTGCTGAAGAGCTGGAAAATAATAAGAGGTAAATAAGATGTTAGTCTAACTCTTACCAAATAAGAGGATAATAAGACATAAGTGTCTCTGAAAATATGGAAAAAAAACAATCTGAATGGTCCTACCTCTTAACAAACCAGACATAAGAGGTTGACAAAGGTTTATTTTAGAAAAAACAAATAAGGCCTTAGTATTAACATTAATTAATTTCTCTTAACATAAGTATAACTAGCTGATAAGGAATTGCCACCACAGTTAGGCATGCGAATGGGTCCAGGAATGGGACAAGAACCCCAATCTCCATTTTAGTTCCTGATCTCTAATCCCTGTCTCCATCTCCTATGCGGAATAGAATCACATCCCAAACATGGAATCGGAGAATTTGTTTCAAATTCAAAAAACTTGCAAACAAAATACGTGTTATAAAGTGTCAATAGTGGTTACCAACATTCAAGTTCAAGCAAAACCGAATCGACATTACCAACAATCAAAATCATTAAATCAAAAATACCAAAACAAAATTATATAAAAATCATGTGATTCAAAGTGGCATGTGCTCAATAGCGATTCTGCAAAATCAAAATAGAAATAGAAATGTCAAAATATTATTTCTAAATCTAAAAGACACTAGATCTAATTCTTTATAAATAATATATTTAATAATAAATATATAATATACTAGATTTACGGCAAGGAGCGATATTTAACTTTTGAGGATCCCCAATTCCCCATCCCCATCTTTGGTTCCCGATTTTACAGGGAATCCCCGTCATCAATCGGGGTGGGGACATTGTTCCCCACCAAAGCATGTCTCATTTACATGGCTAGCTTACTGGAGATTTCTGTTGATAATTAATTTCTCACGAATTGACTTATCAGCTGATAAATTAGTTGATAAACTAGTTCTTAGTTGATATTAATTAATCTATCTCTCGGCTAGGTTATCATCTAGTTTTAATGAGACATATTAATTAGTGTTAACTCTTGGTATTGAATCTAACCTTAATTATATTGAGGGAAGGTAACTAGTATTATCATAAATCCGACGTCCAACGTTTTATGTCCAACAATATTAGCTATAGGTCGTGTTTCAACATGTACATAATTATGAAATATCTTTGGAGATCCAACTATACATGTTTAGCCTTTGACCTTTCAAACCCAGTTAATTATATATATTACTTTCACTTGCAGAGCCTTAAATTTCTATTTCTATGATATTTTATCACAATGATTGAATTACTTTCTTTAATCATCTTTGCGTTCATGATGATTTTAGAAGATGATTGAAGCACAACTCTTTAAATCTCTTCATCTTTCTTGTTCTTGCATCAAACAATGGCTCATTCTTGGATTTGGGTTTCTTGTTCGTTTATCAACTACATACAGATAGGGATATTAAATTTGGGTTTCTTTTTCGTTCATTAACTATGGACGGTGAAGTTAGATTCAGGTTTCTTGTTAATTCATCAACTAATTTCAAGGAGTGAATTTGGGCTTCTTGTGCCTTCATCAATCAACGACTCAACTTTTGGATTTAGGTTTTTTGTTCATTCATCAACTATAGATCGGGAAGTTGGCTTTGCGTTTCTTGTTCATTCATCAACTACATATATGAAGGGAAGATGGATATAGGTTTCTTGTTCGTTCACCAAACAACGATTCAACTCCTGGATTTGGGGTTTATCAGGATTTTAAGCCAGGTTGTTTTGTTTCTTAAATTCTTTTCACTTTTTACTTATTTAGGAACCTAATTATTTTATTTGATAATTTTCTATCGTTATCTTCTATTTAGTTTTCATCATGTCTTGTAGAGTTATAAAACATGATTCTCGATGTCAAAACGTAAAAAAAAAACTAAAGAGATGATAGAGTCTAAAAAGGAGTTTTAATTAGTTTCTCATACAATAATCACATGGTTCCCTTTATAATTAACATGTTCATTTATGATTCTTATGAAAATCTTAACATGTTCGGTGTGTATTCGGTAGAGCTTTATAAAGTATTTGTTTTTGCTAAAACTTTATTTAAAAAAACTTGTAAAAAGTCAGTTAGCAAGTGATAGATTAATTAATTTGGGGATTAGTCACATTTTAACACTATATTTAAGGAGCTTGAATCGAGTTCGAATATGAAATGACATGCTCATTTTTTAGGCATTGTTTGCAAACATAAGTTAACTTATTTTTTTAGAACATGTTTGGATTGACATAAGATAGCGAGTAAATTACATTTTTGGTCCCTGTGGTTTCAATCCATTATCAAGTTTGGTCTCTTTTTCAAACTAATTACAGTTTTAGTTATTGTCGTTGCCATTTTATTTCACTTTTGATTCCACTGACTAATTCTAATTAAAAAAGTTAGAATATTTAATGGTATTTTAGTCTTTTTATCTTTTCTTTGTATTTTCATTTTTTGTTTTATTAAATTATATAGTAAATTATAGTTTTGGTCCCTATGGTTTGTCTTTTATCTTTCTTTTTCTTTCCTACTATTCTCATTTCATACGTTAATTAGTTAACAATAATTTTAACTAGCAATACATTAAAAATACTTATTTTCATTTTGTAAGTTACATAATTAGAAAAAAATTGTCAATACCATTAAAATAAGTTAAGTATTGAACATTTTTAATTTTTATACAATTTATTTGATATATATCTACAAATTCATCTACACTAATCCAAATATAAATTTTCTATTTTAAGTTGGGTTTAAAAAAATTATCATTTTTTCTTATTTATGCAATATAAAGTTTGAAATTTATTTATGTCTATTAAGAAAAAAAATGTATCGTTTTTACATATTTCATTTCACTAAATGTTTTTTTAATATGTATAATATATAAAACTTTATAGTATAATTATAATAAAAAATTCAGAATAAAAACTTAAAATTACCATAGTAAAAAATAAATAACCAATAAACAACCAAAAAATTTCGTTAAGCGTAATGTAAAATTAAACAAAACAATGAAAAGTGTGGTTGTGGGATTTTTACTTCAATCCTAGGATTTCAAATTTAGAAAATCATTTAAACCAAAAATAGGCTTGTAAAGAGATTCAATTTCAATTCCGTGTTTGGTTTAAAGAAAGTCCATAACATATAATGGTATTTAATTCTATTCCAAACTACAAACCAAATACCTCAATTATTCTAAAAATTTCTAATTCTAAATCCTTACAAAATCCAAATCTCTCAAAAACGAGCCCCTATTGCTTTGTTTGATCTGAAATGCCTACGGTTTGAAGATTTCACAAGTCGATGAGACAACGGGTTGATTCGAGTTGAGTTATTTCGCGTTGGGTTGATCGGATTTTTGAGCAACCTTACTTAGAATGGAAAATGTTATTTTTATTAGTGTAGAAAGATTTGCAGATATATATTGGATAAACTGCTTAAAATTTTAAAAATATTCAATATTTAACTTATTAGGGTATCGCCAATTTTTTTCTAATTATGTAATTTGCAAAATAAATAAGTAGTTTTAATGTATTGCTAGTTAAAACTATCGCTGACTAATTAACATAATAAAAGTATGAAATAAGAAAGGTAGGAAATAAAGAAAAGAAAAAGACAAACCACAGGGACCAAAACTGTAATTTACTATATTATTTAATAAAACATACAAAGAAAAGGTAAAAAAAAAACTAAAATATTTTTAAATATTCCAACCTTTGTAATTAGAATTAGTGGGACCGAAAGTGAAACAAAATGGCAGCCACAATAACCAAAACTGTAATTAGTTTGAAAGAGAGACCAAACTGATAATGGATGGAAACCACAGGGACCAAAAGTGTAATTTACTCTAAGATAGCTTAGTGAAACACTTTGCGGTAGCATTATAGAAGATTTTTGTCACTTTTTTCAATTATAACCCTTAATACTGTTTTGAGTGATTTGGATTTAATGGAGGAATTTGGATTTGTAGAAATTTGGATTGTATTGGATTTAAAATCATTGGTGTGTCTGGAATAGAATTGGACTTCATTATTTATAAATACTTTATAACAAAATTATAAATAATTATAAAAATAATATCATTACATTTTTATTAATCAATTATTACAAGACAAATGTTTTTAATATTTTTTTAAACTTTATTTTTTACAACTCTACAAAACCCCGTGAGGATTTTAGAAAATCCTATATATATTTGTAGGATTTTAGAATCCTATATATATTTGTAGGATTTCAATTAAATCATAGCATTTTAAAATATAGACAATCCAACAAAGCAAACATAAAATTGAAATGGATTTAAAATCCAAATCCTTCACATTTATTTCACTTGCAAACCAAACAGGAACTTAGAACATTTCATATGGAGTTGAAGTGCCATATCACTTTTCTCTCTCCTGTTCATTTCATATATAAACCTATATAAACCAACTTCATTCACAATCACATATAAAATGGTCCATAATTGTAAACGGGTCACATAATTATCTTTTATTGTTTGAAGGGATTATTAAAATTACTAGTTTCTTAAAATATGTAAATTATAATAATAACGCATAGTTAAGATACAATGGAATTAAAATAAATATTACAATGATAAACATTAAAATATAACAAATAATAGAAATTATAAACTCTTATTTTATAAATCATGCAATAGATGATCCCATGATTAATTATTGTTAATGATATAATTAATAGTCCATGATGATGACAAGAGTGATAGAAAGATTGTGAGGACTACCCATTACCATACCATACCATGCATGCCATTGCCATGACATCCCATGCATGACATGGCATACCATAGCATGCCATGTTGGTTTCTATCTTTTCAGAAAATCGAGTGGTTATTATAAAGAGAACCATAAAAGCAAAAAGGTTTTTTTCCCTCGTGGATGACCACCATATCTTTGTTTTATACAATGTTTGCTTCATTTCTTTTCTTCCACTTTAATGCTTATTCAAAGAATCAATATTGATTTCAAATCGTCTTATTGAGGGGTATTATTATATTTAGTTTTATTTTATATATATGGTCATATTCAAACAATCAAAACAAGAAAACACAAATATATCAATATCACATGTGATTAATGAACAAGGGTGGATGTACAACTTAGCCTGTGATCTAGGTGGTTTTCCATGTTTCTTAATTACATATGAGTTAGACTTTAAAAATCATATGTGATTTAGGTGTTATTGTATTTTTCTTACTTTAAGTTTGTTCTCGTTTGAACTTCTACATATAGGAGGTTCAATGAAAAACAAAAAGGTTGATAACTTGCGAATAACTTATTCACATGTGAACCGTTGGTAAAATGAAACATGAAATTACACATGCATCTTCATATGTAAATAATTGGTAAAAAGGTAGGTAGACAAACGTGACTTCACATAATATTCAAATAGTTTTTATTTTCGGGTTTACCAATTATTTACATATGAAATTTTATTTGTACGTTCCCCAACCCTTTTATCTTTCTCATTTGAAACTTTCAATATATATATATATAGAGAGAGAGAGAGAGAGAAAGACGTATACCAACCCAAATGAACCGAAAAAATTTACAAACTAAGTTTCATGTATTGTTTCACATATGAAACAATACGTGTGAAAATGCAATGTTAAATACAACGTTATTTCATATATGAAACGTTCAAGAATGAATTGTGTGTGGAAAAAAGTAGTTCTAAATGTTTCATATATGAAACAATACTGTATAAACATTGTATTTACATACGCATTGTTTCCTATATTAAAGAACATATAAAAATGGTTTCTAAGTTTCTACTTAGTTGTTGAGTTTGTAAAGAAAATGTCTCTCTTTACATATATATACACACACATATATCTATATATATATATATAGAGAGAGAGAGAGAGAGAGAAGGGTTCAGAAGAAAATCTCAAAACAAAACTGAAAAACACCCTGCAAGCCTTCTTTTATAAATTAACACTAATATTATATAGTCAACCATTTGCAATTCTAATTTATAACCAAATGAAAATGAGATATTTATGTAGTCAATAATTTGCAAATCTAATTTATACATCCAAACAACTGAAATATTATTGTCAGGATTATATAGAAGGTGATCCAAGTTTGTTCATTATGATCAACGTTGTAGATTATAAAACAATCGAGATATTTATTAAGCTAGAAGGACGGTTGAGATTGGTTTGTATGAATTATGAGGTTTACAAATGATTGAGATTATCTAGGATGAGATCGAGAGAGAGAACCTTGAAAAAGAAGAACTGAGAACTCTTCAAAACTATAAGCTTGAGATGATTCAACGAATGTGGCTATAACAAAAAAAATTAAATTTAAACATATTTTTCCTCTAGTCTTTAAATGGAAAATTGGAGAAATATAACAAAAATTGGAACTAAACAAATTACACCAAAAAAACGAGCATTTTATTATCTTTAATTTGACATTTGTTTTGATATATTTTTCGATCCAGTTTTTTATGGTTCTTTTTCTCATGATTTTTTCCGACTTTTTCCCTAATCCGTATATGTGTGTGTGTGTGTGTGTGTGTGTGTGTGTGTGTGTGTGTGTGTGTGTGATGGCTTTATCGTCATTTGGATTGCGTTTAAGTTGCTTAGCATTGTAAACTAACACTAATATTAAGTGGCTTTGTTATTATTTGTCAGAGTTGTTATCCTCTTTCTAGAAAATATTAATTGAATCGAACAGTATTAAACTATCTCAATTTTGAATTTGTGCAATGTGGATATCCAAATATGAATTCGAATCTAACAAATGTTTAAGATCCATAAACGAATTTGAATGTGTTTACAATTTAATTTAAGTCTAAGATCTTTAAATATGTAATATTTAAATTCAACAAAACAAAGTTGATATTTAAATGGAACAATGATAACTAATGAAGAAAACAATTATTCACACAATCAAACATTAATTTATAATTTTTAACGACAAATTTGTACACTATAAAAATATATTAGCTTGTTAAATTTTGCATTGTCATGAAAAATGATTCGGATAAAATATTTTCAGATATCTCTCGGTCAATAGATAAACAAATGTACTTTTGTTTTTTCATACTAAACTCAATAATTGGCATTAATAATTTTCTTTTACACATTTACCTATCCATCTCCTATATTGCATTTTGTTTTGTTTTTGTGGTTTGGTATTTTAACGGATTTTGTCCTTATTTTTGAAAAATTAAGAAAAAGGGTTATATTGTTGTATTTTTATAATGATTGGAGTACAACCACAGGACCTGGCTCATTAATTTATTCCACGATCATGATCATTAAAAATTACAACCATACATATTCAACTTGTTAAAAAAATACAGCATAGCGACCCAACTTGTTAAATATTGCAACTAGAAGAACATGTATTTTTCAAAATAAGGACGGAATCCGTTAAAAGAATGCAAACACAAGGACGAAAAACGATGTTCAATCTAAAAATAGTAATAGAGCATTGTAGGTCCCTGTGGTTTGCTCATAATTTAGGGACATTTTGATCGTTTTATAAAAGTTTACTAACCACGTTAACTTTAGGGACATTTTGGTCTTTTTATCTAACGTTTAAAAACATTTATAAATTAAACTTAAAAGTCTTCTAACGACATGTGTCCCTCCTCCCTCAACCACAACCGTCTCCCTCTCCTACATCTCCTACCAGCAAAACAACAAGAAAATAATTAAAAAGAACTTGGAAACCTGGCTCCATCTCTGGCCCTCCCTTGATTTTCAAGATTTTACACATAAATCAAATCAAATCATCAACCAGCAACATAAAGAAATGAGATTGCTTCAAATATCTTAAAACAACAACAAAGTACTAAGTTCATAGCATCAAATTATTGTACAAACGAGATTGTTTATGTTGGTGGTAACAATTTCATATACCTTAAATCAAAACCTAAATCGAACAAGAACCCAAACTAAATCAACCCCTTGGATGATGTAAAGTTTCAAAAAATGTTCGAATAAAGATATTGGGGGAAGAACAAGACTATGGTGGTGTTTGGATGAGTCACGATGAGAAGCAGATACGAGATTCTGGTAGTGTTCGAAAGAAGGAGATGGGCCTTGTAGAAATAAAGAAATAAAGATGGAGGAGATGCTCGACGATTAAGATGGTGGAGATACTTGACAAGGCTCACATATAAGATGAAGATAGAGGGGTGCTTGATGGTTCTTACCACGGTGGCAGGAAACAACGACGTTGAAAACCAATGATTGGGGGGGGGGGGTCTTAATGTTCTTGGCCGGAGATGGAGGCCATCAGTAGGAGGCAAATGTTAGTGGTTGGGAAAGTCACGGAGATGGGAGGGCACAGTGTACGGGTGGAGACTAAAGAGTCAAAATTCAAATCGTAGAGAGGGTAAAAAGTCTGATGGGTGGAGTGTGGACACTTAAGAGATTTTTATTATTAGGTAAATTGACCAATTTATCTCCTAGTTAAAGGATTGGAATTAATGGCGTTAGGAACAGAAACACGACTCGTAATGAAATGCAAATCACGATGATGTTTAATGTACTTATTTTAAAAGAGGGTCTGTATCCAAGATTAAGAGCAAACCATAGGGACCTATGATGTAATTTACTCACAATAATAATTGTACTGGAATAGTACGGACAAGTACTTACCCTGTGGAAAGAATGATGGAATTGGAAAAGCACCCATCGTGCACCAAAGCTTTTCATCTCAAACTCTTAACTACATCAAAACCTTTTTCATGTTACTGAAGTGGGGTGCAAAAAAGGGTCAAGTCATTCAAAGGGATGAATCGAGTCGAAACCGATTGAATCGGATATAACTAGTTTGGTTTTTTATTCAATATCTTTATATGATTTAACCATAAACTAGTTAAAAACCATCGTGTGAGCTTTAACGTAATGTCATTTTGTGACTTTGTCTATCTCTTATTAAATGTACATTTCTTTGTACGTCTTACTTCTCCATAAAGGGTTATGGTAAGGTTCCATATCAGCTTATACTTGGACTATTATACTTTAATAATATATATTAAACTTCATTACTCAATGGCTCTTTTAAAAAGTAATCTAATGAGGTTTTACATGTCTCATATAACCAAGGACTACTTCTAAAACCTTTATTCCCGCGGATACTATAGGACATACTTGACTAAACTTGGACCCAGCGGCGGACATACTTGGTAAAAGGGACCCAATTTAAAGAAAAAAATTACAAGGGTTAAAAGTTTTTTTTTTACTTTTCACTTAGTTCCCTTTAATAATTTTTTGCAAAGGACCCCACAACCCAAGTCAACTCCAAAAAAAATATCTTGAAATCAATCAAAACAACAAAAAAAAAAATAATCTCTCAAAATCAACAAAAAAACCCAAGAAGTCTTCAAAATCAACAAAAACACCAAAAAAAACCCCTCAAAATCAACCAAAAAACTTTAAAAAGCATTCGAAACGATGTAACTAGGCTAAACATGTTGAGCAACTTTTAAACATTTAAGTGGCATTTGTTTTTTAAGAGGTGTTGAAGTCTGAAGTCTTATTTCATTCTTAAATGGTTATGAAATGTCTAAACGAATCAGACATAAGTGGTGATTAAGAGCTTAAAATGAAAAAACAAACAAGGCCTTAGTCTACCTTTTTAGTCTACCTTAAAGATTACTCCACTAGACAGAAATCTTGAATCTGCCACAGCTTAGACCTTCTTACTTTAATACATGTTATAACTTCCCATCTCTCCTTAATACCTCTTTTAAAGACTAATCTAATGAGGCTTTACATCTCTTACAGATTATATGCTACCAATCCCTTGTTGCCTCAAATAAACCATTATGACAAATTGTTGTTATGTTAATAATATGTACAAGAATACGTATTTGCCCAAATACTTTACTTTCAAGGGTAAAGTTGTTCACCCGTTTCCCGAATGGTCAATGTAGCATAATATGAGATCATCAAAAGCCGTTGCAACCCAAATCTAACCGTAAACCAAGTAAAAACATAACAACTTTTTTGCAAATTGAAGAAGATACAACAAAGCATAAAACAAACATGACTATGACCGATCAAAAAACATAAACGAAGGAAGGCTAATAAAACCGATTGAAGTGTGAATGGAAGACAATTGACCAAAGAAAGCAGATAATGAGGCCATAAAAAATCCAGCTCATTTCCAGAACTACTAAGGGGCTATTTGGTAATTATTCAGCTCTTTTCCAGAACTACTAAGTTACTGAATGATTTGTTGCAGAATGATTAAAAGTCTCTTATGATATATTGCAAAATGAAAGATAATTAGAGCTCTTAATGGTTGAGGGAGGTCCAAGATACAAAATGATTCGAAGGGTTTTAGAACCATTAAGAAGCAGACATATTTTTTTTTGCCAAACAGAACCTTTTAGCGATTCACATACTGCCTCTTAATGGAACTGTTAAGAGGTAAACAAACAGCCCCAAGAGCTCTTAATGGTTGAAGGAGGTTGGTTCAAGATACAAAATGATTCAGAATGGTTTTAGAACCATTAAAAAGCAAACTTATTTTTTTTGCCAAACAGAACCTTTTAGCAATTCAGAGACCGCCTCTTAATGGAACTGTTAACAGGTAAACAAACAGCCCCTAAATTTATTTTTTATGAAATTGCAAACAAACATAACTTCCATCAATTATGAAAGCTTAAGTTACGTAGCGTGTACCACCAACTCACAAATACTCCAACAAACTTCAAACAATGACTTGACATCCACTACAACAAACAACAAGATAGCATATATAGCATCCCTTATCCCCTATAAATGCCAATTATAACCATACAAAAATTCATTCACCACTCACCATATAAGTCGACCATTAAACCACTCTCAAGGGCATTATAGTCTTTTTACTTCAAATAAACCCCATCCTAAATACAAACCCAATAGTTATATCCAAGGTCTAGGAGGGGTGGATATATACAGACCTAACCTCTACTCCCAAATGGTAGAACAGTTGTTTCCATTAAAACAGATACAACCACCTTGTGTTAGTATGAAAAGGAAATTACACATAGCAAATGGTTAAAATGTTAGATCTATGCAATGTAGAATTAGTCGGAAATCATTCAGCAGATATGTTCATATAACTACAGAAAAACAATACTAATCTCATCTTTAAGCCACCAATCTTTGGCACGAGTTAAAAGAATTTTATCAAAGGTCAAACGTTAATGCCACTTTTGAGATAGAAAAGAACTTATCTCGACAATCTTTTTGGTCTTCCCATCTATGCTTTTGCTAAGAAACAATTTCTAAGTATTTGTAGGGTGCAATTGCAACGCTAATCACTTTCGCTACTGTATCGCCCATCTGACGACAATAAAAGATGAAGGGATTATTAGAGGCTAAAATCACAATAGAATATATATATATATATATATATATAATATATAGGGTCAGGTTCAAGAGAAAACGCCAAAAAAAGAGAAAACTGAGGAACACTGTGGGAGCCCTCCCTCTGGACGGTATGCATAAATGTATACCGGTAATTTGTGACATGCATTTGTGCATATGCACTAACGCATAATATGGACTCGTGCATAGGGAAAAAAACAGCTTCAAACGCTTGTATGCATTTGTGCATACCGTCTGAATGGAAGGCTCCCAGGGCGTTCTTCAGTTTTCTCTTTTTTTTGGCATTTTCTCCTGAACCTCCCTCTATAATATATACATATATATATAGAGAGAGAGAGAGGGAGGTTCAAGGGAAAACACTAAAAAGGAGAAAATTGGAAGGCTCCCAGGGTGTTCTTCAGTTTTCTCTTTTTTTTTGGCATTTTCCCTTGAACTTGACCCTATATATATATATAAGAGAAAGGATAATTATCATGGAACGACCGTCTTACTTGTGGATGGTCTTTTCCCTTCCATGGCTTCTCTCTTCTGTTGGCAGCTTACACAAAGGAATGGACCATCCCACGGCCTTAACTTTCCCCTAATATTATCTGATCCATGGTGTATTGAAATGCCTTCTCCAGGTTTCATTTCAATTTGACACACCGCACAAATAAACAACCTGAAAACATTGCAAAGCGGGTATCTGGTATCTAACCTGCAACCACATAAATATAACGTATAAATGTCCACATTTCTATTTCAGTTTGTCCCAGAATAAGTGTTTACTTTCCAATTCTACCCTTAATCATGAAACGGAAAAATTCATTATTCTCTGTATTATGAAGTGTAAAATTGTTATTTAGTTAATTAAAAAGTGGAAAGATTACATATTCCTAAAAATATAGGATGTTGGAAAGTACGAACCGTTCAGAGAGCATAGCAGATCCTTCCTCTACTAACTCCTCCACCACATCTGGTTCGTAATATTCTTCTTCATCAACCTGAGGTGGGGCCTCCGAGCTTTTTTTCTTGAACATAGCCTTCAGTACTCCTTTACCGGTCTTCTTTGGTGGTGGCACAGGAGGATTTGTCTTTTCTGGAGGTAATATATCAACAACAATACAAGTTGTATCATCCCGTAATCCTTTCATTTGTACAGCTTCCTGTATATGGGAAATAAAATGAGTAAAAACTCGATATTTAAAAGAAGCCGAACATATATTTATGTTATTTATTTGTATACCATACTTTAACAACTTGTAGTGCTGCTGTTTCTGGTGCCAATCCACGACCGCACTCTAGAGCCGCTTCTGCAGAAAGGGCATCCCATACACCATCACTTGAGATAACAAGCCTCCCACCACCAGAGGATAGCTGCACATCACAAGTTTATAGAATAAATATTCAACCATGGTCACATCTGAAACAAATCTGAAAGCATAATATTCTTTTGGACATGAACTGAACTGCAAATCACTACAATAATTATTAATAAAGTAGTGTGGCTATTGATGGAGGTAAATAATAGTGAAGGAAATAATGAACATTGATAATCAAAGTCCTGATTAGAACCATTTTAGTTATATTAAGGAAATGTTCTTAACATTTATGAACAAGATTCATGTTGATTTTCATAAGAGACATAAAGCAAATTTAAGGTTGTGGTCATGGGTTTAAGAATCATAAGAGATATTAGCATGTATTTGTCACTGAAGGGGGCTACAACATTTACTCAAAAATTGCATCTTCCAATAAGGAATATAAAGAAAGGAAAAGCATAAGATTGACTAAAAATGTAAAAAAAAACAGATTTGATAAAAGGTGTAGTAGAAGCAGATGATATTTGAACTGAACTGGAAGCATACAACACAAACTGTACAAGTGCAAAATCCATCTATAATGGTGATAAAGTACGAAGAAAATTTGATAAATGGAGATAAAAATCAGATATCCATAGAACACAAGGTAAACCGCTTCTAGTTAAATGAAAATCTTTCTTTGATATGAAATTGGTATGGTAAAATATTTTTGAAATTAGCACAATAATGATGGGCAAAAGCAGATGGTGAGTTGGTGGTCAGTGTCAACCGAATCTCATTAAGTGAATAGCCATAATGAAAGGCGCACATCAATAAATGATGCCATAGATTTATTGATCCAACTTGCGAACCAGAGCCATTAATTTAATAATGAGGTGCATAGGATATATATATATATATACGTGTGTGTGTGTTAAATGAGAATCACTTTGACTTCCCATTTAACACACACACACACACGTATATTATATATATATATATATACGTGTGTGTGTGTGTTAAATGGGAAGTCAAAGTGATTCTGTAGAGAATAAGTAATAACTAGATACATAATGATCACATCATTTAATTTCCAGTGGGTTCAGCTCGTAAGAAGAAGCACTTAATAAACCATATTGTCATATATATGCACCAACATGAGTAACTAACCTTCACTTGCTTAACATAAGGAACAGGAACAATGAATTCCCCAACATCCCGATCTCCGATAGATCTTGAAAGGCACAAGCCACCAGGCCAACATCTCAAAGGACCAATCTACCAAAATAATAAATACAACGGTCAAATCCTGTTTCCATACATACACAACATTCTATAAACAGAAAATGGAAAAGAAATTAAATTAAATAGAAATATGAATAAAGCAATTTCACCTTGTACAATATGTTTTGTTATTCTTAATTACTTTCTTCTTTATATATAATTTTTTAAACAAAATGGTCATTTAGCTTCACATCCAAATAGTTGGGATTTTTTATCTCGAAAGTGCATCCAATTATTAATCTTGGCATCCTATCAATTAGTTCTAGCAGAATGGAGGATTAAAAGTTATTGCCTAATCACTCGAAGATTCAAATACCAAAATATCATTAATGTAGAAATTAAAGCCCATGAAATATGAAGAAGTTGAAGTCCAATAAATACCATAAACAGAATAATGAAAAGTTAAATCCAAGATAAAGCATAAGTAGATAGTTCATACGTAGGGTTACATAGGAGAACAATTTCATATAGTTTAGATTATTAAACATAAACCACCTAAATATTAGACTAACATTAAAATCTATGTTGTTTCTCTAATTCTTTCAAGAACAAAAACTTCTATAGAAGTCGAGCTAACTTCACATATTTGCCACTAAATATGTTTTGCTATGTTTGTTATATGTATCAAGGGACTACACCAACACCTTTTATTCCTCTGAACTCTAAGAAAATTGAATAGAATCCAACCATGCATACTTATAGTTATAGAGCAGAGTGAGAAATGTTAAAGATTTAACCATTAACATATCTCTTTCTCATGTGCGAAAAATAATGATGCCCAGCCCATAAACTATAGTTTGGAAAAATGTATTTGAGAAGCACACCAAAAATATACCGATGAAGAAATACAAGTAATCTACCTTCTAATCTTCTAGATGTATTTGAACATCAATAGAAATAAAAGATACCATGAAATTATGTTACAAGAGAAACTACTACCATAAACAGTAAAACAGTAAAATACCTCTGTACCACCACCAGTATTTAGGCGACCAACCTCACCACCACTTGCAGTGACACGCTCCATCCTACCAGCAAGTGAAAATAAATAAAAGGTGAATCATAATATTCTTATAATAATATTCAATCCAAAAATCCACAAAGGGAAAACCTCACATGGGATTTGTTAACTTACTCTTCTTTATTGCAGTCAAGTCTATGATCTGCTGATAGATGATATATTGACCCATCAGCAGATTCAAGTATGCAACGAGAATCTCCAACTGATGCTACTGTGATGATTAATCCCTCGATAATTACAAGGGTGACAGTTGTCCCAGACCTTTCAGCTGTAATCATAACAATATAAATGCATATTAGAATATATATATATAGTACATGTTTGCACACACATTATATAAGCAAATCTACATAACAGAAAGATAAAAATTTGAAAAGGAAATGAAATGAAAATGAAAGAGCTATTGCTTTCCTATGCATTTAGTAACAACTTTTACATCTTTTTTTTACAATTGCGGAACAATGATGGAAAGGTCATAAAGAATCAAGTAATGCCCATACTCCTTCCAACTCATAACAGTAGCAAGAGTCCTACTATAAGATTAATAGATGAAAGATTCATTCCTACTATAATTGGAGTCCTACTATAATCAACGGTTCTTCCACCTTCCATTATAGTATTGAGTCGCGTGAGTTGTAGATAAAGATTCATTCCTTCAAAGGAGGATTTGAATGATACCCCCCCCCCTGTTCTCTTCTTTATTACTTTTCCTTGTATGATTTGTTTTTAAAATCCATAAGTAAACAAAAGGTTTATATATAAAATAAGCTTCCATGAACATGAACTTTACATTAATTTCCAAATTTACGGTTGAAACATATTCCTATTATGGAAAAGGTGACCCCACTGAACCAAGGCTAACGAGGACTGGGTAGGAAACTCTTCATCTGCAGTACGTCCATTGCATATGCAAAGAGGTTGTTTTCATTGATCAAATAGTGACCTTCCTCTCACATATGACTAACATTAAGAAATTTGCTCTCAAGACTTGTCTAGACATGCTTTTCTTATGTGGGAATAAATCTTCAGGTTTTAATTGTTTTATTACTGTTGTAAAAACAAAGCTTCCAATGAAATTTTATGATTCACATCAGATAATATCATATCACTTTAGAACAAAAGAAGAAACTACTTTGAAATTAAAATAACGAAGGAAATGGGCACATGGGAAATGGAGATCTACCAACAGGAATGGGAAGAGGTATAGATTGTCGTTTATGGTTAACAATTTAACATCAGAAAGGTTAGGTGTTGCATTGACAACGCAGTACATGAGAGTAGAAGACGTAGTAGTAATACATTATAGGGTTCTATGCCAATGCCATTATCTTTATATGACAAGATAAAAATATGCATGTATCATTAATATAACTAACAAAAATATGGAAACTATTTTCGCTGCTAATAAGTTACAAAAAGTATACATAAAACATTGCATTCCATATAAAATTCATGACTTAATTAGTAATTATCAGAAATAATACTAAAAAATTTCTAACGATGAATGTCAACATGCATAAGACTCTCGACATTACAGGTTCATAGATGTTTACCACCACTGCTCCTTGAAGTGGAAAGGTCATTTCCCTGTTAGAATTTGAGTTGCCTAGATCGCAATAAGGCAAGGTTACTATTTCCTATGCAGATCCTAGCAAATCAATACTATTTTAATAAGTTCCATACATTAATACAAGTATTTACATGTTTCAACATGATTGAGGTTGTGCTTACTAAATTTGCATATATGTGCATTTTGCGCCAAGGTCCCAGTACTAGCAAAAACATAACTATAACGAAAGCCTATGAAAGACCTACTTTGTCTTGATATATATTACCACAAAAATATCTAGTCACATCTATCCAAGCACATGCAATTTCTGAAGGAATTAGGAAATAAACTTGTATGTACCTTTTTCTTGGAAATCTTTGTCTGTTTTCACAAACCCAGCGACCAAAGCCCTAGGCAACGCTGCCACCCATTCTTCGCGGTTAAGATCAGGAGGAATAGCACGCAAAACATTGTTTAAAAGGTTCTCCTTAGTATATATAGCTGCTGCAGATCCATTATGGCCATCAAATATCTGCAAAGTGAAGTTAAGTTAAGTAAGAGCACTACAAGAAAACAGTCACACAACTACCTAAAGATGGCTGATAACATAGTGCAAGAACCCTCAATTACTCCTTAGCATTTTTTGTTTATTCGTTTTAAATTCAATTAACCAACTACTGCAATGCTAACAAATGTGAATTAAGAACAAGATAAGAAGAGTAATTGCAATCTTATCAACATCGTCAAATACAAAGGGCACAAAGTCTTATGGAAGCGTTAAAAGAGGGGTTAAGTGGTTGACATAACATTTACATACCCCAAACACAGAATAAGTCGTAACACCATCTCCTAACACGCGTTGGCATTCACTCTTGATTAATGCGAAGTCTTCCCCTTTCTTTGATTGATTAGCCTGACCACTAACGATCTCCGGCCTCTCAGCCTTCTCATTCGCCAATTCACGCTTCAACAACGCCGATAACGGAATATGCTCACTCTTATTGCAGGACATTTCCTTAATCACTTCCAATATTCAGATTTACAAAATTCAACCTTCCAACTACTCCTAATCCTTCATGATACACACTCGGTAGAATCCGAAATTCCGAATCCTAAACAAAAAAGAAAAAATCAATTCACATAAGCATCAGATTCAAATCAAAACAAGTTAAACCTGAAAATCAACATACAAACAACTCATATCCAATCATTGTAAACACAAATTTAAACAATAATAGGTGAAATTAAAACCTCAATCGAAGAAGAATGTAAGGAAATCAAGAATCCACATTGATGAAAAAGGATAAATGGAAGGAAAGAAGAAGAAGAAGAAAGAGAAAAAAAACGAGTTTACAGAGATATTCCTCCTCCTCCTCCTCCTTGTGAAAGATTCGTGAAAGAAAAAGTTGGGATTGGATTCGCTAACAAAAATTTCCGCGCGAGAGAGAAAGAAGAGGGATAGGTGTGATTTTTTGAGATTTTAATTGTTCGAGCGTGTGCTGACGTGTCCACGCACACAAAGCGCGTGCTCTCCCTCACCTGTGTGTTTATGAGTTGTCTTCGTAGCTGTTCCTTTTCTTTTCCGGATTAATTCAATGCGTAAATTGTGATACAAATATATACATATATATTTATATATATCTATATAGAGTAAACTTTAATTTTGGTCCCTGTGATTTATTAAAATATTTAAAAGTGGGACCTAAATTTTAATAAATCTAAAAATCATCTTTATAATTTTTATTTTAGTCTTAAAGTAGTTCCATTATTAATTTCGTAAATTTTCCTTGTTAGTGTCAACAACATTTTTGTATATATATTATATATAAATATAGAGGAAAGTTCAAATGCAAACTCAAATTTGATTGTGAACGTAAGGACAAATGAGAGTTTGACATGTGTCTGGATGTAGATTATTCAGACTGAATAAAAATGAATATAGTGTTTATTCAGTCTCAATAAGTATTATTCAGAGTGAATATTTCTTTGATTATTCAGTCTGAATATGACACATGTCGCGTTCTCATTTGTTCTCACGTTCACAACAAAATTTGAGTTCTCATTTGAAACCACGCCTATAAATATAATATTATATATTTAATTTTTATAGAAAATTAGGAATGTAGCTTAAATTGACAAAATACCTTCTAACACTAACAAAGAAAAATAACGGATTTAAGGATAATAAACTACTTTCAGAGTACAATGAAAACTATAGAAACGATTTTTAGAGCTATCAAAATTTAAATTCCGCTTTATAAAATTCCATTAAACTATAGGGACCAAAATTGGAGTTTACTCTATAATATAAAGTAAACTATATAAAATGCCTAAATTCTGGATTTAGTCCCTCAAAATACTCATAGTCCTCCATCCCAAACACATTCTTCAGTATTCTTCAAAAAAAAATTAAAATTCAAAATCTTAAAAGATATTGTATTTATTTTCAACGGTTTTGTATTTTAAATATTATAATATACTAGAAGAATACTCGCGGAATACAGCAAGATCCATCTTAATTTTAATGTTTTATTTTATTTTTTTGTCTCTACCAATGTTATAATACGATTTTATTTGTATACTTTTTTTAATTCCGTTTTTTAAATTATAATTTAGGTTTAATAATATAATTTTTTTATAAATATTAACAAATTAAGCATTTTGAGTGGAATGATTATCCTTATTATATGTTAGATTTTTTATATTTAAAATTAAATGTTTATCTATATAGTTAGTTGTATAGTTAGTTACGCGAATTCAAACATGAAGCTTTAATAAGTTGTACCAATGCATGTATAAGTTGTATTCTTGAATTTTAAGTAATTATTCTTTAATCAATTGTACCTATTGCATAATAATATGTTTTTAAGAGTTTTTGGCCAAATGCTTTATAATATAGTATAGATATTTTATTATTAAAATATTTTATATATTTTTAATAAATGTTATTATTTCACCAATATTTTTAATTTCAAGATTTTTTATTGGTAGAATATAATTAAAAATACTTGTTATCTTTTATGGTAATCATTCATTCATTCTCCAAATTTTAAGGTTTTTGTACCATTTCTTTTACTTTTTTAATTATTTTAAGAAAATTTTAGGAACCTATTGGAGCAAAAAATTGCACAAAATTAATTTTTTTAAGAAATTGTTGATGATGTTTGCATGTCCAACAGATTCTCTAAAATAAAGAAAACGAAAGTTTTGATCTTTATATTGCCACAACATGTTTTCTATAATTTTCTCTAAAATAAATAAAACATGAAGTAAAAAACCGAAATTTAAAGATTTTACTAAAACTTAATGTATGGATACAGAAATAATTGTTTTATTGACTTTCACCAATGAGATTGAATATTGTTATATATAAAGTCTTTTTTGAAACTTATTGGACGATAAAATTAGAGAATATTATAATAAATTTAATTTATTTTGAATTATTTAAAATAGAAAATAGGTTAAAGTTAAATGTAATTTTTTCTATAGATTTTAACTTTTCTATTTTAAATAAATTATAGAGAATATGTTGTATATGCTCAAAGCATTTCCAACACATTATTCAAAATAAAGAATATGAGATTTTTGAGCGATATTTTGGTAGAACAGATTCCCTGTAACTTTCATCAAAATGAATAAAGTAAGAAAGATAATGAAAAAATCTTCAAACTTGAAAAAATTTCTAAAGATGATTATTTCGAAAGAGAAATATTTTTATTATATTTCACCAATTTAAAATCTTGAAATTAAATATATAAAATGTTTAAATAATATTCTCTAAAACAGAAAAATTATAGGTATAAATTTTTGAATATTTTGAATTTTAATATTCTATTTTAAAAAATATGTTTAAGATATTTTTAAATGACTAAATAAGTTTCGTTAGCATCCACAATGTTTGGTTTGAAATTTTCAACTAAGAATTTTCATTATTTTTTTTGTTTCATGTGATCATCAACTAAAAAACCACAGTTTATATTACGATAAAAACCTCACTCAAAGTTATAATTTTTATTTAAAAAAATTAATATATTAAAATTTTGTATAAATACATATTTATTAATATTGAAAAAATATTATTACCTTTAATTGCGTATTTACTTTACATAATTGGTTTAATATATTAATAAAACATACATTATACACAAAAAAAAATATTATAAAAGAATTAACCATTTAATAAAACTAAAATACTAATAAGGATACGGAGGATGTTGAGAGTTTGGATGAGATTCGGAATTTGGAAGTTCTCAACTGTTATAAAAGTTAAAAAGTATGTAGTAGAAATTTGAGAGTTTGACTAGGGGTGAATATGGTGCGATATCATGTTTTTTTTAAATATCGTGTATCGATCAATTATAATTGTTAAATAAAATTTTATATCATGTACCAGCCAACTATACTTGATACCAAAAAATTTCGGTTGGTACATAGAAATTGAAGTTACAAATGTATTTATATTAGCAGTTTTACTAACTAGATTTAGATGCACTAAAACCATCGAGTATCTAAATAACATGTTGATATGTGTTGTACCACTTATCAATACATATACATGCATTCAAATAATTTTTATATAGGACAAGCACTCATTAATAACCTAATACAGATGGCCATTGAGAAGCAATGACGGATCATGAAACTATGAATAAGTTACTAAGGTTGTTAAGGTCATGTGAATGAACTCAATCAAAGTTATATCTATCTATCCAAATCATAATTTAGCAAAACTAAAAATAAGAACATTTACAATGATCAAAATATGTTGTATTATAGTAAAGTTTAGTTAATAGATAACTAAAAAACATAAGTTGGTACAATATAGTATTACCGTGATACATGACTTCTAATATCACGTAGCAATGATACTAAATTTGAGAATAATGAAGGGAAATCAGTTATGCTTTGAGAACAAAACATTGTGAAAGTAAAAAGAATCTGAACCTTCACAGCGTTCTGCTGTAAAGTTTCAAATGTAAAAAAAATGATTAAAATGAAAGCAATTTAATCTCACATGATCCCGAGTTCTTTTTTTTAACAACGGCAAAGTTATTAAACACGTACGAACAAAAACACTAGTAAGAAGTTAGAAAACATTACAGAGCAGAGATAGCAAAAGCGGGATTTTGCAGCTAACCTACCCAGTTAACTTTAAACTGGCTACTCCTATTATAGTCTGCTCCTATTAATCTCACTTTATCCCAAGTTCTCTTTCTAGTCTCTCTCTCTCTCTATATATATATAGAGAACACTTTGTGGACGTTATATGATGTGAGTCCCACACATTAAAAAATCATATCTGATTAAATGAGACCCACCATTGAATCAGATATGCTTTTTTAATGTGTAGGACTTACATCATATGTGGTTCAAAAGGTGTTTCTTTTTCCTTTTAAATTTATAAAGTTCTCATTTGAATCTCCCCCTCTCTCTCTCTCTCTATATATATATATGTAATTTTTCAAATAAATATATTTTACCTTTTTTGTAAATAATAAAAATAGATCCTACGTATTTGAAAACTTAGAGCATCTCCAAGAACATCTCTATAATTTCTCTATAATAGAGAACTAAAAGTAAAAATCTCTAAAATGAATTGCAATCAACTGCAACAGATTCTTTATTTTAGAGATTTTATCATTGATTGTATTATTTAAATATTCAATAATTTGAGGATCCCAATACAATTTAGAGAAAAATATAAATAAAATGATATTTATTTAATTCTAATTGTTGGAATGAATAAAAAATTCATTTCTCTCTCCTCTATTTGAAGATTTAGAGAAATCTCTATATTTGTAGATTTTCCCATGAATCTCTATTTTAAATAATGGGATAGAGAAACTATTGGAAAAGTTTAGAGAACAAAAATATGATTTCCTTTATTTTAGAGATGTTGTTGGAGATGCTCTCGTATTATCTATTATCTTTCTTTTGAGAAGGAATCAAGTTATAGAAACTCACTCAAATCAACCCTTGTAAATTTTGATATCGTTTTCATGGTTTTTTAATTCCACATTTCCATGGGTTTCTTATATCAAACTTGGTGATTTTTTTATATATAATACAAATGAATCTTGTTTATTAAATCTTAACTAATTATAACTAAATCTTCGATCTTCGAATGCGCTTTATAGAATCGAAGTCCGAATGTCTCCCAAATGACCTCAAATCCCAATCTTCAACGTTCTTCACACAAACATCAAACACGATTTCACCAACAATGCCATCACCGTTCATCTTTGCCATCACAGATTCACGAATGAAATGTTCTTCATCTTGCAGGGAACCCGTCTCTCTAACTTTATCGTAGACCATGGTTCTAGGAACGATGAACCGTTGGTTCGAATCAAGAGCCATTCTTTTCGAGTTTTGGTGGTGGTTCGAGCCAGGAACTAATGGTTCCTGTAAGTGGTTAAGTTGCTGAACTCTTGTGGAATATGTGGATGCAGCTTTCGTCAGTAGTTCGGTCACGGCTGACTTGTACTCCTCGGGGTGATGCCGGAAATGACCTGCATTAGTGACGATTTATCATCATTATATTCCTGAAAATAAGCTCTCACTGCAACAAATTGCGTTTGGTACACAGGATAAGACATATTTATTTTATTATAATTTAATAAATTATATAAATTAATCAAAACATATATTAAGGTCATTAGGGGTAAATGGGTCATTTTCTCTGTTTTGTCCTGTCCAGTTATGTCTTACCAAAAGTTGAATAGTTGTTCTGTCCTTTTTGCATACCAAAAGGACCCTTATGGATGTCAGTATTTAATTGGACTTTTAAGTTTATAAGACAACAACAATATTACAATAAGTTGTTAAAGACGAAATTAAATGACATAACAATTTCTAACACTCAAAAAGTACATCATGATGTCAGCAATTTATAGCATACTTTTAAAAAGTTCTAGCCCTTTTATAATCTTGTTGTACAGTACACTCTTCAAAAGTATGCTACAAAAAATAAACTAATAGCACGATATACTTTTTATGTCATTTAGGTTATTCAACTTTATGGATAAAACTTGTTAGGCCATCTAACTTTGTACTAACAACTTGTAACACCATCATATAAGACACACAGTTGTTGGTCCTATAAACTTAAAATCCCATTAAGTACTCTATTCTAATGTGATTAACAGCTGTATCCAAAAAGACTCATTAAGCTCAACTAAAAACCACAAGTTACAAAGATTTAGGAGCAGACCTACATGAGGGGAGTTACTCCATTTGACCAATTTAACGTTACCGCCAAGACTTTCTAATCGTTCAGCAAAATTGCGGATAATTTGAATAGGAGCAAGTTCATCGTTCTCAGAGCACAAAACTAGGTACGGTGCTCCCATGGCCTACATCATAATGAATCAAAACAAACCCATAAAAATTCCCATTTGAAATAGATATAGAATAAAGTTCCCATGAGAACAATCCATTCTCGTGAGAAGGTGAGAAAGTTGCAACCTTCGCACAAGATAATGTAATCTTATCTTAAAAGTTATGATAACCTTAATATGGGGCGGGTTCAAATGAGAACTCAAATTTGGTTGTGAACATGAGGACAAAGGAGAGCACGACATGTGTCATATTCAGACTGAATAATGAAGGGAAATATTCAGACTGAATATACTGTTATTCAGACTGAATGTAGTGTTATTCAGTCTGAATAACACAAATTTGGTTGTGAACATGAGGACAAAGGAGAGCACGGCATGTGTCATATTCAGACTGGATAATGAAGGGAAATATTCAGACTGAATATACTGTTATTCAGACTGAATGTAGTGTTATTCAGTCTGAATAACACAAATTTGGTTGTGAACATGAGGACAAAGGAGAGCACGGCATGTGTCATATTCAGACTGGATAATGAAGGGAAATATTCAGACTGAATATACTGTTATTCAGACTGAATGTAGTCTGAATAACACTACATTCGGTATAAATATTGCCTTTCATTATTCGGTCTGAATATGACACGTGTCTCACTCTCCTTTGTCCTCGTGTTTGCAATCAAATTTGAGTTCGCATTTGAACTTTCCTCACCTTAATATATGTAACATTCACAAAGTATAAAGGTACGTTCACCCTTTTCTCTTCACATTCTCACGAAAATGATTTTTTTTCACATGATCCTGATTCGAGCGATAATTGTAATGGTAACTTACTATAGTGGAGTAGAGGGTTTGCCAATAGTCCGCACGTTGGAGCTCCCATTTGGTAAGGAAAAACGCATCAAGACTAGACGAGATACCGTTTGCGATCCATGTTGCTATGATTGGGGGGCGTGACATTTTTAGAATGGTGGGGTGAAGAACAAATCGGGTACCCAAATCACTTGTAAAATCGACAGGAGTAGAATCATAAATGTGACCAGAAACACAGTCTCTAACCAATCGAAGATCATCCTTCATCAGATTTTTTTTAAGGTAAACATTAGTGCAACAACAAATTACAAACCACAAGCTTTAAGAACACAGCACAAAGATGAAAGTTACCGGATTTATATGAGTTTTGCACTTGCCATCAATTATCTACACGAAAAAAGATACCAAGTAAATGCTAAAAATGACCATAAAATTAGAAAATAGCAAAGAAATATGTAAAAAGAAACTAAGAATGTGAAACCCTTTGTAGGAGGAAACAAGGGTTAGCTTAACCGACAATAACACTTGGGGATCCTCCTTAGAGGTCACCGGTTCGTGTCGTGGTGATTTTCCTGGCTGTTCTCCCGGACCGCTGAGATTAGTTGAGGGGCGCGCAAGGTGGCCTGGACACCCATGGTTAACTATATATATATGTATATTTTTATATATATAGGGTCAGGTTCAGGGAAACCTTAAAAAAACTGAAGAACGCCCTAGGAGCCCTTCATCTGGATAGTATGCACTTGTGCATACAAGTAAATTAAGTTATTTTTTGGTTTTCATGCACATGTGCATGTTACAAATTACTAGTATGCACAAGTGCATACCGTCCGGATTAAAGGCTCCCAGGGTGTTCTTCAATTTTTTTTTTGAGCATGGACCTCCCTATATATATGTGTGTGTGTGTGTGTCCGTGCACACGAGTGCATTTGCAGGCAATATTCACCTGTAAAACTTTGTACATGCAAGCTTTTGGGCCACCAGAAAAAGATGCGAAAACAATCGGGCATGGTCTATCTTTTAGCTCCTTAACATACAAAACAAGAGAATTACAATTAGCACAGATATCAAGATAAGGAAAAACTGTACACATCTTACCCTTTCCATACCCTACACTGTATGGAATTTACTGAGTTCGTTTGGTTTTAGATACAATACGATCAATGGTAAGATACTAAGGTGTAAAAGGACTGACCTTAATGAGCTCAGTTAGAAGGTCTGATGCCAATGATGCTGCCTTATCTGGGAAGAACCTGAAAATATCTACATGTGAATACCATGAAGCCAAAATGCAAATAATACTAGTATCAATTGTGTCTTTCATCTAGGATCAATTAAGCATAATCATCCATTTATGAACGATTCTAGAAAACACTAATCTGAAACACCCCTCTCAACTAATCTATGAATTTGGAGTCATATTTCTATCATAGTCTGCAAGTCGATTCATGAGTACATAGAGCTTAATTGGTTTTCATTAACCAATCAAACCAGAAGAATTATCAATCGATCACATAATTTCAAACATCGATGCCAATTTCAAATAGAAACTCGATCAATTCTATTGTGCGATAAACCTTGTTGACGAAAATTGTCACATAATAATTACAGAAATCATATCAATATTGTCCAGAAATTGGGGGAAACATGAGACGAAAATTAGGTTATAGTCGTAGAAAGCGATGAGAAACATACAAATTAAGGAATTGAGAATGGCAAACGAGAGAATCCCAACCGATGGAAGAGTAAAGGTGGATGTAATTCTTCAAATGCTTATTCTGACTTGACATCCATGCGAAAACCACCACAATTCCTTTGGTGTTTCCTCTTGTTTCGTCTTGATTTCTCCAGTAGAATCTCCCTCCGAATCCCCACATTTGTTTCTAAAACAGAATCTGGTAGTAGGAGAGGGAAATTTAGTTTTGAAAGAAACAGCTCTGTGTGAATTTAGCAGGTTTGTGGATATGGTGGAGATTAAAGAAGACGAAGATGACGATGTATTTTATCTTATCATAATCCTAAAATTATAAATTATAAATTATAAATTACAATATTGAGTTTAACAAAGTGAAAGAAAATATGATTGATTGAGTTGTCGCTTTCAAACAAGTATGGGGAGCTAGATTTCATAGCTTTCAGAAAAAAGTTTGGCAAATGGGTGGACATAGGAATTGGGTATATGCTTTTGGAAATTTATTTAGGTGATTGGTTTCGGTTTTGGTTTCGTTTCCTAAAATATGAAATTAATTGAGACGGATTTTGATTCTATTTTTTGGAACCGTTAATCTTTGGGTATCCGTTGGGACTAAGGGTGAGCATCGCTTAGGTCGGTTTGGGGCCCAAAACCCGATCGGGTATCAGGTGGAGAATGGGAGCCCCGAAATCCGACCGAAGTATTTTGGGTTAATCGGGTTTCGGATATTCAGATATAAAGAGGTTTTGGGTCGGGTTTTCGGGTTTATTCCAAAAAAAACATATAATAAATAAACCTTGAAAAAGAATCAACAAATATCAAGAAAATTACAAGGATGGAGCCGTGGAGTCACTGAAGTGCAGTATTTTTAGACTTTAGTTGAGAGTTGAGACGACTACGGTGGATGACGAGGGTCGAGTGCAGGATCAACGATTATGGTGGAAATTAAAAAAATCAGTTTTTATATAATTAATCGGGTATTGGGGCGGGTTCGGGGCCGGATTTCCCAACCCAACCCGATCCTACTTTCTAGTTGGGGTAACTCGGGTTCAGGTTGTTCGGGGTTCGAATATTTTCGGGTTTTTCAAGTCGGGTTCGGTCGGGTTATTCGGGTCGGTTGGGGTTTGCTCACCCCTAGTTGGGACCGGTCCCGTTAGGTACCTAAAACTAGGGGTGTTCATCCAAACCGCACAAACCGCCCACACCGCACCACACCGCACCGCAAAACGCGGTTTATAACTTTCGCGGTGCGGTTTGCGGTTTGCATTTTTACCAAACCGCGGTTCAAACCGCACCGCACCGCATGCTTTATATATTTTAAAATTTATATATAACACATACATATATATAGAATAATTTATTATTTTTGTAATATTTTTGGAGTTTGTGTTTTACGCTTTTAGTTTGATCAAATATGACAATTGACAATATTAATTAACTAATTGGACACCTCACACACACTTCTTAGTTCGGAATTTATTTATTTTACATCTTAGAATATTTTCCATTATACAACATGTATTAGGGAATCAGATATATTGAAACTCTTTATTTTTTTGAACTATGATCACTTTATCGTTCATATTATAATGTATTTTTAAACTTATAAATATTGGATTGTTGACATAAAGTGCGATAGGTACAAACCGCATAAACCGCACCGCACCGCATTTTGCGGTGCGGTTTGGTGCGGTTTGAGGTTCATGAGGTGCGGTTTGCGGTTTTACCCCAAACCGAACCAAACCGCGCCACGAACACCCCTACCTAAAACCAGAACCGATGGGTATCTGCTAATTTTTTTAATAAAAGTTATTTTATTTTTTTGTTATATTTAATAAACTAAAATTGAAATTGTTAACTTATCTTTTAGGGTTACAGTTACCCCCATTCCTTAAAAACTGACGTCAAGTGTTTTGGAAGTCGTTTTGCTGCTATAAAGAGTTTCTATCAAATTATTTAGAACAAACTTTAATTTTGGTCCTCGTGGTTTAGATATATGTCCTAAGTGCAAGATTCGTAGTTTTGGGACAGATAGGTTCCCGTAAGTTGTATTTCTTTTTTGAGTTTCGAGTTCGAAAAGTTTAGATGGTGTTGAAGTAGAATTTGTTTGGATGTTGGTGGATATAATGGAACATGTACCATAGTTTCATCGAGCAATCAATGTTTTTTTATTTCGAAGAAGTCGAACAAGACTTTCTACAAGACGCAGAAAAAGCTGAACAAAGAGCAAAAAAAACAAAACACACAAAAAAGACCCCCCCCCCCCTCTCTCAAACATAACCAAAATATCGTGTTTTGAAATTCACTTGCATACAGTAGCATGTGTGGATTATCACGACTCTTTTCCTTCCATTATATTCAAGTGACTATAAAATCAAGAAATGCAAACCAACCATTATAGAAACCAATACAGAAGGAACGGTTATGAGAATATGATAAAACCCTAGTTTGTGTTTTCCGATTAGATGAGGGAGGGAATAATCGATCAGATAAGGGAAGGAATGGGGAGGATTTTTGATCGATTTTAACAGGGGCGAACAGGGGTGATCGATGGTTATGAGAATTGGGTTTATCGATTGTTTAACCCTTCTTCCTTACCATGGCAAGTCTTTGTGAAATAACTCCAATGAGAAGAAAAAAGAAGTATCCATGATTTAAAATTTTGAGTTCAACGAATGAATTTACTACCTGTGTCACTGACATTCCATTAGCATGGTGGACTATAGACCGGCTTTCACGTTCACTAAAAGAGATCTCGCTTGCGACGATTGAACTCCACTTTCATATCAGGCTTGCACTGGAAATCACTTTCAGGAATCCTTGCTCCGGGCGAATCTAGATGAACATGCCCCTGTCACTAATAGAGAAGATTAACAGAGTTGGTGACGGGAACCACTTTTCAGAACAAAATTTTCAGAACAAAATGAAAACCACAAGGACAATTTCTAGAGTTATCAAAGTTTAGATCCCACTTTCAAAAATCTCACTAAACCACGGGGACCAAAATTAGAGGTTACTCAATTATTTATGTAGTTATTAGTCTTTAGTTTTTATAGAACGAGTTTTCACCGTTTGTATATTCATTTCTTTGCGTTGGTACTTTGTAATAAACTAATAATTACTTTTTTATAATACTAAATGATAAAATTAAAAAAAAAAAGTTAGACCACTCGATACCAGAACCGTTCCTAAATATAAAGAACCAGTGTAACCGGTTCCGGTTTCTTCATTCCAGGAATCGCCGGTTCCGATTCCGGAACCAGTTTCATGAATTTGGTCGTGTACCCACATTTGCTCACCCCTATTTGGCAACACTATTGTATAAGGGCAGTGTTAAAGGTAGCGTAAATATATCCCTTTTTTATATATTAAATTAGATTAAATAATGTATTGGGAATATAAAAAATAAGTCTGGTTTTTTTAAAGATTTTGCTAAAATTTGAAGTCGTATTTCACTTTGGTGGTGTTGAAGTCTGAAATCTGTATCAATAAGAATGTTTGTTTATATAAACCAACAAACGTTTGAATATGAAACCACAATCCTTTCACGGGTTGAGCTAAGGGAATAAACATAGTTTAGCAAATAGTAAAGGTGATGATCTTAAAGTTTTTGCTTTGGGATGACCCTACATCCAAATTGAAGAAGATTATTTAATATAACACTCGTTACAATTGCTATTAATATAAAAAAATGTATAAAAAAGAAAGAATAAAAACTAAGTTTGTAAAATTCTTCCCATTCTTGATTAAATAAGTTGAACGTATTTTCTTTCGGGTCGTAAATATTCTCTGTTCTATTCCTTAAGCACGCCCATCCTAAATACTTCCTTTTTCGCGTTAGATTTAAGTGACACACTTTCTAAAGCTTTACAGCCAACATTGCCCAAGTTTCTTTTTGAAGACTACCCCATTTTGACCCACTTTATTGACCTCTTCTATAGAACCCATTAGAAAACATTTGATGGCTTCATTTATCCAATTTACACATTCTATATTCTCATCCATCACTATTTAGCACACAAGAAAGAATCAACTTTGATAGAGTAGAACACTTGGTAAGTTGATAGATTTATGTAGAAACGTATATATTCTTTTTTCTCTCATATATTTTGTCCTATACAACACGAGTTTGTACAGATAAAACTTAACATGATACATTCATAAAATATGATCTAAAACACGGGTTTATATAGTTAACACTTAACATGATACATTCATAACCCAATATACAAGAAAATTAACAATAATACAAGTAGCACAAAGTGAATTGCATGATAAAACAAAACCATGGTCGGTGCTACTTTGAAAAATAAAAATATATACAAGATACACATATCAAACAATTAAACCATGTCATAAAGAGAAAGCATAAACATATGTATTGCATATAACTACATTGTAAATTTGTAATAGATTATATATGAATCCTAAACTCTAAACCCTTTTAGGTAGGATCATGTTAAAAAATTAGAATATTATCTTGTGTTTCTGGTTTTCTTTCATCTCTCTAACCCCACCTTCACTTCACACCTTCAATCTCCGCCTAATTCTTTAGATGAATGCAAAAATCTTTACAATTCCACATACCTATCATTATGCTGTTTCAAGTTAGACTGTAGTAAAAAGATCCCCACAAATACATTTCAAAGATTGCACAATCTGGCAAAGTATAAAATTTTCCGATGTTGGATTGTTGGGTTTTAATGAAACGTTTGAACAATTAAAATCTAAAACATCAAAGACCAGACCGCGTGAAGTTGTCAATACCACTTTAGTTCCTATGAACATCACTTTGTTCAAATTTCTAATACTAACTTCTTTTCTTAAAACTTGCCATAGATTGGTTCTTATGGATTCCCCATCCGACGTTGTTCTACAGTTTCTCTACAATCAAACTATTTGTAAACTTGATGATTTGTTCTCTTCTGAGTTCTAGGTTTCGATTCATTCACATAATTGTAGAAAGTGTCAAGATAAATGTTGGTTCGAGGCCAAAGGTATATCATGTATCATATGTTAATAATCGTGTTTAATTGTTGGGTCTCTAATACCCTAAACACATAAATGAACCATATAAACAAAATCAACACAAAAATTAGAGGGGAGATGGATGAAATCAAAACAGAAAGACATACCTTGAAAAATCAACATAGCACTTTAAAATTACGTTTGGTACATGAGACTGGATGGAACATGACATGACAAAACTCATTGTCCCACATTTTATGCGACATGGGACATGAGAAAACTTATCGTCCCATGTTTTGTGCGACATGGGACATGACAAAGTTTATTGTTCCACATTTGGCGCAACCAAGATTCAAAATGGTGTGAGGCGTTACGTGGCGGCGAGGTCAAACATCAAACTTTAGGAGCCACGACGAGGCCACGGCGTTTTTTAAGGCGTAACCTATGACGGAAAATCTTCAAATCATATAAATTGTTATACATATAAACATATATTTTTTATTATTACTCAATGAGTCAGTCAGTGATTTTAAATAATTTAAATTGGGTTACACATTAGAAACTAACAAATTAGATATTTAAAGAAGTAAGAAAAAACAAATATTGCGTTACAAAAACCGCACATTAGATCATGACATGCCACAGACATAACATGGTGTGAGACACAAACCTTAAGCCACGACGACGACTGTTGTGGCGAACTTTTATGAACACTGGGCGCAACAAATGACAGGGATTGGGTGGGACTGGATGGGATAAAAAACTTTTTTGTTCCACCAAAATAGGTAAAAAAGATGCAAAAGGAATGAAACAGAAATAAAAGATTATCAATATCTCTACCCTCTTCTTCTGATATTAAAAAAATGGTATTTGGTTTAACGGTCATGACCACCCATCGCTACCGCACCACCAACAACTACACCATTCGTTACCGCCACCACATCCACCTCCAAATCCACCATTGTCGATCGGCTACCTACCACTATCCATCACCACTTTAGTCTCCACCATATTGATATGCGAAAAGGTCTATTAATTTTCAGATTTGTTCTACATCACATGGTTGACAATAATTTGAATATTTTGAGATACTGAGGTGCCTTTTGATTCAGATAATTGGAAAGAATTGGAATGGTCAACTCATCTCAAATTCATTCTTTTATTTATATTGGTCGGAATCTTAAATTCATCATCTCAAGTTCACCAATCACATATTTGTTCATTTCTTGGGCTCTAGTAAATAATGGCAATTCCATTCTTTGTTCTTTTTTAAAAAGACAATACTG
Source organism: Silybum marianum (assembly GCA_036898165.1). Taxonomy (NCBI): domain Eukaryota; kingdom Viridiplantae; phylum Streptophyta; class Magnoliopsida; order Asterales; family Asteraceae; genus Silybum; species Silybum marianum. The sequence continues at coordinate 7,998,139 of CM072542.1, forward strand.
TTATCTCTTTTGGCAGTCTTCCTGCTCTCACCTCGGTCCATAACTCTTCCTACTCCCATGGGTGCGACTTGCATGGGAGGGACGAGATATGAATGACAAACCAATTTTTCCATCTTGTTTCCTTTTTTAAATAATGCAGACAATGAACTAAGTTAAAATTAAAATAAAATAAATTTTTTGTTAAATCTTGACATTATTGAAAACAAGAAATTATATATTTGATAAATGATAATTTGCATACATTAAATGGTAAAAGCAATAAATACATTTTGGTCATTTAAAATTATTCTATTTCAGTTCTGAAACTACATTTTAAACCAAACATACATATTTTAATTATTTGATGTACTCTATCTGACTACTATCAAGCAAACACATACTCAAACATACGATTTTATTTTATTCCAATTTCTTCAATTTCAATTCTTTTGACAAATTCATTAATTAAATTTTTTTACAAACCAAACATCACCCAATAATACAAAATTGGACTTGAAATTGCTACTAGTTGAATACAAGTCGCTTGATTACATCATTTTTATGAGCCAAAAAAAAATATTTCAAAACAAATAACTGTCGCATACACAAGAATATTAACGAACAAAATTATAAAATGAGATTGCAAAGAGTAAAGAATTTAGATTGAAAAAGAATTAAAAAACGATGTAAGAAAATGAAATCAAATTTGTTCTCAAACAGGTTCAGAAGTAACGAGAACCTGATGAACATGCCTTCAAGGTATGGGGCCTAGGCCCGTTTGTATACTTTATGAGCTTTCACAAATTGAGGGTTACATTTTGTCAATTTCAAGATAATATAGGGGTCTAAAATGTAACATCATCTGAAATGACAACCATCGCAAATCATTTTAAAAACCGGCTGATTACATTTACACCCATTAACTCCGACAAAAGCAGACCTCTAATCATCTCCTCCATTTTTATTCACTGTTCTTCTTCTTCTTTGAACATTGCCAAAGATTCACTCACCACTCCCTTGATCTCGGAAATCATCGATTGATGCGTAACTGATACATCCCAATTTAGACAGAAATCGAAAAGAGAAAGTGGTTTGTGTTGTTTATATATATATATATACAGAAAAAAAAGGAGATGATGGAATGAAGACGAAGTTGAAGAATAATAAGAAGAAAAAGGTGGGTAGATGGCAAGAGCAGAGCTAAGTTATAATTATTCGAATAATGGAAGAGGATCAGGAACCCCCAAATGGTGTTCTTATAAGAGAATTACTGTTATTATCTGTTCAATTAACATTGCTGTTGCTCTATACGTTTTCCACAATCTGTATACTTCCCTTTACTCTTACCCGTATCAAGATTCACACAACGGTAATTTACTAAAACCCTTTTTTCATCTTGGTTTTTTGTTGTTTGTAAAACCCCAGTTGTTAATTTGGGTTCTTTGGTTGTTTGATGATTGTATTTTTGAGATTAATCAAGTTGTGAATTTTTGTTGGTTTTATGGGTGTTTTTGTTTGTTTATCTGCGATTTAAATTGTGGGTTTTGAGTAAAACCCAAAACCCAATTGTGAATTTTTGCCCTTTTTCGAAAATTGACGAGTGGAAACCCTTATTTGATTGTGAATAAATAGATCCCAATTGTAAATAAATTGCTTTTTTCATATTTTGATAGATGTCTTTTTTTCTCATTTTTGGTTTATCTGAGGGTTTTGTGGAAACCCCAATTTTGATTTTTGCAAATTGATTTAGTAATCTTTATGCACAAATGAATCATAATTGTGAAGTTTTCTTTAATAGTTTTGAGAAAAAATTAGTTGAGTTTGATGTATGATTGTTTTGTAGCTGTTAGTTACACCCCAGATCAAATAAGAATTATGGAAGAATCAATGCGAATACGAACCGAATCTGAACCTGTTAAGCTCATTGAAATGGTAAGATTCAGACTTTTCATTTTGATTATTGAATTGCTAGTTATTTATCTTTGATTATTGAATTGCTAATCGGGTTTTCTAAATCTTGTTTGTATTCTTGATAAAAGGTTAAAAAGATCAAGAAACATTTTAATAAAGAACCCGTGATTGGATTACCGCATCCATTGAAGCAGAAGCTAAGTGATGAGCTTCGTGAAGTGTTGAGAGTCGTAAATGCAAGTGCTAACACAACTTTACAGCATGGTAAGTTTTTTTTTTTTTATCTTTAGTAATTTCTTTAAGTTGCCATGTTTGCAAGTTACATCATGTGCAAGTTATGCTTTAGCCTTTAGATCTTGCTTGTTTCTTAAGTTTTCTAGAAACTAATATTTAATGAGTTAGAGAATAATCAAGAATATATTTTCTTAGAAAATGTATACTTTTCTCATTGGGATCGTTCACCTAACATTGCTTATTAGAGAAATGGGTGGGGGACCGTGGATTTACTAGATTTATCTACTTCTTTAAACATACATATTCTCCAAAAATAAACGACTTTTTTTTCTTCTAAACATATACATTGAGTATGGACATTTATTCCGTAAATACATCCTTTACTTTTCAAATATGTATGTTTTCGATGATGTACTTTGAAATTGGTTTTCGCAGAATCACTTGTGTTTGATTCTTGTTCTCGTGCTTCTTTACTTGAGGTAAATGAAGGATATGTTAACACTTAAGTCCCGAAATAACTGTTCACATTTCTATTTAGTTTGTTCCAAAATAAGTGTCTACTTTCCAATTCTACCCTTAATTATGACTTATGAGATGGAGAAATTCATTACTCCCTCTATTATTAAGTGTAAGATTGTCGTTTAGTTAATTAAAAAGTGTAATACTTACATACTTATGAAACTGGTTGCCTTTTTCATTGTGGATATTTATTTTGGGACGGAGGGAGTAGTCGCTTTGTTGGTCTAATACAGTTGTGTTTTTTCTTGTTACTTACAAATGTCAAAAGCTTGATTTCCATGGCCATAGACCACTTCTCAATGGACGTGGGAATTTTAAAATGGATCCTGATTGTGGAATAAGGTTTATGTGTGTGTGTATATATATAGGGGGAAACGCCAAAGAAAGAGAAAACTGAAGAACACCCTAGGAGCCCTCCATCCGGATGGTATGCACAAATGCATATTGGTAATTTGTAACATGCATTCGTGCATATATATGCACTGGTGCATAGAAAAAAACAACTTCAATCGCTTGTATGCATTTGTGCATACTGTCCGGATGGAGGGCTCCCAGGGTGTTCTCCAGTTTTCTCTTTTTTTTAGCGTTTTCCCCTAAACCCCCCTTTCTCTCTCTATATAGATATGTGTGTATAGGGGCAGGTTCATTTAGGAGCTTTAAATCTTTTAGGAACCCAGGAATCACCTATTTTGTGAGTATTCATGATGAATATTTCATCACGTTATTCATCATATGAATACTCAACAAACACTTATATTTGGATGTTAGGAGCTACTTCCACTTGTTTTGGTGACGTAGATGTTGAATAGATTGACGTATATTTGTGAAACAATTCCGTGTGTCCTTCCATGAGAAATTGAAATAAGATCCAATGTTCATGTGATGCTTCCACCACATAGTAAGATTCATTTCTAGATACCCATTTGCCAATGATTAGGATCATCCATTGGATATCTTTACAAAATTTGATATCAGCCGCAACTTATGTGCAATTGCCATTCTAATGCCCTTAGATTCGTTAGTTAATGAACCACTTAATAGTTCAACCCTTCATTCAGTGGTGCATCTTTTAGCTTAGGACTATCTGGTTCTTCATGTAAGTGGGTCATAGACATTTTGCTTCGCCTCTTAATGAATCATACGGCAATTAAGTTTGACCCATTAAGTGCATCTCTGATTTACTTTTTTGGATGAACTGCATCACTTTCTTCTTAAACCTAAACTCCTCTTTTTCGGTTTCTTATAACTTTTTCATTATTATGTTTGGCTACAGGCTAAATCAGATTTTGCAAAAAAGATTGTTTCTATGCTAATCCAGTATATAAGCTAGTTGTCAGCCGATAAATTAGTCACGTTTGGTAAAAACTAGATGACAAGCTAAATGACAATGTAAAATGACTTAAAAGGACATGTTGAAAGTTTATTGGAAAAATACGAGGGGCATAATGGGAAAAAGTGTAAAAACCCCTAGAGCTTATTAAACGTGTTTCAAAAAGCTAGTTTATGGCTTACCGAACCGGGGGGGTGGGGGGGGGGGGTTCAATAAGCTCAAAAAATAACTTAATAGGTGTCTGATCCACAATGGATGCAGTTAAATCTTGGTAGCATGAATGAACGGTTAAAAGCATTTTCAATTTCAAAACATTATTCCTTTTTTTTTTACTATTATCTTATTGAAACTTTGTGATGCACAGAAGCAATTCAAGTCTGGAGGAAGCAAAAGCTAAAGGAAGCCAAAAGAGTAAAGCGTAGGAAGATTTCAAATTCAACGATCCAACCACAGGAAGCAGGTCTTTTCAATCTTCTATGATAAGCATATTGTAAGAATGATTATATAATTCATTTATACAAAAAAATGTACTTTTCTTTTTGTAGGAATACTTGCAAAAACATTGGAGTCTAATTGGTCCGAGCTATTAGATGAACTTGGCCTCTGGATACCAGTTGACGTTATCAACAATGAACATAACGACAAACCTGAGGGTGAAGATGATTTTGGTATTTAGACCTTTTCTTTTGCTTACTTCGCTTCTTTTTTGATACCGCAAAATGCAACAAAGTTTGGTTTAGTTTCTATGAGGGAGGTTCAGGGAAAACCTCAAAAAGAAAAAAAAAACTGAAGAACACCCTGGGAGCCCTCCATCCGGACAGTATGCACTTGTGCATAGACTGTATGAACAAATGCATACAAGCGATTGAACCTGTTTTTTTTCTATATGCACGAGTGCATGTTACAAATTACCAGTATGCATTTGTGCATACCGTCTAGATGGAGGGCTCCCAGGGTATTCTTCAGTTTTATCTTTTTTTGAGGTTTTCTCCTGAACTTGACCCTAGTTCCTATTTAGTGCAACAAATAGTTTCTTTTTCTTTTCAAAATTGATGTAATAAAGTTTCAATCTTTTTTTTTATTTTGTACCCATTTTGACCTGTGTAACCTATTGATCTTGTGACATTTGATGATGTGGATACCCGTTTACAAAAGGTTTACGAAAGGGTTACAACGAAATGAACGATAAACTTGACATACATGTTATCAAATGTTACCAAATTAACGGGTGACCAGTCAAAATAAGAAATTTTCAAACTCTGTTGCCTTAAATAAATTTTCTTGAAACTTTCTTACATTGTTTGAGAAGACAAATCCTTTGTTACACCAAATATGAAACTAAGGCAAACTTCTTTGAATTTTGAAAATCATTTAGTTATAATGAATTAAACATATCTATATCCAGATGATAAGATCCTAGCTGGCAGGCGGCTGCCGCCTGAATGCAATGTGGAACATCATACCGACTATGGTGGTCAAGCTGTGAAATGGGGGCTTACCCATCATAAAGAAAGTGCATATGAATGTTGTCAAGCTTGTTTAGATCATGCTAGAAATGCTAAACCAGATGAAGTCAAATGTAATATATGGGTTTACTGCCCACTTGAGGAAGGATGCCATTCTCCGGATATATACCAACACAAACTTCAGGAATGCTGGCTAAAATATGTAAGTTCTTCGGTCTTTTTTGCCTTTTTCCATTATATATATATAACATATCTATTAATTTACAGTCTATGATATCTTATCTTGTGAGCTTTATGTTTTGATACTTTGGAACCCTAAAGAGCTATCTCCAATGGTTTCTCCATAATTTCTCCAAAATGGAGAGAATTAAAAAAAAAAAATTACATCTAACTCCAACGGTTTCTTCATTTCGGAGATTCTAACATTATTTATATTAATAAACTATTCAATACATTTAGTCATTTACCATCCCAACAAAATTCCAACATTTAATTGGTGGAAGCAATAAAATAATATTTCTCTCCCTTCCAACATTTAAATTTAGAACCACAAGGGTTGTGAGTTGTGACGTATTGGTTGAGGCCCAGAGGTATGTGGTGGAATATCCCATCTGTCCAGGGTTCGAATCTAGACGTACACAACAATTGTGGCCATTGAGTTTATCAGGGTTGATGTCTTGCAGTCATAATTTGCCAGGATTAGTCCAATAGCCTGGGACACCGTTCAAAAAAATTTGAATTTTAGAGATTCTCATAAACTTTTAGGGATCTGTTGGAGCATAAAACTAAGACAAAAACTCCATTTTGGAGAATCTGTTGGAGATGCTCCAAGTGTATCAATGATGATAAAAGTTCCATTTATGAAGGGTTAATAAGAATTTAGCCACAGTCTGCCGTTCTACTCTTTTGGGTAGAGGACAAGTCTGCTTACATCTCATAGACCCTGCCTTCGAGTGGGATATACTGAGTTTCTTTAATTTGATTTAGTATGATTTTTCTTGTCTTTTGATATGCAGGCTGAAACGCCTAAAGTAACCTTCAAAGACATGTATTCGGAGAATTACAGAAGTCGTCATCCAAATGCACCAATGTTTGTTCCTTGGGTGTCGGGTGTTATAAGTTCTTGAGTCAATTGGAGAAAAGTGGTATGAAGACTAAAGGCTTATTATGTTTGTATCTTTACAAATGCAATTTTGTTAGTTGCATATTGTTGAACTTAATTTGTGGGTTTAGGGTTTTGGGAAAATTAAAGCCAAAAGGAAGGCTTTACACACAATGGTTGAGTTGGGCAATGCAAAAAGCTTTTGCTCAATTAATGTATTTTTATAGTCAAATGGGGGCTATTAATATTATTTCTTGAAATTGGTTTATGAAGTAGCTTTATGGGACCTTTTAAGGTTCTTACGTGGGTTCTTATAAGAACCTCTGTTGTGATTACAGATTCTTGTTCGTCGCAGGTTTTTAAGAACCTAGGAGCTTGAATACGAGTCCAATGTTTTTGTCTTGATTCTTGTACATTTATCGTTTTTGTACTAGTTTATTGTGTTTTGTTTTAGCAAGTCTATAAAACATATTTCATAAAATATGTAAACACATTTTATGGAGTTGATGCTGATATGACAAAAAAAAAAAAATAGAGTCTAACATTCAATATCGTTTGATGTGTTTTTAGCCTAATTCCACTGTTTTGAGGGATGTTTAAAATTTTTAGTTTGATTGTGAAGTATTTTGAAGTGCTTTTTTTTATCGATATCAAGGGACTTTATTGGTTGATTTCAAGATTTTTTTTACCCCTTTTTTGTTGATTTTAATAGTTTTTCTTTTTCCTTTTTTGGTTGATTACGAGATACAATTGAGATGTTGTACTAGATTTGATTTTAGAATAAGTTTAGGTTTTTAAGAGTGGGTCATTAAGTCAAAAACCAATCAAATAACAAATGGACCTTAATTTTTTTTTTTTTTTTGCATTTGAGGGTGGTCCAGTAAATTTCTCAGGGTCAAAGCTGGCTCTGTCCTTGCCCTCAAGTTTATACTTAGGGGCCGTTTATCAAACGCTTACCATGGTAAGTGCTTACCGACAAAATTCAACATCGTCACTGACTTACTGGGTAAAATTTTAGTCCACCAAAACGGCATCGTATGCAATAATGCAACAATTTACACAAGAAGCGCCAACCATGGTAAGAGTCGTTGTCATAACTTACCGTGTAAGACTCTCGTCCCTTGCCTTCGTTCTTATCGGGTAAGATTCTTGGTTTTTGCCATATTCATCCGATAAGATAACGTGACTTGGTAAACGCTTATCCGTGTAACCATATGGTAAAACGACCCCTTAACCACATATGCAAATCACCGTAGATGTAAGTGGTCGAAAATGTTCAAATCGTGTTTCTTCATATGCCATGCGTAATGACTGCCGAGTGTGTCGAAATACTTTACTGGCTGCTTTACCCATAACTTTATCCTAGTCAATAATTATTGCAGACATATATTTGTTAAACATGCACTTTTGTTTTTCGTAAAAAAAAACCATGAGAAAAGTACCTCAAGTGATTTTTTTTTTCTCGTTCATATTTTAAATAACATGTTCTCAAAACAAAATATACTTTTTATTGTTCTTATCAATTTGATGGTGCATTTACAAAAACAAAACAAATACAAATACAATAAACAAAACCAAATGAACCGGTCTATTTCACTTGAAAATATGGTACAAGACAAAAAAAAAAAAACCCCCAACAAATCACAAGTAAATTGCAACATAGGAAATAGCATACTTTTTTGAAGAATAATAGGTGATGTTAAAATGAATGGAATAAATTTGGTGTCCATCATTTGTACACATTAGTACAAAAGTAGTAAGACATTTACAACTGTTATAATAAAATAATCGTAACGAATTAACTTTTATGACTAACAAATGCAAATCTTATACAAATTTGTCATAATAGATTATACAACCTAAGAGCATCTACAATGGTGAAACCTTCAAGAACTTCACTTGTCATATTTTTTCCTGCCACATCATTGCCACCTCAACAAAACAAAAACCTCCATAAAACTCTACAATAGAGGTTTTTACAAAACCTCACTTTCCTTATTTTTAATTTACAAAAAATAGTAAGAAAACAATAAAAATAATAAAATAATAAATAAGAAATGTTTGTAAAAACCCGGGTTTTCGTTCAAACATCTAGATGCCTGTAGGAACATGTGACTGGACAAGAACCTGTGTCCTACTGTGAAGGTTTTTGTAAAAACTTCAACAAAAACCTAAAAAAAACTCCATTGTGAATGCTCTAACATATATTAATTATCTAATGACTAAACAAATGAATTTATGGATTTTTTTTATTATTAAATAAATGGTCCTATTATATGACATTTTTTAAAATAATTATGAACAAAATTAAAAATAAATAAAAAAAAGATTTTTTTGTATAGTGTAGTTCTCTTGAATGTAATGATAAGGGGGAAGCTGGAGCATGAACACAAACATGGTGGCAGCAATGGCGAACTTACAGTTACAGACATTACGACCTTCATCATCAGTACCACCACCTCCACCTCCATCTCGCTTCTCAATTCACGATCGTTTCTGTACAACAACAAGTATCCCTAAAACACGAATAAATAATAAATCAATTAGGTTTCCAGTTATCTGTTGTTGCGTCAATTCAACCACCGAGTCTTCCACTATATCAGATGAGACGACGTCAACGCCGGTCCTTCCGCCGGTGCAAAAGAAGCGGCAGGTGTATAGAAGGCTGCTTCCTGGAGAAACGGAAGGTATTGCTGAAGAAATGAGATTCGTTGCTATGGAAATCCGTCATTCGAAACTTAAAGTTAAGTTTGAAAAGTCGGATGAGAGCGATAAGGAAGATGATGATGATGATGATGCTGCTTCTGGTAATAATCAGAATTTCGAAGACTCGATTGAGATGTGGCATCCCGATCTGATTGGATTTGTGAGGTATCTCGTTGACAGTGAGTTTGTTTTTAGATCGATTGAGCGCATGGTCGATGAATCGCAAGATGTTTCTTGTAGGTTTCATTTCTTCACTACATACATTCCATATCATAACTTGATTACATTTTCTGTATACATTTTCATTGGAATTTCTCTCAATTTGGGCTATGGTGTTTTACTGGTTAATCCTTCCTCAATTTCACAATACTCCACTTTCCGTTTTTGTAATGATAATTGGTGTACATTAATTTCTATCAGTAGATTACAGAACAATTGTGTCATTGTACACCATATGAGAGACTCTTTTTGGAATAAAAGATCTCTAAGCTGTTTGAGATGCTTAGAGGGAAAAAACACACTTTTTTCTATTTTAGCAATGTTGTTGGAGATGCTCTAAGCTAGCTGATGAGATGTTTGGCAAAACTAGCGTATAAAAATCTAAAATGACCAAAAAAAAGCACATTGAAAAATAATAATAATTAGTAATTAATATTAACTAGGGTTGTAATTGAAAAAAATGACAATAAGCTCCCAAAAAGTTACTCTAAGTAGCGTTTCAATAAGCTAGCTTATGGTTTGCCAAACATGTACACTGCAAATAAGCTAGTTTATTTTTGCCAAACGTAGCCTAAGAGGCTCTTATGATATAATGCAAAATGAAATACATTTGTTTGATAATTGTTCAAAATGAAATTAGGGCTCTGAAAGGTTAAGAGAGGTTCAGGATACAAAATGATTCAGAGGGTTTTGGAACCATTAAGAGGCAGAGGCAGACTTTTTTTTTTTTTGCCAAATAGGATTCACCTCTTAGCGATTCAGAGACCGCCTCTTAATGGAACCGTTAAGAGGTAAACAAACAGATTTAGGATTTCTGGTGTCAACATAAATATGTGTTGTGATGTTATGAATCAGACATTCATCATATCTTATAGAAGCTTTTTGTTTTTACAGTTGCCTACTTCAGAAAGACAGGATTGGAAAGATCTGAAAGTTTTAGAAAGGAAATAGATGTATTCAGACAACAGAATATTCAGATTCCGACACCTTACCCCCCTTCTAAAAAGTACATCAAGTATTTGGAAGAACTTGCAAAGGAGAGTCCCCCTTCATTTTTCTGTCATCTCTACAGTATATACTTCTCCCACGTAACAGGTGGCCAAGTGATTGTAAAACAGGTCTGCTTCTACAACTCCTCTCTAAGAATTTTACCATTAAGCTTATCATTAAGTCACTGCCAAACAGTCATGTATAGCTTATCGAATAAGCTGTGAATCCCATTAAGCTCATGATGTCTATGGGAATGTGAAGCAGCTGAAGGACTAAATTCTATGGTACTACATATGCCCGAGGAGAGGACTACAATGTTTTTGTTACATATGATATAACGGCTGAATACCATTAATCGATGGCTGAATGCGGGTTCTATTGAATTTAGGTATCTGAAAAGATACTAGGTGGAAGAGAACTAGAGATTTGCAAATGGCCAGGGGATCCTGAAGTGTTGCTTAAGGGCATGCGAGAAAAGCTCAACGCTTTGGGAAAGGTCTTAACTAGCATCGTTGATTCCATTGGCTTTTTAAGTTTTAATCCATTAAGCACATTTTTATTTAAAGTTATATTCGTTATTTGATTGCAGCATTGGACACGAGAAGTGAAATCGAGATGCTTAAGAGAATCATCCAAGTCATACATGTATATGGAGTCCATAATTCGTCACATTGTTTTGAAGTAACCGTAGCTTACTAACTAATGATTCTTGTCCTCTTTAACGAAATCGTGAATGATAGTTAATTATTGATCTGCATTTAAATCGGGTAAGCATAGATTTGATGATTGAATGAGGATATATATATATATATATATATATAGGTTCAAATGTGAACTCAATTTTGGCTGTGAACGTGAGGACGAATCTCAGCCTCACATCTTCGGTTATGGTGGACGCGATCACGGAGGATTGACGCGATTCATGGTAGGGTGGAGATTATTAAAGGAGGGGAACTGGTCAAAAGTTCGCGCTTTATTGACCGGATAAGTGGCTGAGATTCGTCCTCACGTTCACAACCAAAAATGAGTTCACATTTGAACTTTCCTCTCTCTCCTCTCTCTCTCTCTCTATATATATATATATATATTTCCCTATATATATATATATATATCGTATTTGTCTTTCGATTTGTTGTATTGGTATTTAAGATTCACAGCCTCAATATAAAGCTTTTAAGTTGTCGATATCTAATGCGACTTTTTAAGTTTATAGAATCATCAATTGTACGTTTTATATGAAAACGTTATAATAAGTTGTTAGAATGTAGTTAGATGATCCAATAAGTTATAATAACTTATAAGGACTATGATTTACCAATCTAATACTAAGTTACTTTTAAAAGTATATCTTGAAAGGAGTTATATAGAACACTTTGTTTTAAGTTTAACCAAGGTTCTAAATGGTGTGGTATGGCGGCGAGGTCAAATCTTAAGCCTTAGGAGCAGGGTGTTAACGAGCCGAGTCAAGTTTTAAGTTATTCGAGCTCGGCTCGAAAAAAATCACCAGACACAAGCTCAAATAACTTTTTCACAATATTATTTTTCCAATATTCGAGCTCGAGCTTGATACTTGTGGCTTGACCTTATACTTTGATTATATTATGTACAAACATAATAACATGTTTGGCTCGAAAAAATATATGCTTGAATGGCTCGGCTCGACTCAAAAAAAGTGTATGCCCGAACGCCTCGGCTTGGCTTGAAAATTTTAATCAAGTTTCCGAAAGAGCCGAGTCAAACATTGATGTTATGAAACTTGATTCGTTAAGTTAAATGAGTTTTAGTGTGTGTTCAAGATCGACTCAAGCTCGAAAAATAAGCTCGAGCTCGAGATAAACAAGCTCCATCTCGAGTAGCTCATTAAAAGCTCGATTCGTGAACACCCCTACTTAAATGCTATGGCAAAGTTGTTGGGTCACCGATGATTTGGTGATGACCCCTCAGTTTCTCCTTAACTATTATATCTTGTATTTTAGGTTCTTTGAAGAAGTCTGACATTGCTCAACAAGTTCGGCGAATCAAAGACTAGCTGATTCAAAAGTAATATGTCAACATTGTGGAAATAAAGATATGTTCACCGATTATAATTCAGACTTGATGCTGAATCAAAGCATAAGGTTGCCGAGTTTCTAAAGCCAAAATCGGCTAGGGGATACTAACCGATACATGGTACTTGACGATATATCATTTGTGATATTCGGCTAGTTGCCTTACATGGTAAATTCGGATGACATTTATGAAGGTACTTCCTCGGTCACAATAAATACAAGAACGTGTGCATCAAGCCTTAAGTTTAAATATTCTTCTTAAAGCTCAGAAAAAAGGGCTGTTTGTCTTATTACAAAAAGGTTTGATGTGACAACTGAAGACGTGAAGAAAAGATGAATAGTGACATCTCCTTTTGTACTATAAGGAATGACACCAACCTTTTTCTAGTAGTCTAAGGGATGGCACCATCTTTTGTCCAAAGAATATACTACAAGCAAATGATATTGTGACAAGTGTCCACATGCATTTAATGCATAGGTTCCATGCAACATACGTTTTCAACAAGTTATCTTCTAAGTGTTTAAGTTGATTCAGCAAGTGTCAAACAATTTAAATAGCTTTCTCTGTGTTTAGTTATTTATCTGTTGTCTAAGTGTTTAGATTGTTATAATAGATTTTATTTGTTCTTTCCGCAACAATCTATTTTCTATGTGTAAGCTTTTAATATTTCAATATTAAAAAAAGTAAAAAGTGAAAAAAACTTTGTGTATTTGTATTCAACCCCCTTCTACAAATCTTTTACTTAACAATCATTATCTTGTTAGGGACCAACAAAAGTCACGACGTTTTCCAAGGCACGACTTGTGGCGGGTTGGTGGCAAAATCCTTTTTATATCACATATCACATATACATATATATAATTATTTATATACACACATTGTTACCCAATAAGTCAATCATATTAAACAATTTAGATTAGGTTATATACTAAATACTAAAATGTAAGAAACCAAAAAGTAAGAAAAATTAAAACATCACAATATAAAAATTGTCAATGCCACAACGGCTATCAGCTATCGTGTCGAGCCTTTAGGATATCAATTTTAACAACTTAATATTTTATAATGATGTAACTTGTTAGGCCTGTTATATATGTGCTTACAACTTATTGCAACACATACGTATAAGAAACATAAGAATTGTATCTATAAGTTTAAGTCTCATTAAATATTCTGTTAAGACGATTGGACATCCTAACATATCGTTGCGATATACAACGCTAAATTGGTAGCTTTTGCAGAACGAATCTTGAAACACATTGAGGTGTCTAACGCACCACTGTTACAATCAAACTCCGATCGTTCATAGTAAACGGACCTGATCGGTTTCGGGATCAGTTATAATCATTTCCAATGGCCGTCGATTCAACAAGTGAAGCTTTTCCAGTTACCTTGCCTAGAATATTTAGGCGTTAATTGCTAAACCACTAGACCCGGAATTGCCATATGAAATATTTACGTTACGCTAACATTTCTAGTATAAAACACGACAACTCCGCATTTTAAGATCTACAACTAAACTGTCTACCAAATTATGCTTTTTAAAATAGATAACGATAATTTAAAGCTAACATTAACATTCCAGGAACCATGAGTTCTAATTCCATAAGTTTTGGCCGGGTTTCCTAATCACTTGTATACACTATTATAAAACTGGTATTTTAAGATGTTTTCAACCGTCATAATAAAATAATAATAATGAGTTGCAAATCTTATACAAAATTGTTATAATAGATTATACAACCTAACATATTATATCATACTAAACATCATATTGTTAGAACGAAATTATGGATTCATTAAAAAAAACAAAATTATGGATTTATTTAAATGAATATATATATATATAGGGGGCTGGTTCAAATGAGAACTCAAATTTGGTTGTGAACGTGAGGATAAATAAGAGTGCGACACGTGTCCTATTTAAAGAAATATTTTAGTATATATTCAGTCTGAATATTCCTTTGTATATATACTATATTCAGTCTGAATGTTTCTTTGTATATTCGGTCTAAATACACGTGTCACACTCTCACTTGTTTACACGTTCATAACCAAATTTAAGTTCGCATTTAAACTTTTCTCTTTATAATATACTAGAAGGGTACTCGCGCAATGCAGCAAGATCCATCTTAATTTTAATGTTTTATTTTATCTTTTTGTCTCTATCGATGTTATAATACGATTTTATTTTTTGTGTACTTTCTTTAATTCCGTTTTTTAATTATAATCTAGCTTTAATAATGAAATAATATATTTTGGTTTAATAATATAATTTTTTTATAAATATAATAATCAACCATTTTGTTAGAGTTGAATGATTATCCTTATTATATGTTATATTTTTTATATTCAAAATTAGATGTTTATCTATATAGTTAGTTGTATAGTTAGTTACAAGAATTCAAACATGAATGTTTAATAAATTGTACATATGCATGTATAACTTGTATTATTGAATTTTAAGTAATTATGTTTTAATCAATTGTACCTATTACATAATAATATGTTTTTAAGAGTTTTTTGTCAAATGTTTTATAATATATATATATATATATATATATAGGGAAGGGATCATACGAGAACACTATCAATTTAAAGGAACAAAGGAGCTCATTTTGGACCACATATGATGTGGGTCCCACGTAATATTAAATCATTTATAATTTAATATTAAATCATAAATAATTTAATATTATGTGGAACCTACATTATATGTGATACACAATTATCCCTTTGTTCCTTTAAAAATGTAAAGTTCTCATTTGAACCTTCCTCTACGCATATATATATATATATATATATATATATATATATATATATATATATATCACTTTGTATCATGTCCAGTCCTAATCCGTGAACAAAATAAAAAAGATAAAATAAAAATGGTTTTTTCTATACTGTAGTTCTCTTGAATGTAATGATAAGGGGGAAGCTAACATGAACACAAACATGGCGGCAGCAATGGCGAACTTACAGACATTACGACCTTCATCATCACCACCACCACCACCACCACCACCACCACCTCCATCTCGCTTCTCAATTCACGATCGTTTCTGTACAACAACAAGTATCCCTAAAACACGAATAAATCCAAACCTCACTAGTAGTAATAAATCAATTAGGTTTCCAGTTATCTCTTGTTGCGTCAATTCAACCACCGACCCTTCCACCATATCAGATGAGACGACTTCAACGCCGCATAAGGACCTTCCGCCGGTGCAAAAGAAACGGCAGGTGTATAGGAAGCTGCTTCCTGGAGAAGCGGAAGGTATTGCTGAAGAAATGAGATTCGTTGCTATGGAAATCCGTCATTCGAAACTTAAAGTTAAGCTTGAAAAGTCGGATGAGAGCGATAAGGAAGATGATGATGATGATGATGATGATGATGATGATGCTGCTTCTGGTAATAGTGATGGTGGGACAAATAAGCAGAAGTACTATGAGAGGGTTGATGTGTGGGAACCCGATCTGATTGGATTTCTGAGGTATCTCGTTGACAGTGAGTTTGTTTTTAGATCGATTGAGCGCATGGTCGATGAATCGCAAGATGTTTCTTGTAAGTTTCATTTCTTCACTACATACATTCCATATCATAACTTGATTACATTTTCTGTTTACATTCCATTGGAATTTCTCTCAATTTGGGGGTATGGTGTTTTACTGGTTAATCCTTCCTCAATTTCACAATTTTAGACTCCACTTTCCGTTTTTGTAATGATAATTTCTATCAGTAGATTACAGAACAATTGTGTCATTGTACACCATATGAGAGACTTTTTTTGGAATAAAAGATCTCTAGCTGTTTGGCAGTTGCTGAATGGTTTGGTGGAGAATGATTAAATATAGTGCAAAATGAAATATAAATGTTTGATGATTCTTCAAAATGAAATTAGCGCTCTGAATGGTTAAGGGAGGTTCAAGATACAAAATGATTTCAGAGGGTTTTGGGACCATCAATTGACCGACTTTTTTTTGGCAAAACATAATTCACCTCTTAGCGTTCAGAGGCTGCCCGTAAATATATCTGATGTCTCTTTTTGGGTTGAAAGTTGATATAATTTTGATGAACTGGAATTGGCGACATAAAATATATTATGAATTCATAATCATTTTGTTATTGCACCATGTTCATGAAGTTTGTGATATTATGAATCAGACATTCATGATATCTCTTATAGAAGCTTTTTGTTGCTACAGTTGCCTACTTCAGAAAGACGGGATTGGAAAGATCTGAAAGTTTTAGAAAGGAAATAGAGGTATTCAGACGACAGAATATTCAGATTCCGACACCTTACCCTCCTTCTAAAAAGTACGTCAAGTATTTGGAAGAACTTGCAAAGGAGAGTCCTCCTTCATTTTTCTGTCATCTCTACAATATATACTTCGGCCATGTAACAGGTAGCCAAGTGATTGCAAAACAGGTCTGTTTCTTTTCTACTAGTATCCCAAAATAAATGTTCATGTTTCTATTCTAGTTTGTCCCAGAGGCTGTTTGGTTGGTTTTTCATTAAGCCATGTACGAATAAAGTGATTAATCTGTCTATATAGATTTGGAAGGTTTTTTCATAATTAGGAGTGTTTTTTAATTTTGGTGGGGGGGGGGGGGGGGGGGCTTTGGAAAAACCATGGCTTTTCTGCATAACGCTCCCCCCTGAAAGCTTAATGAATAAGCCACTTTGTATATCTTTAAGTCATTACCAAACAGTCATGTATAGCTTATCGAATATTCTGTGAGTCCCATTAAGCTCATGATGTCTATGGGAATGTGAAGCGGCTGAAGGACTAAATTCTATGGTACTAGATATGCCCTTGGTACTCTTCTGGTTCTATCTTAGAGAGGAGGACTACATCTTATTTAGTTTGCTTTTGAAGCTAATAAGTAGTTGTAATATAATTTAATAATTTACCATAACTGCTGAATACCATTAATCGATGGCTGAATGAGGTTGCTATTGAATTTAGGTATCTGAAAAGATACTAGGCGGAAGAGAATTGGAGATTTGCAAATGGCCAGGGGATCCTGAAGTGTTGCTTAAGGGCATGCGAGAAAAGCTCAACGCTTTGGGACAGGTCTTATTACTTAGCATCGTTAATTTCATTGGCTTTTTTTTAATCTATTAAGCACATTTTTTATTTAAAGTTTTTTTCGTTATTTGATTGCAGCATTGGACACGAGAAGTGAAAGCCAAATGCTTAACAGAATCATCCAGGTCATTCGGGTATATGGGGTCCATAATTCGTCACATTGTTTTGAAGTAACCGTAGCTTATTAACTAATGAGGGTTTCTCTTAGAAATTGAGGGTTTTTTTTTTTTTTTTTTTTTGCGTATTTCTACCTATAATATTATCTAATGTGACTTTTAAGTTTATGTAATCATCAATTATGCATTTTATAAGTTGTTAGAATGTAGTTAGACTATCCAATAAGTTGTTAAAATGTATAGTTAGATGATTCAACAAGTTATGACCAATCTAATACTAGTTACTTTTAAAAGTAAATCTTGAAAGGAGTTCTATAGAACACTTTGTTTTAAGTTTAATTAAGGCTCTAAATGGCGTTGTTTGAAAGGAGCAGGGGTGTTAACTAGCTGAGTCGAGTTTTAAGTTATTCGAGCTTGGCTCAAGACATTGGTGTTATGAAACTCGATTGTTAAGCTAAATGAGTGCTCAAGCTCCACAAATAAGCTTGATAAACGAGCTCCCACTTGAGTAGCTTGTTAAAAGCTCGATTCGTTAATAACGTCATGGCAAAGTCACCATGTTTTTCAAGGTATAACTTGTGGCAGCAAATCTTTTTCATATCATATATATAATTATTTATATACATATACGTTTTTATACTGTTACTCAATAAGTCAATGATGTTAAACAATTTAGAATAAGTTATATGCTAAAAACTAAAATGTAAGATACCAAAAAAGCAAGAAAAATCCAAAAATATCACAATATAAAAATCACACATAAGGCATGACACATTGCTTATTAATATGTCTTCAAACACAATTGAGCTATGACATGCCACATCAACTATCCTCTATCGTGGCGAGCCTTAAGACGTCAGTTTTAACAACTTACTGTTTTATAATGATGTAACTTGTTAAGTCGCTTAGATATGTGCTTACAACTTATTGCAACACATGCATATAAGAAACATAATTATTGTAACCATAAATTTAAGTTTCATTAAATACTCTATTAAGACAAATTGGGACATCCTAACATACCGTTGATTTGTTTGTTTGTTGATTTGACCTCAAAAAGCATACATTTTTCTTTCGACAAATGGGGAATAATTGCAATATGTAACTATAGAGGGAGGTTCAGGGGAAAACCTCAACAAAAAAAAAAAAAAAAAAAACTGAATAGCACCCTGAGAGCCCTTCATCCGGATGGTATGCACAAATGCATACAAACGATTAAAGCTGTTTTATTTTCTATGCATTAGTGCATATGCACTAATGTATGTTACAAATTACCAGTATGCATTTGTACATACCGTCCAGACAGAGGGCTCCCGCGGTGACCAGTTATAATCCTTTTTAATGGCCGTCGATTCAACAAGTCAAGCTTTTCCGGTTACCTCACGTCAAATATTTGGCCGTTATATGCTATAAACCACTAGACCGAGAATTTCCATATGAAATATTTACATTAACGCTAACCATTTCGGGTATAAAACATGACAACTCCGCATTTTTAATATCTACAACTAAACCGTCTACCAAGTATGCTTTTTTTTTTAAAACAAATAACGACAAATTTTAAAGCTAAACATTGTCATCGAGACATGGATCCATTTACTGCTGCTACTTGCAATTTATCAGTCGGTTGAATGACGAAATGATCAACAACCCGGACCGTATTTACAGGGTCCTGATGAAAAGCATTTGCCCTCCATTTGCTCGGAAACTTCCTTTGGTGACTCGCCTGCTGCGGCTGTTTTACCTCGTTGTCCCAATCCGGATCCAGCTTCCATTCCTTCGGAACCTGTATATGCAAATCATACAACACACAACGTTCATCAACCATGCAAGGGGATATAATCAAACCTAATATATCCATTCATATATATATATATATATAGAGGAAAGTTCAAATGTGAACTCATTTTTGGTTGTGAACATGAGGACGAATCTCAGCCACTTATCCGGTCAATAAAGGCGGCTTTGACCTGGTTCCCCTCCTTTAATAATCTCCACCCTCCCATGAATCGCGTCAATCCTCCGTGATCGCGTCCACCATAACCGAAGATGTGTGGCTGAGATTCGTCCTCACGTTCACAGCCAAAATTGAGTTCACATTTGAACCTAACCCTATATATATATATAGATATAGGGTCAAGTTCAGCGGAAAACACTAAAAAGGGAGAAAACTAAAGAACACCCTGGGAACCCTCTATCTGGACGGTATGCACAAATGCATACTGGTAATTTTTAACATGCATTTGTACATATGCACTAATGCATATATAATTATATATGCATTGGTGCATAGAAAAAAAACAGTTTCAATCGTTTGTATGCATTTGTGCATACCGTCCAGATGGAGGGCTCCAAGGGTGTTCTTACAGTTTTCTCCTTTTTTTGTGTTTCCCTTGAATCTCCCTCTATATATATATATATATATATCCCCATTTGAAAGTAGGGTTTGAATGGTGAGCCGTGAGGTGTATCCAGACCTATCCTCTACCCCCAAAAGATATATTCCATTAAGCCCAAAATAACTGTCCACATTTCTATTTTAGCTGGTCCAAGAATAAGGGCTTGTTTGTTTGTAGCTTAATGAGCTTAATGGGACTCACAAATTATTCGGTCATCCATGACTGTTTGGTAGTGGCTTAATGATATAGAAAATGGCTTATTCAGTAAGCTTCTTAGGGGGGGCTTTATGCAAAAAGCCAAGTTTTCTCCAAACCTACCATTCCCAATTAAAAGACATGCTTCTTCCATATATGAGAAAACCTATCCAAACAAAAACCTTCCCAATCCCCGATCTATACAGACAGATTAATCCACACAGATAGCTTTGTCCATACAGGACTTGATGGAAAACCAACCAAACACCCCCTAATTGTCTACTTTCCAATTCAACCATTGATTATTTGATAGAGAAATTCATTATTCTCTATTATTGAGGGTAAAATTGTCATTTAATTAATTAAAACATGTACTCCTTCCGTCCCAAAATAAACGTAAACAATGAAAAAGACAACAAAGTTTAAAAAATATGTAATTACTACACTCTTTAATTAACTAAATGACAAGTTTACTCTTTAATTATAGAGCGGTTTTTTTTAAAAAGACCCTCGGCTTATGCAAAAGTGTGAACGAAAAGGAAAGAAGAACCAAGAACCAGTAAAAAGTCTTTATACCTTATCGACCGCCAGAGTGAAGATTTCAAGATCACCATCCGGCTTAATGTGAAACCGAGTGAAGGACTTGTAATTTGCAATTCGTAGCGAAGAAAAGGCTTCGTCAAAGTGTAAATGAAGCCAATTGATACAAATATACAAATAGCTTCCAAATACAAGGGAAACCACGGGAGTCGAAAACACCCAATAATAAAGGAAAATGGATGCATAATATATAGCCGCACCCCCTCGTGAGAGCGAAACCATCCCGTTCTTGCATATATTGGTCCGAGTTACAGCCATCACCTTAAAAATGTCGAAAATTAACAAAAGTTAGTATCTACTTTCCAATTCTACCCTTAATCACGAGAAAGAGAAATTCATCACTTCTTCTATTATCAAGGGTAAAATAGTCATTTAGTTAGTTAAAAAAAGTGTAATAACTACAAAGGGTTGGGTTCCGGTGAGGAGAGTTAAGGTGAGAAGTGTAAGAAGGGATCTCCACCCTTGGATGCACATTAGGATGAGATGCACCGGATCAACTCCCTTCTAAAGCGCAATTTATGGATGGGTATGAGATTAAAAGTGATCAATGGTTCAGATCTCTTCTTACGCTTCTCACCTTAACTCTCCTTCTCACACGATCCTAAGTCTAACTACAAAATTCTAAAACTGTGTCTTTTTCATTGTGGACATTTATTTTGTGACGGAGAGAATACAAAAGATATAAAAAAAATACGAAAAAAAATATCCAACAACCTCAGGAACATCAAAAGCCGACATGAGATATTTAATACACGCGGGATAAAGTCCAAAAGTCCATTGCTCTATACGTGTCCGAAGACCAGTCGGATCTGGAAAATGCTCACTTTCCACCGATCTGTACCATTCATATAACGTGTGATAACCTGAAAATCAAAATTCCAAATTGCCATAAAGACTTGAAAGCACCCTAAACCCTAAATTATGATATAAAGAAAAGAAAAACATAATCATAAATCAAGATTCCAAATTGCCATAAAGACTTGAAAACACCCTAAACCCTAAATTATGATATAAAGAAAAGAAAAGAAAAGATATAAGTATAAATCTTGCCTGAAGTTGCCAAAAGGTTATGTTGGACGCAAATTTCAACGCCTAATTCCATTAGTAACATAAGAATCAAAGCAGCCGAAAGATGGACAGAAACATGCAGAACTCCGATCATTACTCTCTTTTTTTTGGAAACTTTGGAAGGAACGAAAGATATCGCAGCCACTAACAAGAATAACGCGCCCACAGAAGATACATATGATTTCCCGAGCATGTACATAAAAGCATCCCAAACCGTGCTAAAAAAGCTCATCACGTGGCCGGAAAATGTATCGTCTTTTTGTAAGATATGGCCCAGGTTGCACTGAGAAAAAAGAAAGGGGCAAAAACGTAAATCCTCCAACTACAATCATCGAAACCAAACTAAACGGACCCAGTATATATCCTGCTTTGACATGGGTAATTTAGTAATTTACCAATCTTGTCTCATCTCCTTGGTTTTGTTCCCATCTATTTTTGTGAGAAAAAAAATGCATTTTTGTCTGCCTCACTTAGGGCTGTTTGGTTGGTTTTTCATAAAGTTCTGTATGGATAAAGTTGTCTGTTGAATCAATCTATCTGTATAGATTGGAAAAGTTTTTGTTTAGGAGGGTTTTTTTATAGATAGGAGCGTGTTTTTTATTGAGAGGGGGGAGGTTTGGAAAGAATTTGGCTTTCTGCATAAAGGTTCCCCCTAAAAGCTACTGAATAAGCCACTTTCTATATTAGTAAAGGGCTGTTTGACAGTTGCTGAATGGTTTGGTGTAAAATGATTAAGTGGTCAGAATGATTAAGAGGCTCTTATGATATAGTGCAAAATAAGATATAATTGTTTGGTAATTGTTCGTGATGTAATCAGGGCTCTTAATGGTTAACGGAGGTCCATGATACAAAATGATTCAGAGGGTTTTGTAACCATTAAGAGGCAGACTTATTTTTTTTGCCAAACAGAATTCACCTCTTAGCGATTCAGAGGTTGTCTCTTAATGGAACTGTTAAGAGGTAAGTCACTACCAAACAGTCAAGTATAGCTGACCAAATAAGCTACGAGTCCCATTAAGCTCATTAAGCTTCTAACAAAGACCCTTCCTTTCCTACGTATCAAACTCACCCTTAATGAAATCTAACAATTGAAGAGTATTCCTAAATCTCTAGTTCAACATGGATTAACGATTTATAAAAAATAAAAAACAAAATCCATACCTGTGGGAACATAGAAAACGTCAATATGAAGTAAATAAACCCGCCAATGATATCAAACTGCCAATTTTTCTTCCGAAATTTCAAGATATTACCGAGAGCAATCTGCATATCAGAGTTTCACACAAAAAACATATTAAAAGATAATTAAAATCATAATATAAAATATAAAGTTGAGGTTGCTTACTTATACTTACCCTGCTTGAATCTTCAACAGAAGGATAAGCAGCTTTAATCTCGTAATTCGTCCCATATGCTTTATCGAAATTACTGAATACATGGGTAGGATGCAAAAAGGCCCCACCACAACCGTTAACGAGTAAATGTTGCACGGAATCGGGATTTTCCGACGGAATACGGGAATGACGCATGTAATGATGCAAATCGCCCGCCATTCGAAGCTTACACCTTCCTTTTAGATAATCTTTAACAAGATGAGTGACGTTTTTTCCGGTGACATCATCCCAATACCAATCCAGAATCCAATTTGGTTCATGTGTCATAATGATCACAGAATCGTTTTCTTTAACCTGGAATATAGGTACAAAAAAGATATTCAAATAAAACCCAAATCAAACAAACTCGGTATATCCTACAAGTAGCCTCTTCTCTGCCCCCAAAGGGTAAAAAGGTCATTTCCATGAAGAGAAAACAGATACTCAAATCACAAGAAAAAGCGTCCGGCTTCAAAAGTAAGTACCTACTTTCTGATTCTACCCTTAATTATGTATGGAGAAATTCATTACTCCCTGTATTATCAAGGGTAAAATCGTCATTTACTTGATTAAAAATTATGAATGTGATAACTACAAATTTCTAAAACTGTCTCATTTTCATTGTGAGCATTTATTTTGGGACAGATGGGAGTATAATATATATACATATATATATATATATATCAGAAAATGATGGTCACGAGTGTATTAAAAGATGAAAAAATAACTTGACTAATAAATGACGAATAACACGTATGTATAACAACTCGATACCTTTTCCTTTATCAACTCTACGAAGAACTTGAACTGATAAACATCAACATCACAATGAAGAGCTAAATCAAGACCAAAAACCCACCATCCCTTCGGTAGTTGCAAAGCGAAATAGCTCTTCCTTTGAGGCATTAACCATCCACCCAACCAGCTCTTGTGACAAATGTATCTCATAAAAGTTTGAAGCCCGTCAAACCAATCTGTAAAACCGTAAAAAAAACGTATGTACCATGTCAACTTACATGACTACAAACAAAAGAACCAAAATTTTCTACGGTACAGCTTTAGAAATGTACATAATATACGTTTTGAATTACATAATATACGTTTTGAATGAAAGAAAGAAAACTCCTCCCTACGTCCCAAAATAAATGTCCACAACGATAATTATTACCTAAATGCCAATTTTGCCCTTAATGATAGGGAGAGTGATATGAGTTTTTTTCGTCTCATAATTGAGGGTAGAATTGAAAAGCAGGCACTTATTTTTGAAGTGGACATTTATATTAGGACAAATTAAAATAGAAATGGACACTTATTTTGGGACAGAGGGAGTTAAAGAAAATGGTGACGCCAATTAAGACCAACCGTGGTTTCCAGGAATAACAAAGCATTGAGGCCCATCGTATTTTTTGAGTTCAGATACACCAAAGGGTAATTCCGGCTTATCTACAGCTATATGAACGTCTTTATACCATGATGGTGGCTGAAGAGCATATTCAAAAGGACGAAATAAACGCTTTTCGTAAGTGAATGCTGACGGATTAGGATACCTGAATCAAAAAACCCAATATCATATATATATATATATATCGTGAATTACTAAAGGGGGCTTTTTCAATAAGCTCAAATAAAAAGTCACCAACGAGTGAAAATGTTGAAACTTACGCAAGATCACCTCCAATAAGAAGGAGCTCTCCTCGAGGTAATGTTAGCATAGAATCATCATCAAAGGCACAAAGTGCAGGTTGAGCAAGAAGTCGAGCAACAGAATAAGAGGAATTCCCACCATCACCAGTATCCGCCATAAAATCAAACCACAGGTGATCTTTTTCACTAAGATGATCGTATAAAAAATCCTCTTTAGCCCCTTCGTGAACCCTACTCATTGCTGCCTGTTAAACGAAGCAAAATAAGCTCACAAATATATATATATATATATATAAAGATGAAGTGCACTAATATAACCTTTATCTTTTTTATCTATTTTATGAAGATAAATATATCACCTTTTCTCAGGAAAGCAATGACATAATGGAAGTTCTAAGGAATTAATGTTAGGATTAAAATTACCAATTACATATAATTTTTTTACATTCAACTGATTTGAGCACCGATGATCCAATGTAATTTTTTTTTTGTTGCAAAGGTAGCAATTAAGAATATATCAATCATTTAGAAAAGTTACTTCCTATCCTATCTTTCCTACAAACACTGGTTAATTCAACTGTAAATGTATTCTTTACTTTTCAAGTAAAAAGTAAACAAGTAGATAGAAATTTTTTGAACCTGCATCATGCGCATGTCAAATCTTCCGACAAATACAGTCACCGATACAAGGAGGTCAAACACGGTCTTGAATAAATCAGCCGATGTCCTGCAACATACATACATACATACATACACATAGATAAAGATACATATAATAAATATATATATATATATATACAAGAGAGAAGAGAGAAATGTATACCCTGAATACCAAGGAACCATATCCAAAAAATTAGGCTTCATTTGCTTATTCTTCAACTTCTCAGTTTGTTCGACTGATAGAGGATGAGTAAGAGCCCATCTGATGATTAAAAACCGTTAATTTAAAAAAGCAAATTGCATGTAACTGCAACGTACTTTGATCTGATTCCTATTTTGTGTAACATACTTGCAAAAACTTCATTTTGGTACTTCAAATGTGACATCTCAAACATATAGGCACCTAATTTTACATCTGAGAATGCATGAAAATGCAACGTACTTTGCTCTAAATGTTCGAGATATCAAATCTTAGGTACCAAAATGAGACATTAAAAGAGAGCTAGTTGTGTATAGTATACAACAAACACAAAGAACAAAGAGTAGCCTACTTACCCAGTTGATCTTTCCACCACATAATTAGCCATATAAAGACCTATAAACGTTGCCCATAATGAATATATTGGAGAAATTTCATCTGATGACTCACATGGACCACTGCAAGAAAACTGAAAGAAGAAAAAAACCGAAAAATGTAAGTTGAACGTATTTAAAATCCTCGATAACATACCCAAAAAACTAATCATCAAAGGGACATCATTCATACTTCTCCATATATAACCCACTTAGAAAGAAGTGGATAATCACCCGCGGACCCAACTGGAGCAAACCATGATTTGCAAATTTCATCTTTTAACTCGTACATTTTAAGAAATTTCGATAGCCATATGCTTGTTTCTCCCTTCTTCCAAAGTGCAAACAGGCCAGAATCTCTTCTTCCCAATCGTTTTTCATTCAAAGCATGATTGCCACAGTGGCTATAAAACACACAACAGGCCACACTTAAGACCTACACAGATAATATCAAGCCATGAAAACTAGGACCATAGATAATAAAAATAATAATAATATACACAACTTTATTAGAAAAATCTAGAAAACTGATAAACTTAAATCTATGAGACTTACAGCACAATTTTGAACAATGGTCAAGATCTCAGGTCTCCTCCCTGCCACTCGGGAAACAAGACCAATGTACCAAAGGCCCAGAAATATTAAGTGAAAAACAAGAAGAACGAAAATAGAAGAGATGTATATTGTCAAAAATAAAGAGAGATTCATCCTCATATCCACTCCCATTGACTGAAAACTAGGAAGATGGTATACAGCTGCCACTAATATCCAGGCTATATACCTGCAAAGAAGAAAGACTCTAAATAAGTAAATATACAATTTTCGTGCTACAAAAGAAGGGAAAAAAAAGAATGAAAGAAACTTACCATCGACTGAAATTTGAATAACTGGGCTTAATGGTCTTCCCGACGAAAGGAGACGAAAAGAAATAAAAAAACCCAAGTAAGCAAGCGTACATTGACCACCATTTGATGTTATTGTCTAATTTCTGGATGAGTGTATGCATGTTGTCTGATGATATAAAAAACAGGCAACCAATAACGACCGCAATAATCGCATGGCGGGAATGTTCATGGGGGTAAGGATATGTATGTGTTAGGATGATCCTGACTTTCTCCATGTTAATAGTGTCTAGAAGACCACCATGCTCCTTATCCGACCCCATTCTTAAAATCTTAAACCTTAAATGAAGGCCGTTGATTTATGATACTTTCATATACTTGATAAGAATCTAATCTTGTGTAGCAAGCAGCTCCAGGATCCTGAATACAGTTTATGATATTGAAATTAGATCAACATAAAGAAATCTTTATAAAAGGTCATTTTCATATATCATAACCTCAAAAGTACAGAAAAATATACAAAAACCAACAAAAATGAACTTAACCCATTAAACATATAAACTTCATCATCAAATCTCATGTTACATATAGCTTTACAACTTTAGGTTTAGAGACATGGGTATCTGAGTTTATTTCTTTTTAGTGACTTATTGACATAATTCAATTGCAAGATACAACAATAATCACATTTACAAGAACCTAGGGAAACACCATCTCCTAACAGATAAAACCCTTAAACAGAGAGATGAGATACAGAACCCACATAAATATCATTTTTACATATATATGTAAATAATTCAATTATACCACTTTCCGATTAAAAATTTGTAGTTAAACTGCTGATCGGGATATCACAATCATGCATTGCATCATCATCAACATAATCAGAAAAAACAGACTAGGAAGTACAAAAATTAGGGTTTTCTTAACGAACAAGCTTTTTTTCCCAAATCCAACAAATTCAACATGTCAAGCAAACAACAGGGCGAAATCGTACAAATCAGAACGTATCTACTACACGTTTACATATGAATTTCAATCAAGAAATTGTCGGAAAGAAACACGAATTAGGAACAAAAAGGAACAGAAAGAATAAATAGTACCTTAATGAGTCAAGAAATAAGGAATGGAAAAACGATATCTGTTGGTTAGATGTACACTATTGAAAATTTATAGAAATTTGGGGGAAAAATTATGGAAGTATCAAAGAATGTCTGCGGCGAACAAATTTCGATACAATGGCATATTCGTTTTCTCTTACTGAAAATATATATATATATATATACACACACGCATACGCCTAATAACAAGTTCGTTTGTGTTGTTCTGTAACTTTGGGAAAAGTGGGTCGGTGAAAATGTTGAAGAAATTGGGGGGTTTCGTATATTGAAATCAAGAAAAATGTGACAAATAATTAGGGATTGCTTACTCATGATGATGATCACCAATTTGAATACGGAGATGATGATAAGACCAAAAAGATTGCCCTTCTACGATCATGAAACGAAGACTCACGTGGGGTCGCATTCATGGAACCTGCGGTTGATGGAGGATTAATGGCCGTTGGATCAACTTTTTATCCAGGAGACATACGCATCACTCTATGAGCTTTTCACCATTGGATACGATTGATTGCAATGGTCGGTGTTCATTTTTCAAAATTTATGTCTTCATTTTTTTAAGAGTAAACTACATACTTGGTCCCTAGGGTTTATTGGTTTTAACAGTCCGGGTCCCTAAAATGAAATATCTATGACTTGCATCCTTGTGGTTTCCATTTCATAACGTATTGGGTCCCTAAAACTAACTTTGTTAGACTTTTTCTGTTAAGTAGGTTAAGTAAGAGGGTCATTTTGGTCATTTTAAGTTTAGAGACCAAACATGTAATAAAAACCACAGGGACCAAACATGTAACTTACTCTATATATTATATATATATATATATAATTATTAATTAATAATATATATTTATATATTATATATAATTTATCACCATAATTTTCACAATTTTTTTATAACATTGTTTTTTTTATTACAACAATATATTTTTAATTTTGTATTTTTATTATGGCATGATAGTTATATTTTTCTTTATTATAGAACGTATATTCAAATTATTTTTTTATTATGGCATTATAGTTACATTTTTCTTTATTATAACAATATATTTTTAAATTATTTTTTTATTATAGTATTATAGTTACATTTTTCTTAATTATAGAAATATGTATTCAAACTATTTTTTTTATTATGTCGTTATAGTTACATATTTTTCTTTATTATACCAATATACTTTCAAATTGTTTTGTATTTAGCCATTGTACTTTTAATTTTTTTAATTAAATTGTAAGAAAATTATATATTTTAATGTAACATATATTTTAAACATATATGATTGTTTTTTTTCCTTTAAAACATATATTTTTTTAAATAAATTACGTGGCATAGATAAAATGGACCATCAATTTTTTAGATAGTTTCTTCACTTTATCTTCCGATTATTCATACATTTTTAAAGGAATTCTTAAAAAATAGATGAAAAACATAATATAGGTGGTATATGAATAATCGGGAGAGAAAGCGATGAAGTTATTTAAAACGTGTTTTACATTTTTTGAATAACTTCATCGCTTTCTCTCCCGATTATTTATATACCACCTATATTATGTTTTTCATCTATTTTTTAAGAATTCCTTTAAAAATGTATGAATTATCGGAAGGTAAGAAAGCGAGAAACTATCTAAAAAATTGATGGTTCATTTTATCTACGCCACGTAATTTATTTAAAAATATATATATGTTTTTTAAGAAAAAAAAACAATTGTATATGTTTAAAATATATGTTTCATTAAAATATGTAACTTTCATATAATTTAATAAAAAAATTAAAAGTACAATGGCTAAATACAAAACAATTTGAAAGATATTGATATAATAAAGAAAAATATGTAACTATAATGACATAATAAAAAAATAGTTTGAATACATATTGCTATAGTTAAGAAAAATATAACTATAATACCATAATTAAAAAATAATTTAAAAATATATAGCTATAATAAACAAAAATGTAACTATAATGCCATAATAAAAATAATAATTTGAATATATTTTGCTATAATAAAGAAAAATGTAACTATCATGCCATAATAAAAATACAGAATTAAAAATATATTGTTGTAATAAAAAAAACAATGTTATAAAAAATTGTGAAAATTATGGTGATAAATTATATACAATATATATGTTATTAATTATTAATTATTAAGTATTAAGTATATATAAAATATATAGAGAGTAAGTTACATGTTTGGTCCCTATGGTTTTTATTACATGTTTGGTCCCTAAACTTAAAATGACCAAAATGTCCTTCTTACTTAACATACTTAACAGAAAAAGTCTAACAAAGTTAGTTTTAGGGACCCAATACGTTATAAAATGGAAACCACGAGGATGCAAGCCATAGATATTTCATTTTAGGGACCTAGACTGTTAAAACCAATAAACCTTAGGGACCAAGTATGTAGTTTACTCTTTTTTTAAAATTTATGTCGAAAATAGAACCCAACTTTATAGTTTATACTAATTCTTATTCGGAGGAATAAACTTTCAAAATTATCGTTATAAGCTTTAGGGCAAATTTTATATTTATTTAAGGGTATCAATTACTTAATTATCTGATAGTGATGACATGGCTTAGGTAAATACCAGCTAAATTTCCACTATCATATTTAAATTTTGCGATATTTTAACTTTTAATATAAGTGTACAATTATATAAGGCTCGAGCCATTCCTATTTCATGATTGTTGTTGCATCTCATCTTCTTCCCGCGACCATCTGCATCCCTTTGAGGAACAACCCCATTCTCCACCCCCCCCCCAACTCCCTTCAAGATTTATAGCAGCCTCTTACCACTGACCAAATTACAAATAAAGAATTATAATTAATCAACCTAGATCGGTAACAAAAATAGGATGATAAAACAAAATCTTGATAGCCACCGGTCATGGAACCAGACCTGCAAAACCACCTCTCATATATGGATTCGTTGTCCTCGAAAAGTCCTCTCATCCTTCCCCACATGTCCGGTTGCAACCGCAACCACACCCACCGTTGCACCACCACCAAAAAAAGTTTACAAGAAGAAGGTGGTGACCTCGAACGATAAAACAATTTTGATGGTAATGGAAAAAGGGTAGGGTAGGGGTGTGAGAGCATCTCCAACGATTTCTCCAAAATGGAGAAAATGGAGATTTTGAACCAAAAGTTTCATCCAACGGCTTCCCCAAAACTATCTCTAAAATGGAAAAAGTAGGAGAGAAAAGTTTTTTTCACCAAATATGGAGAACGTCCCAAAAATGATTACGAAGTAAATAATGTATATAGGGGTCCCCTGATATCTCTTAAGTATGCACCTTTTTGACAAATGGCATAAATATTTGGAGAGAGCTACTAATATTTTAATATTATAATTAATGTTGATTTCTTTAAAATGAAAAATCTATTGGAGATAAATGTATTTTTTTAGAAATTTTAACTTTTGGATAATGAAATTTTATGAAATCTCTTGGAGATGCTACCAAAGGAGGAGGTAGGTGCAAGAGGGGATCGTCGTGGAAGAAGAACATTACAACTCTGAAGATTGGCTTTAGAATGCTTTTGTTCTTTGGCTAGATTATTAGTCTTGTATTTTTTTTTATTAACCTGGATATCCAACCCGCTATGCGAGCCGACTAGCAGGTTGGATATCAAGGTTAATAAAGAAATTTGTTTAATGTAATAAGTTATTGATTAGGTGGCTTTTTAAATTCCAAGTAATATTTTTTAAGTAATAATTTGCCACATCATATTAAGGTAATAGATTACCTATTAAATTGGTCAACAAGACCCTCAAATATACAAAAAAATTGTTTCAAGCCCTTAAATGATGACTTTAAAAGTTGGTTCCTTAAAATAATAATTAGTCTAAAGTTGGTTTCATTTTGATATAATTTTCTTTTTCTTTTTTTCTTTCAAAAGATACAAATCATTTCATAGGGTTGGCCGGTTATATTACGGTAAAAACGAAAGTTATTGTGAGAATGGTAAGAAAATATTTTCATTGTTGGATCAATCTTAATTAAAGAGAAACACTAGATCAATACTAATGAGATACACTAGAGCAATTCCCTTCTAAAACATAAATAATGGATTGTTTTGAAATTAAAAGTTATCAATTTCCAAATCATTTCTTACATTTCTTATCTTAATTCATATTCTCATGCGATCCAGGATCTTATTTCATAATTATTAGTAAAATGATCTTCGTGTTAAAATCGTTTAATTTTTTATAAAAATTATTCAATTTTAAAAAATATAATAAGAATAATGTAATTTTTGTTGAAGGATAAGTGTACCATGGACATGACAATATAGATAGAGATAGACGTATTAGAGATAGATTAGGATTGATATATCTCATGATTATTTATTTATAACTCATTCATATTTAGAGATTCGTTTTCTTCATTTACTGTTGTTCTATTTTATTTTTTCTAATAACGCATTATTAACATGTAGAATGAGATGATCGTGAAATCAAGTTAAAATTTGATATTTAAGGTAACTTTTATATAGTTTCAAAAGACCACCATATTATGCTTTATACTATGAATATTGTTTAAACTATAAGCATCACTTTATTATGTTTTATGTTATAAACGCAAAAAATGATTTGCCACTCTCATAAAATCCTAATTCATGTACCGTTTTTGTATGTTTATTGGTTTATAGAATTTTGTATAATATATGATACCTTGATGCTATCAAGAAAAATATACCCAGAATTGTTCATATACATCATGTTTATAATATGTATATAAATAATAAATAACATCCTTCTCTTTCTTTTAGCAAAAAACACTTTGATTTTTTGCTTTAAAATATATACATAATTCTTTTTTCCGTTATGAGATGAGATTTTACATGCATACATATGCATGTTTTATGGGTTCGATTGTGCTAGATCAATTTTTTATTTCTTAAATATATATAACTTTTTACAAATCATGTCTAGCTCAGTTGGTTTTTGAGGGGAGGGAGGAGGGGGGGGGGGAGGGATTGTGGATGGTATTCAAATCTATCCGGGTTCGAATCCAAGGGAAGTCAAATTTTAGGGCATGAGTGGTACCCAGTTTTCGGGCTGGTTCAGTCTTTGACTAGGCTGCCCTCAGCCCAGTCTTAGACTGTGGTTGGACTCTAGGTTCAGCGTAAGCTGGGCCAGTACAACCATGGGCGGAGCTACCATACGCCTTGGGTGGTCACAAGATCACCCTCACATTTCAGCAAGTGTTTTTGTTTTTTTTAAATCTCACATTTCTTTCTTGATTTATGTGAACCTGAATGCTTTTTTTTTCTTGATTTATGTGAACGCAAGTGCTATCTCACCACTTTTTTTTCATTGATTTGTTTGATTGTCTCTATCGGTTTTGCTTATTTATTTATGTTTTTAGTTGCTAATTAGTTAATAGACAAGAATCCTAATTTCAAATTACATAATTTTCGACTAGTTCATCATCAAAATTTGAAACAAAAGTTAGAATTGTGTTGATAATTAGTTCTTAATGACCACACAATTTTATAATAAACCCACTTTTATAATTTTACATATTTGTTTGTTATCATGTTCTATTTTTAGTTATGATTGTGGTTTTATAATTTTACAGTCTATCCGCTTCATATATTTGTTTTATCTGATTTATCTTGTTTATATATTTGCATAATAACATTGTTAGGACCACCCTGAATCCAAATCATGCCTCCGGCCCTGAGTACAACGACGGCTTAGTGGGTTGCCGGTGGATGCCCAATACCGCCGGGGAGGTGTGCGTGTGTGCGTGGTAGTCGTTCATTGGTTCGATGCTGCTATGCCTTCCAAAAAAAATATTTATCACTTCTTAAATGAATTATTCCATATAATATAATAAAATTGTTTCATATAAATCTTTTTTTCATTAAATTATTTTATATATTTTTGTTTCTACATGAAAATGAAAATTTTCATGAAATTGTTTCATGAAATTTTCATTTTGATGAAACTTGTTTCACATATTTTTAATTAATCAATCTTCATGTATTATTGATGAAAGTTTTTCATATATTATTGACTAAATCAACTCTCATAATTAATAAAAAATGAAAAAAAAAATTAAAAAAATTATTGGTTAAATAAATGCTAACTATTGATGGACATTAATTATCAAATGAGGTTCTCAAATACTACGTACAACTAACTAGAGCACTGCCTGACTTGAAATGGAAAGAATCAAAAGCATGGTACAAGTCTTAATGCATGTTGTACAAAAGTGTACAAAAGCAACTGCATCTTCAAGATTGAAAAGTCAACTGGAAAAAGAAAGATTAGATAATTATAAAAAAATGTCTGAGCCCGGGTTCGAACCGGGGACCTCTAGTGTGTGAGACTAGCGTGATAACCGACTACACCACCCAGACGAACTTGTTAAATCACTTAATGTTATATATATATATAAGTCAGTTATCTGGATTGGTTTCATATGGCAAGGGTTGCTTCTCGTGGGTAGGGATGGAAACAGGTTCGGAGATTAAAAATTATAATTATAATTATAATGGATTGTCACTATGTTACTTACCAATATTGAAAATCAAATATATATGTATTTTAATAAGTACTAAATGTTTACATACATACATGTATAGGGTTGGATTTCGGTGAGAAGTGAAATTATGGTGAGAACGGTAAGAAGAGATCTTAACTCTTGGATGCACATTAGGATAGGATGCACCGGGATAATATACACCGAGATGCATCAGATCAATTCCCGTATGAAGCGTGATTCATGGGTGGGTTTGAGATTAAAAGTGATCAATGGTCCAGATCCCTTCTTACATTTCTCACCTTAAGTTCACTCCTCACACGATTTTATGTCGTACATATATACATTTATTTATACACACCATATACATATATTTAATAAAAAAATTAATTGGGGTCGGATTAGGGGCGGGTAATGCCATCCTCGACCTCTGTTTTGGGTACAAAAATAAACCTCTGTGCCCGTCAAAGCAGGGAATCCCTGCCCCATTAGGTTGCCTCGACGAGTAAAATTTCCATCTCTACTCGTGGGTCATCCTTCAGTCTCTTTGACAATTATTTTTATTGAAAAAATATATTCAATCTTTGGTGTAAGTTTTTCAAATCAATTGCACCGGGTTTAATATAACTGAACTCAATTATAAGAAAAGTGTTTTTTCTAAAATAAATTTGGATGTTGATTGATTGTTACCTCAATAATTTTACTCAAGTAGTTATGATGGGCCTTTGAGAAAGAGGTATGCAACACCGTGAGTCTGTTACCACCATTTTCCTCCTCCCTATCATATCTATTTCAATCCCCATTTTTCAGTCAATCAATCACCGCTAGCCACTGCCTTCAACACCACATATGGTGTTAACAAAATTTAGGTACAAATAACCGTCTGCTTTTGGTTGTACTTGCTCTATATGTAATGGTGATTTAAACTTTGAAACTCGAGTTTGCTGTCCTTTCACATGTTTTGATTCTTTTTGCAAAATAATGCTAGGAAAGTGGACAAATTGCTAACATGTTGATATAACTTCATTCATTTATAGACTAGATCACCATTTAATGATGACAATTATTTGTCATCGATGTTTTTTTTTCCCTCCAATGAGTGCGGTTCAGACAAACTTGAGGATCTTGTTAAACCAATTCAACACCTGCAACAAAATAACGTAAAGAGTATAATATATGGGAAATTAAAACAATTCAAATCCCAAAGAAAATGAAGTTGAGAGACCAATTATGTAATAAACCCCAAACCACAAGGATTAAATCCATAATTTACTGAAAAAGGTTACAAATTGTAGTTTTTGGTAGTGGACAAGTGAAGTGGTTCCTCACAATCCCACTTTCAGCCTCCCATTGAACCAAAGGGTGTTTTGGATTGCTTATAAAAACAACTTATTGACTTATACTGGTGTGGAACCGGTGAAAAACACTTTTGAGTGTTTGGATGGAAAAAAAGAAAAGAGCTTATACCGGTGGGGAACAAGTGAGAAGGAGTTTTCAATAAGTTAAAAGGTTTTAACTTATCAAAACCAACTATGACTTATAGAACCAATTTACCATTTTAACCCTAAAAATACCTTCTCATCACATAAGTTGATAAACATTTTACAAAAAAAGCATAAGTTGTTTCAAATAAGCAATCCCAAACACCTTTGTCAATGTTGAATCAAACATGGCACAAGATTATATTTCTCTCACGCGCTTAATTTTTTATATCAGCCACGCATCTTGCAATTGAATATTGATATTCAATTGATGAATGGCGAAAGCAAATCTAGTTTTTAATTTAACGAATGTTTGGATTATTAGTAGAAGGTATTTATTTAACTTGAGATGTTCAATGATGTTGGTGATCGTGGATCCAATGAACCTAGTAGTGTCTCAGCTTATGATGAAGCCATGGACGCTTTGTCATCTTTGATTTTCCAAAAAAGTCGTGCCGATCTCAAAAATAGCGGCCTTAACTTTGAGCTTCTGTTTGAGTACGTTAAGGTGGATACTACTCGCACCATGTTTTTTTTTCTTTAGGATATTTCTATTGTTGAATGTTGACTCCTTTAAAGAAAAGAGCCACATATTTTCTCTTCAATACAAAATTTCTAAAAGTTCAATGTAAGTTGCTTCTCTATTTGTGATAGATGATACAACATTCAAGTGGTTGTTTCTTTACCTTTTAACAGTTTCATTAGGAGGCAACTTCTGAATAGGTGAATCATGTTTGGCAAAAAATAAGTGTGCCTCTTAATGGTTCTAAAACCCTCTGAATCATTTTGTATCCTGGACCTCCCTTAACCATTAAGAGCTCTAATTACATCCTAAACAATTACTAATTCGTTTTGTAGTATATCATAAGAGCCACTTAATCATTCTACACCAAACCATTTAGTAACTGCCAAAAACCCCTCGATCTACAAATCATACTTTATTTGGAAACTTCTAAAATTTTATTAACATGGAAATAGAAAATTGACCTGTATGATATTGGATGTCTAAATGTATCTTTTCTTCTACAAAGGTGGGAGTTTTATGAAACCAATTGTGGAGTTGTTATTAGTAGTACTGATTAAAGAAGCTCTCCTTCCTTACAGATTTTGGATTTGGAAGAGTCAATTTCAAGGATGAAGATCATCCATGTCGCAAGCACTAAAGGAAAGATAGTGTTGGTAGTTAGCTTTACTTAAAGCAATTCAACTTCTTATGGGAAATAACTTGTAGGTAAGTTTGTTATTTATGACACATTAATATTGTTATAATGGAGAATTGAACTTTTGTTATTCTATCAGTGTGCTAAACTGGGTCTTGGGTTTGAAGTATGTATCATACTATAATGTTTGAAATGTAAGGACTGAAGTGAGTTGTTTCTTGTAGTAGTCATTAATTTAAGTTAAGTACATCTACAACAAAAGATGTTATGTTCCATATTCTTTTTGGCTTTTTGTTGTTATTGTAAAAGGAGTCGATTATCTTAACTATTTTGATTCAGATTAGCTTTGATGCAATAAACATGTGGCTTTTATCATTGCATCTTTATATGAGTTCATTTAGATGGCAATTAAGGGGAAAACTTAGCTATATTTGTAGCTTATCCGCATATGTACCGAATAGAAGTAAGTGGTGGTGCATTTGTTTGTATATGCACGACTATTATATAATAGTATTGCATGTTATGAGTATCAAGTTGACAAGGCTGAAATACTCTAAGGGGGTGATTGGTTCGCAGAATGGAATTAGATGGAATGGAATCTGTCAAATAAATTTGACTTTGAAGGAATTGGAATGAAATATTGTCAGGTTTGACCACCTGTTTGGTTGACAGAATTGGAATGGAATATGTTGAAGGAATTGGAATTGGTCTGTTTGGTTCACAAAATGTAACTTTAGAATTGGAATGAAATGTTGGTAAATGACCAAAATGTTGGTATATAATTTATTATATATGGTAATAAATTAAATGATTTCATTACTTCTATATACATTTCCAGGAACCATCTTCTTCATCTTGGAGGAAAAGAAACCTAGAGCCACCACCGCCCAAGATCTTCATCTTATACGACAAACCCACAGCCACCACCACCTCTCTCCGGCGCAAAGAGAACCCCATCTTCCTCCTTCTTTTCTCCACCGATGACCCATCTCACCACTATTGTCGCCGATGGAACCCCCGATCTCCGACCCATCTCGTGCAAGCAATGGAGAAGCAGATCGAGAAAAATCGGGAAAGCAGCCTCGATATAAAAAAAAACCCTGATATGGAGATGGAGAAATCGAGAAGCAGTGTTCAATGGAGATGGAGAAGCAGGTCGAGAAGCAATAACTATGTTGGTGTTCGATGGAGATGGAGAAGAAGCAGCGACAATAAATGGAGAAGCAACAACGATATGGAGAAGCAGGTCTGATGTTTATGATTTATGAGATTAGGTATTGTTGGGTAATGTGGTAAGGGTATTTTGGGTATTAAAAAAGAACAAATTCCATTCCAATGAAATCTTACCTCTTACCCAAGGAATTCATTGGAATTTACCAGATTCCATTCCTTGAAAAGATTGAACCAAACAAGGGAATTAAATCTGGTCAAAGGAATTCAGATTCCAATTCCAATTCCATCAGATTTCATTCAATTCCGGCGAGCCAAATATTTTTGAATTCATTGGAATTTACCAGATTCCATTCCTTGAAAAGATTGAACCAAACAAGGGAATTAAATCTGGTCAAAGGAATTCAGATTCCAATTCCAATTCCATTAGATTCCATTCAATTTCGGCGAGCCAAATGCCCCTAAGGGTTCGTTTGGTTTGTGGGAATGAAATTGATTTGAGGGGATTTGGATTTCAAATCCATTCCAATCCCATGTTTGGTTTGTTGGATTGTCCGGATTTGAAATCCTACAAACATAGGATTTTGAAATCTTTGGGGGATGGTTGAGATTTCACGGGATTTCGTAGGATTGTATGAAATAAAGTTTTAAAAAATGTTAAAAACATTTGTTTTATAATAATTGATTAATAAAAATATAATTTAATTATTTATATATTTTTTAATAATTTTTTTGATAAATAATGGAATCCAATTCTATTCCGAATCCTTCAAACGAGTCCTGAACGGATCGTATTTATCTGTTTGTTTGATTATTTTAGAATAATTATTTAGTTTATTATTTATGAGCTCTATAATTAGATTATGATTATGATTATTAGTTTTCTTATTATCAGTTTCCTTTTATTAATTAGTTTTATAGTTGGTTTAGGTTTCGGATGATTCAGTTTCCATAGTTATCTTAATTAGTTTAGTTATAAATAGGATTCATTGTTTTCATTATTATTCGCATTATTGATCAATAAAGTTATTTTAGAGTTATATCTCTAGTTTTGTAAGAGTTTTCTCTTATTTTCCGGGTTCTACGATTGTAGACTCATTATCGTTTGGATTTAGACGTTTGTCGATCCATTCCACGTTTTCCTACTGCGTTGGTTGGTATCAGAGCAGGATTCGCCTATCCTTTTTCACTAACAATGGCAGATCAGCAGCCCGCTACCAAAGGAGATTTGGCAGAGATGGAGGCGGTCATTACCTCGGCTTTCGTTGAATTGACATTGGCTGTCAACCGACACTTCGTCCAACCCAACAACGGCAATCGCCGGAGAAGGGAAAGGCACGAGGAACCGGTCAAGGTTCCACACATCAGCAATTGCAACCGAATCATCAAATCAAGTTATTTCCAAATCAAGCAACCACCTTTTCTTTAAACCCCCCTAGAAAACGACAAAGACTTGGTCGACAAAGTTGAAGACAAAATCATCCTCACCGTAACAGAACTACAACAAGAAGTTTATAATGAGCCTAAAAAATCGACAACAAATTTCGATCCGATAATCAAGGCAATCGAAAGTGAACTTATTGAAGACATTCTCGAGCAACCGAAACCCTTGTCACATGAAGTCAAGAAGGTAGATCCCGAAGAGGATACTTCCGATATTTTAGCAACCAAAGCTCCGAATCCTAACGAGATAGCTCCCGGTAAAGTTTTTGTAACCTTCTACCCTTTCGAATTTGACAAAATCTTGTTAGTATAGAGGCGATCACGACAAGCTTTGTTGGGACTTGAAGATAAGTCATCCTTCCTGATTTCTAAAGACCAAGTTATGGATCAAAATGCTTTAAGGAAAAACAGTTTCTTGCGCAACTTGGGTCGTATGCCGGGTGACAGGCACGTTCTAACGAGTCCCGAATGAATCACATTTATCTATTGTTTGATTATTTTATTTCTTAATTAGTTTATGTAACACCTCGGTTAAGAACCCTAAGTTACCAATTTTAAAATCTCCAATTAAAAACATTGATTAACCTCAAAATACGGGATATAAATTTTCTAGAAAAAACTTCGAAATGTCCGTTCTATTTTAGTGATATTTTCAACCAAAACACAAATACCATACATAACGGACTTTTACTTACATCCCGAATTAAGTAACAAAAGATCGGGACCTACATATAACCCGAAGCACACTAATTACAAACTACTTTACTACATTAATAAGTAACGGTAATAAACTATTATATACCAAAAGTAAGTTCGTAGCCTTCAAAATCCACCGATAAACCTTCAAGTCAAACAACGGGTCCTTTCCCTTTATCCGTCTTCTTTCCTGAGAGGGGTTGACACTTAAAAGGTAAGCGAACGCTTAGTGAGTTAAATAGTTAAGTGTTACATATCAATAATGCATACATATATATAAACATACATGGTAAATTCTTATCAAAATAAAGTTAAATACATTAACCGAATGCAAATCGAGAGTTATAGGAAACCGAAAGAACAATTATGTATCAGATACTAAAATCATGGAATTCCATATATTTAAACCATTATGACATACCATAACAATGATGTTCAATACAACGATAAAACATGATCAATAACCAAATATAATTTCAATAACTTTCGATTACCAATACATATCAAGAATCAAAATTTGAATCGATAGACAGAAGGAGAACAGTGCATCACCCCGTCCTTCTCCTTCCGGGCTCATGCCAAAGTTCGAGTAAGAATCGTACATCATGGGAAACCCCGCACTGCCCGCCTTCCTCTACCGGGTATGTGCCAAGGTTCCCTACTCATTGCTCTTCCTCCTAACTGAGCAATGAGTATTTATAACCGCGGAAAGTCTCACCCGTCCAACCCGAGATCTTGACTTCGCCATCAACTTCCGACATACTACACGAAGTAGTACTCGTACTATGGCGTACAATTCAAGGAATAAAACAACAAAGACGAATCCAGAAAGCGAACCGACGTTACGGGATCATTATGCGATATAGACTCAAGAAACAGAATGAAAGCCAAATCAAGACCATATGACTCAATTCGAAACCAGAAACGTTCCTATAAATATATTTATTTATATATATACAAAACAATATGTAATAATTAACTATATAACTCACCGAGTAACCGTATCATTCTTGAAAATTTCCGAAATGAGCTCATAAAGCAAGTCCAAGATACCACATCTAGAATATTTTCAACGCCTCCAAAATGTCTTAATTACCCCCTGGAGTGTATGCACAAAGAGTCGTAAGCAACAATCTAAGAAACTCAAGTTATGCACATTTCCTATTTAAGCACTTTACATTGATTTTCATGTTCAGCTGCTACTTGCAGATCTGTTTTGACCACTTTAAACTCAAATTCAAGTCTTGATCATAAAACAAGAAATAAACTATACTCAATTATCTAACCAACGCAATTGGCCTCCCCTCATTTTGATTTTTCTATGATTTTCTATGAATTTTACAAAGTAACAGCTACAAGCTGTCAAACAGGACATACCTGCCCATTATGCTCTGTTTGCCCATCTTAAATTCAGAATGAGGTTAAGATGTCCAAATATGAAATATACTAGACATCCATATCTTTCTAATGCCACTGGATTCACCATTACACAATTTTTCTATGATGTTATATGATTTTTCAAAGTCTACACATTTCCAATACCTTATAAAGTCGAAATTTCTCATTTCATACATCTTTCATACCAATTCAATTCCAACTTGTTCCAATTTCTTAATTTCAACCTAAAACAACATATTTCATATAAACAAAACAGAATCCAACCTTAATTTAATAATTTATATCATTCCCCCCAATTACTTTGACTTATCCAAGTCTAATTGACATGAAAATGGATCATTTCTTGATAATAATTATATAAATACTAAAGCAATCTTATTTGAACACTTAAGATCAAACCCAAATAAAACCTAACTCTAACTTAACATGAAATTCATCTTTCAAGAATAAGAAATCCAAGAATGAGTGAGAAGATAGATTATACCTTTGATAGATGATCAATCCTTAATAAAATCTTGCAATTCCCTTTGATTTGAGTTAGGATTGAGCATTTGTATGTGTGAATCGCACCTTCAATGTGTGTATATGTTCTAGATCTAAAATGAGAGGAAAATGGGCTAAAATTCGTGTTTTGAATGTTAAATCACGAGTTGGGTCGGGTTGACCCGGTTGGGTACCCGTTTTGACTACTAAAACTTAAAAACTTCATAACTTTTCGCTCGAACCTCCGTTTTCGATGAGGTTTTCGCCTACACGCTCCTAAAGAGATAATCTATAACCTCCAATGAAAATATTACAAAAAAGATCTTCCGAAAAAAATCAGTTTTACGTACCCGTAACTTAGCTGTTACCGTTTTGACCAGATTTTCCAAGTTTCTCGTTTTAGCTCCGTTTGACGTGAAATTTTCCGGATCTTCTAATATACTATTAAGAAGTACAATTCTAAAATTTCAACTCCAAACTCCCACTAAATCATAGGTTCTCTTATATGGCCACCACTAGAACACTTATTAAGATTTTCCACTTTGGCAATAAACAAACTTAATAATTTCTCATATTTTAACAAATAATATCCTTTTAACATAAACAAATCATGCATACTTAGCAAATAATTGGACATATAAGAAATGGGATGTTACAGTTTAGGATAATTATTTAGTTTATTTATTTAATATTTATGAGCTTTATAATTAGATCAGAATTATCGTTATTAGTTTCTTTATTATTAGTTTCCTTTTATTAATTAGTTTTATAGTTGGTTTAGGTTTAGGATGATTCAGTTTTTATAGTTATCTTAATTAGTTTAGTTATAAATAGGATTCATTGTTTTCATTATTATTCACATTATTGATCAATAAAGTTATTTTCGAGTTTTATCTCTAGTTTTATAAGAGATTTCTCTTATTTTTTGGGTTCTACAATTGTAGACTCGTTATCCTTTGGATTTATACGTTTGTCCATCCATTCCGCGTTTTCCTACTGCATCAATAAGGATCATTTTCATGTCTCACATTTTTCTAGACGGTTACATGAGTGCTTTTATCACTTGCTCTAAGAGTTCTATGGGTGATTACCGACGAATCACCTAGAAATACTAATGGTTCTGGTAAAATCCGATATTTTCAAGAAAATATCAATGAATTACTGAAGAATTTCCTGGATAATCGGTCACTGATTTG
Organism: Silybum marianum; assembly: GCA_036898165.1. Taxonomy (NCBI): domain Eukaryota; kingdom Viridiplantae; phylum Streptophyta; class Magnoliopsida; order Asterales; family Asteraceae; genus Silybum; species Silybum marianum. Next base: position 8,041,850 of record CM072542.1, read on the forward strand.
ATTTACCCTAAACAAATTACCCACCAACTTTGTGACGAATCACCTTTTTAGCGGCAAATTTATCAGCAAATGTTCATAGGTAAAACTTAAATGCCTTCCATTTTAGTAATGACTACTTCCTTTTCTAGTCGATCACCTTGAAAAATCCCTCGATCTCATGAGAAAACCCTCTCTAATTTGTGGTGGATTTCATCGAGTTCTTATCGATTTCAACATATCTGTTAAATCAATTTTGCCGTTGATTTTTAAAGAAAAGGTTGATTTTTACAATAACTCTAAAACAGGTTGAGCATACTGATTCATAAACACTTATTTACAAATTGTTTTGAGTTTGTTTAGAGATTGTTATTGGGTAAAACAATTGTTGCTTTTTATGTAAAAAATAAATTGTCTACAAAAATGTTGTTGCTGTATTTTTGTGATTATATCATTGTCAAATTGTTTATATGTTAAAAAAATGTTTATGAATGTCTATCAGAGACAAATGGGTAAAATAGTTATTTTATTCAATAAAAATATAGACCGAACTTATCAAAGTAAAATTGTTATTTCTGACATTCAAACTGTTTGTTTAATATAATAACCAAACAACAACTTATCTATTATTACATAGACTATTTTATTAATATAAAATTTTATTCATATAGGTTTTAATAGAGAATCATATCGACCGAACATCCCCTACGACAGATGGAAGGGGACAGTGGAAATAGGATGACTTTTCTAAGGAAATTAAAGAAAGGAAAAACGGACGGTGGACTTCGACACAGTTTCATTGGAAAAAGAAAAAGAAGAGCATTTAGTTTTGTATTTACTTTTATTATTTCACAAAAATATTTGACAAAAACATTTTTGAGAGTAACTTATTAAACATTATTTATTTAGTTAAACATATTAAGATTTAAAATTACAAATTATTATAATATATATGATTGAGTTTACGTGAGACCAGCTTGATCCGTGAGACCATATTTTTATATTTGAAATTTTATAGCAAAATATTATAAAGATAAAAAAAATCTGAATCTTTACAACAAAAAGACAGTGAAAGTTATCTTCAATTCACATTGTTTTGTTGTGAAGTTTTAAGTGTGAAAAAATGGTCTTACGGGAAGCATGAAAACAATCTGGTCTCATATGATCCCAACCAGTAATATATGTATATAAGTTATTTTAATTATTATATAATTAACTAATAACTAATTAATAAACGTGTTATACGAAGTAGTAACTGCAACAAAGTTAATTTTATAGGACGCATAAAATGAAAAAAATGTTCTAAAATAATATGTTATAAGACATAAGTTTATCGGATCAAACCAAAAAACATCGTATGTAAAAGTGTTACAATAAACTTATAGGTCAATGTGTTTATCTGACGAATGGGGCTGAGCAAAATTCATACGAGAGATAATCTTGACAAAAGAGGCATCGAAGTACAATCCTCACTTTGTCCGCTTTGCAACGGGAAGTAGAACGGTTAATCATTTATTTTTTAAATGTAATTTAGCACGGGACATCTGGAGTAATCTAGGGCGTTACTGGGTCATTGATATACATAGCTTTAATAATTTTATAGACCGGAAGATATGGATTGATGCAGCTCGCGTGAGGAAAGGAGAGGCGGATTATTTGGAGGCGGTCATTTACATGACGTTATGGTCTTTCCGATATGGGATTCTTTTTGGGTCCTCTAAACCTAGAAAGACGACGATCTAGGATAATATTGTAACTCATTCGTTTTTTTGGGTGCATAACAGGAGTATGAGTTTTAAAATTAATTTGTTGGGATGGTTGCAAAATCCCACTTTGCTAATTTAGTTTTGTAATTTCCCGTTAGTTTTTTCTTAGTGTTAATAAAGTTGTCGTTGTAAAAAAAAGTTTATAGACTACTTTTAGGTGTTTTAACAAGTTTTTTTTCGACGACTTTAAAATAAATTGTGTATTAACTATTTCATACGACATTATTTTTAAAAGTGTTCTATAAACAAAAGTGTCTTATAAAAAGACGAGTTTATAGGACAATTTCTCAAAAATGTTCTATAAAATAGCTAATAGGACACTTTATTTTAAAAACATCATAAAAACTTGTAAAAACGTTCTAAAACCTATTGTAACACTTTTAGATAGAACGCTTTATGATTTGGTCCTATAAACCTAAGTTCTATAAAGTACTTTATTAGGACGCTTTAAAAATCTAGGCTTCTATAAAGCCAATTTTGTTGTAGTGAGTATATTACCATTTTTTATATTAAAAAAACTATATTATTAAAACTAAAATAGATTACTTTTTTATTTTTAAATCTAAAATATTTAAGTTAACAAATTATATAAAAATATGCGAATTTTTTGCATGTATGAATCTCGTACATAAATATTATATACATAGAGGGAGGTTCATGCGAGGACTCGGTAACAATTTACTAGAATGCAAGGACAATCTTCAGCCAATCATTTTTGTATATTTAATTTTCATGTACAAATCACATATAATTCATGTACAAAATCATAAATGATGCGGACGACTTTTCATGCGACTTAAGTGGACCCAAAAGTCGTCCGCCACATGTGATCTTGTACATAAAAAAGCTCATCACATTCTCGTAAATTGTTACCGTCCTCGTATAAACCCGTCCCTACGTACATAATCCAGAAAGATTCTATAAAACGATAAGTATTAATAATTTAAACCGTACAATCTTTTTCACACATTCTTATTCATTTCTATCAAATCTATTTCTATCAAATCTGTAACAATTCTTTAAATTTACAAACCTAATAAATGATTGCCTATGATTATTTGTTTCATAAGTCACAGTAAATATCACACAATGAATGAAGACATTTTATGCATCCAAAATTAGAGTCCGCTAAAACTAAGTGCCCAAAAAATGGAAATAAAACATGTAGAAACGAGTAATTCATTACACATGAGCTGAGTTGTTTGCCTCCTTGCTTCTTCCTTTTTTAAGTATGAAAATGGTATATTTTTCATTTCCAAAAGAATTGGATCCCTTAGAGCATCTCCAACAACTATGCTATAATTTTTTTATAACAGAGTATGAAAAGTCAAAATCTCTAAAAAAATTTGCATCTAACTCCAACAGCTATTCTATTTTAGCAATTTTAACTAAACTATATTAATAAAATATTCAATACATTTAATAAAATTTTATTTCTCTCTCCTACTTTTGTCAATTCAATAATTTTAATTGGTTGAATATAATTAAATTATTATTTCTCTCTCTTCTATATGGTTTTAGAGATTTCTCTAAATTTAGAGATTTCTCTAAATTTAGAGATTTTTATCATCTCTCTCCCCATTTCTCTATTTTAGCATATGAGATAGCATAGCTGTTGGAGCAGCAAATATGCTAAAATCACTGTTTTTTTTATTATAGCATAGCTGTTGGAGATGCTCTTATAGACTCATAGTTATATAAACCAATTTCTTTTACCATGAATGCAATTTTAGCCATATCGCCTTTCTTCATTTGAAATTCATTCGTCTCTAAAGAAAGAGCTATCGAACGACATCAGTTCTTCCCTGGCTATGTTTTAGGTAGTAATTGCTTGTTTGGTGGAGTAAAAAAAATGTTATTTACGATTTAAGTCGTTAGAATAAAATTCATATAAAATAACCCTCCAAATCAAATCAATACAATCAACATAGTTGTAATATTAAAAGAGCAAATGAGTGTTGCAAGAGGTATACATCTGGCTATCAAAAGACGATGAACCACCTTGTGAGGATCTCCCGGTCAAGATCCAATTGGGATCCTGGTTGTACCCAAACCCAAATAGACGACCTTGCTTGCTTCCCTCAACCGCCTGCTCCCACAACTCTGTATCAACTATGGGATAGGTGGAGGAATCATCACTGTACTTTTGGGTAATATCGTTGAATAGTTATCCCATAGTTTTAAGAAAAAAATTACTACAAGTCAATTTCGACAACATAACGGCTGTAAATGGGATGTTTTCAACCAAAACAATCCTAACGTTTGCTCCACAAATGTCAACCCAAACTAAATAGAGATACATACAAAATTTCTAACTTAAACATTTCTAATATTTGTCCAACAAATGGCAACCCAAACTAGATATATATACACACACACATACACTAATATTTTAACTTAAATGATTTGAATATTTGCCCATGCATCAAAGTTAAAGCATCAAAATCACTATACTCACAGTCCCAAAGTCTAACTCACAAGAATTCACCTTCGTGATACCGAGATGACCATGATGCCTACATGAGCATTCGTTACAAGGTGAGGATATAAAGACTCCTCACTCATCAAACACGACAGACTTATATGCTTATGGATCAATTCCATCACAGTCTAACTTACATGACCTAGATGAATGACCACACACTCAAAGCATGTAACATTTCAAATAAGTATGCCATAACTGCATATAACTCCAAAGATTAGACATAAAGCAAAATATACTGGACAAAAGACCCTAAGACTCAACTGGGTCAAAGCCGAACAACTAGTTCAACAGCACAATTGACTATCACATGAAAGTCGTCATAGCCAATAAAACGTACTTAACCAAGGTTTATGCAAATAAATGCTCCAAATGCATGATTAACTCAAAAACCCATCATTGGTTGGGAAAAATCTTTTTCCTTTTAAAATCATATCCTTTATATTTCCAAAATGTCCTATAACACAACAATATGCATTTTCCAAACCAAATACACCAAAACTACATTAATCACCAAATACTCTTCATTTATAATATCGATCATCAAAACAATCCACATATATGATTTATTTATCAAAATGTCCATAAGTCCCAAATGTTGGCATTTCACAAGATTTATAACAAACATATACCAAATATGCAAACTTTATCAAATACTAAACACAACTAATAAATATCAAGTAAAACACATTTTGGCATTTACATAGTTTTCACAAACCAACTTGAACTCACTTTGCTAAATTTTGGTTAAATCTAGATTTTACTCAAATTCTTGAGCTTCACTTGAAAAAAATCTTCAGATCTTCCAAATCCTAACTACAAATCTTCCCAAAATATCTTTTCTATCACAAAGACCCCAAAATCTAAGACAAATATAGAAGAAAATAGTGGAGATGAAGAACAAGTTTTTTTTTTTTTTTTTGTAAAAGTAGGGGCATTTGGAAAAAGCTTTGTAGATTTAGGGGTGTTTTATAATTGTTTGTAGAAATAGAGTTGTTTTGAAGGGGCCCACCACTTTTATAATCTGATCATAATAATTTACATTTTAAACCCTTATGTATTTATAGATTTTACCCTCTAAATTACATCTTCCTTTTTATTTATATCCTTATTTTGTAAAAATTTCATATTTAACCCTTATTACATAGTATTATGTATGAATTAATTTATTTAAAATATTTGTATTATTTTTAGCAAATTATATAATTAAATAGATCTCAATCATACATTCAAATTGATGCCAATATTTAATATATTACAATATAAAGGACGTTACAATACGAATTAAACGGTAACTAGAATATGAATATATTGCAATGTTACGAAATTAAAAGATCAAGTAAATAAACATTATAGTAAGAACCAAATACTAAATTAAAATACAAATTAAACAATAAACTACACCATCAATAATAAAAATTACATAGTTCACATCTCATTGAATCTTGGTTGAGAATTTGGACAATTTCTCCTATTATCCCAGGTTGGTGGCATAATCCACATCTCCGATGTTCGTCAGGATGGCGAACGTCCATCTTGTTACGAAATCGATTTACACGCCTCCGAGCGAGATGCACAGAAAGTTTTGAGCCAGTAATCTGCTTAAATTTTCCAATCTGACTCCAACCAATAATCAGCGTGAGAATGTGGCATAAAACCAGAACGATATTGCTCTATATACATCAAAGTAGTATACACATTACTCACAATGCAAAGAGGGTCATCCCCTCTATGACGACAAACTGCAAGAGCATGTGAACATGAAAATCTTTCATTTGCCACTTACCACATGTGCACGTATTTTGAAAATAATAGACAATATGTGTATTTCCTCCAGTATCATTTATCCGTAACTTTGTGACAATTCTATAGACGCCTTCATTGTGATCAAACTCGGTTAAATTACGGCTTTTTACATGGGTTTCTCGTTTAACAAAAAGACGCCACATGCGTGATGGTAGAGATCTATTGCAGTTCATTGCAATATCACTATACTTTCTAAAAAGTTGCACAGTTCTATTGAATGTAAGGTCAATACACGCCCTAATCGGTAACTGTTTTGATCCTCACAGTGCATTGTTCATACTCTCAGAGATATTTGTTGTCAAGAAACCCCATCGACGGTTTTTATCATATAAAAGACACCACTGACTTCTGTTAATTTGTTTTAAATAATGTCAGGCTTCAAGATTGATTTGTTTTATTTCTTTCATACAATTAACAAACTTCATTTTCTGTGTGGTGCTTCCAATAACCCAACAAAATGTTTTAAGGCTTAAATTTGTGTACCTTTTTCATGAGATTACTTCTAATGTGTCGAAGACAAAAGCGATGGTTAATTAGGGCCTTTGGTGATCACAACAAGCAATTTTCCCTTATATGAAACCTTCAAATGACAACCATCAACAAAAATAACAGGTCGACATTGATGAAATGCATTAATAGCAGGTTCAAAAGCCCACAAAACATACTTGAATGTCACCACATCTGATGATCCGTTCGGATTATGAAACCAATTCACAACCGTTTTAGGATTTGAAGACCGCAAAACTGCAATTAATGTACTTAGGCAACTCAGCAAACTTATTTTCCCAAGTTCCATAAATAGTCTCTATAGCTTTTCTCCTACCATGCCATATCTTCCAGTAAGAAACATCTACATTCAGACTAATTTTAATATCTGCTTGTATTTGTTCCACCAGATATTCAACATCCTTTGGAATTGAGTGGAGGATATATGAGGCAATAGTTGCAGAGTTTAAATTCTATTATTATTGCCAATGCAGGATCCGAAACAATTGTGTGCATCCACCCAACGTGTAATCTTCCACATGTGATGATATTTCTTCTTAATTGCATGGACATACCATGCACAACGTGGTGTATAGTGCACAATACCAGAGCTTTCTCCACCATCTCCTAGAGCCTTACATTTTGCGAACCATGAGCTATTTTTACTTTCGTACACTTTAAACTCTCTATTTTGGGTGATTGAGAAAAGTGATACTGCCTTTTTTACATGTGCCTTACTTTCACATTGCATCCCTAACCTTATTTTGTTTTCTGATTCACTCCAAACATCTATATGAATGTTGTTTTCCAGATCGACTATGTCATCATCTTCTACATCTCCATCATCATTCATAAAGTTCACTACTGGAGGTCCACTCACATCATCAGAATCATCCTCAATATTACACATTGACTCACTATCAATATCTTCACTATATTGTGAGTTGAGTTAATCAAAACCAAAGTCGTTATCTGTCTCCAATGTATTATCATTCGGCAAAAGAAGTGGTAGTTTGAGGGATTGGTCTCAAATACAAAGAAGATCTAGAAAACTAGTACTTACAGGCGACCGTCTAGATTCATAATGATGAGTATATCAAAATGTAATTGCACAATAAATCATAAGATAAATTACATAAATATGGTGCTATATATGACGTTATATATTAATATATGCTAAATATTTAGACAATGATACATACCTTGGATGAAGGAAGGAAATAATGATGAAACTTGATATTCAAATACGATGATATAATAGCTGAAGAAGGATGAATGGAAAGTGTTTTAATCAACCAAATTTATAACACAAAAAAAGTAAGTGATTGGACAATTCATTTATTCACTTTGTTTAATTTTCATGAATAATGACAAATGTATCAATTCCTCTTTCCACTTTTTTTGAATTTTCATAAATAGTGACATTTATGTTCAGGTTGCTTTAACTTTTATCTAGAAATGACAATTTATAATTTAATCATACAATTTGATCAAAAAATACACGAATTTTAACATATTAAATATTGATATTAATTCGAAGGTAGTAAAGAGATCTATTTAATTATATAATTTGCTTAAAATAATACATATATTTTAAATAAATTAATTCAAACATAATATATAATAAGGGTTAAACATGAAATTTTCACAATATAAGAATGTAAATAAAAAAGGAAGATGTGAGTTAGAGGGTAAAATCTATAAATACATAAGAGTTAAAAATGTAAATTCTTATAATCAGATTATAAAAGTGGTGACCCCCTCAAAACAACCCTGTTTCTATAAATAATTATAAAACACCCCAACTTCTACAAAGTTTTTTTTTCTTTCCAAACACCCCTATTTTTACAAAAAATCTCGATGAAAAACACACAAAACCCTAGCTTATAAAGGAGGGAGACGAAGATGTTATCTTTATCAAATACTCTAGAATTAATCTTCCAAAAACGTTTATTCTTCTTGTTTTCTCAGAAAGAACTTCAAAAATAGAGACCATAGGAAAAAGAATCACTCACAGATAAAGGATGAGAGAGTTATGGTAAAATGAAGAAACATTATGAAATCTCGATTTTAAGTTGATCTGACAACTCAAGCGACTTAAAGCCACGGGAAAACCGCGCCCCCAAATCCTTCACAAAACAGAGATTTGTGTAGCCTGATCTGCGGCATTAGGGGTGCTCAAAAACCCGACTAACCCGACCAACCCAATCAACCGAACCCAACCCAATGTAAAATAACTCTACCCAGAGCAATCCGGTGTCTAACCGAGTTGTAAAATTTTCAAACCGTAGGTATTGGGTTGATATCGGGTTACTTTTATTTGAACCCGATCAACCTGATGAACCCGATATAATATGATTGTTGAGTATTTATTAATATATATATTAGGCAATTACACCATTACGTACCTTTTTCATATACATATAGTGTCAATTTATTCTCCATCTCTATATAATTCATTTGTATACATATCCATTACATGTGAATATATATATATATATATATTATATATACATATTGAGAAAAATAATTGAATATCATATATGTGAGATTTAAAAAGTATGGATAAGTTGTACAAAATGGTTGACAATGAAAAAGAAATTATGAGTAGACTAGAGAAAACAAATATTGAAGGTTATAAGATTATTTTGTTGTATCAAAGTATCAACCCGACCAACCCGTACGGGTTGGGTTGGGTTGCACTTTGGTTTGGGTTGGGTTGAGATTTTTCAAATCGAAAGCATTGAGCTGGGTTGTTGAAATGCCATCAACCTGATCAACCCAACCCGTGAGCAACCCTATGCGGCATAGGTCGTCGAGGCTCCGTTTTCGTCCGATTTTTGCACCCGACTTGATTGTTGGAAGTTGCAACTTGGTCTATACATAAAACCTTATTAAATTTTTATCTTAATGGTCAAACGACCAGTATAAACACTAACACATGCCTTTAAAATCAAGGGTGTTACACTTCCTTTATTGCCTTTCAAAATTTTGCAGTAGAGCAAGTATGTCACAATTTTATCAACTTCCAGCAAACCCCACCTTCAGCTGCACCCAAATAACCAAAATAAAATTATAAACATAATATTTCCCTTCCAGATAACCAAAATAAAATTATAAACATAATACTTCCCTTCCAAATAACCAAATTAAAATTATAAACATAATATTTCCCTCATTTAACCACACCATGTATTTGGATGCAGGTTGATGTTGCAATTAGAGCCAACCGTAGGGGTGTCCCGGTGGTGCCTCCACGTAGGACCTCGATTCGTCAAGGGCCTTCAATTTTTTTTTTTAATTTTTTTATATTTAAAATAAAACTATTATATAAACAAGTCAGTACATTAAATTAACAATCTAATTCTTAGAACGGTGGAAAGGATGTGTAGAAGTTTAGGGAAAGACCATACGACTAGGGTTTGTATCCCTTCGGTTAAATCTTCTTAGGTTTTTTATTTCATATCGGAGTTTTAAAATCTTTTTGATTTTTAACTTGATTATATGCATTTTTTAAATGATGTTTTGTCTTTCAATTCTTTATTAATTCGATAACTAAATTATATAATTGTTATTAAAAAAGTTTAATTTATTTTCTAAACCAAAAATCTCAATTCTTATATTTTTATTCCTTTTTTTATTATTATTTAATATCTATAACCAAACACCTTATTAATGTTATTTTGTTTTCTATTTTTAATCATTATGTTGTATAAATTCCTTTGATTATCTAATGGAATTTAGATTGTTTTTTTTTTTTAATTTTTTTAATTTTTGTGATTTTCTATATGTTCTTAATTTTGAGGTTAGTGTTTTTTAATGACGTTAGATTTGAATGCTTTGTTTGATATGTATATTTGAAATTACATAATGATTGATTGATTGATTCTATATTAAATGTAATTTTTTTAACTAGAAATTTTAAATCGAATTATTTTAAACGTCAAAAAAGAAGAAAATACAAACAATTTGTTCATGGTCAACGAAAAATATCAATCGATTTATTATCAAATATATGTCAGAATTTAGTAAAAATATTGTAAATAGTATATAATTAAATCACAGGGCCATATTTGATTTTTCGCACAGGGCCTCTAAATTGTCAGGACCGACCCTGGTTGTAGTTATGGAGGTCGGACTAGGTGGAAAGTTCAACCTTATCTGCCATACAATATAAACATAACAACATAATAGATAAACAAACATAGGAATAACATATAATGAATTTAATACGTATATGGATATACAAGTCCCATAACTTATTACACCCACAAATAGGGGCGGAGCCAGAAAATATATCTGGGGGTTGTCAGAGGCGGAACACAATAGGGGCCTAGGGGGGCCATGGCCCCTGCGTTTTATCCCTTAAATACTAGATATTAGAAATATTATCAATGAATTACGCTTAGCTCAGATGGTTATGTGTATATGGCCCATGTATATGTGGTCATAGGTTTTACTCTCCTGTCACACACTTTTTTTATAATGAATTGAGCTTATCAATGAAGATGTTTTGTTGGGTTCGGCCCCCTTAATTAGAAGCTTGTGTTCCGCATGCTTAGAAAAAAATTAAGAAAATTCGCGATTTCAAGATTGAAAAAACCCTTTTAAGTATACATATTTTGTAACTAAACACTACTAAATGAAAAACTTTTGCCTACGAAATTTTCCATTAGAAATTTGTTGCTAATGGGTGATTCATCACAAAAGTTGGTGGCTGAATTGTTGGTGGATAATTCAAATCAGTGACAGATTACCCAGGATTCTCTGGGTAATCAATTGGTATTTTCTAGAAAAATATCGAAATCTATCGAAATCAATTGGTATTTTCTATAAAATTTTCCTTGGGTGATTTTTGTGTGTGAAAGTCATTTATTTTGTAGTGGAATACTTGTCCTAATAAAATAGTTGTAAAAAAGTTGAAAAACATGAATGACCTAAACAAGATAATTATATCTATATTTATACAAATAAATACAAGATGTGTGTTTAGATAACCATATAAATAAGAAAAGCCCTTTGAAAATACATAAAATATATCTTAAAAAATTTGTGTAATCAATAAAGTAACTTGTTCATTTTAGAACTTTTTAGAAAAATTGGCATTTATAAAGGAAAAAAAAGTAGAATTTCATATGAATAAATAAAGTTTCCAATGGATAAATGAGGCTTGAGACTATATCAACATTTATTTTAGAAGTGTAATGGGGAGCCAATGCCACTTTTGTCTATAAGGTGGCTCCGTCCATGCCTACAAACAAAGCTTAGCATGCATGCATGCAACAATACATGGAATGAAGTAAGAGAAACTAGCAATATATGGTAAGATCAAGCAAATGAAGGTAGAGGATCAAAGGTTGGAATTGGAGGACCAATCTAATGACCAACGCCGGGACTATGTCCTGGAGTTGTTGGACGAAAGTATTTCTCCTCTATGACAGTAGAACCCAAATCTTGTCCATGGTCAGTATTGCTTGTAGTGATGGTAGTCGTTGCATGATCAGTCCCATTGTGGATTGTTGCAACTTTGATGCCCTCTAAGCTCAATGCTCTTCTTCCTTCACTTGAAGTGAAAAGGAATGTTGCTAGAAGGACCAATGTAAGTGCAAAAGATTTATTGTTTAGTGTCTTGAAACTAGCCATATATATATACACCAATAAGCATATATTGTGTTGTTTATATAATGGAAGGCAAAGGAGGGAGGTTGAGAATGAGGATATATCTCGGTTGTAAGTAGAGAAGCCTATCAAGGTTATGTGTATATATAGGCCAAGGGATAAATATGAACAACAAAGACTTTTAAGCTCACATACATAAAAAAACGATATTATGGAAATTGTGTTCAACTTTACTAGCAATTCTTGTATATCATACATACATACATACATATTGCGATCACTATAATAAAAATGAGTTTATAGGACGCCATAAATGGTTAAGTGTTATAGTAAAATGTTTTACATGACATAAGTTTATAGGATCAACCAATTGTACTTCAATTTTAAGAATATTTTTAGTAGTTTTTATGGTATTTTTAAAATAAAATTTCATATTTTTTTACACGATATTTTAGAGAAGTGTCTTATGAACACATCTTTTTATAAGACACTATTTAGATCATGCCATCAAAAAATTTAACAATGTTTGGTTCAAAATTCTCCTAATCACAAGGGTGGTGCCTCAAAGGTTTGAGCTTGGGTTCCAAAGGTCAAAAGTACCTGGAGGTTCCAAGTTCGAATCCAGGGAGGAATAAAAATCCCCTTGTGGCCATGGAGGTTCAAATGCTGGTGACTCCGGGCTCGCGAAACGTGTAGTCACCCAGAGATTAATCGGCTCGCATAACAGGTTGGATATCCAACTTAATAAAAAAATGTCCAAAAATGTGTTATAAATATACAACATATCAATAATGTTGCAGTTGATTAATTCCCATCAAATATCAATAATGTGCCCTAGGGCATCACTTTACGATAACCAAAGACAACTTTGTGTTTTGTTGACGATATGAAACGATGTTATGTTGATCTTATTGTAATCGAATTGTATTGTTTACTTTTCCCACAAGTTAAATGCATATGTATATATAAAAACGTTTTAATATTTTTTTTGAAAAGCTATAAAGTATTTCATTTACACCATAATTTATCCATATTATATATCTCATTTTTATAAAACAAATTTTTGTTATTATTTTTTCAAAATAATAATTACATATATGAATCCAAATATGATGATAGAGTTAGAGCCAATTATTCGTTCCAAAACATAAACGTAGCAAAGGATGTATGTTAGCTTTTAGGGTGATCGATCATCATTGGATATTGTAATAAATTATTTAATCATTTTTTTAAGTTTACAGAACTAATAAGCGTATGTACGTCTTATACATCAATGTTACAATAATTTGTTATATCGTAATTAGACGACATAACAAGTTCTATCGATGAAGATCGACGGTAAGGTACAATAATTAAATTATGTTATTAGTTTTTCATATGACATTTTAAGCATTTTAAAAAATGTCATAAAAAATAATTAAGTTTTATAAAAATTACATAGTACAGTTTTTAAAGTTGTCATTAGCCTCACCCATAATAGGAATATTTATTTTTTGGGTTCTCTTTATTAAATGTCTAACATAATCTTAATACATTATATATGAATATGATACACAATTATTATTTTTTCGTCAAGTATTTTGTTAAGACTAAGGACGTAAAGACCTATATTGTTGTAGCAATGATGTCTTTATTACGATACTTCTTGAGGAACGTTTTTTTTACTCCCATTCAATTTTAAACAAAGTAAAAGGTAAAAAAAGAAGAAGCTAACATGAACCTATTTATATTGGTACAATAGTACCTCAGAAAAATGTGAAAATACGAACAATAATTCCAAATTTGTACAAAATATTATCAAATATAGGAAACGAAACTCGCCAACAATAATTTTCTTTTATGACGAAAACTTGTGTATTCCGTGTTAGTAATTAATTCATAAATACGTACAACTTCGATTTGTTGTTTCTCCTTCTGTCGTGATGCGAAATAAGCATATTTGTCAAATTAAAAGCGGGCGTTCATACCCTCTATAAATAAAAGACAAAATCAAGAGACGTGAAGGAATTTCAAATTAAAGATATTAACGACACGTAACTGCCTTAGTTAATACACGCCATCAAACATGAAACACATCCTCGGTGCAGTGGGCATGTAAATCAATAATGAAAGTTATTTATGATCGGATAGATGTATGAAGTATTAATCAAAACCAACCGAGATACGAATAATGCACTAATCGTAGACATTGTGAGACTCTAATATCGATTTAAATTTGATTTGAGTTTATGAGTTAACTGTTAACTTGGTAGCAACTCTGTAGTAGATTCAAAAAAGTTGAAATATTATGAGAACTAATTACAACATGTCTTAATAAATGCTTGGAACAACAAAAGAAACGAGATGAAGATGTGACATCATTAGAGTCGACAAAGCTAGTTGTGTTTCTCTTCTATTTATTATATATATTTCATATTCAAAAAAGTTGAAATATTATGAGAACTAATTACAACATGTCTTAATAAATGCTTGGAACAACAAAAGAAACGGGATGAAGATGTGACATCATTAGAGTCGACAAAGCTAGTTGTGTTTCTCCTCTATTTATTATATATATTTCATTCAAACGTCATCTTTTTCATTTTCTTAAACAATATTACATAACTAGATTGATATCTGACATGCTAAAACGAAACTATGAATTTGGAAATACTAGAATTTTTGAAATCCCACGTAATTAACCTTGTTTAGGCCTTGTTAAGTCGTCAACCTTTTTGTGTTTGTATTTTCATAAGTGAAAATTAAATAGAAGATATCATTAGTTCCATTTCTTGTTAGAAATTGTGAATAGGGTAATAGATCAGGTGACCGGATTGCTTGAGAATCGTGTGAGTTCAGTTTCCGAATTGATACTTCGACCCTATGCATAGGTTACATGAAATTTAATGTGGGATAAAACGAGAGCTATTTTCTGGAGAGTATAAGAGGATTGTTTAAAAACCGTGTCTAAAAACGTAAGCATAAATTGATATTTATACTCACACAAGTAAATAATTGAAATGATAATCATGACGAAATTTTATGAGTAATGGACAGTTACATCCGTTATGGTAACCACACAATAACTGAACATTCAATGCATAGTAACCGCTCCAGAGATCTGGACGTGTGGAACCAGAGATGAGACCAAAGACTACCAATCAGAGCTCTGGTCCGACCATGCCGAAAACTCTAAGTCCGAAACCAACCAGAGCTCTGGTCCATAAAACTCTTTTAAGTCTCAAAGTGACAACCAGAGCCTCTGGTCAGACCATACAGAGCCTCTGGCCAGATAATACAGAGCTCTGATCCTTGAATTTTGATCAAGTTTTCCACTATACTCTAAGTCCAACGCCAGGGGATATGCCCTTTGATCCCCGCCATTTCGTCGTTTCCAGGATTATAACAAACGTGAACTCCGCACACTCGTATTAGAACACAATATGAAACCTCTTTCAGAACCCATATTACTTTCAATTACACTTAAACGAACCGGTAACACTAAAATCACCAAAATTCCTGACATTTTATAGGGGACGTATGCAAAAAAGGATCTCGATAAGTTTAAATCTTCGATAAATGGTTTCATCATCAAAAATAAAATTGAACACAAAGAATTGTTATACAATTCATATAAATAAATTATTTTGAGTACTCCTAGACGCAAAATTAATCGGGTAATAGTTTATAAATCGATATTATCTAAAAACATCTTTTTTATTACGTAACATCGTTAATCGATTCCAACATTAAGCATATCCTATGATACATATATTATAACACCCTAGATTTCGTTACCGAGTAATCTTGGTATATTCATTTATATGAATATTTGGATGTTTTATTTACTTATACATTTGTTTAAAATATTTGTATTTTGGACTAGAATTGTTAAGAAAAACCATGTAGGGATCAATGGTGAATTAGGCAATTGATGAAGGGTAATATTTGACAAATGGGTATTCTTTTACTAACTATTTAAATCCCAATTTTAAGCCATTTTCATCTCATTTGCAACTTAGCTCTCTCTCTCTCTCTCTAAAATGCCCTAAATCCTCTCATCTCCAAGTTCCATCTTCAAACCCTAATTGAGCCAATTTCACTTCATGCATCAAGGTTAAAGATGGAGTTTGAAAGATTGAAGCTTGGACTTTGAAGGTTTGCTAGTTGTGGAAGAGAATTCAAGGTATGCACTCTAAATTGGTTATTGATATTAAAGTTTTGTGTGGATTCAAGTTAGGGTTCATGAGGTTTTGGATTATTAAGTTGATCTTTATTAATTGATGTTAGTTTCTTGTTTATATTGGTTAAATAAGTGGAGAAATAAGTTTAGATAATTGATTTATGGTTTGGAAGAGTTTTATAGTTGATTCATGGTGGTTTTAGTACCAATTTTATGCAATACTTTCTGTTTTGAGCTGTGTGAAGGAAATTAGTAGCTGCTGTTTGTTCAGAAAATCGTATAAAATCACTCGTTAATCCGATTGAGATGTACGATATATCGTTGGAAAGGTATCTGGGTATACTACAACTTTTTAGTTTTAGTCCAGAGCTGATTCAAAACTTATAAGGCTCAAAACAGTGGGTTTTTAAAAATGTCATTGTGCAAAAACGAGAATTGCACACTGTTTCTATAAAAATCATATAAAATTGGTATTTGCTCCAAATGAGTTGAATCCAAAGCGACTGGAACAATAAGAAACAGTTCTACAAGTTTTTAGACCTTAAGACTTAGATTGACCTCTAAGTTTGTTAAAAAGGGTCATGAACACAGTGGTTCAAAGCTGTCAGGTGCAGGGGAATTGTAGCATTATTTGTTTGTACTTTGAGTTTTAGGGAGTTGTACCATCCGCAAATCTTGTTCCAATCATTCTCAATCTTTTGTAAACTTGTTTAGGGTCAATCTTGGAGTGAAAATGTGTCATTAACAAAGGATAGGAGCTACATGCTTACTACTTCGATTACTTTCTAAGGTACGGATATCCGGTCTTGTGACTCTCTTTAGTCACTAGACTTCTATACAGGTAATATCCTTCTTGTTCATCATCTAGGCCTCTATTAAGATCTTTTATTTTCAATTCATGAGATCATATTGGATATTGTGAGTTTGATATCTCCTTTACTAATCGATATCCATTTGTCTATGATAATTCTTATTTGAAGCTATTAACATAGTTTTGGCCTTTTATGTATTCATTATTGGTTAATTGAATGTGAATTAAATCCCTTTTGGATTTGATCCTTTTCGCTGTTGAACCGTTTTCGGAATTATAATTTGATATATAGTGACTAAAAGTCATATATTTATGAGATTATTCTTTACATGTCAAATTGATATGTTTTTACGTAATTTGGATGTTTTGTGATTTAAGGCACGACATCGGGGACAACGATGTCGTGAAGCCTCCATGTCGGCTATAATTGTCATGGCGTCCTCGTTATTCGAACTTCAATGTCAATAAGTGGGTATGGCCCAGTACCGGCCAATTTGAGGGCGAATGGATCGATCCTAGGAACCATTATCGGGAGCCGTTTTCTGGAGCCGTTTATCGGAAGGAATTTGAGTGTATTGCCCTATACTCATTTTCCATTGTTCGAGTGGTCCGTACAACCCTCGAACCCATTTGATTTTCATTATATATTCTTTGTTCTTGACTTGATGATATTATTTTGATTCATTTATTAAGAACATTTTTACGTCAATTATCAATTGTTCATTTCGTATTCCGATCTTCCGATTTCATATGATTATTATCGTTAATTAATTCAATTATACACTTGCGATCTTTGTTATTTTTATTATCCGCTCACTGAGCATTTGGCTCAGCCGAGGTTTGTTTTCTCCTCGACAGGCACATGATCATAGGTGGGCTTATGATGAGATCGAGAGCGAAGGAGTATGACTACTTTGAAGACGACCTTGAATTTTAAAATAGTTTTTGGTTATATATATATATTGTAATTATAACTATGTCGTCTTAACTTTAGTCTACCCCACACTTTTATTTTGATGGTTAATTATAGTAGCTCTGGTTTTCTCGTTTATGTTAATTTTGTTGTTTGTTTCCATTGTGGCACACCGTCCTCCGGCCACGCGGGACGGGGGTGTTACATATATCTTCCACAGATACATTGAGATCCTTATGGGCACAATAATGGTTGTTTAAAATTGTTGGAATACAGAAGCCATACACACAATGAAAAATGATCGTATTCCTCAAATAATACATACGAGACGAAGTAGAACGGGTGTCTCAGAAGTTTACCTAAACGAGCAACAACCCTCTGTTGTCGTTTCTGAATCTATGTCAATGGACGTTGTTCATTGCCTCAACAATATCCACACAAAGATGTGAATTCATTTGATGTCCCAAGTCAAGAGAGAAGACCCTCTTTCTTCCCAAATACTAGATATGGTTTACTACTCTTTGGAAGAGAGAAATAAGAACTTGTGGAATATAGAGAGCAAATTGATTCAGTTGATCAACACAACCAACAACAATGTCTCACAGTGTCTCCCAATGTCTCTCTACTAATATAAATGTAATGATGATCATATAATAAACAAATATTATATGCTCATGTCTAGAAGACTGAATCATAACCTTTTGAATATACGATATATTCTAAAGGCACCCTTGGTCGTTTTATAGTTATTTAAAAAGTTAATTACATATTTGGTCCTTCTGGTATAATGGTTTTAATAGTCCGGGTCCTTAAAATGAAATAATTACAAATCAAGACTCGTGGTTTTCATTTCATAATGTGTTGGGTCCCTCTTTTTAACTCCGTTCATATTGTCTCAGTTAAAGTACCCATGTGCAAGGCACATGATGGGTATTTTGGTCATTTTATAGTTTTTATCACTTTAAAAACAATAAGGACCAAAGACGTTTCCGGTCGTCTTCTCCAGCCACTTCGGTCATCTTCTCCGGTCACCCAGGTACAACATATGCAGGAGAATAAAATCCAAAAAATTCCATATTCGACCTGCTTACCCAAATCCAAACAAATCCATATTAAAAATGAATTTCAAACTCAAACTTAAATTCATATGAAAATCAAAATTAAATTCAAACGAAAATCAAAATCAAAATTAAATTCAAACTCAAACAAATCCATATTCAAAATGAGATCAAATCCATGAACCCATCAAGGACTTTGTGTTTTGAAGAACAAACGACATCAAATGCAACAAAATCAGCACACAAACTCATTTTTTGAAGACTAAATAAACTGCAAAAATTGAAGTCGAAACCCTACAAAAAAATGAAACCATATTGAAAAACAAACAAGAACTTGCAAATCTCGATGAAGCACTCCTGCTCAAATGAAAACCTACATCAAATGAAACCCTACAAAAAATCGAAACCCTCGATGAAGCACCCCTGCTCTAATATGGACGGCTTCCGGTGTAGTGGTAGCCCCCAAATCAGGAGGCTGACGGAGATGGAGGAGGAAGGAAGTAAAGGAGGTATTCGGGGTTTGATATGTGGGAGTAGGGGGACAATGAGTTCCATTAGGACAACGGTTTTCATCAAGAGGAGGTCGTCGTCGATGGTGGCTAACACTCCTGGGGGAGGCGTGGTCATAGGGAGATCTAGATCTGGATTTCGTCCCTGGGTTCGCCAGGGATGAAAAGGGGTGGTCACTGGGTAGCCGGATAAGAAGGGGGGAGGTGTCGCTCTGTGCGCCGGAGAAGAAAGGGCTGAGGAGTCGTTTTCGCTGGAGAAGGAAGGGGGAGGAAGTGAACACCAGAGAAGACAAGTGATGTGGTCCTTGTGTTCGTCCAGTGAACGCCAGAGAAGACAAGTGATGTGGTCCTTGTGTTCGTCAGACATATATTACATATACTATTAAGTATTATATATATATATATAGAGAGAGAGAGAGAGAAAGAAAAAGAGAGAAAGAGAGAAAGAGAGAGAGCGAGAGTAAATAACATGTTTGGTCCGTGTTGTTTATTGGGTTTTAAAGTGATAAAAACTCTGAAATGACCAAAATACCCATCATGTGCCTTGCACATGGGTACTTTAACGGAGACAATACGGACGAAGTTAAAAATAGGAACCCAACACGTTGTAAAATGAAAACCACGAGTCCAGAGTAGTAATTATTTCATTTTAAGAACCCAAACTATTAAAACCAGTATACCACGAGAACAAAATATGTAATTAACACTTATTTAAATGACAAGTTTATACTTATCCTTTCATTAATGAATATCACCATGAAACATCAAAAGATGATCATCCAACAATTGAATTTTGAACATATACACTAACATGAATAACACTTTATGTGTAATGCTATAACTCATTTGGGTTTCTATATCATCCCTTATTAAATGTTTTCCCCATAATTTTTTTAAGATTTAGTGTTTAAATAAACTTTTTCAAAATCATCAATTTCAGAATCAAAAACCTATTTTTTATGTCGATTATAATTTGAGATCTTATTTGATTCTTTATACATAGAAGAGTATTTAAGATTCATATCCTTGATATTAGGTAATTAAGAGTCAAGAGTGTATGAAAAAACAATGGTTGTTTGAAATTCTAAATATAGATATGAGTTAGAACATCTACTATAGTTGACAACTTTTCAAAAGGTAGAAATTTTCTTAGCTCATAACAAGAAATCTCATTTATTCTAACACAAAAAGAAAACTGGTGTGGGTAATCAAACGAGTCAATAAGAGATGAATAATAAATAAAATTATCAAAATCTTATGGCAAGAAGCCAAATTAGGAAGCATGGAAACGTGGGAGAAAAGATGATTCATAGAGACCAAATAAGGAAAAAAAATGAGACTGCATGATCGGCAAGTCCAAATAATGGTTGGTTGAACACTTACATGGGATCGTTTTTTGAGTGTAGTGGTGTCCAAATTAAAAAACATCAAACAATGATGACAATAATTGAATTTCTTTTTATCCTCCCTTTCTTAATTGTTTTACAAAAATAAGTTGTTTTTATGTAAAAATTTATGGAACATGACATATACAAGTGAATGTTGAAGGCATTTGACATGGACAATCTATTGATCGATTACAAAACATGAAAAATGTAATAACATATAAGAAAAGTGGTTGGATCGTCAAACAAAAGATAACAATAACCATGAAACAATAGTACAATATCTACTATAAGTGCAAAATTAGATGATAATAGCCAACAAAATTAGTTATACAAACAAACAACATAAGCAAATGATTATAGCCAACGGAAGCAGAAGTCGTTAAAATTGACAACGAAAAAATAGAAATAGGCAATATAATAGGACAAGAAAATAGCCAATTGAAGTAGATATCAGTAGCAAAGTGATCAGCTCAAAGGTTAACATGTAAAGTAGTTATTGAATTGTTGAAGTATGAAAGCAATAAAGTAATCAAAGTAGACAGAGATAAGAATAGCTTGGACCTTGGTACCAAATAAAAAAACTTTGACAAGTAATAAACAATAACACAAAATAAATGATCATATCATTCGCTTTTTATGAATTTTCTTCTCCATTATAATCAATTAATACATTTTGGGCCTTTTTATCTACTAAATTTCTTTTAGACTCTTATCATATACTAAAAACTTATGTATCTTATATTTATCAGAACTAATTTTAGATGACTAATATATATCGAAAAAGCTTTAGACCCCTAACTGTTGGAGCCATGGACAAGTGCCCGCCCCCACCTTGCCCAAGAAAAACGCTAAATATCATTTAGTTCTAAAACATTTTATAAACGAAACACCCCCAAGAGATGTGACAATTGTATAGTAAGGATTCTTTGTGTGTGTACATATATATACTCATTTGGAAGGGGCGAGATGATAGAAGTCCATTTTATACAAAGCTCCTATGTTATTATCATTAAATAGTCTCCAATAGAATATTGATATAACAAGAAATTAATAAAGTTACATGTGATCAATATCAGAATCGGTAGCTACCAATACACTAACTTAAATCCATAAATAATGAAACTTACTAAATATATTATTGTACGGGTCGTTAACATGGAAAGATCCAAGCAACAACGATACGAGACCATCCCCAATCGTTGGATCCTAATTGTTGTCCTTGTCAATACACCACAACAAAATCAGCTCTATAAAAATATCAAATATGTGTAAATGTCATAATAAATTGTTTTACATGATTTAACTTTATGTGACCACTATTGTGCATTCAATGTAAAAGTGTTACAATAAGTTGATATGACGTTGTTAGACATCTTAACAAGTTTTTTAGGCACTTTTGAAATAATATATCTTATTGGAAGCTTTATATGACATATTAGTTGAAAAGTGTATTTTAAAAAGATATGTTCGTAGGACACTTAATTTCAAATTAAGTGTCCTAAAAAAATTGTTATGATGTCTAAATACGTGCTAACATTCTATTATAACAGCTATATTCTATATAAGACAAATTAACAATTGTTTGATTTTATAAATTTAAGTTATATAAAACATTTTATCATATGTCATTTAAACATATTTGGCGTATTATAAATGCAGTTCCATTGAATGATATCATGGAATTCATGCGTACTTCTTTCGGTAGCTAGGAGCCAATGTTTAAGCGATGACGACGACCAACAACACGCCAACTTCACCTCCTAGTCTAGATGATCATCAACGGATATTCAACAAAGGTCGCGTCGTTACAACTAGAGATAGCCAAAAATGGGTCCCGATCCCAAACACTATTCCTGTAATCTGTCCCGGTCCCGACCAAAAATCAAATGCCCGATTAAGGTACTTTGTAACCGGTTATGAGAATCAATCGCGGGCCGGGGCCAAACCGGTGCTATGTATTTTTTTCTAAATTCGATTTTTTTACATAATCTTTTTAAAAGATTACAAAAGTGTTGTTTTGATACACTTGAAAATATGTGATTGAGTCAATTAAAACACTTAAAAATAAGTTTTTTTGCGAGAATACGAGCCGAAATCACGAACCGTAACAAGAATTATGAACATTTTTAGTTGACATCTTCCCTCATACACCATACACCATACACCATATGACATATATATATATATATATATAGTCAATAGACAGTAAATGGGATAAAAAGGGTCAAAATGAAAAAAAAAACCATCATATAAGCGTTGGGTATCGGTAATAAAGAGGTAATATTTTTGAAAAATCAGGCCGGTCCAAACCAGTCCGGGGCTGGGCATTCTTTTTTAACGAAAAATGTAACCGGTCCCGGCCCGCCGGTCCTCTGTGGGTCCTGGTCCCGGTCCTCCGCCGGTCCATTTTGGCCATCTCTAGTTTGGAATGGGAATTCGCCCCGACCCGTCGGCGAACCAGTCCACCCGCCCCGGTCGGGGACGGGGATTCTCCACTAAACCGGGTCTTGGGGACGAGGACAGGAATCCCCGGTTTGCTCAAAGCGGGGAACGGGACGGGGACAGGAATCCCCGGTTTGCTCAAAGCGGGGAAGGGGACGGGGACGGGTATCACACTCCCCGCCCCGCCCCGCCCCGTACCGTACCCTATATATATTATTTAATAAATTTATTAATTTAATATTATGCATTATTTAATATAATTTATTAATTTATTATTTCCTATCACGTAAACCATTGTTTTAATTTTGAGTTTGCTAGTTGCTATTGTTTGTTTTGAGTTGGGGCTTAGGATTAGTTACCCTTTTTATATCGTCATAACGACAAGATTGTTGTAAATTTTTGATCATAAGTTAGGCTACTGTTTAAACTTTAAAGGTTGAGTTGGCTATTATTGTTACTTTGTTATGATCATAAGCTAGGCTACTATTTAAATGTTGAGTTGGTTACTGTTATACCCAAAATTAACGCCGTTAACTTTGTTAAGTTTCGTTATGATTTTGCCGTTAACTCCGTTAAAGATTGTTATAACCTGACTAACGAGGTACTAACCGTGCGACCTAACGTCGTTAATGATGTATCGTTGCACAGTTATCTTTGTATTCATGTCATTTTCAGTTACGAGTCAAAGGCTTTATGGCGACATTGAAGACAAATCATGAAGATTCGTCCGTTATGATCGTTTGGCGTTATCAAGACCATCATCTAAACTCGAGTATAAAAGGAGAGCTCAAATCAACAAGAAAGGGACATGGTAACATAGCGAAACACTGAGAATAGCCTCAAGTATACTTTGACGAATCTACGACATCACACTCCAAACTCACGACAACAGCGTTACGAGTCGCGACAACAGTTGTAGACTCACGACCGATCGTTCATCCTGTTTTTGTAACTTTATTTATTGTTCTTAAGGCCGGCGTCCCTGATTGATGTCCTTTTCCTTTAATGCATCGACGATCTCCCTTACGGTCGTCCGCGGTTTTTCTCTCAGAAGGGAGTTTTCCGCGTCAACAATTCTTTGTGTTGTTTATTTTCCGTTATTGGTTTTTAGAAGTGATTTTCCTTTCTTTACTTGATTAAGTTTCGAATCAACCAGCTACCGTTAAGTCATTTTTTGGCATTAACAGTTTGGCGCCATCCTTGGGACCCAACTAGAGAAAAAATCTCTTCGAGAAACCCTTCTTTTTTACTAATCTGTTTGAATTTTTTGTAAGAACAGGATGGTGATAATAGAGGATGTTCAAGGCGGAAATATGCCTAACGACCTAGAAGCTATGCGCCAGCGAATAAATTTCTTGGAAGAACAAAACCGAAAAGCTAACCAAGAAATCCAGGCCCTAAGAAACACAAATGGCGCTTGGACGTCGACATCGGTACCTGGGACCAGATCTCAAACTCCTTTGCCACCGCCTCCGCCTCGAAGTACCACGCCCTCGTCATTTCCGGTCGTAACACCACCACCGCCACCGCCTAGATCCTCTTCTCAGGCATATCCTTCTATTCCAATTCCTTTATTTGCTCCACTAACATACACACCAATTTCCCAAGCGAATTCGCAAGCATCTGTGACCGTACCGATCCCACCGTTGCTTGAACATTTGTTCATGACCACATCAGCTTCTCAGAATACCACACAAACGTATACACCCGTATCGAATAACTCTATTACAGAACAACCATATATGCCATATGTAACGCCCTCTCA
Source organism: Silybum marianum (assembly GCA_036898165.1). Lineage (NCBI taxonomy): Eukaryota > Viridiplantae > Streptophyta > Magnoliopsida > Asterales > Asteraceae > Silybum > Silybum marianum. The sequence goes on from CM072542.1 coordinate 8,067,033, forward strand.
ACCAGATAATCCTTTCTTGGGACAAACGTACGTATCCACTCCTATCCCAAACACCACCATATACACGTACACCGTTAATCCGAATATGACCATTAATGGTGAAAGTCATGATTCTACTCATCGGAGCATACCATTTTCGACCAACCACACGTCGATCCCAATGACAAACGTGAATAATCCATTCAATACCTTTGAAATTTCATTCGACGGCTCTGTCACCAGAAAATTTAGACAACTTGAAGAACAAAATGAAAGAATGTTGATGGTACTTGCAAAACTTCCTGGAGCAGCAGTTCCGGTCGATGTCGAGCCTCCAACAGGATTCCAAGCCTCACCATTCGCAAGTTCGATCGCCCTAGTAGACGTTCCCAAGAAATACATCCTCCCTACATTCACGCCAAAATATTCGGGTATCACAGATCCCAATGAGCACGTCGCACAATGTAAATAGCTTATGTGGACAACGTCGATACCCCATAACTTCCAAGAGGTGTGCATGTGCAAAAGTTTCGGAGCGTCTCTCACTGGTGCTGCATTGCAATGATTAATCAACCTCAAGCCCAAGTCGATACACTCCTTCGCTGATCTAGTTAATCAATTTTTTCAGCAGTTCGCTAGTAGTCGCAAGATGGAGAAACAAACAGGCGATCTTTATTACGTGATTCAGAAGGAAGGCGAATCCGTCAGTAGTTACTTCAACAGGTTCAACATGGAAATGATCGGAATTCGCAACTGTAACACCAGGACAGCGATCGAAGCCTACAAGCGAGGGTTGAGTAATAGTTCAGGATTATGCCTGGATCTTACTAAATACTCGGCTGATACATTTGAGGACGTGAGAGCTAGGACCCTCGCTCACATGAGAGTCGAAGACGACGCTGCGTTCCAACAAAGAACTTCGACTGATAAAAAGATTCTTGGGGTCAAGAAGCCAGACTTCAAGAAATAGAAAGTTGTCTCTAACGTCTGATTCGACAAGAAAAAAGGCGGAAAGCAAGGTAGAGCCTAAATTCACCCAATATCCGAAAATCTCTACGTATGGTTTTGCAGGTACCCCCAAGAAATTGGTAGAAATGCTAAAGAATGCTCAAACCACGATTCGATGGCCCAAGAAAAGCGATCGACCGAATGATCAGAAAGACATGACGAAATGGTGCGACTTCCACAGTGACGATGGACATGACACAGACAACTGTCAGGCTCTGAAGAAGGAAGTCGCATGGCTATCACAGAAGGGTTATCTTAGCGATTTGCTTTCAACGCAAGACCCATGTAAGATCTCTAGACCCACATCTCCTGCACATACTAAAGTCGTGAATTGTGTGACAGGAGGATCCGACATCTGTGGATTGACATATTCTGCCACAAAGAGACACGCGGGCCAAAAGTACGATGAATCCAGCATTCCCGTCTTCCGCCAAAAAGAAGACGACGAAAAGCTCAATTCCATGACGATAGCGTTCGATGATGAAGATCTCGGCGACGTCAGACGACGACACCATGATGGTCTTGTCATCCAACTAACTATTGGGAATTGTCTGACCAAAAGGATCCTTGTCGACGGAGGCAGCTCATCCAACATTATCTTTCTTAACACATTCAAAGCAATGGGGATAAGCGAGAAAGAGATCGTACGACGCTCGACAGTCCAAGTCGGTTTCAATGGCGACGCTTCCACAAGGAGTTAATCGATCGACTCGTTTTAATGTGGTCGAATGTTCCTCAGCCTACAACGTTATCTTGGGAAGACCCTGGATACACGACATGAAAGCAGTCCCCTCGACCTTTCATCAAACGATAAAATTTCCCACTTCATGGGGAATTCAAGAGATAAAAAGCGAGCGAAATGACGCTAGAGAATGCTACAAAGTCGCAATGAAGCCTCGAAAGCATAATATCTAGCAATTACAGAGCCAGGCGGACGATGCATCCCCTGACGATTATGGACTTCAAGAAATTGCCTTAGATCTCGCCAGGTCAGAACGAATAGTATTTCTGGGGGCATCCCTGGACGAAGCAATAAAAAGTGACCTCATAAACTTCCTCATAAACCTCTCCGACTGTTTCGCTTGGACACACGAAGATATGGTCGGCATAGACCCGAATATCATATCACACAAGTTGGACGTAGACTAAAACTTTCCTCCGATCAAGCAAAAGCGCAGGAAGTTCGCTCCGGAAAAGAACAAAATCATCAACGAAGAAGTCGACAATTTGCTAAAGTCGGGAAAGATTCGAGAGGTCAAATACCCAGAATGGTTGGCCAATGTTGTCGTGGTCAAAAAGAAGAATGGGAAATGGCGAGTCTGCATCGATTTTACAGATTTGAATAAAGCATGTCCTAAGGATCCTTTTCCTCTTCCACATATCGACATTATGGTCGACACTACTGCAAGACATGAACTATTGACGTTCATGGATGCGTATTCCAGGTACAACCAGATACTTATGCATTCCGACGACCAAGAAAAAACAGCTTTTATGACGGACAAAGGCATCTACTGTTACAAAGTAATGCCATTTGGCCTAAAAAAACGCAGGATCGACATATCAACGACTTGTCAATTTGATGTTCAAGGATTATCTTGGAAAAACAATGGAAGTTTATATTGACGATATGCTCGTCAAGTCAAAGCATGCGACCGATCATATCGGACACCTCTCAGAATCTTCAGAAGTGCCCAGGAAATACGACAAGAAACTGAACCCGACCTAGAAAAGGAAGCCATTGCAGAAATTTCTTCTGTGGTGAATTTAGACAACCAATGAACGATCTACGTTGATGAATCGTCGAACATACACGGAACCGGCTTAGGACTCGTCCTAAAATCACCACAGGAGGCATGATGGTAGGAGAATTCGTGATCAAAAAGACATACGAATGACAAACTATTCTAAGATCGAAGAAGGTAATACGAGTGGTCGAGACGAAGCTGGAACGCCACGTCTCAGGAAGTATTTCTTATAAATTCGCAAGTTTTTACCGCATGTTTATTTATCTATACGATTACTAACTTGAGCGTCGGAGGTGGTCAAACCAACGACCACCTTTAACATTTTCTTTCAATCACAGGTACGCCAGAAGTCGCAAGAACCCACGAAGCGGTATAAAATACATATGTAAATAAAAACTCGATTCATAGCAAAAGATGAATATATTAAAATTCATTAGAAAAATAAATGGCCCGACCTAAAATGTCGTCCATAGAAAAAGTACAAAAGAAAAAAGAAAGGAAAATCAAAGGGCAGGAGGAGTGAACTTCGCCAGTTGACCATTAAGGTCGTCGATCTTTGCTTGAGCCTCGTTAAGTTGGGATCTGAGACCACCGACCTCAATAACCTTTCCGATAAGTGCCGCCTCCAACTCAACTTCTAAAACTCCTATTCTCTCCAGGACGACCTCCAAGCGTCGTCGGAGATCAAAGCTAACGCTTTGTTCTCGAACAAGCACTACAAAAAAACACCCCTTTTCCGACGGACTGATCCGTCAGAAAAGGTAGTTTCCGTCGGAAATCCGTCGGAAATGGGCTGGTCGGTAAAGCCTTTGACGACGGATTTCCGACGGAAGCCTTTTCCGACGGATTTCCGACGGATACATTTTACGACGGATAACATTTGCGACGGATTTCCGACGGTTTTCCGATAAATTATATAAATTTAAAATATATAGTAGATGAATGAATAAATACCATCCGTGACCGATGCACAGCCGTGCTAACTGAGCCTTCAGTATGCCTAGGGGTCGTCGACCGCGAACGATTGGCCCTATTGGCCACGGATTGACGCTGAAATACCTCACCGGTCTAGACCTGTTAAAACATAAAAGATAAAAATCAACATACAAACTGAAACGAACCCGTAACAACAAAAATCCTACATACCTGGTCTATCATTTGGTTCCAGAAGGTCCCGTCGAGCCAGTCTAGATAGAATGGCCTCAGCTGCTCATAGTCTTGGCGATCCCACTCTATCCCATCGACGACCTTTGCCCGCTTCGCTGACCATAAACGAAGTTCTCTCATCTTGTCAGCATAATGGGATTGCAAGGTAACAGTAAAGGCTCGGAGCACGTCTTCATCTCGCTCTTCTGGCCACTGGTACCGAGTCTGCATATTGATCATTGTTTGTAAGTTATAAAATTACATCAAATGGTTTGTATAGATTTTTCTACTAACCCGAAACTCCCCGAACATGTCAACGAGAGCCGACGGAGGGATCTGCGAAAAACGAGCCCACGGACCATTGAACATGGACTTCCGTATTGCAGTCACGTCGCGAATAACCTCGTTTTCTTTGAAACTTCACCATTGCAAAATGTACAACACAAAAAGTACATTAGTATAAGCTTGTTATGTGTTAAAACTTTAACCGCAACTAGCTACTCACCGGCCACTCTCAAGGTGGAGCACCGTTCGGTTATCGGGATTACTTGGAGCCTCACGTCGAACAGTAGCCCCTCGTCGTCTCGGCTGTGATGGCTGGGTCTGATCTTCAACATTGATCTCTGCCTCTACCTGATTATCCTCATTCACCTGATATGATCCAGCCCCTCCGGTGTCCTCTGTTGACTCTCGGGTGTCGGCTCTTGACTCTCAGGTGTCGTCTGTCGACTCCTGGATGAGCTGCCACTCCCGCGACTGAACAATTGTCTAAATACACTCTTCCCCTTGTTGCTCTGACCTTTTCCCACCATCTGAAATTAGATAACGGTTTAAAGTTAGAGATACATACACAAAGATAGAAGACATACATACATAAAAATAGATATACATACACAAAGATAGAAGATATACATACATAAAAATAGATATACATACACAAAGACAGATATACATACACAAAGATAGAAGATATACATTCATAAAAATAGATATACATATACAAAGACAGATATACATACACAAAGATAGATGTACATACATAAACAATAAGTTCTTCATAACTAGTTATCAGAAGAATGATCAGATAAAATAATTGCATCTTCGTTATCTGAATCATCGTCTGTGTCTTCAAATTCTTCCTCGTCGTCGCTAGATTCATCCGATACATCTTCCTGCTCGCTAGCTTCGTCCGATACAACCTCATCGGAATGTGTGACCACTACGGTGACCTCCCCGGTTGCAAGAGAGACTGAGTTAAGGTCCTCATTTGGTTCTGTGGACATTGTAGAAGTACCTCGTTCATTGATTTGAAAGAATTGTTCATCATCATCATCATCATCATCATCGTCGTCGACACCTTTAGCAGATTCTGCAACTAAGTCAAACTACGGGTTTTAAATCAAAGAAGTGAGTTTTGAATGACTTTAAAACACTAAGTGTAATGGTTTAAATCAAATAAGTGTAACAGGTTTTAAAAAAATTCGCCCTCATAACGACTATAAATTGAATATAATTCCTTATTAAATCAAGCCTAATGTTTGCCCAACGGATGGCAACCCAACTATCTAAAATTGATAAACTTGAAAACTAAATATAAACTTAAAACTTTGATAAACTTGAACACTCAATATAAATTCACCATCACACTCCAAACTCACGACAACAGCGTTACGAGTCGCGACAACAGTTGTAGACTCATGACCGATCGTTCATACTGTTTTTGTAACTTTATTTATTGTTCTTAAGGCCGGCGTCCCTGATTGACGTCCTTTTCCTTTAGTGCATCGACGATCAACCATTACGGTCGTCCGCGGGTTTTCTCTCGGAAGTGAGTTTTCTGCGTCAACAATTCTTTGTGTTGTTTATTTTTCGTTATTGGTTTTTAGAAATGATTTTCCTTTCTTTAGTTGATTAAGGTCTGAATCATCCGGCTACCGTTAAGTCATTTTTTGGTATTAACAGTTATTGTCTTAAAAAATAAAAAGAATACTAAGTTTATATTGGTTCATTGGTTATCTTCAATTTGGTTATTTGAACTTTGTAGCTTGCCTTATCATGGTAAATTGTTGTTGATTGTACAAAGCAAGCATATAACTTGATGTTGTTGACTATTTTGGTTGCATCACAACCATCACTATTAACTTCTTCAGTTTTTAATTCTTTTTGGTGTTTTATACATTTTTTGGTGCAACGACGACTCCAAGTGTTTTAGACTTTTTGTTGTTTTTGAAACATTTGTTAGGTTTATACATAGTGAATATTACATAGGCTTTTCGTAAAAAAAATCTTCGTTGGGGATCCCCCTCCCCAACGGGGACGGGGACGGGGATTGGGGTCCCCGTCTCATTGCCATCCCCGACTCTAGTTACAAAAGTATACAAACTGTTGTTCTTGAGGCTTGTATAATTCAAGATTTGAATTTTGAAGGACATGATGGTCCCTATCGAGTAAACATCAAGAAAAAAACATGTGAATGAAGTCGGCCGTAGAAATAAATTTACTTTTTCTCAAGGTTCAAAATAACGTGAGACGTGACTTAACTGCGAGGTCAAGCTTTACATGCCACGGCGAAAACGCGAAGTTCATCAAGACATAACTTAGGCGACAAATTTATATGTCATATTTAGAATATATATTTTTTTACATGTTATCTAATCAGATAATAATATTAAAAATGTACATCCATATAAGAAGAACAAAAATCATATATATTACTATTACAAAAAAATGTTTTTCTATTAAATATATAAAATAGAACTTATAAAAGTAATTTTAAAACTGTGAGTGATGAAATGAAATAAATCTATAAAAGTGTAAAAACACAGAAGATAAAAAATATTTTAAAAAATTTATGTCTTAAAAAAACATGCACCACGAGACGCCATGACGTGAGTCACGCCTTATAAAAACGTTATGAGCCATTTTGTAACGACGAAGTCACGTCTTGCATCATATCAAACGATGACGCGCTTTTGTCAACATTGTTTTTTCCTCATTTAGGATTGTACTTTAGTCATCTTAATTGTAGCAGACACAATTTAATTATTATTTGTAAGTAGTAATCACATGTTTAAATTGATGCATATTTGTTTTGTGTGATTTTTTTATTTTTTATATCAACTTTTTCTTTTGGCCTTTTTTACTGCCCTCTACAAATAAGTTTGTCAAAATTATGTCGGTTTTTGTGAGATTTCGCGAAAACAATGCTTACTAGATTCAAAAATGATATATTTTCACCTAATAACAATATTAAACTTAAAACCAATAAATTTATGATAAATAGTAGAGGCGACATCTCTGATTGTAAAACGGCTTGAATGGAATCACATTTTTATATACAATGGATCCAATGAATAGAATTAAAAATAAGCCAAAAGGAAAACATGTCAAATGGATTAAACGTATTGTCATATTGAAAATGGCATGCATTTAAATACTTAGAACTTGTTTGTTTTTCTTTTCAGCTCTTCGTTACCTTTTTTTTATCTTCAGATTTCAAATTTCATCATCTCTTAAAAAAACAAACGCCTTTATTAAAAAAGTAGATAATTATTTTTAGTAATATAATTTTTCTAATTATAAGTCTGTTGAGGAGTTGGATTTTTTTGGTTAGAATAACTTAGATTATTTTTCCAGATCATGATTGGAAATTATTTTCCAAATACTATATTTTGCCCCTAGGGCTTTAATGGCTTGAGTTTACACGAAATTACTACCAGGATAATCTAGAAAGAACATACGGGAAATAAGACACTAATTTCGTATATGAAGTACTTAGATCACAAAATTATGTATTTATCAGAGAGATCGATAGTTACATCGGTTAAATGGCGGATAGACGGTTGTAACTGTTAATGTATAAGGTCAAAAGATAGTTACAATCGAATATAAGCTTAAAAAATAATCTTCCAGTAGTGATGCCATCACTGAACACAAGTTTAGCCTTCAGTGACAGCTGAGGACCTCCAGTGACAGTTGAGGACCTCCAACGGTAGTTGAGGAACTTCAGCGGCAACTGAAAGCCTATCACCGACAACTGATGCCTCATCAGCGATGGTTGAACCCTTTCAGCGATGATCGAGGACCACAGCCAAGGGCTCAACCCCTTGGAACCCCGCTAGGGGCAGTACCCCAAGGACCCCGCAACAGGGCGCGACCTTATTGACTCCCGCTTTATGACGATCGAAGGTGATAGGGGCAACATTGGTGAGTGTGCATTTTGCACCTCCATACTCACGTATGTTTGCCTCATCGCCTTAATCGCTCTCTAATCACAACTACACTAATTTATGACACTAAAATTATCAACAATTTCATACCTTAAGCTATTTATATGATGCAAAAAAGACACAAAAAAAGTTTCGACCAAATCATCAAAATCCGTCCAACCTACACATTTAATTTGTCACTTAAATTCAACACAATCATTTCAGGTTTGAAACAATTAACATGTTCGATTTTGTTTCAAATTTTGTTAGTTTGCTTTGTACTTTCGAGAAAATGTATGGTTTTATGCTTGTAGAAATATAACTTTAATGAATTATATAAAAACAAAAGATACATTCTTTTATTTTGTCATAATATAACCATCATAATTATTGGTACAAGGTAGGATCTATAGATCAATTGACTCTTTAAGTCATCATGAGAAAATTTTAGCCATTCATATAAGTTACGCATAAAACATGCATGGACCGCTAGCATGAATATAGTAAAGGGTCGCGTCTTTCGTCTTGCCGTACTTGAAAAAATGGCTCAAGATGGCTGGGAGCGTCGGCATTTGAAAGATATTCTATAATAAAAGTTGAGGTTCACACTGCTAGTTATATACGTTGAAAATGATACATATATTGAGTTAGCCTAATTTTCCTAGCTATCCCTAAACCGGATCAAAACCATTCAAACTTAGTTCCATGGTCATTATGTAGAACGTGATCATGATTCTCTATTAATATATAAAAAAAACACATATTCTGGTATTCATCAATTGTTCTGAATCATGTCAATATCCCATAAAAAAACATTGTGTGCTTCAAATATACATACGATAATTTCATATCATGGTTATTTAAAAGAGATAGATTTGACAAGTCGAGTGTTATCCAAAGAACTAGAACGAACACGTGTAGTGTCTCTAGTCATATCAGAATAATTGTAAATGAACCACATCCGGCGATTCATTTATTCCAATTCATGTCGAAGAAGAAAAAGTCATTTTGTCTTCATTAATGCTTAACTTGGTTGTATTATGATGTACAACCATGTCAATGCATCTACCCCCTTTTCCAATATTCATACTAACGGATATTTGAGAATGTAATTACAAATTTGGATATCATGTGTTAAATGTAAGTTAATTATTTAACATTTGTATACTTGTATTCATGCATCAAGCGTACTTGTAATTTAGGTAAATGATTGTGATTTGCATTGAAAAATAGGAAAATAATTTATAATATTTGAGAGAGCAATTCAATCCTCTGAAATAGGAAAGGATCCTCATTGACAACCTATCAAAACATATCTTCTAAGTTTATCAAATTATCTCCTAAAATCATTTCAATAACATCCATGTATATCATCTCCCTCAAGTTGGAGCATCTGGACTCAAGATTCCCTTCCTACTAATGGCTTTGTAAAAATATCCGCCAATTGAGTCTTTGTAGGGACATATGAGAGGTCAATCAAATTGTCCGTTATGGCATCACGAACGAAATGACAGTCGACTATATTTGTGCGCTTGTGGTAAACTGGGTTTTGAGCGATGTGTATCGCCGACTCACTATCACAAAATAATGGAATGGCTTTAGAATGATGAACTCCCAAGCTTAGAAGAAAACCCTAGAGCCACTTAAGCTCACAAGTAATGGTTGCCATTGAACGATATTTTGCCTTGCAGATGACTGTGAAACTGTGTGTTGTTTCTTTGTCTTCCAAGAAATTGGATGGATCGAGAAAAATGAGCCATCCCGTTAATGAACGACGTGTGATGGGACACATGTCTCAATCAGAATCACACCACTCTTGTAGAGATAAGTCACTATCAGCTCGTTAGAGAATACGTTGACTCGGGATTCTTTTTAGATACCTGATAACCCGTAAAGCTTCCTCCCAATGCTCTAGTCTAGGTTCTTGCATGAATTGGAATAGAACGTGAACAGAATAGGCCAAGTCGGGTCTAGTGATCGTCAAGTACACAAGGCACCTGACAAGGCGCGAATAGGATTCTGGATCAGCAAGTTTCATGCATGTAGCAATACCTAGCTTATGATTTTGCTCAATAGGAAATGTCGTTGGTTTGGCCCCTAGAAGACCGGTTTCCATAATGACATCAAGTGTATACTTACACTGGAATAGAAATATCCATGAAGAACTTCAGTTTGCTCAACTCTGTCATTTTTATTTGCAACTGCCACAACAACTAATTGAAATTGTTGAGCAAAACATGGATATAATATGTCGAGTTATTACCATTCAAGATTAAAGCTTTCAATCCATTGAACTCATTGTGGATGTTGCTTGCTCTGTCACAACCTTGCCCTCTTACATGTTTCAAACTCAATCCATGTTCAACAAATAAAGTATCAATCGCAGATTTAAGACTTGAAGAAGATGCTCCTGTCACATGAAGACTACCAAAAAATATTGAAATCGTGAATTTTCTTACATTTTTAGGCACCTCGCACATGAACTTTCTGGCTTTGCCTATAATATATTAAGATGGATTTACACTCTTGGTCCTTGTGGTATATACCAAAATTTTGGATGTCGTCACCTTGCCTTAGCTCGATTAAACTTCCTTCGTTAACTAACGGGTAATTTGGTTTTTTTCTAATGTCTTATTTTTCATTTAGAAAAATAAAATTATAGAATATTATATATATATATATATATAATATATATATATATACCCAAACACACCTTCCTTCCCTTTACAATTCTACCGTCTTTCTTCACTGCCACTAACGAACTCCAACAACTCCACCACACCACTGTTGTAATACCCTAAAAATATGAGACAAATTAAACCGAAATAAATCTACAAAAATGGGATTGATAGCATAAAGATCACCCAACTAAAGGGGAAATTGTAATGTAGTTTACAATAATAAATGAATACTAAAACAACAATCTAATAATCTATACTATTCTGAAACATAGATTACATTAGAGTGTTGCTAATATCCTCAAAATAAAGTATATAATAACTCCAAATACACATGAAAGTGTATTCGCAAAAATGCCTCAACCGGCAACACGCTCCACTCAACCCTTGGGATCCCCACCACTAAGAGAACCTGATATACATGTCATTTGAGAAAAATTGTTAGGCTTAAAGCCTAGTGAGAACAAACAGTTATATGAATAAAAATATAAAATTTTAAATAGAAAACATATCTTTAATACAATAGTTTTTACAATTAAGCCGTACTTGCCCTTGGGAGGGTGTACAACATTCAAGAATAACGGGGGAGACCCGTGTTATCGTTGATAGTGGCGGAACACATAAGTATGCCATAATCAACGTTATTGAGCTTCAATCGAGGCATACTGATCATCGAGATCAACCACCCATGGTCTATAGTTCGAGTCCTCCAATACTTAAGACATGCTCTCTAGTTAGAAACTTTTTCGAGATGCAATTAAAAAGTTTTGAATGGATGATGGCGAGAGACAAGGAACTCAAGGTAAATTGGCAACAATGGCTTGTGGACCCGTTCGATAGGTGAGACAGGCGTGGAGGATCTCAGCAGTTGGGTGGACTTCGAGCATCGATCGAGGGGCTGTCATCTGTGGTACGAATGCACAGCGCTATTGCAGAGGGGAGTGCATGCTTGATCTGAGGGTTGTACGTCCACATTAAGCAGTTGCTGCTGTGGTGGTTTCTGGGCTGCACAGATCGGGTCTCTACTGTGTTGCAATAGCTGCGGACTGCAGGTTTGTTCTGAGGGCTGTCCACATTAAGCAATCGCTGCTGTGGTGGTTTTTGGGCTGCACAACTCGGGTCTCTGCTGTGTTGCAATAGCTGCAGATGCAGTCGTCTTCTCGTGGTTGATGCCTTGACTCGTGATACTGGGGTTTTGGGGGTTTGCGTCAGTATAAATACTCGGGTTGTGTTTCTTGGTTCTTTTTTTGGGTTCGCTATTTTCCTTGTTTGCGCCTTGCAAACAATTCGGTGCTGGTTTGTTTATGTGTTTGTGTCGAAACGGATTTAGTATCTTCTTTGTTCTGGTTGTTTATAAAGGTTCTGTCTTGCCATTCAAAAAAAAAGTTGACAAAATGGTTCCCCATTGTAGCACCTCGATGGCAATATGGTGAAGCCCAATGAATATGTGAGCTCTTCCTGCTCATCATCAATCGCAACATGGTGAATCCCCATTGTAGCACAAAGTCACATTGATAAGGTTTTTTCTCTTTCTTAATTGACAGGGCCAAGATCGGAGGATGAACAATAGGAACCAAAAATGTAGTTACTACAAAAATGTAGTTACTATAAAATAAAATTACGAAATGCACATAGTAATTAATCTTAATTTTTGTAATCTGAGATTTACCCTGTTACCCATAATTTTATTTAATTTATTCATATCTTCTTTTTAAATCTTTAATTTAATTAAAACAATGGTCGTTTAGTTTTCCAACTCTCAAAATGTTTATGATTTTTTCAATTGTATGTATTAATTATTAATTAATGTGTATATGAATCGAAAATGCTTCGTGTTTCCACGAAAAAAAAAAAGAGAAGCGCCCACGTTAGCTTATGATGAGCTAGGCACGATAACTCGTTCTCTTCCTAAAATAATTTCTTTTTGATGATGGAGGAGTAGTGATATATTAATGACATCCACGAGTGGATGAAGACCTTAATTAATCTTTATATATATATATATATATATATATTTAATCTTCCGTTGATTTTGTTATTTCTTCCTTCGTATTTTATCCAATTCTGCAGCGTTGTGTTGTGTTAAATTGATGTCAATGTCTGCAAAGATGATCAGTTCCCGAGTAAAGGAAAATTTACGGTCCATGAGATCTTCACTCAAAGATTCAAAGGTAATTGAATTTTTTTTATCTTATCTAATCACAATATTCACTTTCATGTTATTGGTTAAATTTTGATTGAAAAGCTCCAATTCTTTGATTGAACGATAAATCCCAGATGGGATTTTTTGGTTTTATGGAAATTTCAATCTGGGATTTTGTTTTTGATTCCATGCATGTTTGAATCGATTTCAAAAACCTTTTGAATAATGGAAATTATGAACTAAGAACGTAATGGGTATCCAAGTAAAGAAGCTGATCACGTTAAATCTTATGCACATAAAGGTGTTTGAAATTTGATCATAGTGCTTGCTGGTTTTTCTTCTTTACTGCATTCTGATTTATTTGTAGTGGAAGCTGGTTGTGATTATTTTTTTAAGGGTACTTGACTCAAATGACCGTTTCACACGTTCAAATTGGTATTTTATCCATTTCTCTCCCGGTCCATTTCTCTTCCGCATTACCCAAATATCACTACTTTCGTAAAATCTAGGTCTGCAATATTACAGACCTAGCTAAAAGGAAAAAAAAATCAAATTCAACACGGTTAGGTCCACAATATTTGTGACGGTAAACTAGTTGAATTTGATTTTCTTTGTCTTTTAGCTATAGCAGACTTGGATATTGTGGAAGTAGGGACATTTTGGTTAAGTTAGGTGGGAAATGGTTAGGAGACCAATTTGAACATGTGTAATGGTCATTTGGAGCAATTTTTTTTTAAAATAATCACCAAACTAGCCTTTTTGGATTTTTTTTAAAGAAATAGCGGTTTTTAAGAAATATAAAAACAATAGTCTAGAAATTCGCAAATTGACTTAGGGGTTGTTTACCAAACGTTTACTGGAGTAAGCGCTTACCAATAAAATTCAACATTATCACTTACCGGATAAAATTTTAGTTCACCAAAACGGTGTCGTATGCAACAATTAAGAGTCGTCGCACTCACTTACCAGGGAAGACTCTCGTCCTTGCCCTCGCTCTTACCGGATAAGATTTTTTTTTATTAACCTGGATATCCAACCCGCTATGCGAGCCAACTAATCCCATGGTGACCACCCGGTTCACGGGTAGCCCAGAGTCACTGCATTTGAACCTCCGTAGCCACAAGGGAATTTTTGTTCCTCCATGAATTCGAACCTGTGACCTCCAGATGATTTTGACCTTTGGAGCACAATCTCAAACAATTGAGGCACCACCCTTGTGGTTACCGGGTAAGATTCTTGGTCCAAAGTAAAGTGAGTTTGTCAACGCTTACCCGGGTAAGCGTTTATTAAACGGCCCCTTAGCAATTTTGCGGAATCACTTTTTCCAGAATGATCGATCCTTTTCCTTTGGGATCATGAGCCAAATCTCAGCCAAAAAGCAGAATGGGGAGCTATTTTGGGAATTCCTGGCTAGTTCTTGATAATTGTTTAAAAAACGGCGCTATTTTTTGATTTTTTTTTTGCCAATAAAGGCTAGTTTGGTTATTGATATTGAAAAAGGTTGATATGCAAATGCAGATAGAGCCTGAGAAGACTAGCACAAGCAGAGGAGGTTCTAGGAGAGATAGAAAAATGGCATTGCAACAAGATGTACCTTGCTATCACCATTGACTTTTTACTTAAATATTTTGGTGGTATTAATTATTTGGATGTTTAGAGTTTTTCTCAATTATTGAAATAATCTCCAATTCGTTTCACCATTTTCTTTCAGGTAGAAAAGCTTACGACAAGGCTTATCCACGAAGAAAATGTCCGTAAAGCTTTAGAACATGTTTTAGCACGACCGTTAGGGGCTCTTCCTCGCCTTCCTCCTGATCTCCCTCCGGTGGTATGTAGTAGGAGAGGGAGGTTCTGGGAAAAACCTTAAAAAAAAAAAACTGAAGAACATTCCGGAACCCTCCATCTGGACGGTATGCACAAATGCATACAAACGATTAAAGCTGATTTTCTATGCACGATTGCATGTTATGCATACACAAGTGCATATGCACATGTGCATGTTACAAATTACTGGTATGCATTTGTGCATACCGTCTAGATGGAGGACTCGAAGGATATTCTTCATTTTTTTTTGAGGTTTTCCCCGAATCTGACCCTATACACCACTAAACGAAAAACTTTTGCCTGCAGACTTTTCTCTAGATTCCTCACAAAAACGTCACAAAAGTTGGTGTGTAAATTACCCAAGTATTCTTTGGGTAATCCGTTGGAATTTTCTCAAAAAACATCGAATTTTACCGAACCATTCGTATTTTCTGGGTGATACGTGGGTAATCACCCACAGAAATTTCTGTGGGTAATTTTTATGGGTAAAATTCATTTGTTTAATTTGTAGTGATAGTAGGATATCAGTTTCCTTCATAGTAATCTTCATTTCATTTTAATTACTTGTTGGTTGTTTTTCGCAAATTTTTAACGAAAATGTTTCAATTAATGGCACAAAAATGTAATTGAAACTGGTATTTTTATATATAGACATTGGAGCTCCTAGCTGAAGTGGCTGTTTTGGAAGAAGAAGTTGTAAGGCTAGAAGAACAGGTGGTTCAGTATAGGCAAAACCTATATGAAGAAGCTATCTACATTTCTTTCCATAAGAGGAATCTTGAAAACTCAGCTGATTTTCAAGAAAATTGCCCTCCACCTTTCAGACCAAGTGATGCTTTTGCATTAGAGAAAGAAATGTTTGGTGAGAATAAAACCTTCATAACTATTATCATTTACCTATTTTTGCCACCAACTTTAATAAATTCATGCATGTGGATGTGGAGAATCGGGTCTTACTGTTCCTGGAAGTCCATGACTGGGTCCAACGGAAGTTGTTACGCTTAAACGTACATAACTTTTGCTACGTGTCTCCATTTCAGGACCCACGATACATGAAAGGGCCTATGGGATTTTTTACGCCAAAAAACGTGTTTTAAATATATTTTTTTGGACACTTTTGTGTATTTTTTTTATCGCTATTTTCCAATTTCTGATTGGGTTTTTATGGTTGGCCCATTATCTCTTTTCAAGCCTATAACTTTTGTGGAATCTTTATTATGGATGGTCACTGGTTTGTAAATAGAAAGTTCACTTTCCCTCCAAGTTTCGAGTTCTCTCTGAATTCAAATTTGAGCCTAAAGCTTGGCATTCGATCGAATCATCAACTTTAGAAGAGGTGATTCCTGGGTATTCACTGAATCAATAGGTTTAACCTTCGGTTAGATTATTATCACGTGTGAAAGTTATATATGTAAAAATTTGTGAAGGTTTGTTTTTTGGTAAGCTTTCAATTGAAGAGGTAGATTAATTAGGTTCTCTTAAAACAAAAAAATCAACTTATTCAAAGGCTCAAACACATTCTCACGAAAACTCTTATTCTCACACGATTCTGATTTCCTTGTACTATCCCTACTTTGATCTGAGTCGTTATCCGCAAGCTCTGAATTTTGTTTTTTTTTCTTATATTAGAAATGGTCAAGAAGAGCGGTAACGAATTATGCACAAATCCAACAACGAACAAGCAACAATCTCCAAATCCGAAAACTCAAAGGATTAAAACGCTGCAGAGATCTCCAATAATTGACTATATATCATCAGAAAAACAACAGGTACATGTTGATTAATTTCAATATCTTGAAAAAAAGTTGCATTAATAGTGATGAATTTGTTGTAATTTTGGTTTTTAATAAGGTATTATTTTTTTGTAGTTTGAAGGTAGAGAGGTAGAGGGTGGAGATATAGCAAAAACAACTTTTATTATTCAAGAAAAGGGAATATCAGGAGATGATAGTCCAAATACAATTTCAGAAAAAATTCTGAAATGTTTAATGTTTATTTTTGCACGAATGAGTTCGACCTCAGCCCTTAGGATGACGGAAATGCTACCTTCACTAGCATCGTGTGAGAATCCATCGGCAACAGATTTTAAGGATCCTTATGACGTCTTTTACAAATTCGAGAACACAGATATTGGTCCATATAAGTATTTATATGAAGTTGAAGCCACCGCGATTAATAAAAACCGAACAACAATTTCTGTTTTATTAGCACAAAGGCTGAAGTAAGTACACAATAGTTGATTGATTGATTGCTTAATGCCATAACCTGTAGATTTGATATTTAATGTTTTTATTTTTATTTTTCAGGATCCTACTAGGGAAACTTGGATCAGTCAACTTAACAAGCCTTACACATCAAGAGAAGCTTGCTTTCTGGATCAATATATATAATTCATGCATGATGAATGTATTATTATATATGACTTTCTGAATCACTTGTTCTAAATTAGTTGGTTAATCATCTGCGAATTCAAACTGATATTCATGTCACGTGTAATGGAAATTATCAGGCTTTTCTTGAACATGGAATACCAGAGACTCCTGAGAGGGTTATTCAACTAATGAAGGAGGTAATACCACACACCCTTCTATATTCGAATGAGTATTATATATATAATTTCAGGAAAACTGCAAATAAATGAAAATTTGGTAACCGTTCATCTGGACGGTGTATGTATATGTGCATACAAGTAATTTGTAAGCAATTAGCCCGGTATGCATACGTACACGAAAACCAAAAAACAACTTCTACTTATATGCACATATGCATCTGTTAAAATTAGGTGTTCCTCGGTTTTTCATTTATTTACGTTTTTCCTGAACCTCCCCCTCTAGCTCTCTCTCTCTCTCTCTCTATATATATATATGGTGTGTATATATATATATATACTTCTTACTGATGACTCATCAGGCGATAATAAATGTTGGAGGCCATCTTTTAAATGCATTTAACATCGAACATTACATATTGCGACTCCCCTATCACTCAAAATATGTAAGCGAACTCCCTCTTTTAATTTCTTTCATATTCCCGTCTCCAGAAACTATATGATATCTGAAATTGATTACATGATTTGTACTAAATGCACCAGACTTTTGAAAAGGGTGTCAACAACGATGAAACAACTACAAGAAGCATATTTGGGTTGGAGTTATCGGAACCTCTAGTAACATTTGCATTGTCCTGCGGGAGCTGGTCTTCGCCTGCTGTAAGTTATAAACGCCTAGATCAGCGTATGAAATGTTCAAATGCACTAACACAATGCTTTATAAGATTTAAGTTTATAGGACAAAAAAATCATCTTATATGTAAAAGTGTTATAGTATATATGTTTATTTGATGCTTTTAGGTGTCCTGGCAAGTTATGTAGGACAATCTGACAAGTGTCCTATGAACTAGGAGGTTTGTTTTTTATAAGACATGCATTTTTTGGAATTAATAATATGATATACAAAAAGTAGTTGGGCATTTTATTTTAAAATTGTCCTAAAAATTTATTAAGACAGTTAAAAAACGTTCTATAAACTTAGTATAATATACATAGGAATAGGATGTATAATGTTTGGTCCTATAAACTTAGACATTTTTTACGCCTTATTATTAACCCGATTTTGTTGTAGTCATAATCATAAGGTTCATTAACCACATCTTTGGCACCTGATACATTTGTGAGCAATTAAAGATCAAAATTTTCCACTATACTTAAAAGCAGAATATTTCTAATATTAATTACTGTTTTATTGAATCATTATATTTAATAATTTTGAAATATTCTAAAATGAAGGTAAGAGTGTACACTGGTTCTGAAGTTGATAATGAACTTGAAGTTGCAAAAAGAGATTACTTACTGGCTGCAATTGGGATTTCAAGCACGAAGAAATTGCTAACGATACCAAAGCTGTTGGATTGGTATATGCTTGATTTTGCGAAAGACATGGAGTCGTTTCTCGACTGGATATGCCTTCAATTTCCAAGTGAAGTCGGGAAAGTAGCAATGGAGTGCCTTAATAGAGAAAAAACCGAACCCCTTTCATATTGTGTTCGAGTTAGCCCTTATGAGTTCCATTTCAGGTACCTTTTGTATAAATAAAACTGTTTATATCATTTCTGTCATCAAGTCCGATCCATACGGTTCTTAGAGCTTTTCGGAGTTAATTAGAGATTTATATAGAGAAATATAGAAGTTAGATGGAAGTAGAGATATATTAATTAATTCGTTGACGCCATTGTAAGTTTTGTAACTATTATTCAGTGAAGTTAGCATCTTATCAACTATTATTCAGGTAAGAGTGTACACTATTATTCAGTGAAGTTGATAATGAAACCCCAATTGTTGTGAACATTCTATCCTACTGAAACAGAAGTTTAATTTAGTTTCATCGGACTTTGAAAGAAAAAAAAACTATAAAAATATTTTGTTTTATAGGACGTCAAAATATCTAAGATGGCGTTTGTTTTTTAAGAGGTGCCGATGTCTGAAGTCTAATTTCAGTTCTGAAATGGTTATGATACGTCTAAATGAATCATACATAAGTGGTGATTAAGAGCTTAAAATGAAAAAACAAACAAGGCCTAAGTGTCTTGATTGATAAAAATTTGGAACTTTTATTTCTTCTCATGCTTATTTAAAACAACTTATGTTTTTCCTATAAAAGTCCTTATCAACTTATTATCACTTAGAAGAGTTTAACTTCTTCAAAAACTCCTTATCACCCGGTTTGACACCGTAAGTTGTTTATCAAAACACTCAAAAGTGTTTATTACGATATGGTACCGGTAATAAGCCAATAAGTGTAAGGAGTAATCAATCCAAAGATAGATATTGATATATATAAATTACAAGAACGGTGTAGAAATCAAGATTCTTATACAAAATTTACATATAAATACATAAATTCAACAAAACATACTTGAAATTTGCCGATTATTGTTGAAAATATTTCCGACTGAGGCCTGCACGTCAGCAGTGTCCAAAGACAAAAATTCGCCGGTGGTATTGGCGTTCGTCCAGAGGATACAACAATCTATTCGTGTTCTTGCACGAGAACTCGAATCTGTCGAGTTTCCTATGTGATCATGGATCGTTTCTCGAGAGAGAGAACCAGAGAGAAGTGGAGGGAAGATCGTCGAATTTTTCGATGTAAAATTTGGATGGAAAACACGCATATTTATAGGCATGGCGGCGGTTTTCTAGCGCGGGTAACCGCCCGTAACCGCCAGTAACCGCTTGTAACCGTCGGTAACCGCCGGTAACCACTTTCATAACCGCTTCTCGACCCGATCCGGTCCGATGAGATGCGCGGGTTCGAGACACCAAGAGCCCCAATCCAAGCTTGGGTTCTAATTTGTTAAGGCATAAGGAGATAGCCTTATAAAACCCCTCTATGTTTCCCTCTTTTTCACAAACTCAATACAAAAATCCCAACAATACTCCACATTTTCTATTCAAACATCAACAATACCCCACATTTGAATAGAAAATAAGTAATATAAGGACTTTTTTTCTATTCCATGAAATAAGACATGACATACATTTGAAAAGGTGTCTTTTGGACTTGAACCTTTCATAGTGAGTACAAATCAGATATACTTTGTAGGTAGTGAACAAAGTCTTGAACTAACCACATTGTTTAGTACATCTAGACAATAAGTATCACATACATCATATCTAGCACATAGTATAACTCTTACGGTTGTGTTCATTTCGGTCTTGAACTTTATTCTTTCTTCATGAGATTACTTAGAGAACGTAGCCATTCGGTCCTCATAGATGCGACCACACACCAATCTCACATAGGTAATGCCAATCAAGAACATTTCGTATTGTTTCACTGTCAAAGCTATCAGCATTATTAAGAATTAATATTCAACCCTTGATCATCAACGGAAAATAAACATAAGAAACATCATAGGAATAGGCATACTTGTGTATGATTGTTGTAACTTGAGTTGTCCCCGACTTGTTGTGCTATTGAACCTAGACCATGGGATCTCCAATTTCGCTAGGTTAGGTTACCGCCAAGGAATACTCATTGTGTTGGCTTTAAGCCCATTCCCCTCGATGAAAAGAAAACTTGCTCTCTACTTAGGCCTTTTGTCAAATGATCGGCAACGTTTTCCTTTTCCTTTATAGTGTTGTGGCGTCTTCGTATGTGTCGTGACTTTCCATTGTAGATTTGATTCTTTACTCTTGTGAGTGCAGCCATACTATCACAATGGATGCCAATCACAGTCACCGGCTTTGGCCACAACGGAATACCTTCTAGGAAGCTTTTAAGCGATTCGGCTTCTTTAGCGGCTTTGTCTAGTGCGACAAATTCTACTTCCATAGTTGATCTAGCATTCACTGAATCCTTCTAAAACGGGAGGATCTTTTGTGTAGTGTTACCCATAGGTCATTGTGTATTTCAAATATCTAAGAACTC
This sequence comes from Silybum marianum, assembly GCA_036898165.1. Lineage (NCBI taxonomy): Eukaryota > Viridiplantae > Streptophyta > Magnoliopsida > Asterales > Asteraceae > Silybum > Silybum marianum. The sequence continues at coordinate 8,088,192 of CM072542.1, forward strand.
TCACTAAAGCATACCAATGATCATTTCCAGGGTTGTGTGAGTATCGACTTAGTCTACTCATGTTATATGTTATGTCCGGTCGTGTACAATTCATGATATACATCAAGCTTCCAAGAACTTGAGTGTATTCAAGTTGAGCAACACTATCTCCTAGATTCTTCTTCAATTGACTTGAAAGATCAAATGTAGTCACACCTGGTTTGTAATCATAATGACCAAACTTTCGAAGCACCTTCTCAACAAAGTGAGATTGGGTTAAGGATGTAACTGTTAGGATTTCTTTAAATCTTTACACCAAGTATTACATCAGCAACTCCCATATCTTTCATATCAAATGCGAAGCTTAACACCTTCTTGGTTTGGTTTATTACATCCAAGTTGGTTCCCATGATGAGCATATCATCGACATACAAACGTATGATGACACAAGCATTCTTATATTGTTTCACATACACACATTTGTCACATTCATTTATGTGAAACCCGTTTGATAACATAGTATTATCAAATTTCTCATGCCACTGCTTTGGCGCTTGCTTAAGTCCATAGAGAGACTTAATTAACTTACAAACTTTGTTTTCTTGGCCTTTAACAACAAACCCTTCCGGTTGTTGCATATATATTTCTTCTTCAAGTTCACCATTCAAGAATGCAGTTTTTACATCCATTTGATGTATTTCTAAGTCGTTAATAGCCGCTATTTCTGTCAATATCCTTATAGACGTTATTCTAGTAATCGGTGAATATGTATCGAAGAAGTCTTGACCTTCCTTTTGTCGATATCCCTTGGCGACTAGTCAAGCTGTGTATTTCTCTATAGTTCCATCGGGTCTCAACTTTCTATTGAAGATCCATTTATGGCCAATAACTTTATGACCTGGAGGTAAATCGACCAATTTCCATGTGTTGTTTTGCACCATGGAGTTGATTTCACCTTGAATGGCTTCTTCCCAATAAGGTGCCTCGGATGATTCCATGGCAGCCTTATAGGAGAGAGGTTCTCCTTCAACGTTGAAAACCATAAAGTCCGGTCCAAAGTCTTTGGCGATTCTTCCCCTTTTACTTCTCCTTGGTTCCATTTCTTCTTGTACCTTAGAGGTTTCACAAATCTTTGATTGATCACTCTTGTTTGTTTTATTTTGAGAGTGAGTTTCATCAATCAATCTTTTCCTTGCATTAAAGGTGTTACCCTCTTTTTCTTTTTAAGGGAAGATCGTCTCAAAGAATTCCGCTTCCGTAGATTCTATAATTGTATTGTTGCTTATGTCATCTACATTAGATTTGTATACTAAGAATCTATATGCAGGACCAATATGTATACAATATACCGTTTTAGGTCCAAGTTTAGTCCTCTTTGGTAAAGGGGCTTGAACCTTAGCAAGACAACCCCACACTTTCAATCTTTTGTATGAAGGTAATCTTCCTTTCCATAGTTCATATGGAGATTTATCACTTTTCTTGTGGGGGATCCAGTTTAGGATCATATTCGCAGTAAGACACGCCTCACCCCATAAATGAAATGGAGCTCTGGACGTAATCAACATCGAATTCATCATATTTTTCAATGTTCTATTCTTTCGCTCGACCACTCCATTTTGTTGAGGAGTGTAGGGAGCGGTTGTTTGATGTATTATACCATGTGTAGCACAAAATTCTACAAAGTCGTGGGATTCATATTCTACTCCCCGATCGGACCTTAGAATTTTGATTTTCTTGTCGAGTTGGTTCTCAACTTCAGCCTTATAATTCTTAAACATGTTTAAGGCTTCATCCTTAGAATGGATTAGATACACATAGCAATATTTACTACAATCATCAATGAAAGAAATATAGTAATTCTTTCCTCCCCTAGTAGGAGTTGCCTTGAAATCACATAAATCACTATGGATTAGCCCGAGAATCACATTTGATTTGTCTACTGATCTATGTGGATCATTTGTGTATTTAGCTTCTACGCAAACCTCACACTTAAGACATTTTATCAATAGAGCATTTAGGAATCGTGTCAAGTTTGATCATTCTTTGTATTGATCTAAAGTTGACATGTCCTAATCTAGAATGCCAAAGGTAAGAAGGATCATCGATATACACTGAAGTAGCAGTGCTAGGGCCTGCCTTATTGTTATTAACATTGGCGGCAACGGTATTTACAGAGTTATTTACAAGGCTTAGTTTGAAGAGCCCCTCATTGAGGTAGCCCTTCCCAATATATGCACCACCCTTGGTGATGACTATCTTGTCTGATTCCATTACAACTTTGAACCCTTTCTTGCTAAGAATAGGGCCATAAATTAAGTTTTTACACAATGAAGGTACAAATAAAACATCGGACAACATGAGTTTCTTTCCGGAAGTATGCCTTAGATTGCACTTCCCCTTTGCTTCCACGCTTGATGGATCGCATTTCCCATAAACATCGATTCTCCATCATCCACCTCTTGAAATGTATCAAACAAGCTTCTTGAATTGCAAACATGTCGGGTTACTCCGGTGTCGTACCACCAATCCACTTTGTTGGTTACCATGTGCGTTTCAATTACTGCAACAAATTGATTAGGAGAATGGGTGAGATTGGCGTGGTTATTAGATGGACCAACCCCTCCACCGCCATTTCCCCCGGCACCGCCATGATCTCTTTTGTGTCGACAATTCTTTGCAAGATGTCTCGGCTTACCACAAACCCAACAGCACAACGTCTTCTTCAAAAGGCTTTTTGTGTGGGGCTAAGGGGCCTTTTGAAGAAAGGCCTCTTAGGAGCACTCGTCTTCCCCTTGAATTTCTGAAATTTGGACTTCGATATGCTTGCCTCAACCATATTGGCGTTTGGCTTCTATGTGCTTGCATCGGCTTTCTCATTCAACTTGTTTTCCTCCTCAACTCTTATCTTGAGAAGCAATTGCTCGAAATTCATCTCCTCGGTCATGTGCTTCAATTGTAGTTTGAAGTCTTTCCATGAGGGAGGCAATTTTTCGATGATCGAGCCAACAACAAAGTTGACGTGTAAGCCCATGCCTTCAACGTCAAGTTCGTGGACAAGTATTTGCAATTCTTCCACCTGTTTCACAACAGATTTGTTATCATTCATCCGGTAATTCGGAAATTTTCCTACCACAAACCTCTTGGAGCACGCCACTTAGGTCTTGTATTTGGCATCCCAGGAATCTCATATCTCTCTATCCGTTCTTAACGTAGAGTATATATCATATAGGAATCATTGAGAGCATTTAGAATATAGTTTCTGCAACTATATTCGTTTGAATTCCATATCTCGACGGTCTTTTGATGGGCTGCGATTTGGATTTATGCAGGAGCACTTCCATCTTGCCCCACCGGAACATCGTTTGATAGTGGATATTCCGTTAGTACGTTGGAAACATGAAGTGTTGTCAAATTGAACAACATTTTGTTGCCATCGCCGGAAGTCGGAACCCTTGAACTTCTCGGGTTTCTCCACATGAGACTTCACCATAGATTGATCCATCGCCCCTTAACAAATTTTTGTCTTAGATTTTTAGGAGTAATCAATCCAAAGATAGATATTGATATATATAAATTACAAGAACGGTGTAGAAATCAAGATTTTTATACAAAATTTACATATAAATACATAAATTCAACAAAACATACTTGATATTTGCCGATTCTTGTTGAAAATATTTCCGACTGAGACCTGCACGTCAGCAGTGTTCTAAGACAAAAAAATTGCCGGTGTTATTGGCGTTCGTCCAGAGGATACAACAATCTATTCGTGTTCTTGCACGAGAACTCGAATCTGTCGAGTTTCCTATGTGATCATGGATCGTTTCTCGAGAGAGAGAACCAGAGAGAAGTGGAGGGAAGATCGTTGAATTTTTCTATATTTTTCGATGTAAATTTTGGATGGAAAACACACATATTTATAGGCGTGGCGGCAGTTTTCTAGCGAGGCTAACCGTCCGTAACCGCTCGTAACCACCCGTAACCGCTCGTAACCGTCGGTAACCGCCGGTAACCGCTTCTCGACTCGATCCGGTCCGGTGAGATGCGCGGGTTCGAGACCCCAAGAGCCCCAATCCAAGCTTGGTTCTAGTTTGTTAAGGCATAAGGAGATAGCCTTATAAAACCCCTCTATTTCCCTCTTTTTCACAAACTCAATACAAAAATCCCAACAATAAGCTGTTTTTATAAGCAATCCCAAACACCCCATCTGTTTTAAAGAATCTGTTAAATTAAAAAAGATCTCTAAATCTTTTGTTTCTAAACAACTTTCGGAGATGCTCAGTACCATATTATGCAATTTCATAAACTTCTCATAAAAATTAAAGTAATTTTTTGTTTACTAGAAATAACATATTATGGATTTAAGCACCAACCAAGATTTTTTTTCAAACAGTGGCATAGTTTGGCTATAAAAACAAATATTAAAATATTTATCGTGACATCATAATTGATTTGTTGGTTAATTCATTGTTTTTCATGTGTGAAATTTTGTATTCAAGTCTTTTATTCTAAAAAAAGTCCATAAACAATAATAAATCTAAAATAAAATACTAAAAACAACGAAATTATGGTCGTTGTTTACTTCTTGTAGGGTAGATTTTGCTTCCTCTTTGTTATCTGTCTCTCGTAAATCTCCTTGTTTTATTGTGGTTTTTGCTTAATAAAATTATGCTTTCATAAATAAATGAAAAAGACATTAACGGGATTCGAATTTAGATTTCGGTGGAAGAAAGGTTTTGCAAACCACTCTACCAAGAAAAAATTATGGTTTTATTGTAGTTTCAAAATATATACGATAACATACAACAAATCGATACAGATTGCAACTTTCATGAAGCTAATTTTTTTTACACTATGACATATGAATGAAAATAATATGTGTAACTGCTACCACATAACTAGCTCTGTCCCTGCATTTAAGATCATCAAAAAGTCATAACAAAACATAAATATGTTGATTAAAACCCACATAACGTTCTGATCAAGAAATTTTAATAATTGAAAATTCAAAAATATAAAAGAAAACTTAAGAGATTCGTGAATTTGACTAGTAGAACTTTTTATGGAATTTACGTTCTTTTTATTAAGTCAATGCAATATTAAAATGACCCACGCCGTTCAAACAAAGTCTTGGGGGTCAAGCCATTTGACTATTTCTAAGCAATAATTTTGAATATTTCTTGAAATTCCAAAATGTTGACAAATTGAATATTTGGTCTTCAAAGAACCTCTTTTTTCCAAAAGACCAAGCTAACAAAGATCAATTTTCTTTATAAAGTAATAATGACCAAGAATTGTTTTCTAAAATAAAAACCCAAAATGGTTTTCAATAAAAATTTTAGAGTTTTCAAAACACAAATTTTTTGTACTTAATGGTTTTTATGTTTTAGAAATATTAGTGAGAGTGTGAGACAAGCATAAATTAAAAGGTTATAGAATTAATGACACAAAGGATTTATAGTGGTTTGAACGTTTTGTCATAGTTCATTTTCTACGAACCATCTAAAAACATAAACCGACACAATGTAAGGCACTGCTTTCTTTTACTAAAGTTGATGTTGTATCAAAGGGTGTTCTCTTGCAATATAACTAAACCATTGATAGATATTCAAAAAAATTCAAGTGATCAACATGACAAAAAGTATATGGATGTTCAAAATATGTTTTTATAAAAACATGGATTTTCTCTCACCGTATCTCAAAATATATCTAAAAAGTATGTTCAATTCATCTTAATCTTGAGGTTGAATGTTATTATACCCAAACACAAAACATTGTTCAGACCATTGTGAACATTCATATTCACAATAGGCCATAGGGTCATTGTGGACATCAGGAATGACATTTTTCTGAAATTTGTCATTAACTGTGTTATAATTGAGACTACAACTTCTAACTTTTTCTAACATAGACATGTTAACGACGTTTTTTTATAGTTTGTATATTTACATGTAAATGCGTTGATACTTAATAAAACCGAATTAACATGACATTTCACTTTTTTCGATTATACCACTGATTAATATTAATTGTTAGTTTGTTACTAACTAATATTATTTTTAATTAATAAAAAAATTATTATTAATTAATTTTAAGGTAAACTGCAAATTTGGTCCCTATGGTTTGTTAGTTTTTGTGGTTTTGATCCCTATAAAATTTTTATTGCAAAAAGACCATTGTGGTATGCAATTTATTATGAATTGGGTTCCTCGCACTAACTCCGTCAGTTTTCCTTCCGTTAAGTGTCTGCATGTGCCTTGCACATGAGAGCATTTTGGTCTATTGATTCTTTTTCACTAAAAACAAAAATCAGAGGGACCAAAATTACAAATTACTGTTTACTCTAAATAATTTAAAATTTTTAAATTTTAAAAAACATTATTTTTTAAATATTTAAAATATTTATTTAAAAAAAATTAAAATAAAATTTTTAATTTTTAATTTTTAGTTTTTAGTTTTTTTTTTAAATTTAAAAAATTTTAAATTTTAAATATTTTAAAATAAATTTTTTAAAAAATATTTTTTTTTAAATTTAAATATTTAAAATTATTTAGCATAAACAGTAATTTGCAACTTTAGTCCTTCTGATTTTTGTTTTTATTGAAAAAGAATCAATGGACCAAAATGCCCTAATATACAAGGCATATGCAGGGACTTAACGGAAAGAAAGCTGACGGAGTTAGTGGGAGGGACCCAATCCACAATGAATTGCATACCACCGTGGCTTTTTTGCAATAAAATTTTTCTAGGGACCAAAACCACAAAAACCAATAAACCATAGGGACCAAATTTGCAGTTTACCTATAAGTTTAATTAGTAATTATTAAATTAAATATTAATTAATTTAATTGTTAATTAAATTTATTATTGATTACTTTAATTATTAATTAACTTAAATATTAATTAATTCTAATTATTAAATAAGTTTATTATTAATTAATTTTAATTATTATATCATTTAATTATTAGTTAACTTAATTTTAATTATTTAATTGTTAATTAAATTTGTTATTAATTACTTTAATTATTAATTAATCTGAATAGTAATTAGTTTTAATTATTAATTAATGTTAACTTTGAGTTATTAATTAATTTTTACTGTAAAAGTATTCACTAGTATTAAATATTGATTATTTTGAATTATGATTAATTTTATTAATTAATTTTATATTATTGTTATTAATATATTGAGTTGTAAAAAAATAAATACAATAATTTGAAAATGATTTTGTAAATTACATAAAGATTAAGTTATATGTTGATTTTGTTTCATAAATAATAAATAATAAAATACTTAATTTAAATATGTTTTAAAGAAATTATTAATTAGCTAAGATATGTAACAATCACAAACTTTGTTTTTATTTGTTTGTATTATATATAATGATTATTTGAAATCAACATTTAATTATATATTTTCTAAAATATGTATTTGGTTATAAATCCAAAAAATAGTATTATATATAATAAATCAAATCGAAATCTATTAATTAACATATTCTATTATCTAATTTTCTTTTTTACATTGTTTATATTAATTAACATATTGTAGATCAGTGAATTGTTTTAAACATGCTATGAAATGTTAAAGTTTATTAATTTGAAGACATGTAATTTTTTTTGTCATTTTACATTTATTCAACAGCTTATCAGCTTATCAGCTAACTTTTGTCAGACATATTTAGTTTATCAACTAGCTTATCAGCTAATTTTTGTAGACGTATTTAGTTCATCAACTAATTTATCAGTTACCATCAACTAGTTTATAAGTAATTAGTTAGTTTATTGGTTATCAGCTAGTTTGTCAATCATAACCTAAATAAATTAAAAGTAATGATTAAGATATAATTAAACATATTAATTATTAAGAGGTAACTGGAATAATTAAATGCATTCAAATAGAAACAAACAATCATAATGAAAATAAACAAGTGGCTAAACATTCACTATTCATTAATTAAGATCCAAGCAGACAAGACTAGAATTGTTTTAAACAAATATATTTCAAGAACATCATTTTCATAAAACTTTACCTTTTATAACACCACTCCAAGGACAACATGTTTGTTCATGAAAACAACTTCAATTATTCTTTATTAGGGTAAAAATAGACATGTGCTTACTTCTGTCCCTTTATTTTAATTTTTTTACGATATAAACAAGGGTAACTGTAACAAAATTGAGCAAATTTATTCTAGTTTTTATTCCAGGCAATCTACTTTTGAAATACTCTAAACGTATAATGTATTTAATGTAATTAGATGAAAATGTTATGTTTTTGATACAATTACCCAAAACATAATATAATTAACTATTTAACTTAGTAAACAAAAAAAATATTATAACCTTGCATACAAAAAAGCATGCTTGAAATTTACTTTGTTAATTTTTTTTAGTTAAGATTAGGGGGAATTTAGGGGTGACAATGGGTTGGGTTGGGTTGGGTTTAGATTTAAGTGTTCAACTCATTAACTAAGCATCTCGAAAATCTTAATTCAACTCAACCAATTTAATTAAATGGGTTGAAATTTTTTAACCCAACACAACCTGCTACTTAAATGGGTTGATAGCAGTTGACTTGTTTATGATTTTTCAACTCAACCTGTTTAATTTTAAAATTTTAAAATTTCAAAAATAAAAATGATTATATTATTTATTTAATTTTATGAATAAAATATAACTACAAATACAAATAAAAAAAAATTGTTTAAAGTTTGAATAAAAGATAACCACAAGTGCAATAAATTATTCAAATACATAATCATCTACTTAAGTTAATACGTAATATGTAAATCTATTATGGAAATTCGATAAAACTTATTTAAAGATGAATATTTGTTTAAAAAGTTGATTAGTGGCAACCCCAAGATGAATATGTAAACCAATGTTATCGATTATTCATATAAGTTCATACACATACCTTCAAAAAAAATCAATGATCTACATATATATTAACATTATCTTCTTACCTTCCCACTATATTTACATATCATTCTTATTTGTGTTGGGTATTAATTTAGTTTCTAGTCCTAGGTAGGAATGCCTTTAAAACTTTTTGTGGGTTTGTAAAGCTAAATCCACATTGCTCATCAAAACGAGAAAAATCCAAGTAATGAATTTTCATTGGACTATAGTGAGGACATGATAAATATGTAATTAATTGTCAAAAGAATGGATATTGGGTTCTATTGAATCAGATTTTACTTAAACCGAAAGGATGGTTAAAATAAATTAAAATTTATATAAAAAAAGAAAACCTTGATCATTTAAACAAGTCGATCGAGTTACGCAAAGAAAACAAATGGGGTGGGGTTAGAATTGAAGACATGATGGATAATTGCATATAATCTTGTTTCCCACCTCCATGGAAGTCTAGCTACTTGATCAACTTGCTTTGTCTTTGTAAACCACAAGTTTTCAAGCACTATCATCTTTTTTTTGTCTCTGTAGATCTTGTTAATTGATCACCAAAATAAGATTTTTTAATCATCTCTTTTGGGTTTGAATTCAGATGTTGTCAAAGTCCTTGTTGTCATAAAAGTTTAACGATGATTCCAGACTGTTCATAGTCACTTGAGAGATTAGTCGGTGCTCGTAAGTTGTCCAAAAACCCACATTATTTATTCAATATATATATATAGAAGAAAGTTCAAATGCGAACTCAAATTTGGTTGTGAACATGAGAACAAATGAGAGTGTGACACGTGTTAAAATAAGCAATATTCAAACTGAATATACAAAAGATTATTCAGACTGAATATAGTATATATTCAGTCTGAATATACAAAGAAATATTCAGATATTCAGTCTAGTATATATTCATTCTGAATATACAAAGAAATATTCAGACTGAATATATACTATAATATTTCTTTGAATGGGACACGTGTCGCACTCTAATTTGTCCTTACGTTCACGACCAAATTTGAGTTCTCATTTGAACCCGCCCCTATATATATATATAGGGGCGGGTTCAAGCGAGGACGGTAGCAATTTACGAGAATGCGAGGACAATTCTCAGCCAATCATTTTGTACATGAAATTTTTTTCATGTACAAAATCATATGTTATTTTGTACCAGCATCAAAAATGACACGCGCGACTTTTGCCGCGAAAAAAGTCTCGGCTAATCACATATGATTTTGTATGTGAATCATATGTGATTTTGTATATGAATCATATGTGAATTTGTACTGATTTTGTAAATGAAGAATTTCATGTACAAAATGATTGACTGAGAATTGTCCTCGCATTCTCGTAAATTGTTATCGTCATCGCATGAACCTCTTTCTTTCTCTCTCTCTCTCTCTCTCTATATATATATATATATATATATATATATATAATAAAAATCAGTGATTTTATTCCGTCCTATCTTGTCATGTCCCATGTACCAAACGCAACCTTACTAAAAAAAATAGGGCAAAATGCAAGAAATAGCAACCTACTTTCATAAATTTCTCTATTATAGCATTGTACTTTTAGTTTTTCTTATTACAGCAATGTACTTTCAAATTATTTTTTATTAGAGCATTGTACTTTGAAAAATCTACTCATTATAGCATTGGGTAATCTTTTCTTTTAAATTTACCCACTATACTAGGTTTCCATGCCACCTCATTGTCCATGTAGGTTGCCCACATGTAATATATTGTTGATGTGATATTTCTTATTATAGCATTGTACTTTGCATATTATTTAATAAATATATTAGATTAATTAAACTAAACTAAATTATTCATAAATATAAGAATATTAAGAAAATTTATAGGTGATAATTTATTTCCCTAATATTAAAAAATGTTTAAAATATATTTTTTTAACAAACAAAATAAGAATTGTTACGTTTTTTTACAAATAAAATATTTATATTCCATATAAATAATATATCTATTTGTCTTAAAAATTGAATTGACATATCATTCAATAAATGTATTAAATTAATTAGATTATTTCTAAAATATTTATTAAAATGTAACAATATTAAGAAGATTTCTAAAACACAATTTATATCGTTAATTTTAAGTATTTTTTGAACTAGAAAAATTAAATCACAAGTTTTACATTTTTTATAAATAAAATATTTATCTTCAAAAAAATATCATATTTGTTTAAAAAAATGTAACTCTAAAATATTTAATTTGCATGCAATTTAGTAAGAGTGATTTTTTTTAAAAAGTGATAAAGTGAAGAAATTACTAAAAAATTGAGATAATTAAGAATAATATAAACTGGCTGAGATATGAATAATCATAAGAGAAAGTGAGAACTTTTTAAAAAAAAATTACAAGACATTTTTTTTATTAATGTCATGTAATCATGATGACATGTTATCCATGTTATCTTATTTAAGCCATGTAAGCAAAAAAAAGTGGGGGTTAACTTGTTTAAAAGGTAACAAGTTACCCATTGCTATAATGGGTAAATTTTTCAAGGTACAATGCCTTAATAAAAAATAATTTGAAAGTACATTGCTGTAATAAGTAAAACTGAAAGTACAATGCTATAATAAAGAAATTTATTAAAGTAAGTTGCTATTTCTTGCATTTTACCAAAAAAAATATGTACAAATCATTTGTCATTAAATCAGTTTTTAACTTATTTAATTTATGGCGTTTGAGTTTATTAGACCATCCACACACATACAATTACTTTTACACTTTTAATTGTGTCACTCATCACCTAAACTTTAAAAGTGGTCCCCTACTGAATTTTTTTTAATTAATTAATAATTATTTTATCTAGTAAAAAAGTTTATTGGATTTAGGTGGCATTGCAATAACAATTACAAATTTTGCAAGTGTTCAAGTAAGAATTTGTTTAGGTGGACATTTGTAATTCCTTTTAAAAGGGATTTGGAAGCCTTATGGATGCTCTTAGTATATACTTTAATGGGTCGGAATATATACTTTTTTTATTTTTTTTATTAAATATTTGGCATGATCACAAAGTCACAATTGATACTTTTTATATTATTTTTATTAAATATTTGGCATGATCACAAATTCACAATTGATACCGAAACAAATGAACTGTGTGAACAAAATTTTAAGTTAAACTTTTGACCAAAATGTTGGTTTTGTAGCAACCTTTGACCTTTGGAATTAACTATTACTAACATTTTATAACTTATGCATGTTTGATTATCATAAAAAAAACTATATAAACAAAGTCACAATCATGTAGATTAATTTAATTGATTTTGATTATTGATTAAATATTCCAAGAATGTTTAAAATAGTAAAAAATAAATAAATTAAAGTCCTAAATTAGAATAATGTTTATAAAATATTGCCTTTGTTAATAAACTTTTTAATTAATTATCGAACATCTAAAATACATAATAAAGATTTTTTCTCTTGCAAATCAATCTTATTAAGATTATAAATAATTTAAAACTATTTTTAAATATAGCTCAATTTTTCTAAAAATTTAAAACTACTTACTAAGATTATGAAAATTTAGAAATCCGTTTGGTTTATTCAGTTTTAAAATTTTTCCAAGAGAACAAAAAATCAAAAAATCAGTTTTTAAAATCCTATATAAATTAGAAAACTAGTTGTAATAGTTTTCCAATTTTTTGTTTGATAAAAACTGTTCCATCGACATTTTGGCTCACGTTCAAAACTCATACATTTCTAAAACACAGACAAACCCTATCGTATGTTCCTCGTCGCTTCAACATCTCTGCGATTTCTTCCCGTTCGCAGCTTTCGATTTTCTAAAAATGGAAAATGAAAACTCCACCATTTCAACTAAACGCGTTTTCTAAAATTTTCATACGAAACTAAGAATGAAAACTCAACTCCATTTTCTGGAAACGTTTTCTACAAAAATGAAAACAGTTGTCTGGAACCAAACACACCCTATGTTTTTAAACGGCCTTCCATGGTTAGCTAGAAGGTCGTTGTTGATGAGTTCCATTCGATCAGTTAGGGTAAAAATCGATTTTGCAGTTGAATTCCATCGTCCCTGATATGAAGTTCCATCTCCGATTAACAACCCTGGTAGGTGAGAAACCAACCTGCAAGTCCCAAATCTTCTCCATCTTCTTCAGGAACACATCCTCACAGGAATGATTTTGATGAACATGAACTGGACGCAACCACACAGGCATTAGGATTAAAAAGGGGTAAATTGGTAATTTGGTTTCTATAAGTCATAAGTTGGTTTTGATAAGTCAGAACATTTTAACTTTTTGAAAACTTCTTTTCACCGGTACCCCTCCGATATAAGCCCCTTTTCCCTTACCCTAACACTAAAAAGCGTTTATTACCGGTTCCCCACCGGTATAAGTCAATAACTTGTTTTTTATAAGCTATCCCAAACACCCCTAAATGTTTGTCCAAAACTCCAACTATTGTTTATTTAAAGGCAACATATATAAAATAAAAGGGAGACACAACAAAAACCCGAAAATCCCCCCTTCGAGAGAAGAACAGCAAGATGCAGAATTAGAGAGTGGGAGAGGGGAATGAACAACCTAACTTATAATAGCCGAAGAGAAAACTACCAAAACGCCACCAAAAACATACTATAAAAAATTGTTTTATTTTTTCCAATTTGGCATGTTTTCTTTATTTTAAAAATGGAGAGTTTCTTTTATAATTCCATATACTAATTTATAATAATGTTATATTGCTAGAATTTTTATTTTAGATACAAATGTTATCCTTTTAGCTTTAAAACCCCTAAGAGACCAAAACCGTCTAAACCAGTCAAACCAGACCGTCTTTTATAATACGGTTTAACCAGCTTGGTCACTTACCGTTAAACCACTCTGTTTGAAAAAAAAATCTTAAACCGTCATTGTAGTTTAGTTTGTGGTTAGGAGTTAAACCATCATTATAGTTTAGTTTGTGGTTAGGAGTTAAACCCAGGGGCGGACCTACCCTATGGGGAGGGGGGTCTCGTGCTACCGCTCAACCGTGTTTCGTAAGGGTAAAAAAAGTCGCATTTCGTAAGGTTTTACATGAGGTGCACCCGCTCATTTTTTGATATTTCAAAGGTTAAAGGAGCACAACTTTGAAAATTCCTTGAAATCAACCAAAAACCCTAAAAAAATCTCTCAAAATCAACCAAAAACCTTAAAAATCCTTCAAAATCAACTGAAAAATTTTAAAAAAAAATCTCCAAACGGGGAACTTGACTAAAAAATCTCTCGAAATCAATCGAAAATACATTAAACGGCTTTACAGACATTTGATCAAATTTAAGAATGCACCCGCTCGGAAAAAATCTTAGGTCCACCATTGGTTAAACCGTCAAAAACCAAACCACAAAACACCCCTTAACTTTTTCTATTTATTTTAGAAAGAAATACAATATAAATATTAACATTCCTTGATTTAATTTGGACCCAAAAGAAACGTTGTTGAAACTTGAAAAACGTAAACAACAAGACGGCCAAGTTACTTTGACTTGGTACAATAGTACTCTTCTTCAATTCCATATAAACATCCGCCCGCCATGGCCGTTTTCCTCACTTCTCTCTCTACTCTGCTCAATTAATAAATATTAAAACCATGGAAATCGTAGCAATACCCATGGATTTCGACTTCAATTCTCCGGCGTTCCCCACCGCCCCTTCCACTCCTAAACGCATGGGAGAAGACTACCACTACTTCACCGCCCCTACCAGCCCCCTATCTCAATTTTCCGACCACAGCCGGCCAAACAGTTCTCCGGCCACCGTCCCATTTGCTTGGGAGGAGAAACCCGGTGTTCCCAATTCATTATATAAGTTTCTTCAAAATGATTTTTCATTCGATTCAGTTATTCCGCCTGAAGAAGATCTATCTACCGATGGTGCAATAAAGTTTCTGCAACAAAATAAAAAAGAAAAAAGGAAAAGAACATCATCATTTTCTTCTTCTTCTTCTGGTTTAACTTTATCTAGAAGTAGAAGAACACAATCTTTTTCTCATAATGGAGGTTGGCAATGTCCATGGGAAAAAGAAGAAGAAGAAGAAGAAGAATCCATGGCAACCATGAACACGAAACCTAAATTGGTTTCATCGTATTCTTCTCTTTCTTTTTCAGCTTCTAATAAAGGGTCAAGAAAATGGAGCATTAAGGATCTGTTTTTGTTCAGAAGTGCTTCAGATGGACGAGCGATGGATAAAGATCCATTGAAGAAATATTCAGCCATTATTAGAAAACATGATGAAGATTTCAGGAACTCGAGCTTACGACAAACCATCGGGTCTGGATCTGGATCGAAGAGGAGAGGTGGAGTATCGGCTCACGAGTTACATTATAAGGTGAATCGGGCAGTTGCGAATGATCTTAAGAAGAAAACATTCTTGCCATACACGCAAGGTATTCTTGGAAGACAAGCGTTCAATCCAACTGTTCATGCACTTTCAAATGGGTTTGGATTTTCTCATAAAAATTGATCAATATTTAATTTATTTCGTTTATTTGTTGTTTTCATTCTTGTGAACACATTGATCTGTTCATGGATGTGTGTGAAACATCTTTGAATCATATATAATATATTTTTTTGAGTAGTTGTTGGTGTTTGGGTCAGTATGCTTGCACCTCAATTAACTAGAGTTATACCCGTCTGTTGGTCGGGTGCAGAACATGAATTTAAACAAATTCTAAATGTACTCAAAACATATCTCAAAGAAGGCGACGATTTATCAACTTGAAATGGCTTGTTTAATAAACTTTTGAGAGCTTTGTGCATAAAGTCATGTTTTTTTTTCTAAACTTGCTCAAATTAGAAAAAGCAAACTCATTTCGTCTATTAAAAACCATCTTAAACAAAAATCTCCCTAATTTATACAGACACGTTTATCCATACATAACTTAACAAAAAATCAACCAAATAGCCCACAAGGCCCCGAGGGTCAATTCTGATTAGTCTCGTCTTTTTTTTAATTAACCGTGAATGTTCAAACCAACTAATTCCCACCTCTACTAATTTCAAAGGCCGGCCTGACGAACAGACAAGTTCTCATTGAGGTGTGCTCGACAAAAAAAAAGCTTAAAGTATTATTATGAGTCTTTGAAGCATTGAAAAATCAAGATTTTGTATGTATTTTGGTTATATGTATTTGATGCTTTTGCAATAGTAAAAAGTCAAAATTAAAAGTCCACAAAGTCCAAGATTATGTATGTATATATATAAATAAAGGAATTATATATGTAGGTGCATTAATTAGTTTTTTCATCAAACCCCATGTGATGCTTATCAGTTCCCTTGATTCCAGCCTTCACCACCTCTATGCTCTTCTTTCTCTACTACAGTTTTCAACACGAATTGCTTTAATGCATATATACAAACAGCTACCTTACCTCCATGCATACAAAAGCTGTACGTTGTGCTTTTAAATCTGGACTTTTGCTACCGGTTATAGTTTGGTTGGTTGACAAATCCCCTGTCTGACCATAAAACACTTTTAATAAATAAAAAAAAATATTTGTTTTTAATAACAAATATACATATCTACATCTGAACATCTATTGAAGTCACGGACAACCCCTATCTAGCCATCTCTTATCCGTCTCCAATTATTGCCCGATCTAGTCTCAGACAGCCCACTAACCAGCACCTAGCAGTGATGTCTACTACTGCAGAAAGCCATATGCCTCAAAAACACGTTTGTGAGGAGCAAACGATCATCTGTTTCACGAGCATCCCCAGTCGACCGATCTTATAACCTGTCCACCGTCCCTTTGTGTATTCCTTCCGCGTAGTCCCACACGCACTCAGGGGGTGTTTGGATTAGCTTATAAAAACAACTTATTGACTTATTTCGGTGTGGCACCGGTAATAAGTCATTTTGAGTGTTTGGGAAAAACAACTTATCCGGTCATTTTTTAGGAACTTATCAATTTTTGATAAGAAAGTCAATAAGTTATAGGTTAATAAGCTAATCCAAACACCCCCTCAGTCTTCCTTGCACACGCTCAACCACTGCAGTCCCAGACAATACCTGTGAGAGATGGAGGGCAGAGATGAAAAAAAATGGAGAGCAGGCAGAGAACGGTTAGAAAGAATTACCAAAAACTAATATCCATTTACAATTCACAAGAAAATCAAATAATCAACACCAAGTTGATCAGTTCTAAAATTTAAGAACAAATCAAATAATCAACACCAAAATCCCTACCGGAAACTTTTATCGGACATTTTGTGTTCATCGGAAAACAAACAGATATTACACTAGAAACCAAACACAACAGCAATGAAATCAAAGAAAAATATGATCTTGAATCATGAAAAGAGACTCTTCTAAGTATCAGTTGGTGTGAAATTAACAAAACTAAACAATACTGATTACCATTCTGTTCTTTGATTTTCATCTACATAAAATCATAGGTTACCAATTAAACAACTATCTGTGAATAGTCAACCATGTTCATCATCCCCAACACAAAAACATCCGGTAATCACATATGAAGAAATCAGGGTCTATGAAGTCCATAAAATCAATCAGAACACACAAGAGTTCATTCACATGCATCCATAAATCACGAAATCGAAGTCCGTAACCATTGAAATCGAGAAATCGAAGACTGGAAATCAAAACCCTCATAAAGTCCCTCTCTAGATGTCGCACAGGTGCTCTGGATGTACCTGTCACAAATTAAACGATGAGGATTTTCGAAAGCAGCTTAATAACCTTAACGGAACTCACAGCTTATTCGTTCAGCTATATATGACTGTTTGGTAGTGGTTTAATGATATAGAAAGTGGATTATTCATTAAGTTTCTAGGAGGAAGCTTTATGCATAAACCCAAGTTTTTTTTTGAACCTGCCTGTATCAGTTAACAAATATGCTCATTCAATCTATGAAGAACCCCTCCCAAACAAAAACCTCTACCATCTATAAAGACAAATTAATCCATATAGATGGTTGTATCCATGCAGGACTTAATGGAAAACCAACCAAATAATGACAATTATTTAGAATAAATGTTCCATCAAGATAGAGAATTACCAGTGGCGCTGTCGGAGGGAATGGAAGCCGAGCTTTTTAGTGATTTCAGCAGCATTCATTGCATTTGGAAGATCTTGTTTGTTAGCAAATACAAGCAAGACTGCATCACAAAGCCCATCCTGTAGGTAAAAAAAAGCCATCCTGTAGGTAAAAATGTATCAGTAAATCCAGTAATACGCCCATTTGTCACTACAGTTAAGCAACTTTTCCTTGAGTGGTTGCGTATAACAATCCGTCCAACATGGATAGAAAACTGTGATTATAACCTCAAAGTTGTGGGCTACCGATAACTTCCACCATTGTTTTAAGTGGTTATTGGGCCAAACTACTGCTTTGGGCTATGGGGTGTTGCATTAGCAACCATGTAACACGGTCAGAGATCATAATACACTTGCAAAGTGCAAAGTGGTTGAAAAATTCTACTATGCTTTTAATCTAATTTAATCTAAAAATTACATCATGACACACCAAATTTTAACATATTGAAAGCCAACAATAATGATATATTATTAAGAGGAACATAAACCAAACCAAACCAAACCAAGCCAATCCAACATATCCATTCCGGTAAACAAAACAATGATGAAACTCCATCCTTTAAAAGCGAATATGTGATCTTTGCACAAAACAGGAAAATCATGTGTTATGGAGCTCTTCTCCAACTTGAATATATACACACACACACACACACACACATTGTTAAACCGTATCAGGTTGGAGTGATTGTCATAAAACAAAAAATATTCATTAAGGGTCTTGTTAAGAACATAATGTTATTATGTTTGTCAAACAGAAAAACGCAGAAAAGGCGATATCCCAAGGAACTTACACTACAACCACAGAAGCTAGATGAGGAATATCCTATCTGTCCATTAACATCAAACTGATACAGCCGCACATGCACCACCGAGCCACAACCTACAAATGATCAAAACATATACATATTATATACATAGGGGAGGTTTTAATTGCAAACTCATCAATTTATACAAATTTTGCAAACCATTATATTAAGAAACATATGAACATTTATCATAATCCATTAATATAACTGTATTTCCTCTCTTTTTTGACTAAAAGAAAAGTGTTGCAACTATAAGTGTGTACATCGACAGACCACACACGCTTGCTGTTACGAAACATTTCAGAGAAAAAGTCCTCTCTTTGTTGCTTCATTAAGCAATCTTGTAGCTTTTTCCTTTTGGCCTAACAACAAAAAACTTCTAGAAGTGTGTTGTAGAGCCTCAATCCTGAAAACCACAAGCTTCCATATTAAGTTCATCAAATACATACTCTACCTTTTGCCAATTGGAGGCATCATCATCATTTGAGGAAATAAAAAAACAGATAATTACCATAAAATAACAAATCCTGCAAAAAAAAATACAACCAAGAAAACAAATTGATCAAACCATAAAATAACAAATCGGTGAAGTAATCTTACCGGTAAGGCAAAGCCAGAGATAGGGAAAATGTAGAGGAAGTTTTCCAAATCGTTAACGGTTTGGGGCAGCAAACTGAATGTAAGAATATAACAATTGAATCAAGAAAAGATTGAACAAATGTTGAAAACCCTAACCATATGAGAATAGATGTAGACTTGAATCAGGAGTTGAAAACCTAAGGGAAATCAATCCAAAATAATAAGCCATACCTCTATTTGAAATATTTGGTTCTTTTCTTTCTGATTTTGATTTTGTCGATTGCCTGATCCTCCTTATACTCACTCTTCTTCCTTCTCAAGTAATCGTCAGAATAGGAGGTTTTGAGAGAAGTATTCGATTATGAGGAGTAATTTTGGGGAAGTGGGTTAAAAGAGAGATTCCAGGAAGAGAGGGTTCACGTTAGAGAAAAGGAGAGAAAAAAGGGGGAGTGGAGAGTAGTTCAGGGGTCATGGGGAGAGGATTGTGAGAGAGCGAGAAACCGGAATGGAAGGGATGACGGGGGAGGTTACATAACTAAATTAGTGAGTTTACACGGCTGACATTTGATCTCAGAAATAGTTTTAACGGCTGAGATCAATCTCACTCACCGTGCTTGGTATATATATAATTTCATAGTCTTTAGGAGACTAAGGGGCCGTTTACCAAACGCTTACCCGGGTAAGACTTACCAAGTTATATTACATTACCGGAGGAATATGATAAGTACCAAAAATCATACCCGGTAAGAGCAAAAACAAGAACCAAGAGTCTTGCCCCAGAAAGTGATTGCGACAACTCTTACCATGGTAAGCATTTACCGGGTAAATTGTTGCATACAGTGTCATTTTGATGGACTAAAATCTTACCCGGTATGTAAATGATAGTGTTGAATTTTACCGGTAAGCATTTACCGGGATAAGATTTGGTAAACGGCCCCCTAAAACTAGCTATTTATAAGTTTGTCAGTTGCTGAATAATTTGATACATGATGATTAAGTGATCAGAATAATAAAAGACTCTTATTATGTAGTGCAAAATGAAAAATGATTGTTTGATAATTGTTCAGAATGAAATTAAGGTTTTGAATGGTTTAAGGACACACAAGATACAAATTCATTCAGAGTGTTTTAGAACCATTAAAAGCCTGATTTTTTTTTTCAAAAAAGATTCTATCTCTTAACGATTTAGAGGTTTCCTCTCTAACGAAACTATTAAGAGGTAAATAAACGGTCATTAATTTGATAGTTAAATTGATCGTCAAGATTATGCAAAATCAGATGAAGTATCAATGATACAAGTTCATTAATGCATATAGGAATCAATTAAGGGATGCATCAAAAAAACATAAGCCATGAGACTTCGAACAAGTGTTGGATTGATGAGCTCCAAATTCAGGGATTGAATTGGTTCAGGATTAATGATGTCATGGACCGATTTTTATCTAGTCAGATCCAGACCGTCCAGTCCGTCGTGTTAGTCGAAATGCCAGACGGTGTGGATTGGCTACAAAATATAAAACATTAGAACTAGTTGTCCCACCAATGAGCCCAAATATGATTGTCTAAATGGTGAATTAAAGTGGCCCAGATTCTCTTACCCCATGTTTGTTGTTGAGGTTATCCAACTAGTGATGGTAAAAATAGGCCCGGCCCATGACCGGTCGTTAAGGACCGATTATGAATCAATAATACAGGTTTTGTTACGTTCTCTTTAAGAAAATTCACGGCCCATCTCGGGACTGTTTACGAAGCAAGACCGGTTATATATAAGCTCAATTTTTTAAAAAGAATTAAGTTCTTATAAATTATATATCAAGTTTTTCAATACTTTACAAGATTTTCAAGTTTTTTATTTATTTTTTTATTCTTTTAAGTGTTTAGATACTAAATCTCAAAAATTATAAATTATAAAAAAAATCAAGTTCTTTTAAGTGATTAACTTTAATAATTTTTCTCTACATCAATGAAATCACATATATTTTTTGAAAGATGTTCTAACTGTCACACTAACAACTCTATTATCATTTTACTAGAAGGATACTCGCGTAATGCAGCAAAATATATTTCGATTTTAAGTTTCATTTTAATTTTTGTTTCTATCGATGTTCTAATGATTTTATTTAGTTTTGAGAAAAAGATTTTAGTATTTCAATTAAAAGTTCTTTTTTTTATTTAATTTCTTTAATTCAATTATTTATCATAATTTAATTTAGATTTAATAACCAAATAATTTATTTTTGTTTAATAATATAATTATTTTATGTGTTAGAAGTCAATGATTATCTTAATCATAATTTAGATTTTTTATATTTAAAATTAGATGTTTATCCTGTATTGATCATAGTTATCTATAGTTAGTCACACGAATTTAGAGATGAAGCTTTACTAGGTTGTATTTACGCACAATTTAGTTGTAATCTTGAAAATTAAGTAATTAGCATTAAATAACATTAACTAAAGCTTAAAAAGTTGTTTTTAAGAGTTTTTGGCCAAATGCTTTGTAATATAGTATAGATAATTATATTTGATAAATTATAATATAATTGAAATACTTCAGTTACAAAAGTTTTGTTGTCCTCTCACAAAGCCATCTATTAAGACGCCTATTAGCCTCTGAAAAACCTACTTAATAGAACCATTAAATTTATAGGACAAAAACTTGGGCATCTTATTTAAAGACGTTATAATAAGTTCTTAAGAGAAAATTAAATGACTTAACAAGTTCCATAATTATGAAACACATTAAAAAGGTCTTATAAAATGTTTAACGTAACGCTAGAAGCGTCTTAATAAAGTAAAAACATGACACTTTTTATGTGGTCATAAACTATGTTTACCTACTATTAATTTAAAGATACATATTGACGTCCCAATATGTGATTTTATAGGACGTCATATTAGTATAATTAGGCCTACAAATTAAGTGTCCTATAACTCTTTCTAGAAAAACCCTTTTAAAAAAAGTTTCCTACATAATTTTATGATAACATAAAGTTATGTTAGGTTAATAATACCTATAAATTAAGTTTTTTAAACATTTATGAGACACATCAGTTATAGTGTCACTACAATAAACTTAATTTTATAGAAAATTAAAAAAACGTCCTACAAAAATACACTACCTCAAAATGTCACTTAGGTAACAAATGAAAAATGTTGTCGGAAAGAAGTTTATGTGTTGCTTAAGGCTAAAGCAACAAACCCGTGTTGCCTAAGTGATGTTGCATTCTCAATGTTGCATGAGCTGACTCATTAGACAACACGTAAAATGTTATGTTGCCTAAGTAAAAAAACATATGTTGCATCATACAAGCGCTAAAACAACATTCGATTTATGCACGTGTTTCCAAAGATATCAGCTTAGAAAACATTCTCTATTTGCATATGTTGCCTAAGGTATCAACTTAAACAACATACCCTATTGACATATGTTGCCTAAGGTATCAACTTAGACAGGGTCGTCCTAGCCTTTTTGGAGGCGCTGTTCTAAATACCCTTGTTACCATGTACTACTATCATAGTTCATCTAAAACAAGTAATAAACAAGACAAAATATAAAAGTTCAGATCATATTAAAAGTCTAATAATTTAAAACAACAAAAATCTTTAGAATGACAAAGTAACACATGAAATTGACTTAAACAAAATCATTCTTTTAACATTTTTCGAAACAAAGTCTTCAATGAGTTCTTCATAATCAACTTTATCCAAAAAGTCATTTTCAATCGCTATCAAGGCAAGTCCGTTAAGTCTATCTTGTGTCATCATTGAGCACAAATAGGACTTCAACAGCTTCAACTTTGAAAAACTTCTTTCTGCAGAGGCAACAGTCACAGGAATAGTCAACAGAACTCTATAAACAATTATAGCATTAGGGAAACATTTTAGATGCTTCAAATAGTTCAAAATATCAATAGGTCCCATAATTTAATTTGGTAAATAATCTTGAAGTAACTTCAATTCCACATACAAGTCATTCCCATTTACATCAGTTTGGTCTTGCCTCTTTAGTGCATTTTCTAAATTAGTACAAGAAGAGTTCAAACACGCACTATCCAAAGAACAAAGCTCATCAGAAATAAATAAAAACCCAAAGACAATTTCATATTCTTGGTATTGTTCAACTCTTCTATTGAGTGAAGCAATTGCATGATCAACAACACACACAAAATAATTAATTCTAAGTGATTCCTCGGCAGATTGTGAAGTAATTTCAGATGCATCACTCGGATTTTCATCAAAATGTCTTTTTCTCGAATTTCACGTCTACGAAGAAATAATGGATCGATATTCAATTCAATAGCAATTTTTTTTTGCTGATACTATGGAATCTAAAAACCCTGTTTCTCTATACCTCTCAAAAAAAGAAATCAACCCTTTAACTTGTTCAATGGCAACATCAATCAACATACTTTTTGACTGTAATTGTTTACTAACCATATTTACCGCATATAATATTTCATACCAAACTACTATTGATACTAGAAACTCAAAATCACCAAGCTCATTTTGTGCTAAAGACTTTGCTTCACTTCTAATTTTTGAATCGTTATCAATTTCAGCCACTTCAAGCAAAGCTTCTCTTATATCTGATACTTGAAATCTTATAACTTTTACACTATCAATACGACTCTCCCAACGAGTCGTTGACAAGGACTTGACTGTCCATCCTTTTACATTATCTTTAAACACTTGCCGTCTTTTACTAGAATTTGCAAATATCGTATATATACGTTGAATAATACCAAAAAAGTCTCTAGCTTTACCACAAGTGTTGGATATATCACATAAAGTCAAATTGACTATGAGAAGCACAAGAAGTATGAAATGCTCTAGGATTTATATCTAATAGCTTCTTTTGTACTCCTTGATGTTTTCCCTTCATGTTCGAACCATTATCATAACTTTGTCCTCACACATCATCTATATCTAGACCAAGATACTTTATTTCATCTTGTAAAACATCAAACAAACCTTGACCCGTGGTATCATTTACCTCTATAAATCCTAGAAAAGTTTCCTCGATGCTAACAGTTTTGGAAGAGATATCTACATACCTTAGTATTAATGACATTTGTTCTTGATGACTTATATCGGGAGTGCAATCAAGAATAACAGAATAATACTTTGCCTCTTTTACCTTCATAATTATTTCAGACTTGATTCTCCTAGCAAGCAAAGCAATTAACTCATTTTGAATACTATGACCAAGATAGTGAAAATGCAAGTCATCATTTGTAATACGTTGAACATGATCTTGAATAATTGGGTCAAATTCGGCCAACATTTCAATCAAGCCTAAAAAATTACCATTGCTACTTTCATACAATCTTCCATTAATGCCACGAAATGCAAGATTATGTTTTGCAAGAAATTTTACAATAGAAAAAATTCTTACCAAAACTTTCTTCCAATGACTTTTTTCTTTCTCTATTTGGTTTTGAGCAACTTTGTCTATTATTTGATTCTTTTGAAGTCTTACACACATATCATACCATGTTTTCATATTCATTACATGATCCATGCTTGTCTTATGCTCCTTAAGTCTAGTGCTAAGGTGAGACCAATCCCCATATCCATCATTTGTTAACTGACCTTTTATATGTCTTTTTTAAAGAGTTTACAACAAAAACAAAATACTTTATTGAGCTCTATCGAATATACAAGCCAATCTCTGTCACACTTTTCCCCATTCGATAAAATTCTAGTATACCATGTGGCAGAAAATCTTTTAGAAAATCTATCTTTAGGGCCCTTTTGAACAGACAAATCTCTTTTAGGACCTTTTACAACTAGCACATCAATCATTTTAGAATCTAAAGCATCCCATTTCGTGGATCAAATATATCAAAAGTATTAAAAACATCATTAACATCCGTAGAAGCATCATTAGAAGCATCAATTTTCGAAGCATCGACATTAGCATCATCAACAATATTAGTAGCATCGACATTAGCATCATCAACATTATTAGTAGCATCGACATTGGCATCATCAACATTATTAGTAGCATCGACATTGGCATCATCAACATTATTAGTAGCATCGACATTGGCATCATCAACATTATTAGTAGCATCGACATTAGCATCATCAACATTACTAGTAGCATCAACATTAGCATCAATATGAGTATCATTCAAATTAACGCAACTATCCTCATTATCAAGAGAAACTTTTGATTCTTTTATGACAAACTTATCAAGTGATCCTTTTTGAGACTCTATTATCTCTTGGGTTCTTTTTTTCTTTTTACGTTTTTCACATCCAGACTCGTGTTTTCTAACCCTAGAAGACATATCGAAACCGAATAACATAATAAGTAAAAACTAAAGAGTAGTAAGAAATAACACAACCTTAGTGCACTGATTTTTGGTTCTCCCTTAGTCCTTTATGACCTTGTCCCAACTCCCAAAGATTTTGTTTTCACTGCAAAATTAGATAAAATAAATGCATCCAAAATTATATAGAAATCACTATCCTACCCTTAGTTTTTATTTCCTTAATTTAATTGAATTTCAGTAACAAACAATTCTTGAATACAAAAGAATAGAACTTAAAAAGCAAATTCTCATGTGAATTTTTCATAGAATTTCAAAAAATTATAGAGATAAAAGAAATGAATTTACTTCTACTTGGGGAGCTTGATTGCTTGAATCTGATTATCTGAATGGTGAAGACTTGGAGGCCTAACTCTCAAAATTTCGAATCAAAGAGGAGACTTCAGATTAGAGAATTGAGAAATCCAAATTTCCAAAACAAACTCTTAAATTTTCGAATTAGGTTATAGAGTTTCACTTTCTCATTTTCGAACTTGATCAACATTTCATCAGTTGGTTTCTTAGATTCTGAGATGTGAGAAGAAGCAGACTGGGTTCTTTGATTTGTATACAGAAGCAATTTGAATGGAGCCGTTGATGTTTCTGTTGAATATCTGACATCAAATCGCAAGAAATCATCTTCAATACTTTTAGGGAAATCTGATTTCATAGTCAACGCATACAAATTGGGAACATAAGTGATTCAAGCAAAAAAAATCAAAACACGGTCTGTGCTTTGCTGTTTCTGGATCGACAAAATTGAAAGGAGGGGAAAGAGAAGAGGCCGCTTCTTTACTTTTGGAAATAGATGGACTATTTACTAACCCTATACCTATAATAAGCCCAAAACAAAAAATGAGGCCCGAAAAAATTGGGGGCCCTGTTCAGAAAGGCCTTTTTAACAACCCAATCAACGGCCCTGAGCTTAGACAACATACTCTATTTGCATGTTGCCTAAGAAGTTTTATAAAAAAATTATTACTACTCTTTTTTATGCACCGTGCTGCAGGTTTTTACTTGCATACTTTCTACAAACAAATCTAATAGACAAGCAAACAAACACGTTTTCTACAAACAACTCTCATAAACAAGCAAACACACGTTTTATACAAATAACTCCCATAACCAAACAAAACCAATAAGTTCAATAATTGAAAATTAACATTTTTCCTAAATAAGTCCAAAAGTAGACAACAGTTCAATAACACAAAATTAAAAACTTAACCTAAAGCATGAGACATAGGGGTTGTTGAGTTGGAGTTTGTATCACCGAACATCCTCATTAACGATTCTATCATCTCTCTTTGCTTGATGATTTCCTTTTTTGCCTCATTTTGTCCCTCTTTTAGCAAGCGAATCTCCTCGTCACGCTTAGCAAGTTGTTGCCGCAAATTTTCCTCGTCAACTGAAGGTACCAGCTTAGGAATTCCCTTCCTATGACTCGAAGACGCTCGATCGTGTATCATATTCAACCTTCGTTGCGATGTAGTAGGTATATCTGTAACCTCACCTTGTTGATCCCACACAATATAGTTTTTCATTATACCAACATCTTCCAAAGGAAAAATTATAGTTGCCTTGTTTTGAAATAACATGTTGCCACAGTCTATGCAGGGGCATTTATAATAATCATTTCAACTTACTAAATTCCCTTTAGCAAATTTTAAAAATGCATATATTCCAAAAATCTATTTTTTCCTTGAATCTTCTTAAATTCATCTAGCTTTTGTCCCATTTTATGTCATATCTATATGTGAAAAATGAATACATGCATATATTAAGAGCTAAAGGTATTTTTAGACACGTATTAATCCAAATTTACATAAGATAAACATGAAATAACTAAAAAATAGTTAAAATACGATAATAATTACCTAATAATCTTTAAATGATTTTTGATGATGTAAATAACATTTGCCAAAACTCACCAATATTTTCCAAATTGCGCCCCAAGCCCTTAAAAACAAAATGTAGGAAATGGGGGAACTATCAATATTTATAATTTGTTTTGATTTTGGGCAACAAGGAAACAAAAATATATGTTGTCTTAAACAAATCTAAGGCAATAAACACAATAGATTATATGTTACTAAGTAAACTCTGATGGATATACCGTACAATGTTATTTGTCAACCTTAAAATATTCAGCTGTCTGGAGTTATTAAATTTTTTATAGAAACAATAATATATGTTGCCTAAGTAAAATATGATGAATCTATCGTACGATGTCAGTTGTCATATTTAAACCATCAATTTTTTTACCTAGACAACATAGAAACAACAATATGTGTTGCCTAAGACAAATCTAAGACAACAAACACAATAAATTATATGTTTCCTAAGTTAAATGCGATAGATCCATCGTATAATGTCGGTTGTCATATTTAAACCATCAATTTGTTTACCTAAGACAACATAGAAACAATAGTATGTGTTGCATAAGACATATCTAAGCAACAAACACAATAGATTAATATGTTGACTAAGTAATCTTGACTGATTTCTTATAAAAAAAAATATGAGTCGTCAACATTAAACTAAGGTAACTTAGACCAATATTTTGCCTAAGAGGAAACTTAGACAACATATAGTAGCCTTAGCGTATCTTAGGCAACATAGGCAATTAGCATTTGTTGTCTGAAACAACATTTGGTGTAGTGATATTTTATATGACACAAATTTATAGGACCAAACCAAAAAACTTCATATCTAAAAGTGTTACAATAAATTTATATAACATTTTTAGACGTTTTAACAAGTTCTTTTTATTACGCCTTTAAAATAAAGCGTCGTAATTTGAAAAAATGTCCTATAAACAAAAGTGTCCTATAAAGAGATGGGTTGAGAAGTGTCCTATAAAATAGCTAATAGGACACTTTATTTAAAAACACTTAAAAGCGTCATAAAAAACTTGTTAAAACGTCTAAAAGCATTCTATAAATCTATTATAACGCTTTTAGATAGAACGTTTTATAATTTGATCCATAAACCTAAATTTTATAAATTATTCTATTAAAATGCTTAGAAAATCTAGGGGGTGTCTTATGATGCAACCTATAAACCTAATTTTTATTATAGTGTTATCATTGGAAGATCAAATTCTTGAAATAAGACTGGCATTCTTGGTAGCTAGCTCTAGAAGCATCCACAATGATGGGTTTTTTAAAGCTTTTTGAAGATCATAACAAAAAAATTCTTCTCTTGTTTATGCAGTTACAGACATGTATTTTTTGCGTGTGGGTCTATTTATTTGAAAAAAACTGCCATAAAAAAGTCAATACAATTGCAGTTGTAAACTATATATCATCAACCATCAAATAATGCAGATATTATATTCTGTCAATGAACTGTTGTTCTCCAACCTCATATATAACCCCTGAAATTGTACCACAATCTCAAGCTAATACATCTAAACTCAAAAGATTGAAGTTGACCAATGTAAGATGTAACATTTATATTCATATTTTATTTTTGATATATGTTCATATACCAATAATTAATCAGCCTTTGACTTTTGAAAACTGGGATGAGGTTTTACCAATTTCAACAAAATCATAAGATTATATAATATATATATATATATATATCCCAACATAAAGTTGACCTTTTTTGTGATCTAAATTTGCATTCTTTGAATTGCTTCCAATAAATTAGTGTTTAACTTGAAAATAATAACCAGCTAGTACATTGACGACTTCTGCTTATTTTACTTGTGATGACACAGTATAGATATAATACTACTTTTTTCTTGTGGAGAGTTATATAATATATTTAACATATGAGTAAATACGTTGTTTTTTAATTAACCTGGATATACAACCCGCTATGAGAGCCGACTAATCCCAGGACGACCACCCGCTTTACGGGAAGTCCGAAGTCATGGCATTTGAACTTCCTTGGCCACAAGAGGATTTTTAGTTCTCTCTGGATTCGAACCTGTGACCTCCAGGTATTTTTGACCTTTGGAGCACATCAAACCATTTAAGGCACCACTCTTATGATCACATGAGTAAATGTGTTTAATTTCTTTGAGTTTTAGCCTTTTAGGACAACGTTCCCATATATTTTAGGGAATATAATTTCTGAATGCAAAACAAATAAATAGTGTTGTGTAATGAAACTGTGTTGACCTGATCAAAAGTTGAATTTCATTGGCTTGGAAATGGGTTTTTATTTAGTTTAAACACATAAATATAATGATATATTAAATTCTGAGTCATACTCCGTACATATAAAGTTTCATAAAGACTTAAACATAAGCGTCGGCCTCTAATACTGAGGAGATTGGAGGGTTCCAACGGTCATGGATAGAAACATTTATTCCATTTTAGCATATAATTAAAATGGAAAAAAAGTGATTTTAGTATTTTTATTGTTCTAACATCTATATCATTTTTTATGTTAAAATAAAAAAAAGAGGAGATTTTGAAGTTATGTGTGTAGGGGAGAAGAGATAAATAATATTTTATTAAATGCATGAAATATTTTATTAATATATTTAATGATAACTTGCTAAAATAGAATAGTAGTTGAAGTTTGATGTAATTTTTTTTTATAGATTTTGACTTTTGATACTCTATTATAGAAAAGTTATATGATAACTATTAGAAATGGTAAGATAACAAAACATAAACAAATTACTATGCAGATTGATTAATATCACTCTCCTTAAAATAATATTAGCCCCAATATATTGTTATGGGTTAAGGTTAATTAATTAATTCATTCAATGATTCGATTCCCTAGTCTAAAAGATGAAGCTAGAACAAAACGGATTTGTCATTTTAGGGTCAAGCCAAAAGAGGTACCAATGTGAGAATCCGAACAGGACCCTTGTAGTATATCCCATTTGGCATTTAAGCTAGATTGCTAAAACATTATAAGATTGAACTTTCTTGATGTTGATATATTGTCATTTAAGCTAGATTGCTAAAACATTATAAGATTGAACTCTCTTGATGTTCGTCTTTGTTTTCCTTGTGGCTAATATTATATTTGAAGCACCAACGACGACCTCTTTAATAATCTTTCACTTTCTTGTTCTTTGTTTCTCAGTTTCTCAGTTTCTTGTTCGACGAGGCCTTCAATTTCGTTGACTTAAGTTGTCATTGTTCAAAGCACTATAGTCATTTGATAGCAAACATCAAAGTTGAGAGTTTAGAAAGAATTTGGCCCTAGAATCGAGTTAGCGTTTCTTGAGAACTTAAGGTAAAGAACAGTTGTCAGCTGGTAAACTCTTCTATGTTAACTTTCTGATTAATGACTTATCAGAGAAAGTTGATTATGAAGAACTGATTGAAAACTTTCTTTAGAAAATGTTAGAAAATGATTATATTTTAGTGAATTTTATTGTTAGCTTTTGAATTTCTTCCCTAACATTGGGCCATCATGGACTTGAACCAAAGACTCACTCCTGAAGTAAATAATCACACCTAGGTGCAAGGCCTAATAGAAAAAGAATTGAATTATTAACTGTCATAAAATCCCTTACACCCACGTCCCAATCGCCCCTCCTAGAGAGCTATGTGCATCTAAATGATATTTCATACAGTTTTTTATTATAACTTGATAGACTTTTAGTAAATATATGGTGTGAAATTTATATTTTATCTTGTTACAAGTGTAACAGGGCCTCCAAAAAGATTGAAACGGCCCTGGTCGTCTTCATGGACATCTTCTGTTTATTTATAAACATAGAAAGGAAGCAGCTAGTAATCGAAATTGTGGGAAGAGATGTATATTTACACTGTTAAGATGACGATTAAAACTGTTTTGTGTATTTATCTACAAATCAACATCTATCGCTATTGAAATGTAAGGACAAAAATAAAACGAAAATATGCTAGAAAACGGATTTGGACAAAACAAAAAGGATAGGCCCGATTAAGCTCCCTATTGCTTAATTAATCCAACAAGCGGAGGATATATTACACTACAACAAAATCGAACTTTATAGGATGTCATAAATCTTTAGGTGTCCTAATAGATTAGTTTTTTGGACCAAATAAACATGTGTAGAATGTTGCAATAGGTTTATAATTAGACGGTATGTTACAAACCTATTGCAACGCTCTTAAGTAAGAACATTACAACAAAAGCGGGTTTACAGGACGTCCAAAAATGTTACATGTGTCATAATAGACCGTTTTTTTGGAATAGACCAAAAAATAAAGCATTCTATCTAAAAACGTTGTAATAAATTTATAGAACGTTTTTGGACATATAAACAAGTTTATTACGACACTTTAATACAAAACGTCTTATTAACAAGTTTATAGGATATAATTTGAAAAAGTGTCATATAAAATTATAAAAAGATGACTTGCAATACACTACACACGTAATATAAAAAATTACTATGACCCAATACAATATACTAAAATATAAATTATACTTAAGGCCCATTACAACCCATTTAATCCACAAGCCCCGATAGGCCGATAGTACTCATTAGTTATTAATACAACTCCTCAAGAGTCAAGACCCATTAGAAACCATCAAGACCCACTAAATCTCGTTAAAAAAAAAGAATGATGTTAGTAATCCTCCAGTAACCTATACAAAATACCTTGTCGTGATCACTGGTAGTTATTGACGGACTACATCTGTCAATAATGTTTATTGATGATACTATAAACTCTAGTAGTGAATTGAATTTTGTTGGTGGTAAAAGCTGATTACTGTTTTTCTTCGTATTTCTAAGGTCTTTATAACTCAAGTTGAAAATTATTATAAGAGGTTGGTTGTTCACAATCACAAACCTTTTCATTAGGTCCTTTTGAAGTTTGATTATCATTTCTTTATGATCGAAGTTATAACTATTCATACAACGTTTTAATTCAAAAATGGCATAAAAACTTATTAAGACTCCTATAAATCTTCTTCAAACTTATTATGATATTTTTATATATGACGTATAAGTGTTTAGTCGAATAAAACTTAAGTCTTATAAAGTAATTGATTAAAACACGTAAAAAATTTTGACATCTTAAAAACCAAATTTTATAGTGTGAATTAAAAATTTCTCGATCAAAGACTTGCTCCTGTATCATCGATTTCGGGAATGGCTAATGCATGGGGCCCACTTAATTAATGTGTCACAGTTTATTTGTTTGCAGAGTACTTATAAATGGATTATAGATTTATGGAACATGAAATTTTCATTATTTTTTTTGAAAAATTAGACTTTTAAATGGGAATTTAATTATTTTGATCATTTTAGAAAAATTATTTATCAAAATAACCATTTTTTTTGTGAGTTGACCAAAATGACCAAAAACTAATCGAAATACACACCGATGATCGAGTTGCCCAAAACCTCCACCTCAAACACTGTAAAACCTTCACCACACCTCCAAAACCTCCGCCACACCTCCAAATCCTCCGCCAAATTAATTTACCAACTTTTTATTTACATTTTATACCCTTAGAAGTTAGTTAATAAATCACTTTAGGTACTTTAATTTTTAATTTTTCATTTTACACCTTTATCACATTAACACACATTCTCGTATATCAATTAAAATACGTCTAAAAATTACGTTTTTATTTTAGCAAGCTACACCATTATAATCGTCTCGACAATACCTTCGAAATGAGCCTAATATTGAATATTTTTCGATTTAATTATATACTTTTAAAGCCAATTATCCTGTTAATCGGTGAATATGAATATTTTTCACAAATTTGGAAATATTAATTAAAATATAATGCTACTATTTTTTAACGACAAAGTATAATATTATGGATGTATAAAGAAATAAGATATAAATTATAGTGAATTTGTACTACTTTTGTGTTCTTCTCATTTCTATAATAAAAACCATATAAATTTATATTCATGTAAAATAACACATAATGCATATAATTAACCCATTTTGAATCAATGATATATACACAGTGCAGAGGGGACTACATAAATAAAATACAGAATATTTTCATGCTCTCTTTCTCCAAGATCTTTCATGAGTAAATTTGTCAGCCTCAATATAGTATTTTAATAGCCGAAAAAAAATATCAACTTACAAAAAATAATAACATTATATTTTAATTAATATTCCAAATTTTGTGAAAAATATTCATATTAACCGATTAACAGGATAATTGACTTTAAATGTATATAACTAAATCGAAAAATATTCAATATTGAACTCATTTCGAAGGTATTGTCGAGACGATTATAATGGTGTAGCTTGTTAAAATAAAAACGTAATTTTTAGACGTATTTTAATTGATATACGAGTATGTGTGTTAATGTGATAAAGGTGTAAAATGAAAATTTAAAAATTAAAGTACCTAAAGTGATTTATTAACTAACTTCTAAGGGTAGAAAATGTAAAATGTAAATAAAAAATTCGTAAATTAATTTGGCGGAGGATTTGGAGGTGTGGCGGAGGTTTTAGAGTGTTTGGGGCGGAGGTTTTGGGCAACTCGATCATCGGTGTGTATTTCGATTAGCTTTTGGTCATTTTGGTCAACTCACAAAGAAAATGGTTATTTTGATAAATGATTTTTCTAAAATGGTCAAAATAATTAAATTCCCCTTTTAAATTACCAAAAATATTTTTTATTTTATTAATTCAGTATTAATACTATCCAATTTCTAATAATTAAGCGACCAAGTATATTCTAAGTTAATTAGTTTAATTAATCCCTAAAGGCTAAAACAGAATCAAGATTAAAACAAATTAGTTGACATTTTGATATTTGTGCATGAAAAAGACCTTTTATCACAAACTTATCAGTAAACAGACATTTAGAACTTCTGGAAACAGACTTGACTTCAAAATTATTTGTCAAAACAATTAATTAAAATAGGTATTAATATATAAAATAAAGCAAAAACTAACATGCATTTATATTAAAATGTATTGACTTCAAAATCCCAGTAACATGTTTGAGCAGATGAGATAATTAATTAAGCCTGATTAATTAAGTGAACTGATCGAAGTTCTAATTAAATACTTTATAATGAAGTTGAGAGTGATAGCTCTAAGACTTTCATTATCCATCAAATAATTATGGGATTTTTATTTGTTTCCTTATACATGGCGGCACTATAAAAACATAGTACAAACCGACAAAATTTTCCATCAAATATTAACGGCGGATTTGTAAAGGAACAAGAAATTATAGATGGATTAATGGGTGATAAACTACTAGTAAACTTATTTATTTTTTATATTTATTAATAAAATTAAAAAAATCAACAGGTGAATATATTAAATCACTGACGGATTACCAACAGATTATCCACGGTTAATTTATCTGAATACCTAATTTAATTTCTTCGTTAGCCAATTTAGTAGTTTACCTTTTCATTTAATTTATCGTTATAGTATTCCACATTTGCATTCGTATATTATTTTAGCTCCTTAGAGCTTAAACTGTTTGATATTATTGTATCATTAAGTAATCGTAGAAAAAACATATTTATATAACTATATACATATAATTATAAGATTGTATTCAAATCAAAACCATAAAAATACTAAAAACTATGATGATTAATCTTACTCATCCAATCATTTTCATAACCTAGAATGGCATTATGATAAACTTTATTTTTAATTATCTCCAATAATTTTATAGTTCCTAAAATCTCTCAGATTAATTTTATTATAAATGTTATTATTATGTTAATTATTTCTTGAGAATTTTTTGATTCAAAGAAATCACAGAAAAATAACACAAGGATAAAGATTGAAGTCTTGTTGCTTGAAGTGAAAAAACGATGTGCAATTAACCTGAACAATATATTGTTATTTTATAGTATGAAACTACATATTGATTTATCACTGAATACTTTGAAGCGTGTTCTTTTCAAATTATGAAAGAACATTTTAGAAATAACACAACGTCTTTGATCCTCTCAGAGTGTAGACTTTAGGATTATTTATTTAAAGTTAATTTATATTATGATAATTATAATATAAAATGTTTAAGTTTAAGATAAATACAACAAAATTTTAAAACCGATAAAACAAGTAAAACCAGGAGCAACAAAATAATTGCTGCACTGCGCAGCACAGACATATTATTACTCTATTACTTATTTAATAACATGATTGACATCCTCGTCAAAGTTGACTTTATTAAGACAAGATATATAGAAACGACTTGAGGGTTAAACCTATTTGCTTATAGTAATATCAATGCGTGGTTCATGAAGCTAACTAATCATTATGGTTTATGTGATATATTATATATATATATATAATATATGTATATATATATGGCTTTGCATGCATGTACTGTGTAACCAAGCGATATGGTCTTAAATGAGTAGAGAAGGCATGCTAATTGGCTAAGAGCATGCAATATTTGAAGATCTCGACCACACCAGTACACCACTGAAGTATGAAGGCTAATTAAAAGGATTAATAAGATAATAAATTAAAGATTGTGAACATTAATTATATTTTGAAGTTAATTACCAAGTTTTGTTTATCTTCGTTATTTAATTGCATTACATCCGTATGTTTTATTTTTTGCTTTTCCGACGGGGCACCAATTATCGTATGTGTTATTGTTAAAATGCAAAAATAATTATACAACATGTAAATTAATTGATATATGGTTAACTTAATTAACAACAAATTAATTAATAAAAGTATAATATATTAATATATATATATATATATATATATATATATATATATATACTAGAAGGGTACGTACTCGCGCAATGCAGCGAGATATATCTCTGTTTTAAGTTTCATTTTAATTTTTGTATCTATCGATGTTCTAATTGTTTTATGTGGTTTTAAGAAAATGATTTTAATGTTTAATTTAAAAGTTCTTTTTTTTATGTAATTTCTATAATTCAAAATTTTTATCATAATTAAATTTAGGTTTAATAACGAATATAACTTTTTATATAAATGATAATTAAGTATTCTGTTAGAACTCAATAATTATCTTAATTATATTTTAGATTTTTTATATTTAAAATTAAATGTTTATCTTATATTTGATCATACTTATTTGTAGTTAGTTACACGAATTCAGAAATGAAGCTTTAATAAGTTGTACTTACGCATAATTTATTTGTAATCTTAAAAATTAAGTAATTAGCATTAAATAGCAGTACATAAGGCTTAAAAAGTTGTTTTTAAGAGTTTTGGGCCAAATGCTTTATAATATAGTATAGATATATACCGGTTTTAATTAATTTGTTTTATGTCGAGGGAACCAAGTGCGAAGTGCCTCTTTCAAGTATATCCGTAGGTTCATTGAAGAAAGTTTCAAAAGCACCTGGGTTTCGTTCTTGAACAAATTGAAAGGCAAGTTTCGCAACAGTTGAAGACCAAGTCAAAGTTAGCTTCCCACATGATCCACTAAGTTTTAGTTTGTATTACATTGTTATCGTTGCTAATGTCATATCTGTTTCAAAAAGCACCTGTTTTATTTATCATGATTAAAATTCATAGAAAATAAAGTAAATAATCATGTGATTTCGTATTTATTTATTTTGATTTTTTTTAAAACGGCAATGCATTATTAGAAAGCTAGTAAGGTACTAGCTAGCAACTAAATTACAAGGTTCTGAAATAACAAAAGGGTCGGAATCTCCAAACAGCTACATTTTTTAACACTTTTCTTATTTCTCAACACCAACCACCTAAACGAATTGTCAATAATGCCATCCTGTTTTGAGCCGTTCCCTGAAACAAAGTCCTGTTACGGAAACACCATATCGAGTAACATACCGTAAATAGAATTGCTTCAATACAGCTTCACTTCAATAAGGATCCCCGGACCGCAACTAAATCTTCTAAAGCCACATCTAATGAAGTGTATGTAGAAAACGGGTGTTGCCACCGGCCTTCAACTTTTCTCCATAGGCCACGACAACTTCACATGTGAATAAGACATGATCGCCGGTTTCGATCTCCTGCTATACAAATGGAACAGATGATGTTGTCTATATCTATACCCATATTTGCAATCCTTTCCTTTGGTATTCGACCCTGAATTGGCCTCCAACAAAAAAATATTGATTTTTGATGGGATAAGTTTGTTCCATCTGGTTGAAAAGTTATCGTACCCGAATATGATCTGCTCTATTTATCTTGTATTTATTTATCTTGATGACTTCCTTATCCTTAAAATCACATACAGATAATAACTCAACGATCACAATTAATATACCAATTCATTGTCATATTATTATAACACCAAAATCACATAATGCAATAGACAGAGCGACGATTAATATAGACATCATCATCATTGGTTTTTTATTATCACAACATTATCGCTACAAAATGATCACATAATTATCATACCATTATCACAACAAAAAATCACATCATAAAAAATCTTCAATTTATTAAAGCATTATCACATTTTATCATGGAAAAATCACATATAATCACATCATTATTGACAATGGAGACATCGACATAAAAAGTCTCCGATGATACTTGCAACATTTAATGGATAAGAACAAATCTATGATAACAGAAAATTGTGGATAAATACTAATTTATTTTTAAAAATTCTAATTTCTATTATGTGTTAATTAATTTAGAGGTCCAGAAGTCTTCTCGTATTTTCGTAAAACAAGGTCATTCTTGTTTGAACCCTTGGTGAAGGTTAAAACGAGAAACCTTCATTTTACTAAAACATGAGAACACCTAATCATACGTGATAATATACGAGAGAGAATCTGGTAATGTAAGAACGACTTGGCTCCCGGGATAAAAATCACTTGTCCCAAATTCACATGTCTCACTCATATCCCACCAATGAAATTAAGACACATCAGCTTTTCATTTATTTTAAATTTATTTAATTCATTTTTATTTTCTCTCTCTGCTTACATGTATCATGATTGGTGGACATGGATGATACATGAAATTTTGGGACGGGTGATTTTCATCCCCCGACCTAAGTGGTGCAGAGGTTTACTCATTTCTTTAATTTAGTATCACATGTGATGGACGATAATATCACATAAAATTCACTATAGTAAATAGATTTACGTGTAGGGGTACTCAAAAACCCGACCAACGCAAGCAACCCAACCCAACTCAACAAAAAATAACCTAACCTGAAGCAAACAAAGGTCTAAATTAGGTTGAAAAATCTTAAAACCGTAAGGTATTGGGTTGGAATCAGGTTACGGTCATTTAAACCCTACCGAACCCAATGAACCCGATATCTCTTGATCTTTTAGGTTTAATATGATTTTTAAGTACCAATCAATATATACATTAGACAATCACTGTAACACCCTTAATTTCCAAGAAATCGGTCGGAGAAAGGCCAGAAAAAAGGTCAAAAATAGTCGAGGAAAATCGGACGAGGAACGGCTCTTCTCGCGCCGTGACCAAAGCCGCAGCTTGAACCGCGGGACTCTCTGTCTTGGACACAAGCGACAAGCCACACAACCTAAGTCACGAGCTAGATCACAAGAATGCGCCTGGGTATTTTAAAATGTCCGATTTTAGGGTTCTATCTCATTTTCTCACTCCATTTCCTCTCCTAGTGGCGATTTTGGAGGTTCTTTGGGTCATTTTGGAGAAGATCTAAACAAAGTAATACAAAATATTCAACTTAGATCTTGCAAGTTTGAGGAGGTAACCCTTTTGAGCATCTTGAGATCTTCATTAAGGCTTTTGGTGGATTCGAAGCATGGGTTAATGTTTGGTGTCTCTTTGACTTGATTATTAGTTTTGAGAGGTTTCTTTTGTAGGATTTGTTTGTGGATCTAAAGTCTACTCCATTTTGGAAGCTATAGTTGAGTTTAGAGCCTAAGTTTAACTTAACCTAGTAAGGTAATTTTAAATTGTTTTGTGAAAACTTTGTACATGTCAAAAATGTGTATTTTGAAGTTTCAAAGTTGTTTATTTCATATTTATCAAATGTGTTGTTTGTTTGATGAGTTTTGCATATTTGGTATACTTGATTTTATAAATCTTATGAAATGCCTATATTTAATGTTTTTAAACATTTTGGTAAATAAAAATTTGAAGAGGTAATTTTGTCCATGAAAAATATTAGACTAAATTTATGGATTTGGTTCCTATAATTTGCTTAGAATTATGAAATTGATCCATAAATTTTACTTATTGCAAACGAGCCCTAAAGTGCTGCATTTTGTTTTAAAATTGATCCTTCACCGCCACCACCACAAACCACTACCCCCCCCCCCCCCCCTCTTCAATTCCTAACCACGACCACACCAATAAATACGACTAGGGGTTTAAAAAATAATTAAAACTTAATAACCCACACGAACTGATTTAGATTTGGGTTTAATGGTTTCGGGTTATTCGATTTTCAAGTTAAACCGTTCGGTTATTAAATAATAATCTTTATTCGGTTTAGTTTTCGGTTAACTTTTTTTTAATTCGATTAAACCGAATAACACAATCTACTAATATTTTATAGAGTAAATTACATTGTTTGTCCCTCGGTTAACCAAATGTAGTTTACCTATTATAATCATCTTACGTACACAAGAAAAAAAAACTCCTGATTAGACATCCAAGAAGACAAAGCATTGTCACTATTATCAAACTTTCTAGATTGAAATGCAAGCATAATCTCCATAGTATGTGAACTTTTCAGGCAAGAACATTAGTGGCCGTTAATTAAAGATGAAGTACCATGCCTTTTAGCCTCAATTGCATACACTTTCCAACAATATAGACACTTATCTTTAATGACGACCCTACCCTATCATCATTTAAAATCTTTTTAAAATGATCCTATAATTGAGATTTGTTTTCCATTTCTTTGTAGCTTCAGGAGCAGATGGAGTTGGTGTATGTAGATTCAGAAGGAGGTTTTTGTTGTAGATGTCTATTACTATCGGACTAAGGCATCCTGAATTTGGGAGAGATCGGATTGGTGGGTGCAAACTTTGATGACGGATCGACTGAAATGGCCGAACTTTACGAACGAATCAAGAACATAGTAAGAAACCCGTTAGGGAAACTTAAATTAACTTTAATATCAAAATTCCAGCCTCCTAATAATCTAAACATATCAATTATTTATAGGTCTAATAAGAGCTATCTTAACTAGGAAACTATTAAGATAATCCTAATCTAGGAAACATAATTTAACTAGGAAACTATTACGATAATCCTTATCTAGGAAACGATTACGATAACCTTTAAAATAAATATAGGAAACTAATCTAATTAGAATAAATATATATTAGATAAATATTAGGCAATCTCCCCTGCATCATCCTCCCTCTCTTGAAAAGGACTTGTCCTCAAGTCATGCTCGGCTTTGCCATTTCCAAAGTACGGAGATAAATCAGCAACGGTGGCCGAAACATTATAATGTCCCGGGAGCTCGATTTTCATCCTAATATTACGTAAAGGTTCATCGCGGTTTGCACCGAAAAAACCCTGATGGTGATTGGCGAAAGGATTCTCCTCTTCCTCCTCACCTTCGTCCCAGACGCTAGGATCAGATTCGGTTTCCTCCGCATGCATCTCCTGTTGAAACTCGAGGATCAGATGGTGATTGGCGACAGGATTCTCCTCTTCCTCCTCACCTTCGTCCCAGACGCTAGGATCAGATTCGGTTTCCTCCGCACGCATCTCCTGTTGAAACTCGAGGTCTCTAATTCGTTGTTGAGGGCGTTCGATTTCGAAGTCACGTGGGTCTCGTGGATCAGCTGCTTCGTTGCCTCGACCGGCGCCTCTACGATGGACAGTTCCACGGGGTCTTCCACGTCCGGCCATTTGTGTACCAACCTTCGCTCTGATACCAAATGATGACGGATCGACTGAAATGGCCGAACTTTACGAACGAATCAAGAACATAGTAAGAAACCCGTTAGGGAAACTTAAATTAACTTTAATATCAAAATTCCAGCCTCCTAATAATCTAAACATATCAATTATTTATAGGTCTAATAAGAGCTATCTTAACTAGGAAACTATTAAGATAATCCTAATCTAGGAAACATAATTTAACTAGGAAACTATTACGATAATCCTTATCTAGGAAACGATTACGATAACCTTTAAAATAAATATAGGAAACTAATCTAATTAGAATAAATATATATTAGATAAATATTAGGCAATCTCCCCTGCATCAACTTTTTTTTGGGTCGGGTGTTCGGATTTTTCAAGTACTTCGGGTTCTGCACACCTCTATGTACACTTACAGAAAAATGACCCATTAACAAACCCTTAAGAGCATCTCCAATTGCTTTTCTAAAATAGAGAAAATCAACTTTTTGTTCTTTATAATGCTCCAACAGCTTCCGTATCTCAATCTCTAAAATAGAGATTTATGGAGAAATCTCTAAATTCTAAAACTCCAAAGAGAGGAAAGAGAAATGAATTGTAAAATAGAGAATCTGTTGGAAATATAGAAAATTCTCTAATATATCAATGATGAAATCTCTAAAATAGAGAATCTGTTGGAATGGATTAATTGTAATTTATTTTAGAGATTTGAACTTTTAATTCTCTATTTTAGAGAAATTATAGAGAAACTATTGGAAATGCTCTAATAACCTACCCATTATACCTCATAAAAATCTATTGAAGATGGTTTACTACGGTTGATCAAAAATCCGTCGAAAATCGCTCTAAAACTAGAATCTGTCAAAACTCCCTCAAAAACCATATCCATAGAAAATCATTGAAAACAAGTTTCATCAAAAAAATGCTCAAAAACCAGTTTCATCAAAAATCGCTTGAAAACACCCATGAGAATCTGTCGAAAATACCAACAAATCATCAACTATGGTTGACCATGTCCCGTCGAAAATCTCTTGCAATTTCATGGACTTTTTGACGGTATATATCGTTCTAAAATTTAGTCGAAAATCCATCAGAAATTTTGCCTTCCAACCAAATTGTCATCGTTGAGAAAAGTTGTCAAAAATCCATCGAAAGCCATATTCTTCCTGTCTAAAATTATATTGTTGTTTTGTAGTGTCTATCATTAATTAAATAATAAAACACTTTAATTAAAATGGGTGACTCATGACGTATCTTATATCTCATTCAATTTAAAATTCTCAAATGGTTAAGTGTGTATATATATATATATACATATATATATATATATAAAAGAAAGGGTTCAAACGAGAATATTTTCATTTTACGAGAACGCGAGAATACCTTTTCACTATATATACTACATCACATGTGATACTATTATTTTATCACATATGATACACATGTGTTACTAAATCAGATATGCGGATGACTTTTGGCGCGATCTAAGTTACCGGCCAAGTCGTTGTTACACCACTAAGCTCCATCACATATATTATCACTTGTGATAAGGGTGTCTTTGATGTGATACTATAATCAATCAAAACCGTCATATGTGATATTAAATCATAGACGCAAACGATCTTTGGTGCGACCTAAATAGCAAGACACATCATCCGCACACCACCAAGTCCCCCCTCGTGTATATCACATGTGATAAGGGTGTTCTCGCGTTCTCGTAAAATGGAGGTGTTCTCGTTTGAACCTCCACCTATATATATATATATATATATATATATATAGAGAGAGAGAGAGAGAGAGAGGGGGGGGGGAATCTTCTACACCCCACCTAAAAGTTACACCCCGTGCGTCCCAATCTCAACCGTCCATTTCATAATACATTTCATAACATTCTCCATTTCATATATATTTCATAACATTTCGGATCAAATGGAACATGTTCGTTATGCAAAAAATGGATAAAAAGTTGTGAAACAAGAATGTTTCATAACATTTTATATTTCATAACACACTGTAACATTTCATAACATTTTATATTTTCTGATTTGCCCTTATGTATGACTATCATGACCCAAGATTTCTATTTAATTACCATCATGCCAATGCATCAGATTAACCCTTGGATTATGAAATGGACGGTTGAGATTGGGACGCACGGGGTGTAACTTTTAGGCGGGGTGTAGAAGATCCTCCCTATATATATATATATATATGAGGAAAATTCAAATGTGAATTCAAATTTGGTTGTGAATGTGAGGACAAATTAGAATGCATAATGAAGAAAAATATTCAGAATGAATGTAGCATTATTCAGACCGAATAACACTACATTCAGTTTTAATGTAGCATTATTCAGACTGAATAAATACTATATTCAGTCTGAATATTTCTTTGATTATTCGGTCTGAATATGACACGTGTCGCGCTTTCATTTGTCCTCACGTTCACAACCAAATTTGAGTTCTCATTTGAACCCGTCCCATACACACACATATATATTTGACAAATAAAATAAAAATGCAAATGTATTAATATGTTACAAACATGCAACTAGTAATCATGCGTCGATACAATAAAACTGGGTCTATAACGTCGAAAATGTCAAAATATTTTAATAGATTGTTTTATTGGATTTAAGTTTATGAAATT
The DNA here is from genome assembly GCA_036898165.1 of Silybum marianum. Lineage (NCBI taxonomy): Eukaryota > Viridiplantae > Streptophyta > Magnoliopsida > Asterales > Asteraceae > Silybum > Silybum marianum. The sequence continues at coordinate 8,132,246 of CM072542.1, forward strand.
AATTAAACAATTTTGTGTTCCATGTAAAAGCATTGTAATAAATTATAAAACATTTTTGGACGACTTAACAAGTTTTAAGTATGTTTTTAAAATAGAACATATTTTTTTTCTTATGTTACATTATTTGAACAGTGACATATAAAAATAAATGTTTATAGATTATTTCTCAAATGTGTCATATTTGAACATACGATTTCAAAGCATTCTAATAACTTGTTAAATTGTACAACAACATTGTATAAAGTTATTACAATATCTTTACATATGATACAATTGTTTAATTTTTATAAACAAAGTCTATTAAAATACATGTAAAATATGCAATGTTTTTTATATATTTGTGTTTCATCTACTACGATAATTTTAAATATGAATAAAAAACATGAAAATACGTTTTATATATGAAACACATTTGTACACCTAACTTAGTCCCTCAACTTTTGGTAAATGGGACGATGACCAACTAGTCCCTAGACTCCCTTCTTTCAAGAGATGACACATTTAGTCCCTGACTTGGCTTTGTTTTACTTTGTATTCCAAATTTTGGAGTGTTATATATATATATATATGATATATTATATACAGGTGTCGGTAATGTACATAATTGGTTGTATATAAGTTGTTAGTTACAAAGAAGAAAACTACGTGGCTTTAAGTTATGAAACCACGTATGGATCGATTGGTGGAATAAATATTTTTGTATTTTAGTTGTTGGTTGGTAGCTTCAGACAAGATTAGCTGTCTCTTATAACTCTTGCTTTTCTCCAAAAGCTACAAATTCTATTTACCTTCTTATGTGATTTGATTCAGATCGGAATTAATTTTCTTTTGAGATAAATTTTTTTCTCTTAATTTCTTTACTATTTATAATATTATGTAAAGCTTCTTAATTTCTCTTAAAAAAATCTTTTAACTTCAAAATTGCATTTGTTTTTTATTTAGAAAATGAATACTCAAAAAGTTTACCAATTTAAAAACATTTAAAACATTCTTATTTTTTACGCAAACAAAATAAAGAAATTAAAATTAATATCCATTAATATTTCTTAAGTAAAATAAAAAAATGGTGGACGTAGGAAATAATGTATATTTTATAGAGCAGCCGACACGGTGAGAAGGGATCGTGCGGTGCAATTCCCAATGGCTTACAAAACCTTGGATGGGAATTAAAAACAAAATATTGTTTAAAAATTATGTGTAAAGCCGTATAAATCGGCAGGTCAATTCACGACTAGGTTCTCATAATCTGTGAAGCCTAATCATAAATTGAGTAGTTAGATGAATTTATGGGTTAACTTAACTGATAAGAAGGTTTAAAGTTTTAGAGCTCTCATAAGTTATCGTTTCAAGTCTTGTAAAACTATTTTGAGATTTTTGTGCTTATTCACCTAGGCTCTTGATGTTAGTTAAAGTACCTACAAGCTCTCCGGAAGCATAAATTTAACAAAAAAATTTAATGAGTTGTAGGGTGTTTGCGGTGCGGTTTGGGGCAAAACCGTAAACCGTACTGCATATGCGGTTTGAGCATTTTTCCAAATCGCAAACCGCACCGCATGAAACTTAAACCGCACCAAACCGCACCGCATTTATGTCTACAATCCAATATTTATAAGTTTAAAAATACATTATAAAATGAATGATAAAGTGACCGTAGTTCAAAAAAATAAAGAGTTTTAATATATCCGATTCCCAAATACATATTGCATAATTAAAAATATTCTAAGAAGTAAAATAAATAAATTTTGAACTAGATTGGATGTGTGAGTTGTGACGTGTGCAATTAATTTATTAATATTGTCAATTGTCATATTAGATCAAACTAAAAGCGCAAAACATAAAGTCCAAAAATATTACATAAATAATAAATTATTCTATATATATGGTGTGTCATATATAAAATTTAAAATACATATGCGGCGCGGTGCGGTTTGAACCGCGATTTGATAGCTCAAAACCGCAAACCGCACCTCATAGTGCGGTTTGGTAAAAATGCAAAACGCAAACCGCACTGCGAAAGTTCTAAACCACGCTTTGCGATGCGGTATGGTGCGGTTTGGAGGTTTGGATGAACACCCATAATGAGTTGATTTGAGTTAGAATCAAGGTTCTAAATGGCGTGAGGCATGACGTGGCGAGACCAAACCTTAAGCCTTACGAGCCACGACGAAGCCATGGTGTTTTCAAGGCGTGACTTACGGCGTCAAATTTCAAATTCATATATAATATTATATATAAAAACATATGTTTTGTATTGTTACTCAATTAGTTAATAGTAATAAGCAAGTTAAATTAACTTATATATTAAAAACTAGCACATACGACATTTAAAACGTAAAGAAAAATCAAATATCGAATTATAAAAATCGCGCATTAGGCCATGGCGTGCCACGACTTAACGTGGCGTAAGATACAAGTCTTGGTGTCATGGCGCGTCATGACGGCTGTGCGACAAGTTTTTAGAACATTGGTTAGAATCAAATAACATGATATACAAAATGATAAATGGTTGAAGTTTCGAGCATATATATTGTGATTGGTATGGTTTTTACTTAAATGTGTTCTTTCCCATCCCTTAACCCGGCCTGTTTCCGATGTCAATTTACTAAACTACCCTTAAGTAATATTCAATATTAATCCAGGTTGTAGATCTTTTGTTACTAATAGCTAGCATGATGACCATAGAAAATTAACACGTCTTGAGAATTGAAAGATCTCAAATCTCTTGTTTAAGGATTGGATTAGGGCATCATATCCGAGGGGACAAAGAGGCCATTCTTTTCTGTCATAGTGTCCAACTTATAGGATTAATGAAGCCGCCCTTAAGATTTCAATCTTTGTTTTATGTAGAACTAAAAAAAAAAAGTTTATTCAAATTGATAGAAAATTTCCCAACTATATATACGTAAATTCCAGTTTTCCAATTACAGTCATATGTAATCTTTAAGTTTTTGTATTCTAGGGTTTATCTTTTAACAGAATTATCACCAAATCATTATCGATTTGTAAATATTTCTTCATTATTATTAGTTGTTTTTTTATAACGAAAAAAATTCATAAAACCTTGTTTTGAATAATTAAGTCCCTCAATATTTTTTTGTCTAATAATAAAGCCATAAGATTTTCTCATTTTAAAGGATTAAGTAATTGGACATTTTCTTTGAATAAATAAATCATCAAACATTTAAAAATTAGTTACCTACACCCTTTTAACTTAAAAAGTTTACATACAATCGGCTAGAAATGTTTTAAAGTAAAAATCAATTTTTCATACTTTTGGAGAACTTCCAGCTATGAAGGAAACAAAAAGCTCTGTGAAGTAAAAGAAAACAAGGCCATTGATAAAAAAAATACTCAAAGTCGGTCTACCGCTCCCAAATATCACATCATACAACCCCTCGGACACAACATCATCCTCGCACCCCAGGACCACTCTATCACCGCTCATGATCTTCCTCTTCTTGATCGTTTTTTGTTTGTTTTTCGATAATTTCCTTTTTTTTATATGTTGATACGTACTCTATTAAATTGTTGTAAAAGAGGGAGAATTGAAAGACAAAATATTATAATAAAAAAAGAGTTGAGATTAGTGGAAGGGCCATTGGCCTCGATGGACGCACAGTACGCATGGAGAAAGAACGCTGACGGGGTGGCGAGGGGTAAAGAAAGGGATCAATGTCGTTGGGTGCGAGGGGTTTGAATATCATAGCGTTTAGGAGTGATAATATTTAATTACGTTTTTATACTTTAAAACATTTCAAACTAGTTAAATGTGATTTTTTAGATCTAAATGATTTAAGTACTCAATTACGTTTTTCAAGCTTAATTTATCTTCATTTGAAAGTGTTTGCAGCTAATTAATAAGGGTTAGTCATGCACCATATTTATCATGATTAGAATTAAGACTTTTAATTAAGACCCTCCAAACATATTATATGAAGTTTAAACTTTTTTAAAATAATTAATCCCATTTATGGAATGCTGTATAGTCAATGTATTCTTAATATTATGAAATCAAGTTTTATATATGATCACATTTTTAATTGATTCAAATTATTTTAATTTTCTTGAAAACAACTCAAAAATGTTTTTATTTTAATATACATTCTTTTAAAATAATTCAATTAACAATATTTTTGACTTTGTGTTTCTGACAGATGGGTAGTATCTCTTTTGATTTTCTGAATCTCAATCCACCGGAAAAATAATGTTTAAAATCTCAATTGTAGATGATCGGTTAGATTTTCATTTACAAAGAAAATCAACTCAGATCAAATCTTAATCCTTTCCACGACTTAGATCAAATCTTGAAAACCCAACTTTAAATTACCCATGATCAAGATAAATAGTTAATCATAATAATTAGTTGCATGTTAATTAAACTTTAAAACCAGTAACTCAAATTAACGATTTAATGATTGATCTTTTGACCTATTATTGTGTATTGTACTTTGCTTGGCAGTTAGGTCCCACAGTGGACTCTTGATTTTAAATACTATATACACATAAAAGACTTACAAAAAAATTGAATTATTGCCAATTAATTAATCAAGTCAAACCTTACTAACATTCTTCATAAAGGGTATAAATATGTTTCTCAATACCCTCCTTTTGATCATCATAATCATCATCATCTATATATGTATATATAGCCTTTTAATCCAAATATTATCTCAGAAGATGGAGTCTTTTGGAAGTTTGTTTGATGAAGATTGGGAAAATTTGAGCAGAATGTTTTCAGCAGGTGATCAAGATCATTCAGACAACTTCCCCAGCCATGGCTTATTTTCAAGTGATCATGGTTTGAACTTTGAAACTCCTTCCATTGTTTCATCTGTAATTATGGCTGAATCATGTAATAACGATGATAACTCATCGTTCATCGATCATCATCTTGCTTCCGAAAATATTAACCCTAATTTCTACCATTATTTCTCTCAAGAAAGTAATTACATCAATGAATGTGCAGTCTCTCTTCCCTACCAATCTTCTAATATTGTTCCTTTACCATCAAATGGTGTTTGTGATCATGATCAGTCAGTCATCAGTCTTTTTGATGAAAACAATAACAACTCCTCATTATTAGCCCAAGTTTTTTCTGATGATTCCATGGAAGAAATTCTATGCTTGAAAGAAGATGTCAATATCGAGAATTCAGTTTCTCCATCGCTGCCAATTGCTGATCGTCCTCCCGTCAAACGGAAGATTGAAACGTCAGAATCGCCAAATGTAGTGGTAGACAAAATCTCCGACGAAATACCCGATAAGAACCCGAAGAAAACTAGGGTTTCAAGATCAGATAATGTGAGTAAAATATTTTAAATCCAGAACATTTTCAACAGTTATGCTGTATTTATTCTAAAATAGAGTATCAAAAGTCAAAATCTTTAAAAAAAATTACTTCCAACTCTAACATGAGTTATTCTATTTTAGAGATTGTAGTATGTTAATTATATTATTAAAATAATTAATACACTAATAAATTATTATTTCTCTCTCCTAAGCATTTTAAAGAAAGTTTTATTGAATAGCTTTTTTTTTTGTAAATGCTTTTTGGGACAGAAAAATAAGAAGAAAGTGCAGCCAAAAAAGAAACAGAAGGTGATGGCTCCTGCTAGTGTAAATGGCAATGGGAATATTGATGGGCTAGAAGAAGACACTAACAACAACAAAAGAAAAGGGAATGCACCAACAGCAAGTTCATGTTCTTGCAGTTCCGATGACGATTTGAATCTTTCTCAAGACGCGAATGGATCAGGTTCCGCAGTTAACTCCAACTGGAAAACGAGAGCCGGTAGAGGTGCAGCAACCGATCCACAAAGCCTCTATGCAAGGGTGAGTCTTGATAACTTGCAGTACAAAACAAATGACTTTTAATAATTACCGACAAAAATCACTCATGAAAATTTCCGTCGATAATTACCTACGGATCACCCAGAAAATGGTAAAATCTGATGTTTTTCGAGAAAAAATATCAATGGATCACCCAGAGAATATCTGAGTAATCTGTCACTAATTTGAATTACCCACGTACTTTTGTGACAGTTTTGTGACAAATCACCTTTAGTAAAGGATTTCTCTGTAGGCAAAAGTCTTCCATTTTACAGTGTTACTTCCATTGTTTTCGCAAAGTCAATCGTGGGTTTGATTCTTATGAAACGACGATGAAATTAACATCGGGTTTTCACTTCGTTTACAGAAAAGAAGAGAGAGGATAAATGAAAGACTGAAAATCCTTCAGAATCTGGTACCAAATGGGACTAAGGTTGATATTAGCACAATGCTTGAAGAAGCTGTCCATTATGTGAAGTTCTTGCAGCTTCAAATTAAGGTATGCATGATTATTTAATCAAAATTAAACTTTATATATACTTTCATTAATCTAGATTTTAATAATACTAATCGAGATTAATTCACAGAAATATCTGCATACATTCATGCAGCAGTGCATAAAACAACATTGCTTAATTTGATAATATTTTAATATATATATATATATATATATATATATGATCGATCACCTTTCTCATATTAATTACATATCGTTTAATTCTTTTTTATGCAGTTGCTGAGCTCCGATGAGATGTGGATGTATGCTCCGATAGCTTACAATGGGATGGACATGGGTTTGTACCAGAAGCTTCAAATTTAGGAAATTTTTGGTTCATTGCACGATTAATTAATTAATAAATTAAATTAAAAAGATGAAAAAGGTTATTATTATATATATACACCGACTAATTGTAATTATGAAATTCATTTTTTTCCTTGTCATGAGAAGTAATTCTCATGGTTTAATTTATATATTGATTTATCAACAAAATGTTGTATTTGCATATTAATTAAATAATCAAATTTGTGGGTTATTTATATAAAAGCTCTTTGTTTAAAGTTCAAGCTTCATGGAATATTTCAGTATGATGTGTGGGGGTGTACGGTGGGCTTAGGGTGGTTGAGGGAAGACAAAACAGAAAAAACAAAAGTAGTAAAAAAGACGATTATACCCTTTACTGGACTATTTTAACCGAGTCAATTAAAGAGATTATTTTCAAAGTAAAATGTAAAAGACAATAATCATTATCTTACTTAAAATTTAGAGAATTTGTTCGTAGTCGGGTGTAAACCAAAGGGACCATATTATAGCTTACTCTTTGGTTTAACAATTTTTTATTATACGTTGACAAATTGATTCTAGTAGTTATTTTCATTCCCCTTATCACAACTATAATAAAGGTTTTATGCGAAATTTGACCTATCACACAACATATAATAACCATTAATCCACCAAATTAGATAAGCATTGTGACACGAAAAATAATTAACACTCCAACATTAAACGTTTTGAATTTGGTATAATAAGCAATAAAATGGACTTTTTAGGATAGTGTAACCGCTTTCATTGGACAACCTAATAGAGTATATAATATGATTTTGATTTAGTGTAAGATCAATAATTTTGAGTCTTATATACAATGATGTTACAATAAGTTGAGACAATCTAACAAATTTTTTGACGAAATTAAACAATCTAATAGAAACCAAAGAAATAAATTGTCCATTTCGTTTTTTTTGACACTTTTGAAAATGTGTCTTAATAGTTTTTTTATGTCATTTTTCAAAAGTATGATTAAAAGACAAATGAACCATCATACTCGGTTTTAACCTTATAGCCAAGAACTGATGACACACTTTTCGGGGAGAACAATACCATCTCCCAAGCTTTTGCTTTGTCAAGAGTCTGAAATTCATTAGATATACCAAATTTAGAGTATAAGTAGACGCTCATTTAGGAAGTTAGGATATGGGTAGCAAATAAAGTAGAGTAGCAATTAATGATATTGAAGATGATGAGAAGGGATTCTTCTTACTTGATGGGATTTTCAAGTGTCAACTAAAGTAGGAGCGGGATTGTATTCTAAAATATCTTTGGTCAAATATGTATTCGTGTTTAGATTGAATTAATATAGTACGACTAGTATATGCATGTAGATGCAGGGATTCATATGGAGATATAAAATTCACATATGGGTACAAAATGGGATCTTGTGTACCAGATGTGACTCGCTACGAGAATGTTTCATTGGATATCACAAGAGTGTCATAAATGTTTCTGATCATGTGGTTGTTGTACATATAGCCATTTGACTTAAGATCATGGATTTTGGTCCATGAGAACGGCATACTTTGATGAGCAATTCTAATCATTCCGCAAAATGGGTGACAAAATGGTTGGTTGTACTTACTTGTTTATTATAAGGACTATCATTACACTTAATTATATAATCAAAAGAGACTAATTGTGAGACAATGGGAAGGTTGGTTACAAGAATTGTTCATCTTGATCAATTCATCATTTGGCTTTAGACGTCAATTGAATTAAGAGCATATATTTGTGTGGATATCGTGGAGTCAATGAGTTCAGTTCACTGGCTTAGATTCAGATACGACATCAAAAAGTTGTTCGTTTTGGTAAAATTTCAAAACACTCATCATACTCTGTTTCGTATGGATTTTTGGAGGAATAAAGTTATTGTCCACTAAGTTTATAGCTCTCGTATTCCAAAGAAAGGAGGGACAATGATGTCAATAAAGAAGGGAGGAGTAAGATCATACTACATCTTGAATTTGGATAGGGAAGGGAACATATGATTTTCCTAGAATACAACATGTAAGACGATGAAAGATTGGATGCATCATCGTTATCTTTTGTGTTCGATGTGGTATCCAACAGCAACAAAGATAGGAACCAGGCTCAAAAAATAAAATCATTCATGCATCTAAAGAAGAACAAACATTTTGAGGAGGTCATCTGGGGAGAAGTGGAGTAGGGAATTTCGTGGGGAGATTTATGATGGAGTGGGTGGGTGTTGTCGTGTTGATTAAAAATATGACTAGTTATTGATGTAATTAAGTGATGAAGGTTGGATTAAGTTAAACAATCAATACAAAAAAGTGGGTAAGATGGTGAATCAATATATGGTTTTTTTCTATGAAAAACTTACCAATGTTATTAAGGCTATATTTGGCAAATTAGCTGATAAGTTAGCCGGTGGCTGATAAGTTAGCTGATAAAAAAATCATGTTTGGCAAAACTAGCCTATAAAAATGTAAAATAACCAAAAAGGTCATTATGAAAAATAATCAATTATAATATGTTTAGATATAATTAAAAACAAATTTCTAATAATATAATATATTTTTATTTAAAAAAATAATATAATATATTAATTAATACAAACAAAATGGTAGGAAAAAATATATATATATATATATATATATATATAAAATATGTTAATTAAAAGAATTTGAATATATATTGTAATATTTGGATTTGTTAAAACAAAATTTATAATTTTTTTATTATTATTTGTGATTTTAAATAACCATTGCATATAACATAAATAACAATAAAATTGATCAACTTCACATATTTTAATTAATTAATAATTTAAAAATTATTTAATAATTAAATTAAATATGTTTTATTAAAATTATTTAACACAAATTTTATTATTTATGAAACAAAATAAGTATAAATTTAATTTTTATGTTATATAAACATTTGTTATATTTGTTTTTGTATAACTAAATATATTAAATAATAATTAAAGAAAATAATAATATGAAAATAATTGGTATAAGAAATAATTATTGTAAATAATTAATAAATAATATTATTATATAATTTTTAATTCATATTAATTAATCTTAATTGATATTAATAATATTTAATATTTATTAATATTTGTTTATAAATTATAATTAATAGTAATAAATAATAATTAATATTAATGAGTTATAATTGGAAAAAGTGACAATAGCTCCTAAAATGCTACTTCAAGTAGCGTTTCAATAAGTTAGCTTATCAGCTGATTTATAAACTAGCTTATGGTTTGCCAAACGTGTACCCTGAAAATAAGCTAACTTATTTTTACCAAACATAGCCTAAGTAGAGTAAGGTTTATACGAGACACTACTAGAAAATTGAGTATTTTCAATGGAAATTTTAAACGGAAAATGTCGTTGAATTTTTTTTACGAATTTTAGAGGGATTATTGACAGAACATAAATTTTCTATAAATTTTCAACGAATTTTGGTTGAAAATCTCTCACACACATGTATTTTCAACCAAATTTTTTTTAACGAGACATTCCGTTGAAAAAATTTTGGTTGAAAATGCATGTTTGTGAGAGATTTTCAAGGGTCATTCGTTGAAAATTCGTAGAAAAATTATGTTCTGTCAATAATCCCTCTAAAATTCGTAGAAAAATTATGTTCTGTCAATAATCCCTCTAAAATTCGTAGAAAATTTTCAACGACATTTTCCGTTGAAAAAATTCTGTTGTAAATACTCAATTTTCTAGTAATGAGAACAATAACTAAATAACAGAATAAGAAAAATTCAATTTTATTAATTCTACTCTAAAGCACATATAAAATAATATATGAATCACGCGACTTTGATTGCAACATGAGGTCGCGGACCACATCGCCCACACTAAAAGAACATATATAAAATCATGTGATTTACCCATATTCTCTTATTTAGTTATTGTTCTTGTCTGAACCTCCCTCTTACTACGTATAGTAAAAAACAAGATTTATCCAAGCCCCTGTGTATTGTGTGTGTGAAAAAATCAAATGAAAAAACAATGTTAGCGAAGACTTAGAGTCCGTTTGGTTTGCAGGATTTTTTTCGGGGGATTTGGATTTCATGAAGGGAATTAGATTTGGAGGGATTGAATTGGAATGGATTTAAAATCCTTATGTGTGTTTGGTTTGATGGCTTTGGAATGGAACTGAATTTCATTTTTTATAAATAACTTATAAAAACAAATTGTAAATAATTATAAAAATAATTAAATTACCTTTTTATTAATTGATTATTAGAAAAAAAATTGTTTTTAAAATAATTTTAAACATTATTATATACAAATCCTACAAAATCCCGTGAAATCCCAACCATCCCACGGGATTTCAAAATCCTATGTTTGAGGGATTTCAATGAAATCCTAGGATTTCAAATCCAGACAATCCTATAAACCAAACACCGGATTGGAATGGATTTGAAATCCAAGTCCATTCCATTCCCGCAAACCAAACAGACCCTTATTGTTTTATGTATAAAAAACAAATATTTGTTTCACATGTAAACCGTCTCATATATATACACTCACATGTACACATAAACATATACAAGACATACATGCGTAGTATACATATAACATGTACATACGTATATACATACACATGTATATAGTATATATATTGATACATATATTACTTGTAACATATACATATATGACACATGCATACATATACATATAAATAGATATGCATACACGTATAGAGGAAAGTTCAAATATGAACTCAAATTTGGTTGTGAACGCGAGGACAAATGATAGTGCGACACGTGTCTGAATATATATTATTCAGACTGAATAAATACTATATTCAGTCTGAATATTTCTTTGTATATTCAAACTAAATAAATACTATATTCAGTCTGAATAGTTCTTTGAATGAGACACGTGTCACGCTCTCATTTGTCCTCACGTTCACAACCAAATTTGAGTTCTCATTTTAGGGGCGGGTTCAAATGCGAACTCAAATTTGGTTGTGAACTTGAGGATAAATGAGAGTGCGACACATGTCCCATTCAAAGAAATATTCAGACTGAATATAGTATTTATTCAGTCTGAATATACAAAGAAATATTCAGACTGAATATAGTATTTATTTAGTCTGAATATTTCTTTGTATATTCGGTCTGAATAGTTCTTTGAATGAGAAACGTGTCGCGCTCTTATTTGTCTTCACGTTCACAACCGAATTTGAGTTCGCATTTGAACTTTTCTCTACACACACACACACACACACACACATATATATATATATATATATATAGAGAGAGAGAGAGAGAGAGGAAAGTTCAAATGCGTACTCAAATTTGGTTGTGAACGTGAGAACAAATGAAAGTGTCACACGTGTCAAAATAAGCAATATTCAGACTGAATATACAAATGAATATTCAGACTGAATATTCCTTTTTATATTCAGACTAAATATATACTATAATATTTCTTTAAATGGGACACGTGTCACACTCTCATTTGTCCTCACGTTCACAACCAAATTTGAGTTCTCATTTGAACCCGCCCCTATATATATATATATATATATAGAGAGAGAGAGAGAGAGTGAGAGGGGTTCAAACGCGAATGTTAACTTTATACGAGAATAAAGATACTTTTTTCATGTACAAAATCGTACATGATCCGAGCGACTTTTCCATGCTACTTAAGTCGTCCCAAAAGTCGTCCGCTTACATGAAAAAAGTTTCTCGTATTCTCGTAAATAGTTATCGTTCTCGTATGAACCTGTCCCTATATATATCAGCATGTTTCCGTGAGACCACTTTTTTACTTTTGAAAAACTTCACAGCAAAACACTATTCACAGTGTTTTTGTTGTGATGGCTCAGATTTTTTTTACCTTCACCGTGTTTTGCTGTGAAGTTTGAAGTGTAAATGAGTGGTCTTACAATATCTTTGAGTTAATTGAGTATGTATGAATAGAGTTATTTGAGTATGAATGAATAGAGTTATTTCACGGGTCTCACGTAAACAGACCGATCTCACGTAAACCCAACATTGCGTACAATTAAGTAACATATACAATGCATGCATGCATGCATATACATATACACTGTATGCATAACAAAATAAATGCTCATATGAATAAGAAAATTTTGGAACAAGAGAAAAATTACAAAAAACTATCGGTAATTATCCGACGGATACCAATTCCTTCGGTGATTTGCGACCGTTTTCTGGTGTATAATTAAAAAAAATAAAAACTAAATAATTAAGGGTGCGTTTAGTTAGCGAAAACAGTTTTCATTTTCCAAGAAAACGTTTTCAGAAAATGGAGTTGAGTTTTTATTCTCAGTTTTCTATGAAAATTTTTCAAAACGCATTTAGCTGAAATGGTGGAGTTTTCATTTTTCATTTTCAGATTTTTAGAAAATGCGTTTAGCTGTGCATTTTCTACCGGTTTTCATTTTCCATTTTCCATTTTTTTTTTCAAATTAGAAAGTGTGTATACACACACTTTTGCGCACACACACGCACACTCACTTTCACACAGACACACACACACTTTCACATACACACACATACACGCACACACACGCACACACTTTCATAGACACGCAAACACACACTTTCACATACACGCACACACACACACACACACTTTCACATACATACACTCACACACACACACACACACACATTTTCACAGACACACGCGCACACACACACACACTTTCACATACACGCACACACACACACACACTTTCACATACGCACACACACACATTTTCACAGACACGCACACACACACACACACACTTTCACATACATAAACACAGGTTCACAAACACACACACTTTCACTTTCACACACACATACACACACTTTCACTTTCACGTAGACATACACACGTACACACACTTTCACTTTCACACACACACACATTCACACACTTTCGTGCACACACTTTCACACACACACACACACTTTCGCGCGCACACACACACACACACACTTTCACTTTCACATATACACACACATTCACACACACACCTTTCACTTTCACACGACATACACACACACACACTTTCACATACATAAACACAGGTTCACAAACACACACACTTTCACTTTCACACTCACTTTCACACACACTTTCACTTTCACACACACACACACACACACACACTTTCACTTTCACACACACACACACATTCACACACTTTCGTGCACACACTTTCACACACACACACACACACTTTCGCGCGCGCACACACACACACACACTTTCACTTTCACATATACACACACATTCACACACACACCTTTCACTTTCACACGACATACACACACACACTTTCGCGCGCGCACATACACACACTTTCACATAGACACACACACACACAATTTCACTTTCACACATACATACACACACACACACTTTCACTTTCACACACACACACTTTCACTTTCACACACACACACATACTTTTACACGCACACATTCACACCCACACACACACTTTTACATGCACACATTCACACACATGTGGTTGGCCTATGTATGTGAATGTGTGTGTGTGTGTGTGAAAGTGTATGTGTGTGTGTGTGAAAATGTGTGTGTGTGTGTGTGTGAAAGTGTATGTGTGTGTGTGTGTGTGAAAGTGTGAAAGTGAAAGTGTGTGTGTGTGTGAAAGTGTGAAAGTGTGTGTGTGTGTGTGTGTGTGAAAGTGTGAAAGTGAAAGTGTGTGTGTGTGTGAAAGTGTATGTGTGTGAAAATGAGTGTGTGTGTGTGTGTGTGTGAAAGTGTGTGTTTGTTTGTGTATGTGTGTGTGTGTGTGTGTGAAAGTGTGTGCTTGTGTGTGTGTGCGAAAGAGTGTGCTTGTGTGTGTGTGTGTATGAAAGTGAGTATGTGAAAAAGTGTGTGTGTGTGTGTGTGTGTGTGAAAGTGAAAGTGTGTGTGAAAGTGAGTGTGAAAGTGAAAGTGTGTGTGTGGAAGTGTGAAAGTGAAAATGTGTGTATGTGTGTGAGCGCGAAAGTGTGTGAAATTGTGTATGTGTGTGAAAGTATGTATGTGTGTGTGAAAGTGTATATATATATATATATATATATGTGTGTGTGTGTATGTGTGTGAAAGTGTTTGTATGTGTGTGTGAAAGTGAGTGTGTGAAAAAGTGTGTGTGTGTGTGTGAAAGTGAGTGTGTGTGTGAGAGAGAGAAAGTGAAAGTGTGTGTCTGGAAGTGTGAAAGTGAAAATGTGTGTATGTGTGTGCGTGGGAAAGTGTGTATGAATGTGAAAGTGAAAGTGTGTGTGTGTGTGAAAGTGTATATATATATATATGTGTGTGTGTGTGCGTGTGTGTGAAAGTGCGTGTGTGTATGTGTGTGTGAAAGTGTGTAAAATTGTGTATGAGTGTGGAAGTGAAAATGTGTGTGAAAGTGTACGTGTGTGTGTGAAAATGAAAGTGTGTGTGTGTGTGAAATCGTGTATGTGTATGTGTGTGAAAGTGAAAGTGTGTGTGTTTGAAAGTGTATGTGTGTGTGTGAAACTGTGTGTGTGTGTGTGTGTGTGTGTGAAAGTGAGTGTGTGTGTGTGCGTGTAAGTGTGTGAAATTGTGTGCGAGTGTGAAAGTGAAAGTGTGTGTTTGTGTGTGAAAGTGTATATGTGTGTGTGTGTGTGTGTGTGTGAAAGTGTATGTGTGTGTGTATGAAATTGTGTATGTGTATGTGTGTAAAAGTGAAAGTGTGTGTGTGTGTGAAAGTGTGTATGTACATGCGTATAAAAGTGTAAGTGTATGTGCATGTAGAAAATTATTTTGAAAATGAAAATTCTGAAAACTCAAAAAAGTTGTTTTCTAAATCTAATATAAATTTAGAAAATGAAATTTTTTTTGGAAATTTTTTGAAAACTGAACGAACTAAACGCGTTTTTTAAATTTTCATTTTCTCTGGAAAAATTTTCTAGAAAACAGAAAAATTTTCACGAACTAAACGCAACCTAAATATCCATCGACAGTGATTAGGATTATTTAATTTTTGTTTTATATTTTAAAACATGTGAAACACATTGAATCCCATTTTAAAATATAACTTATTGAATTGTTTGAATTGACCTCTACATGTTTGTAACATTTGAATAGTTTGATTTGATTTCCTTCGTCTAGCACGCGCGAAGTATGCCACTTCAAAAAAAACATGACCAAATCATAGCCCTCTAAGACTTGAGGCCTGACCTAACTGTAACGTTACACTTCATACAGTTTAGAATCTCGATTCAAATACATTACAAACATTCGATCTAAATAAGAAGATAACAGATAATATTCAAGCCGTATGTGAAATCTGGATACGGATATCAAATAAAGATATCCAATCATTTATTCAGATGCAAATATAGAAGAATAAATACATCCATCCAATCCATTTTACAAACCCTATCAATATGCCTTATTGGTGGTGTCTACCATCTACTTGCCCTCAAATCATTTTGAAATACAAGTGAGAAACCTTGCAACAATTTGCATGTAAATGAATGAAACATAGTTTTTTTTAAGCACAACACTTTTTTTTATCACAAAATAATATCAAGTATTTCATCAGATATTATTATATTGATGATTAATTGATCTTCAAATCTACCATTTAACAAAACTCTGACCTTGCTTTTTTTATAAATCAATCATCTTTTATAATAAGGTTTCTAGATATGAAGCAGCATTTGCAGCCTTTCACTCGTCGTCAAACCCCATCACATAATGTCCAGCGTTCTTATCCTGAATTCAAGAAAAATAGCACCAAAAACACGATCAAATGAGACCTAGTTTTTTTGTATTTTTCTTTTTTGTATTTGATATTAAAGCTTTAAACTTTAATTATTTTATTTGAATGTTTGCAAGTTTTATTCCTTGCGATTAAAACTTGCTAAATATGATATGTGTTACCTAGAAACTCAAAATTTTGAAACTCATAGATAGATAATTCTGTATGATACGATCTTTCACAAAATCCAACATTTATGAAAATGGATTTCTTTTTAATCTGAAAAATGGAAGGCTTACCTGTGCCAACATTCGTTGCTTGTTAAGGTACCGAGTTCTCGCCTTATTGAGAGCCGAGTTTGGAGATTTGTACATCCTCTGTTTCAAGAAGAAAAAGAAAAAAAGAGAGCAAAGGGAATTTTATAAGGAATTAAGTATGCAAAAAATAAAATCAAGAGAAAGAGTCGTTTATTGACAGTCCATGGACGATAAAATCATATAATTCCTCCATCCCAAATATAATTACAACAAAAAAATATTATTTTCGCCGTTTTCTTATTTTCTTAAAACCTCTCTCTCTCTCTCTCTCTGTGTATATATATATATATGTATGTATATATATAGGGGCGGTTTCATACGAGAACCATACTTATTTAAAGGAACAAAGGAACAAACAAAATCATATATGATTTTGCACTAAGGGGTAGGGGGCGACTTTTGGGGCCACTTAAGTGGCATGGAAAGTCACCCGCCCCTTAGCACAAAATCATATATGATTTCCTACTTGGCCGACCAGTTCTCGTGTTCCTTTAAATCCAAAAAGTTCTCATTTGAACCTCCCTCTATATATATATATATATCTTTTACATTACGAAACAAACATATATGTAATAACATCTTAAATCATAGCATTTGATGAAAAAAAATCATGAAAAAAATATTTTTAACTTGGTTTGTACGAGTTTGTAGGATTGGTCTAGTTTGTAAATGAACCAAGCCTTATATATATATATATATATATATATATATATATATATATATATATATTTCCTTCTTAAGGGAAGGAGTGCTAAATAACAAAAATCAACATTCAAGAAAAAAGGAAGGATGTATTTTAAGGCATAATATTATCAACGAACCTTCTCAGTTCCAGATACACGATCCCCACCTGAGAGAAGCTTTTTCTTTGGTGCAAAGTCAAACACCTCATGAAGAAATTCATTTTCCTGTTTACATAGAATCATTCATTAACATCCTAAATCGATATAAAAAAACTGATATAACCTACAAAATATTTTATTGCCATCACTAATAATATACGTTCATCAATAACTCCCTAGTGATTTTAAATTTTTGCACAATTTGCATGTTTTATTGTGTCATTCCTCATTTAGATATAAAATAACAAGCTTTCAGAAAGACCGAAAGAATCAAACCTGCATGTGTTTTATGAATCCTCCACGAAGAAAACGCTTTAAAAAGTTGAGCTGCCAAAAATACCGATATTTTGAGAATACAAGAGACAAAGGTAGCTAGAGTAAAAGGAGTGATGACAAAAAGCATTATATGAACCTGTATTAATTGGCACCATGTTGTGGTGGTAAGTGACTCTCCACCAATCTTCACAGAGGTTTCTGGACTATAACCATCCTATTTATCACACACAGAACAATTAAGTCATTAACAAAGACCATCCTATATAAATATCATCTCGACAAATAATACATTATATAGAGGGAGGTTCAGGGGAAAACCTCAAAAAAAAAAAAAAAAAAAAACTGAAGAACACCCTGGAATCCCCCATCTGGACAATATGCATTTGTGCATAGAAGGTATGCACAAATGCATACAAGCGTTTACACGAGTGCATGTTATGCACGAATGCATGTTATAAATTACCAGTATGCATTTGTACATACCATCCGGATGGAGGGCTTCCAGGGTGTTCTTCAGTTTTCTCTTTTTTTGGAGTTTTCCCCTAAACCTGACCTATATATATATAGAGAGAGAGAGAGAAAAAAGTTCAAATGCAAACTCAAATTTGGTTGTGAACGTCAGGACAAATGAGAGCGCGACACGTGTCATATTCAAACTGAATAATGAAGGAAAATATTCAGACAAAATGTAGAATTATTTAGTCTGAATGTAGTATTATTCAGACCGAATCAGTCTGAATATGCCATGTGTCGCTGCTCTCATTTGTCCACACGTTCACAACCAAATTTGAGTTCCCATTTGAACCCCCCCATATATATATATAACAAATTATATATCCTACAACATGAAGATTTATGACATTTTTGTGCAATTTATAGCATATATATTATTCATGGTTTAATATTTTAACTTACTGCACATTTTAATTAACTAATACGTTTATAAAAAAATAAGTTTAAAATATTTGTTTTGAAGAAGCAAAAAAAATCATTTTGAGATATCTAAGAATATTTATCAAAAAAAAATATATAATATATTTACTGGGATCCCCTATACTCCCCAACCCTATTGCCATCTCTACCAACCTCTATGTGGGATATATTGGGTTCATTTCATTTGGTTTTGTTTTTTTTTGGTTACAAAAGTACCTCGAGAAATTCCAAAATGTCTCTGAATGTATTGCGCTGATTATTAAGATCCTTCTTAGCAGAACCCTTCCCACCTGCTTCAGCCGAAAGGTTCCTAACTTGATTCAAGATTTTCGCTCTCAGCCCTTGTATATGTGTCACATCCTGAGAATTGTTTCCTTCATGAACGGAGCTATCATTCGAACCCTTAGAGATGTTGTAAAATTTCTCCAAATTTCCTATTTCAAAAATCAGTGCAAGTGCTTCGCCAGCTGCGATACGCACAGATCTATCATCCTTATCTAAAAGAGTAGAAAAATAAGAAATCGACCTGCGTGATTTTATAAATGTTAGCTCACGGTCTTCTATTGTAAGTTTCAATCACTACAACAAAATCGGTTTTATAGGACGTCAAAGATGTCTAAATGTCTTAATAGACTATTTTATAATTGTTTGGCAGTTGGTGAATGGTTTGGTGCAGAATGATTAAGAGACTCTTTTTTAAGAAGTTATATTAGCTTTTTTATTGGACATTTTTAAGAAGTGTTTTACGAAAAATCTTTTTACAGCACACTTGTTTTTATAAGATACCTTTTTATAAATAATGTCATATAAAAAGACTAATGGGATTTTTATTTCAAAATTTTCCTAAAAACCTTGTTGTCCTATC
The DNA here is from genome assembly GCA_036898165.1 of Silybum marianum. Classification (NCBI taxonomy): domain Eukaryota; kingdom Viridiplantae; phylum Streptophyta; class Magnoliopsida; order Asterales; family Asteraceae; genus Silybum; species Silybum marianum. The sequence continues at coordinate 8,151,830 of CM072542.1, forward strand.
AACTTACTGTAACACATTTATATAGGACGTACAATTGTTTGGTCCCATAAACTTAAGTCCTATTAAACAATCCATTAGGACACTTAGGGCCTGTTTGTTAGCAGCTTAATGAGCTTAATGGGACTCACAACTTATTCGTTCAGCTATAGATGACTGTTTGGTAGTGGCTTAATGATATAGAAAGTGGCTTATTCAGTAAGCTTCTAAGGGGGAGCTTTACACAGAAAGCCAAGTTTTTTTCCAAACCTGCCCTTCCCAATTAAAGAACATGTTCATTTCATCTATGAAAAAAGCCTTCCAAACAAAAACCTTCTCAATCTATACAGACAAATAAATCCACATAGACAGCTTTATCCATACATGACTTAATGAAAAACCAGCCAAACATCCCATTAAACCGATTTTGTCATAGTGGTTCAGAAAAGTCCATAAACAACTATCTGCTTACCCTTGCCAACTTTTAGGATCAAGTGTCCACCCATCCATTGTTGTGAGAAGAAATGACCAAGCAGATACCATAGCCGTTATTATAGGCGGTGATGGTTTAATGGCAACAACCTAAAAGTTGCATAACTTTAGAATCTCGTTATAAACTCAAAGGCAATGGAATAACGAACATATAGAACAATGATTTCACAGATACATTAAGAAATACAAGAAAGATCTCTGTTTGGCAGTTGCTGAATGGTTTGGTGCAGAATGATTAAGTGGTCAGAATGATTAAGAGGCTCTTATGATATAGTGTCAAATGAAATATAATTGTTTGGTAATTGTTCAGGATGTAAATAGGCTCTTAATGGTTAAGGGGGGTCCAGGATACAAAATGATTCAAAGGGTTTTGGAACCATTAAGAGGCAGACTTATTTTTTGCCAAGCAGGATTCGCCTCTTAATGATTCAGAGGCTGCCTCTTAATGGAACTGTTAAGAGTTAAACAAACAGCAGAGAGCTAGAATAATTTTGCCAAACAAAAAAAAGAGAAAAAAAAACAAGTAAATGAAAAAGATGCATACATTCGGACCCAGTTTGGGATGAACCACTTGCCACATTATTTGCATGCACTTATCGGTTTCTTCTGGTTCATTTCCACCAACAAAAGTGATCACAGCTAAGCAATCTAGCAGCTAGTGTCATTTCCCGGAAAATAGAATAAATAAAGCGTCAGTTTTATATCGTTAAACAGACACCAAGCATAAAAAAGGTACAGGGTTATATATATACACATATATATATATATATGTACCGATGCTATCTTTGATGAATCAGAACGAGATTTGAGAGCCTCTGAAATGGGAGAAACTGCTTCTTCTAATATTTCTTGTGCCTTCTTGCCAGAACCAACAGTTAAAGCTAGTAATCCTATTAGAACAGATGGAACATTTCGAGTATAGTAATCAATTAAACTGATTAAATCTAAATCACAAAGAAAAGAAGTATTAATACATATATATATATATATATACCTATGGCATGAGATGCTAAGGCTACTTCTTTTGCAGAACCCTTCTTAATAGAATTCAGATACTGATGCAGCATTGTTGCAAATCTAAGGAGAAACAAAAACAAATGAGATACATAATTTTTCATTAATGCGATTTTTCATTAAAAAGGAAAAGATCACGAATTAATGTGTAAATAAAATAGAAAATTTACCAACCAAAAAAAAAATTCAAAATACTCAATTATTTCTGCTAAATAATGGAATACATAATTTTCTACAAGTGCCAACATAATATCTGAATTGCATTCAGATAATACACGAGTCATTTTATGTTCATTGTAACATATGGCAGAAGATTATTGAATGATTTACACCGATTTGTTATTTCATCCAACACTTTCCAACGCCCCTAAAAACACTCTAAATTACCGTTCTTAAATAAACAAACTAGATATTCGGTTCTTTAGATAAAGAATTCAGAAACAGAGAAAATTGCATGTTGAAACTACTGATTTTGTCCATAAATAGCCATGAAAAAAGAACCTAGAAACAAAACATAAAATGCACAAAAGTTCTTACTTCTTCTCAACAAATTCATGAGGCAAGCTGCTATTAAAAGCCTCTATGATCGCCACCAAAGCCTTCTCCCTTGTTGATCCCCTTTAAACAAAAAAAACATGATCAGTTTTTAATTAGAGTAAAAGTATAGTGATTCTGAGAGCTTAAGAAAGATTTCACAAGTGAAGGTGACTCTGCATATGTACGTACTTCAGTGTTCCTTCTAGCAACTATATATATATATATATATATATTCCTACTTTAATAAACATTTTAGTGTGATTGTGATTTACGTGAGATCTACCTGGTGATAAGGCAAACATAAGTGAGTTAGGAGGTGAGGAGTGCACACTCACAAATGTTGTCTCTATCACCTAGATCGCTAAAAAGGACTAAGGGGGGTTGTGCCCCCTTGTGGGTCCTAGGGGTTGTGTCCTTAGCGGTGATCCCCTGGAGCACTTCTACGGATTTAAAATGTAATGTTTATCCTGTATTTGATTATGTTTATCGGTTAGTTATATGGATTCAAATACATAGCTTTAGAAAGTTGTACTCGTGCACCATTTACTTGTAATCTTGAATTTTAAGTAATATGCATCATTAAACAGTACTTGATGCATTAAAATGATTTTCAAGAGTTTAATCCAAATGCTTTATAATATAGTATAGATATACGTATATATATGTGTGTGTGTGTACGTACATTTTAGCAATCAAAAGTCCATCTAGTTATTGAAATTGCATATTAATATGTATGTTTCGGCAGCTAAAGCGTGCTCCTAACAACTAATTAAAGTCTCAAATGGCTTATAAAGTCAAACAAACTAAAAATTTCAACTTCAAAGTTGACATCATTCCAAGACATTGTAGTGCAACATCAGAACTCGTGAACTTTAAAAATCTTAACCTAAAGTTCTAAACCTAAAAGAGCTTGGCAGTTGGCAAAAAAACGAGCATGCTATTGAACCAAACAATAAATAGCCCCACTAAAGTAAAAAATCAAGCACAAACCCATACAACTATAAGGGCGGAGGGCATGCACTCACTCCGTTCACCTCCCCTGTAGTATAAGAAGTGGCACCACAATTTCTCACCACTATTCCCCTGAGGACCTGCAAACCGCTATACCACCGCCATTGCACTGCTATAGTGCCGTGATTAATAGCATAGATCAAGAAACAACGATCTACTTTTTGCTCTTCCATTAGATCACATTTCTACGATCTTCCATCACTCTCATCTCCTGCTCAATCGGCATCTAAACACCCAATGATTAGTGTTGCCTCTATCAGTGAAAACAAGTCCTTTTCCAAGTGACCCTTTTAATGTACTAAAAACCCGAACCATCAATGATTGGGATGGTTGCAAAATTGAGTCACTATACTATTGGGCTCCTCATGGTGAGATAATTCAGTTGGATCAATATATGGCACCTCTTGATTAGAAAGAAGCTTTACGTTAGGATTCCAAACGAATAGCCACTATATTACAATCTGAAAGACATGCGTCTTCCAAGATACCAAAAGCATATTTCCTTTGAGAGATAGCAACACCTATAATTGATTTGAGATATCTCAACCCCAAGGAAATAACAAAGAGGACCTAAGTCCCTAGTCTTGGATTATGACATAATTGTTGTTTCAACCCCTTGATGCCTTCACAATCATCACTTGTAGTCACAATATCAACATAAACCACAATATATATATATATATATATTTGAGGCCATACAAGCTGCTGAAGCACGCTATTGAATCAACTAAATCATGTCCAAGGTAATTGTTTCAGGCCATACAAAAACTTCTGCAATTTGGATACCAGACTACTCTACCTTTTAGCAACAAACCCACAAGGTTGCTCTATATACATCTCCAAGTGACCATGCAAGAAAGCATTCAGATATCCAACTGAAAGAGGCCAATATTTCATGGCAGCCAAAACTAAAAAATAGACGAACTAAGCACATCTTCGAACTGTTGGGTGGGGGGGGGGGTGACCAAGAACTTGTGCGTATATCCCTTTACCACGAAGCACGTGGAGGAAGGATGAATTACCAAGTATGATTTGAGTTTAAAGTTGGTATTTCATCAATCATGGCTTGTCTTCATCTTGAATGTGATATAGTGCTTCTGAAACTATCTTAGGGATATTATTGAAGATGATAAATTCATCTTGGATCTATTATCAAGCTTTGTCAACACACCTATTGAAGATTAGTGTTAACAAGAACCAATTTAAGCTCAATGATGGTAGATTGAGGCCATGAAATATTGATCAATCATTTGAAAGACTTGTCAAGCTACAAACACCTCCGAATATCATTAGCATAAAAAGTTTTGTCTTTGATACAGACATCATAGCACGTCTTAAATGTGCGCATTAAATTAGACTCGATAATGTTCTGTCTGATACAGACATCAAGTTTTGTCTGAATTTGCTTCCAGCAGTCTACTTCAGTGTTCCTTTTTTGCATTTTAGTAAGGATGATGGTTGGTTTGTAATCGAACTACATGTCCAATAATCAATCTTACATAGTCATTCTTAAATTTTTAAAGAACAAAAAAAGAAATACCTTTTCTCATATAAAGCATCTAAAGTTTGATCTAGCACACTTTCTTTATCGATCTGCACTTCTTCCACACAAGTCCCCAGCATTTGATCCGACCGGATAGTTGACGAAGAACTCACACTATCAGTGTCGTCACTATCCAGCATTGCAGCATTTTTACGCTGATTACGACCTATAAATAACACCTAAAATCTTAGACTTCTGGTCGGATTTAAATGATTTTGAATATATATTTAAATAAACTAAAAAGACCAAACTACAACAATAATCCAAGATTTCTGAAAAGATTCATATCAAAGTAACAGATTTTTAAAAGATTATATGGTTTTTTTACATATGAGTAAAAGGTCAAACTTCAAGCCAATTAGGGGAATAAACTAGTGGATAATCAAAACAAGAACAAATCACAAAACACAAATTCACAACTGGGTTTTTTTACCCTTTTTTATTTGGAAACCAATTTATTCAAATAAAACAAGTAAGATTGCAAATTTGCAATAAACAACATCGAATAAGATATGCTATCAAACAAAACCCTAATTCAGTTGAAACCGAACAATAATCACACAAAAAACAGATACAACTACAAAATCATACAATTGAAAAAAGTATTTACTTACGTTGTTTACCCATTGGGGACAGCTCCTAATTGAAGTCGTTAGAAGGACATACAAGGTCGACGATGAACAAGAAAACGTACAAAATTCAACTGACGATCAATAGAAGAACCAAGAATACAAGAAATTAACCGAATTATTGTTGAAAAAGCGAAAGACGATGAATCCATGAAACGATTTTCAAAATTTAGGAAAAAAATAAAAGGGATTATGATATCAAAATTTTGATGAATTTCTTGTATTCTTCGATAGGGGGAAGAGAGAGAGAGAGAGAGAGAGAGATGAGCAAAGCTGGAGTATTTGTATGGATGATGTGGAAGGATCTTGACCGTTCGTTTTGGAAGAATTGATTGAAAAAGCGTAAACACCAAACCCAATTACCGCTAGGATTTGGGGGTGAATGCCGCCGTGTTGGACTGCAAGATTTCAATTTCTTCTTTAGACTTCCATTAACGCAAAAACAAAGGTCAAAATATTGTTTCCTTTTGAACAACCAATGAGGGTTTTTAAATAAATTGACTGGTTTCTTGTAAATAAATGATCATCGTTCAAATGTCCATTGAAGTTTGAATTAATTTATTATTATATTTTATGGTCGGATGTTGTGTACGACAATATTGATTCGTTATTTTGTATAAATTGTTGTAAATTAAAGTAATTAATAGACATAAAAATTAAAATGTACAATTAAGATAGAATTAATAGAAGTTATGGAATAAAGTGTCAACTAGGAAAGTTCAAATGCAAACTTAAATTTGGTTATGAACGTAAACACAAATAAGAATTCGACACGTGTCTGAATTTAGGTTATTCAGGATGAATAATCAAATAAATATTAGACTGAATAAAACATAATATAGTGTTTATTCGGTCTGAATAATGATTATTCAGTCTAAATAACCATTATTTAGACAGAATAAACACTATATTATGTTTTATTTAGTCCGAATATTTTTTTGATTATTCAGTCTGAATATGACACATGTCACGCTCTCATTTGTCTTCACGTTCACAACCAAATTTAAGTTCTCATTTGAACCCGCCCCTAAAGTCAATATTGCACAATTTACTGTGTACATATAATAGGATACTTTTAGGGAGGAGGAATATTATTTTTTAAGCCTTCCGAGCCTATTTTAAGTAAGTAAAAAAAAATATAGGCTTTCTGAGTTTGTCCCTGGCTTTTTCGTGTCGGACTTTTTCAAGACGATCTTTTGATCGAGCTTTAATGTTCGTCTGGCCTATGCTCGAGCATGTTAAGGTCGGGCTTAATAGGAGCAAGAGACTTGGTGGCAAAAAGCAGAATGAAATATTATTTAATCATGGAAATCCTATGTTCAGGTCAGATTTAAGGTCGGGCCTTTTGTGCATCTCCACCATCCACTGCAACCGAAGACCCTTGTAGGTGCAAGCACATATGCATTGGAATTTGTGCCGTTAAAACACATAAAGAATGCATTGAAAAAAATGTCACGAAAAAAATTAAACGAAAAGAATATATATGCAGCTTCAAAAGTTCAAGAACCTGTTTATTGAGAAACATGCTATAAAAATTTCAACAATAAATCAAAGCAATCTGGACAGAATATCAATATTAATTTGTTAACTAGAACTTAATATTTAGACAAGTTTTTGTAAAAATAAATACATTTTACAAAAAATTAAAATAGTTTGAAATAGATGTTCACTTGTTTGTATTTTTTTTTTTTTTGAAAGGGTGTCCTAGGTATTTGTCTAAACTAATCCCTGACAATTTTAAAACTGTTAAAGCATGCGGCACTGAGATAATTCCTCAGTAGCCACAAGTTGTTTGCGCCTGGATTCGAACCTGGGGTAGATGAGTTATCTAGCATCATCCCCCATAAAACATAACCAGTACACCACAAGCCTTTGTGGTTCAGTTGTTTGTATGATCAAACTGATTTCAAAGATTATATAACTTATTTTATTTGAAGAAGTGGAATCTTTCAAATGCATTTGGAAGATAGGAAAAATGATTTATGATGTATAAGGTTTGTAAAAAAAAACCTTTTAAAAGTTAAATCAAAATCTTTTAAACATTTTGTTAAGGAATCAAAATATTTTTTTTGAAGTAAAATCAAAATACTTTTGCATGCGTAAGATGTATAACAAGGCACAAAATAGGAAAGAGATGGTTTTGACAAAAATCTAGTTTAGTTGTAACGAACTAACGGTTGCTTTTATAGATGTGAAAAAGTGTTTAGATCATTTATGGAAAAAGTTTTAAAGAATTATGTCCGACCTCAATCAATCTGAACACTATAAGGAATAAATTTCGGACTTCCGCAATCAAAACAATCTGAATTTTTAAGTCTGACTCACACCACTGTCCAAGGATTAGATTTCACAAAATGCCAATTTTCGGATGTTCATAGAGTGTCCTTTTGCAAGTCTGCAATCTATGAAACATAATTTTTGTTGAACTATAAGTTGATATTTCGTCTTTCATTTGAATATCTTCCGACTTTTGGAGCTCTTATCAAGCCAATTTTCTCTCTAAACTCAATGCATTCCATCATATTTGAGAAACACTCATCCAAATTTGATATCCAAGTCACTCACTTTGTGCTTTTCGTTGATATTTCTATCATTGTAAGTAATTTCAAAGGTATATGTTGAAGATCTGTTCCAACTCTTGTCAAAAGGAAGAAATTTGTATAAACATCAGTATACCAATTTCTATTTTACCTTAAAAAAACAACATCGTAGTGGATCATGGTCTTAAAGTGGACTCTGAAAAAGTAGAAATAACCAAAGTTCAGTGAACCAATTTTAATCTCATTGTTGTATATCTAAGTCAAATTCTCCTTATTTCCATGTTATTTGAGTTAAATTTTGTTTAGAAAATGAACATATTTTCCCAACAACCTTCTCACAAGGTTGCATCAACAACCCTCGTTCGTAATTGATTCACTCTATCATCGTTGTTCAGCCTATGTGGACCACAATGTCGTCAAACCTTTGTGGCCTTCATACAATTTTCCTACTTGGCTCGATTCACATTTCAAATTTGTTCTTATTTACAGTATTTTACGTATGAGATTAATTTTAGTTGTATGTTGTATTTAACACGATAACACTTGTTGGGTTTTGGTCAGCAATGATAATAATGTTATGGTGATGGTGCAATTTAGTAAGTTGTTGGGGTTCTATTAGTTATCTCTTAATATCGTTGTTTGGTTTTTCAATTTTGTTTGATATTTTCACTTATTAGTGTGTTTTATATTTTTCTTTGTTAAGTGTTTTTCAGAAGTTATTTGAGTTGTGTATAGGTTCAGTTTCAAAAGTAGTCACCACAATGTAATTTCTCAATCAAGGGGTCTTTGGTCGATTTGTTGTTTCTCAACCGTTGTTAAATTTGATGATTTCAAATTGTCTCGAGATGTCAGCTACATAAAAATATTTATAGTAAAATTCAAAATCGCTCCCGGATCCTACGAGTGAATCTGAAGTTGGATTTTCCGGGCCAAAACTGCACCGCATATGTGGTTTGCATATTTTCCCAAAATGCAAACCAAAACCATAAATTTTAAAACAAAACATGTGAATGTACAATGTCGTTTCATCACTTAAACAAAAAAAATACAAAATACACATTAAAAATAAATCATATTGTATAAAAACATTGTACTTTGATTATTCACTTATATATTTGTGTATGTGCGCATGCCAAGAAGGGGAGGGACCCGATTTCATAATTCAAGACCATAAACCACACCACAAAATGCGGTTTTGATAAAAATACAAACCACAAACCTCATCACGAAAGTTTTAAACCTTTCAGTACGCACGATTTTATGCGACTTAATTAGATGAACACCACTAGTTCTCAATTCCTAATGAATATCAAAAGGCCAAGTAGAGAAAAAACAAAACTACATACCAATCAAAACAGAAGCAATACTATCAATCACTAGCAGAGTACCAAAACAAAATTTGGACAACACAACCACATATTCGCAGAACTAACTATATATATATATACATATACTTTCGGCCTATTTTTCCGTATGTATATGGAAAGGTGAGCTGAAAAGCGTTATTGATTGTCTACTGTATCTATGAACACACATCACATCACGCAGCTTTATTCACCAAATCCCACGAAAGAACAAACATATGATGATACTCAGCTCGTACGCCATCTGGCTTATTGGGTTAGCTCGAAGTTGAACAAAGGGTAAAGTAGGAATTTCCAGTGTCATGTTAGTAATTTGTTTTTCATTAAGCCGTCCAAGGGACATCACCTTTTCACAGTCGTGTCGTAGGCATGAGTTGTAATGTATGTGTTCTCAGGCTGCAATCTTGCACCTGCTTTCGTTCAACTCTTCAGTTCTTGAATCAAATAAATGATACAAGGAGCAAGGTGTACGTGTAAGGTTATTTAAGACAATAACCTTCTGAACGAACTTTTAAAAAATGCATGACCTTCTAACAGATTTAAAAACGTCTCTCACTAACAAAAAGATCTCTCTTCCTAACCCAATAATATCTCAAAATCTATCAAAAGGTAATGCATTTAAAGAAAATCTGCCTGAATGTTATTCGCCAAGGAGGATAACCTTGTGGTTTTACCCCCATTTCTCCCAAAAGTTACCAAAATAGGGTTCTCAATTACGAAGGGGTGAAAATGTAAAAAAAAAGTTTCTGAACTAGGTTCGTAATTTCAGGGACCAAATATATAAAATTTGTTCGCAATTGCGAAGGTAATTTCTAGATTTTACATATTTGATCATTGAAATTACGAACTTAGTTCCGAATTATTATTTTTTTACATTTTCACCCTTCGCAATTGCGAAGGTGATGGTTATTTTGGTAACTTTGGGGGAAAAAATTGGCTATTTGGTGAAACCACAAGTAAAAAAATGGCTATTTTGGCAAATTTCCCAAAATTTTAAATGCATGACCTTCTGACAGATTTAATGTTGCTGCTTGACAAAAATAATGTTTCAAAATATGTTAGGAGGTAATGTATTTTAAAAATATATGTCATAATGTTATTCTACTAGATGAATAACCTCTGGACAAATTTTATTTAAATGCATGACCTTATGACAGATTTAAGAACACCAGTTAATTGCCCAACATAGGTATATAACCTTAAATGAGATTTTAATTAAATCCACAACCTTCTGATGGGTATAAACCCATTTTTTTCTTATATAGGCCAGGAGGTCATAAATTTAATTAAAAACTCATTTAAGGTCATTTCCCTAAATGACCCACAAAACAATGTCATTTCTTAACACAAGAATATCTTAGAATCTGTTAGAAGGTAATGCAATTAATAAAAATGTGTTAGAACGTTATTCTCCTAAATAACCCCATAAAACGTAATGTTACGCCAAAAAGGAAGTTGGTGACAAAATTCGTGATGAGAAATTAAATCATAAAAAGGAGAAAGGTTATGGAACCGAAAGCCCTATAGAAATTGTAGCATTTATTTTGGGATGGATGGAATAACTCACTCAACACTCTAAAGTCGAAAATGGACCTTTTTGGGATATTGTATATTAGAACCAAATTATCAAAATCTTTTTATAATCTAATCTTTCAGGAAAGAAAAAAATTTCCATAGTTGCAAAAACTTACCTCCATGAGTGTTAATGTTGTGAATAGATCTTTGCATTGATCAAGCAAAAAACGTTCGGTTTTCGTTGCACTTGCAAGTTCGGACGCCATTGAATTCACATGCTCCACCTGTTACAAAAAATACGTTAATATATATAACTATCATTCTAGATTGCAACAAAATTCGTTTATTTATAAACGCACAAAGTAATCGACATTTCTTGAGTTCAACTAAATCACCTTAGTTACTAAAGAACATATCAAGACTGCAATTGCCTGCATTACATCAAAGGCTGAGCAAATGGCTTCTTTTAAATTCTGAATATCTGCCTGTAAAACCAATGAATGTTACAGATAAATTTTTGTAATTTAGTTTCTAAGCCAAATGATAAGACCATTGAGATTTGGGAAAGGGAAATTGCCCTAAATGACCAATCTGCAATGTTTGTTGCCATAGATGACCATCTCTCTCCTATTTTAAAAATGTCAACAAGTCCGCAGTTTTGGTAAGTCCGTAAGTATGAGGGAGTTATACTGCAGACTGTTGACATTTTTGCAAAAATAGGAGGGAGATGGTCATCTGTGTCAACCAAAGTTACAGATTGGTCGTTTAGGGCAATTTCCCTTTGGGAAATTTTAAAAAAGATGTACGTAGATTTATACCTTTGCGCCATGTAAAACTGGAAGACAAAGAGAGGTAGACTCGAGAGCCTCAATAGCCCCAGCTAAAGAAATCGAGTGATCCTTATCGGTTAAATCCCATTTATCCAAATACGACATCTGCATTTCTCAAATACATACAATAAGATCACTAAAGATGGATGATATAATGGTGATATAAAATGGCATACAAAAAACAGGGGAAATGTGGACGATAAATTTGAAGATGGAAAGATATGAGTTTATTACGTTCTTACTTGTTTCTTGAGGATAGAGTTTAACTTCAAGTTCTGCTTTAGTTGTTGCATCTCTACTTGTTTCGATACGACAGAATGCCATATCTTCGAAATAGTCACCCAAGCATTGTATAGACTTTTCTGAAACAAATTTATGATGTTTTACGATAAAAGTTACGGAAAATTATGCATGTATGACGTTTTCATATTTTAAGATTGGCTCTGCTAGAATTGGACAATGTTTTAAAACCCGGGTTAACCCGGCCGGTCGAACCGGTTGGGCCGGGACCCGGGGCAGTGACCGGATTAACTAACGTCGGGTTAATGAATAGGACCGACCCGTTTCAACCCGGCCGGGGTTTCTCAAAAAACCCGGTTAAACCGGTGGTAAACCCGTTTCTCAAACCCTGTTAATCCGTTTTTATATTAAAATTCAAAAAAAAAATTATAAAAATGTGTGTTATGTGTGTTTTTTAATGTATTTGCGTTGATGTGAAACTTGTCGTTTGTGTATTTTTAATGTTGGAACTTGTGGATATCAAATTATTACTTTATCTATACTATAATATAAAGCATTTGGCAAATACTCTTAAAAACATATTATTATGCGGTTATTACAATTGATTAAAGCATAATTACTTAAAATTCAAAAATGGTATTATTTTGGTTATTTTGGTTAATTTCCTTATTAAACCTATATTATAATTTAAAAAAAAAATCTGAAATAAAGAAAGTTTACAAAAAATAAAATCTATTTTTTCAAAACTAATAAATTCGTATTATAACATTGATAAAGACAAAAAGTAAAATACAACATTGAAATTAAAATGGATCGCGCAAGTACATTTCTAGTATATATATATATATATATGTATGTACGCAATGAAAATGAAAAAAATACAAGGAATTAAGAGAATTATTGAAACCGGTTAACCCGGACCCATTCTTTTCAATATTTTTTGGAATCTCCTTCTCTCATCAAGGCCTCTTTTGGGCCCTTTTGAAGGGTAATCGAGGTTTCACACACACATACACACGTCTGTGTGTGTATATATATATATATATATGAAAATTCAAATTCGAACTCAAATTTGGTTGTGAATATAGGACACTAATTCAGTCTGAATATATTCACACTAAATGTTGTGTTATTCATATTGAATAACGAATGAACTTCACCTTCGTTTTTCATATCAAAATGTTCTTCGTTATTCAGGCAAAATGCAACTCCTGTAGCGCTCTTATTTGTGCTCACATTCACAACCAAATTTGAGTTATATGTATATATATATATATACACACACGGGGTTCAAATGAGAACTCGAATTTGGTTGTGAAAGTGAGGCCAAATGAGAGCACTGACATTATCATATTATTCGGACCGAATAAAAAAAAACATTCAGACCGGATAATACTACATTCCATCTTAATATAGTCAGAGTCCGTTACCTTAGCCGTTGCTTGCTGGACCAACATGGCAGCATCTACTTTCGCATTAGCGAACCGCCATTGCAAATGTTTGTTGTGTAACAGTCTCAACACATGTGCATCAACAAGCTTCTTCTCTCCCATCTTCCCTCTCCTTGAATCAACAGAAAACCCAAAAATCGAAGGTCCGTTCCCCAAATTATCCTTAGATCCTACTGCATTTCGTGGCGGCGATAAAGGGACCGCTCTCCGGCTAGCCGAAGCCGGCGGAATAGCTCCTCTAACCGCAGAACACGGTGGTGATCTTTTCGGTGATAGTTTCGGACCACCATCTGGTTTCACTCGTTTAAGCAGATTAATCGTTTCTTGCCAAAACCTAGCCGGCACCACGATAGCACGACGCCGTGTGCTGCCGGAGGAAATACTATCGGTATCGGAAATGGCGTGATCGGAGTTATCGGAATCACATATGGCGGACATGGATTTTCTTGAAGCTTCAACAGCGCCGGTGGTTCCAGATCCACTGAATTTCATCTTTTCATTTGTAAAATCTACACTCATCGTCGTTAAACTCCGGTGCCGTGACCTTCCAGCTGGCCATCGTTTCGAATTTTCGGATATTCTAGGTGGCGGCGCCGCCGTCTTCCTCTTTTCCGGCGCCGGCTTTGCCACCTTGCTAACCGGAAGAGCAAATGATTCTCCTTGAAATGATACCGATAAACTCCTTGCTGACGTTTTAGTCAACGTCGCCGATGACATCTCACCTGTACTAGGATTCCCAACAGAATGACTTTGTTCCACCGGAGATGCTGGCGGCAAACGCCTTCTCGGAGTACAGACAGAATTCAAAGATAACGTTGTTGTCGTCGAAGAAGAAGATGATGATGATGACGTCATTGTATCAGACAAGTACCGTGAAGTAACATCTCTAGATATTTCCGGTCGCCGTGGCAAAGGATAACCATTGTTATCACTCTCGGAAGGCAATAGCGGCGCACGCTTCGGCTTCGCCGGAGCCGGCGACGAGCCCCGTGATGACACCTTAGAATTAGGTGCTGTAGTTGACACAGCAGCAACCATTATCTCATATTCTATAACTAAAACTTCACAAAATCCTAATTCGAAACCAATCGGAAAACCCAAAATTCCGATGAGAAGTACCGTCAGAATGCAATGGACATGGGCATAATCGGCGGTGGTGGGTATGAGTGTTGGGTTCGCCGGCGACAAAGGGGAGAGTTGATTTTGGAGGATGTATGTGAGTGTGTGTGATTTAGGTGTGTATATATATATATATATAGATACATTCTTATCGTAATTTTGGGTGTGGAATCTTGAGATTGACGTTAGAACAGTAGAGAAAGCTGCTTCTGGTTTTGTATTTGAGGAAGCTTTTGGAGGACGACCACTGACGTCAGCATACAGTCTTATTGTCAGCTTATGACGTCAGCTTAAATGGAAAGATTTTCTTGATTTATTTTTGGAGTAAACTGCAATTTTGATCCCTGTGTTTTGTTGTTTTTCTTGATTTAGGTGTTACAAGAAAGTCTTCATAGGATATGTAGGGGTGTTTGGGATTGCTTATAAAAACAAGTATATTGACTTATTCCGTTACGGCATCGGTGATAAGCACTTTTGAGTGTTTGGCAAAACAGCTTATACCGGAGCTAAACCGGTGATAAGGAGTTTTTTGAGAAGTAAGAAACTCCTAACTTATTAGAAGTTGATAAGCACTTTTGAGTAAAAGTTATAAGTTGTTTTAAATAAGCAATCCCAAACACCCCCGTAAAAGTGTTTGGTTTTGGGGTTTTTAACCAAATTAATCCTTTTAACAAAATAATCAAAAAAATCAACGTTTTGAGATATAACCTTTTTGTGTTCACCAACACTTTTTTGCAAAGAAATTCTTTCTGAGAGCTATATACAATAAATCATAAGTTATATATACAATAAATCATAAGTTATATTATATGATTTGACAAACACATCACACATCCCTTCATCCGTCGTCGGTCAACCAATAGTCAAGGGTACGGCTGCTCATCCATCGGTGAACGGTTAGCACCGGCACAATCTCCGATACAACTTTTTGTTTTTTGCTATAAAATATAATTTTTGCTTACACTATGCGGCCGATGAATTCATTTTTTTTTAAACTCATTTTTTCATAAAATACAAATTTTACTCGAATTCTCTAAAAAGAAAATTTTATTTGAAACGGTTGGTATGGAACAATTTGAATTATATATTGTGGGTGGTTCGGATCATAGACAGTGAATGGAACAATCTCTTGGCTCGGGTTCAGTTGATTGCTTTCAGCACCATATTCACAAAGATACAATCAAAGCGCTTGTGGTGAAATTTGCAAACAATAGCTAAAAAATTGTCTTGCGTCATCAGTGTTAAATAAGTCGACAACAAAACCGGATGACAGAGATTTATACGTTAACTTAAAACGATTTTTAAAATCTGTTAAGTTTAATTTTCTCGATAAATAATTGATCAACCTGGAAGTGTTAAGTTTATCGGCAACAACACGATCGCTTTTTGCATTTTCGGGATGCAATCTACCACCCCGTTTACTAACTGCCACGAACATTCATTAAAAACGCGTACCCTAACTTTCTCAATGGCCATTGACATTGATTCTTGATAAAACTCTGGAGAAGATTAAAAAAAAGTGTGTAGAAAACGGATTAGAGAAGGTGTTTGTTATGTTGGTTTAGATCTGTATATATAGAAAGAGGTTCATGTGAGAACGGTAACAATTTACGAGAATGCGAGGACAATCCTCAGCCAATCATTTTTATACATGAAATTTTTCATGTACAAAATCACATATGATTCACGTACAAAATCACATATGATTCTCATACAAAATCATATATGATTAGCCGAGACTTTTCCCGCGGCAAAAGTCGCGCGTATCATTTTTTATGCTAGTACAAAATCACATATGATTTTGTACATGAATTTTATTCATGTACAAAATGTTTGGCTGAGGAATGTTTTGCATTTTCGTAAATTATTACCGTTCTCGCATGAACCCGCATATATATATATATATATATATATATAGAGAGAGAGAGAGAGAGAGAGAGTGAGAAATGCATCCGTATGAAACAAAATAGAAGTCAACAAAAAAAGTAAAAAGCTGAAAAACAAAAGGTTGGATCGGGGATTGTGCCAATGCTCGCCGCTCAACGGCGGGTGAGTGGTCGTACCCTTGACTATTGGTTGACCGACGGCGATGGTTAGGGGATGTGTGATGTGTTGTCAAATCATGTAATATAATTTCTGATTTATTGCATATAGGTCCCCTGAAATAATTTTCTTTGCAAAAAGGTGTTTTTCTCACCGGATGGTGGGCATTGAACACAAAAAGGGTTATATCTGAAAACCCTGACTTTTTTGGTTATTTTCGTAATCCCATTTTTTAAAAGGGTAAGTTTGGTTAAAAACCTTTGGTTTTGGTCCTCTCACTAACACTTTATTAATTCTATCCGTTAAGTGATGGACAAGTTGGTATTTTTTATTTTTATAAATTTGTTTTTAAAAATCTATAATTTTTTTTATATTATGTAATGCGGTTCAAGAAAAATAAATTATGTTAATAATATATAGCATAGACAAAACCAAAGAATCGTATTTTTCAACCCAAGACCCGTCAAACTCCTCCCCCCATTTGCCTTCCCATGACTAGCCCTCTCATTCACGTACTCTTTCTCTCTTCTTTTACGACCACCTTTCTCTAAAACCACAACTTCTCTGTCTAAGACCACCCATCCCTCTCACTAACTGAAGAAGCACCACCCTTCCCCTCATCTCCGACAGTCTGGGGTCCTCATCCCCTATCTCTGGTTGCCTTTTCTCTTCTGCTAATTAAACCATCAAGAAGCCTAAATCAGGTTATCAACTTATATGGGTGCTTATTTGGGGAAAATTACAACTAGCTTCCATGATATTGAACTTTGACACCTCCACATGCACTTGTGATCTAGGTTGAGTTTGATTTGCATTTACAATTTGAGTTTGATTTTGATTTGAGGTTTAAGTTTGAATTTGATTTAGGGATTAAGTTTGAGTTTGATTTAAAATGTTCGTGTTCAATCTTTGTGATTATATCTTCAATATTTGGTATTGAACACCAATTGTGTCATAATTGATTTGTTTTGGTTTGTGTTTTTATGTCGGATGGTGAACTAAAAGAAGAGAGAAAGAAGGAGAGGCAGGGAAATAGAGAGATCGTCTATTAAAAGAAGGGAGTGAACATAAAGAAAATAACACCCTCCAGTGCAAATCACATGAGGGGGTTTAACTAGAGGAAAGTTAATGGGGTTAGTTTCACTTAACCAAACGAAGCATTTTTGTATAACATGAGGGTTTTTTGCAATAAAACATTTATAGGGACCCAAACCAAAAAAAACAACAAACATAGAGAACAAAATTGAAATTCTCTTTATTTTTTAATTGGTACTTAATGCTTGATGAAAACAATATACATATTTAAAATTTTTATTACTAATATATTTTGACTAGGGATGATGGTACCCTACCGGCCGGAACCAAATTATTTTTTGGATAATACATGAGTACCGAATATCGTATCGAATTTACCAGTTTTGTACCAGTACGACGGGATCGATATCGGAACCGTAAATTCGGTGTGAATACCACTTAGTACCGAAATTTAAAATTAACAACGAAATAATCAAAACTAAATGGCTAAAGTTCAAAAATCAAAATTCAACAATCGCAAATATTCAATGTAACAAAAACCAATCTCAAAAGTTCAACAATCTAAATTTCAACAATCTTCTGTACCTTTTCTCACTTTTCCTGTTTTGGTCATTTACCGTTTCTTCAACAATATCGGTTTTTTTGAAGTGACCGATTTTTTGAATTCAAATGAAGAAGATATGGATTTATTAGGAATAAATATTGTTTAGTTTTAGGAAGAGATGTTTAGTTTTAGGATTTGGAAATCAGAATGTCTCTTGAGTTACTTGGTTCGGTATTGGTACCGGGTTTTTTGGTATAATCCTGGTACTGAATACCGATTCGGAGGGATTTTTGGGACCGAATACCGAACCAAATATGAGAATTGGATATCGGCTCGATACGTGACCGGTACGGGAACGATTCGATTCAGAATAACGGTATGAAAAGCTCATTCCTAATTTTGACCTATCTCAAACCAAAAGTAACATATAACATTGATGTTAAATTTTACTCAAATTTTCTTTATTTACTGTAATAACACTAAGAGTTAATTATGAATTTGGTCCTTATGATTTGATGGTTTTCACGAAAACATCCCATAAACTTTATTTTATTAAAGAAGAGGACTCGTTGTTTGTTGTTTTTTGACGAGCTAGTTCCTCACTCTAACGACCATCGAAAAAATCTGTTAACTACAAGGGTATTTCTTTCGTTTTTTTAACATTAACTTTTTTGGTTTTTTTTTGGTTCTTTGTAAAAACCCTCAATTTTCTCCTCTTCCTCCCTTTCGTTCTCATCTCCATTCACCTCTCTCCTTTTCTCCCGTTCTCACATCCACCTGCATAGATTCAACGATAAGAGAAAGCTAATAACAGTTTGGATATATCTATATATATACACATACACTAGTAAATGAAAGACTTTTGTTTACGAACTTTGCGCTGAGAATTTGTTGCTAGAGGGTGATTCGTCAAAAGACCATCACAAAAGTTGGTGGGTAATTCAAATCAGTGACATATTACACAGGGGTTCTTTAGGTGATTCATTGGTATTTTCTCAAAAAACATATGATTTTACCCAAATGATGGTATTTTCTGGGTAATCCGTGGGTAATCACCCGCGAGAATTTCCATGGGTGATTATTGTGGGTAACAGTCATTTATTTTGTAGTGATATACACACACATCACATTGAACACACGCACATAGAAAATACGACATATAAATACCCTCAACATACACACGACACAAAAGCAACACACAAAAGACACACACACACACGCACAGAGAGAGAGAGAAAGAGAGAGAGAGAGAGAGAGAGAGAACCAACACACAAAAGACACACACAGAAACAACATACAAAAGACACACACACAAGCACACACATATAGAACCAACACACACATACTCAAAGAAAACACACAACAGACATACAACACAAGCACAATAGAAAACCATCTCGCACAAGACACACACTCTCACAGAAAACACACCCAACACATGCACATGAGAAGGGTCATCTGGCAATAAGATGGGGCATGGGGATTATCGGCGCATTATGGGTGGGGGGATGTCATTTTAGCTAGGGACGGAGGTGATGCCAAAAGTTTCGTGAGGTGGTTCATGTTGGGGAGAGAGAGACGAGAACGTTAAAAAGTAAATAAAACAGTAACAACTATTAGGAATGAGAGACCAACTCGTTACAAAACAACAAAAGACGAGTCCTCTTAGATGATAAATGAAGTCATTATATTAGTCTACCTAAGCCGTGGAGTTTGTTGAGAGGACTTGCATCCTTCGTTCGTAGTGGTCATTTATAGCCTTGACCATGCCAATCAACGGCATGTCCGGTTACAACATCCATGGTACATGATTTGTATAGAGGAGGTTATGATGTAGTTTGCTCATATACTCAAGTATATTGACCAACTCTTTTGTGTCTCTAGGAATAGAGTTACTTTCAAATTATTCTATAAATAACAACTTCAATCTAGATTAAAGTAAAAAAAAAGACATTTAAAAACTCCATTAGATACTAGTTGGATCAAAAGTAACTCATATTTATCACATAGATTTTATTTGAATTTAAATAAATGATCTAGATATATAAAATGCCTTAAAAAGATAATTCTTATGTTTATATTTAAGATAAAAATTCTAAAACCAATGATAGAAATTTACATATCTACCCCTCACCAACTATACATACCACATTAAACACACTTATTAAAAAAATTATTTTTTAATTCAACCCACAAAACAAAGTACCAACCACTCTTCTAGAAATGGAAAGAGGATGGACCATATCATTTTCCTTTTGTTTTTGTACCTCCATAACTACATAATCTACCTTTAAGTTCATCTTAAGTTATAATCATCTTTTTTTTTCAACTTGTGGGGTACTAAAAAGCCCAACCAAGTTCACCCCATCTCATCAATTAACTAACTTGATGCAACTTCAATGGTTGGACGGACCTATGAGTAAGACTCTCCATTCGACGTATAAGGTTTCAATTCCGTAGATTTTTCAAAAACAATGGCCTTTAACCGAAAAAAATCAAAGAAAAAACAAAGAAATTAGATATTCTATTAGCATCGAGTAACACCCATAATGATTAGGATCCCAGATTTTGTTATATACGATGATTTACATATCGATAGATGACAAATGTTTCATATATCTTAGGCATCAGTAGCGGACCATCATAGGAGCCTTTAGAGGCCATGACCACCCCACTTTTTGACTCAAATATCGTATATGAACTTTTAAAGATACATGTGATATGCAGCTCAATTGATTAGCACTTGTCACGGTTTTGAGTCGTAGATACCTTGCATTTTGTTGCCATTTATGTCAATCTCTTCTTTCCATCCACAAAATATTAAATCAATAATATCAATTTATACATAAAATTTAGTTTTTAAATAATATAAGAAAATAATTTTAAAATGGTATATAGTATTATATTATTAATCTAAAAGGTCTTTTTATTAGTTTAGAATAGTCTAAAAACATAACAAATATATATTATTATTTTTTAATTTTTGGTTTGAAGGTTTTGAGTTTTAGTCTTATATCAACCACTTTTTTCTAAAATTTTAATAGTAGATCATAACAACAACAGAAAAAGATATAAATTACATGTATATCATATGGATCTCTTAATTTTTATTCTTAAATTCCAAGCCCCCAAATTCCAGTGGTCGTGTTCCACCCGGTTAATAATGTTTCAGGATCACATAAAATAATTTTTAGCTAATCTAAGGAGTTAGATTCACTGAATACTATTTTATTTTATGTTTTATTTTAAAATCTTATATTTGAATTTAACGTATGTTATGAATTTATGGGAACGATGCATGTCTAGTAAACAAAAAAATAACATTTATTTTAATAATCTAAAAAACGTTTTGCATACGCCTCAGAAAACTAACTAAACTATAAATATCAGATTTCTTATCGAGCAAACTCAATATGATATATGATTAATCATTATAGTGATTATTAGAGGGTAAATAAATAATATTGGGTTTGAAAAGAAGTTGTATTTATTATAAGACGATTAGAAATAAGATTAGAATTAATTGAGGATGAAGGAAACAAAAAGTGAAAATTAACTTAGAGATGAGTCGATGCTTATAATTAGCACTAAAGTAATAGGTGTCTGTTTAAAAACTCAAGTATCTTAACCCACTTTTGATGGTGATTAATGAGGTGATCCTTGCTTAATCCCATGCTCAAACATTTTCTAATGTATGCATGTATGTGTGTGAAATGTTTTACGTTTATGAGAACAAGCAACTGTATCTTTATATTGTATGAAGATTAAGGTTTGCATCACCTTTAACTAGCTATATGTTGTGAATGTTACATCATATTGTGTAAATGTTATAATTTCACCATATAAGGGTAAATCAAGGTTCACAATATTTATATGATATAATTAAGACTAGCTTCATTTGTTTATACGTTCTCACAAAAATTAATTATTTTAAACGGATGTCATCCCTATGTATGTATATTTGTGCGTATATATATATATAGAGGAAGGTTAATGCGAGGACGGTAATAATTTACGAGAATGCGAGGACAATCCTCAGTCAATTATTTTGTACATCAAATTTTTCATGTACAAAATCACATATGATTCACGTACAAAATCATATATGATTAGCCGCGACTTTTCCCGCGACTTACCCGCAGGAAAAGTTGCGCCGTGTCTTCTTTGATGCTTACAAAATCACATATGATTTTGTACATGAAATCATATGTGATTTTGGTACATGAAAAATTTCATGTACAAAATGATTGGCCGAGGATTGTCCTCATATTCTCGTAAATTGGTACCGTCCTCGTATGAGCCCACCCATATATATATATTATATCTATATTATGCATGTAGATATTAATATTATGGATCTATATTTTTATCATCTTTTTTCGTTATATCATCTTTTAGTTATATACTCGAATAAAATAAATTATGAACTATATACATATACTTTCATTATCATGAGTTTCTTTTAAAAACTTTCTAATTCGTGAGATCCGTTTTAGACCGCAAGAAATTGGTTAAAAAAATAAATTTAATATATTTTAAAAGATCCTCTCTCCCATTTCCTCCTTTTCTTTTCATCTCTCCTTTATGCCCTCCCCTCTCTTATAATATGCATACACACAATTGAATATAAACTTAAAGGTAAATACATTATGAACACTTTCTTAATAATACTATTATAGTTTATGAACAAGCTCTAAATTTATAAAATGTAAGTATAATTTGTGAACACATTGTCAACACCAACTAAATTAACAAAACATACCATGTGTGACCCTGTGAAAACATTGTAAACCTTTTGAAAACATCGTAAACACTCCAGCAATGAATTTATTAAGGTTGTTTACAATGTGTTTACTTTATGTGTACATTTCAGTGCGTGTGCAGAATGTTACGGGGAGAGTCAGAGAGAAGAGATTAAAAGGAGAGATAGTTATTTCTGGAATTTGATTTTTCTAAAAAAAAATACATTAATGTTTATTTAATAAATAACATTAATTATCTTTAATTAATGGATCTCACAAATTTCAGAGTTTTTAAATAATTAAGTTCTTTATTATCACAATAATTCAAATTATATGATTTATGTTCAATCTTAATCAAATTATTTAACATGGATTAATTATCAATAGTTCGTTTTATTATCTAATTTATCATTATTTATAGAGAAAGAATATATAACAGTCATAATTTCTTTCAATTGATATTATAAACATACTTTCACAAATGTTGTAGTTTAAAAAAAACACAAGAACACCTTAAACTAATAAACTCTTAAACATACCTTTTTTAAATTATAGATACTTAAGAGGACGTTTACCCAAACACTTAACAGTAAGAGTCAACACTTTAACTTACTTTATCAGGCAAGACCTGTATCCATCAAAACGGTATCGTATGCAACAACCTATAAGTGCGTCACCATCTTCACTTACCGAGTTTTATTTTTCATCTTTATCATCACTCTTAACTAGGTAAGATTTTAGACTTTTATCATGTTTATCCGATAAGATAAATAGCTTGATAAGTGTTTAGAAGGTAAGTAAATGGACCCTCAAACTTGTTTTAGTTTAAAAATAATAATAATTAAACAAAAAATGTTCTTTCTTTATAATCTAATTTGCCATTTATCATATGTTTTTTTATATAAAAAGAATTTCTATGAATCTAATAATTAACATTGACATATGCCGTTAACATAAAAAAGAAGGTAGTTGAAAAGTTATAGATGACAAGAACTAGAAACATAATTAGAAATGAAAAATGGAGAATCAAAGAATTAACTTGAGGATGAAGAATGTTTTTTTGTGTGGGGTTTATGCATTTGATGGTTGTACCCTACCTACTTACTAACAACTACTTAATTTTATTGGTCAATTTATTTATTAATATACAATATAAAATAATGATTGTTTATCTTTTTATATATTTTTGTAAATAACATATAATGATAATATTAAAAGATCTCAAATGTGTCATCCAAGTATAAGAAGGTCAAAGAATTGAAGGCCACATATTTTATAACGGAAAGCTAAAACTTATTAAATAAAACTTGTACGATAAAAACCATCGTGTTATCTTTAAAATTAAAAATGTATGTGAAAAGTTTGATATCTGAATTAAATAGAACTTTGTTAGATGATTGGAGTATGAGGGCCTAATACGGTCCCAGGCTTGTTTTTTTGGCTCTAAAACAATTAAGGATCAGATTGGGTCGGATCACCGATACTTGCAGCACGTGGTTTATAAGACTGGATGACTAATTGTTGCTTCTACAAAAGTAACTTATAGAAGTTTTTTTCTTTTAAAAAAAGGGTCTGGTTAAAGGCACGGATGCCCAAATCGATTCTATCTTTTTTTACCTAAGACTCGGTCCCTTAAGGAACCAAACGAACAAGCCTAATAGTATCGGTCTCATCCTTCTGCATCTATATCACCAACTTAGAGACATTGCATCATTGTCAACCACCACCACACCCTCCTCCTCACGACCACCACCACCCCCTTTTGCAACACCACCCTTCCAATGCAACTTGTGTGGTCCCCCTCTGTTAGGGTATATATATATATATATATATAGAGAGAGAGAGAGAGGGGTTGGTTTATTTACAAACTGGATGAAGGTACAAACTCATACAAACCAACATAAAAATAATTTTTTCATGATTTTTTTTCATTAAATGTTATGATTTAAGATGTTATTACACATATGTTTGTTTCATAATGTAAAAGTTTCACGTATATTTGTTTTTCATAAGTTGAAAGTTTCTCATATATATTTTTATGAAAGTTTCATATGTATTTGTTTCATGATGTAAAAGTCTTACATTTAATTTTTTTCACAAGATGAAACAAACATATGTGCAATAATATCTTAAATCATAACATTTGATGAAAAAAAAAACATGAAAAAAATTATTTTTTATATTGATTTGCCAAAGTTTCTAAGTTGCTACCATTCGTAAAGTTTCTAAATGAACCAACATATATATATATATAGGAGGATTATGTGAGAAGTCAATCAACTAGTAAAGTGTCAAAAGGACCAGACTACACGTGATTCTAGAGTAAAATCATATGTAATACAACATGTCCAAAATGACGCATGCGAGTTGCCAACACAACAAAGGTCGCTTGAAAACTCGCCCGCATAAATGGTTGGTCAAAGCGATATGTTTGTATCACGTGTGATTTTGGCCTTTATCACATTTCTTGCAAGTTGACCTCCTCGTTCGAAACCACACATATACATATACGTATGTACGTATGTGCATACATACATATGTATGTATTAAGAGAGTTTAAGACATAAATCATGTAATTTTTACAAACTATACAAACCAATTCTAAATGTATGTGTAGAAAATCAACAACGTAGATTAAATTGGTTTCTAAACTTACTCTCAAATTCATCTTTAATTGATTTAATAAGAACCCTTAGATTTCAAAATAAGCAAAATCAAAGGCCCGAATTTGGTCTATAGGGTCTATAACAATTACATGTTTTGTATTTGAAACACATACTCTCTCTCTCTCTCTCTCTCTCTCTCTCTATATATATATATATATATGTGTGCGTGTGTGTGTGGAAGTCAAGTTCAAAGGAGAATATAGTCAATTTGCAAGAAGGCCAGAAGTTCTAAGCTCATATGTGATTACACACGATGTGTACACTTAATCATATATGATTAAACATATGTTTTGTTGAGCGATACATAGTGGGCGACCTTCCTCCACGACCTTTGGTTGCGTTCACCAAGTCGCCAACATCCTTTTCGGATGTTTTTAATTATATATGATTAGCGTTCATATCAAGTGTAATGATATATGATCTTGGAACTTCACCTTCTCATAATTCGATTAACTTCTCGTTTGATCCTTCATCTATGTATCTCTCTCTCTATATATATAGGGGATATATATATATATATATATATAAGGGAGATTTCAAATACAAACCAAACAATTTGTACAAACCGTACAAACTCCATGGTTTCATTGTTTTTTTTTGAATAATTTTTTTTATGAAAGTGTTTAATATGATGAAATTGTTTCATATAATTCTAATCTTCATGAAATTATTTCATATATTTTTGTTTCTATATGAAAATGAAATCGTTTCTTGCATTTCTCATTTTGATGAATCTTGTTTCATATATTCTTGATTAATAAACCCTCATGTGTTCTTGTCTTTTTTGATGATTTTTTTTCCACATATTATAGAATAATCAACCCTCATAATTAATAAAAAGTGAAAAAATGATATTGAATGAAGTTTGTACGGTTTGTACGAATTGTTTGGTTTGTAATGGATATCTCCTATATATATATATATATAGAGAGAGAGAGAGAGAGAGAGAGGAAAGTTCAAATGCGAACTCAAATTTGGTTGTGAACGTGAGAAAAAATGAGAGCTCAGTCTGAATATGACACGTGTCGCACTCTCATTTGTTTCACGTTCACAACCAAATTTGAGTTCTTATTTGAACCCGCATATATATATATATATATATATATATATATATATAGGGAGAGAGAGGGAGGATCTTCTACACCCCGCCTAGAAGTTACACCTCGTGCATCCCAATCTCAACCGTCCATTTCATAATCCATGGGTTAATCTGATGCGGTGGCATGATGGTAATTAAATGGAAATCTTGGGTCACGATCGGTATGCAAAGTCATACATAAGGGGAAGGAGGTAAATCAGAAAATATAAAATGTTATGACATGTTACAGTGAAATGTTATGAAACATTCTTGTTTCACAACTGTTTATCCGTTTTTTTGCATAACGAGCATGTTCCATTTGATCCGAAATGTTATGAAATGGACGGTTGAGATTGGGACGCACGGGGTGTAACTTTTAGGCGGAGTGTATAAGATACAACCTATATATATATATATATATATATATAGGGGAGGGATCAAATGAGAACCACTCCTCCTTAAAGAAACAAATGAACAAATTGTGGACCACATATGATGTGGGTCCCACATAATATTAAATCATTTATGATTTAATATTATGTGGGACCCGCATCATATGTGAGCCACAAATGTCCATTTGTTCCTTTGTTCCTATATATTTATAGGAAGGTTCAAATGAGAACTCAAATTTGGTTGTGAACGTGAGGAAAAATGAAAGCGCGACAATTGTCTGAATGTAGATTATTCAGACTGAATAATCAAAGAAATATTCAGAAATTTGAGTTTGAATTTGAATTTTCCTCCGTCTCTCTTTCTCTCTCTCTATATATATATATATCCACCATAATTAACATTTTTATATTTGATATTTAACCAAATTCAGGTCATGAATATTTTTTGTATTTTTATACCACTTATATGCAAATAACACCAACTAGTATTTATTTATTTTTTGACATTTATATAGTAGGTTAACCTATTTATGGATTCATTAATTATCATAATACCATTAGAAAATAGCAACTATATAAGTTTATATATGACAAGTGTAAAATGTTTTAAATTAAAACTATTAACTTGACTAAACTAGAAAAATTCAAAGTTCCAAAAATATGTTAGAACATCATTAAATTTGGGTTTTACTCAATAATAAGATATTCATAACAAATTGAAAAGTGAAATACATTTTATCTTCTTATGATTTGGTATTTTTAACATATTTTGTTTTTTTTTTTTGAAAAAATTAATCATACATGTCTTTATGGTCACATTTTAAGGCAAATTCTATCGATAACCTTATCTATTAGACTATTGAACTTTTCATAAACACTAAAAACAATGCATTTATATCCTATCATAATTTTTTAAAGAGTAAATTACAAATTTAGTCCATGTGATGTGTTGTATTTTTTGGTTTGGGTCTATATAAAAAATTTATTACAAGAAAAGCCCCGTGGTATATAAAAGTGTTTGGTTTAGGTCCATACCCACTAACAGAATCCCCCACCAACACGGTTAAAACTTAAAGCAATTCGTTAAACCAAAAGGTATTTTAGTTTTTCCCCCCCTGCATTTATCTCATTTTTACTTAATAAATAATCAAACATCAAAATTATATTATTACAGGGACTAAAAATGTAACACACACACACACATATAGGGGCAGGTTCAAACGAGAACGTTAACTATTTAATAAAACAAGAAAAATATCATTAATGTTCAAAATCATATATGATCCGGACGACTTTGGGATGACTTAAGTCGCATGTGGAAAGTCGTCCGCTCCTACTTAATTTAAAATCACATATGATTTTGTACATAAACGACTTTTTTCTTAAATAGTTAGCGTTCTCATTTGAACTTTTCCCCCCCTCTCTCTCTCTCTCTCTATATATATATATATATATATATAGGGAAGGGTTCAAACGAGAAACTTTCATTTTACGAGAATGTGAGAACACCTTTACTATAGACAATCACATGCGATACATTATTCTATCACATGTGATGCACGTGTGATACTAAATTAGAGACACATATGACTTTTTGGCGCGATCTAGGTTGCCGGCCAAGTCACCCTTAAACCATTAATTAAGCCCTCTCACGTATGTTATCATATGTGATAAGGGTGTTCTTGATGTATAATCCATCAAAACCATCATATGTGATACTAAATCATAGATGCAGACGACCTTTGGCGCGACCTAAGTCGCATGGCACGCCATCCGCACATCACTAGGTCCCTCACGTGTATTATCACATGTGATAAGGTGTTCTCGCGTTCTCGTAAAATGAAGGTGTTCTCGTTTGAACCTCCACCTATATATATATATATATATATTTTTTTTTTCAAATATGATGAAATATATCCTGACTTCGGGAATCTCTCCTCAGATCGTGAATTCTAAAACAAAATATTGACGGTTAGTCACTTCTATCTCTCCGGCAACACAAGGTTGATGTCCTCCCCTCCTCCATCACGATCTATCTACTATTCCATATCTGATGAAACCATATCATCGAGTTTTTTTGTCTCCTTGAACACTCGTCCTTCCCCTGCACCGAGTTGTCCATCGCCCCTACATCAAGTTGTCCGTCGTCCCTTCACCAACAACGCCTCTGTGATTGTAGGGTTTTTGTGTTTTGGGTTTGAGGTCATGAAGGGAGGATGATGGCTCTGTATTTTCTTCACTTACCGTCATCTCTCTTCTGGGTTTTGTTGACAATTCAATATTTAAGGTATGAATCCATTTTATTTGGGATTGGGTCTCATTTTGAGGTCTAAGTTTGGGTTCAATTTTGTTTTTAGTTTTGAGGTTTGGATTTGATTTAGATTTTAGGGCTAGATTTTTGGTGGTGGATAATGGTGGGCGACAGTGGTGATGGCCAGAGGAGATGGCCGAAGTTGGGTATTGGTCGTGGACTCGTGGTATGGTCGGAGGTGCAAATGGGGGAGGGTGGGGAAGGAGGTGTGATCATTGATAAAAAGGCAAAAAAGTAAATTAAATCCACAAATTCTTGAATCCTTTATAGTAGTAAATTAAGTTAAAAAGAGAATGACCACAAAACCTTTGATTTAACGGATTGTTTTAAGGGTGTTAGTGAGTAGGGACCCAAACCAAGCACTTTTACATACCACGATAGGGATGAGATCGGTACCGTTACCGAACCGAACCGGTACCTAAGTTAATAACAAAACAATCAAAACCCAATGGCTAATGTTTAATCAAAAGTCCAACAATTGCAAATGTTCAATGTATCAAAAACCAATCCCAAAAATTCAACAATCTTTCGGTATTCTTTCTCCCTTTTCCTTTTTTGGTTGTTTATCGCCTTTTCAACAATATCGATTTTTTTGAAGTGGACGATTTTTTGAATTCAAATGGAGAAGATATGGATTTATTGATAATATATATGGATTTATTAGGCATAATAATGTTTAGTTTTAGGAAGAGATGATTAGTTAGGAGATAGATATGGAACTGGAAATCGGAATGTCCCTTGTTACCTAGTTCGGTATCGGTACAGATTTTTTCAGTATAATCCCAGTACCGAATACCAAAATACCGAATACCGATTCAGAGGAATTTTTGGGACCGAATATCGTACCGAATATGAGAATTTGGTATCGGTTCGGGAAAATGGTATGAAAAGCTCATCCCTATACCACGATGATTTTTTTACAATAAAAACTTTATAATGACCGAAATCAAGAAAAACAAGAAACCACAGGGACCAAATTTGCAATTTACTCTTTTTTTTGATTTGTTACTTTTAACTTTTTATTTTATTTTTCTGTATTATTGTGAAGAGTAATTTTTAGATAATTTTTAAAGTTAGCGCAACACTTTAAAAATTGTATTGTGGTGGATACACTTTAAAAACGATAATATTTTTATTTTTTTTTATAAAATATAAATTTGTAGATATCATAAATATTTGAGAAAATTATATCTGTTTGGGCAAAAAATCAAACCCTCGTCCATTGACTAAAACGCCCGACCAAAGACTTTCTACGACCCCCGGATGCTAACCCAGGCCCCCGAGAACGATAGTCGAATGAAATGTTCGACGACAGACGAAAACGTACGACTAATGACTCTCCACGACTCCTGGATATCGACCACGACACAGGGAAAGCAGGGGTCGAGCATTAAACTCTCGACCACGGGATAGAACGAGCAACCAAAGATGTTTTATGAATTATGAAGCAGCAGTCGAACGGAAGTCCTAGATGAAACCTCTGACGACCGACGCACGCTCGACTCGGAACCATTACTACCAAAATTCGTTACTTCCATCACTCAGCCGTTATTTCCCTCGCAGAATCGTTGGGCGGTTACGCATAAACACAATCAAAAGCATTAATGGAGGCAATCAATGACGATTGACCGTTGCAAGTAACCACGAATATAAAAGCAAAGGTTCGAGTCATCAAAGAAGGGACATGAACTTTCCCCCGCACTCTTAAAGCCGAAAAACTCACAATAGCTTTCTAGATTCAATACGCTAGCTTAAGTTTTTCTTTCACTTATAATTGTACGACCATAGTTCTAAAGGACGACGCCCCTGTTTGGCGTCATTTTCTATAGTGCATCGACGATATCAACATATCGTCCACGGTTTTTCCCTCGTCCAAGGGTTTTTTCGCGTCACGAAATCTCTTGTCTCTTATTTACTTTTTGTTTTATTTACGTTCGTTGGGAGAATTCTTTCTTTGATCGATCAAGTCCACAAGTACCTTAAGTTGACTTTGTTAAGTTAATTTTTGGCATCAACAATATCGATATTAGTATCGAGTTAACTTATTAGTTCCGAGACTAAGAGATTGGGCTATCTTTCCCTTTTACTCCAGGTCTGTTCCTGTACTTACTTACCCGCTATCCTAGGCATATCGGCCAGTGGTCTCGGTCGTTTTCTTCGGGCATTTTCCATTTGGCGCACCTTTAAAAAGTCTTGTTTTTTTGTGGAATTTTTCAATTCAAAATTTTATTAGGATTTAATTGAGCCTTTATTAACGAAATAATTTATTTTTGATTAATAATATATTTTTTATAAAAACAATAATTAAGTTTTTTTGTTAGACCTCAATAATTATCCTAAATATATGGTGTATGTGCATTTAGTTACACGAATTCAAGCATGAAGCTTTAATAAGTTATATTTATGCATAATTTACTTGTAATCTTGAAGTTGAGTAATATGCATTAATAAACAATACTTAATGTATAAAAATAATGTTTAAAAGTTTTTATCAAATATTTTATAATATAGTATAAATATTCATATTTCAACGATCGTTAAATATACCTTATATGACTTTAGGATATATTATATATCTTACATCAAATAATTATCTGGCATTTGAGCTACAAACTGTGACTAGATCTATCGGTTCAAACATCCAAAATCAAATGGGCCAGCCGATCCAGCGTTCCCAAAATGACTTTCAAGTAGAGTTAAGCATGCATTTGTTGGGGTAGGGTGGGGTGGGGTGTATATTACATGTAGGTTTTTTTTAACAGTAAGAGGATTAAGTTAAAAGACTAGCAAGAAGCTAGAGAGAAAAAATTACAAAGAAACAGTTATACAACAAATATAACAAAACATAAACCTATGATACTTTTTTCTTGAAAAAGGTCGAAAAAACCGCATTTTGTTATTCACGAGTCTCGAATGCACAATCATCATATAACAATCCTCATAAAGCTATGGAAAGACGACGTCAACATGGTCGGGATGGTTCGGTCCAGGAGGCGGAAGGTTGGGGATGGTTGGTATAAGAGGAGTGCCATGCTGAACAGGTCCATGATTTATCGAGGCTTTCGAACTTGGAACGGGATCGTTCCGATGATAGTCTAGCAGGTTTATGTCGCCAGCATCGCCCGCCTTGTAATCGTCATTCATATTCTCCTGTTGAATTTAACGACATGAATAAGAAATATGAGAGGTTTTTACTTTAAATATTGTTTGGCGTCATCTTTTTTTAATCTAAGGTTCCAATAGATATTAATTAACATATATTTATTTTACAGTGTGAAACTTTTTACATGTATTTTTTATTTCACAAACATGTACAAAAATTTCACATTATAAAACAAATATACGTTAATGATACACTGATTCTCATATTTTCCAACCTTTTTTTGGTTTTGACATGTATAATATTATTAGCATACCTTAAGTTTCCTGCTTGCTCCTCCATGGTCTGGTAAAAAAATTGCTAGTCAATTTGGTCATAAGAAATACTCCATCCATCATAAAAAAAATATTCATAATAAAAAAATACACACAACTTTAAAATATGCCATTATTACAGTTTTAATTAACCAAATGATATTTTTACCCATAATAATAAAGAAAGAAAGTTTATTCATCACATAATTAAGGATGGAATGAGAAAGTACCAAAGTGGAGATTTATTTTTGAAAGCATCTATTTTGGGAAGCTTCAAAAACTGTGATGTTTTCTTTTGCCGAAAGATATTTTCAAAAAATTGCTAGCTAGTCCACATAAGTCGATTTTGTTAGAAAACAATGCAAACTAACGTTTTGATCAAGCTGAAATTTTGGTAAAATCTAAACTGTGATGATTGGATTCGAAGGAAGTTAGATGTGCATTTCAATCTATGAGCAGTAGCAATTTTCTCGGTAAATTATGATGGAACTCGTTCCATATAAAAATCAAGTTAAAATGAAACTCACCTCGAATTTAAATGAATGAAATGGTAATATGGACTTGTATTTGAGTGTTATTATAAGGGTATGCACAAATATATAGGAATATTAAATGTTAAAAATGGGACATCAAATTAATTTTTGTCTTAGGATACTTACAGGCTTCAATCTGTTTGATATTTTTATTTGGATCAGGCTAGTAACAGTTTGCAATCAGTATTTACAATTAAGTCTATAGGGTTTTCTTTAATCTTGTTTATGATCATACTTTTAAGTGAAATCATTATTTTTGAAGAATTGCAAATACATTTAAAGGAGCATCTTCAATAGATTTACTATAAATTTTCTTAAAAGCAAAATCTTTAATAAAGTTTTCATTTTATTTTAAAATTTTCAATATTAATATATTATTAAAATATTCTATAAATTCATCATCTTTAAAAAATTATAAAAAATCATAACACGTTTAATTTAATCGACAGGAACATTTAAAATAATATATTTATCTCCATTTTAGAGATTTCTTTCTTTATCTCATTTTCTCTATTTTAACTTATCGTTATAAAAAGAACTTCAAAAATCTCTACTTTGACATAATTTTTACAGATGATGCTATTGAGCACCTCCAGCAACTATGTTATTTTAAACTTTATGAAAAATTAAGAAAAAATTGTTTAAACAGTTATATTAAACTCTTCTCTAAAACAGATTTAAAAAACAAGAGAACGGTTTTTTTTTCTTCTAAATTTAAAAGAAGAAAAAGAAAATATAGAATACGTACCCAGATGCTTTTATCTTCTAAAACTGAGTATGATAAACAAGAAATATTAATCAAGGAAATTAATTAATTAATTACCGGGTAGAGGATGAAATGAGGGGAAGCATAGGCAGATTAAAGCTGTTACAAGCACCAAGAGCAAAACCCACAATCCAAAAGTCTTCATGATGAAATCAGATAGAATACCGATATATATATATAGATATGTTGATTGCATGTAGCTTTTTCTTCTTAAATAACCAGTCACAACACCCAATTTGACCACAAAATCCGCTCGTTTTCTTCAACCCATATCGAGTTTATTATATATATATAAACATATATATATATATATATATTATATATGACCCATGACTACCAAATAAACCCTAAATTGTGTGCTGGAGACAGCCTTTAATGGCGGTTGTGTTGTGGGTAGTAATTAATTATGGGGGATGGTTTTGTTTGCAGAGACA
This sequence comes from Silybum marianum, assembly GCA_036898165.1. NCBI lineage: Eukaryota > Viridiplantae > Streptophyta > Magnoliopsida > Asterales > Asteraceae > Silybum > Silybum marianum. The sequence goes on from CM072542.1 coordinate 8,186,049, forward strand.
CTTGTGGTTGCAATGAAACTCGAATTTAATGGCAATGGCATTGTGTGTGTGTGTGTGTCGTGCATCGGTGTATGGGTTTTGCAGGGTGTACGTGGGTTGAGCTAGACGGTTTTTGGTATTCTAATAATCCAATCCAATTATGACAATTTAGAAAAATCTTACATAGTCCAACCTTGTAAAAGGTATGCATATAACCAAATCCTTGCGAATTGCGATGAGTTGGGTTAGCGGATTAATGTTATTTTAAAGACATTTATATATTACCAAAAAAATAGAACGAGTACAGAGAATAAAACAGAGCACACGGTCTACAAAATGTAGCACCAATCGAAGCCCGAACAGACAACAAAATATGACTCTCCATATCCCTCAGAGTCTCGATCACTGCGCCATAACTCTTATGGTTGACACATTATGTGTTAGTGGTTAGTTGGGTTAGATTCAGATATGCCTAACCCATTCCAACCTTATTAACAGGCAGTGGCGGATCCATGATTTTTGCCAAGTGGGGTCCCAATTAAGGTAAACTAAAGGCGCGTAAGGTCATCCGACGTGTTTTTACCCTAATTATAGCATTTCGAGGGTTCTTTAAAAAAATTAGTTGATTTCGAGAGATTTTCTTAGGTGGCGTTTGTTTTTTAAGAGGTCCGAAGTCTGAAGTCTGATTTCAGTTCGGAAATGGTTATGAAATGCCTAAACGAATCAGACATAAGTGGTGATTAAGAACTTAAAATGAAAAAACAAACAAGGCCTTAGTGTTTTTGTCAATTTCGAATGACTTTTTTGGTTTTTTGATTAATTCAACAAAAAATTTTAGTGTTTTTTGCAATCGCCGGCAAGATGTGATCCCTTGAAATTTTTTGATGGAGGAAACTAAGCATATGAAATTAAAAAATACATAACTTTACCTACAAAAATTAAAAGTTTTACATTTAACTGGAAGGCTTTCCCTCCACCTTTGTTGAAGTGCATCCACCCTGTTAATAGGTGATTTCGTAGACTTTAATAGGTTATTTACGGGCTGGGTTGGAAGGGTTGATGGTCTATTTGAATTTTTGGGTGTCCTAGGTTTTGGATGAATAAAATTCTTGTTAGTTTCTTGTTTAATCAATTATGTAAATACACATTATAATTTTATTAAATGTAATTTTTTTAATTTAGAAGTAAATTTTGAACATGGTTCTTGACCTTTGTCATTTTCAACAAAAATCGTTCTTACTCTTCATTTATTATAAACTTGTCCCCCACATTTGCAAAATAAAACATGATCCACCTCTCCACTAATATTTCTTTATTTTTCATTAGAAATATATAGTATGTTATTATAAGAGTAAATTACACTATTAGTTCATTGTAGTTGTCACTTGCTAGTCTACTCTTAATTTTAAACTAATTATATTTTTTTTATCATTATGATTGTCACTATATTTCGTTTTTGGTCCTTGTGGCTAACGATATCAACAAGGTCTATTAACTCAAGGGAATTTGTTATTTTTCTCATTTATTTAATTTTTTATTAGAAAAAATAAATAAATTATATGATTATATCATCATATCATGTATATACCCACCCCACCGCTTTTCTTCCCTAGCTGTAGACCTTGTCGGCCACCATGGGGTTCGTTGATTATTTCACTTGCTTATCCGATTCTCTGACACTTCTACAATTTTGATTGCCTCCTATATTAGGGTTTTTTGAATTGTCACACAACATTTTCGACACCCCTTTCTCCTTGCACACATACGATTTCCGGCGCTTCTTCCCCTTGCACACACACCATTTTTGGCACCCCATTTCCCGTTTCACACAAATACACAACAAATCTGGGTGTTTTTAAATCTATCAACAAATTAAAAACGAAACAAGCCGATGACTTCCTTTTATGTTGCAAAAACACCATCAAAACAAACTTCAAAGAATTTCATAAATACAACAATCAAAGAAAAAAAGAAAAACCCAGTTTTTTTATGTATTCTACCATAGACTTTGTTTTTCTTCTTAATACAACAAAACAAGATAGGCAACGGTTGTTCAACATGCATCAGAACTTGTATACACGTACACATACAACGATGGAGATGACCAATGAGTGTGTAGGAAAAGGAAGGTGTTGCAGTTTGGTGTGCGCACTTTTCACACCCAAAAAAATTTCTACTTAACAAAAATCGGGCCTATTGGGCCTTTCATAGGTCCACCTCATGGGCAAATGACCCCATTTTTGTTGACTTTCTAAGTTATTTTTTAATTGTCTTAAAATAGCCAAATGTCTTGTAAATTGTAATTTTATATTAAAGTAGTATTCATGTGGCCCATTTTGCAAGCAAACAAGGACATTTCGCAAGCCGAACCTACTAGATTCATATTTAACAAAATATATATATTGGTCCAATTTAAATCTTAGCTATTTTGTTCTAATTTAGAAAAAAAGAATGAGCTATAAATTGAATAGGAGGGAGGGAACGATTTTGCTATCTTGGGCAATTCCATTATTTTTGGTTATGCATGCATGTGGATGTTTGTGTGGGATTTTAGTTGTAGAAAGTTTATTTCAATATCTCTATATAGATTATTTGAACATATGGTTTTATCAGTGTTCAAAAAAGCTCGCAGCAACAGCCGTTATGGTGTGCTGTGACTTCAGGTTTGGGTATCACGCCACGTTATGCCTGTGACATGTCATGACCTAATGTACGGTTTTTATAATGTAATATTTGATTTTTCTTTCTTTTTTAATGTCTTATTTGTTAGTTTTAACGTATAACTTAATTTAAATCATTTGATATCATTGATATAGTGGGTAATAGTAAAAATATATGTTTACATGTATAATAAGTTATATGATACAAAGATTTGTCGTTATAAGTCACGCCTTAAAAAACGCCGCGACCTAGTCGTGGCTTCTAAGGCTTAAGGCTTGACCTCACCGCCACGTCATGCCTCACGCTATTTTTAAATCTTGGGTTTTATAAATTGACTGGTGATCGTATCTTGATTTTTTTTATGAGAGATTATAAAATTCCTTTTCATGTCGCATTTATCGAAATTGTAATCAGAGAAGGTTTTATCCGATATTAAAGTTAAATACCATTAAATAGATCGACTAATGTAAGGGTTTAGTAGCATTTACATGTATCAAAAACCTTGAGAGTTATAAACTAAGCTTGTCAACGAGATCTGTAAATAATCATCAAGTACTACTAGAAAATTGAGTATTTTCAACGGAAAATGTTGTTGAAAATTTTCTACAAATTTTAGAGGGATTATTGACAGAACATAAATTTTCTACGAATTTTCAACGAATTTCCGTTGAAAATCTCTCACAAACATGATTTTCAACCAAAATTTTTTGACGGGACATTCCGTTGAAAATGTTTTGGTTGAAAATGCATGTTTGTGAGAGATTTTCAACGGAAATTCGTTGAAAATTCGTAGAAAATTTATGTTCTGTCAATAATCCCTTTAAAATTCGTAGAAAATTTTCAACGACATTTTCCGTTGAAATCCGTTGAAAATACTCAATTTTCTAGTAGTGCGCCTTACCATAACTTGTGGCCATGGTTCATGACATCTCCAACTCTCTCCTCAATCTCGTCCCAATTAATCATTCATCGACGTCCTCTTTTTCTTGATCAAATCCAATTTCTTCTTCTCTTTTCTGATACTATCACTAAGCAGCGTCTTAACACATATTGCATCTTATCGTCCGCCATTAAGCTTTATGAGAGAAACTTTATGCAAAAGATTATCATCCTTTGTTTGATCTTCAATATTGCAATCATCAAACCCTAGTTCTCGAGCTTCTGCACAAAATCCAACTTCCTTGCAGATCATCAACTCTTCTCCGATCCAATTAGAATCAACATATACTTTCTTTAAATCGTAGTTCATATGAACAAAAAATTGTTTATCCTTTGTTAGCTTGGTGGAGTCCAATCTAACAATCTTATCATTAACAATAATGGCAATCTGATCATGAACTGCAAATCGGACTTTTTTCTTACTCTTGCTCTTCTTTTTGTTTTCAGTACTACGACTAATGGCTCCATTCGACTTGTGCTCATCACCATTGGCAACAATAAAAGAAAGTATATCAAACATTAAGATCGAGAATACAAAAGCAACAAAAGTTGCCACGAGAAGTTGTTGTAGCATCTCCATCTTTATCTAGAATTGTTTTATGATGATTATGATGATATAATTTGAGAAATTAGAATACTTAAAGTAAGAGAAAAGAGTAAATATGGGAAGTAGGTTGAGAAACCAAAGAGTAAAGCATATTCCAAATATGAAATTGAAACTTTTTATGCATTTCTCAAGGCTCGACCTCGATGTGCCCAATAAATCAATCAACAAGATTTTCTATTAACAAGGTATCGCTTTTTTTTTGGACCGGTGGAGTTAAAGTTAGCTGTTAGTTTTGTACTCGGGCACGTTAGAACGGGTCAGGTACCTCTGGCGGCCCGCAATCGCCTCCCTTTCCAACACCATAATTCTCCAAAATTCGTCTGAGGAAAAGTCCCTTGCAAGGCTCGAACTTGAGACCTACAAGGGCAAAACCCCCCAAGGTTTTCCTTGGTGGCCAACTGAGCTAGCCCAGCTGGTTAACAAGGTATGCTTTTGAGTTGATGATAGGGATATTCTTCTGCAAGTTGTGTGTGTAATTAATTGAGGTTATAAATTATTTGTTTTTCAATAACCATAATTATATATGGTGTTTTGATTCAGTTAGTTTCTACAGTTCTAGTAAAACGTTTGATTCACATAGATCAAACAGAAATGTTCGACCAATAGATATTACACTTAAGAAGTTAATGATGAGATATATCGCATTAACATGTATATTTTGTTTCAAATTATATTATGAGCAACCTAGTTTTAAAAGTTTCATCTTGGAAAATATAGTACCTTTTTAAATGCAATAAAAGTAACATAATATAACTATGTAAACACAAATGAAAAACATACTATAACTTCTAAAAGGAAATTCCTTTTAATATTCTTTTTTCTTGTTTAAGATTATTTATGGAAAAAAGTTCAAAAAATGGCAACATATTTCTATGTTTTAATCGATTAAACCCTTAAACTTTTATTCTGGACATATAAAATTTTGAATTTATTATAAGTGATTTTAGTAAGGTTTAAAGATTTATTTATTTAAATAAATGTTAAATAGCTTAATTACTCAAAAAATAAAGTGCATCAAAAAAATTTCTCATGTTTTATATGATAGAAAAATGAATTTTTTTTTCAAAATACAAGCTTTAGCAAAGTATTTTATTTTAATTTACTATTATAATACTTAAATTATTTTAGCCGCCAAAATGTCTCTTTTTGAATAGATATGGTGTTTGTTTGTATGGATTTTACTATGTTGCGTTTTGTTTCTAATTAATTGGATATTGAGATATTCTACTTCAATATTATCATAATTAATTTGTTTTTTTTAATTTAAAATTACTGGATATTCTATATTACTATTATCATGCTCATCTTAGAACATGCCGCTGGACAAAAAAGGGAAGAAATAATTTCATATTTTTCTATTCTTGTTTTAGGGTCATTTTCTTTGTAATTACATAATCCATCATATTTTCAGAAATAAAACACTAGATAATCAATTAAGAAAAAAATTCATAAATTATTATAAGAAAAGAATTCTATAAATAGAGGATACTTTTACCCTTTTTATAATTATGTCATGGATTTTAAAAATTGTTACTAAAATTATAAAAGCATCTTCAAGAACATCTTCATAATTTTCTTTAAAATGGAAAATTAAACATCAAAATCTCTAAAAAATATTACACTCAACTCCAACAGCATCTCTATTTTGGAGATTACAAAATTCATTATATTATTAAAATATCTTATATTTCTAATAAAATATTATTTATATCATCTAAAAATTTAATTTCAAAAATTTTCATTGGATGAACATAATAAAAAAAAAGCTTCTCTCACATGGTAATCATTTTTGGAGATGTCTTCAAATTTGGAGATTTTTGTAGTCTCTTTCATGTTTTCTCCATTTTGGTGAAAGTTTTGGAGATGCTGTTAGAGTAAAAAAAAAATGCTTAAAATGCTTAAAATCTTTATTTTCTTCATTTTAGAGATGTTGTTGGAGATGCTCTAATACTTCTCAAAATAAACTTTAAGCAATTTTCATTAAAAAACATGTAAAACACCGATCTCAAAACTGTACTGGACTAAATGATCCGTTAGATCCGACTCTCTAAAAAAGCGAGTTTGGATATGGGTGGACTTGGAACCATATTAAGTTTTTTATATTCCAATACTATGTATCAATCAATTATATTTGGTACACATAATTCTATGCTATATACTAAACAATTGTGTTTGTACCAACTTAACCAATGCCAACTTTTTCCGGTTGGTATATGTTGATATAGATTTTGTACCAACTGCAAGTTACATATATGAAATTTGTTATTTTGTTCAAATTTTAAGTGATATTTGAGTTTTCAAATAACACGTGATGTTTAAGGGTTTATAATTGCAAGAAAGACAACTTGTAACCATTCAAATGTTCAACCAAAATAGTTGAAGTTAAATTTTTTAATATCCAGTACATAAGAAAAAAAAATACTAAAACTAATAAGTCGATACCATGATATGGTAGACGACTTCCAATATTGTGTACCAACTAAGTTTGCATACTTAATACGATATTGTTAACCGACTGTAATTGATACTAATTTAATTGGTACAGTAGGTACATATGTTGTCACCCCTAGTTTGGATAACCTATTCTTAAAATATGGATAGGCATGTCTTGTTAAGATTAATGGGTTGAAATCGCCGAAAGACACGTCCAACCCGTTTAAATTTTGATAATTATAATTTTAGAAGGTCTTGCAGTTGCCAATTTCCCGAATACTTGATTCTTGATATACTTAACTCTTGAGGTAATGACCTCAAATCTCGAACGTTTTCTTAAAATTGTTATTTTGAATGATTTTACACGGATTGTGTTTTCTGAAGAAAAAAAAAAGTACAAAACTCTTTTAACCCTCTTAACATGCTTATAAAAATGTAAAAAAAATGTTGATTTATCTAAATTATACACGTTGTACAAAAAAAAGAGGTTGGTCTTGATCTATACTCGGTTCAATCCCAATGATCACCTTTCTAATTAACATGGTTAAATGATCTTTATAACGAGGAAGTTTGGTTTTCATCACAATTATAGAAGTTAAATAATTTGATAACTGGTTTTTAAATTTCAATAAAGTTCAAATAATAAAGAAATCTCACCATTAAAGAGCATCTCTAATGGATTTTTCAAAGTAGAAAAAAAAGATATTTTGAAGTTTAATCATTTTCCTTTACACTCCAACGTGTTTTTTAAAATTTTATCTAAAATGAAGAAATTGAGAAAACGGGATAAAAAAAATAGACATCTGTAGATTTGGAGAACCTTGCGAACTTTAAAAGCCGGTAGGGAAATATTTTTATTATTATTATTCTCACCAATTAAATGTTGAAAGTTTGTTGGAATATTAAATGTATAAAATATTTTAAAAATATAATTAATACCAGAATCTCCAAAACTGAGAAACCGTTAACCTTTGTTATATTCTTTTTTGAGATTGACTTTCCCTTTTCCATTTTGGAGAAATTAGAAAAAACAGTCCGAGATGTTCTTAAGCAACTAACTTAGGATGATGGTTTCAGCACCGAAAAGCCTTGGTTCACTGACCTTTTCGCTCACATTTTTCACTAGTCGGGGATTTCAGTGACATAGTCACTCTACCCTATGCATAGAGGACAATATCTCCATACACGCCACCCCACACCCTACTTTCGAAGTTTCGATTGAGATATACTAAGTTCGTTTGATTTGGGGTTTTTCTATTTAAAGTTCTTCCTTATATTTAGGAGCTTCATGTATTCTAGCGAAATCTTTAAGCATATAATCTTGTCGTAAGGCGAATTCATGTATCTAAGTTGTTCCAAGAGCTCCTTGTTTGTAACCATCCAAGAAACTTTCAAGCAACAAACAATATCTTTAAATAGCTGGAGGGTCATTGATCCAACGGTATCGAGTAACCCAACCTTCCTAGAGCTAGAGGTCAAAGGTTTCGCCCTTACTAAAATGATGAGGGTGTGTATTAATTTCATTTGCCATAAATTAATATTATATACTTCACAAGGTCTTCTTACAAACTGTTGCAAATCCTTTAGAGGCGTTTGATACATTGAACAAAAAAGAACATAACAAGGATTACTCTTTCACGTTTGACAATACTTTTATGTGGAACAACAATAGACAACCCCCATCCAATAACAATGTGAAACAAACTTATACTTTGCCGACATTACTGCAAAATAAAACAAAATTCTCTTATAAAACATCAAATACGCATCCCTCTCTACGTTTTATTCATTCTTTAAATTTTATTTATTGTATTTTATGCTCTTTAAACTTTCACTTTATTAACTTCGAATTTTTTTTTACACGATTTCTATGTTCTGATTAATTTATGTATAAATATTAATAATAATAAAATAATTTAGAAAAGATATGAAATAAAAATTGGAAACTAGATAATTTTTTTACTCTGGTGTCATTTTAATCATATAGACGTGAACTTTCTAATAATATAATTTATTATAAATTAATCAAAATATATAAACAACTCAATAGGAGTAAATTGGTCATTTTACATGTTTTATCATGTCCAGTTTCTAAGTTGTTCTGTCTTGTCGGATACCAATCGCACCCTAAGTTCTTGGGTTCAAACCTTGTATTCATATCCTTTCTCAAGGTATTCCTCCAACATATTCCTTTAGGATTAATGTAGGCATTGCCATTGTACAATGTGTAAAGCCTTTACAACTTCAACATCTATGGAAGAGGGTTGGGTTCCGGTGAGAAGTGATCTCCACCCTTAGATGCACATTAGGATGAGATGCATGGAAATGAGATACACCGAGATGCACCGGATCAATCCCCATACCAAGCGCGATTCCTGGGTGGGTTTGAGAATTGAGATTAAAAGTGATCAAGGGTCAAGATCCATTTTTATGCTTCTCACGTCAACTTCAGTTCTCACATTATCCCATGCCCTATGGAAGAAGCCTAAATATGTGTGTCTAAAACGGCTTTGTATAAGGATATACTAGACTTGATGAGGACAACAAGTGATCCTTGCATCCAATCAAAGCAACCGATGGGTACTTTGCAACGACTCCGCTAAGTTACAAAGAACTTAAACTAGGGGTCGTAATGATTGTGTGATCATCATGCTAAACAAGGCCCAACCTTAGCATGCAATATAAGGTAGACTGAAATACCCCACCGACATTAGCAGAAGTTGTATGTTAGCATGACAAATAAGGTCATCCGCAACACCGCCATGACCATAACATTGCAATTAACCCCAATTCATGATATATCTATTTTAGTATCTCGAACAATAAATATGTTTTTTTTCAAAAGGGTGTCCCAGGCTATACCTGTACTGATCCCGGAAAATTTATGACTGCAAGACATCGGCCCTGATAAACTCAATGGCCACAATTGTTATTTACGTCTGGATTCGAACGCTCGGCAGATGGGATGTTTCACCACATCCCCAGGGTCTCAACCACTATGCCACAACCCTTGTGGTTAACAATAAATATGTTAGGACCCAAGCGCTTACCACTACGCCAAAAGCAATTGCTGATGGAGAAGGTGCAACTTATTCCTTTATAGCGTAGCAGCCAGCGTAATGTTTCGATTTAGGAAGATGTTGGTCAATGACCCAACAAAATATATGAAAAGAACCAGGAATATCTACGCTACGATTCATGCTTAACGGTTAACTATTGAAAGTTGAAGCTATAGATGCAAATTGGCATTGGTGACCAAAGAGCTCCACATGACACCATTAAAAAGATTTTGAAAGACCCCAACACATACTTTCCTAATTTGACTAGGGGATAAATACATCTGGCCACAACTCATCAGCATCATCCCATGATCATTATCGGAAAGTCCACCTTAAGGAGACAAAAAGACTTTTAGATGAGATAGATATTATCATAATATTAATACAGTTATAATTAAATAAAATTAAGTTCACATTCGGCACGCATAAACTGTAGACATGATAGAGCATAATATGGAAAATGAAAACAATGAGAAAACAAAGTGAAACATTCACTTTCTTGTTAAATTCTTTTCAATGTATATTGAAGAAATATAGTTATCAAAAACCTAAAAAGTGCAATAAATTCAACCGCTACTAATTTAACAAAAACCATTACAACAGAAGACATCTATATCATTCAGAGTCTTCTGAAGAAGACTGGCAAACAGGAAGATGATATGTATCTAATTGCCAATATTTGTGTTTCACACCCTCCCATACTTCTTCTCCCAAACAATCCTTAACAGGCAAGGGTATAAATTGTGTTGAATAACCCAAGCTCTCAAGTTCTAAGGATACTATCTGACAATAAACAACATGAAAGAAAGCATTACCTCCACAAAGGCCATTAAAGAATGAGTAAATTCCTCCAGGCTTCAATAGAGTAGGAAGATGCTGGTGGAATTCTCTTAGATCCTCATAGTATTCCCCATAAGTATCAAAGAAGATACCTGACCAATTGAAACCATAAAATAAACTTATAGAAAACTGATGAAATATTATCTATTTTACTAGTAGAGTAAGGGGTTGTTTGGTTGGTTTTCCATTAAATCCTGTATGGATAAAGACGTCTGTGTGGATTAATCTGCCTGTACAGAGTGAGAAAGTTTTTATTTGGGAGGGGTAAGTTTGCAGAAAACTTGGAAACTGCATAAAGCTCCCCTTAGAAGCTTACTGAATAAACCACTTTCTATATCATTAAGCCACTACCAAACAATCATGTATAGCTGACCGAATAAGCAGTGAGTCTCATTAAGCAGCTAACAAACAGGCCCTAAAGTAGGATGATGTACCATTTTGTTAAATACTTTCTAAGTTTACAAGTAAAGAAAAAGAAAGGTACCATCATAAGATTCAAGTTGATTAAGAACATCTTGCCATCGACCAAATACAATCTTGACATTTTCCTTCTCAGCCCAACCAGAAAGACGCATCCTTTCGTAAACCTCAGGATGAGCTTCAACAATGGTATGTGTAACAGGTCCATACTGCTGTATGGCAGTATCCACGAGCCCCATTCCAAATCCAATGTTTAAGATGTGACCACCTCTTGAGCAGATAGCCTTTGCATGAGCCTCCATTAATGGATTCTCCCAAGCCATCATTACAGCCTTGCTATTGGCATCCATGAGCTTATCCTCACTAAAACTAACTCTATCTTCCAAATAGTCCCCATCTATGTCACCAACTTTATTTTCTTTTCTTGCAATTGTACCAAGTATTAATTCAGCTTGTATCCCTATACATACAAAGAAAAATTAATTAAGATCTTAGGAAATGCTTTAAAGATGATAAGCATAACAAACTAAAATCAGTACACCAATTAGTAATTGAAGTTGTTATGCAACCAAATCAATTTACCATCAATTAAATCAAATGAGCACCTTCCTGCTCCTATATAAGCCAAAGATGATAAGCATAACAAACTAAAATCAGTACACCAATTAGTAATTGAAGTTGTTATGCAACCAAATCAATTTACCATCAATTAAATCAAATGAGCACCTTCCTGCTCCTATATAAGCCAAAGATGAATTCCAATAACATAATGCAGCTATACAAGAACATCATAAGAAGTAGCTAAGAAGAAATTTTCTATGCAAAAACCTTTTGTTAAGTTATATATACAATTATACACCAAATTTGTCCATTAGCAGTTAGCCAATATCCGGATCTTCTTCTTTCACAACAAATTAGATCCTTTCAACTTTTAATTACCACAGAAACGCAGATTTAGAAACTATTCAAACCTTGAGCAAGAAATCAACTCTTTTATGATCAATTTACATCAAAAATTTGTACTAATTTTGATTTCAACCTCTTCCACATATGTGATAACAGATTAACAGTCCTATAATCATGAACAAGACAAGAAGTAACACTTTACAGGTAGTTCAGCAAGGCAATTACTTCAATAATGAGCAAAAATAACAGCAATTAGTTTCAGAAGCGAGAAACAGAGAGACGTTAATGGAAGTATGAAGAAGTACCGGCATTAAGTAGTACGTCAAAGGCATCTTGGTGACCGGAATCCATGGCGAAATCTCCAGCGGATAGATTGGAAGGAGAGAGGGCGTTCCATGGAGCACCGGATTCGAGCAGGATCTTAACCACATCGGCGTGCCCTTGCTTGGCAGCTAACATCAGAGGTGTGAAACCGTCTTCATCGAAGTATGAAACATCAGCTCCAGATGCGATTAAAGCCTTCACTTTCTGAACATCTCCATTGGTGGCCGCCTGGCATAGTAGCCGCTGCTCATCTTCCGCCATTTCTTTAAACAAGTTCTTATTATGCTGCTCCCCTTCGAATATGACCTACCCCTGAAGAAGCGGATTGTTTTATATTGCTCTCCCTCAAAACCAAAAAATAGAGTGATAACCATCTTAATTAGTTTATTGGTTTGTAAAAACATCTGAATTTGTTCTCTTTTTATAAGATCGTTAGAAAAATCCGTTAAATAAAGAATATTTTTCGTTTTATTGATTCATTTATCTTTTACTCAATCAAAAATTACAGAGACTGAAATCATAAAATTAGTTTTGATTAGGTAACAGACAAAAAAATCGATAAAGAGATGAAAATGCGCGTCACTTAAATGAAACTTTTTAATTCTCGTTATAAGGAGGGACCAAATCCAGACGTTTTTGCAAACCACGATGGTCATCCAGGGATGAGACTCGGATACCGATTTCCTGAACCAAACCGGACTGAAACCGGTACCGAAGTTATTCCATCTTTATCATTCCCTAGTTTAAACTATATATCCCCACCCACCCCCCCCCCTTCCTAACACTAATCTTCTCCTACAACCTTCTTCCCAACTCTTTATTTGAACAAAATCAGCTCCTACTTCATAGTTATTTCTTTGATCAAAAAACGGTTCATCCAAATCGGCTCCTACTCTAATGGGTCAAACTCAAGTAAGTTTTTTTTTAATAATGTATTTTTATTCTCATTTCTCATTCATAATCCCGTGATACCATGATTTTGTTATTATTAAGTTATAAATTTATTTGTTACGCTTTATTCAAAAAAATAAAACGAGTTTAACTCTAGATTGGATTTGAATTCGCTTCGTATTTTCGGTCCTAAGTGGTGCTAGTTGTAACACCTTAGGCAGATCTCATATCGGCCGTGGACAGGAGTGATGCTGGGTTCATAAGTAAACTTTGGTCTTCCTAAACACAACGCGTTTTGGGGCCACACGCAAGGCAGGTTCTTGGAACTCTGTGGTTAAGCGTGCTTAGGGGGGAGTAGTACCAGGATGGGTGACCCCCTGGGAAGTCCTCGTCGGGTCGCCAGAAACAAATTCGTGCGGCTTAGGCCAAAGCGGACAATATTGTGTCGTGGTAAGGCGGGGTGTTACACTAGTCCCGAATTTTCTGAACCGAAACCGAACCGGTACCAAATTCGGGAATACGGTTCGGTTTTCGCTCCTCAATTTTAGTTCTCAAAAGAATCAATACAACCTGGTTCGGTACCGGTCCAGGACCAAACTTATCTCTATCAGGTCATCTTATAATTTCCAAACCGTATGGACAAAAGGTGTTATTTTTGACAAACCATAGGAAGCAATTTTTACTTTTTTTAAACAAATGTTCAAAATTCTACTTTAATTTGTCTTAAAATAAATTCTACTTTTTTTAATTATACTTTATTTTTGTCTCAAAACGGCTATTTTTCTATTTTATCATGAATTATGAGATAGTAGAAATTTAAACATCTATTATTAAGAGTAAAATTGGTATTTACTCAATAAAAAAAGTATAATAATTATATATATTTAAAACGATACTTTTTTATTATTATAGACACTTATTTTAAAACAAAATCTATATTTTTTTATATTTTTAATGCATGATTTAACATAATTTTGCTTTTAACAAAGGTACATATCATTTTAATATATATTTTTTAGAAACATACTTTTGTATATATGTGACACATCAACATTAAATATTAAAATAAACATTTTTCAAACTATACTTCTGTGGCTTGTGAAAATAACTTGGGGGAAAATTAAATGCCTAGAAAAGAAAGAACAGAAATGCATTACAATATGTTTACAAGAGAAATAAAGGGGAATCGAATGAAGCAAAAAAAAAACAGCTAACCTCAACTGTCAATAAGGTTTGATTCTTTGGGGATCTTTTTTAGAGGCCACCAGTTCGAGTCCTATAAGGTCACGGGGGATTTTCCTGACTGTTTTTCAAGGACCCTGGTATTAGTCGAGATGCGGGTAAGTCGGCCTAACGCTTACCAACAATCCATTTTGATGGTCGAAAATGTTACATGAAAAGGTAAGCAAGGATCATATTTTTGACGGCTTACCCAATAACCGTTTAGATTTTTTTTAACAGCAGAAATTTATTAAGACTAATAAGACGCTAGAGAAACAATTACATTAAAAATTGCCAAAAGAGGGCTTTGCAACCACCCTACCCGATTAATATTTAAATTTTTACTCCTATTATATATGCACTCAGAAGTACGATTACATAACAATATTATCCCCAGTAACCGTTTAGTAAATGACCCATCAAACATCAATGTCAACAATCCCATTAGTAAAGATAACAACAACACTATAACTTTACCTTCAAATTGAACCGAAGAGAAGAGAGGTGTATACAGCTGCAAATAATATCCCTCTTTTAAGAGTAAACTTAGCACAGCAAGTGACAACAGACTCACTACAAACACAACATATATATATATGTATGTATATGTATAGGTACAGGTATATGTATATGTATATGTATATATGTATGTATATAAGACACACTGATAACTACATTTTTAACCTAAGGTATTCGCAACTTCTCTAGATGCCAAGGATCCTCCGCTTTTCGAACCATGCCAATATCTTCTTACCATACAGATTGCTACGCATGGACCCGATGTTGTCCGATATAACCTCTCGTAGACATTCGTATACGAACCCCTGTTCCCACCATAATCAATACACAGTCACACAACGATTTCTTAAAACAAATTAAAAATAATAACAAATCCAACAAACCCAGTATATCCCACTCGAGGTGAGGATGTATGCACACCTGACCTCTATTAGTGTAAAACCAAACAATTTGTTTTATTATTAAGCAGTAATCAATGAGAATGATAATAAAAGAAACTGTTTGGTTTTATATAATATAATGGGTTCATTCCCCCATAAGCCCAAATTTTCACGTTAAACCAGAGGGAATGAAAAGTAGTAATTCCCATTTTCAGTTTCTGTCATTTTCATTTTCATTTTCATTTCCCAACCTGAACCAAACACCCCCCCCCCCCCCCCCCCAGAATTATGGAAAATTAACAACTAACCGTAGAAACCGTCAATGCACACTGGATAACGAAGTTTGCATAAGGATCCGTTAAAAGCAACGATGGGTTTGGGGTTGTGATCAACTCCATAACAATTAGACTCGAGATCTCTTCTCGTGATTCATTCAAGCATTTCTCGACCACATTACTACCATACTTGTTGCACGATAGAGATGCAAAATTCCCTC
Source organism: Silybum marianum (assembly GCA_036898165.1). NCBI lineage: Eukaryota > Viridiplantae > Streptophyta > Magnoliopsida > Asterales > Asteraceae > Silybum > Silybum marianum. Next base: position 8,201,724 of record CM072542.1, read on the forward strand.
GAAGCTCCCTTACAAGTTGTGCAGTGAATTCGGGTACGTTTAACCCCACCATGTGTTGTAGCACATAGTTTCTATATAAACGTTATATAACAAATTAACAATGGCACATAATCGTTAGTCTTTCGCTAAAAAAATGAAAAGTTTATATAAAAGGATTTAGAGATACAAACCCGTAAGGATCTTTCGCTAGATGTATTGCATTCAGCAAGATCTGATAAATCAGACGATTTCTCGCTTCTCCACAAGAATTCTCCATACATGCCTGTAGCACACAACAGCCACTTCTATCCGTTGCAACTTTAAAGCATTTGTCTGCAATTTCATTCAGAATCGGCTGCCAAAGACGCCGGAATTAGTATTAGTTTATTAATTTTTGCTGTAAGAATATACACTACAACAAAATTGGGTTTTCAGTACATCAAAACTTTCTAAGCGTCCTTACCGCCTTACAAAAGATAAGTATCCTTTCTAAAGGCATTGTAATAAGTTTATATGAGGTTTTTGATGCCACTATAAGTTTATATCCTTTCTAAAGGCGTTGTAATAAGTTTATATCCTTTCTAAAGGCGCCTTATAAAAGATAAATATCCTTTCTAAGCGTCCTTACCGCCTTAGTATAAGTTTTTTAGAACATTTCTATAATAAGGCACATGATCGTGTGAAAAGGAGAGTTAAGGTAAGAAGAGATCTGGACCCTTATCATTTTTAATTTCAAACCCACCCATGAATTGCTCTTCATACAAGGATTGATCTGGTGCATCACAATGCATCTTATCTCGGTGAATCTCATCCTAATGTGCATCCAAGGATGGAGATCCCTTCTTACGTTTCTCACCTTAGCTTTCCTTCTCACAGGAACCCGACCCTATATAATAAAACGTCGTATTAACTATTTTATAGGGTACTATTTGAAAAAGTATCCTATAAAAGCAAATGTCCATGTGTGGTTCGAAGGATTTCATGTATTTGAAATACGAGGTAGGGCCAAGCATAGGATTTTGAAATCCCATGGAATTGGTTGGTATTTCACAGGGTTTTGTGATTTGTATGTAATAATAGTTTAAAATAGGGAAAAGTCCAAAAAAACCCAACAAACTTTCTTATTTGGAATGATTTAGTCCTTAAACTAATTTTTTAAATGAAAAAATAAATTAAACCTTCTTATTTTGAAAGATTAAGTCCCTGAACTATTTTTTTGAATGAAAATATTATTAAACTTTCACATTTTGAATGATTAAGACACTGATTTTAAAAAAAATAGAGTTAAACCATCGAACTTTTACTAGTCAGTTGATGTAACTTTTTGTTTTGATTAAAAGAATGTAGATAACCAAATTTTATAAGTGCAATGACTTATTTATTAAAAAAAATATTCAGGAACTTAATCAATCAAAATAAAAAGGTTTAATGGTTTCGGAAGTAGGATTGACTACGGATTCGAGCCATAGCACATGGTTTCATAAAACCACACGATTTTCCCTATCTAAATCAAGCAGGTTTTACATAAAGAAGATTTGAGAGAGTTTAATAATTTTTTCATTCAAAAACATAGTTCACAGACTTAATCATTTAAAATGATAAAGTTTAATGGTTTTTTCATTCAAAAAAAATAGTTTATGACCTAAACCATTCAAAATGAAAATGTTTATTGGGTTTTTTGAACTTTTCTCTTTAAAATATGTTAAAAACATTTGTATTGTAATAATCAATTAATAAAAAAGTAATTTTTATATTTTTATATTTTTTTTATAATTTATTTTATAAAAAAAGGAATTCAATTTCATTTCAAATCCCAAAAACCAAACACATCAAAGATTCCAAATCCTTTCACGAAATCTGAATCCCTCCAATTCCAAATCCTTTTACGAAATCCAAATCCCTCCAAATCATTTCTCGTATAAAGCACAATTCATTGGCGAGTTTGAGATTAAAGACGATCCAAGATTCAGATCTATTTTTACATTTCTCACCTTAACTCTTCTTCTTATACAGCCTTACGTCATATAACATAATTGAAAACAAAATGCATATAATGAGGTAGTCCATATAATGATACATAACCTAGAATTATACCTTTCTCTTCCCACATAATGATACATAACCTAGAAAACAAAATGCATATATCTTTCCCTTTCCATTTTCTATTAAACCTAGGTTTGAATCTTTCCCTTTCCATCCCGTTTACTTCCTACTTTTCTTTCTATTTTAAAGTAATTTTTAATCATCTATCTTTTCTATCTTTGATTTTCATTAGTTGAATCTTTTTGATTTTTTAAATATGTAAATTTTAATATTTACCTTTTATATTATCATTAAAATTCTTTTTTACTTGTTTTTCGGTTACAATCTTTTTATAAAAAGACATTGTTACATCAAAAACTATAATAAATTAAATTAATATAAATATCATTATACAATGTTTTTATATTATTACTTTTTTACTTCATAATGTTATTTTTTATTTTGTTTGTTTTTCATCCATGTATATAATATAAAATATTTATATTGACATTTATGATATATTTATAAATTAGTCAAAATAAAGTTTCATTTAATGATAAAAATATGTTTTTAAATTCAATAAACATTTAATATAAATATTTATCTATTTTCTAACATTTTACAACCACAAAAAATATTCATGGTTTTTTTTTATCACTTTCCTCTTAAAATCTCATAGAACTTAGAACTAACATTAATTGTATGGTCATATTAGTTTGAATAACTTCAACCAACAATCTAAATTTAGATGTTCAAGCCCCTAAATTACAATTATTGTCTATGCCCATGGTATTGACACTAAGATTTAGATAAAACCCAAAAAAAACATGTTTTTTATGCTTCTTGACTAACATAAAAAATATCTAGGTTTGTTGGAAATTAAGGGATCGTTTACTAAATGCATATATGGTAAGAGTAAACACTTTCACGTAACTTATCGGGTGAAATTTTAGTCCATTGTATGAGATATTTTCATCCGGTAAGTGCTTACTCAGTAAGAGTCGTTACTCTCACTTGCCGGTTAAGACTATCAGTCATTTTATTATCGTTCTTACCGGATAAACTTCTCAATCCTTGTTCGTTCGATAAGGTAAAATAACCTGGAAAACACCTACCAAGTAAGCATTTAGTAAACGACCCCTGAGTCGGTTTTAGGCCTTTCCGTTTACATAACTTCAGTTATCATTCGATTGAATACATATATATAACTTGATTTAATTAGGGAATCATGATTGAATACAATACCTCATTCACATCATAAGGGAAATGACTCAAGCAATACTGAATCACATGATGACCATTCGAATCGACCGCCAATCTAGCCGCACCCGGACCTAGAACCGTCATGGCTAACCCGATCTGATATGGGTCAGTTAGGTTCTCCAACAACTTCTGCACAACTCTAGTCCTACAATCACCATAAACAATAACATCATCATACATTCACATGTGAATAATTAAAAAAAATAAGACAAAAAGATGTGAAGAGATTAAATTAAACATACCCATGTGGGTTTATACAAACAAGAATCATTTCAATTGGGAATTCAGTTAGGGAAACAAGTATCCTTAATTTCTGATCATCATTGCATACAAGAATCAGTTTTTGAATCAAATAGTTCCCAAATTGATCCGTCATTAAGTCTTTAATGGAGTCCAAAACCTCATAAAGAACCATTTCAATCTCTTCCTTTGTTGGGTTTTCAAATTTAGCCTGTAATAATCTACACCCATTTTGATCCTTAGCAAGATAATGGATCTTTCCCCTTAATTCTTTCAATGGCAGAAGGGCCAAAAGCTGATGATGAGATCTTGATCTTGAGAAATTGGAGTTGTTTATGGAGTTGGCGGGAAAAGATTCATCAAGAATTGCAGAAGATGATGAACAGAAGAGATGGCGATTGAGTTGTGGTGGAGAGTATAAGTGTTCCTTGGGGAGCAAGTCAGACGATTTGTCAAAGTCAAACGGTTGGTCAAACACAGAAGAACGAACCTCCTGAAAAGGGTGAGGGTCCACCATAACATGGCCCACACTGGAATAAATCCTTCGGTGAGTACTGTTACCAATATCACCACCGCGAAAGGGGTGAACGACGGAACCCTCGCCATCGCCGATTCCGATCGGAGTCCCACCACCGCCGATTTCACCGTCGAGATGCTCCGGGAGGTGTCTCCGGCGACGGAGGCGGGTGGTGGGGGAGATATTGAGAGAAGAAAACACATTGGACAAAGTTTCATCCATCTGATCATTCCGATCATAACCCGCCAAAACACCGTCGTCCGTCATCACCCACGGCGGCGATGACGGAAAATTAGCTTCTGTTCCGGTGACGTAATGCTGCGGTGGGTTTTGTACCATCCGAGCGTTTCTCTGAGGCTCCATTACATCAAAATCCAACCAAACAAGAAGGTTTTAGAGAGGGTTTTTTAGAAGAAATATTTATTGATTTGATTGATGATAAATATGATAACAGAAAAAGGGGGAGCGTTTTAGAGAATTTGGAATTATGTTGAAGAAATTGGAAGGAGAGTATGATTTTTGAGTGATGATGATGATGAATGATGTGAGAGAAAGTTTTAGAGAGAGAGTAAGAAAAAAGATATGCATTGAATATGAGAAAATATTTTGTTCATGCGTGAAGGTGAAGCATTAACCAATGACCGGCGTCTGTCACCTTAAATCGGAAACCTCCCCTTACACTTTGTTAGAGCATCTCCGATTCAAACGTTGTTATAAGCAAAAAGTGCATTATTTTATAAAAATTACTATTATGGAGAGGTTGTTATAAGAACCTAACAAGCCATAGGTACCCCAACAGTAAACCCTGGTTTTTACCATGATTTTTGTGAAAAATATCATTTCACTTATTTTTAATTTGTTTTTTTGACTTATTTAATTATTAAATATAACTCATTTAATCAATATGACCCATAAAAAAGAGGTTATTATAAGAACCTCCATCGTGAAATTTTTGGTGATTGCTAATTTAATAAGATGGCAATGAAGTGGCAAAAAATGTACAAAAAGAAAGTTCTTGTAAGAACTTCCATTGGAGATGCTCTTATACATCTTCTCTTTACTATATATCTACTATCTAAACAGGATTGGATAGAACAGGACAGTACATGATAAGACAGAACTGGATATATAAAATGATCAATTTATCCCTAATAAAATGCTTATATATTTTGATTAATAATATAATTTTTAAAATTATAATGAAATAAATATTTTATATAAAATGAGGGCTTAATCATTTGAGAACTAAAAAAATTCTGAGATCTATGAGAACTTTAATTTTTAGGTTTTGTTTTACATTATTTATTTTCCTCTAAATATAGTGTTTAATATATTGATTAACGTATATTTGTTTCACAATGTGCTTGTTTCATATGTAGTTGTTTCACAATGTGAAATTTTTTTACGTGCATTTTTTGTTTCATAACTACGCCAAAAACATTCACATTGTGAACCGAGTAAATGTGAAGCAATCACATTATCAAAACAAATATATATTAATCGATATTCTAAATTCTACTCTTAGATGAAAATATATCATATGAAATAACATATGATGCAATAGTTTTAAGGTTATCACAAATTAATGAGTTCTCAAAAAAATGTTCCCCTTATATGTATAACGATTAAAATGACACCAAATAAAAAAACTTTTGTAGTGTCCAATTTTTATTTTCTTTACCTAATCTATATTATTTTTTATTATTAGTATTTAATAAATTATATAAATTAATTAAAATATAAAAATCGTATAAAAATAATATTTTAAAAACAGTGAATTGAAAATTTAAAGATAATAAAATATAATAAAGACAATTTAAAAAATGAATAAAATATAGAATGAAAGACAATTGTTTTAGAAAATAATTAAGATTTATTTTAAAGTTATATTGATAAAACATAAAACATAATTCTTCCACAAGTTGAAACAAACTTATATTTCACCAATTTAACTTTAAAATAAAACATCAAATATATCTCTTTTTTTTACATTTTACTTATTATCTAAAGTTTATTTATTGTAATTTTTTTTTCACTAAATTATCCTTAAAATATTATTTTGTATGTTTTATAGATTTTTTGATTAATTTTATATAATATATAATATATTAAATATTAATAATAAACATAATATAAAACAAAAATTAGAAACTTCATCAACTTTTTGGTTTTATTTTTTAATCGTTGACGAAAACAATCTAGTGTTACATTTTGTAACAAAAATATTTTTATTATAATTTAATAAATTAAATAAATTAATCAAGATACATAAAAGATATAAACAACTCATTAGAGCTAAATTGGTCATTGTCATGTCCAATTATATCTTATCAAACATTGAACAAATGTAATGTTATGTTATGTTCTATCTTATCATGTTTTTTCTTGCATGTCTCGATACCAAACGCACCTTTAAATTTGAGATAAAAATATTTATCCCAAAATTACATGTCTTCTCTTGTCCAACCAATGAAATAAAGACCTATTAGATTTTTAGATTTTTTAGATTTATTTATTTATTCAAATTAATATTTTCTCTAATGAAATTAATTCATGTGATTGATATACAGGAATGAGACGTGAGAATTTAAGGCAAGAGATTTTTGTAGGTGCGGTTAAAAGTATTTTCCGTAGACCGTTTCTAACTCAACCATTAAAAAACAAGAAAATAAACCCATTAAGCATTAAAAATATGGAAATTAATTATTTTAACCCTTTTAAAAATCAAAATTACCAAAATGACCATTTTCTCTCCATTTTTACCAAAATGACCAAAATACAATCGAAATACCCTACGAAAATTTAAATCCGTCCGCCAAAGCTCAAATCCTCCGCCAAATTTGGGGCGGAGGTTATAAATTGATAATTTCTTATTAACATTTACATTTTCTACCCTTAAAGTTAGTTAATAAATTACTTAAGCTACTTTACTTTTTAATTTTTCGTTTTACACTCTTATCACATTAACACACATACTCGTATATCAATTAAAATACGTCTAAAAAATACGTGTTTATTTTAACAAGTTACACGATTATAACCGTCTCGACAATACCTTCGAAATGAGCCCAATATTGAATATTTTCCGATTTAGTTATTTACTTTTAAAGCCAATTATCCTCTTGATCGGTAAATATGAATATTTTTCACAAAATTCGGAATATTAATTAAAATATAATGCTATATCTTTTAACGACAAAGTATAATATTATGGATATATAAAGAAATAAGATATAAATTATAGTGAATTTGTACTACTTTTGTGTTCTTGTCATTTTTATAATAAAAACCATATAAATTAATATTCATGTAAAATATTTTATTTATATATTATTATACTATTGTATTAAGATTTCAGACATGATATTTATAATATATATATATATAGTAATAAATATTTTAAAATAATTTATTTAATGAAATATTATTACAATCATGTTGTCTGCCCACTGGACCCCACTATGCCAAAAACGAGAGAAACCCCATCCCTCTTTTTCCTATTTTCTCTTTCATGTTGCCACACAGAGAGCATGAGGACGTAAAAAGGGGATCATATCAACTTGTTTCGACCTGAGGTAATAAGCTCATAAGCTTGGTCTTACTTCATTGTCTAGAAACAAAAGAAGACTTTCATCTTCAGGTTTAACTCAGATGTAGCTCCTTTTTATTGGGTGTAAAGCAGTGTCAAACCAAAATATTCAACAAGCATTGGATCTCCTTGAAAATGAGGTGACATATTTTTATTTGATAAGTATTACATTAAAAAGTAAATTAAATTATATTAGTTCAGTTCTAAAAAAATAACATGCATCCAAAAGCAAATTAAATTACATTAGTTTTTCGAGTTACCATATTTTACACGCAAATGTTTAATTAATGCATTTCAAAATTTTAATGTAAGCATTCTTATATACGATCTTTTTGTGTGAAACAATAACATTTTAAATTTTAGCATTGTTATCGTTTACCATCTCAACTTTAAATAGATGACAAACAATTTTTTGAGGCCACATGGCTTGAGAATAGTTTGAACAAGAGTTGCCTTTTTTATATAGCTAAATAATAACAAATATTGTATTATTCACATTTTTGTTTTTCCTAATTTTCGTTTATGCTAAAAAATAAATTATTTAAATATAAGTTGCATTTTTAAAATATAAAATAACTAAATTATGAACTTAATACAAGATATTATTTTATATATTAAACTATTATTCAAATGTATATATATATATATCATGGGTGTTATAGTTTTACTATCTATAAAACAAAATAAGTATAGCTTAATTTTTATTTAATCTACATAAGTTTTTTAAAACTGTTATATTTGTTTTTTTATAACTAAATATATTGAATAATAACTAAAAATATAATTTAAAAACATTTGATATGATTAATAATAATTTTAAATAATTAATAATCAGTATTGATGTATAATTTATAATTAAAATTAATTAATAATTTTTAGTTACTATTTATTAATAGTTGTAATAATTTATATTTATTGATAAGTAATATTTATGTATAGTTAACAACAAAAAAAATATCAATTATATTAATATCGGTTATAATTGATTAAAAAAATGTCAAAAACCTTTTAAGACACTACTCTAAATAATTTTTCAATAAGTTAGATTATAAGTATTTTTCACAGGTAGAGCGGCCAGTTAGACCCGCCTTGTCCAACCCGCTAGAAAAGAAGGCTTGGACTACCATTCTCAAAAAAATAGGTGGATCCGAACTGAATTATTAAAGTTAGTTGGCGGGCATGGAAGATTAAAAAAATTGGACAAGCCCGCCGGTCCATTATTATGTTTATAACTGATTTTTACAAATAAAATTGAAAATTATTGATAGTTACCAATAGGGATGAGCATATGGACCGAAATCCCGAAACCGAACCGGTACCGGTACCGGTACCGAATATCATTACCGGTTCGGTATTCGGTACCAAGATTTTCCATATTCGGGATTCGGTACTTTCGGTACCGGTACTAGTCCCGGTAAATCCCGAATCGAACCGGAGAATTTAAAAAGTCATTTTTATTAAATTTGTAACAAACTCTTTCCTTTTTTTTTAATAGAAAATTCTCCTAAATATATTACAATTTTCGGTTCTTGTATTTTCCACTTAAATACCGATTTTTTCTTGCAATTCTTCATATTTCGGTTATTGCAATTCTCCAAAATCGGTTCCGTAATTTATCCAAAACCCGGTTCTTGCACAACCGGCTCCTCCAATGTGGTTTCCGCTTAAGTGATTTTGGTTTTTGTTATTGTGTTTGATGGTCAACGGTGAAAAATGGTTGTCGTCCCAAAAAATGGTACCAAACGGTTCTAGTCCCGAAAATCCCGGTACCGAACCGGTACCGGTACCGAACTTCTCTTATCGGTTCGGTATTCGGTATTGATTTTTTCTATTTTCGGTTTCGGTACTACCCGGTTTCGGTACCGGTCCGGTACCGAGCTCATCCTTAGTTACCAATCCTCCATTTAGTTATGACTATGATATTGACACTATTTGCAAATATAAAAGGGAAAATTGCGTTAAAATGGAACCAACTTTGACCTAATTCCTATTTTAGGGAACCAACTTTTAAAATTATCATTTTGGGATCTAAAACAAACTTTTTATTTAAGGGTCTCGTTTACCTGTTAAACAGGTAGCCGGTTACCTTTAGATGACATGGCAAGACAAAAATAATATAAAAAGGTTACATAGATAATAAAAAAGCCACATCATTTAAATAAATTTAAAAAAAAACAATAAATCTCTTCCATATGAATCGCCTCCAGCAAAAACCCTACTTCTTCATGCCTCCCTCCATAGCCTCCAACATCCATTCATCCAGCCCTTCTTTTTAGTATCTACATCATCGCCATCCTCCAGCATCACCACTCTGTCTACTCACCAACCTTCCTCCATAGTCGATTCCTCTGTCATCGTCGTCTTCCACAATCGCATCCGCCGCCACCGCCGTCCTCTGCCATCGCCTCCTCCGTTGCCGTTCTCCGCCGTCGTCCACCCCCCCCCCCCATCGCGTCCTCCGTCGTCGTCTTCCTACCCCCATCGTGTCATCTGCCACCGTTGTCTCCATGGGAATGCTCAGGGATATATAACATTAAAATAATTAGGGTTCAGTTTATCATTTTCTTTTACAGTTCCTTCATCTCGCTCAAAATTTTCAGAAATTTCTCTGTATAGCACTCAAGTTTGTTGTGATTTTGTATATCATATATAACATGTTCAAATATATTGTGATTTGTGAAGGAAGTTGTGTTTGGTATATCATATTTTCTTGTAGAATCTTTATATCATGTATTAGGGAAAATGATGTTGGTCAGAAAAATCATCTTTAATTGTAATTGATTTGTGTTTGAATCATAATAACTAACTTTTATCATTTTGTTACACATTCAACAACAAAAACCTAGCTTAAAGATAAAAGCTTGCACATTATTTCAAAACTTGATATAGAATAGGATAGACGTTTAAACTTGATTTGGATTTTTAGTTATCAAACATTTTTTTGCCATGTCATAATTATTGTTGCCAAGTCATCATTTTAGCTTTATTATTTAAATTTTAAATATGACATGGCATATTAGTTGGCATTGACCTGAGCCATGTCATCATTAGTAGGTCATTAGGTAAATCAGACCCTTAAATAAATAAAAAGTTTGATCCAGACCCTAAAATGAAGGTTTTAAAAGTTGGTTCCCCAAAATAAGAATTAGATCAAAGTTGGTTCCATTTTGATGCAATTTTCCCAATATAAAAATAAAATTACTTCAATTGATCAATTTTTTATTATCTAATTTAGTTATTTTATTTATCGATGCTCCATATTTTGGGAACAAAGTTTTTTTTTTATAAATCATCTACGTTGTTATGCATTTACATTTAATTTTAAGTTGGAAAATTTGTTATATATTTTGATTATTTTACATAACATGTTGTTTATACAAGTTTTGTTGTCTTAATAGCGCGGGTAAGGAAAAGTTTTCAAGCTTGTAAAAAATGTGTGGTGTTGCAATATTAAGCTCGTTGAACAAGAAGATTAGGTTAGGCCTGACACAAACTCACAAACGGTCAACTTTACTTACAAACTACTATTCATCCATCCAAGCGAGTGTTTTAAAATAAGTTTAAAAAATAAGTTTAAAAAATAAGTTAATTTATAACTTGTAAGTTAGCTTATGTTTGTCAAATATAGCGTAAAAGATAAACCCCAACAACACACTAGAAACATATTTGATGTATATACTATCATCTAAAATAATAAATCATTATTATGTTTTTTTAACTTTTGCTAATGAAATTTTCTTATGTTAAAACATTTTATGATTATATAGTTTTATTTGTGTATGTTTAGGTTTTGGCGACCGAAACTATTTCCATTTTCGTTTTTACTAATTTTATTTTACCAAAATATTAAGGGTATGTTTAGTTGTGGAAAATTTTCCTACTTTCTAGGAAAATTTTCCAAGAAAAAAGGAAAATTTAGAAAACCTATTTAGTACGTTCAGAAATTTCATTTTCTAAAATTACATGCAATTTAAAAAACTACTTTTGATACTTTTCCAATTTTTTGTTTTCTCAAAACTTTTCCCCCCACACATTCACACACACACACACACACTTTCACATATCCACGCACACACACACTTTCACACACACACACACACACAAACACGCACACACACACACAAACACACTTTCACACACACACACACACACACACTCTCTTTCACACACACGCACGCACGCAGGCGCGCACACACACACACAATCACTTTCACACAAACACACTCACGTTCACATACACACACACAAACACACACTCTAATTTGAAAAAAATGGAAAATGGAAAATAAAAAGTGATATAAAATGCACAACCAAACATTTTTTCTAAAATTTTCATAAAAAACTGAGAATGAAAACTCAACTCTATTTTCTGAAAACGTTTTCTAGAAAAATAAAAATAGTTTTCCGCAACCAAACACACCCTAAATCATTTAAATATAACTTACCCTTTAAAAACACAAGATTACTAAATTATAAAATCAATACAAAATATTAACTTAATAAATTAAAGCATTAATCTATATATATAATTTCAAAATTTTAATATAATAATAATATTTGAAAAATATAGACCAAAATTTTAAAATTTTAATATAAGTGGTTATAGGCGAAAATCAACACTATCACTTACTTATCGGGTAAGATTTTAGTCTACAAAAATGATATTGTATGTAACAATTTACCCGATAAGCGTCAACCGTGGTAAGAGCCGTTGCTCTCACTTACCAGGTAAGACTCTTGGTTATTGCCTTTGCTCTTACCTCTTTTACCGGGTAAGATTCTTGGTCCTTGCCATATTCATCTGGTAAGACAATATGACAAGGTAAATGTTTACGCGGGTAAGTGTTTAGAAAGGTAATTTATAAAAAAATTATAAAAATAATTAAATTGCATTTTTATTAATCAATTATTACAAAACAAATGTTTTTGACATATTTTTAAAACCTTGTTTCATAAAATCCTACAAAATCCCGTGAAATCTCAAGCATCCTAGGATTGCAGAATCTTATGTTTGTAGGATTTCAAATCCGGACAATCCAACAAACCAAACATATGATTGGAATGGATTTGAAATCCAAATCCCCCCAAATCCATTTCATTCTTACAAACCAAACGGACCCTTAGGGTGAGTTTCGTTTGCAGGATTGTTTTCGAGGGATTTAGATTTCATGGAGGGATTTGGTTTGGAATGGATTTGAAATTGTTTTATGTGTTTGGTTTGTAGGATTTGAAATGAGATTTATTTTTTAGAAACTATTGTGAAATTCTAAAGGAATGGATTTGAAATACCAACCCATGCTTAAGGATTTTCAAATCTATCAACCATGAGATTTTAAATCAATCATAGGATTTCAAAACCGAACAATCCCGCAAACCAAACACCTGATTGGAATGGATTCGAATTCCAAATCCTCCCAAATTCATTCCATTCCCGCAAACCAAACACACCCTTAGTGTTTTGTTGGAGTAGGATTGACCTCCATTTTTATGTTTCTAGTATTTATATTGGTGGGTTGAAGATGCCTTCAGGAATGCTAACAAGTCAAGTAGCAGAAAATGTACATTTGCTTTAATCATAACGAAGGATGTTGGTTCAGGGACGGTTGGACAAGTCACAAGGGTTGAGAAATACCAAAACAATGACAGGGACGATCCATAAAACTAATTTCTTTCGGCCGACGCAAGTCGTGTCGATGATCTTTGCATTTTGTCATGGTTGTTCACGTCATAATATTAAGAAAGATTTTCTTACGTCTCTTAGGTATTTAATTGGTTATCTGAAATATTGTTTAATAGTAACGGTCTGATTTCGTCACTGCAAGAATTGTACAGCTAATACTGCTAGATTTGTCTCTTGTTAATGCTCTATTTTAAAAATATTTATGTCGAATGCATAGTTACTCTGTATTTCAATTTATTTGCATGATATGTATGATTGCATTTTCGTTTCAACTTATATAAATTGAGTTTAGTTGTAAACTAAAGAGTAAAATACATCAAAATGTAACAAATCTTGGTTAGTTTCTATTTAGTGTAACGATTTTTATTGGTTTATTTAAAAAACTTCTAAAAATTTCATACATATTTTGACCAACAACCTATTAATCATGTAACAGTTTGTGATATTGATACTAATTTCCGAAAGGGTTATGATGAATTGCACGATAAATATCCACACCATTAAATATAAGATAGATTAACTATGATTTTCGTTCCTGTGGTATATCATTTATAACGATTTTCGTCCTTATGGTTTAAAGCCTGCTTTTTTGGTCCCTATGGTTTCTTTTTGCTTCCATTTTCGTCCTTACATCTAACATAGTTAATGGTCTGTTAATTTTTTTTTAAAAATTTACATATTTAGTCCTTGTGTTGTATAAAGTTTAAATATTTAACCCTAAATTTCACTTATTATATTACTAACTATTAATTTGGCACTTATATATATATATATTATTGTTTTTCTTTCTTTATTATATTTTAATACTATATATAAATATCATTTTAATACTATATATATGTTAAAAAATCTTTATATACTTATAATTAATAAAAATAAATAATTTTTTTGATATTTCAATTAATAACTTTTTTTATTATTTAATCGAAGTTTTATTTATTTATTTAAAATCGGTTGGTATTTGTAACAATCGGGTTTATTATAAATATCAGATGGTTATATAAGGGTTGTTTTGATTAAATCACTTGAAGATGAGGGATCATATGATAAATTTATTTACCATCTTGTGATTAATTTTATGGTCCAATCAAATGAATGGGTTTGAAATGATGATTTGTTGTTGGATTTCAAGCATGTGAAGCCCTTATCTTCTTAGCCGACTTCATATTCCATGATAGTATAAGTTTTTATGTGATTTTATATCACATACAAGAATTTAGCTTGTGTTTTGGTCTCTATGGGTGCGATTAAGAAAGAAAGAAAATGGAAGCATGAAGGTAAGAAATTAAGCTTTGATTATGAGTTTATATTTCTTAAGTCTCGCGTTTATATTGAGGTTTTGACCGGTAAATTATTATAAGGTTCAAATTACGTGTTCTATATTCAAGTTTGATACCCGCTAGAAGTTTACCCGTCTATTTGGGATCGAGGTGAGTTTTTATAAATGAGTTCTATAAACTGAAATGCATATGTTATTGAGAAAGGTTTTTATTTCGATCATATGCCGAATTAATATAATTGGATTATTATCGTTATATGAGTCAGACCCGTTCTTCAGCCCGTTAAATCTGTTCATTTGAACAGGGCCCCCAAAAAATAAGGGGCCCAATTTTCCTTTTTTGAGGCCTGAACTGTAGCTCAAGTTCAAAAAATGAATCCCTAGCCTGATTTCTATCTAGAAGAAAGCACACGTAGACATCGGTTGCAAATCGAACTCATGAACTCTTCAATTTCCCTCCCGCTTGTATTTCCGATTCAACAATTGAAATTCTCGAAGATGGATGTTTTGGTTCTTCAATGACAAAGACAACGACTCTATTCCAGACGACTTCTTCTTCTTCCTATGTATAATACGATGGATTTTCTAATTTTTAATCTCAAATTCTTCATCTTCACATCAATCCAAACATACAAGGTTTCATACACCTGTGATATGTCGACTTGTTCTTAGTATCAACAACTGTTTTGGGCACTTGTTTCTTACTTCTTAATACGACATATTTGTTTCTTGATACGATGAACAGGTAAATTACAATTCTAATTTCTTAAATTTGATTTTTTTTGTCTCTTCTCGTAAACGAGAGTTGTTGTTTTTCGGATAAATTAGATTATGAAGGTTACTTGTTTTGTGTGAATTAGATTCAAATTGTTAAATGTTATTATTTTAGGTTTAGTTTCATTGGTATGTTCAGAAATGAGAATGGTAACTGTTGATATTGTTTATGTTAGGAAATCAAAACTAACATTATGTTTAGGACTCAGAATGTCAATTGTTCATGTTATCTATTATTAAGCTAGTGCTCAGATTTTTAATTTCTTCCGGCATAGTATATTTTAAAATTAAAGAATATGTTGTTTATATCATTTTATTTGGTGCTAGGAGGTTTGGTCAAACTGTTATAATTTAGTTTGTAATTTAAGAATCGGTGTCTTGAAACAACTGAAGATTATTTAGCGTTTTTGTTGGATGGAATTTGTGAAGTCATTTATTAGACTATAAACTCTTTCAGATAAGAGGCAATTCGTTTTACCTTTTTGTTATGTTTTTATCAGGGTTTTTTTATTTATTTGCTTCAAGTGTATTAAGTAATAGTGTGGCAACCGCTCCAAAGGATGATCCTAGATCATAATACTTTCTTTCACACACACCTAACTGCCAGCAATAGCCAAGCAAGATTATGTTAGTTAGGGGGTTGATTCAATTTCTAGAAGGCTCAGAAATGGAGTTCATTTGAGGTCCATAAAGGCTATTAGATCTGATTTGAATTCATGAATGAAGGTTAGGACCCTACGAGTCCATAAGGAGGTTTGATGAGGAGTTGTGTAGGGATCTTTGAGGAGTTATATAGGTCTGTGGTCCTGGTGGTGCCAGATGGTTCCAGCAAGGGATATATAGTCTCAGTACAAGTGAAACAAGGCCTCCAAAAAGATTGGAACGACCCTGATATGAGTCACAGAGTTTGATCATGAGTTGTTGGGAAAAAATAACACATATGGATTTTATTTGAGAATTTGTTATTAAATATTTTCCACGTTAAAATGTGTGTTATTTGATGAGATAAGAAAGTTTTTACAAAACTTTTGTAAAATACGTGTTTTTCCGCCACACGTGATTTATTTCATATAAATGAGATTATATGATGTTAATTGTTAGTATTTTGTGAAAACTAACAAGTAAAGAGGTTGACCAAAACTATCTGGGTCACGAGAAATTATGGCGGTGTATCCGCGATGAGTGGACGGAGAAAACATATAAATGATTGTGGGTGGCATAATCAATATAAATTAGCCATCTCGTAGACGTGAACCGGACCATATGCTCGTGACCCTGGCAACGGTTTGGAAAGGATGAGAGAGGACTAACCTGTATTAGAGAAGTACTAGTTAAGAATACCCTGTTATACGATGATGAATTATGGCGGTGTATCCGCGATGAGTGGACGGAGAAAACGTATAAATGATTGTGGGTGGAATACTCGATATATTAGCCATCTCGTATGGCGTGAACCAGACCATATGCTCGTGAAGCTGGCAATGCTTTGGAAAGAATGAGAGAATGACCCTGGTAAGAGTAATACCGGTTGAGAGCAATGGGAAGAGGTGTTGCCTCGAACCCTGTTTTTATAATGAAAAGTTCGTCGCATCATTATGATGCGAGAACCTGAGTTATCGGACCTTTTAAATGCGAGAAAATGGTTTATCGGATCCCTATAACTCGAGAAAAGACTTTATTGAATCTTTATAAAAGAGAAGTAAACTTGTCGAGTCCTTTTGACACGAGAAGTTAGCTTGTCCAGTGCCTTGATTCGAGAAATGGTTTTGTCGACTCTATATGACCCGACAAACGAGAATGTCGGACCTATATGACCCGAACACTGAGTTTATCAGACCTTTTGATCCGAGAAGTTGAGTTGTCGGACTGATTTAAAACGTTATCCTTTTTGACTCGATAAACTTACTGTTTTGATTTATAAACGAAGAAAATTACTTATTGAATCTTTGTTAGAAAGGGGTTTTTATGAAAGATGAGAAATATATGGTATGTTGTATATGAGAAAAATATCATTGTAAATGATATGACTTATGAGTTGACTTTTAAATCTATTTGAGAAAGATTTTTAGTCAAAGATGTGCTAACAGGGAACCACTCACTATACCGTATGGCCTAACCCTCGTTTTATTTTGAAAAATATGCATTTCAGGATATTAGCTGATGCTTTTATTTGCGGGTTAAAGAGGTGATGTATGTCAAGCATCTATCAAGTTTAATATAATTTTCATGATTTTAGAATCGCTGATGTGAAGATTATTAGCGAAAATTTTTATTTGTCGTTGTTTAGCAAATTGTATAGAAGAAGACCCAATTTGTAGCCCCAAATTTGGTGTTTTAATTGTATAATTTGCAGTATTTGTTATGTGAGATCACAGGTTGTTACAATACTTTTTATTAAATTTATTTTAAAAACAGATTGGTTTAAAATGGGAAAAAAATTACGAATCATTAAAGTTATTGATAAATAAGTGATGTCTTTTTTAAAGTTTTATATTTATTTAAATCAACATCTGAAAAACTGCATTTAATAAAAACAACTGATTGGGTATAAATAAAACTATTTTTTTTCTCGAATTCTATTTAAAACTTTTTCAGATTATAATTTAAAATAAATATAGAACTTTGAAAAAAAAAATTCACTTATTTATCAATAATTTTAATAATTCACAATTTTTCTCATTTTAAACCAATCAATTTTATTTTTAAAAAATTAATAAAAATACTAACTGCTTTTAAATAAATAATAAAACTTCGATTAAATAATAAAAAGAGTTATTAATTAAAAAATGAAAAAAGTTATTTATTTTTAGTAATTATAAGTATATAAAAAAAGTATCAAAATATATATAAAAAATAGGGTAAAATGCAAGAAATATCAACCTACTTTCATAAATTTCTTTATTATAGCATTGTACTTTTAGTTTTACTTATTACAACAATGTACTTTCAAATTATTTTTTATTAAGGCATTGTACTTTGAAAAATTCACCCATTATAGCAATGGATAACTTGTTACATTTTAAACAAGTTAACCTCTACTTTTTTTTGCTTACATGGCTTAAATGAGATGACATGGATAACATGTCATCATGATTACATGACATTAATAAAAAAATCTCTTGTAATTTTTTTAAAAAAAAAATCCCACTTTCTCTTCTAATTATTCATATCTCACTCAGTTTATATTATTTTAGCTATCTCAATTTTTTAGTAATTTATTCATGTCATCACTTTTTAAAAAAAAATCACTCTTTTAAATTGTATGCAAATTAAATATTTTAGAGTTACATGTTTTTTAACAAATATGATATTTTTCTTGAAGATAAA
Organism: Silybum marianum; assembly: GCA_036898165.1. NCBI lineage: Eukaryota > Viridiplantae > Streptophyta > Magnoliopsida > Asterales > Asteraceae > Silybum > Silybum marianum. The sequence goes on from CM072542.1 coordinate 8,220,394, forward strand.
TATTTTATTTTATAAAAAACGTAAAACTTGTGATTTAATTTTTCTAGTTCAAAAAATACTTATTTTGTACTTTTTAAAAAAAATTAAACGATATAAATTGTGTTTTAGAAATTTTCTTTAATATTGTTACATTTTAATAAATATTTTAGAAATAATCTAATTAATTTAATACATTTATTGGATGATAATGTCAATTCAATTTTTTTAAGACAAATAGATATATTCTTTTTCATATAAATATTTTATTTGTAAAAAAACGTAACAATTCTTATTTTCTTAGTTAAAAAAAATACATTTTTAAACATTTTTTAATATTAGGGAAATAAATTGTCACCTATAATTTTTTTTAATATTCTTATACTTATGAATAATTTAGTTTTGTTTAATTAGTCTAATATATTTATTAAATAATATGTAAAAGACAATGCTATAATAAGAAATGTCACATCAACAATTACATGTGGACAACCTACATCGACAATGAGGTGGCATGGAAACCTAGTATAATGGGTAAATTTAAAAGAAAGGTTACCCAATGCTATAATGGGTAGATTTTTCAAAGTACAATGCTCTAATAAAAAATAATTTGAATGTACATTGCTGTAATAAGAAAAACTAAAAGTACAATGCTATAATAGAGAAATTTATGAAAGTAGGTTGCTATTTTTTGCATTTTGCCCTAAAAAATAACACAAATATATATAGTATTAACATATATTAAAGAAGGAAAAACAAAAATGATATAATATATATATGTAAGTGCCAAATTATAGTTAGTAATATAATAAATGAAATTTAGGATTAAATTTTAAAATTTTATATAACACAAGGACTAAATATGTAAATTTTCAAAAAAAAATTTAACAGTTCCATTAACTCTGTTAGATGTAAGGACGAAAATGGAAGCAAAATTAAACCACAGGGACCAAAAAAGCAGTTTTTAAACCACAAGGACGAAAATCGTTATAAATGATAAACCACAGTGACGAAAATGGTAGTTTACTCTATAAGATAACTAGATCAACATATTACCGATTAAATGGAGTAAAAATAAGAAAAATATAATTATCTTAAATTAGTAGTTTAAATATAAGAAAAACAAATATAGGTTGTTGGTCTAGTTATCTTAAATTACAATAATGATCTTATTAGTTAATAAATATAATTATTTAAAATTACTGGTTTAAAATGAATCTCACGGATCTCAAATAATTAAAGGAAAATTAATTATTTTAACCATTTTAGAAATCAAGATTACCAAAATAACAATTTTCTCTCCACTTTTATCAAAATGACCAAAATACAATCGAAATATCCACCGAAATCGAAACCTCCGACCAACCGCCAAAAATAATTTGTCAATTTCTAATTTACATTTTACATTTTATAGCCTTAGAGTTAGTTAATAAATTATTTAAGTATTTTACTTTTTAATTTTTCATTTTACACCTTATCACATTAACACACATACTCGTATATCAATTAAAATACGTCTAAAAAATACATTTTTATTTTAACAAGTTACACCATTATAATCGTCTCGACAATACCTTCGAAATGAGCCTAATATTGAATATTTTTCGATTTAATTATAAATACTTTTAAAGCCAATTATCCTCTTGATCGGTGAATATGAATATTTTTCACAAAATTCGGAATATTAATTAAAATATAATGCTATTATTTTTTGTAAGTTGATCGTCTTTTCCGGCTATTAAAATATTATATTGAGGTTGAAAATTTTACTCATGAAAGATTGAAAGGTTTTGGAGAAGGAGAGCATGGAAATATGTTTGAAAGATTATTATATTTTATTTCTGTAGTCCCCTCCGCACTGTATATCATTGATTCAAAAATGGGTTAACTATAGTATATATTGTAATAACCTTAAGAATCGATGCATTATGTGTTATTTTACATGAATATTAATTTATATGTTTTTTATTATAGAATGACAAGAACACAAAAGTAGTACAAATTCACTATAATTTATATCTTATTTCTTTATATATATCCATAATATTATACTTTGTTGTTAAATCATAATAGTATTATATTTTAATTAATATTCCGAATTTTATGAAAAATATTCATATTCACCGATCAAGAGGATAATTGGCTTTAAAAGTATATATATAATTAAATCGAAAAATATTCAATATTAGGCTCATTTCGAAGGTATTGTTGAGACGATTATAATGGTGTAACTTGTTAAAATAAAAACGTATTTTTTAGACGTATTTTAATTGATATACGAGTATGTGTGTTAATGTGATAAGGGTGTAAAACGGAAAATTAAAAAGTATAAGTACCTAAAGTAATTTATTAATTAACTCTAAGAGTATAAAATGTAAAATGTAAATTAGAAATTGATAAAATATAACCTGGAGATATTTGGCATTTGGTGGAGGTATTTGGCGGAGGTTTCGATTTCGATGGATGTTTCGATTGTATTTTGGTCATTTTGATAAAAGTAGAGAGAAAATGATTATTTTGGTAATATTGATTTCTAAGATGGTTAAAATAATTAATTTTCCATAATTAAACCCTATATACATACATGGTTAAGTTTGATGGAAAATCTTATTTATATTGTAAGCTAACGAACAAATCCGAGTTATTGATCAAATTTAAGAAAATTAATCAAAGACTAAACATAAAGTGGTTAATTAATGGATTATTAGAGGCAAAAATAAAATTATTTTCAAACTTGAACACGTGTCTAACTATTTGATTTTTTTAATTAAAAGTTTATACTTGCTTAATTTTTAAATTAAATTATCTTAGAATCCTTAATCAAACAAATTGTATAAGAAAACGAACATTTTATTCTATTCAATCTCTCTCTCTCTCTGTCTCTCTCTCACACACACACATACACACACATATATATATATATATATAACGATAATCAAATATAAAAACCACAAAAATGTTACAATCTCGTAAAAACGATATAAAAATATTTTTTTACATGATTTTTTTTCATCAAAATCTATAATTTAAGATATTGTTTCACATATGTTTGTGTTCACCTTATAAAATAATTACATGTGATTTTTTTAATTAACCTAGTGAAACCAAAAATATGCATAAAAAAGATTCATATGGTAAAAACAAATACATGTGAAAACTTCACCTTATAAAACAAATATATGTGAAATAATATCTTAAATCCTAGTATTTGATAAAAAAAATAATGAAAAAATTATTTTTATATTGGTTTTTACGAGTTTGTAACTTTTTTGTGGTTTTTATTTGATTAAATCCCTATATATATATATATATATATAGGAAGATGTTTAAATGAGAACTTTGTAAATTTAAAAGAACAAAGTGACTCATTTGGGACCACATATGATGTGGATCCCACCAATAAAAAATCATATCTGATTTAATGGGGCCTACAATTAAAAATCAGATATGATTTTTTTATTGGTGAGACCCATATCATATGTGGTCTCAAATGAATTCATTTGTTCCTTTAAATTGAGATGTTTTTTATTTGATATATTGCATCGTTTCATCAAGATTCAATATAAATGATGATGTCATTATCTTGTTTTTAGATTGCTTCTTTTTAAGGTTTATGCGCTTTAATATTGTTCTTAGAAAAGGATTTCTCTATAGAAGTAGGAATCCTTTTATATTATATATAGAGAGTAAACTTTAATTTTGGTCCTCATGGTTTAGTGAAGTCGCGAGACCTAAACTTTAATAACTTTAGAAATTATCTTTGTGGTTTTCATTTTACTTTGAAAGTGGTTTCTGTCATTAATTCCGTTTATTTATACTTTAGCGACAATGGCATTTATGTCCATTAGCTTCCCTCCTTTTTTAAACCAGACCCATTAAACACTACCCATCCCCCACTTCAGAACACCTAGCTAGTTATCTGTCATTTCTTTATCAAGTTCAAATACTGTTGCTTAAATAATTCAAGACGATTACTTAGTTCTAGGGGTTTACTACTAATCATAAATATATAGAAAACCCCCAATCATAGCATGAAGAGGAAGGAACGATTAATTTTAAATGTGCAATTTATAGTCTAATCATGGAACCTGCCAAGATGAAGCTTGTTAATACCATTCAAACCAAAATGAAGCATGTTAATACCATTTAATACCAAAATGAAGAAACACAAAGAACCAAAATGAAACTGATAGAACTTGTTTAATATCAATTTAGCAAGTTGCTAATAACCAAAATTGTCCAAAACTGTTCAAATGCTGTTGCTGTCCATTGATTATAAAAAGAGCAAACTTTATAAGATTGCAGAAACTGTCCAAAACTGTTCAAATGTTATTGTTGTCCACTAACAAGCTGTTAAAACCCAACACATGAAGGAGAAGGAGGATGACCAAGGGTTATTGGATGGGGGATCACATTTAGAGCAAAATGAAAACCACGAGGACAATTTCTAGAGTTATCAAAGTTTAGGTCCCACTTTCACATATTTCACTAAACCAAGGGGACAAAGTTAGAGTTTACGCAGATATATGTTACCCGTGGTTTTTTTTTACATGGAACCTTAACCCGAAGGTAATATTCCAACTAAACAACCATAAATCCTTATAACTAATGGGATTGGTAGTAATTCGCCACCAACCCTTTTAACCGGTGCGGTTTGGTGTGGTTTCCAACTGTAAACCGCATTGCATACGCGGTTTGAAGATTTACTAAACCGTGCTGTGTATGCCTTAAACCGTAAAAAATCGCACCACATTTGATGCAGTTTATGCGATTTATCATTTGAAGCCAATAATTATATAATCACAATATCAAAATAAATGCAACAAATTTTTTCGATATTCCATACAAGTAAAATTTCTAATACGTCCTAAATGTGTAATTAAAAATAATGTAAAACAAACTAAAGAGTTCCATAATTAATTCAAATACATCTAAAAAGTAAAATAAAAAATAATTTTTTTTTTGAACCAAAGTGGAAACTTTTATTAATGAACTTCGAAGGGGCAAACAATGTTCATAGAATCATAAAGAAAACTCGACAATTCAAAGTAGGAAATGGGACAAGACGAATAACGAGAAGCCTGAGCAAGCGCATGAGCAACCCCGTTAGCTTGTCGTCGAGTGAAACTAACAGAGTAGTAGTCATGTTGATGGAGAAGCATGCATACAACAGTTGGATATAATGTCACCGAATTCCGTACCATCTTTCTTCGGGTGAGTTGATCGCTTAAACAACGAGTTTTGCGTCCGACTCAAAGATCACCTTCACAAGCGGCATCCCAACTATACCACAAAGTTTCCCTTAGCGTCCCAGAAGACGCAGGCCAGTCCGAAAGACGAGTTGTTCTCAAAGGTAGCCACATCAGTGTTGCACTTCAGAAAATTCGATGGAGGTTTATGCCATATCTTGGGTCCCCATATGATCTCGTAATTTTGCCTTCACCCAATCTCCGTGCACCTCAAGAGCTCCACGAATAATTTGGGTCGTTGATCGTGTGATGTTTTTCCACACTATTTCGTTTCTCCGGTTCCATAGACCCCACATAAGCATAAGGAATTTTGCATTCAAAGAAGCCGAACAGGAGCTCAAAATGGAGAAAGCAAGATCAGCAAAGTCATTCGCAAGCCCAACCTTTCCCATCAATTAAACCCCAAAGACCGACCTCCCTCCAAACTTGTTCGGCAAAAGGGCAGTCTATAAACATGTGCCATGTATTCTCAGGATTCCTTCCACAAAGGATGCAGTCACAAGAAACCGTTACACCACGTTTTTGAAGGTTTACTTTAGTTGGTAACAGGTTACGTACGTACCGCTCTCCAAGAAAAATGTCGGACTTTATGAGGAATATTTGCTTGCCAAATTTTCGACCATGAGCCATCTACAAAGTGTTGGGAATTTGGTTCGAGCTTCTCCGTGGCTAAACGGTACCCACTTTTGACTGTATAAGTGCCATTTAGACTAGTATGCCAAATCAATCTATCTTTTATGCTTGCACTTCTTGGAGGCAGATTATGGATTTCATTCACATCCCACTGAGAAAATAATTGGTTCAGTTTAACCTCGTCCCAATGCAGAGTGTTAGCCATGAAGAGATCGCTCACACGTAAGTCATGTAGTTCCTCCATGATTAGGGTTTTAATCATCATATTGCGTGTATCCCGTAGCCAAGGGTCTTTCCACACACGTATAGATCTCCCCAAGCCTATTTTCCACCTGTAGCCTTCTTTTAAGATCAGTTGAGAGTACCAAACACTCCTCCAAATAAAACTAGGCGAGTGCCCCAAACGGGCCTCTAGAAAGTTCCCCCGTGGGTAATATTTAGCTTTGAAGACCTTGCTTATGAAAGTCTCTAGAGTTGACATAAGACGCCAACCTTGTTTCCCCAACATCGCCAAATTAAAAGCCGTGAAATTGCGAAACCTGAGGCCACCAAACTTCTTCGGAACACACAGTTTATCCCAAGATAACCAATTTATAGATCGAGACCCATCTTTCTTAGAATCCCACCAAAACAAATTTAACATCTACCAACGAAGTAGGGAGCATGAAGACGCTCATATAGTAAACGGGAATAGCCTTGGCAGCAGCTCTAATAAGGGTAGCACAACCCGCTTTAGAAGTAGGTCTTTGGCGCCAACCTTGCAGTCTTTGCCATAGCTTGTCCTTCAAATGATTGAATATTGCCCTCTTGTTTTTACCGACTAGAGAGGGAAGACCCAGGTATCGACCTGCGTTAAGAGGGCTCGACACTCCAGGATGTAGGAGGCCCCTTCTTGTAATTCAGGAGCCACATTGTTGTTACTACATAAGTATCCCGATTTCCCAAAGTTTATCGCTTGACCAGAAGCTGCTTCATACATATTGAGGATCCCCTTTAAGGTTCTGCATTCATCTATGGATGATCGACAGAAGAATATAGCGGCATCCGCAAAAAGGAGGTGAGAAATGGGAGGGGGCCCTTTTCCCGCCCAACAACCATGCAACAATCCACGTCTCTCTGCATCCTGTATCAACATAGACAAACCTTCCATGCATATAATAAAGAGGTACGGGGATAAAGAGTCGCCTTCCTACAAGTTGGTCGTTTATACGGATCAAGTATCTGACTAAAGTTACGCAGATCATGATCATAATCACCCATTGGGTCGAGTCCAATAGCTTTGGATGCCCTAGACGGAGAGTCAAAAAATGCCCCTAACTAAAAAAATTGAGAACACATAGGCCTTGTTTGTTTTTTCATTTTAAGCTCTTAATCACCACTTATGTCTGATATGTTTGGACGTTTCATAACCATTTCAGAACTGAAATCAGACTTCATACTTCAGGACCTCTTCAAAAACAAACGCCACCATAGTATGGAACCTAATCTAATTAGGTGGCTCCACCCGAACGCCGACTTTTATTGAAAAAAAAGAATGTTACAACGGGGGAAGAAGCCTTAGGAAAGAACTAGAGAGTTAAGTGGTTCATCCCGTGGCCAAACCCACATATTCAAACCGCAAGGACGGATCTGCATCACCGAAGAGCCGTTTACCAAAACTTACTCGGGCAAGCGCTTACCAAGTCACATTACCTTACCGGATGAATATGGTAACGACCAAAAATCTTACCCAATAAGAGCGAGGCAAGGACCAAACGTCCTACCCGGTAAGTAAGGGTGATGACTCTCACCATGGTAAGCGTTTACCGGGTATATTATTGCATATAATGACGTTTTTGTCAATTAAAATCTTACTCGGTAATTAGAGCATCTCCAATGTATAAGTTATACATAGGTTTTTACTTTTATAAATAGTTATCGGAAATGGTTATTACCATCGGACTAAAAAGGTTTTAAAAAGAAAGGTTGGTTGAGCCCACGACCTTTTATTGGAATAGCTTTTCAAAACCATATTTTCATTTTAACCCCTTCAGTTTTTATTTTACTCCCCTTTTTAATATAATTTTTATTTTAAATTTATTTTTATAACAAAACATATTATTAAAATATATTAAAGTTATTTTTTAATGACAAAATACATTATTAAAGTTAAAATATATAATAAAATGTTGTGTAACAATTAACTGCAATGAATTTATGATGGTCTTTTAGGAGGGAGTTGTATATGACAATTTAAATCGAAGATGATGAATGTTCATTTTTAAATGATAAAAAGCTTTTCAAAAGGTTATTGCATTGGAGAAGGTTTTTGTTAAAACAAGTTAGTGGAAAGCTGATGTGACAAAACCAATAAGTTGTTGCATAGGTTATGAATTGTGGTATATGGATGCTCTTAAATGATAGTGTTGAATTTTACCGGTAAGCACTTATCAGATAGGTGTTTGGTAGACAGCCCCTAAGTCAGATCAAGTACGTAGAATCAGCTCCTTCCCATTTAAACCAAATCAAATTCCATTCTTGCATCATATTACTCCAAGAGACTTAAAAATGAAATACAAAAATCATTTGCTACAACTCATATAAGTGAAGGATTAAGCTTTCACACTAATAACAACACAACCACAAAAAGGATGCAATTTGGCCATAGGATATTGCAAAGAGATATTATACCATAAACAGCAGCCACTATATAACTATACAAGCGTACTATCATTTAAACCAAATAAACACCAACTTATGAAATTTGTCCCATTATTTTCATTAACATTAATTAATGCTTAATACTTCTAGCCAAATAGCCCCTTTAAACATAAGAAAGTTTCCACGTTTTCATGAGCATGGTGACTCTGATGACAAGGAACATGACTGGCCGATTGGGAACGACATAAATAACTGGAGTTAGTTTATCAAATATCTTAATTCAACATCTCTTTCCTAATGAGATGTATTTTTCTTATTCTAGTGAACCAACAATATATATATATATATATACAGAGAGACGGGTTCATACGAGAACGATACCAATTTACGAGAACAATCCTCGGCCAATCATTTTGTACATGAAATTTTTCATGTACAAAATCACGAGAACAATCATCGGCCAATCATTTTGTACATGAAATTTTTCATGTACAAAATCATATGTGATTTTGTAAGCACCAAAAAGGACACGCTCGACTTTTTCCGTAGGAAAGTCGAGGGAAAAGTCGCGACTAACCATTTGTACGTGAATCATATGTGATTTTGTGCATGAAAAGTTCCATTTACAAAATGATTAGCTGAGGATTGTCCTCGCATTCTCGTAAATTGTTACCGTCCTCGCATGAACCTCTTTCTATATATATATATATAGAGAGGAGTGGGTTCAAATGAGAACTAAAATTTTGTTGTGAACGTGAGGACAAATGAGAGTACGGCGTGTCATATTCAGACTAAATAATCAAAGAAATATTCAAACTGAATATAGTATTTATTCAGCCTGAATAAATAATATATTCAGTCTGAATTATCTACATTCAAACACGTGTCGCGCTCTCGTTTGTCCTCACGTTCACAACCAAATTTGAGTTCTCATTTGAACTTTCCTCTCTCTCTCTCTATATATATATATATATATATATATATATATTATTACATGTGAAATTGGTTATCACGGTTTTCACTCTCATTTCATGTGCCCCTTACTAGGTTACTTCCTAAAGCTAGGTTACAAATCCAGTAGAAAACTTATAGGTTGATGAAGTAAATCCACTTTATTCCTTAAGAGAGAGCTTAATATAGTTTCTATATAAGGGAACAATTTACATTTGATACAAGAAAACATACCGTGACTAACTATTGCCTAAAATATAACAACAATTTTCACCAATATATATATATATATATGCATCTGCTGACCTTAGTTTCAAGTATGGTAGCGTCCAACCATAACCCGACCTCCTAGTTCTTTCTCCATTTCAAGCACAACGGGAATGGGAATGACTTTTCATTCCCTCCAGTTTAATCAAGAATGAAAAATTGGGGCTTCTGGGGGAATGAGCCCAATATATTATATAAAAAACCAAACAGTTACTTTTATTATCATTCCCAATGGTTACTGCTTTATACCTCCAACCAAACACCCCCTAACAATTCCCACGTACACTTTCCGGAACCTTCTAGAATTTCCCTATATTACTCAGCATCTCATGTAGTCGAAATCGACATCAATTTCAAAAGTATACGGACAGCCTTCAAGTGAATCATTAGGGAGTTTTAGATATTTAATCCGTTTTAAACATCTTTTCCCTAACTCTCCCTCGAGATCAATTAACCAGCATCGACGCAAATCAAGTGATTTAAGGTGACAACAACCATCCAAAATCATCTGCAACCCAATATTCGACATGCAGTTTCCAATAAGTTCAAGGTGCTCTAATTCATGTAAGTTTTCCCCAATAGCTATGGCTATTTCGGAGTCCTCAAATAATGGATTTGTTCCTTGATTCAATTTTAGAGTTTTGAGCGTAGGACAATAACGGCCGGCAGTTTCAATACCTTTTTTTGAGATTTTTATTGAGTAAAGATTGAGTTCCTCTAGTAGCGGAAATTTCTTCAATGATTCGGTCCAACTCCATGTTGCATTCTCGTAACCGTAGCAAGATGTGAATTCCAGACGTCTAAGATGACTTGATCTGTTAAAAGAACATAAAACAATTAAATGGCAATATCACTAATCGGTGCATATTGGGGCAGGCTTAGGATCGTGTGAGAAGGAGAGTTAAGGTGAGAAGCGTAAGTAAGAAATGATCTGAACCATTGATCATTTTTAATCTCGTATCCATCCATGAATTGCGCGTTAGAAGGGAGTTGATCCGGTGCACTTCGGTGCACCTCATCTTGGTGCATCTCATCCTAGCGTGCATCCAATCGTAGAGATCCCTTCCTATGCTTCTCACCATAGCTCTCCTTCTCATCGGAACCCAACCCTATTGGGGCATTGGGGATGTGATTTGATCTAATTTTCTGAAATCCAATGCAAAGTTGTCAAAAGTTGAATAGTTAAACTGATATCGTTCCTAATTAAATATATCAACCCCAGTTCAGTCTACTAATTTTCGTTCAATAAAATATAAGAACTATGGCTGTTTGGCAGTTGCAGAATGGTTTAGTGCAGAATGATTAAGAGGCTCTTATGATATAGTGGAAAATGAAATATCATTGTTTGGTAATTGTTCAAAAGGTTCTAAATGGATTCAGTGAACATATTTTAACTTGGGGCTGTTTGTTTACCTCTTAACAGTTCCAATAAGAGGCAGCATCTGAATCGCTAAAAGGTTAATCCTGTTTGGAGGAAAAAAAGTTTGTCTCTTAATGGTTCCAAAACCCTCTGAATCATTTTGTATCAAGGACATCTCTTAACCATTAAGATCCCTGATTACATCCTGAACAATTACCAAACAATTGTATTTGCACTATATTATAAGAGCCTCTTAATCATTCTGGACCAAACCATTCAGCAACCGCTAAACAATCCGGTCAGAATGATTAAGAGGCTCTTATAATATAGTGCAAAATGAAATATAATTGTTTGGTAATTGTTCAAGATGTAACCAGGGCTCTTAATGGTTAAGGGAGGTCCAGGATACAAAATGATTCAGAGGGTTTTGGAACCATTAAGAGGCAGACTTATTTTTGGCCAAACAGGATTTACTTCTTAGCGATTCAGAGACTGCCTCTTAATGGAACTGTTAAGAGGTAAACAAACATCCCCTTAATATGTTCACTGAATCCATTTAGAACCTTTTGATGGATAAAGAAGTAACCCAAAGCATCGTTGGCTTTTCTTATAAGAACAAACGCACAAAAAGCCAAGTAGAATAAGCTCCCATACCTATTAGCAACATATTGAAGAATCTCATCATTACAAAAATCGACGATGGTGATATCAATCAATTGGCCTTGGCTTCTATCCACAACATGCTTACATAAAGCAGTGCCCTTGGAAATTGATTTTAGACACAGATGGTACATATAAATGATCCTCCACACAGCAGGGTCCTTGCAGATTTCATGCCAAATAGTGCACACTTTCTGGACGTTCTCAAGTATGTCACGAACACCAACTTTGGAGAGTATATTGGTCATTATATCTGATGGGAGATCCAACCAATTCGGTGTTGGTTGCTTCACTTGCCATTGCTGCTTGGGTTTTGAAATGTAGTTGAACTTCTTGGGTTTTCGTCGATTTGATTTTGATGTGGATGGCATCGTCACTTTTGTATTACAAAAGCAAACCTAATTTTACACTAAAGCATTTACATATACATATACATATATCTTTCAAATGAAAACTCATTTTTCATTGCGAACGTGTCCTATTCAGTATGAATAACGAAGGTGAAGTTCAAACGCTATTCATAATGAATGATACAGTATTCAGTATGAATAACACAACATTCAATCTGAATAATACATGACCATTATCTATTCAGGATGAATAACTATTGGGCGCAGGGACACATGTCGCGCTCTCCTTTGTACTCACGTGCACAATGAAAGATGAGTTTGCCCCTATATATATATTATATACACACAAATTCAATCAAAAAAATTAATAACATAGTGTGTAACAATTAACAAATATATGAAATGAACCTAAATTCTTTTTCAAACATGAACATGAAACCCCCTAGCAATTTTCAGGGGACACAATTGCAAGACACATTCATAGTTACCAATAAATGCCATTTGCATACAATTAACAAGTTTAACACTTGAATCTAGAAGAGTAGATGACGAGAACACAATCTTTAACTTGTTTTTGCTTATGTTTTATGTATATTGATTAATGATTATGGGTTAGGATTTAAGTTCAGTCTCATGATTGTTCAAGTTCATTTGGTTATTTATTTTTGAAATTTGACTTGTTCTGTTTATATCTATTAAGAAGATGAAGAAAGAGGATCATGCAAGTGAGGCATTTATACAAACACTTGGCATACATTACTCTAATGAAATCTAAAAAGCTGTGATGATAGACTCATATCTTTCAATTTCATCAACAGGGTAGGCAAAACAACAAAATCAAAATCATGGTAAGCAAACAAAAGAAAAAACAAAGAGAACAATGATATTTACAGAATCTAAAAACATAACTTTTATACACACACAGAGAAATCAAACAACATGTAAATCAAAAGCATATTTCATACAATACAAAACCCTTATTCATCAAAATCATCGAAACCCAAAGAGATAAAATGAAATAGAATTGTTCATACCTGAATTCGTGATGGGGAAAGGGAGAAGGAGACTGACTGATGCGCTGATGACGATAGCAATAGAGTCGATGATATTGATTCGTGGATGAGTGGGTTGTATACTTGTATTTGAAAGATTTATATCATCTGATTATGATTGATTGCTGTTTTCTACCTCTCCTTCGAATTCTGATTGAATAAGAGGAGAGGAGATGTTGGGTTCTTACAGAACTCCTTGGCCAAGATACGTATCAATGTGGTTTGAGTTTTTTTTTGCTGAATTGGTCCCTAAACGTGGAGGTGTATATCAAACTCGAACTTTGACTCGAGCTCGATTAAGGGGACGTTTGGTTCCGGTAAAGGAATGAAAATGAAAATGACAGTTTCATTCCCTTCGGTTTAATTAGGAATGAAAATTTAGGCTTATGCAGGAATGAGCCCATTATATTACATATAACTAAACTGTTTCTTTTATTATCATTTCCATTAATTCCTTCTTAATGCCCCCAACCAAACATACAGTAAGTTTTTCAAAGTCGGGCTCGAGCTCGAATATTTTTTAATGTTTGAGCTCGAGCCCGATGCTCGTTTATGAGCTCGAATTAGAGATCGATTAGCTCGTTCATTTACTCAAGATTGATAATTTTTATATTTTGATTAAATAATTTGTAAGTATATATAAAATTTTGGCTCGAAAAAGTGTATGCTTGAATGATTCAGCTCGACTCGTAAAGATTAATCGAATTTTCAAATGAGTCGAATCGAACATTGATATTATCGAGTTCGACTCGTTAAGTTAAGTGAGCTTTATTTTATGCTCGAGATCCAGATAAACGAGTTTGAATAGCTTGTTAAAAATTCGACTTCTTTACACCTCAATCATTACATTGAAACCATTTTTTTGGTTGGATTTGGTGATTTGTTGGGTGTTATTTTTATTTACCAATTTTCTCTATTTTTATATTAATATGCATATTTGCTAACTAGTTAATTAGTTTTAACTTTTAACTTTACAAACGTATTTTTTTTATGTACGACAAGTTATTAGTTATTAGTTAGTAGTTAGTGATTTGGACCCACAGTGACATCCATATGAGCAGTATACGGGACCCGAACCTTCACCTTAGGGGATAAACCCCAACTCTTCCACCATTTTTAGGAAAACCACCACTCACAAGGCTCGAACCCGAGACCTTAAGGATGATATAAAAACCCTGATACCGCTAGGCCAAAGGCCTTTTATAACTTTACAAACGTATTTAAGTCGTTATTTTTTTAGCAACGATTATGGTTAATTGAAGGTTATAATGTATAAATCGACTAAAAAGGAAATTAATTAAATATATGGTAATATTGAACCAAAATTGTGATTTTTTTTTGGAAGATAAGTATCACCCTATTTATCCTTTACATTCGACACTATCTCTCTTTTTCTCTCTAGACTTTTTATTTTTATTTTTCTAAAGTGACAGTTTAAACAAAGTTCATAGGTTAAATAATAACTTTTATTTAAAGTTCATAAGTAAACTTTTGATTTTTTGTCAAAGTTTATGATGTTTCACAATGTTGTTTTGTGTATGATCTTTGGTTGTTCCAAAATTTTATCAAAGTTCACAGGTGAACCAGAAAGTTCATTACAGTTTGTAAGGTAATATATGTTAAAATGGTAATTAAATGGGATATTTAAGAAATGTGATATCAATATATAATAGGACGAAAATACCCTGGTTAATTAACATAGTTTATACTAATTAGGCGGTCAACAAAAGAATGTGTCTATATACATATAGAAAAAGAGAGAAAGAGTCGGTTTCATACAAGAACAATAACTACATAAGATAAACAAGAACACGGTCGAATCACATGTGATTCACGCGATTGTTCGCGAACTGAGGTCGCAGGCCACGTCGCACACCCTTGTGGCGCCCGTTAGTGTAAAATCATGTGTGATTTTGCACTAGATTTGGTTGTTTTCGTATTCTCTTGTTTGTTATGGTTCTCTTTTGTGTATACAGGGGCTTGTCCTTTTGTTAACCAAGCCATTCGTGTTAACTTTGTGTGATTTTATTCTCCCTTGGTGTTTCATAAAAAAAATTATATCATGATCATCTCTTTCAAATTTGTCAACTAATAAAATCACATATAATCATGAAATAAAATCCAGAGAGACAATTTGATTAATCATGAATCAGGATTTTAAGGGTTTGATTTCTCGTCTTCAATATCAACATGGATCCTAATACATTATTACACGAGTACAATTCTAACGCATATATATAAGAAGGTTTAAACCAAAACACATTCAAAATAAAAGAACACAAAAATAATTATATCACATGTGATTTTATACAAAAAATCACATAAGATTAAGGAACAGTTTGGCCAAACACAATGCCCCTGAGTTGATCGATCCCTTAATCATATATAATTTTTAGTATATAATCACACTGTGCTATTTAGACGTTTTCGTATTCTCTTACCGATAGATATTACTATATGTGAGAAAGAAGATCCACCATATGCGGTCGTGGCCTATATTTAGCAACCAAAGGGTGCGCTTTCGGCATCGTGAGACCAAACCCTTCGCTCATATCCACCTTCTCCACACCAATTCTCTCCCATTCAAAACATTGAAGCAACATCCCTAGACTTAATCCAACCATTCGCATCGCCAAACCTTCTCCAGGGCACCCTCTTCGACCCGACCCAAATGGCATAAACTTAAATCCATCTCTTTGTCCTTCAACCTCAATCCACCTTTCCGGTTTAAATCTTTCAGCCTCCTTCCATAACTTTGGATCGTTTTGAATGGCCCAAAGGTTCACCAAAAGCATAGTTCCAGCTGGAACCCGAAAACCGCCCACAGTGCATTCTTCTGTGGATTCATGGGGCGGAATTAGTGGTCCAGCTGGGAACATTCGAAATGTTTCGTTTATAACTCCATGAAGATAGGGAAGATTAGAAAGATCGGAATCGTTCATAAATCTTGACGAACCCACTTTGTTGTCGATTTCGTCGATGGTCGTTTTTAGGGAATCGGGGTGGTTTAGTAGAAGTGATAAAGCCCACTCTAGTGTTCCTGCTGAAGTATCGGTGCCGGCTGATATGATAACCTGAGTGTTAAAAGTCGACAATATTTGGTGTTAGCATATATAAACCTACCTATATATATATATATATAGAGGGAGGTTCAAACGAGAACTTTGTCTTTTTAAAAGAACAAATGATTCATTTGGGACCACATATGATGTGGGGCCCACAAATAAAAAATCATTTATGATTTTTTAGATTTTTTCTAAAAAATCATAAATGATTTTTTATTCATGCCCCACATCATACGCATTCCCAAACGAATTCTTTGTTCTTTAAAGATGAAATAGTTTTCGTTTCGATCCCTCCCCTCTATATATATATATATATATATATATATATATATATATATATATATATATATATATATATATGGGTTAGGTTCAAATGTGAACTCATTTTTGGTTGTGAACGTGAGGACGAATCTCGCCCACACATCTTCTAAGTTATGGTGGGACGCGATCACGGAGGATTGACGCGATTCATGGGAGGGTGGAGATTATTAAAGGAGGAACTGCAGTCAAAGCCGCCTTTATTGACCGGATAAGTGGCTGAGATTCGTCCTCACGTTCACAACCAAAAATGAGTTCACATTTGAACTTTCCTCTATATATATATATATATATATGTAGAAAGAGAGAGAGGAAAGTTCAAATGCGAACTCAAATTTGGTTGTGAACATAAGGACAAATGAGAGCGCGACACATGTCTGAATATATAGATTATTCAGACTGAATATACAAAGAAATATTCAAACCGAATAAATACTATATTCAGTCTGTATATTTCTTTGATTATTCACATGTGTCGCGCTCTTATTTGTGCTCACGTTCACAACCAAATTTAAGTTCTCATTTCAATCCGTCCCTATATATATATAGAGGGAGGTTCTTCTACATCCCAGTTAAAAGTTACACTCCGTGCACCCCAATCAAAACCTCCCACTATATAGTAAATTTCATAATATTCTCCATTTCATATCATTTAGGATCAAATAGAACAAGCTCGTTATAAAAAAAATGGATAAAAAGTTGTGAAAATCAGAAAATATAAAATGTTATGAAATTCACTATAATATTTCATAATTAGCATTTTATATCTTCTGATTTTTCCAACTTTTTATCCATTTTTTTTTTCATAACGAGTTTGTTCCATTTGATCCTAGATGATATGAAATGGAGAATGTTATGAAATGGACGGTTTTGATTGAGATGCACGGGGTGCAACTTTTAACAGGGGTGTAGAAAAACCGGACTCTGTATATATATATATATATATATTGATAGATAAACAAAATCGTATCTATAGGACATCAAATATGTCTAAATATTCTAACAAACATTTAAATATTTTTGAAATAAAAATTTAAAATAGGAAATTCAGAAAACTTACAAAAATCAACCCTCCAATGATTTCATCTGTATAATATTCAGGTTCCTTTTCTTGCAGGGATAAAAGAACATCAATGATGGTTTTACCTTCTTTTAAAGAAGAATCACCCTTCATTCTTCTATGCCCTTCAATCATCTCTTCCATAATGGAATCCTTTTTTCGATTCAGTTCTTCCATCTCCTTCTCAATCGAATTTAACCCAACCCACTTCACCATCGGCACAAAATCTCCAATATTCGTCGTACCACCGCTCAACCGGAAAGTTTCCTCCACCATTTCCCGCAACTCTCCGATCGCCGCCGGTTCATCCATATATCTCCTCCCAGTGATCATCATCATAAGCATATTCAATGTCACCTTAAAAAAACACGACTTCATATCGATAATCACAAATCGATCCTTTTGAGAGCTTTCATTTAAGGTAGAAATTAAAGATATGATCTCGTTAGTACGAATATCTGTAAACTTCTGAATACATATATTCGATAAAATCTCAATGGAAGCAATTCGTCTTAAGTTTCGCCAGTGTTGTCCATATGAGGCCCAAGTGAGACTTGTGTAGCTATAACCAAAGTGTTTTCCGGCGAGCAATTTTGGTCGGTTCGCGAAGATTATATCGTTTGTGGTGAAACAGTCCTCGGCTGCAGCCGGAGACGAGACCACGAGCACCGGGCGTGAACCGAGCTCAAGGAACACAACTGGACCGTAACGGTTCGAAATCTTGGCTAGGGTTCGATGAAGCGGTTGGTTCAAGAGATAGAGATGGCCGATTATGGGTAGGGAGAAAAAGGGTCGTGGTGGGAATTTACGAAATTTATGAAGGAAATGTTTGGTGATTATGTATAAGAAAAGAGAACTTATGAGGATGTAATATAAGTTCTCCATTGAAATTGGAAATAAATCTTTTGAGCTTTTTAGAAATTAAGCTTTTTTTTTTCTTGTAGCCAAAATCGACTGGCTTTAATTCAATGGATGGGAAATAGCCTCTCTTTGTTTTCTTCCTATCCGAGTTAATAATCATCCTCCTTATAAAGAGTAAATTATATTATCATTTTTGGTCACTGTCTAGTTTGTTTCTCTTTTAATTTATTCGGTGTCGTAGGTTAACTTTAGTTAAAAAAGTTAGTTCTGTTTTTTTCGGAATTTTGTTTTATTAAATTACAGAGTATATTACAATTTTTTGTTTATGCGGTTTGTTTTTTTTTTCATTTTCGTCTTTCGCATTAGAGGAGTTGGAAATTGATACGAAAGAGAACATTAATTAAAATTTCATTTTTAAAAAATGACAAAAACAACAAAACTGTATTTTGAGATCGCTACAAATTCAATAGTGACTTGATTTTTATAAAACTTGTATTTACAATAAACTTTCTTGTTGTATAGATGATGAATCTGCGATTTTTTTCTCTTTATCAAATACTTATATATGGTTGTTAAATGTTAAAGTAGTTAATATACAACAAACTAGAATCAAACATTTAACAAATAACAATTATGAATTAACAATATATAATGGGAACCTTAAAATTGAATTAGTTAAAATAATGGGCTGAAATTAGTAAACAACTTAAGAACAAAATGAAATTAACACTTTAAAATTTTCAATATAGATATACTTTTTTGGTATCTTCTCTAAAATCAACAACTTTAGATTTTAAATACATCAAAAACAATACCAATTTAGCTAGTAGTAATCATTTGTGATTGTTATATGACATAAGTTAAAACTAAATATCAAAACCACAACTTAAAAATTAAGAACAAAACAAAATCCAGTACAACTGTACAAGACTGATTGACAGTTACCTGATTCAAAAATGAAAACGTAATTTGAAAAATAAAGTATGAACCGGAATTAAAGAAGTGGGAGTCATGAGCGGCGAGTAGAATGCGGAAGTTTACGGTGAAAATCCAATCTAACTAAAATTTTAAACTAATAAATTATTAGACATTATAGATTATTAGAATAATTATCTATTTTCATATAATAAAATTTTTAAATGAAGCAAACTTTTATTTGATTTTATATAAATTACGTTAAGCTACAATATTTGATTTTAAAATTTTGTGGGTCATTTTAGAAAATGTACCGAAATACAAGGACTTAAAATGTATATTTGACAATTATCATTACTTTTCTCAATGTGATCTTATCCTTGCCACCGCCACACTATTTATACACGCAAACTACTCTTTTACTTGAACCCACCACCTCACGCCCCATCCATACTACAAGATATATATATATGTATATATATCTTGTAGTATGGATGGGCGCGTGGGTGCGTGGGTTCAAGTAAAAGAGTATGTATATATATCTTGTAGTATGGATGGGGCGTGAGGTGGTGGGTTCAAGTAAAAGAGTAGTTTGCGTGTATATATATATATATATATATATATATATATAGGGTTAGGTTTAAATGTGAACTCATTTTTGGTTGTGAACGTGAGTACGAATCTCAGCCACACATCTTCGGTTATGATGGACGCGATCACGGAGGATTGACGCGATTCATGGGAGGGTGGAGATTATTAAAGGAGTGAACTGCGTCAAAGCCGCCTTTATTGACCGGATAAGTGACTGAGATTCGTCCTCACATTCACAACTAAAAATGAGTTCACATTTGAACTTTCCTCTATATATGTATATACTATATAAGGTCCCTTTCAATTACAAACCAAGTCATTTTTACAAACTTTACAAACTAATCTCCACCATTGATTCATCTCATCTATGGCCAAAAATCAAATGATGGCATCAATGTAATTAATTGGACATTTTGAATTAATCTTAGGGCCCGTTTGGTTGGAGGGATTTGAAGGGATTTGAAGGGATTGAGATTTCAAATAAGTCATTCCCAGTGCGAACTCTGGTGATTTTCTTCAAATTATACTGTACTATATCTTAATATTTATGCCAAACACTGCAGTCAAATAAGTCGTCATGTCAGTAATCTGAGAACTATCCTCAATACAATGGATTGGATTGAAATCTCAATCCCTCCAAATCTCTTCAAATCCCTCCAACCAAACGGACCCTTAGAAATGTGAATGACACACAAGGGTAATCAGACATATAAAAAAATTAGTCCATCCATCATCAGGTGCGATTTCATCGGGAGATAACATCCTATAATAATCTCAACAATTCTTGATCCTGAGAGATCTTTGTGAAGAAAAACAACACTTCAATGAACCTACGACATCAATGACGTCAAATACGTCACTAACGTAGACCTCATACTCATCGCCTTCTTTGAACACATTGTCTTCGATGAACCTACGAAATCAACAGCGTCAAATACGTCACTAATGTTGACCCCGTACTCATCGTCTTCTTTGAAAACATTGTCTTCGATGAACCTACGATATTAATGGCGTCAAGTACGTCACTAACGTAGACCTCGTTCATGAATCTACACACCCATCTTACAAGAATCTCTTTAGCATTTTGAAGAATTTGGTTTCATGTGTAGTGTATTTGAAATCATGAACTAATATTTGATTTCATTTACTGCTTTTGCATTAATGATTGAATTCATGAACTACTTATTGGATTCATGAACTATAATGTGATTTCATGCACTGATTTTGGGATTCATGCATTTTGGGATTCTCGGTGAACAATAAAATGAGATGAAAAACAATAATCTTGAAGAGTAAGAAAATTAAATAAAAGAGAAAATAACGGATACCCATCAAAATCGGTAACTGCAAAATATAGGAAAAAAACTTTAAATATATTTATTAAGTGACATAAATACCCTTCCAGTGTTTAATAATTACAAATAAAATAAAATCCAAATGCTTGACTGTGATTGGTTTATAGGAATTTGTAGACTTTGTTAGAATTGATTGGTTTGCATTTGATATCCACCCCCCTCTCCCTCCCTCCCTCTCTCTCTCTCTCTCTCTCTCTCTCTCTATATATATATATATATATAGGAGAGGGATCATACGAGAATCACCAATCTTTAAAGGAACAAATGAACAATTTGTGGACCGCATATGATGTGGGTCCCACATAATATTAAATCATTTCTGATTTAATATTTTAATATTAAATCAGAAATGATTTAATATTATGTGGGACCCACATCATATGTGGTCCACAAGTATCCCTCTATTCTTTTAAATTTACAAAGTTCTAATTTGAACCTTCCTCTATATATATATATATATATATATATATATAAAGGTTCATACAAGGACGGTAACAATTTACAAGAATGCGAGAACAATTTTAGGCAATAATTTTATACATGAAAAATTTCATGTACAAAATCACATATTATTCACATACAAAATCATATGTGATTAGCCAAGATTTTTTCCGCAGCAAAAGTCGCGTGTGTCATTTTTGATGCTAATACAAAATCACAAATGATTTGTACATGTACAAAATGATTATTTGAGGATTGTTCTCACATTCTCGTCAATTGTTACCGTACTTGTCTATCTTTCTCTCTCTATCTTTATATATATATATATATAGAGAGAGAGAGAGGCATAATCAAATGATAACTCATTATTTTATGATAACTATGAGATCGAACGTGGTCCAACCATTTTAAATAATTAATATTATTTACTAAAATAACATAAAGGATAAATTGGTAATTTAAATTCCTTTTGGCAATTCTCAAAACCCTATAAACTTTTTCCTTGTCGCGGCTTCATTACTGCATTGAATGGTCACCATTATTTTTTCCTCCAAGCCATTATTCCACCATTTCCTCTAATTTCTAACAAAGATCATCATCGAAACATACCCATATGACCAAAACTCTATTAGATCATGATGATGGTAAAGCCGAGAGGAGAGTGTGACGATGATAATCCGAGAAGCTAATATTGTTGTTGCCACTCCCTTCAACACCATGTCCAAGAAGGAGTCGGCATTGTCGCCGTAACTCCCGACGGTGCCCACAAATCATTCATTGACGTCAAAAACACCATATCTCCATCTCCATCGAATTCAGTTATGAAAACTCCAGATCACCATTGAAGCCGACCATCGTTGTTGAGACTCCATCTCCATTATACCCAAAAGTGAAATCCCTATATCTCCATTAAGCCGAGATTTACCTAAGAAGAACCGTCATGTTCTTGTTTTCTATCCGAGCCTTTTGGTAAAAAAATTGAATTTGTGCTTTTTTGGGTAAATATTTCAAATCTCGGTTCTTGATGATAATAAAAGGTTTTCGAATCTGAGTTTCTATTTTCTGTTACTCAAAAATTTCAAAATGTTGGGTACAAGTCAATATTGATTTTGATGGATGGTGCATATTGAGGATACTGTACGTGATGCTAAGAGACCATGCTATGAAAATGAAAATGAAAATGAAAATGGTGACTTTTTTCTTTTCTTTGGAATGAATGAAAATGAAAACGAAAACGATATAGTTTAAATAAACTATTAAAACTATGTTTTTTAGTACTAAAAAGATTAAGGCCTTGTTTATTTTTTATTTTAAGCTCTTAATCACTACTTATGTCTGTGTTGATCATAACTCCTCTCGATGATTTGAATATGATTCCTTTTGTATAATTAGTGAAATTCCATTGTATAAGCTTATGTTAATATTCAGCGATAGCATACGCTGATTACCATCAGCGATCGCTGAAGATCAAGAAACAACAAGCTTATCTCTGCCTGAAGATCAGCTATTACACCAGAAGACCATTCAGCGAAAGTCGAAGACCCTAGCTGAAGAAAGAGATAATCGCCTGTTGAATCAAGCGGTTCGGGCCGATAGCAGCGATTATCTAATCAAAGTGTGAAGCCTTGTGAAGCCTCAACGATACTGAAGATTCCTCCTTGAAGATTCAGAATCAGCGATCAAATGAAGTTTCCTTTACAAAATTAAAGATTGATCTTATCCTCGATGCACAAAAGTCAAACCTAATACCTTGTCAGAAAAGGACGTACGATTTGTCTCTTATGTCCCCATTATATCTGATATGGTACTGTTCATATTCGGCTAAAAACATGGCTGTCTTATTAGTAAGGACAAGCTTCCTATCCAAGCTTGACACGTGGCATATACCTTTTGTCTTGCATTAAATGCAAACGGGTATAAATAAGATGAAGATATTTTATTCATCTCAATGCATGCTTCCTTCTAAACCTAAACCCTCTATATTTCTTTCTTCCTTCTTCTTGTGCATCAAACTTAGTGTTTCTTAGTTACAATAGAATAGGTTTTAAACTTGTTCTTATTCCGCTTGTAACTGTAAATTTGTTCATGATATATAAACTCATTTAAAAACCAAAATCCGTGTATTCAACACCCCCCCCCCCCCCCCCCCCGCCCTTCTACAAATTGTTTACTTTTTATTGAACACTTGTAGACCCTTTAGGGACCAACAGTCTGATTCGTTTAGACGTTTCATAACCATTCCATAACTGAAATCAGACTTCAGCATCTCTTAAAAAATAAACGCCGCCTAAGTATAGTACAAAAGAATAAAACATTATTATAAACAAAATATAAAATATTATTAAATTATGTACGTTATAATCATTTTCTCGACATAAAATGTTAAACATTTTTTACATAAATACTTCCAATCATTTAATGTTTTTGTTAGTGCAATTGTAAAGTAGAAATTGAGGATAATTTTTTTATTTAGATTCATATACTAGGTAGTTCAAGTAGTTGTACATGACTTGTTGTAAAAAAACTTGAAATATAAAGAGGATGTTTATTACACAACCTCCTTTATTTGTAAAACCAATACAACCCCATCTTATCCGTCCAATAATCAATCTACGGTTAACAGTAAATGGGGAGGGAAATTATATTAAACTTTTTTTTTGATTTAATTTCCATACATAATCCCATTCTAAGGGTAATTTTGGAAGAGAAAATATACATAGGAATCTCGGTGGCTATTTTATTTAAAGCAGGAATTCGGGAGATTCATCCCATGAACACCGTTGATACTCATTGAATCTTCAGGTGTAGATAATCGCTCACAATGGCGGAAGTAATCACAACTAAATAAAAAAATCAAGGAATCAGAGGTTTGTTGAAATACGTTGAGTTGTTGGTTTGTTTGCGACTCTTTTGTCGGGTTTTAATATAAAAGGGTTAATGTTTGAAGGACTGAGAGGCTGGCTGCGCCTCATATTTGACAGAAGATGAAGGTTAGCGAAGCATGATTGGCTAATCTTCAGGGGCTGTTGTGTAACTTTCGATAATATAAATATTGTATTATTTCTTTTACTTGGATTATTGTTTCATAAGTTTCCAAGGCATCAAATATATTCTCTCTAAAGAATTTAGGGTTTTCTCTCTATGTTGAGTTGTATTCTTCTTGTAAACTAGTTTAGTTCTTTGTATTTTACGTTGAATTGAATCGATATCAAGTTTACTATGTTTGTATTTGTTCTGTAATAGTTGTAAAAAAATATTTGATTATGAATTTTAAGAAGGTGTGAATGCCTTTATATTGATTTCAATCTTTAGGGTTTTCAAATTGTTCATTGATTAAACATTATAGGGCCTTTTCATTTTCATCGGTCAGGAAAAAAGGAGCGAAAAAATAATGAAAAAGTACTCCTTCTCTAACTTAAAGAACACAACCGATAACAATGAAACGTGAAAGTCTTGAAATCAAAATCCAGTTAAAAAGAATAATAGATTACAGATACATCGAATGATGAAGATAAGTTGTTCATATGCATCCAAAATATAGAAATTAAATTTAGTTTCATGAAAGCTGGTTAATAAAACTTGCAATCTGGATTGAATTTGATGGATTTCATGATATTTGTTTCATATTCATATACATTGGTTCATGGCCGGTTGTTGGAATTCATGGAGCAGATTTCATTAAAGTTGTACATATCCAAAGTTTATAATGTAAGATTTCATGCTCCAAAGTTATTAATTAAGATTCCATGAAACAAATTTGAGTATCATATTTCATAAAACAAATTACAACAGTCTTAATTAGATCAATGAAAAAGCGTCATCTGATGTTTAATTACCTTTAAAAAACTTGTGATAATCAATTAATTACTTTTAATTTTTTTTTTGTAAACTAACGAATATAACCGGTTTTTTTAACTGGTCAAAATGTAGCTGATATTGATGCCGTCCTACAAAGTTTTTTGATGTCCGGTCAAAAACTTTACATGACGTTAATGTGATATAAAAAGGCTAACGTGATACTTTGTTTCAAAATGTCCTAAAAAGTTTGTTAAAACGCTGAAAAACGTCGTATAAACTTATTACAACAGTTTTAGATAGGACACACATTTGCTTAGAATAAACTTAAGTATTGTAAAGTAGTCTATTATGACACTTAAACATTTTTGACGTCCTATAACTCGATTTTGTAGTACTGAACTCAACATGTCAAACATGAACAGTCCACATATTTTTCATAGAAATTTGAGTTTGAATTTAATTTTAGTACAACTTTACAAAGAAATTATATGTAGATTTTTTATATAATTAAGATTTCCAACCCTTATAAATATTAAATAGATCTTACATTGTAGTCATTGTTTTAGAATTTGGGTCTATGATTGAATTGAAACAAGCTTCACTTGTCAACATGTTAACAACAAGAAAATTTTGGCAAAAATTCATCTGTTTTTGTTTGAAAATAACACGTTTTAATGAAAGTCGAAGAGAAAACAAACTTTCATTCGCCTTGTTTGCTAGGACAATCAATGGATTAAGCTTATAGCCGACGATTCCGAATGGAGGTAGTTATTTATCGTAAACCGGGATCATTGCGTTCGCTTACATTTATTCAAATTTTACATCCCGTCGCATTACACAACTAGTAGATAATATATATATATATATATAGAGAGAGAGAGAGAGAGAGAGTGAGTGAGAGAGAGAGAGAGGAAGGATTATGTGAGTAGGAGTTAACGTTGCGTTCTCGAATTTGGAGAGGAAATAAAAGGAAAGAAATGGATGGAAAATAAATGGAAGGAAAATAAAGGAGAGGAAAATAAAAATTTTATTTGTGTTCTCGAAAGTGAAGTGAAAGGAAGGAAATAAAAGGAAAGAAGATAATTTTCATGTTCTTGAGGAGGAGAGAAAGGAAAGGAAAAATGTCATTTTTACTAATATGCTCTTTAAAATAATATAATTTAGGATGAAAGATTTGATAGTTTTATAATTTTGTTAATTTTTTAAATGATTTTAATTCTTTTTTTTCCTTTCCTTTTCCTCCCACATTTGGGAGGAAAGGTTTGGAAGAAAACTAAGCTTTATTTTCCCTCCTTTTCCTTTCCTTTCTCTTCTAAAAAAGTTTCGAGAACATGAGTTTTGTTCACTTTCCTCCGCTTTCACTCATTTTCCTTTTCTTTCCTTCGATAAATGAGTTTCGAGAACATAAATCCCATAACATTTTGAATATCTTCCGAAGGTAATCTAGTGTTTTATATAGATACACGATTTAAATGCGTAATCATGTTAAATGCTCATTTATTCCAACTATCTTTAGAGATCTTTTAATATAAAAAGACTAATTATTTTACAGGAATAAGCTTCCTATAATTAAAGCAGGTTGTTTATCTTAATCACCAACCGTCTACAACATAACACAGAGCACGGTTTAAAACTTTTACGATACAGTTTATTGTTTGCATTTTTGTCAAATTGTACTTTGCGGTGTAATTAATTTGTGGTGTTGAATCATGAATCATCAGATAACTAGATATTGATGTATTTAGCAATGTTTACGAATAAAATTACCCTTACTCATGTTATTTACACCCCTTTTCATGTCAAAATAAAGTCGCTTCATACATTGAAAATGTAAAACTTACGAATTAATGTTGATGTGTGGGAGGAAAAAAAAATCATGAGTAGGGTACATTTAGCCGTCCCTTAAAGAAAGGTGTAAATAGCAATCTCATTATTTATATTATTTGTTATTGTTGTTTAAGTAGGGTTGATTTCATGTGAGATCAATCTGTTTTCTTAAGACACGTAAGACCATATTTTTACATTTAAAAATTCACAATAAAACATTTTAAGGTAAAAATATGTATATTAATAACAAAAACACTGTAAATGTTATACATTCATATTATTTTATTATAAAGTTTAAAATATTAAAAATATTCTTACGAGTCTCGTGAAACAACTTAGTCCCACGTGTTTGTTTAAGTATTATTGATATTAATATTATTTTTATTGATAGCAAAACTTTCGAATAAATATATTTATCAGAATACTTAGACTTATAATTAATATTTTATTAAATCAACTACTCTGCCAAACTTTAACCACTAAATATTCCCTTTATATTTTATTTCTAGATTTAGTATATATACAAAAGAATAAAACATTATTATAAACAAAACACAAAAGAATTATGTTTTCAGTCATCTTTTTGACATAAATATGTTTAATCAGTTTTTTGACATAAATATTTTCAATCATTTTGATATTATGTTTTTGTTAGTGCAATTGTAGAGTAGAAGTTAAGTGTAAATTTTTATTCTATACCAGATAGTTCATGTGGTTTGGCTTGTCGGAAAAAAAAACTTGATATATAATAGATATTAAGTACATACAGCTATACTAAAGTTACTTTTACATGATGGTTATTAAATATTAGTGTGTCTGATTGAATTATCAACCTCCTAATACCACGTTAGTGGATTAAACCAAAATGATAAGTATGTCATACGCTTAGAATGTAGGGATTTTATCAAAAATAACCGTTTTATACTCTTTAATTTAACAAAATAGCCATTTTTTTAAAATTTTGACAAAATGACCCGCCTTTTGGGGGCGAGAAGTACAATTTTCAATTTAAAATTACATCTTTGACGTCTAGAGTTATATAATTAGTTACTTTACAACATTTCCTTTTTAATTTTTCATTTTACACATTTATCACATTAACGTATATAATCGTATATCGATTAAAAATAGTCTAAAAAATACGTTTTTATTTTAAAAAGTTACACCATTATAATTGTCTTGTCGATATCTTCGAAATGAGCTCAATTTTGAATATTTTTTGATTTAATTATGTTATTATGTATTATATATACTACGAAAAAATATTTTTAAATATTATATATATATACACACTATTGGGCCGGTAAGTACCATCCCCGTACTTGTTAAAATCCCCGATCCCCGTTAAGACGTTCTCGAACCCGACCCGAATTGTTCGCTTTTTTGTTTTCACCGTCGATTTCGGGGCTTTTTTTGCCATCCCTACCAAAACGATTTTAGCCCACCAAAACGACATCGTATGCAACAATTTACCTGGTAAGCGCTTACTGTGGTAAGAGTCGTCTCTATTATTTACCGGGTAAGACTCTTGGTCCTTGTTTTCTTTGTATTCGCTATTACCGGGTAAGATTTTTGGTACTTGTCATATTCCTGCAGTAAGGTAATATATATGACTTGGAAAACGCTTACCCAGATAAACGTTTGGTAAACGGCCCCTAAGTCATCAACATAGAATGAGTCTCTATGAATGCGTCTATTGATTAAATTGGTGTTTAAGTTCTATAGACCATAGTCCATTCACTTCATCATTTGTTTGAACGAGTCTCTATGAATGCATCTATTGATTAAATTTCAAAGTTTTTTAGTTTAAGAAGTTCCTTTTTGTGTCAAATTGGTTAAGTACTTAACTTGAAGGAAATTATGGAAGACTTAAGGCCGCAAAAGATCGACGGGTTGCACTTTGATTACCGCTGTTTGACGTGTTGATATTTAACGTCTAGTTGTAGAGTTTTACTACATTATAACTTTGGATAGTGTATTTTTGTTTTTTTTTAAATATATAATATATGAGGTCCGGCCCCTACAGTTGGAAAGTTTGTGTTCCGTCCCTGCTTTTTATCCTTTCAATATCGCACCAAACATAAAGTAATGAGTTTTATTTTGTTCTGTCCTATGTATCAAATATAACCTCGAAGATCGAGATCTTTCTAGTCTTTCTAGTCGTCCATGACACTTGATTCATAGTGCAATAAAACAAAAGCTCATTAAAATAATAACCTTGAAAATGAATGCTTTTTGGAAAAACCAGATCGAAAAGAATAGTATTAAATTAATAGCTTGAAAATGAAACATTTCATTATAAAATTCGATGTTAACAACAGTATCTTTGTATCTTGTAGTGTCATCTTTATATATTATTGTTTAATTTGTCAATAAAACATGTCATTTTTATAAATAAATCATGGTTTTAGGATGTTAAAAATGTTCAAATATCCTAACAGACTGCTTTAAACATGTCATTTTTACAAATAAAATTAGATCAGTTTTCGGACCTCAAAAATGTTTAAATATTCAAACAGATTGATTTGAGACTTAAGTTTACGAATTGAAATCATACATTTATCCGTAATATGTTTATAAAATGTTTTTCCATTTTGACTCACAAGTGTTTAACACGATTTTAAATTAAGTGTCATTGATTTTTTTTAATTGATCACGTTATTTGAAAAAAACTTTAAATAAAAATGTCTTCATATAACATTTCTCTAAAGTATCATAAAAAAAAAACTAAAACCACATTTAAGTAGTGTCTTAAAAAAACTTATTAAGAATTTAAGATGAACGTATCGTTATACTTTTACATAAAGTAGACTATTTAAACGATTAAAGTTATCACATAACTCCAATTTTATCGTAACACCTATAAATTAAGTATATTATCTTAA
Organism: Silybum marianum; assembly: GCA_036898165.1. Classification (NCBI taxonomy): domain Eukaryota; kingdom Viridiplantae; phylum Streptophyta; class Magnoliopsida; order Asterales; family Asteraceae; genus Silybum; species Silybum marianum. Next base: position 8,250,648 of record CM072542.1, read on the forward strand.
GTATTCATAGAGCAGGTTTGGTTGTGAGTCGGAATTTCCCCAACATTTATTCACATGATATTCATCAGGGATAGTGTAACAGTCATGGTGACGAATGATGTAAAAAATGAATGTTGGAGACTGTTATTTGTACCCAAATACGGGTGTAGTTAAAAAGAAAAACGATCATTAAATCACCTAAAAAGCAAGGTTCTAAATAACGCGAGGCGTGGCGTGACGGCGAGGTCAAGCCTTAGGCCTTAGAAACCACGACGAGCCATGACGTTTTCAAGGCGTGTCTTATGGCGACAGATTTGTATATCATACATATATTATACATATATAAACATTTGTTTTCTACGGTTAGCCAATATGTGTTAATGATATTAAGCATTTTTAATTATGTTATATATTAAAAACGAAAAAAATAAAACACTAAAACGGTAAGAAAAATCAAATATAGTGTTATAAAAATCACGCATTAGGCCATGACGTGCCACGGGCAAAACGTGGCGTCAGACACAAGCCTTAAGCCACGACATGCCATGGCAGCTGTCGCGGCGAGTTTTATAGAACATTGCTAAAAAGTAGGAAAAACATGCCTTATTGATTATTAAAATAATATATCATTTATTTTAAGGGAAAATTACAATAAAACCCAACAGACTTTTATGTTTGGAACAATTAAGTTGCTGAACAATTTTTTGGAACAAATAAACCATTGGACATTTCAAAACTTGTTAAATAAATCTTTGGACTTTCTAAAACCTGTTAGATACACCCTTATGACGGTATGACCTTTATGAATGAAAGAATCCCTAGACAAAATGGAAAAAGTCTGAAAAAACCTAAGGGACTTTTATATTTGAATGATTAAGTCATAGACATTTTTGAATGAAAATATTTAATTTATGAAACGAAACAAAGATACCATTCCCGTTCCTTTTCTGAAAACATAAAAAAGTTGTATCCAACATGTATAATCTATATATAAAAATTGAGACATAATTTACTAAAAGTTGAACCAAAATATATATCAAAAGTTGAGCCAAAGATACCAACAATTTCGCTAAATATACCAAAAGTTACGCCAAACTATACCAAATATGTTTGTCTTGAACTTGATCATGAATTGCTCTTCAACTTGGGTCCTCATGAGAGAAACAGGCCAGTTACATCCTTCCATTTTAAAAGGCTGAACAATTTACAGTATTCCAATAACTCAAAGAGACTATGAAACCAAAAACCAGCATAGACACGTTTGACAACAATGTAATCTGTTCTGCGGGTATTGGATGGACAAGAGCAAGTGGTGTAACTCCAGATACTTGACACAATGTAGCCCCCACTCTCAATCAACATAATAATGTTAAGAGCTTCTCACATAATTAACATGCATATACATGAACCAATCGTAACAAAGTTTTTATTTTTCTTTACATGGATATATAATGGCAATAAGGTTTGCACAAGCAGAAAATATTACCCCTAGTTTATGATTAAGAAATCAGTTTTAAGGATATCTATTCTAGTAAATTCTCAAATATCCAGGAAGGAAGTGTTTAGGAGCAAATGGGAGCTGTAAGCACAACTCTCTAGTTTCTAGAACATTGATGTGAATAGCACTATATTCAACAAGTAACTCTTTCACAACTAAGTTTATAATCAAAACACAACTTTCTACGAAATTGACATAAAACGCACTACAAAATCAAGTTATTATTAGCTAAAATCGAACCTGTGATGCGCCGGCTACTGGTTCGCCAGCCGGTGGTGATTAGGAGCATGGTGAGAGGTGGACGATTTGGGGTTTTGGGAGATAGGTGACCGTAAGTTTTAGGTTTTTTTTTCTAATTTATATATTTACCTCCTTAACAGGTTGCAGGTTACCAAAGGGATCTATTTAATAAGTTTATACCTTTTTTTTAAGTTCAATGGTTTATTTATTCCAAAAAATTGTCCAATAACTTAATTGTTCCAAACGCAAAAGTCTGTTGGGTTTTATTGTAATTTTCCCTTATTTTAATCATGTGTATGTAATCATATGGTTTGCTAATAAGGCATTGTTTGGCAAAAATAAGCTAGCTTATAAGTTGACTTATAAGCTAGCTTATTTTCTGAGCAATCATTTGGATGCACATAAGCTAGCTTATAAGTCAGCTTATAAGTTAGCTTATCGATAAGCTACTTGGAGTAGCTTATGAGGAGCTTTTTGACACTTTTTCCAATTATACCCCTAACTAATATTATTTATTTACTTTTAACATGACATTTTTAGTCATTTCACATGCTCATAAGTTAGTTTTTGCCAAACATAACTTATTCATCAGCTAACTTATCAGCTACCAGCTAGCTTATAAGTCATCAGCTACCTTATCAGTCATACGCTAGCTTATCAGTCATAAGCTAGCTTATCAGCTAGTTTGCCAAACATAGCCTAAATAAATGGAATTAAGGCATTGTTTGGCAAAAATAAGCTAGCTGACTTATAAGCTGACTTCTTTTCTGAGTAATCGTTTGGATGCACATAAGCTAGCTTATAAGTCAGCTTATAAGCTAGCTTATCGATAAGCTACTTGGTGTAGCTTATGAGGAGATTTTTGACACTTTTTTCAATTATACCCCTAACTAATATTATTTATTTACTTTCAACACACCCTTTTTGGTTATTTCACATGCTCATAAGCTAGTTTTTGCCAAACATAACTTATTCATCAGCTAGCTTATCAGCTACCAGCTAGCTTATAAGTCATCAGCTGCCTTATAAATCATCAGCTACCTTATCAGCTAGTTTACCAAACATAACCTAAAACCCTAAAAAATTCAAACGCTAAACCAATGATTTTCATTTCATCTATATTTCATATAATATGTAATCGTCCTTCTAATAACTCATTATCTTTTTCAACTTTAAAACATCAAAATAATCAATCAATTCTTATTTGGAATTTTAAATATTCAAACAATAAATCATTAGTCTTCACCAACCTTTAAACAATCAAATAATCAATCATCATATTTGTTATCAAAATTTCAGATATAAATAGCTTATGTTACATTATTTTTTATTTGCAGAAAAAAAAAATCTTGTAATAGTAAATATAAAAAAAAATAGTGCTATATATTAACATAAATATAAAATAATGTTAATTAAAACAAAACAACTTATTTTAATTAATCTTGTTTAAAAAACTTATTATTTTTATCATAAATATTAAATATCAATACAACGAAAAAAAATTAGAATTAATTAAATAATATATAAGAATGTATTTAACATAATATTAATTGCAGTTTTATAATAATAATGAAAACAAATGTTTGATTAAATCAAAGAAAAGTAATGTGACTTACCTGGTTCGGATATCAGGTTTGCTAACTGAATTTATATATATATATATATATATATATATATATATATATATTATATAGAGGAAAGTTCAAATATGAACTCATTTTTGGTTGTGAACGTGAGGACGAATCTCAGCCTCTTATCCGGTCAATAAAGACGGCTTTGACCTGGTTCCCTCCTTTAATAATCTCCACCCTCCCATGAATCGCGTGAATCCTCCGTGATCGCGTCCACCATAACCGAAGATGTGTGGCTGAGATTCGTCCTCACGTTCACAGTCAAAATTGAGTTCACATTTGAACCTAACCATATATATATATATACATAACGATTAGTTCACTTGATACCATCTTGTATTTTCTCATATGTTAGCCTAGAATTGAAGCCAGTCGATTCTAGCTAGCTAACGATATTTTAATTTCTAAGACCATAAAGATTTCTTTCCATGGAGAACTTGTGTTATATCCTCATAATTTCTCTCTTCTTATACATGATTACCAAACATTTCCTTCATAAGTTTCGTAAATTCGCACCACGACCGTTTTTCTCCTTACCCGTAATCGGCCATCTCTATCTCTTGAAGCAACCGCTGCATCGAACCCTAGCCAAGATTTCGAACCGTTATGGTCCAGTTGTGTTTCTTGAGATCGGTTCACGCCCGGTGCTCCTGGTCTCGTCTCCGGCTGCAGCCGAGGACTGTTTCACCACAAACGATATAATCTTCGCGAACCGACCCAAATTGCTCGTGGGAAAACACCTTGGGTATAACTACACAACTCTTACTTGGGCCTCATATGGACACCACTGGCGAAACTTAAGACGAATCGCTTCCATCGAGTTGTTATCGACTAAACGTATTCACAAGTTTACAGATATTCGTACTAACGAGATCATATCTTTAATTTCTACCTTAAATGAGAGCTCTCAAAAGGATCGATTTGTGGTTGTCGATATGAAGTCGTGTTTCTTTAAGGTGACATTGAATACGATTATGATGATGATCACCGGAAGGAGATGTTACGGTGAGAATAATATGGAAGAACCGGCGGTCGGAAAGTTGCAGGAAATGGTGGAAGAAAATTTCCGGTTAAGCGGTGGTACGTCGAATATTGGAGATTTCGTGCCGATGGCAAAGTGGGTTGGGTTAAATTCGATGGAGAAAAAGATGGAAAAACTTAATCGAAAGAAGGATTCCACCATGCAAGAGATGATTGAAGGGCATAGGAGATTAATGAGGAGTGATTCTTGTTTTAAAGATGGTAAGACGATGATTGATGTTCTATTATCCCTGCAAGAAATGGAACCTGAATACTATACAGATGAAATCATTAGAGGCTTGATTCTTGTAAGTTTTTTTTTCTGAATTTCTTATCTTCAATAAGTTTTTCTTTAAAATCAGATTCAATAGTCGAATCCCACAATTTAAGGGTCGTTTACCATATCACTTAACGGTATAACAGATGAATATTTGTTGTTACTTTCCCCATTTAATTTAAGCTTGCTAGAATTTGCGTAAATGGTCGTTTACCATCTATTGTAACCCGTTAGGGTTTGCCAAGTAAGAGTTTGAGTAAATGGTCCCTTAATTTGACATGATCACTATTACTAGTAGCATTACAACAAAATCAGCTATGTAGAAATTAGAATATCAAATTGTCTAAATTTTATGATTAATAAACTTTTTTATACAACTTAAGTTTATAAATCCAAACTATTCAACGTGTTATATAAATGTGTTATATAAATGTCAATGATGTTTAACAATTTTTTTAATGATACTTTTGAAACAAAACACTTGTCTTTTTAGCTTTTTTTTATTAGGAACACTTATGGGATATATCCAATGAAAACATATTTTAATAGACCATGTGTTTTATTATACAATAAATTTTGCAAATAATTACATATAAAAAAGGTAATAGGACGTTTTATTTAAAAAATTGTTGGAAGGCCCAAACCGTATATTTGCCTTTATATATAACCCACAATTGTTTGGTTTTATAGGTTCTGTAAAGGAGTTTATTAGAATATTTAGACATATTTGATGTCTTATAAAATCGATTTTGTTATATATAGGTCTATATATGCTAATCAAATGTTGTCGACTTTTAATTCTCAGGTTATGATATCAGCCGGCACCGATACATCAGCAGGAACACTAGAGTGGGCTTTATCACTTCTACTGAATCACCCCGATTCCCTCAAAACAGCCATCGACGAAATCGACAACAAAGTGGGTTCGTCAAGACTTATGAACGATTCTGATCTTTCTAATCTTCCCTATCTTCATGGAGTTATAAACGAAACACTTCGAATGTTCCCAGCAGCACCACTGATTCCGCCCCATGAATCCACAGAAGAATGCATTGTGGGCGGTTTTCGGGTTCCAGCTGGAACTATGCTTTTGGTGAACCTTTGGTCCATTCAAAACGATCCCAAGTTATGGAAGGAGGCTGAAAGATTTAAGCCCGAAAGGTGGATAGAGGTTGAAGGGCAGAGAGATGGATTTAAGTTTATGCCATTTGGGTCGGGTCGAAGAGGTTGCCCTGGAGAAGGTTTAGCGATGCGAATGGTTGGATTAAGTCTAGGGATGTTGCTTCAATGTTTTGAATGGGAGAGAATTGATGTGGAGAAGGTGGATATGAGCGAAGGGTTTGGTCTCACGATGCCGAAAGCCCACCCTTTGGTTGCTAAATATAGGCCACGACCGCATATGGTGGATCTTCTTTCTCACATATAGTGATATCTCTCGGTAAGAGAACACAAAAACGTTTATATCACATGTGATTTTATACTAAGGACCACATATGATTAAGGGTCGGTCAATGCAGGGGCGCCGCGTATGGCCCTACGATCTTGGAGTTTTGATCGTTCCTTGATCATATATGAGTTTTAGTATAAAACCACATAGGATATAAGCGTTCTCGTGTTCTCTTACTTTGACCATGTTCTCGTTTAAATCTTCTTTTATATGTACGTGTGTGTATATATATATGTGTGTGTGTGTGTAATAATGACAATGTATCGAGATCTTTTGATATTAAAAACGAAAACTCGAACCCTCAAACCGGATTGATGATTAATCAAAATCTCTCTAGATTCTATTTTATGAATATGTGTGGTTTTGAAAGAGCGAGAGAGAATTGGGTTGATTATCAGTTTGATGGAGTATTTTGTCATATTAGTCGGGATCAACATTAATTTATCATGTGTTTAAATGTGTTTATGTATGAGTTTGTGATCTACCTTTTGTTCGCTTTCAAAGAAGTATTGAGAGCACTTTGTCACATAGTTGTCTTCACAAGCTCGCGTGCGGCCTTATTTCTAGGACTAAGTCATCCAAACTATGATAATACCGAACAATGATTAGCAAACAAGAATGCTAAGAAGATTGAGAGAAGTCGAGTGCTTCTATTACTCAAAGTGGAGTGTGTTTTACAAATGAAAGACTACCTTTATTCATACTACTGTATGAAACAATCTAGAGAACCTATCTAAATATTTACAATGGAAACTTCTAGCTAAACAAAGACTAGAAGTGCATGGAGCATAAATTATAAGAAGGAATATTCCCCTTACATACTACCTTTATCCTTCCTAAATCATTTTTAACAATCCTAAGGTCTCTCTTAGTTTCTATAGCATGCAATCTAATCAATCTCTTTACTTAATCCCTACTACCCAATGATTGTCCAATAAGAAATGTATCTTGCTAGTGCTCCATTTTAATTGTTGTTGCTTCAAGATTGTCCTTTTTAATTCTCTCAATCGTTTGTTTCTATCAAACTCAGGATCACCATCATTTGAGCAACTTTCATCATAGGAAAAAAGCAAAGATTGTTCTTCTTTATCTCCATCCATAATTTGTTGTGTCTAGGTATTCTATTCTCCCTAACTATTCTACGTCTGTTAGATCTTGTTAACTCCCAAATTAGATGAAAGTTCTATAAAGTATCTTGTATTTTGGGCTTTTGAGTCTGTAACGGGCTTGGGTTTGTCATTTGTTATTGTCAGTAAATTTTCTCATTTCAATATCTACATTTCGACAATACAATCATCTTCAAAATCTAGGTATGTGTTAGGAATCATAAAATAAACCGGGCGGGCGGGCTTTTGGGCACACGGAAAAGGGGAACAGATTTAGAGTTTTCTGATGGCATTTCAACAATCTTTGATTGCCTCATATGAAAGGAGTATGCGAGAGAGAGTCTTAATCGGTTGACTAGAAGCCTATCTCACGCCCCTTCCTCCTAACTCTAGCTATCCAAGTCCAACCTCCTGTCTTACTCCATCGTGTCTCTTCTGATAATGAAAAGCTTCATCTTGTACATAACGCAACTTTATCATCATTGTATTTACCTCATGAACCGACATCTGTTCACAATCTATTAAATCAACATAATTTACCTTTTCACATACACCCTACCAGGAAAGTTTGCAACGAAAACCACCATGATTTATCTTGATTGTAAAAACCCCATGATGATTCTCTATGAATTAGAAGACAAACCATAAGAAGGCAAAGCATAAATACATAGATGATAGATACATTACAATCGTATTTCACTCTTAGAAGACAAACCATAAAATATAAGACAAATACATTACAATCGTATTACTAAATGCGAGAAAGAAGATCCGCCATATGCGGTCGTGGTCTATATTTAGCAACCAAAGGGCGGGCTTTCGGCATCGTGAGACCAAACCCTTCGCTCATATCCACCTTCTCCGCACCAATTCTCTCCCATTCAAAACATTGAAGCAACATTCCTAGACTTAATCCAACCATTCGCATCGCCAAACCTTCTCCAGGACACCCTCTTCGACCCGACCCAAATGGCATAAACTTAAATCCATCTTTTTGCCCTTCAACCTCTATCCACCTTTCCGGATTAAATCTTTCAGCCTCCTTCCATAATTTTGGATCGTTTTGAATGGCCCAAAGGTTCACCAAAAGCATAGTTCCGGCTGGAACCCGAAAACCGCCCACAATGCATTCTTCTGTGGATTCATGAGGCGGAATCAATGATGCTGCTGGGCACATTCGAAGTGTTTCGTTTATAACTCCGTGGAGATAGGGAAGATTAGAAAGATCGGAATCGCTTAAAAGTCTTGACGAACCCACTTTGTTGTTGATCTCGTCGATGGCTGTTTTGAGGGAATCGGGGTGATTCAGTAGAAGTGATAAAGCCCACTCTAGTGTTCCTGCTGATGTATCGGTGCCGGCTGATATCATAACCTGAGTGTTAAAAGTTAACATGATTTGATTAGCATATATAGACCTAAATATAACAAAACCGGTTTTATAAGACATCAAATATGTCTAAATATTCTAATAGAATGCTTTATGGAAGACCTATACAACCTAACAACGTGGGTTATATACAATGATGTTAAAATAATCTTATATGACAGGTTTGGGTGTTCTAACAATTTTTTAGAAGAGATTTATTTTAAATAAAACAACTTATTAGTTTTAGTATATGAAATTACTTGAATTTTTTTAGAACGAGAAATTACTTGAAAATATGTTGTATAAAAACAAGTGTTCTCATAGGATATATCTTAGAAGTGTTCCTAATGAAAAAGCTAAAAAACAAGTACTTTATTTCAATGAAATAATCATTAAAAAAAGTTGTTAAGTGATTAAAAATTACATCATAAGATTCTATTATAAAACATTTATGTAAAACGTTGAATCGTTTGGATTTTATAAAGTTAAGTCTCATAAAATAATTTATTAATAAAATAATATATTAATTAGAAAATTCGTTCTACATACTTGATTTTTTCGTAGTGACAATAATGGTGATCATGTTGAATTAAGGGACCATTTACCCAAACTTTTAGCTCGTAAGCACTTACGGGTAACAATTAATACTCACTTATTTTACCATGTAAAATTCTACTACTCTACTAGTTAACGACATCAAATATAACCATTTACCTGATAATTCACTACAAAAAAAAATGACTTTCACCCACAAAAAATCACCCAGTAAATACAAATTGTTCCGGTAAAACCCGATGTTTTCAATAAAATATCAACCAAGATTTGTAAAAATTTCCTGGGTAATCTGTCACTGATTTAACTTACCTACCAACAAATTAACCACCAACTTTTGTGACGGTTTTGTGACGAATCACCCTTTAGCAACGGATTTTCCAGGAAAATGTTCATAGGTGAAAGCCTTCTATTTTAGTAGTCACTGCTAATCGAGTAAGAGTGGTCATCTTAATTACTTACCGGGTAAGATTTTTGACCATCAAATCTGATTTTAATTAAGAAGAACTTATTGAAGACAAGAAATTCAGAAAAACTTACAAGTATCAAGCCTCTAATGATTTCATCTGTATAGTATTCAGGTTCCATTTCTTGCAGGGATAATAGAACATCAATCATCGTCTTACCATCTTTAAAACAAGAATCACTCCTCATTAATCTCCTATGCCCTTCAATCATCTCTTGCATGGTGGAATCCTTCTTTCGATTAAGTTTTTCCATCTTTTTCTCCATCGAATTTAACCCAACCCACTTTGCCATCGGCACGAAATCTCCAATATTCGACGTACCACCGCTTAACCGGAAATTTTCTTCCACCATTTCCTGCAACTTTCCGACCGCCGGTTCTTCCATATTATTCTCACCGTAACATCTCCTTCCGGTGATCATCATCATAATCGTATTCAATGTCACCTTAAAGAAACACGACTTCATATCGACAACCACAAATCGATCCTTTTGAGAGCTCTCATTTAAGGTAGAAATTAAAGATATGATCTCGTTAGTACGAATATCTGTAAACTTGTGAATACGTTTAGTCGATAACAACTCGATGGAAGCGATTCGTCTTAAGTTTCGCCAGTGGTGTCCATATGAGGCCCAAGTAAGAGTTGTGTAGTTATACCCAAGGTGTTTTCCCACGAGCAATTTGGGTCGGTTCGCGAAGATTATATCGTTTGTGGTGAAACAGTCCTCGGCTGCAGCCGGAGACGAGACCAGGAGCACCGGGCGTGAACCGATCTCAAGAAACACAACTGGACCATAACGGTTCGAAATCTTGGCTAGGGTTCGATGCAGCGGTTGCTTCAAGAGATAGAGATGGCCGATTACGGGTAAGGAGAAAAACGGTCGTGGTGCGAATTTACGAAACTTATGAAGGAGATGTTTGGTGATCATGTATAAGAAGAGAGAACTTATAAGGATATAGCACAAGTTCTCCATGGAAAGAAATCTTGATGGTCCAGAAATTAAGATATCGTTATCTAGAATCGACTGGCTTCAAATATATTAGGAATTACAAGATGGTATCAAGTGAACCAATCGTGTTATATATATATATATAGGGTTGTGAAGGTAAAAAAAATATGATGGGTTCACGTGAGACCAGCCTGTTTCCGTGAGACCCTTCGGAGACCCGTGAAATCACTTTTTTACTCTTGAAAACTTCACAGCAAAAACACTGTCAAGGTAAAAAAAATCTGAACTTTCACAGCAAAAACAAACACTGTGAAGGTTACCTTCACAGCAAAAACACTATGTAGGTTACTTTCATAGCAAAAATACTTTAAAGATTCATATTTTTTTTACCTTCATAGTGTTTTTGCTGTGAAGTTTCAAGTGTAAAAGGGTGGTCTCACGGAAACAGGGTGGCCTCACGTGATCCCAAGTCTATATATATATATATATATATATATATATATAGAGTTAGGTTCAAATGTGAACTCAATTTTGGCTGTGAACGTGAGGACGAATCTCAGCCACACATCTTCGGTTATGGTGGACGCGATCACGGAGGATTGACGCGATTCATGGGAGGGTGAAGATTATTAAAGGAGGGGAACCAGGTCAAAGCCGCATTTATTGACCGGATAAGTGGCTGAGATTCGTTCTCACGTTCACAACCAAAAATGAGTTCACATTTGAACTTTCCTCTCTCTCTCTCTCTCTCTCTCTATATATATATATATATATATATGGGCAAGTTCATACGAAAACGCGAGGAACTTTTTTCATTTACAAAATCATGTATGATTCATGTAGTGATTTTGATTCACATACAAAATCAAATGTGATTTTGATGTTAGTACAAAATCACATGTGATTTTATACATGCAAAAAAAGCTCTTCGCGTTATCGTAAAAAGATATCGTCCTCGCATGAACCTCCCTATATATATATATAGAAAGAGGTTTATGCGAGAACGGTAACAATTTACGAGAATGCAAAGACAATCCTCAGCCAATCATTTTCTACATGAAATTTTTCATGTACAAAATCACATACGATTCATGTACAAAATCATATATGATTAGTCAAGACTTTTCCCGCAGCAAAAGTCGCGCGTGTCATTTTTTATGCTAATACAAAATCACATATGATTTTGTACATGAAAAAAAAATTCATGTACAAAATGATTGGCTGGGGATTGTCCTCGTATTCTCGTAAATTGTTATCGTCCTCAATAAAGTTTTTCTTCAATCTTTGGGAAGAGAGAAAACATGCTCGAAAGAAGTCCGGAATACTACATCTAGAACTTGAAAACAGTCGCTTATGCGACTTATCCCGCAACTTGGGTCGTGTGCCTGGTCGTGCGCGAGTTCTGAACAGTCCCGAACAAATTGTTTTTATTTGTTTATTTAATTATTTTATTACTCAATTAATTTAGAAAAATTATTTAATTTATGTATTATATATCATCTTTATAATTAGATTATGATTACTATTATCAATTTATTTTAGTTAATTATTTTATTAGTTGGTGTAAAATTGAGATTAGTCTCATAGTTATCTATTAGTTAGTTTAGACTATAAATAGGGTTTGAGGTTTTCATTAATATTAAGTTTTACGATTGATTAATAAAAATGTTTTTAGAGTTGCATCTCTAGTTTAAGAGTTTTTCTCTTAATTTCCGGGTTCTACAATTATACGTAGACTCGTTATCCTTTTGGATTTAGATATTTATCAATCTGTTCCGTGTTTTCCTACAGCGTCGAATATATTAAAAGTTCATTTGCAAACCTGAAATATGAACCGGGAGACAAACGAGAGTGTGACACTTATCCTCATTCATCATAAATAATGAACGTTAATTTTTTACATTATTCATGATGACTGTTACACTAATATTTATCATGAATATCCTATGAATGAGTGTATGGTAACATGACACATTCTTTTTTGTTTTCCTGGTTAAGAATAGAATGCAGGTTCACAACCGAACCTGCTCTATATATAGTTAAGAAGGACGACATAGAACATTTATGTTTAAAATTTGGTTTATATGGCATTTTGGAAAAATGTTCTATGGAGACATTTTTTAATACAACACTTGTTTTTATATAACGTGATCACATAAAAAATTTAATGATACTTAATTTAAAATCATTCTAAAAAAATTGTGAATTAAAACGACAAAAGTGTCCCATAAACATATTCAGGACAAGTGTTTGATTTTATAAACTTGAATATTATAAATCAGTTTGTTAGGATATTTAGACATTTTCAATGTCTTAAAACCGTGATTTTGTTTGTATAAATGACATATTTCATGGACAAAAATAAGAGATACTACAACAAGATACAAAGATACTGTTATTAACATATGTTAGTCGGCTATCTGAATTTTATAATGAGATGTTTCATTTTCAAAACTATTAATTTAACACTCTATCCTTTTCAATTTGGTTTTTCTAGTAAGCTTTCATTTTCAAGGTGATTATTTTCATGAGCTTTTGTTTTCTTGCGCTATGAATCAAGTGTCATGGACGGCGAGAAAAATCTAGATCTATAAGGGGTCATTTGGTTCGTAGAATGGAATTTGATGAAATTAGAATCTATCAAAGTAATTTGATTTTGAAGGATTTGAAAATTGAATGAAATTTAACCACGGGTTTGTTTGATAGAAATTGGAATGAAATCTCCCACAAGAATTTGAATCTTCATCTCTGAATGGGAGGGGGGCAGTTGTGATGACGACAATAGTTGTTTGGTGGTAATATTGGTGGTTAGTGGTGGTTAAATTTGATGAAAATGGATGGAATTCAGTTCATTCACTTATGTCAAGGAATGATGAATTCATCAGTTTATAGAATTCAAATGATTCCATCTGTTTTAATATGTGAACCGAACGAATGAACTGTAATTTGGTCAAAGGAATTGATCATTCCAATTTCTTTGAATTCATTTAAATTCTGCAAACCAAACATCACCTCAGGTTGTTTTTGGTACGTGGAACAGAACAAGATAAAACTCATGGTTCCACGTTTGGTACGATATTGAATAAGACTGTTAGAAATCAAGAATAGTGATGTAGATGATTGTAGAAGACGAGATGTGCTGAAGGATTGCAGCCTTTTCTATTATCTTGAGAGAATACGTACAAGGGATGAAAATGTAATTCAGCAGCTTAACCTAAACAGAGACAAAAAGGTAACTATACAATAGAGCTCATGGGCCTTCAGGCCTGTTATATACGCTAACAAAGACAAAAGGTCGTAGTTCTATATTTGGGCCGACATAGAATGGTGACGAGATGGGATAAGAAATGTCTTTTTGATTTTTAAAATAGATGAAACAAAATGAAACAAAAATACGGCAAAACTAAAGTAATAGTACTCCATTTCTTATGTTTTTATCCTGGAAAGCTTAAATATGAAAACTCAGCATTTAATTATTACCAACTTAGGATATAGAAAACAAAATCTTAAAGAGAAATCTTGCAAATTAAGGAAATATGAGTTGCCATATCGTTGTAAAAACAAGTGTTGTTTGGTTGGTTTTCTTTAAGTGTTCAATGGATGAAGTTGTATCTCTGGATTAATTTGTTTGTATAGATTATAAAAAATTTTGTATGGGAGGATTTTTCATAAATGGAACGAACATGTTTTTGTAATTGGGAAAACAAATTTGGAAAAAAAAAACTTGACTCTCTACATGTATTTGCTCCCTTATAAGCTTATTGGATAAACCACTTTTTATATCGTTAATTAAATCACTACCAAACAGTCATGTCTAGTTGACCGTATAAGTTGTGAATCTCATTAAGCTCATTAAACTGTTAACAAATATGCTCCAAGTCCATTATTGAAAAATCAAGATAACTGACGAAAAAGAACTGTCGTAAACTGATATCGACGAAGTCAACCCATCAGAAAAAGTGGGTCAGTATACTAATAAACGATTTATACTGACGGTTTTTTTCCTACCAACTGACATAACCGCCGAAAAACATGGATATTTTACAAAAATGTAATTTAGAACGACTCTTTACCAACAATGGAGTGATGGGTTAATCGACATGTTTAATCGACGGTTTCCAACAGTATTACCAATCGACATGCTTACAACAGTTATATAAAGCAAAGTATGTGAAAATTTGTTTTTATTTTACTAGCGACTTTCCAATGATTTTAAAAAAAAATTGTTAAGCCATCAAATTCATTTTTAATTTAAAAAAAACAATATTTCATTCATTTTAATATGCGCATTACACTAGCCGCACACGAAATCCACAAATTGAAACCATAATTTGAAACATAAGGATTGGATATAATTAGAATGAGAGATAATTAGAATGAGAGTTAAGATAAGAAGTATAAGAATAGATGTATTAAAATGCATCAGACTAATCCATATATCAAGCATAATTTACAGGTAGGTTTGAGATTAAATTAGATCAATGGTCATTATTTCTTCTTAGGTTTCTCACCTTAACCCTCCTTCTCACCCGATCCTTCGTCTTAACTACCAATGCTAATATGTATATATATATATATCGGGGTTAAATCAAATAAAAATCAAAAAAAAATTGAAAACCATGTGGACCGATCTAAGCCTTAATTTGGTTTTGATCCTATAGTTTTAACCGAAAGCTATTTTTAGTTAAAAAGAACATAATCGTCATTTTGGTAACAAGATTCATTACATGAAACATATATATTTACTCAACATATGAAACACACATACTCATTATATGAAACACATACTAATTCACCACATGAAATCCAAATATAGTTGATTGTTCTTTATAAAACACATACTAATTCATCAGATTCACCATATGAATCCAGAATACATACTAATTCACCAGATTCATGATATGAATCTAGGTGTAGCCAACGGTGAATTAGAATAGTCAAATATGAGGTTGTAACAAAATCACTATTATGCCCTTCTCTTTTTATTAATATTACAAAAATGCCACAATTATTAGTAATTTTCAATTAAACTCTTTAATAGTTGAGATTATTTCTCACTGTCCTCAACATTTTTACGATTTTTATTTGATTGTCGCTCTATATATAGGGATGATCTTTTAGAAACTTTTTAAATAATAGAATCTCATGGAAACCAATATAAAACCAACAAATGTTATGATTTAAAATATTGTTTCACATATGTTTATGTTCATATGAAAAAAAATATTACATCTAGAAAAAAAATATGATTTAAGACTGACTGAGACACGTGTCATGCTCTCCTTTGTTCTCATGTTCACGATTAAATTTGAGTTCGTATTTAAACTTTCATCTCTCTCTCCCTCTCTCTCTCTCTCTATATATATATATAGAGAGAGAGAGAGAGAGAATAATATATATATATATATAATATATATATATAGAGAGAGAGAGAGAGGTTCAAATGAGAACTTTGTAAATTTAAAGGAACAAAGGAATACCTTGTGGACCACATATAATGTGAGTTCCACACATTATAAAATCATATCCGGCTGATTCAATGGTGGACGTCATTGAATCAGATATGACTTTTTTATAATGTGTGAGACCCACGTCATATATGGTCCACAAAGTGTTCCTTTGTTCTTTTAAATAAGAGGTGTTCTTGTATGATCCCTCCCATATATATATATATATATATATATATATGTGTGTGTGTGTGTGTGTACGTGTGAGATATCAAACGTTCTAAGCATTGTAGGTTGTATAACATACTTATCGTTTTGGTTTAATCCACTAACGTGGTATTAATATGTTGATAGTTCAATCAAACACGCTAATAATAACCATAACGTGAAAGTAACGTTAGTAGAAATGTACCTAATGCCTATTATATATCAAGTCTTTTTTTCCAACAAGCCATGTATAACTGTATGAACTACCTTATGTATTAATCGAATAAAAATTTACTTTCAATTTCTACTTCACGATTGCACTAACAAAAACATAATATTAAAATGATTGAAAATGTTTATGTCAAAAATTGATTGAAAACATAATCTAAGGGGGCGTTTGGTTCTGGCAAGGGAATGAAAATGAGAATGTGTAAAATGTTTATAAAATGGTGATAATCTATGATCTACACAAATAAAACTCAAGAAAATAGAGGAAAAATCATGTCATATAACATATTCAATCATGCTTTTCACCCCAAATCGTAGAAAATACTTTGAAAGAGGGGCTGTGAATACTCACCTTATAGCAAAGCTCCGCGACACAAATAAACACAATCCGACCCCACACGACGACCTAACGCTTCCCTATCAAAGAGTAATACTCAAAACCGTCACTTATAGGTCTAATACTAATTATAGAGGTGAATAAATCTTAAGCCCATATGTGTCTATATATGTCCAATTATACAAAATGCCCATATGCTCGTTAATATCGTAATTTATACCGAAAGTAATCTTATTATCCATCACATGATCAACATTTATAAAAATCAATTAAGTCCATAATTTCTCTCCTGGACAGAAACTAATTGTCCTAAAAATGATCAGTTTTCAAGGGCTTCCAATATGACCTAGTTTCCTATCTTTTTATATAAGATAAAGTACTGAGTTATGGTCTTTGTGACCAAATTTCATGCCTTTTGGACATGTACAAGTGGTTCAAATAATTCATGCAAAACATTATGTCACAACCGGTAAAACAGATTACACCATGTTAGTAAATCACTCACTTGAGGAGTTATACTCAGTGTTTTCTAGAATTTCCAGTTGGATTGGAATCATAACTCATAAAGGAAACTTTTGAGATAAGAATCACTGATTTTGAAGAAGTTATGAAGGAGATATGACACTACAAAGTTGCATACACAATTCTGTCATTAGCTGACAGATTGCACACTTAACTTTAATAAATTGGTTAGTGCCTCAAAACTTCATATTTTTGTATGAAAAATGGATTCATATGAATCCTAACTCATAAAATAAAGTTTTAGAAGAAGAATCATGCATTAAAGACAAATAACAAAGGAGATACTAACACACAAAATAGAGTTTAACTGTTGATGGTTTCACAGATTGCACACCTAAAGTATTTTAGGTGTTTGGAGGGTCAAAACTCCATATTTTTAAGTGATTCCACTTGAAAACTGAATATAACTCATAAAACTAACTCTCAAAAGAAAAATCATTCTTTTTTATTGAGTTTTGAAAGAAATATGGTCATTTGAACATGCATGCACAAATCTGTCATTGGTTATTTGTTGGAACCTCAAATCACCATATTTTTGAATAAAATCAGTGGCATATGAAAGGTAACACATTAAATTAACTTCCTGCATGAAATACCTTTTTAGAGGAATCAACCACACATTGATCTTGCCATGGACCATTGACTTGATACTTGTACCCTCCATTCCACTTTACAATATATTATGCAACATCTGTCTTAAAGTTTTCCAGTATCTTAGTGGTTGTAGGTGTAAGTGGGCCATCATTCTTTGCAATCACCTTTTGCACAATGACTATCCTATTCATCAAATATTCATTGATGTACTCTAATGCCTTTATGATAGGTTTTTCACGACCATATATAAGCTACTTGTTGAAAACCTCGCATGTGTTGCTTATAAAAACATCACAATGAGCTCTACCTGTAACAATGAATGAAAAAGTCACCTATTAAAGAACATATACAATACAATGAATGAACAAGTACCTGTAAAGTGGGCTCTAGCCCAATGAATAGAAGGTATTTCTTTTAACCACAAATAAGCTTCTTTACTGATAGCTTCAAGTCTTCCATGGATTTGTCAAACGTTGCAATTGTTGTTGTTGTGGCACACTTCCATAATAACTCTTTGTATAATTTTCCCTTCCAATGTGCCTGATGCAGAATCTCCCAAACATTCAAGGAACCAAGACCATGAGTCAGTTGTCTCTACCTCTACAATAGCATATGTCACTGGATAGATTCCTTGGTTAGGATCAACCCTAACCCCTGTTTAAAATCTGGCATGTATAAGGCCCCTTCATGATTGTTTCATCTAAACAACAAATCCTTCCCACATGCCTTGATCCCTTGTTTTAAAGCACCAAAGCAAATGTAAATTTATTTGAACTGCCTTGTGGATATGTCTAGATTGGGCTCATTCTCCACCTCAATCTTGACAGTCATGCACCGGTTGGCCCTCTAAAGCTCTAGGATATAGTCCCTCAAATTCTTGTATTGCTCGGTGTAATCACCTTTCACCTTGTTTTGTGCAATAACCTTAGCCCTATAAGCCTTCATATTAGAAACACCAAGTAAGTACTTCCTTTGTAGTCCCTCTGTTAAAGGTTTTAGTGGAATTTCAGGTTTTGGAACAATGGTTTCTTCAACCTCTTGAGACAAGAAGGTTGTTGTGTAATGCCTCACATTTATTGTTTGAAGACAAGTGTGATTATAGATGTATGTCTTGACCATCCAGGTTTGATCTCTTTGACTTGGAAATAAGCAAAACCCAAGGATAATCTTGTGTTGGCCCATTCTATGTTATTCCATCCTTATTTTTGCTTCCTATTTGAAGACGTCTACCCCTGCATATAACCCTGATCTTTTGCTTATCATTCTTGATTATACACAGGTCCATCCTTGACTCAATGGAATGCAAAGTAATTTCATGTTTTACCTCTTCCTTGGTTCCAAAATGTTGCCCAACATTGAAATTTGTTTTAGTTGGTTGTTGTGTCTGTTGTTGTGCCCTTCTATGCTTGTGTAAAATCCTTTTCCTGCCACTTTGAAAATCAGACTCCTCCCCACTTTCAAAGTCCTCCATATACATTAGATCTATATCAATTCCTTCCACATTATCCTTCTCCACACCTACTATATCACCAGCACGCACCTTTGACTTGCCCTTGTTCTTGTTGATATCAGTCTCTTCTACTCTACTTAAGTTATTCGCATCCCTATTATCATGTACCCCCCCTTGTGTTGCTTCTGTAGGAATACCGAATTCATCTACTCTGCTTAAGTGATCTACATCCCTATTATCATGTACTCCCCCTTGTGTAGCTTCTGTAGGAATACCCCCTTCATCTACTCTGCTTAAGTGATCTACATCCCTATTATCATGTACTCCCCCTTGTGTTGCTTCTGTGTAATATCCACTTCATCCCTAAAGAAAGGATCAAAGTCTTCTAAGTCACCAATCATGAACTCACCTAAACCAACCATTTCAGGCTCTTGTTCACCCATCACATGCTCTTCCTCACCTATCTTAGACCCTTGTTCAACCATCACAAGCTTTTCAGTATGAAATTCAACCTAAATTAAAGCACCTACTTCCTCCCTTATTCCATACCATTCAAGACATAGTCTTTTCTTCCCAGGTGATGTATTTTAATCCTATTCAATTCAGGGGTTTCCTCATCAGGGATTTGTTCAATAACAACTTTACTAGACTTAGACGACTTGAAGTAAGTTGTCAAAGTGGTAAACACATGTTCAATATATAAGTTTATGAGTTTGTAGTGAGTTGTACGCTTTAACATATTCAAAATATCTTGGCCATTGCCTAGAGGTTCAAGACCAAAGTCTAGGTCAGTTTCAACCTAAATTGAAGCACCTACTTCCTCCCTTATTCCATACCATTCAAGACATAGTCTTTTCTTCCCAGGTGATGTATTTTAATCCTATTCAATTCAGGGGTTTCCTCATCAGGGATTTGTTCAATAACAACTTTACTAGACTTAGGCGACTTGAAGTAAGTTGTCAGAGTGGTAAACACATGTTCAATATATAAGTTTATGAGTTTATACCGAGTTGTATGCTTCAACATATTCAAAATATCTTGGCCATTGCTTAGAGGTTCAAGACCAAAGTTTAGGTCAGTTTCGGTATCATAAAGTACTAGTACATTGCCTATTCACCGTCATACCCTAAATCTAACATCATCGCGTCAACTTCATGCATGATGAGCTCATAAAAATCTACTAAGTCAACATAGTTAATCTTATCGTTGATATCTCCCTATCTGACATGATTTTTGTAAAAAAACACCATTGTGAACCATCATCGATATCAGATTAGGGTGATTTTCTGTAACAACAAAGAAATAAGGTCATCATCTACATAACCCAATAAACAATCTTTAAGAAGAAAACCTAGCAATATTTATTGATGTATACGGACCATAAACCATATAAGGATCCATGGGTTTATTGTTACTTCGAACACTCCAAAAGTTTTGTGATCATTGTAGGTACATTGAAAGCAAGGAAGAAGAGGTAAATCAGAGGGTTTTCCGTGAAATAAAAGGTTTCTTGGTAAGAAAAACCGGTATAAAAGAGAGGGGAAAATGAACAAAAGATGGTTGGACAAAAATGCCCTCACATGCAAAGGACGTGAGTAGGTCTAATAGAATGAAATAGGTCGTTTGTGCGAGGGACCATCCTGTTACGAAATGACAAAGGTCGAGCCCTAATATGTAATAAATAAAGTTTAGGGACCATTTTCATAAAACCCATCAAACCACAAGGACCAAAACCGTAATTTATACTTTTTATTATTATCATCAAATACTTGATATATAATATTTTTATTTAATTATTATTTTTATACTTAGTTACTTACTAATACAAATTAATGAATTTCTTTATTCCTCTATATTCACAATTTTATTATTTTCGTAGTAAAATAAAATATAGAGTAAATTACATTTTTGGTCTCTCTGGTTTTCATTCATTTTCAAGTTTGGTCCCTTAAAAACAACCAGAAATCGGTTTTTAGAGCATCCAAAAATAACCTAGAAGAACTATTCCTTTGCTTTAGAAACCAATGGTGGCGACGAGTGGATGTTAAATCCGGAGGAGGAGGTTCTCCTCGTTTGTTTCACGATCGAAACTTGGATGAAGTTTGTCGGCGGTATCGTCGAAAGAGATGGATGGGAGGTCGGAATATGGTCTAATGAGTTTTAAAGATATCTCTAAATTTAGAGATTTTTGTTATATGCTAAAATAGAAAAATAGAAAAATAGAAGAGAGAAGATAAAAATCTTCAAATTTAAAGAAAAATCTCTAAACCCACTTTTTGAGAAAGAGAAATAATATTTTAACAATTTCATCAATAAGAGGCATTGAAATAAATGCTTAGAAGTGAGAAATAATATTTTATTATTATATTGATTATTTTAATAATATAATAAATACTGCATTTTCTAAAATAAAATAGTATTTGGAGTTGGAAATATTTTTTTAGAGATTTTGACTTTTCTTACTCTGTTTAAAAAAATATAGCTTAGCTCTTGGAGATGCTCTTACAATATGTCTTCTCTTTTTTCTATTTTAGCATAGGGATAGCATAGCTGTTGAAACAACAAAAATGCTAAAATCCTATTTTTTCCGTTTTAACATAGCTGTTGGAGATGGTCTTAGAATTAGGAGTGAGACAATGAGCATAACTGGGTACCCAACCAAATTTCATGGAATTGAAACCGGCGGTTCTTGGAATTCTGGAACCGGAACCGCTAACATCGGTTCTTTATATTTTGGAACTAGAACCAGAACACGATTTAGCGGTTCTTGTACAAGGTACCCGGTTCATTTTTTAATATTTTTTACTTTGCATACGATAAAAATGTAATTTTGAATCTATTATAAAGTACAAAGTACCAGCTTAAAATAATAAATACAAGAAATGGTCAAAATTGATTCAATAAAACTAAAAACTAATTATTACATAAATAAATTAGAAACTTTGAATCTTGAAGGCAGCAAAACGACTTCCATAACACTTCCGACTTGCATACATAACTCGTCTAACTCTAACATAAAATGTAATATAATTTTATTAATAAATATATAAAATAATTCTTATTTAAAGAAGTAGCAGGTACCCATCGGTTTCGGTTTTGGGTACCCGTCGGGACAGGGTACACGACGGGTAACGGTTACAAAAAAATGAAAACCGGAACCAATCCTAATCGATTCCGTATTTTAGGAACCGCAGTCGGAACCAATCACGTCGGTTTCGGAACGGTTCCGATTCCGAAGGCAGCTACCCGGTTCTGATATTCACCCCAACTTAGAATCACCTGTTATTTACTACTCACATACATCAACATCAAAATCTATTTTTTTTATTCCTAATGCATGATTTTACCTGATTTTAATATTTAAAAGGATGCAAATAGCATTCCCCTTTTTTAGTGTTAAAAGGAGGTCAAATCCTATATTGAAAACGTAAAAAATGAGGTTTAGTATTGCTATGTATGATGAGAAAATCATTAGGTATGAGTGCCTTTAGCAATGTAGAGATGGTGTAAGAAAAAGAGTTAAGGTGAAAAACGTAAGAAATGATTTAAACTCTTATCAATTTTAATGTCATCCTTATCTATGAATTGTACTTGTTACTAGAATTGATCTGATACATCTTATTAGTGTCAATCTTAGGTTAATATTGATCCAGATGATCCAGATCTCTTATTACGTTTCTGTCAATAACTTTTTTTTCGTATCGGAACCCAAAACTAATAAAATATCAATATTAATATCAAAATAAAAGAATATTAATTCAATAATGTTATTATAAATAACAAAAAAAAAACCACGATGATTTTACATTGTTAGCGGTATATTGCATATGTGTGCAATTAGAACATACAGTGTGCATCTTGGTGCTGCTACTGACGACGATTACAATGGCGAACTTGAAGGCGGATTCTCCTCTTTCTCGTCGCATCGTCCTATCTTTCTTGGACTTCCTCAATTCTGGTTCACTCCTCCTCTCTGTACTCATTCTCTTTCTTTATATGCGATCATCTATTCTTTCTCCTTGTATGTTTTATGTATTATTTGGGTGCATTTTAATCGTTATTGCTATAGAATTGGAAACAGAGATACTAAAAGTTATTGATCTTTTTGACGTTTGATCCAATTGTTCTTTTTGAGTTTGTCAATTAAGTGAAAGATGTTATTAGGTTTACCATATTCTGTTGATTGATGATATCTGTGGAGCATGCCGTGTTAAGCAGGAAATTAGGGTAATTGGGGTTCATATATCAATCAAGACCTACATGCTTGTTGAGATGGTATTAATTCAATATTAGGTCGACAATTGTAAGAGCTTGTTTTCTAAAAAAAGGAGGGATAAAATCCACATTTTCAGACAGAGATACTATTGGGGATTTCCCGTGGAGCCAAGATGAGAAACTGTACTTTACTTAGGAGAGTTCAGTAGGTGATGCTCTTTCTTGCTTGTGAAACTAAACTTCATCATGTTTCATTCACTTTGTCTGATGGGATTCTTTCTGGTTGACTGAGGTTTGATCACTTTGATTACTTGTAGTTTTCTTTAGAAGTTAAATTTCTCAATTTCATCATATAAGATTTTAGTTTTAGGCCTCTTTATGTCTCATTTATAAATATGACAGTTTGCAGACCATGTAACTGTTTTTGTGGAACCAAATTTTGAATTAAAAGTAATGACGTGGTGGGATGTAAACCTTCCTAGATGCCAAGTTGGTCCAGCCTTAAATATTAGGATCACTAGGTTACAAAGTCTTGATCCTTAAAGGTTCCCAAATAAACCTAGGGAATTTTCAATTTCTTAGTGGCTGATCACCTCCCTAGGATGGCACAAACACTAAAAACGACTTTTATCCACCACTCCACAATGATGGCCCCCACTCTTCTCTCTTGCCAAGTGATTTTGCTCATCCCTGCCAACCTATGCCTACATCTGTCTCTCCATTGTCTTCACCAATGATGGAGTCGTCAAAGAGAGAAGTAAAGCTTTGCTCTTTTGCCCTAGTTTCTCTATGTTCCGAACTTCCGATAGCAAATAAAAGAGAAGAATTACAAAACAACTATTGAGATTTCCGTTTTTATTTCATCGTCTGAGTTTTTTTTTGTGTTTAATGAGGTAAAGATTTCCTAAAACATGGACACATGGATTTGGTGGGAGATTTGTTTGTCACTTTTTCATTTGTTGCGTAAAGAGTTCAATCGTATTAATAGAGACGCATGTTCAGGATCTTTATGGTTAGATTGATAAGAGGTATATCTTGGATCTTTATGTTTAAAATTGATATCTTTGCTAAGCAGCATATGGATCTGGCATGCACTGACCAAACCCACTAGTGGAATGCGAGATAAGCTGTCATGTAAAGAAGTACTTAAGCTTCCCACTAAGCGTCTGTACTTCTCCAGATCTTGAAGAGGCTTTCCAACTTGAGGAAAAAGGCAGCATAGGTCAATTACTAGTTTGCCCTCGTAGACTGCATTTAGAATAGAGACACAGAACATTCTTTTGTGACTAAAAAGGTATTCCTTGTTGGGATTCCGGGACCCCTATCTTGAAGTCGTTCAAGATTTGCATAATGAACTTATGTAGCACCTCAATATCCGAGTTTCATTCCTTCTATGAACAATGCCATATGCAGAAACCGCCAAGACAATATATGTCATGTTGATGTGTATATAACATGAAATGGTCATTGTCACTTCTAGATAATGCTAACTGCTGAAGAATCTTAGGGTGCGTTTGGTACAGAGAATGGAATTGCAGAGAAAGGGAATTGGTCTGGAGAATAGGAATTGACTCTTCTGTTTGGTAGCACAAAGATTTCAGTCGAGAAATGTAACAGAGATACTTACCAAGCCGTCGCCGGGGAAGCTAGACCTGCTGAAACCCTAGCCGTCGTCGGAGTGAAACCCTAGCTGTCGCCGAAGAACCCTCGTGTGAGAAAAAGACATAGAGAGAGAGAGAAAGAGAGACTTACCGGTCGTAGGAGAAGAGTTCGTCGGTGGAGAGAGAGAACGACGATTGAAGATAGCGACGAGAGAGAGAGAGAGAGAGAGAGAGAGAGAGAGAGAGAGAGAGAGAGACTTACCAGTCGCCGGAATAGAGTTCGCCGATGGAGAGAGCTTGCCGGTGGAGAGAGAGCGACGAGAGAGAGAGAGAGCGTGTGTTTTTTTCAATTCCCAGATGTTCCAAATTTTCAATTCCCACCATTTCTTTTCATGTTGGGGGGAAATGAAAATAGCGAAAAGGAAATGATTTTTTTCTCACTCCTTTTCTCGGGTGTCAACAAACAAGGGAATTGTTTCTATTTCCCTTTCTCTACTTCCAACTCTATCTACCAAACACACCCTTAGAGAAATGGTGAAACCAAGCATTGAGAGATTGCCAAGCGTACTAGAAATGCCTAAGACGAGAAACCTTAAAGGCCTCCTCACGAACATCAAACCAAGTGGTTGATCTGTGCATACCTCTTTGTCAAGCATCCCAATGGGAAAGGAATTATGGGTACCTGATCGTAGGAGATGCCAATGTCTTTTGTACAGCTAGTAACTAGTATAGGAGCATGAGATAGTACCACCAGTGTCTATTGTAATTTAGAACACTACAACGACAAAGTTTTGCCTAGTAATCTAAAGTATGCATTAAATAAGATCGTTTCCTCCATCTTTATTTATGTTTATATTTATTTAATGTATACTTTTTAGCAATATACTTCCCAAAACTTTATATCACATGCTGTGTTTATGCTCAAAAAGTTGTGTATGGCTGCTTGCTCTTATTGACAGTTACACCAAAACCTGTTTTACAGTTGAACCTTCTTCTGCTAGTGATGTTGAAAGTCTCGAGGTTGCAAAAGACTGCTTATCAGAGGCTTTCAAGATTGATTCATCGGCTACTCATAGTGTAGCAAAATCTGATTCTCTGATCCAGATATTCAGTTCACAAACAGGACACAATGAGATTAAGTCAGATCAGATCCATGAGGAATATCGAGCAGATACATCGCATACATCATGCACTAATAATACCGTTGATACTAAAATTCCTGGGACACCGGAATGTCTGGTAATCATGTTTTGTTTTCAGCCTATAATCTCACACTGTTATTATGCAATCTCTGTTTTTTTTACATCCTTAAGTAAAGATGCTTTGGGTTCACGAATTCATTTCAAATTCCATGGTTGCAAACTCTCAGTTTTTAAATAAGCTAAATAATTTTATTTTAGGCTTATAGATGTCCTATATTTTGTTATTAACTTTACATATTTTGGATGTTCTGTTATTGTCTTCATCACCAGCACCATTGTCACACAAGTGGCATACTCTTTTAAAATATTTGATGGTTCACACCGGTAATTCAACATTTTGACATTCTGTTGTTCACATAAATACATGTGTGGAGAAGAAGGGCAGATAAAATTTACGGACTGTCTGCAGATTCTAGAAGCTTACACCCCACCAGAAAAAAACCTTGTGGCTGCTACATATAAGCCTAATCAAGAAAGCCATTAGGAAAGATATTGACACAAAATGAATGGATAGGTGAGTCATGAAAACCAATGTTAACAATGCGAATCTAAACAATAGTTGAACTAAATACTTAAGGCCGTTCAACAATAGCACTTAGTCCTAAAAATTGTACTTCTAGGTTTTACTAGATAAACATAAACTCAACTTGCATGTGATTAATGTGAGAAAATACTTGGACCCAACAACATACTCCAGAAGATAAGGTCATTAAACAGTGCAATGAACTAAGTTAGGGGGGATGATACACACAGGTGTGCTTTTCCTACCGACAAAACTTCATAGGAGAGCTTTAATTTAGATCAAAATTCCAGGCTGGTATTTTAACACGAGCTGTTCCAACTTCCATCCAACACCTCTTACAGGCCACTTGACTTTGGGGTTGTTTGGCAGTTGCTGAATGGTTTGGTGCCGAATGATTAAGTGGGCAGAGTGATTAAGAGGCTCTTATGATATAGTGCAAAATGAAATATAATTGTTTGGTAATTGTTCAGGATGTAATTAGGGCTCTTAATGGTTAAGGGAGGTCCATGATACTTGATTCAGAGGGTGGTTTTGGAACCATAAAGAAACGGACTTATTTTTTGCCAAACAGGATTCACCTCTTAGAGATTTAGAGGCTACCTCTTTAAGGGTGGTTGGGGCTTGTCTGTTGGCTGACGATGAACATAGTTACTGTGGTTGAACATTTTTCAATCATGGTTGTGGTCATATGGTCAACACATATAATAAGACTTTCTCTAAAAAACATAGGAACATATGAAGCAAAGGTTAAACGTAAAATAAGAATTACAATGAGTTGAATGTACACAATGAATGGGGCATGACAGCCATTCGTGAACCTAATTGGTGATTGAATAGAGGGGTTAACAGTAGAGCCACTATGTTCATTGCTTCATTTTCTTGGGAATAATTAGATACACTCCACTGATTGTATGCATTCTCGGAGAGGGAAGTACTGCGTAAGTAGAGATATATAAGTTTATTTGCCTAAGGTTTTTGGTGATGATTGGATCATCTCTATTTAATGGAAAAAAAATATTTTCAAGTTATGATGAATATTCAATTTTCCCTTCCTCATGCTTTACTTCTTATGTAGGATGACATCGAGAGACAGGATACTCGAACCATAGGTAAATCTTGTTTATTTCTCAAATATATATTTGAAATGATAAGGGGCATTTTGTTTCCTTATATTGCATGCATATAGACTTGCAAATATGTTATATGTTTTCTCTATAATTGAACTTCAGTTTCCATATTTTTTTTATAGTTATACTTTGGTGGACCACTTTTATTGAACAATGATCTTCAAGAAAATAATCTAGGATAAAATTGAATGATATGACAGAAGAAGTAGCCACTATATGTATACTACCTATACAATATATGGGTTAATCAAATGAGAACCACACAGAAGAGTTGAGAACAGTGAGAACCACTAATCGTGTGTTGTTTCACATTGTGCAACAATGCATGTGAAAGTACGGTGTTGTTTCACAATGTGAAACAAAAAGTATAAAAGTTACACATTAAAAATAGTCACATTGTGAATCAACACTACATTTTTCACATGCATTGTTTCATAATGTGAAACAACATAAGATTACTGGTTTTCACGGTTCTCAACCTTTTTGTGGTTTTCGTTTGATTCTTCTCCTATGTATATCATATAACTTCACTCTGGGAAGAACAAACCGAAGCTTAATATCTCTAATGTATGCCTTTGGCATTCTCTATACAAGCTCCTTGCTTAGGGTTGGGGGGGGGGGACTTGTATATGTTGTGTCTACCCTCTTCACAAAATGAACAATCCTTTCTGTTTGCTAAAGAAAACAATGATGTGAACCTTGGTACAAAACCCTTCATTAGTTAAGTATCACGTGTGTAAAGAACATGTGGCTGCGAACTGTGATTATCAAACACTTTGGAGTTCTTGCTGTTTTGAAAACCTTCTGCTGATAAATTTTAAAATTTACCCTTTTATAAAAGATCACACATCATTTTTTAAAAATCTAATAAATAGCTATTTTCAAGCACAAAAACTAACATGTATGTGGTGGGAACTTCATGTCATCGAGTTCAAAGAAAGGAGTTGAGAACCTTGGCTCTAGTTTTAATAAAGTGGGAAAACTTCTGAGTTGCTGCTGTAGCATCAGAATTTTTGCTACATTATTTATTTTCTTTAAAGCTCTCTTTCACCTACTCCTTTCTTCATTTTCTCCTACTTTTAGCTTCTAAAGGTGAAATCCTATGGAGAATATAGTCATTATCTTGATTATCTTCCAGGATCTTACATGGATATGTCTTGAAACAATTTTCAAGAAAGTAAGCTCCATGTTTCCTATTTATTATCCTTCATATATCAGGAGCAGACCTTTAAAAAATAGGACTTAATTCCTCATTAACGTGCTCTTAAAATAAAATGATATTTGTTCACTATGGTTCTAAACATGGACCCTGCATTAGATCTTTTTTGAACGGAGGCTGTGTTAGATCTATCTATTGCCACTTATTTTGTGGTAGGTCAGAAAATATCAAATCATCTGCCACATCCATCAAATTTGGAAGTGAAAATTCTTTTCTTGCTTTCTTTTCATGTTGCTCTTGTTTTTGTTTTTTTACTGACTCACTTTCCAGAGCTGCTGCCATCACTTCTACTATCCATGTGGGGATGGCTGTCAGTTTCATGTGGCATTATTATTTTTTTATATTAGCTTGCTGGACTTTTCTTTATCTAAATACTTCCTACAATTTTGTGCACTTTAGCTGACTTTGTGGTTATTTTTAAAACAGGAAGATGCACTCTTAAGGGAAAAATTAAAGTACCTCACAGTAGACATCTGTCATTTACAATATATGCTATAGTTGGATAAAGCCCTAGTTTTGTTCTGTCTTTGACAAAGTATAGTGAATGTGGGTTGGGTTCCGGTGAGAAGGAGAGTTAAGGTGAGAAGCGTAAGAAGGGATCTCCACCCTTGGATGCACATTAGGATGAGATGCACCGGATCAACTCCCTTTTGAAGCGCAATTCATGGATGGGTAGAGATTAAAAGTGATCAATGGTTCAGATCTTTTCTTACGCTTCTCACCTTAACTCTCCTTCTCACACGATCCTAAGCCTATTGAATGTTACCTACAGATGATGAAGAAGTTAACTAACTTAGCACTTTAGGTAGAACAAAGTCTGAAATCTGCATTTGTTAGGCATATAAAGGAAGTCATACCATTATATGGTAGATTCAATTTAAAGTTGCTATCATGAATCACTAATCATATTTCTCAAGTTGAGAAGGTTGAAATATCTCGTTGTCAGTCATAATAGTTGCAAACATAAATTCAACAATCGACATATAACTAAGCTCTTGGAATTGGGACTTGATAATACCTTGAATTTTACACGAATATCAAGTGTGTACTTTAACAAATTGGATGTGTTTTACACTTTTACTACAAAAGTTTTGTTTTCGAGAATGACCAACTTCTTGCACCTTGCATCATTGACAGGTGTACGAGAGGATGAACTTTTTGGTCAGTTTTTTGGCGCTCTCGAAAAGATTCATTATTTTGGGAGTACAGCCAATGGAGATGATGAACAAGCACTGGATAGAACTACACATCTGTTTCACAATGCTTTAATGGTATGATATTAACTTAAAATCTTTTGTCATGCTAATGTTATCTAGAAAGTTTAATATCGCTACAATTACAATGATATTCGTGGTTGCCACAAACTAAATTCGGCCAATTGTGAATCCTCTTGAGTCTTGTTTCTTGAAGAGTGAATTACCTTTGCATTACATCACTAACACATTGACATATTGCATTATATCTATTTTGCATTCCACACTTATTTCTTAGATATAATTGAGCAGGATCTTGAGGGAATTCTACAGGTCTATTATTCTTTTACTTTAATTCACTTTATTGCTGTAAGTTACTATTGTTTCTGTGTTTTTTTCTCCATAATATGCTTTTAACAAAGGGAAAACTTCTTTGATACAAGGAAATGAAAAAATCCGCATGTCAGGAAATTGATCTTAAAAACTTGGCTGACACCTTCAAAGTACAAGGTAAGTTTCAGTCAAACTTTCTGATTTTTTTGAAGTATATAATATTTATTGTATACGGAAAATTGAACTCACACACCGAGTATATAATGTTTATTATACTAGGCCATAGGCCCTTTGGTCTCTCCCAATATTTGTTATTGTTACTGTTAAGTCATATATGGTCACTGAATCTTTATGTTCTCATTTGTGAATGAGTAGTTGTACTTGGTTTTTTTTTCCTTCATGTAGGTAACAAGGCTATGCAATCAAAGATATATTCCGAGGCAATTGAGCTTTACACAATCGCTATAGCTCTTCGTGACGATAATGCTGTTTATTATTGCAACAGGTGACTTGCTTACTTAAACAATTAGAGTTTACAGAGTATTTTGGGATTATGAAGCCTGAGTTACTTTTATATAATGCTTTTTGACATTGTTAACACTCTAAAAGTTGAATTTTTAACTACCTTATGGTGTTTGGGTGCTTATTTTAAACTGGGACGAATTCTATGTTCTTCTCTTCTCTCCATCTCTTTCCACAAGGTTATGGTTCAGTATTCAATAATTCCTATTATTGAGATGGTTTAACTTATAAATCAAGGGCTACAATCAACCAATCAAGTTTTATACATGTTCTGATTATCTATATTTGGTAACTTTTATGAGTTATGTATTGCCTTTAGCTACATGGAAGGCTGCAATTTTTTTCTTCTTCTAGGTGGCTAGATATTACATGGAAGGCTGCAACTTTTTTCTTCTTCTTGGTTAAGGAGTAAGGACACATTTTTTGTGACTACCATAAAATGTTAATATGAGAAAAGTGTATTTCAATTAGCCCCCTAGAATTTTGCAACATCAACAGTAACTTTACTATCGGCATGCCAAAAAAAATGCAAAACTGTGCTGCTTTGGTTCTCGAACTTTTACCAATACCAATTTTTCTTGGGTTACATCTCATCTCGAATAACTGGTAATGTGTATTTTCTTCAACTTGTATTGACATCTTATGTTGATTTTGAGACTGCTACCTATGTTACGTCCTATTTACACGCATTTTTTGCTGCAAATTTTACACATTTTTGTTGTTCGTTTGATTAACTTTGATGGACTTACTAGGGCGGCTGCTTACACCCAGACTAAGCAATATACAGAAGCAACCCATGACTGCCATCAAGCGATTGCAATCGATCCAAACTACAGCAAGGCTTACAGTCGTTTAGGATTTACTTATTATGCTCAAGGGAACTACAGGGATGCCATCACTAAAGGATTTTTGAAAGGTTAGTCTATTCAGTTTCTTGAATTATAAATTATAAATTATAAATTATAACATCAAAACAACGTTTTTGTCTATTAGTTTATGTTATCCCACCTATGAATTAAAATATTAGTAGACAAGAAATATCATCAAAACTGTTTCTGATGCATAATGTACCGAGCTGAGAGGCGGGAAACTGGTTTGTGAAAGCTAAATGATTTAATCAGCATACAAACTTTATTATTTTGGGTTTCATGCAGCCTTGCAGTTGGATCCAAATAATGAATCGATAAGAGGAAATATTCAGGTTAGTTAATCTTTATTATTTTAGCTTTCTCATGTCGTTTTTTGTATATGTTTTTGTGCCTTATTTTATTCTTCTTGTATGTATATGTAGGCGGCTGAACAGAAACTCATAGAAGAGCAACAAAGAGCTCAACGTGGTCAGGTATTCTTGTATGCTTTCTGAAAAATAAGCAATCGCATATTGAGAAACATAAGGAGACGTGTCTTTATGTTGCTTTTTTAAGTGTGCTTAATGAGAATATTAAGACATTTATGATATGAGAAAGGTAGAATGAGAAAAAATTGGTTTTAATGGGGAAAATATAACCATGGTGACTTATCTTAGTGATAAGTAGGTGGGAATCCGTACATGGGGTCCCGAGTTAAATATAGGCACCAATTAGGATTTTTCTCCCCCATGATGGCCGTGGGACCAGTTCAGTAGGGGACTGGGAGTGCTCAAGAGGGTAGCGTATACTTTTATAAATTTATTTATACGGATTAATAGATAAAGCTTCCGAGTCTCTATTACGACATAAAGATAATATATAGAGTACATAGGAGGCTGGGGACCCAATTATGAAACATACCGACAATATTACAATCATAAGAACCTAATCAACCTTATATCTAATGGTACTTACTCTAGGTTAACTAACATGATAAATAATTTGATGCCCATCATTACCTACTTACACAATCATATATATATATATATATATATATAGAGAGAGAGAGAGAGAGAGAAAGCTAGGAAAAGACTAGATATCTCTGTGTGAATTGTTGTACTTGCACCACCTTAAGGTTTTAGGGTCTTAATTTTGACATTGGTAGTTTAATAATTTACCAATCTTGTCTCGTCTCCTAGATTTTTGTTACACCTATTTTCGTACATTTTTGTCCCATCCTGGTTCTGTCTTGTCCCAATCTAATGTCGTGTCAAACTTGTCACGAGCTTTTGTACTGTCCATCCCCGCGTACTAATTACCAAACACACCCTAAAATTTTACTTTTCTTTGGAAGTATATAATATATATAGGGTCAGGTTCAGGGGAAAACGTAAAAAAAAAAAAAAACCCTGGGAGCTCTCCATCCAGACGGTATGCACAAATGCATACTGGTAACTTGTAACATGCACTAATGCATAGAAAAATAGCTTCAAGCGCTTGTATGCATTTGTGCATACTGTCATGGAGGGCTCTCAGTGTGTTCTTCAGTTTTTTTTTTTGAGGTTTTCCCCTAAACCTCTCTCTCTCTATATATATATATATATACGAGAAAACTCACACACACTCCTCACCAAGAGGTGACGGTTGAACCCTTTCCCTCTTAGGAGGTTGGAATTCTATCAGTAACCCAGATATAAAAATATTTACTTTTTTTTGGTGACAATTCGTGTTACTTTTATTTGGTTATCAGAATTCAGGTTCAGGAAGTCATTCAAATCAAGATCAATCTAGTGGGGGATCATGGAGCCATGGCTCTATTCCACCTTTCACATCATCCATGCCATTTAATGTAAATGGTCGTCCGTTTGACTTTGGGAGCATACTAAGGGACATGGGTCAAGGAAGACCCGGAGGTAGCACCAACTCGACAGATGAACCCGGTCCAAGAATAGGAGTTAACATTGGAGATCAAATGCCAGAAGAGATTTATGGGACTATAAGATCAGTGATGCAGATGTTCTCCGATGGAACCGCATCACCAAATGTTAATTCACAAAACAACTCGAATGGAAACTAAAAAAAACGACCTTTTTCGTGGAATCTTGGTTTTTTTTGTTTAAAACTTGTTAAAAATAGGTTTTAATTTGTTGCATATTGGGTGTAATGGCTTGGTGTTTTTGTTTCTAATCTATGCTTGCATTTAGTATATTTTATAGTGTTATAAAAACAGAGGGAACCACACATTTTAAAGGAGTTTGATATCTGTTTATCTTGAGTCCTCTTTGCCATCTAACATGTTTTTTTTTTAAATTTATATAAAGCAAATGAAGTCACTCACCCTTTTGACTTTTGATGATATTTGAACTTTTTACCTTTTTTTGGGAGACTGGTTTGTACTTGTAACTCAGATATTGTTAGGTCAAAGACCTTGTCATCTTGTTCTTTTGCTCATATGCTTGATTGTACGTTTGTCGATGTTGTTCTGCTAATAAGGAAAGGGTTTTACCCATCAACGACCGCCTTTTTTATTCAGAATTCATTCCTCAAAACGGTTGGCTACTACTAAGAAAGGTGGACAAATCGATTAAGGCTATGTTTGACAAAAGTAGCTAATAAGGTAGGTAGGTACCTTATGACTTATAAGATAGCTTATCAAAACTTTACTTTTATTAACTTATCAATAAGATACTTTATAAGTTAACTTATGGTCATCCAAACAACTATACTAAAAATAAGGTATCTTATAAGTCGCCTTATTTTTGCCAAACAATGCCTAACTAGTTAGTTTTTTTTACTGCTTATTAACGGTCTCGGATATAATAGTATAGTGTAACTGGTCTTTTCTTAACATGTCCATTGGGTCTTAAGCAATATCGAAAAAATATCATAGCTGGTTGTAAGTTGTTTATTGGGTTTTTATATTAT
Organism: Silybum marianum; assembly: GCA_036898165.1. Classification (NCBI taxonomy): domain Eukaryota; kingdom Viridiplantae; phylum Streptophyta; class Magnoliopsida; order Asterales; family Asteraceae; genus Silybum; species Silybum marianum. The sequence goes on from CM072542.1 coordinate 8,285,673, forward strand.
TGTTATTATTTTATTGACTAATTTTTAATAATATTATTATATAATATCAACTATGTATTTGGTAATATTATATATTTATTATTAGATCCACTAGGTCAATCGGTAACCAATTATTTTACATAAATGCACTCTTAAACATGTACCCTAACATGTTCCAAGTCAAATGATTGCCACATTTACTCTAGCAATAAACACATTTCAATTTAAATATTCTCATACTTAAAGAAGGTTTTATAGCATCTCTAACAGTTATTCTAAAATAAAAAAAATTAACTTGTTGTTATCTATAATGCTTCAATAGCTTCCTTATCTCATTATCTAAAATAGAGATTCATAAAGAAATCTCCAAATATAGAGAATTCTTTAAAACTTCAAAGAGATGAGAAAAAATGAGTCTTTTGTTCATTTCACCAATAAGAGTTAAATTAATATCATTATATACATTTTAAATGTATTGGGATCATAAAATTATAAAATATTTAAATAATATAATCGAAATATCTAAAATAGAGAATCTGTTGGAGTTGATTGTAACTTATTTTAAAGATTTTAACTCTTAGTTCTCTATTTTAAAGAAATTATAGAAGAACTGTTTGAGATACTAGAATTTGATATCTAACCGAAACTTTTGGAAAATACCTCTTATGATTCCATAAATTCAATAATAACATTAATCGGAGTTATCATCAATTTTAACTATTTTTGAAACTAATGTCTTGTTATTGTTGTTGTTGTTTAATGTCCGATCAATTTTAAATACTCTCAATTTTAACCTACTTAGAACCAAAATCAGTTGATGTCCATATCACATAGACGAACGAACAATTTGTTATGAATTCTACGAACAACGTCAACTTTTCTGATTTCTTCTATATTTTCCAACAATACCTATACAGTATTGTGTTTTACAGTTCTAAATCAATTCAAGATTCATTCACAACACTCCTAAAACATTATTCCCTAGACTCGTCACAAAAATAACGAGTTTTATACATAAAACTTGATGATTCCCCTCTTGAAAGCTATTTCTCCTTTGATATTCAATGGCGTTCCTCGAACAAATAGCCTGTATTTTTAGGTTTTACAATTAGTGAAAACATCTTCAACAGTTTCTTTAAAACCAAAAAAAATGAGATTTTGAACAATTTTTTACTTCAATAGATTCTTTAAAATCGAGAAATAAGGAGATAAAGTTTGAAATTCTCTAAATCTAAAGAACTACTCAAAAATGATTATCATGAGATATAAATTAATTTTATTATGTAATCCAACAATAAGAAACCTTTAAACTAATGTTTAGGAAAAAAGAAACAGTATTTTATTAATGTATGAAATATTTTAATAATATAATAATTGGTGTAATCTCCAAATAGAGAAGTTTTTGGAGTTTGATACAATTTTTTTAAAGATCTTGAATTTTAATTCTCTATTTTAGAAATAATTAAAAAAATTGGAAATTATGTTGAAGGTGTCCTAAATCCCAGGTTATCGTGACCAAAATCGAAAATTGTGTTTTTTCTTTCTGTCATATCAACACATCAAAATTATCAAATCGTTGACGCTTTCATACTCATAAATAACAATATTTAACCCCTCATATAAGTATCTAATCCAACAAGGCCAAAATTGCTTCTCGATCCTTGATATTTTCGTAACAATCCATAGGTTTAAATCACACGACATTCAACAACTTCAAACCATCAGTCAATGCACAACTTGAACCACTGGATAATAACTACTCTTATCAAATGTACATCTGTTTTTCAACCAAAAAAAAAACTAAGATCACATATTGCTAATACTATTTTGTTCACGGGAGCCACAAAACACAATACTAGAAGTCTAGAACACTATATGATATCATAAAAGACTATGAATCTAGAAAGAGAAAAGCCAAAAGAGATAGATATCATTATATTTTAAAAATAAATATTCAACTGCTCAAATACATTGATATCACGATACAAAAGATAATCAACTTAAAATATCATCCAATCATCTCCTACCATAATGCTCAATATCATTAACACAGATGATTTAATATTCATCTTTCTTTTAACTATCTATAACCCAGTAACGAATACAAGGTAAAGATAAAGGGGTAGGGGTCTAGGAGACAAAGACCCCAACAAACCTCCAATAAATGCATCACATCCATGTTTACAAAAACTCTTTTTTACCTAAGATTATTAATTAAAAGGTAAGGGCCCCCAACCCTAATTCCTATCATCATTTGCATTTACAACTCTCATTTCAAAGAGTCACCCATTCATGCATCAATTAAACTCTCATGTCCCAACCCATTGAAAGTTATTTTATTTTGGTTGTTATGATAATGTTGATTTGATCAATCGGTCCAACTTAGGGATGGTGATTTGCCCCGTCTCGTCGGGGAACCTGGTTTACCCGCCCCGATCGGGGCCGTGGATTCCTTGTTAAAACGGGTACCGGGGCCGGGTCCGGGGATCCCCTTAATGTTGAAAACCGGGGCCGGGCTCGGGTGACGTATTCCCCGACCCGCCATGTCCCTGTATGTATATATTAACTAAAAAAATACATATTTTTAGTGCAATTTTTAATCTTTTTTGAAAAATTTATTGTTTAACTGGGGATTGACCGATGATGAGCACAAAAAAACCGGGGATGAGATTGGATTCCCTGTAAACGCTGGGGACCGGGGCCGGGGATGAGATAGTGAAACCAGGGCCGGGGATTGTATTCCCCGCCCCGTTGCCATTCCTAGTCCAACTTTCTTTTTACATTTTATAATGTCTGGGTATGACATATATTCGAAAATCGAATCAAACTGAAGTGAATAATTTATATTTATTCAATTAACTGAACCATTTAAGTGGAAAACTGAAACCATATTTGTTTGGATGAGTTATTCATTTTTGAATTTTTTATGATACCCTAAGTATATCTCAAATTATAAAAGTTTTATAGATCCTGATAACCAAACCAAATAAGATTTTATTTATTGGTTCTAAATTACTTGATTTATTTATCTTAAACCGAATAAAATTTTATTTCAATATGGTTATTGAACAAAGTTTGTTCCTTTTTTTCCCAAATATTTGGCTTATAAAAGAGAGCCACGGATCTGTTTAAGTAAATTATGAAACACAAGAAGGGTTATAAAATGGGGTATTTAATTATTTTAGGCATTTTAGAAAATGTGTTTACCAAAATGACCAAATTTTTTTTGGTTTTACCAAAATGACCAAAATCTCTACGAAATACATATCGATACACACCTCAGATCGAGTGGACTTCAAAAACACCCAAAACGACGTCGTTTTGGCCAAAATTGCTCCGCCAAATACCGAATACCTCAGCCACATGGCGGAGGGGCCCAAAACGACGTCGTTTTGGGCCGTTTTTCGCGTATCCCTTGACCGTATACCATTTCCTCCGCCACGCCGTATAAATACCTCCGCCACATGGCGGAGGGGACCCAAAACGACGTCGTTTTGGGCTCTTTTTTTTGCCTGGAAACCCTAATCCACCGAATCCTAAAAGCCTTGTATACGGTCAGAGATACGCGAAAAACGGCCCAAAACGACGTCAGTTTGGGCCCCTCCGCCATGTGGCGGAGGTATTCGGTATTTGGCGGAGCAATTTTGGCCAAAACGGCGTCGCTTTGGGTGTTTTTGAAGTCCACTCGATCTGAGGTGTGTATCGATATGTATTTCGTAGAGATTTTGGTCATTTTGGTAAAACCAAAAAAAAATTGGTCATTTTGATAAACCAATTTTAGAAAATGTCCAAAATAATTAAATTCCCTATAAAATGAGTATTATTTGAATTTTCAAAAAAATATTATAAACATTAAAAAAGTTATATATTAATCAAAACCAAACCAAATAAAGTTGACTTTTGTGATTCACTTCAGAAGTAATTGATTATTATTGAAGATTTTTATGACTATTTTTTAAAACCTTTTAGCATTTTTAACAGTTTCTTTAAAATAGAGAATCAAAATTTAAATTTTTTAAAAAATATTACATTTAATTTTAACGATTTTTTCGTATTGAAGACTACAACATTTATTATATTATTAATTATTTCATATTTTTAATAAATTATTATTTATCTCACCTAAAAATTTAATTTTAATAATTCTTATTGAAATAACATAATAAAAAATGTTTCTATTTTATGGTAATCATTTTTGGGAATTTCTCTAAATTTGAAGATTTTTGCACGCTCTTTCTTACTTTCTTCATTTTAAATAAAGTTTTAAGAAGGCTGTTGGAACACAAGATTCCTGAAAATCCGTATTCTTTCCATTTTAAAAAAACTGTTAAAGATGCTTAAAATTAGTTGAAGTAACTTCATCGGTTAACATCCATTGGATGTGAGGAGAACCGAACCGATCCAATTATCCATTGGATTTGGATTTTGTCAACCGTACCAACCAGATTAACATTGGCAACCGAACCGAACCGATCCAACAGATAATTGGATCGGTTCGGTTCCATCCACTGGATATTTTTATATTGAATATCTAATGGATGATTGGATCCATCCAATGTGTTAATTCAATCCAATTTTTTTAACAATAAAACAAATTAATTAATCACTTTTAACATGTGTTAAAACCAACACAAGTGAAGCTAAAAATTCTAAAATCAACACAAAAATAAAATTTGATTTAAACAAATTAAAAATAAACTAATTGGATGAATAACTGGATGTTGGTCGGTTCTAGACTATCATCCAAAAACCGACCGATCCAAATTAGATGTTGAAATTTTCAATTTAATTCAATTCAATTATAATTGAATATCCAATTTATTAATATAGTTTAGTTTTCAAAATAATTTTTGGATAATTTTATTTTTTCTTTTAAAAGTCTAAATAAAGTGTGTAGAAAATCAACCGATTCAATTGAAATCTATTGATTTTCTACGCACCATACTTAGACTTTTAAAAGAAAAAAATCAAATTATCCAAAGATTATTTCAAAAACTAAAACTATATTAATAATTTATTCCATGAACAACATAGTTAACACTGTGATTCCTTTCTGGTCAACGCCAGCCTTCACGGTGGAGTAGAGACCAATCTTTTGTCTCACAGTTTCCCAGCGGTGTCAGTCAGACAAAATCAGCATAAAAACCCAGATGAGATAGGAGCGTCTGAATGCATTCAGTTTAAATGCTCCACCAATTTCAACATCAATGGGCGGGAATCATTTTTCAATCTTTAATTTCAAATCTTAAAAATCTTTCTTTTTTTCTTCCCTTATAAAGAAAGAAAAATAAAATAAAATATAAAGAAAGAATCCAAAAGCCCTTTGATAAAATAAAGTATTCATATTCACTCACCATCAATCACATGCTCCCTGACTCTCTTAACCTCATGTTATATCTGCCTCCAGTCCTGCCATTGTTGTAGAACCAGAAGCTTCATAGAATAGAATAAAAAACCATTAATAATAATTAGTGGGGGTTGTTTGTTTGTTTGTTTTTCATCAGATATTGCTCTCTGACATTCTTCAGATCTTTGCCCTTTTGCTGCTGCTGCTGCTTCCTATTGGGTTTCAACATTTATTTCATCTTCTTCGTCTTCAGTCAAAGGTATAATATATATATATCGATTCAGATTTGTTTTCTTTCTTATTCTTTTCTTATTTTACGGTAAATCCTATTTCTCTTCTCTTGAATTAACAAATTATCGAGCTGAAAATAGATTACATTCAGCTGATTAGATTCGATTTGTTGGGTATTGGGTATTTTTTTATTTTAATCGTTCTTCTAATATTGGGCATTTCATGATATTTCAGCTGAATACCCTTTTATTGTTGCTATTCATTGATGATTACGATCTATTCTGGATTCATATGGTTGATTTTGAAAGATTGGGTTGATTTTGTAAGAATAAAAGTTCGATTTCTCTTTTGGGCAATGGGATTTGGTGATTCATTTATGTTTTTAGTTTGATATTTGCTTTGAATACAAGTTACAAATAATTTGTTTTTTTTATGTTGGGGTTAGGTTTTATTTGGTTTAAAAGGCACGGTTGCTACTTATTGTTTTGTTTTTTACTTCATGTTTGTTTTCAAATTTTGTTGGTTATGATTTATGAATGATGTATTTAATTTTTAGGGTTGAAGTGGTAATTAGAAATATGGTGGTGATTCTAGTTGTGTTGCAGATTCATATGTGAATACTGGTTTGAAATCTAGTGGTTTCAGTAAGAGATATGGAGAAGAGGAGTTGGTTGTGGAAGAGGAAGTCCTCTGACCGGAGTCCTGGCGAGACAGAAAGTTCGACGTCAATTTCTTCTCATTCCGAGAGTAATTCTGATGAAAAGGTGGGGAAAAGGTTCACATTCTATGGCCATTTTTTGGTACTATAATATTTTCCGCTGATATATACATACATATATACGTATATCAAGGGAGGTTAAGTGGAAAACCTAAAAAAACTGAAGAAACCTGGAGCCCTCCATCTGAACGGTATGCATAAATGCATATAAGTGATTCAATCTGTTCTTTTATATGTACGTGTGTATGTTACAAATTACCGTTATGCATTTGTGCATACCCTTCGGATGGAGGGCTAACAGGGTGTTCTTCAGTTTTTCATTTTTTTGAGGTTTTCCTTAGACCTGACCCTACATATATACATGTGGAGGGGGAAACCGCAAAAAAATGAAAAAATTAAGGAACACCCTAGTAACCATTCATGTGAATGATGCGCAACATAGAAACAAGGAAACTTCTTCTATTACTTGTATGCACATGTGCATACTGATGAACGGTTATCATGGTGATCTTCAGTTTTTCATTTTTTAGGGGGTTTTCACTGAACCTCCCCATATATATATTTGGTTGGTTTCCAGTGAGAAGTAGAGTTAAGGTGAGAAGCGTAAGAATGGATTTCCACCCTTGGATGCACATTAGGATGAGATGCACATAAATGAGGTGCACAGAGATGCACAGGATCAACTCCCTTCTAAGGCGCAATTCATGGATGGGTATAAGATTAAAAGTGATCAATGGCTACGATCTCTTATTACGCTTCTCACCTTAACTCTACTTCTCACACAATCCTATGCCTATATATATAATATGTCCAAATGCTTCAGAGGTTCAATGCTCATTAAAAGCAAATGTCCTCTTAACAAGTAGATTTGATAGTTCTTGCCAGAGCCTTAAATGTAATTCTTTTTATGACTTGTTACCCAAAGAATTACTTGAGTAAATAAGTGTTATGTGTGGCATCATGACTGAGTTATTTACTTATTTACTGAAGTTCTTTAAGGCATAGGCATGTAGTACATACCAAATTGATTTGGCATATGCACATGTTAATATCATGTCACCATTTTAAGTCTTGTCTGTTATTCATAGATGAATATAAGATAATTCTCTAGTTGGGTTTCCCTAGTTCAAAACTATACTGTTATTTATTTTATGGAATCAATCATCTTTTTGTACTGTCGTGACAGTACAGTACAAAAACTTGTTGTCCCATGTTTAGTGTGACATTAGACTGTGACAAGACATGACCTGAGTTAAAAATGTAATTATTTTGTTAATGGAACAAAACTAAAGGAGATGAGACAAGATCGGTAAATTACAAAACTACCCATGTCAAATTAAAACCCTAACATCTTTTCGAATCCATATGGGGTTTTAGTTCATTCTATCGTCTTCTTTTTCAGGTGGAGCAGGATAGCTCAAGAAAATCACTGAACCATACACAATCACCTGAAGTCACCTCAAAAGTATCGAGCCAGAATTCAGAGGTTAATGACAGTTTTAAGAGCTTAACAGAAAAGTTATCAGCGGCTCTTGTCAACGTCGGTGCTAAAGAAGATTTGGTTAAGCAACATGCAAAAGTTGCTGAAGAAGCAGTTGCAGGTAAAAACATGTGTCTGTTTTATCTAATGCTTTGACTGCTTAATAAAGCTTCATTGCACTTAACAGTTTCATTAAGAGGCAGTCTCTGAATTGTTAAGAGGTGAATCATGTTTGGCAAAAAATAAGGTCGCCTCTTAGGTGACGTTTGTTTTTTAATAGGTGTTGAAGTCTGAAGTAAGATTTCAGTTCTGAAATGGTTATGAAACGTCTAAATGAATCAGACATAAGTGCTGATTAAGAGCTTAAAATGAAAAAACAAACAAGGCCTTAATGGTTCCAAAACTCTGAATTATAGCAGTTTAATAAGTTCCAGGGGCTTTTTTTGCTTTTTTTTTACTTTCCAATTATGCCCCTTTGTTTTTCCAATTAATTTTTCATCATGTCTTTTTAGGTCATTTACAGTGGCATCTAAGCTTGTCTGCTAGTTTTTAACAAATATGATTAGTTTATAAGCAAATAGCTAGCTTATTAGCCAACACAGCTAGTTTATCAACAACAACTAGCTTATTAGCCAACACAGTTGGTTTCATCAAGCGTAACTAGTTTATCAACAGTTCCATTAAGAGGCAGCCTCTGAATCATTAAGAGGCGAATCCTGTTTGGCAAAAAAGAAGTCTGCCTCTTAATGGTTCCAAAACACTTTGAATCATTTTGTATCCTGGACCTCCCTTAACCATTCAGAGCCCTAATTTCATTTTGAATAGTTACCAAACAATTATAGCTCATTTTGCACTATATCATAAGCCTCTTAATCATTTTGCCCCAGACCATTCAGCAACTGCCAAACAGCTTATTATCCAACAACTAGCTTTTCAGTTAACTGCTAGCTTTAACAACTAGTTTGCCAAACATAGCCCCAAGTGTTTACGTTAATTGTGTTAAATATGTTGATAATCTTAGGTTGGGAAAAGGCAGAAAATGAAGTTACGACATTAAGACAACAGCTTGAGGCAGCTGTACAGCAGAACTTAGCTCTTGAAGTTCGAACGAACCATCTGGATGGTGCTCTCAAGGAATGTGTCAAAGAATTAAGACAAGCAAGAGAGGAGCACGAACAACGGCTTAATGAGGTTATAGAGGAGAAAACCCACGAATGGGAACTGACTAAATCAGACCTCGAAATCCAGCTTTCTGATCTCCAGGCCAACAATTCCAAATATACCCCTCCTGCTGATCCAAATATCCTCCAAAAACTCGAGACTTTAGAGAAAGAAAACTCGGCCCTTAAGTTTGAGCTTAATGTCCAATCAGACGAATTAGAAATCCGAACCATCGAAAGGGATTTAAGCACCCAAGCTGCAGAAACCGCTAGCAAACAACAGCTAGAGAGCATTAAGAGGGTGGCAAAGCTAGAAGCTGAATGCAGAAAGCTGCAGTCATTGGCTCGTAAATCGCCTTCTATTAACGATCATAAAGCTGTTTCAATTTCCTCATTTTACGTTGATTCTCTTACAGACAGTCAATCAGACAGTGCAGAAAGGCTAAATGCATTAGATAACGAAAACGAGCATGGCTGCTCAGATTCATGGGCATTGGCGCTAATTAACGAGCTTGATCAATTCAAAAGCGGAAAATGTGTAGCGAAAAACGTACCAATACCACCTTCTGTTGAAATCAATAATATTATGGACGATTTTTTGGAAATGGAACGAATTGCTTCATTATCAGAGGGTGGTCAGAATGAAATCTGCCATTCTACTTCTGAAATCGAAAATAATAATTCTTTAAAAACCGAACTTGAAGTAATGGGTCATCGGGTATTTGAGCTTGAAGAGAAATTAAAGAAATTAGAAGCCGAAAAAGCTGAACTCGAGAATGCTTTAAATGAAACTAAAGATTCTCTTGCTTTTTCAAATGATCAACTCGTTGATACTAAAACTCAGATGGATGGGCTACGAAAGGAATTAACGATGGTGAATGAGTCAAAGGAGTTGCTTGAATCTCGACTTGTGAATATGGAAACGGAGGCCCGAATCATGTCGGCAGAAGTTGATTCGATAAAGATGGATATTGAAAAGGAAAGGAGTTTTTCGTCTGAAATGATGATAAAATGTCAACGACTGGAAAAGGATATTGCAAGAAAAAATGAGGAAATTAAGGTTCATCTGGCTGCTACTTCGAATGGTGAATTGAAAGTAAAACAGGTAAAGCTTTCTTACATTTCATTTTTCATGTATATTCACTTGTAAATACTTTAGAGAATGGTGAAGTTGTTTCTTGGTTTCTATGCACATGTGAATACCGGACAAATTACTTAGGAATTACTTGTATGCACATGTGAATACCGAACAAATTACTTGCAAATTACTTGTATTCACATGTGCATACCGGACAAATTACTTACAAATTACTTGTATGCACATGTGAATACCGGACAAATTACTTACAAATTACTTGTATGCACATGTGCATACCGGACAAATTACTCACAAATTACTTGTATTCACATGTGCATACCGGACCGATGAATGGTTACCAAGGGCGTTCCTCAGTTTTTTTTGCGGTTTTCCTCTGAACCTGACCCCTATCAACATATCAACAGTATTTCTAAAATGCTTTATTTTCAGGATCTTGAGGTAGCAGCAGCCGATAGATTATCTGAATGCCAAAAAACGATATCATCACTTGCTAGACAACTAGAATCATTAGCAACACTCGAAGACTTCCTAATCGACACTGCAAATCTCCCTGGCTTTTCTGGAGGATCATCCGTTCCAAAAACTGGATTAGAATTATGGAAGTTGCATTCCAACGATACTTTCATGCCTAAAAAGACTCTGGTTCCTATAAAACAAACCGAAAACAATTGCAGTCCTTCAATCAACGGTGATGATGATGTGGAATCACCGCCATCTTCTTCTTCATCAAATTCATCTGCTGTTTCATTGAACAATTTTGGTGGTCATTCTAAAAGCAAAAACAGCTTTGAAAAGCTGTTTTCAAGGGGCAAAAATGGAAATCAAGGTGAAAGCCATCAAGGGTAAGAGTGGAATTTTAGTGTCTTAATTAGTTGCAGAGAATTTATTGAAGTTTTTTTTTTTTTTTTTGCAAGTGAAGTCATCACAAAGATGCATCATAGTTGGTTTGATGTTTGTGGTTGATGAATTTCTTGTAAACATGATGGAAATTTCAATTGAAGAGTTGAAACATTCAAATAGTGGTGTTTATGGAGTTGCAATTTTAGTTGCATTGCACTTGTTGTGTTTTGTTTTTTATCAAGTTTTTTTTTTCATACTTTAAAAGGCACGTTCTAACGGTTATACTAAATAAACGAGATTTTCTTAAGTTTTAGGCCTTGTTTGTTTTTTTTCATTTTAACTCTTAATCACCACTTATGTCTGATTCGTTTAGATGTTTCATAACCATTTCAGAACTGAAATAAGACTTCAGCAAAACATGCAATAACGCCATCTCTTTAGATTGGAAAATTCTAATTACATTTCTAAGTTTTGTATGAGAATGGTGAAACTTTTCATTCTTGTTCATTAGATGTCTACGATGAAAATCTCCAAATTAATATCTAACATTACAGTAGTATGTCATAAATCCTCGAGTATTTGTATATGTAACATCAAAAAGATACTATTTATCTGAAAACAAATAAAATAATTAATAATATGAATATAATAAATTGAAATCAAATATCTACATCTATTATAACTTTCATCTAATAATCGTGCAACCCTTCCTCACCCTGCAACAACATAAGTAAAAACCATATCAAAGTCACAAATTGCTTAAAAAAAATTAAAAGTTCAAATTTACAACTTATTATTTTATAAAACAAATTCTATTAGAAAACAGGAATAGGGTAATCGATCAGATGACCGGGTTGTTTGAGAATCGTGTGAGTTCACTTTGCAAATTGATATTTTGACCTATGTCTGGGTTACACGAAATTCAATCTAGGACAAGACTCAAGAGTACTCATGAATTTAAGCATAAAAAGGACACGACCTATGTCTGTTGTTCAAAAACGTATTTAAAAACGTAAATATAAATTGGTATTTATACTCACTCAAGAAAATAACTGAGATAACAATCATGGTGAAATTTAAGAGTCGTAGACAATTACGACCGTTACAGTAACCGCTCCAAAGTTCTGGGTGTGTAGAACCAGGGATGAGACCAGAGACTACCAACCTCCTGACTCGTATTAAAATACAGTATCAAACCCTTTTTAGAACTCGTGTTACATCAAATTACACTTAAATCGATCGGTAACGGTCAAATAACCAACAAAATTCTTTAACTTTCATTCTAAAAACTCCATATAATTACTCATAAACATGTTTAAATGCATGGTAAGTAGTGACTAGTGAGTATTCGAATTATGGGTCAAGATTGGAAGGGTTTTTATGGAGCAATTAAACCGAATTAAGATGGAAGTGTTTTATGGTTCTAGAACGGTTGACCCCATCTTCCCAAAGAACTCATCCATCCGTTTATGGAGTCGGGTCAACCCGCATATATTGAAATTGAAGTCGGTCGGTTCTACAAATTACTAACCACACGAATCCCATATATTATTATTAGGTCGTTGCATACCCAATGACGAAAGCTTTCCAATTTCTCCATGCTTCATTTCCTCTTCGATATCATCATTGATCATGGCTTCAGGTTCAATTTGAATTTTCAATCAATTTTCACACAAATTAGGATCTTTTTTTATACGATATTGTGTTTCAAAATTGTGGGTTGCTCTGTTTAATTGAAGAATCATCCTAATTGATGTGGGATTTGTGTGCATTATGATTGTTATTTTTTACAAGTATTGATCGAATTGCAGATTATGGTAAAAACATCGTGGCTGAGCTTGAATCAGCTTCGCAATTGAGGGCTGCAGGCTTCTTCATAACACGAAGGCCATGGCTTGGTAAACTTTAAATTCCAATGTTGTTGTTATAAATGTTATGATTTCTTATTCATAGTCATCTGTTTGGATTTTGTCAATAATTTTCTGTTTTATTCTCATAGAAATTGTTTACCTTCCATTCAAATTTAGGTGTTTTAGCTTTTAATATCAATCATCTTTTCCATATTTATGGCAGTTTTGTCTACCTTATAAAGTGGGAAGATAGACAAAACTGTAAAAAGGGAACACGATGGACAAATAATATAATTGAAGAATAATTATTAGTTTTTGTCCATCTTGAGTGATCATGGAACAACCTTAAAAATGGAAATGAGGAAATTAACATGATTTAGAACAAGGTAAATATGTTACTTTTCTCACACTTAGCTTTTTATCTATGTAAATGATTGCAGATTTATATGGGATTAATGTAAGACCAGTAGCTCCTTTTGGTAGCACATGTAGTAAACCAGTGGTTGATTCATCTTTGATACATAGAAGCTTGCCAGATGAATTACTGTTTGAGGTATGATGACCGTTTGTGTTGCTATTTATAATATATATATATAGAGGAAAGTTCAAATGCGAACTCAAATTTGGTTGTGAACGTGAGGACAAATGAGAGCGCGACACCGGCACGTGTCTGAATGTAGATTATTCAGTCTGAATATGACACGTGTCGCGCTCTCATTGCTTATTCGGTCTGAATAAGCATTATTCAGACTGAATAAACACTATATTCAGTTTTATTCGGTCTGAATATTTCTTTGATTATTCAGTACGTGTCGCGCTCTTATTTGTCCTCACGTTCACAACCAAATTTGAGTTCTCATTTGAATCTGCCCCTATATATATGTGTGTGTGTGTGTATACATGTGTGTGTATATATATATGAGAAGTTGCTGAAGGTAATTGCTACTTTCTTATTCACTTCAAGGGGGAAGGTACTTGGTGGCCTTACATCAATTACTTTCTGACGCATTTCATTGGCAATCATGTTGTTAGGTTTGAAATTATAATCTAGCTAGCATTATGAAAGGAATCTAAAAGATCAGTATGCCTTCTGCTAGGGAATTATATATAAAAATCAAAAAGTGTAACTTCACCAAAAAGTGAAAAGGGAGTTATAGAACTTTCCTCTCTCTCTCTCTCTCTCTTGTCGCACTCTCTTTGTCCTCATGTTCACAACCAAATTTGAGTTTGCATTTGAACCCGCCCCTATATATATATATATATATCATCTGAAACAAGTTTAAGTGGTGTATATCACTAGACATACTGTAATAATTGTAAGGCATTATTTGGATGTCTGCTAGAGAATTGAATCGTTACTGTTTGTCATAACATGTTATAGGTGCAATATTTTTGTTTCAACGATATATTGTATTGTTATTTAACTTGGAAGTTTTAAACCACTCTCCCAAGCTCTTTTTTATTTCATAAACTTTTACCAAAAAATGTGTATAATAAACCACATATTAAATCTTGGTAAATTTTTATGTAGATTTTTGCTAGAATGACTCCATACAACTTAGGGAAGGCAGCTTGTGTTTGTCGAAAATGGAGAAATACCGTTCGTAACCCTATGTTTTGGCGCAATGCATGCTTAAAGGCCTGGCAGGTATTTTTGTTATAAATATGCAACACTATTTTACCAAATTATCACTTGAAATACTCTAATATATATATATATATGTATATATATTTAATCAATTCCTTGAAGCTCTCTGGTGTGGTGGAAAATTACAAGCTTATGCAATGTAATTATGATTCCTCATGGAGGAAAATGTGGCTTTCGAGGCCAAGGGTTCGCATGGACGGTAAGTTGTGAATATCTGTAAGTTATTATATAGAATTACAATTACAATTACCATTTGTATACACTGTAAAAAATTCATTTTTTCATCCTGCAGGTCTCTATGTCAGTAGGAACACCTATATTCGTGCAGGGGTAGCAGAATGGAAGGTCACAAATCCAGTTCATGTGGTATGTTTCAACTACTTATAGTTTTTTTTAGTAATTTGAGATCTTTTTGTTATAAAGAAAAGCGTATTCTGAAGTTATTGCAGTTTTAGAAGTATCTTCCTCATGTGTTTCTGTTTCAAATTATTAAAAAGTGTATAACATGATATATTTATTCAACATTAACCATAAAGTTGGAACATATATATATATACATATATATCAAAGATGCCCAACTATATAAATGCAAGTACAAATTGTGTTCTCCATAGGGGTTTCATTGAAATATCGAGTGGAAATATATCCCCAACTCTCATGGGTATTGTTCTTTCTGGTCTTGTAGGTCTGCTATTTCCGTTATCTCAGATTTTATCCTTCTGGAAGGTTCCTATATAAGGTTATCCATTTTTTTATATAATTATATAAATGTTATTTTGGGTGCCGAAAACTGATGGTGTTTTTCTGTTTTTGCTATGCAATGATTTAGAATTCATCCGAGAAATTAAAGGATGTTGTGAAATTCATGAACTACCGTTCCACTAAAACTGAGATGTGTAATAGTGGCCGTTTCACAATATCTGAAGACAAGGTTCGGCTCTTAAATTGTTGTAACGTTTTAATATTCAGATTCAGTATTTTCAATAACAATTAACAATAAATCATAAAAAAAAATCATTTCAACATTATTTCTCTTTGTAGGTCGAAGGTGCTCTTTTGTATCCTGGACTACGTCCTACTATTTGGAGAATCCGCTTGAGGTATATGCACTTAAGGTGTTTATTATAAGTTTTTTGTTGCTAATTAATGTTATAACATAAAGGGACCAAAAAAAGAGTTGAACCATATGTAATAATTCATGTATAGCTCCTAAGTTGACCTTCTAAGGAGATGTTTGTTTACCTCTTAACAGTTCCATTAAAAGAAAGCCTCTGAATCTCTAAGAGGTGAATCCTGCTTGGCAAAAAAAAGGTCTGCCTCTTAATGGTTCCAAAACCCTATGAATGATTTTGTATCCTGAACCTACCTTAACCATTAAGAGCCCTGATTACATCCTGTACGATTACCAAACAATTATATTTCATTTTACACTATCATAAGAGCCTCTTAATCATTATGACCACTTAATCATTCTGCCCCAAACCATTCAGCAACTGCCAAACAGCCCCTAAGTTATTTTTAAGAGTTTGACCAAGGGGTATAATGGGAACATCAGGAACATGCCTTTGTTTTACGTATTCCGGTCTTTCCAGAAACCTTATATCCAGTAATCAATTTGCTGAATCTCTACTATTCAGTAACATTTTTCCCTGCCATGTTATTCAGAAATCATCAACAATATGAAATTCAGTGATGCTAGCATCTAATATTTTAACGCATCATTTGTTATCCCATTTGGAAGAAGCTTTGTCTATTATGGCTAAAGTTTCAAGTCTGGAGTGGCTGTTTGTTTACCTCTTAACAGTTCCATTAAGAGGCAGCCTCTGAATCACTAAGAGGTAAATCTTGTTTGACAAAAAATAAGTCTGCCTCTTAATGGTTCCAAAACCCTCTGAATCATTTTGTATCCTGAACCTCCCTTAACCATTAAGAGCCCTAATTACTACAATTACCAAACAATCATATTTCATTTTTGAATTATATCATAAAAGCCTCTTAATCATCCTTACCACTTAATCATTCTGCACCAAACCATTCAGCAACTGCCAAACAGCCTACTATATATGATACGATCTGAGTTATGCAAAGTTTCTTCTTTGTTGTTTCAATCCTGAATTGATGCATATAGATTTCATCATCTAATTAATCATATATTTGTTTCTTGTTTCAAAAGGTTAAGAGGTACAATAGCAGGGGCAAACAATCGGATGGATCTTTTATCGATTGTTACAAGTGGTGTGCAAGAGAGTGAGGTTCCGGGACCCGATGGAGACATTCTTGGAGTGATTGAAGGGTGGCAAGATGATGAAACCCATAATCCAGATGTACCTGCTATTTCTCACACAAGAGGTCTAACACCATTTGTGTTTGTTCCATTTGAAGAGGTACATTTTGCCTATACCACCAATAAACTTCTTGAATTGCTTTGCATGCTTCACTTTAAATCGTCCTTCTGAGTGGGGTATACTGGGTTTGTTTGGGTTGCTTTATCTTAAATGGTACTCCCTCCGCCAAAAAGAAATTATATACATGAGGAAAAAGGCACACAGTTTTAGAAATGTGTAATTATTACATTTTTTTTAATTAACTAAGAGGTTGTTTGTTTACCTCTTTAACAGTTCCATTAAGAGGCGGTCTCTGAATCGCTAAGAGGTGAATCATGTTTGGCAAAGAATAAGTGTGCCTCTTAATGGTTCCAAAACCCTTTGAATCATTTTGTAGCATGTACCTCCCTTAACCATTAAGAGCCCTAATTACATCCTCAACAATTAGCAAATAACTATATTTCATTTTGCACTTTATCATAAAAACATCTTAATCATTCTGACCACTTAATCATTCTACACCAAACCATTCAACAACTGTCAAACAGCCCCTAAATGACAATTTATAACCCTAATAGTAAAAGGAGTGATGGTTTTCTCCATCTCACAATTAAGGACAAAATTGGAAAGTAGATGTTTACTATCTTCATTTATCTATTTTGGTACTCCCTCCGTCTAGAAAAAATTATATACATGATGAAAAAGGCATAGAGTTCTAGAAATGTGTAATTATTACATTTCCAATCAACTAAATAACAATTTATAACACTAATAACAGAGGGAGTAATAATTTTCTCCATCTCATAATTAATGATAGAATTGGAAAGTACACATTTACTTTATTCATTTATCTATTTTGGACTTTTGGTATAATATTAGCCCGAAAAACCAAGCCCATTCCAAAACCATTTGTCTCTTAGACGTAAGTTGTTCTTGCATAAAAAACAAAAGAATCCAGTATATCTCAAGTCTTCATTTATTTTTGTAGGCGGAAACATCAGTTCTAAATCTGCCGGTGGAACGGATGGATTATTATGTACCCGGTTGAACGGATTGCTCAATGAAGAGAGGAACCGGTATTTGTAAATAAAATTATAGACCAATTATATATATATATATATTTGTATGTTATATGAGAATGTTAGTCATCAGTTGAAAGGTTCCAATTATATTTTTGAATACCATCTTGGGAGCCGAAGATACGAAAACAAATGTATCTTGAGGTTGTGCCTCGCTTTTGATACTCATGATTTGGTTGTGAGACCATGATCGAATTGTGACCGTTGTGTGAATGTTTTTAGTTTGTTATTTTTCTTTTGAAGTATATAATATTTATATATAATAAATTATACTCACAGACTTATCACTTTTGGTGAGATTTGAACCCCTGACTTTTAGAAAAGCAATTTCAGAGGTTTTTTTTGTTGTTTTGACATTCATTTTGATTAAAGCTTGTAAATAATATCAGTTAAACTAAACCTAAGGAAATGTGTATGGTATAATTTACTCAGAAGTAGTATGGAGATACGATATACACAAATGTATATGGTATAATTTGGCCAAGGATGATGTTTTATGAAGATTTTTGGCTTGTATTTTAAAATTTAGAAAAAAGGGTAATGTTGTTTGCACCTCTTTTGATGTCATAATCAAGTCAATTCATACATTGGACATGTAAAAAGTAGGTCATGATGTTGATCTGTGTGAATTTTTTTTTTATAGATAGGAGTATATTTAACAATATATAGGAGTGCAATTACCCAACCTAAAAAACCAGAGGGAAAGAGAATGTGTTTAATTAGGCATTTAGAGCATCTACAATGGAGGTTCTTCACAAGAACCTTCACTGTGGGACAGAGGTTTTGTCCAGTCACAAGTTTTGATTACAACTCAGGTGTTTGAACAAGAACTCGGGTTCTTCCATACTTTTCTTTATAGTTATTACTTAATTTGTTATTTTTATTATTTCTTAGAGTAAACTACGATTTTCGTCCCTATGGTTTGATGTTTATAACTATTTTCGTCCCTGGTTTTTAAAAATTGCTTTTATCGTCCCTATGGTTTCCATTTGGTTTCGTTTTTCGTCCTTTAGACTAATTTTAATAAATTAGCTAGTTAATTTCGTCATTTTATTATTTCCTTTTTATTTCCCTTTTTCTTTTGTTAAATTATAGTATTTATGGAATAAAATAAAAACTAAATTTAAACCCACACCAACCCCACCCCACCCATCTTCTTAAATCTTCTTATCTTCTCACTTCTCCCTTAAAGGATCATCTGCAACATAATTCTCTCCTCCACACCTACTAACCTGCATCATCTTTTTCTCCTTTTCTTCTTATCTTCTCACTTCTCCCTTAAAGTCAAAAACCTATTAATGAAAAAAATTAGTATTTTTATATTCAAATCTGGAGGGTACTTCGTATTACATGAAAGTATTAAGAAAGGAAGCATATCTAGTCCTATTGAAAAATTCACCCCTAATATTGTTCAAAATGATCTCAATGAGAAGTGAAGAAATAAATTTTTATCTAGCAAAAAATTATCGATTTTCAATGCTATTCATCTAGATGAGGCTAGTAATCCCAAAATTCATCTTGAAGGTTTTCCGTTTTTGCAATCTGATTGCATTTTTTCACTTCGAGGTCTACGTCTGCATCATCTGAATGAAGTTATCCTCTCCTCTTCTTCTACTTTCAACAAAAAGAGGTTTCTGGTTTACGACTTTGTCTTACTCCATTAATGGGTTTCATTTTGGTTTGATTTGGCTTTGACATGTGAAGTGGGGAAAAGGAGATTTTGAGAAAGGGTTATTGGAAAAAAAAAAAGGAGAGGTAAGAATGATGTTCATGGATGTTGATTGTGGGGTAAGAAAGAAGATGTTCATTGACAGGTGGATGGGGTAAAAGATGTTGCAAGTTATTCGGAAGGAGAGAGATGAAGATGGGGTGGGGTGGGTGGGGTCATGTGGGTAGTCTTTTTTATATTACGATAAAACCAATTTTTAAAGGCCAGGGACGAAAATAGTTATAAACATCAAACCATAGGAACGAAAATCGTAGTTTACTCTATTTCTTAACAATTTTATTTAATAAATCTATAAAACATATAAGGATAAAAATATATAAATTTATTGTTATAAAATAAATTTTTTTAATTTTGTTTTATTTTTCGTTTCTTGTAAAATTTTATACAAGTTTTTTAATTATCTTATTATATTATTAATTCTAATTCGACTTGGTTGAAATATTTGGTCGAATTGAAATTACAAGTGATCTATATTATTATTTGTTACTTAGGGGCTCTTTATCAAACGTTTACCCGGGTAAGCGCTTAACAAGTCATATTACCTTATCGGAGGAACATGACAAGTACCAAAAATCTTATCCGGTAAGAGCAAAGACAAGAAAAGTAAGGACCAAGAGTCTTATCCGGTAAGCGATATCGACGACTCTTTCCACGGTAAGCGCTTACCGGATAAATTGTTGCATTCGATGGCGTTTTGGTGGACTAAAATCTTACCCGATAAGTAAGTGATAGTGTTGAATTTTGCCGGTAAGCACTTACCCGGGTAAGATTTGGTAAACGGTCACTTAGAGCATCTCCAACAGATTCCCCAAAATTTCTCCAAAATGGAGAACCAAAAGTTAAAATCTCTAAAAATATTTGAATTCATCTCCAATAGATTTCCCATTTTGGAGAAGCCAACATTCATTATAATATTAAAATATTATCTTTATCCATTAAAATATTATTTCTCTCTCCAAATATATATTTTTCAAATTTTCCTATCGGTGGTCCACTTTGTAATGATTTTTGGGATGTTAATGTGTTCTCTCTCCTACTTTCTCCGTTTTGGAGATGGTTTTAGGAAAGCTGTTGAAACACATTTTAGCTCAAAATCCTCATTTTTCTCCATTTTCTCATTTTTAGAGAAGCTGTTAGAGATGCTCTTAGTGTTACATTTTATAAAAATTAATATTTTTTGTAATTTTGCAATTTTTTTAATTGTAGCATAAAATTGTGTTTATGTTTTAATTGTTTTTAAAAAATGTTAACAAAATATATAAATTGCAAATTAAAATTAATTATAAAAAATGAAAATTAATAACTTACATTTGAATTTTTTTATAATATATAGATATATTTAATTTATATATAATAATTTAAAAATAAAATTACATTTTACAAATTAAAAATAAGGAAAGTAAGGTCTTGTAAAAACCTTCATTGTAGAACTTTATGGAGGTTCTTACTTTGTTGCGGTGACAATAATGTGACAGGAAAAAAATGGCAAGTAAGTTTCTTGGAGGTTCCACCACTATGGATGTTTGATGAAGAATAATTTTTAGATATTTTCTACTATAATTATATACATTATTGATGACAGTCGGTCTAAAAACCGTCAATTGAATATGGGACATTTAAATTAACTAGTGTCATATCCGTTCGTTAGTCGGGTACACGACATGACTTTAAATATATTTTAAATGTCCCTGAAACATACCTTAAACAAAGTGATGATTTATCCATCTGAACAAATCGATAGTATGAAAAACGTAAGCATAAATTTATGTGACAATGGTTTTATCCTAACTCGATTAGGTTTCATGTCTTCCGCTTGCCTAACAAAAATGCTAAAATGTTTACTGCAAAGTTATTTTTCAAACCAACTCATACTCTTAGTGTATATCACTAGTTCTATTTAGCCCTCTGTTTCAACATCAAAGAAGTCACAAGGTAGCCAGCCAACAATACCAAAATCTGATATTTGAACTCAAGCTGAAAAGAAATATGAGTAATTGTTGCATTTAGTGACCTCTCCATCTATCACTCTTAGAAGCTTAGGTATAAGGAAAGAGATGGGATCCTAAAAAGATCATTTGCTTGCCATCATCTCGTTTTTCGACTGTCGTGGCACTAGCAGTATCCATAAGTATATATGAAGGGGTCGAAGCATCAGATTTTGGAGAGGTCACTAAATGCAACAATTACTCACAGTTGTTTCCCGCTTGAGTTCAAATATCATATTTTGGTATTGTTGGCTAGGCCTATCTTGTGACTTCTTTGATGTTGAAACAAATGAGCTAAATAGAACCAGTGATGCTCTGAGAGTATGAGTTGGTTTGAAAAGTAACTTTGGAGTAAACATTTTAGCATTTTTGTTAGGCAAGCGGATGACATGAAACCCAATCGAGTTAGGATAAAACTTTTGTCACATAAATTTATGCTTACATTTTTCATATTATCGATTTGTTAGGTTGATAAATCGTCACTTTGTTTGAGGCATGTTTCAAGGACGTTTAGAATATCTTTAAAGTCATGTTATGTACCCCGACCAATGGATGGGTATGCCACTAGTTAATTTAAACGTCCCATATTCAATTGACGGTTTTTAGACTAACTGTCATCAGTAATATATGTAATTAAAGTCTGAAAAGTGTGATTTAGTTTTTAAAAATATCTAGAAATTATTCTTCATTAAACATCCATAGTGGTGGAACATTCAATAACCTCACTTGCCATATTTTTTCTTGTCGTATAATTGTCATCTCAACGAATTAATAACCTCTACAAAACTCTACAATGGAGGTTCTTACAAAAACCTCACTTCTCTTATTTTTAATTTACTAGAAGGGTACTCGCGCAATGTAGCGAGATACATCTCGATTTTAAGTTTGATTTTAATTTTTGTCTATATCGATGTTCTAATGGTTCTATTTGGTTTTGAAAAAACGATTTTAATGTTTCATTTAAAAGTTCTCGCTTTTTATGTAGTTTCTTTAAATTTTTTAATCATAATTTAATCTAAGTTTAATAACGAAATAATTTATTTTTGCTTTGATAATATAATTTTTTTTAAAGATAATAGTTAAGTATTCTGATAGAACTTAATGATTATCTTAATTATATTTTAGATTTTTTATATTTAAAATTAGATGTTTATCTTGTATTTGTATTTGATCATAGTTATCTGCAGTTAGTTATACGAATTCAAAAATGACGCTTTAATAAGTTGCATTTATGCATTGTATACTTGTAATCTTGAAAATTAAGTAGTTAGCATCAAATAGCAATACCTAAAGCTTAAAAAGTTGTTTTTAAGAGTTTTTGGTAAAATGCTTTATAATATAGTATAGATAAAAGAGTAAAGTTCACTTTTTGTCCCTAATGTTTGTCAATTTCAACGGTTTCGTCCCTCAATTTTTTTAAACAGATTTGTCCCTCACGTTTGACACCTCGTAACAATTTTCGTCTTTCCCACTAACGGACGTTAAAAATTTCCATTAAGTCAAATTTAATGAGGGGTATTTTAATCATTTTACCTGTTTTCCCATACCGCACCGCATAAACCTCAAACCGCACCGCAAAATGAGGTGCGGTTTGTACCTATCACACTTTAAGTTTACAATCCAATAGTTATACGTGTAAAATACATTATAAATCAACGATAAAGCGACCATAGTTCAGAAATATAAATTATATTTTATAAATTAAAAATAATAAAAATGAGGTTTTGTAAAAACCTTCATTGTAGATCTTATGGAGGTTCTTACTTTGTTGTGGTGACAATAATGTGACAGGAAAAAGATGACAAGTTTATCGGAGGTTCCATCACTAGGATTAATGAAGAATTATTTTTAGATATTTTCTACTATAATTATATACATTACTGATGATGACGGTCAGTCTAAAAACCTTCAATTGAATATGGGACGTTTAAGTTAACTAGTGGCATGCCCGTCAGTTGGTCGGGTACACGACATGACTTTAAATATATTCTAAACGTCCCTGAAACATACCTCAAACAAAGTGATGATTTATCAATCTGAACAAATTGATAGTATGAAAAATGTAAGCATAAATTTATGTGACAAAGGTTTTATGACTTTATCCTAACTCGATTAGGTTTCATGTCTTCCGCTTGCCTAACAAAAATGCTAAAAATGTTTACTCCAAAGTTATTCTTCAAACCAACTCATACTCTCCGATTTTCACCGGTTCAATTTAGCCCTTTATTTCAACATCAAAGAAGTCACAAGGTAGGCCTAGCCAACAATACCAAAAGATGATATTTGAACTCAAGCCGAAAAGAACTGTGAGTAATTGTTGCATTTAGTGACCTCTTCAATAACCTCACTTGTCACATTTTTTTCTTGTCGTATCATTATCATCTCAACAAAGTAAGAACCTCTATAAAATTTTACACTGAAGGTTCTTATAAAAACCTCATTTTTCTTATTTTTAATTTATAAGAGTAAAGTTCACTTTTGGTCCCCTAACGTTTGTCAATTTCAACGGTTTTCGTCCCTCAAAGTTTTAACAGATTTATCCCTCACGTTTGACACCTCGTAAAAAATTTCTTCCCTCCCACTAACGGATGTTAAAAATTTCCGTTAAGTCCAATTTAATGAGGGGTATTTTAATCATTTTACCTATTTTCCTGATTTTCTTGTTTTTATAAAAATCGTGAAACTTTAAGGACATGTTACGTAATTATCTATAAACTACAATATACATACCAACACACACATATAGATAGTCACACAAGGACCAAATTGCCAGTATGACGGATTGTCGGGGGCAAACCTCAACAAAAATGCTAAAATGTTGTTTGCACCTCTTTTAATGTCATAATGAAGTCAATTCATGCATTGGACATGTAAAAAGTAGGTCATGATGTTAATATGTGTGAGAAATAAATCTATAGATAGGACCATTAACGATTTGTACTATTAATTAGGGGTGTTCGCGGTGCGGTTTGGTGTGGTTTAAGGCCAAACCGCAAACCGCACCGCATAAACCTCAAACCACACCGCAAAACGAGGTGTGGTTTGTAACTATCGCACTTTAAGTTAACAATCCAATAGTTATACGTGTAAAATACATTATAAAATCAACGATAAAGCGACCGTAGTTCAAAAATATAAGGAGTTTCAATATATCTGATTACCAAATACATATTGCATAATTAAAAATAGTATAAGAAATAAAAAATAAACTTCAAATTAAATTGGATGTATGAGTTGTGACGTGATCAACTAATTTATTAATATTGGATCAAACTCAAAATTCAAAACACAAAATTCAAAAATATTACATAAACAATAAATTATTCTATATGTATATATAAGTGTGTTATATATAAAATTAAAAAAATATAAAATATGTGGTGCGGTTTCGATAACTCGAAATCGCAAACCGTACCGTATAGTGCGGTTTGGTAAAAATGCAAACCGCGCGGCAGAAGTTTTAAACCGTACTTTGCGGTGTGGTACGGTTTGTACGGTTTGACGATTTGGATGAACAATCCTAGATAGGAGTATATTTAACAATAGACAGGAGTGCGGTCAACCAAACCAAAAAAATTTGAAGGGAAGATAATGTGTTTAATTAGGTGTTTAGTAAAGAAAATAGAAAAGACAAATGGTAGAAATACTACAGCATCCACAATGGTTTGTACCATTAACAATTTGTACTATTAATAATGGAGGTTGCTGATGAGTTTTTTCTTGGGACTTTTACAAAAATATTCGTTATGCGAGAGGGTTTCTTGTCCAGTTACATGTTCGTATTTGAATTCAGGTGCTTGAACAAAACCTGGATTATTCCATACTTTCCTTTTTTGTTATTATTTAATTTGTTACTTTTAATCATTTTATTTAATAAATCTCTAAAATATATAAGTTAAAACTGATAACAAAAAATATAAAATAATTATTATAAAATATTTTTTTAGTTTTGTTTAGAAATACGTTTTTGTAAAAGTTTATACAAGTTTTTTAATTATCTCATTATATTATTAATTTCGCTCCGACTTGGTTGAACATATTTGGTCAAATCAAGATTACGAGTATCTATATTACTATTTCTTATTTAGTGTTACTTTTTATAAATGTGATTTTTTGTAATTTTACATTTTTTAATTGTAGTATAAGATTTTGTTTATGTTTAGTTGTTTTTCAAATAAGTTAACAATATATATATATATATAGAAGCATAGGGGTGGGTTCAAATACGAACTAAAATTTGGTTGTAAACGTGAGCATAAATGAGAGCATAATATGTGTCTCATTCTGTTTGAAATATTTAGACTGAATGCTGTGTTATTCACTCTGAATGCGTGTTATTCATACCGAATAATGAATGAACTTCATATTTGTTATTCATACCGAATGCCTTCGTTATTTAGGCTGAATGAGGCCTGTGTCGCCCTCTCCTTTGCGCAACCAAATTTGAGTTCGCATTTGAACTTTCCTCAAAGTTGTACAACTTTATATTTGTTCAAAAGGTTGCATCAAATGAAACAATGTTACGAAACTCCTCAAAATTGCATTTAGCTGTTTGATCGGCCCAAAAAACTTAATTCCATACACATTCATCACATTTATATTCAAACAAATAGTTTGGCACATACAAATTCCTATTATTCATTTATCTAACAAATAAATTTGCATCGGTATCACCAATGAAACAATTATGGACCAGTTGAATTTTTTTATACTCAATCATAGTGTCACCTACCATTTCATGCCTACCCTTCAACTAACAAAGAATGCTATACGCTTGTGTAGCACCAATATTTGCATTTGACATCTTAAGAATTCACATTTGCTGAGAATAGTCTAATTTCCGACTACTTTTCGACAAATGCTTTGAAGCTTCATCAAATAAATAATAGTTATATATGTTTTTCTTCAAATGCATACAATCTAAAAGACCTCACACCATGAAAAACCTTGAACTTCACACACGCTTAACAACCAGTTATATGAATGTTAGTACTTCTTACTTTCTTCTGCGATTCATTCAATGTATCTGCCTACACAGAATCTAGAAAACCAGCTCTGTTGCATACAACGTACCTCAAAAAAAATCATTGAATATGCATTTCTTATACAAAATTCATTTTGTATAAGAAGTATGCTGCTAAAGCACGATTTGATGTTAATCTATCTTTTTGTGAAAAGAAATGCATATTCAATGATTTTTTTGAGGTATGTTGTCTGCTGTATGCAATAGAGTTGGTTTTCCGGATTCTGTGCGAGCATATACATTGGATGAATTGCAAAAGAAGGTAAGAAATACTAACATTCATAATTGCTTGTTAAGTGTGTGTGAAGTTCAACGTTCTTCTTTGTGAGGTCTTTTAGATTGTATGCATTTGAAGAGAAACATAACCATTATTTATTTGATGAAGATTTGAAGCACTTGTCGAAAAATAGTCGGAAATTAGGCTATTCTCAACAAAGATGGATTCTTAAAATGTCAAATGCAAATATTGGTGCTCCACAAGCGCATAAAATTCTTTGTCAGTTGAAAGGTGGGTACGAAATGGTAGGTGACACTAAGGTTGAGCATGACAAATTTTCAATAGGGTCGTAATTGTTTCATTGGTGATACCGACGCAAATTTATTTGTTAGGAAAATGAATAATAGGAAGTTGTATGTGCCAAACTATTCGTTTGAATATAATTGCGATGAATATGTATTGAATTATGTTTTTTTTGGCCGATCAGACAATTAAATGCAACTTTAAGGAGTTTGGTGACATTGTTTCATTTGATGCAACTTTTCAAACAAATAAGTAAGTTCTTTTTTTCTTTTATAAGTTCTTATAGTATTTGTTTTTCTTTATATCTTGTATTAATGATATGTGTTTTAGGTATTATATGGTATTCGTCCCATTCACAAGAATTGTGTAACACTTGGTGTTGGTCTTCTTGATGGTGAAAATATCACTACAAATGGTTACTTCATTCTTTCTTGAAATCTTTTGGGAGGCGACTAAAGGTGGTTGTTACTGATCAGTGTCCTACTATTAAGCAATTTGTTTCTGAGGTCTTTTCAGAGTCAAGGCATCGGTTTTGTATGTGGCACATTAGTACAAAATTAACTTTGAAGGTAGTTCTTTTATTTTTATTTTTATTTTTATTGAAATTTTATATTATCATTTATACTGAATAATGAAAGTATTATTCATACTAAATAATAAATATCATATTTACTCACAATGAATAATAGTGTATTTTTCATATTGATTAATACATCCCATCTTCGGATTGAATTTAACATGATTTTAGAATAGAATGTCCTCTCTTCAATCCGGTTCCAATCCTTTTTATTCATTCTGAATAATAGTTAATTTATTTTTTAAAATTATGATAATTTTTCATTTTCGTTTTGAATAGATAGAGATATTCATGCCGAATACTATTAAGTACATATAATGTATTTGATTTGTTGATGCATATTTGTATTAATATTCAACACTAATCATGAGAAACATTTATTCATATAACTAGATATAAGAATATATATTATCATAAATTTAAGTTAGTAAACAGAGGTGTAGCGTACCTGTAGTATCAATCTTCATCGTTGCTTTTTTCGGTTTAGGTTTTTAAATATTACGTTTTTCTATCGGAATTTCTTTAGTTACTATTTTCTCCATCGATCATTAATCATTGATTTTAATCAGTAAAACTCGAATACAAACCCTAAATATTCAAAAACAACATTTTTTTATACATTAAAACTTACCTCGCTTAAAAACCTGTGAAATAGGCACGTTATCATTTTGTTCACCGCTTTCACTTATTTTTTCTTCAGATGATTTCAAGTATGAATTCTCAAATGAGGGATAATGGAAGATTTTAGTGAGAGAGTATTCTGCGATAATGGAGGATTTTTGTGAGATGATATTCGGCGCAAACTGTCTTTACAGGCTAGCGAGGGCGGAGCCAAAATTTTCATTTAGGGTGGTCCTCTTAAATAAATTATATAAATACATAAACAACATATATGAATATATTATATTAATGGAAGTTACTAATACAAAAATAAACATATACGACTACTTTATAAAAGTGGTACACCGACAAATTCAACAATGAACTTGATGTATTTTTATTTTTACAATTCAATCTATGAGCACTCGTCGATTTATAAGACATTAAAGATACATAACCTTCTACTAAATAAGTTTGAAAAAAATATACATAAGCATTTCCTTTTTTTACCCAACACAAATAATAAAACATTTTAAAACAAAACATAAATTACTTTTAATAGATCCATACGAAATATTTAATTTTAATATACACTTATATAATTCTCCTAAAAATTCCCTAAAATCAAATTTACAAAATATACAACAAATTTGATAAATAAAAATTACAAAACATAAGAATCTTTAATGATATCTTGGGAATGAGGTTGTGTGTAATTGTGGGTTAGAATTAAGTTATATACAAGATTTTTTAAAAACTGAGAGTGATCCTAGAACCACCCTAGTGCTATGCTATGCAATATGATTATGTCTTATTTTTTATTTGAACCATCATCTTAGTTTTCCTATTTTACCCTTACGTGCTAAATATTCAGTAAGCTATGGACAAATATTTCATATTATTTACAAAAATGGCACCGTATGTTTTAGCCTTTGATTTTTAATCAAGGGTTATGATCTATCCATATGTGTAGGGGCGAAACACAAGCCTTCTAATTAAGGGGGCCGAACCCAACGAAACATCTTCATTGATAAGCTCAATTCATTATAAAAAGAACTGTGTAACACGAGAATAGAACCTATGACCACATATACAGGGGCCATATACACATAACCACCTGAGCTAAGCACAATTCATTGATAATATATCTAATATATAGTATTTAAGGAATAAAACGCAGGGGTCATGACCCCCCTAGGCCCCTATTGTGTTCCACCTCTGCATATGTGCACAACCAAATTTAAGTTTTCATTTGAACTCACCTTTATATATATTGTTAACTTAATTGAAAAACAACTGAAATACAAACATAATTTTATACTATAATTAATTAAGTGTAAAATTATGAAAATATTATTTTATCATTTTATTAGTTAAAAAGGATAATATTAATACATGTATACTTACATGAATTTTCATTTGTAGAAATACAACATCTCACATTGTTCGCTCGCTAAGCACGTGTGACCCACAAGGACGGAGCCACATAGTATATGTGCTCCACCTGAAATTTTAAAATAAAAGTTTGCTATAGAAAAAAAAAATAGCAAGTGGATAGGGTCATAGGGAAATTAGTGTTTTTATTTGTTTATTCTCACTTAGAGCATCTCCAACAGCTTTTTTTAAAATGGAGAAAATGGTAAAAATAAAGATTTTAAGCCAACATCTTACTCTAATAAATTTTTTAAAACTATCTTTTAAAATGGAGAAAGTAGAAGAGATATAATGTTTTTCTTTAAATATGAAATGATTACAACATGAAACAACCAATGGAAATCTTTGAAAGAAAATTTAAAGAAAAAGAAATAATATTTTAATAGATGATGACATTATTTTAATATTATTATCAATGTTTGGTTCTTTAAAATGGGGAATTTGTTGGAGATGGGTGTAATTTTTTTTTTAGATTTTGGTTTTTGCTTCTCCGATTTAGGGAATCTCTTGGAGATGCTCTTACAATTTCCCTATAATTTCTCCAAAATGGAGAACCAAATGACAAAATCTCCAAAAAAAATTACATTCATCTCCAACAAATTCCCTATAATTTCTCCAAAATAATATTAAAATATTGCATCATCTATTAAAATATTATTTCTCTCATTAAATACTTATTTTTCAAAAAAATTCATTGGTCAATTGATTTGGTAATCATTTTTGGAGTGAACTCCATATTTGGAGAAAATTCACTCTCTCTTCTACTTTATACATTTTGGAGAAAGTTTTGGGTAAGCTTTTGGAGCAAAAATTTTGTCCAAAATCCTCATATTCTTCTTTTTCTCCACTTTGGGGAAGCTCTTGGAGATGCTCTTAGGGTGCGTTTGGTTCGCGGAATTGTTTTCAAGAGAATTGGATTTGGAGGGATTGGATTGGATTGGATTTGAAATTCTTCATTGTGTTTGGTTAGAGAAAAAAGGAGGCGCGTGGATTTCAAAATAGGGCAAAGGGGAATCCTCAGGATTGGATTTGAAATACCAAGGTTTTAGGAAGGATTCTAAAATCCATTGTTCACGGGATTTTAAATTAATCCAGGGATTTTAAATCCTTACCATTATGCCAACCAAACACAAGAATGGATTGGATTTTAAATCAAAATCCCTCGAAATCCATTACAATCCCACAAACCAAACGCGCCCTTAGCGACTAGTTATTAACTTTTTTCTTACTCAAATTTAAAAAAAAAATGAAATTGAAAATCGATTCTTTTAAATTAAATATCATTATAGCACCTCCAACAGCTTCTCTATAATTTCTCTATCATAGAGAACTAAAAGTAAAAATCTCTAAAATGAATTGCAATCAACTCCAACAGATTCTCTATTTTAGAGATTTTATCATTGATTATATTGTTTAAATATTCTATAATTTTAGGATCCCAATACACTTTAGAGAAAAATATAAATAAAATGATATTTATTTAATTTTAATTGGTGGAATGAATAAAAAACTCATTTCTCTCTCCTCTATTTGGAGATTTAGAGAAATCTCTATATTTGAAGATTTTCCCATGAATCTCTATTTTAGATAATGAGATAGAGAAGCTTTTGAAAAGGTTTAGAGAACAAAAATGTGATTTTCTCTATTTTAGAGATGCTGTTGGAGATGCTCTTACTTAACATTTTGACCATTAAATTTTTAACCAAAACCAAAATAAAAAGTTTCGATTACACATTTATCGATATATAAAGAGAGGTTCAAACGAAAACAATAATTAAATAACAGAATATGAAAACGGTCAAATCACATTCAAAATGACATACGACTTAACTTACACTAACGGTCAATGCAAGAGTGTGTAGACGACTTGACTCGTGACCAAAGTCGCACACGACATGACCCACGACCATGTCGTGTAATAGAATGGGTATTTAAAAAAGACGTTCTTGTTGAGATTGATGATAAAAAGGGTAAAATATATTAAAATAATTTATTTGTGTTTGTCATTTTTTAGAAAATTAAGATCTATTTTAATCTATTTTTGCTTGGTGCTCTCCCTAATTATATATCCTGGCTTCGCCCGTATACAATGCATGATGAACGAGAAAGTACCTTATCAAAGAAGTCCATCCCAATCACGAGCTTGAAGTCGTCTGTTGGAATTACTGATAGGTCCACAACATCGCTCTAACTACCGATATCGATTCTTACTTCCTTAATTCACAACTCCTCCAATAAGTTGAGCCTTCGAGTTGACCGTCTTTATGGATCTACCTACCTTTATAACATGAACTCCAAATCTCTTGGCCTCGTGCTAGACACTTTTCATCTTTTACTCGATGTGCAATTAGACCAACTTGTACATCTCATGTTTAACTTGACCTGTAATCTCTGATCTTCTACTCGACCTGCAACTAGATAAAGTGCATCTTGCATCTTGCAATTGTCTTCATTGAGAAGAAATACTGGCTTGATTTGATACTAAATTTAAAAAATGAATTCACATAAAAACAATTAAGAAGAAATGTCAATTTATATAATTTTATACATCAAATAGTAATTTAAACATAGTTAAAAAAAAAAGAGAATTTAATTATTTTAACCATTTTAGAAATCAAGTTTAACAAAATAACCATTTTCTCTCCATTTTTACTAAAATGACCAAAATACATTCGAAACATCCACCGAAATCGAAACATACCTCCGCAAATGACAAATTCCTCCGCCAAAAGCCAAATTCCTCCGCCAAAGTCAATTTCTAATTTACATTTTACATTTTATACCCTTAGAGTTAGTTAATAAATTATTTTAAGTACTTTACTTTTAATTTTTCATTTTACACCCTTATCACATTAACACACATATTCGTATATCAATTAAAATACGTCTAAAAAATACATTTTTATTTTAACAAGTAACACCATTATAATGGTCTCGACAATACCTTCGAAATGAGTCCAATATTGAATATTTTTCGATTTAATTATACATATTTTTAAAGCAAATTATCCTCTTGATCGGTGAATATGAATATTTTTCACAAAATTCAGAATATTAATTAAAATATAATGCTATTATTTTTTGCAAGTTGATCGTCTTTTCCGGCTATTAAAATATTATATTGAGGCTGAAAATTTTACTCATGAAAGATTGAAAGGTATTGGAGAAGGAGAGCATGAAAATATGCTTGAAAGATTATTGTATTTAATTTCTGTAGTCCCCTCCGCATTGTGTATATATCATTGATTCAAAAATGGGTTAACTATAATATATATTGTAATAATCTTAAGAACCGATACATTATGTATTATTTTATATGAATATTAATTTATATGGTTGTTATTATAGAAATGACAAGAACACAAAAGTATTACAAATTCACTATATTTTATATCTTATTTCTTTATATATCCATAATATTATATTTTGTCGTTAAATCATAATAGCATTATATTTTAATTAACATTCCGAATTTTATGAAAAATATTCATATTCACCAATCAAGAGAATAATTGGCTTTAAAAGTATATATAATTAAATCGAAAAATATTCAATATTGGACTCATTTCGAAGGTATTGTCGAGACGATTATAATGGTGTTACTTGTTAAAATAAAAATGTATTTTTTAGACGTATTTTAATTGATATACAAGTATGTGTGTTAATGTGATAAGGCGGTAAAATGAAAAATTAAAAAGTAAAGTAATTAAAATAATTTATTAACTAACTCTAAGGGTATAAAATGTAAAATGTAAATTAGAAATTGACTTTTGGCGGAGGAATTTGTCATTTGGCGGAGGAATTTGTCATTTGGCGGAGGTATGTTTCGATTTCGGTGGATGTTTCGAATGTATTTTGGTCATTTTAGTAAAGTTGGAGAGAAAATGGTTATTTTGGTAAACTTGATTTCTAAAATGGTTAAAATAATTAATTTCCCTAAAAAAATTACAAAAGTACCTTAAAAAGTATTTTTGGTCAGTTTATTTTAATTCTGAAGCTATATTTTAATAGTTAAAAAAGTATTTCAATTCATTTAACAGATTATATTTCAAACCGTGTTGGTATATTTGTAAGAGCAAATTGGAAATTTCGTTTAGTGGTTATATGAAAATTTGGAATAGATCCCTCACAGGGGTGCTCAAAAACCAGACTAACCCGACCAACCCGATCAATCCAACCCAACCCAACCTGACGTAAAATAACTCAACTCGAAGCAGGGACAGACCTAGCATGGTTCACCGGTGGCACGGGCCACCGTATTATATCTTCGTCGAAGGGTAAATTTTTTGGATTTATTAACGGTGCAACCGTATTTTTTTTAACGGTGCTCTTAAATAATTTGAAACTGAACTCATGACACAAATAAGGTTGTTGGTGTAGTGGTTTTTCCCAATTGAATTAAAATTTCTTATAGAGATGGTCTTGGGTTCAGTCCTTGTTAGATGCAAATAATTAATTTTTTTAGATAACAACTCTATATAACATTTAATAAACACCCTATTAACTTCATGTTTAATCCTTAACTTTCCCAAAAATCTATTTAATTTGTTTTTAGTTATTAAAACCGAAAAAATTTCTCGAAAATTGATAAAGAGCTTAAAAATTAAAAAAAAAACTCTTGAAATCAACCAAAAAATTAAAAAAATCTCTTGAAATCAAGTAAAAAACTTTAAAATCTTTTGAAACTGTATAATTGAGTTAAAAACACATAGAAAGATATTGACCGTTGGTAAAAACGTAAAGGCACGTCGATAAAAATCGTATTTTTTATAATAAAAAAATTCTATATATGTTGTATGGTGCCACGGTATCAAAAAAATTCTGGGTCCGTCCCTGACTCAAAGCAACCCGATGTCTAATCGAGTTGTAAAATTTTCAAACTGTAAGTATTGGGTTGATATCGGGTCACTATTATTTGAACCCAACACCATTTCATTTTTTTAATTTAATATGATTGTTGAGTCTTTATAACATATATATATATATATAGAGGGAGGTTCAAGGGAAAACGCTAAAAAAAGGAGAAAACTGAAGAACACCCTGGGAGGCTTCCATGTGGACGGTATGCACTAATGCATACCGATAATTTTTGTTCTTATGCATCAATGCATCTATCATTACAGATGCATTGATGAATATTCATTAATGCATGTTACAAGTTACCGATATGCATTAATGCATACCATCCACATGTAAGCTACCCAGGTTGTTCTTCGGGTTTTTTTATAGCGTTTTCCCTTGAACCTCCATCTCTCTCTCTCTCTCTCTATATATATATATATATTAGACAATTACACCATCACATACCATTTTCATATACATATATTGTCAATCTATTCTCCATCTCTATATAATTTATTTGTATACATATCCATTAAATGTGAATATATATATATATATATATATAGAGAGAGAGAGAGAGAGAGAGAGATAATTGAATGTCATACACTTAAGATTTAAAAGTTATGAATAAGTTGTACCATATGGTTGACAATGAAAAATAAATTATGAGTAGACCAGAGAAAACAAATATTCAAGGTTAAAAAAATATTTTGTTGTATCAAAGTATCAACCCCGACCAACCCGTACGGGTTGGGTTAGGTTGCACTTTGGTTTGAGTTGAAAATTTTCAAACCGAAAGCATTGGGTTGGGTTGGGTTGAAATTTTCAAACCGAAAACACTGGGTTGGGTAGTTGAAATGTCTTCAACCCAACCCGTGAATACCCCTAATCCCTCAAATGAAGTAATTACAAGTATGATCATTTTGGTTTCAATTTTATTGTAGATTGGGTCCCTTGACTTAATATTGTTAACTCCAACTTAGTAAAGTGATAGGTAATATAGCCAACTTATCATTTTTTAAAATAATTTTTTGTAGTGTACAAGTTTGGATGCCAATATGACAAGCATATAAAGCATTTGTTGATGAAAAAAATAACAAGAATAAAATTAAAAAACCTATCTATGACCTCCCAGCTTCTCCGACCTCCTCTCACTACTCTGGCCACCACTCCAGCCTCCTCTTTTTTCTGATGTCCTATTTATGTCCCCACGCCCTTTGTATGGCGATATGGGGGTAGTAAAACAGGAAAGAGAGGGACGTGATTTCTCTCGCTTTTGGCATAGTGGGCCCTAGTGGAAAACATAAAACATGGATCAACTAAACCCTCTCGGGGACTTTCTAATCCACCACCTTTTCAGCCTCTTTATATTTGAATTCAAAACCAAACTACATATCTAAAACTAAAAACGAAGAAAAAAAATCTTAAAACAAAAAACAAAAACCAGATCTAAAAACAAAGACAACAAGTTAATCTTAAACAAAAAAAAAAGTGAGTGGACCAAATCCCAATCACCTTCAGAACCATGAGACTAGGGGAAATCTTCATTTGGATTTAAAAAAATCGCACCCTACTCATTTGGGTTTGATGCTTTTGTATATGGGGATCGAAAACTTCCTTTCAACGGTTTTGATGCTTTTGGAGACGGGGAGCCCATTACCGTCCAACTCCATCGGTATTTTAGCTATGAACCTGTTCTACACTTATTCCAGATACCGAATGCCCATTCATGTGATCATTGTAAGCGTGAAATAATATTTGGATTTAGATGGTGGTTCCAATTTTTAGAATGGTTTTACAACCTAATTATTGTTCTAGATAGGTTTTTTATAGTTAATTGGTAATAATACTAGAATACCCGTTATTTAAAAGTACATTTTTTTAACAAAGTTAGAGCAAAATCCAAAAGATCTAATCCGTAACTTAAACTAAACATAATGATGATATTTATAATTATTTCGTTTGGGACCTAATCCGTAGTTTTCATATAATTATAGGGACTAAACTTGTAATTTACTAAATTTGTTTAATTTATGTGTTACAGAAAGAAACCAAAAATCATATAGTCATCGATCGAGAGCGCCAAAGACTTGTTTTTGAAATTGGAATCTCAACCCCCCCCCCCCCCCCCCCCCCAACCACACACACACACACACACACACACACACACACACATCTGCAGCTGTTCTCGCTTTGTTGGTCGGCCATGGATCTTCGTGGAGCTTTGATGGCGTAATCTGCTTCCAACTCCAATCTTCCTCAGTTCCTGACCACATCTGTGTGATACATGCAACAGAAATGCCTGTGAGATCCGTCGATGGACAGCAGGGAGGCTAACCTTCCGCCAGAGAACAACCATGATTCCAATCTCTACCGTTCATTCAACGCAACCACGTCGTCTTCTTCATCTTCCTTTACTTCTTCTCCCCCTGACTTCCTCCGTAACATTCAAGCCGCCTTCAAGCGCCATCGTACGTACAATCTCTATATCTCTATAGCTTCGTTAGAAATCATAGTTATTTGATTCTCACTGGATGATGTGGAATTAGGGTTTTTTTTACCCCTATTTCAAAACTCTGATGACTGCAACTGCACTACTAATCATCAACTGGACTAATTTATCTGTAAAACTTAGGGTTTCGTTTCACTTCATTTAGAGATTAGAGGTCTCATTCTTAATCCAAGAATGGATTGACTGATGGATCAGATTTATGTTTATTTAGTGGGCTGGGAATTTTCATTGACGACATGGGTACCAATTTAGGGTTTTCAGCGTTCCCAAGGAAAAAATCATCTATCCGAAATTTTCTTTATTGGTGATGTATCTGGAAATTTTCTTTGCAGATGTTTAATAATCTATCTCCAGATAACTCTTGCTATGCTTTGAATCAAAACCTTAGCTTTTATCAACCTCCACTTTTTTTGTACTGCAGGTATGATGCCACAGTTGAACAATCTCCAACCAAGACGGCTAGTGGTTGCACGGCAGGAAACATCAAAGAGCTTAATAGATTCCAAAAAGGCTGATGAATCTCGTGATGTTTCAGTGAAACAAAAAGTGCAGGATTCAAGTACACAGACAAAGAATATGATGACTGTTACTACTGTAAATCATGAATATGCTTCAATCACACCACCATTTATTTCAGGTACACCTACTGAAGAAGGCAAATTTAAATCAATTGATGCTCAGAGAGGTCAACCCAGTTTCAGCTGTGATTGTAGAAGCAGCAATATGGTTGATTTTCCATGCTTAAAATGCAGACAGGTTCAACTGGTTGATGGTCCAAAGAAGGTTCAGTTTGCATTGGGACATGATGCAAGATCACATGGTAAACTTCTGCTGGTTTCTGGCCAATAATTTCAGTATTCATATAACCTTTTTCTTGATATGGTGTGTAGATCATGTTATGATGATTGATTATCTTTTCATCCTGTCGATAAATCATTTCTCTTTGTACTTCTTGTAAGAGAGACTTATTTACTACAAGTTACTAGTGGACTCTATCTAACATGATGATATACAAATAGACATGTATGTCACATATCCTTATCAAGTTTAGATCACCAATTATTGTATATACTGCACAATGTTTATGCAGGGTCTGATGACCACATGGACACAAGAACAACCAACTTATTGACTCATATGGGTTCACTTGCATTGACAGAAATGGAATGTGACGCACGTAATCAACTGGATGCCTCAACTGCTCCCAGTCATGATGCGAATAACCAGAATTTCCATGATTTGGATGTTGATCTAAGTTCTAGGTCTAACGATGAAATATCCTCTTTGCTGGCAAAGGGAACACCAGGAGTTCAAAATCAGATTAATCCTCTAAGAAACTTTGTGCATAGTGAATTTGGTCACCACGTGACTCAATCTTCACTTGTTGGCTCAGTTAGTGCTACCACAACGCTAGTGAATTCAGCATCTGCTCCCAAGCTTACTTCAACAACCCACAATTCCCAACCTCAACAGAGTAACTTTCATACTGGTAGCACATTTGATAACTATCAAGGGGTGGCAAATATTGATACGGGGAACCCACCAAAGTCTATGCCCAAGTATAGTAGTAAAATATTAGCTGATCAAACTCCCTCTGCTGCAGTAGACTCTTATCCTGAAAACAAATGTGAGCTCCCTAGGGATCACCAAGGCAAAGAAGCAGGGTCTTGTGGCATGCTCAAAGACCCTCCTCCCCTTAATGACAAGTCAACCAAGGGGGACCTATTTGCAGGTGATATTATTGATTTACAGTCCCAACCTCCCATTTCGAATGATCCAGTTTCCAATGTGAAATCGGTACCTTCCAAGCCCGGGAAAGTTGAGAAGCCTGCTTCTAAGAAAGATGCATCAGCAGCTCGTAAGAGAAATTATGATCCAGATTTGTTTTTCAAGGTTAATGGAAAGCTCTATCAAAGGCTTGGAAAGATAGGCAGTGGAGGAAGTAGCGAGGTCCACAAAGTCATTTCTCAGGATTGCACAATCTATGCATTGAAAAAAATAAAGCTTAAAGGGCGTGACTATGCAACTGCGTATGGGTTCTGTCAGGAAATTGAATATTTAAACAAACTCAAGGGAAAGGACCACATCATCCAACTCATTGATTATGAGGTACGTGCTCTAGATAAGTAATCACCTGTGAAATATATTTTGTTGTCAACTTATCTATACTCCTGGACTCAAGTTACGTGTAATTTTTGCGATTCTTTGAGTTAGAAACATGCAATGATCTTATCCATCACACAGGTAAGCTTTTTTGCAAGAGGAAATTAAAGAGATAAGTTTGATTATCATACACTGTCAGCAAACGCCGTTACACATGTATATATCTTTTTCACCAAGCTAAGCACACACATGCATATGCACATATATTGAATTTTTGGGGATGGGAAAGAGGGAGGGGGGTGGGGTAAGAATGTTTATTTATCTCTGCAATTTTCCCATGGCCCCATTCCTTTAAGCTCTCTGCTCATAGTAACATGATAACTAATTGATTTTCCTTATTCTATTTGAGTAAAAGATGCAAACAAACATGAGACATCAAGCGTTACTGTTTCCAAACTACCTGCTGCATGGCTTTGGAACTGATCTTGAACTTCCCAATTCCAATGCTATCATGTTTTACTGTTTGTGATTAAGATTTTATCCGGGATCACCATTAATAATATTTCCCCATGTCTGCTTGGTCATATCTTCTTGTAATCGGCTATGCATGATGGTGGTAAACGTTGTTAATGTGATGATTGCAGTTGATGATTTTATGGTCTTAGATTACCGTGCTTGTGGCTATTCTTGGCCCATTTGGACTTGGTTCACAGTTCATGTGACATATGTAATTATATTGCTTATGATTTATTAGCCGTTTTAACATCATCTTGAGGAAGGAACTATGGGATGGTCTATAAGTCTATAAAATAATACCTTGGTTATTTAAATCTTGGTCAACTGAACAATCTTTATTCCCTGTGACATCTCTTGCTCACAAACTATATCCTCAACTTAGCATTGAAGTCTATGAAAAATTGACAACTAAACCATGGAACCATTAAACACGTAAGATCATATTTTCAGCATACATGATATCTTTTGCAGCCTACAGTATGGTACATTTCTTTCTTTAAGTACTTGTGCTAGTCAAGTTTTTACTTTTTCATGTTTTCCTTATTCTCAATCTTTACTAATGAGGATGATAGCAAGGCAACAGGGAAATTGTAGAAGAACATTATTAGGAAGATATATTTTGAGATATACTAGTCTTTAGTTTTGCAACAGATCATAGTTGGGAATCCAACATATTTGGAGCAATAATCTATGAAAATCTGTTATAATGTGGAACATTTGATTCGGAGTTGATAAATATATATTGGTTTGACTTGTTGAAATACCATCTGCTTGCTATTTATTTCAATAAATAGATAAGTTACATAGATTGTCGGTCCTATCTGATGACTCATTTTTCTTGTAACAACTCTATAGTATAACTATGGAAATACATCATTTAAAAAAAGGCAGGGAACATTTTACCTGATTTGAGAAACTGTATGATGAATTACAGTGTGTTCTCAATCAATGTAGATCCAACTATGCAACAGGAATGACATGTACACTAGTCGGTCTCATGTATGTTGGGGGACTTACCCCCTCAAATATGTTAGATGAAGGTCCATCCTGCTTGACCATTCTGCCGTTTCATCGTTATCTTCTACCTACCATTTAGTATGAGAGATGTTCCCTTACGACATTATCTGCTAGTTCTGTCTTAATCTTAACACATCAAATTTACCACATCAACACGTTTTGCATCCCGAAAAGGCGGGGAAACCTTTAGAAGGTCAAAGAAGAAAATCTAAAGTAGTGTCATTATTGCAAATAATTTGGACATATTTTTAAGTGGCATTGTATTAAATTCTCCTCACTAGGGACCTGGGTCTCATGCACCACCATGTGCTACATGTGTTCATGTAGCTGCTACTAATTCTACCTCATGTAAATCTTCTGGAAGGTCTTTATGTGAGGAGATAAGGTGCGTTCCATTCCTAGTGCCAGTACATCACTATTAGGTGCATCTAATTTATCTACTGTTATCCTTCTTGGAAAATTGCATGAATCATCATGCACTTATACACCTTCAATAGAATGGTGTATAATATATGAACAGAAAATCCATAATTTGTTTGATATAGCCTACATTTGTTGTTTAGGAGGATATTATGAATGTCTCTCTCTCTTTTACTCTCTTCATATGGTCTCAAACAATATTCTAGGGCTTGGTTCGATCGTTTCACCCAAATTTTATCACGGTTTGGGTTGCCTAGAAGTTACAACGATTATTTAGTTCTCTATTGATATTGACAAGGCAAACATATCATCCTTTGG
Source organism: Silybum marianum (assembly GCA_036898165.1). Taxonomy (NCBI): domain Eukaryota; kingdom Viridiplantae; phylum Streptophyta; class Magnoliopsida; order Asterales; family Asteraceae; genus Silybum; species Silybum marianum. Next base: position 8,327,024 of record CM072542.1, read on the forward strand.
TATACAATGACAGTTCTAAGGGATGAGTATAAAGGCATCAAGAAATTGAAAAGCTTTATTGGAACCAGGTGGGCATCTTCGTTTCTTTATGAAATTTAGGCCTTGTGATCACAACAGGTATACGGTTATGTTAGAGAAACTATGTATTGAATCTTCTATACTAATGTGTTTTAGTAGGCTGCAAACTAGTGAACTCACCGATGGCTCCAAATAAAAAGTTGTAATTAGAAGATGGGAAGCTTTTCAAAGATTCAAAGAAATACAGATGGCTGGTAGGAGTTTTAGGAGATGCAGGACTAGGGTATTAGATTTAAGGTAGACCAAGCCTTTGCTGAAAGTGTTTGGAACTTCTTCAATAAACTGATGAGGCTACTATGATATCATCAACCAATATGCTATTCACATAGCTGAGAATCAAATATTTTAATTAAAGGATCAAAGACAGACAAAATGATTGTTATCTTGTGAGAGATGTATTGTGGGTACTCACAGGATCTTTGTTCAACCTTTCATATCCAGAAAATTGTCAGTTGGGATGATTAATATATATATATATATATATGCTTCAACTTGTGGAGTGTTAGAGGATGTGGATTATGTATATAATCTGTTAGTCAAGTTCTTGTCTAAGTTAGAGTGTTTATCCTTATCCCTTAGTCTATGTGATAATGTTATGAACCTGTATAAATAAGGTCTTTTTCCAAGGAATAATATTAGAAAATTCACTCGAACTCCCATGATTATAAATATGCCATATTTGGTTGTTCGAGTATTGTCTAGTGGCAGATTTTACTGTTAGTGGGTTGTCAACCTACCCTTAGTCCCTTAGTACCGAAATGGGTTCTTTACAAGAAAGTATTGCTTCTCCCAACGGTAAGGCATTTGAAAGCCCATGTATCTGAGCTTGTCATCCATAGGAAGAGCATTCCTGAGGAATCTCCAGAAGAAGAGAATAAACCCATCAACCCCCCCTCTTAACACTATTAGGTTTATTTAAGGTATTAGACTATTAGGTAAAAATCCACTTTCTTGAATGAAGTGTACTGGCTTAGTTGATCCATGATTTATGTTTCATCTTTCGTTTCCTTTTCGTTTGTTTCGAGAAATATATCGATCAATTCCGATTCTTTGAATGGGACTCCTTCCTAAAAAACCCTTTCTGATTGCCTCAACCTTTATCTCTTAAAGCTACGGCATATGACCCATAGCAAATGTCTTTGTGCGAGTTCGACCCACTTCATGGCAAATTGATTGGACTATATTGTGGTGTGAGTCAATTAATATAAGTAAAAAGATCAAGCATTTCAAGAGAAACCGAATCACCTAGAGTTTAGTTCATCCTGTATGGAACCACATCCTGTTATGCTGTCTAAAAGACCATCTTTTTGATGGATACATGTGTCAATATATCTGATCATAGAACATTCTGGAGGTTTACAGCTGGTAGAACAAGAAAAAAGTTATATAAAAGAGACCTAATTACCTTCCTAATAATATCCTAACTAATACTGAAATAATATATGCAAATTTATATCTTTAAATAATATTGTATCACTTAATAATCCTATTTCCGATAGGGACAGTTGACAACTGAATCCGATTTTTCCCATTATTTTCATATCCGTAATAGTGCGAAAACGAAAATTGACTCTTAAGAATATCCATTATTGCCCTAGTGTTTCTCAAGCTCTAAATATGCTTATCATCAGAAAGTTATCCCGTTTCCATTGAAATTTATATTTATATTTATGTTTAAGAGCTTGAGTGTATATTATGATACCTGAATGTAATTGAATGGAAGCCTTCTCGATCATACCAAGTGGATTTGAATTTAATATCCTGAGTTCAAAAATTCCCAGTGCTTGGGTCAGAAGCATGGTTGAACAGTTACATCTGTCAATGAAAACCTGATTACCAAAATTGTTATACCACATTATATCTTTGAGGGAACTTTCCTTCTCGTACATTTCATTATTAAATCTGTTTATATTAATTCCATGTGCCACTTTCTTATTGCAAAAAAAGCAGAAAACTTCCAAGAATTCTAACATTCATCTTCTTGATAGGTGACAGATAAGGTTTTGCTCAAGGAAGTCATGAGTGGTTCCATGAGTAATAAGGATGGCAGAGTGAAGGAAGATGGCTGTATATATATGGTACTTGAGTATGGTGAAATTGATTTAGCTCACATGTTATCCCAGAAATGGAGGGAACTCGATAGTTCCAAGTCAACCATAGATGAGAACTGGCTTCGTTTTTACTGGCAGGTGTATATCTATACCTTGAATGCCCTCATTTTTTTATTTAAATTGTAGCTTCTCCACTATTTTCATATGGTAGGCAAGCTCTATGGATCCTTTTACACTGACTAGGTGCCACCACGAGAAAATATAAATATAAAAATTACAACTAAAGTCTAAAAGAATGAAAATGGTGTAAAGTGTACAAGAGTAGACCATTGATAGTTCTTAGATACAACTAAAAGAAGAATAATCAAAGAAATATTCAGACTGAATATAGTATGAAAACCATAACAACTAATCTTTTTGAGTGTCAAATGCATCGCGTGTAGTTTTAAAATTAATTAGAAATTGTTTTGGTTATAGGTAAAAAATTGATAGTTATCTGATTGGAGAGAAGTAGTAATTTCATGTGGTGTTTGTTGTTAAGTTCAACTGCATTGATGCTAATTATATATAATATGATGAAACTTGTAGGGCATGATGTTGCCTTAGATTGTTTTGTAACTTTAGTGTGTAGCAAATTATAAACACTAGTTTTTATTTTTCTCTGAGCATATTACTTGTATTACCATTGTACATCTGACATTTTGTATTATTAGGGGTAGGCTAAATGCACATCTATATATTGCTAAATGCACCCTACCTAGTAATTTCCTCCTCACAGACGTCAACATCAAGACTTACTTTTTACATTTTCAATATATGATTTTATGTCATTCTAACATAAATAGGGGTGCAAATAGCAACACCCTTTGAATTATTTGGAAAAATGCATGGACTTGCAAAACATGAAAAATTATAACCATTGTGCCCTTGTACTTTATTTTAGCAGTAAATTTTTTAGTATTGTACCTTAACATACATTCATGTTTTTGCAAGTACCATGGAAAAATATGCATGTTTAGTATTTAACTATTTATATGAGATTGATTTGGCAGAGTTTTTATGTATTATAAATCAGCATGCAGAAATTTTATTCATGATTGTTTTTACAAATAATTTAATATGTATGCATCTTTTTTGAACAAATGTCAGCAAATACTTTTAGCTGTTAAAACCATACACGAGGAACGTATTGTGCACTCGGACTTGAAGCCAGCTAATTTTCTCCTTGTCAGAGGCTCCCTGAAACTAATCGATTTTGGTATTGCAAAAGCTATTTTGAGCGATACCACAAACATTCAACGAGATTCTCAGGTTAGTTATTTACCTTTACCTTTATTCATTATGAATAATATTGTTATAGATTTTTATAATGTATGTTATGAATAATGGAAACGCATGATATTCATTATGAATATTTTGGTATATTCATCATGAATAGTTGGTTCTCATGGTTCTCAAGATAACTGAGTTACGTTACGTGGCTTGTTTGCAGGTGGGTACGCTGAGTTACATGTCCCCTGAGGCATTTATGTGCAATGAAACAGATGCAAATGGAAACACCATCAAGTGTGGTCGGCCATCGGATATTTGGTCACTTGGTTGCATTCTTTATCAAATGGTATATGGAAGAACACCTTTTGCAGATTATACAACTTTTTGGGCGAAATTCAAAGTTATTACAGATCCAAATTACGAAATCCCTTATGAACCATTATCGAATCTTTGGCTTCTTGATTTAATAAAGAAATGTCTTTCATGGGATCGAAAGGAAAGATGGACAATTCCGCAACTTCTTCAACATCCTTTTCTGGTTCCCCCAGTTCAACCTCGGGTATCTGACCATAACCGTAATCTTATTCATTTGGTTGCTGATTCATTCAGCAACGATCCAAAAGCAAGAATGTTATGTTCCCAACTTCAACAATTGGTAAGTGATCCGTTACCAGATATGAAATCTGGAAGTTCCATCACGATAGATGAAAGATGTAGATTGCTTAATGAAATGTCGAAGCTTTGTTTGCAACTCAAGGAGCGGCTCGGAATGTGATTAATGGGAGGTAATGGTGAGTTCTTGGTTATAGGGTTTGTTTCTATGTGTACAAGTTTTTGTATTTTGTGATTATGGAGTATGGTTAGGTGGATGTTGTGTTATCAAACAATTCTATGTTGGAAAAAGATGAAGAAGATCTGGCATACTTTTGGTTCATTTTTTTTTTAATTAAATACACGACCTTCTGACAGCTTTTTAAAGGTTCTTTACATTTTATTTTGTTAAGCAATGACATTCTCGAAGATGTTTTTGTGTTGGCAATGAAAAATCCAAGAACTATAAAACCATTTTTTCTTTAATAGACCAGGAGGTTATTGATTTAATTAAAATCTCATTTAAGGGAGGTTATTGATTTAATTAAAATCTCATTTAAGGGTATATACTTGTTGCAACAGTATGCATGAAAAAAGTATTTTTGACATTTGACTATCTGTGTCATGAACGAGATTTAACATATTAATGGGTAAGTTGACGAGACGAACACATAAAACAATCCGGACAACGAGAACATAAGTTCGATTTACTGCCAAAAACCAAAAACCAAAAAATACTAAATGAAAATATGTATTTCTTATGGATAAAACCACCCGATATTATGTATGTATATATGTGTGCGTGTATGTGTACTATAACATCTGTAATGTGTCGATGAGAAGGCATACTTTCTTCCGAAGAAGCACTAATTGATCTTGCATTTCCGAAAACTCACTTCTCATAATCTTTTCGGTTTCTTGAATGACGGATTCATTTACGCCTTCTTCTAATAATCGATCCCTTAACTTTTCTGTGGAAACCCTTACCGGATTCATCAATTCGCTATTCGACATTCGTGGGAACATCCGTTTCACTGCTTGTAAAGCTTCCAGCCATTCCGATTGATCTTCTTGAGTATTGGCCTTCAAATGCAGCTTTTTCGTGCCGGTAAATATCGAAAACCGTCTATCGTCTGATCTACTTTCGTGAATAGATGATACCTAAAAGGAAATACAAGAAAATCTCATTCGGTTGGTTGAATGACATCACAGTTTTCTTTTAAATTAAATTCATGATCTTCTGACAAGTTTTAGAATGTCACTTTCAAATACAAAAACGATACTAAACTTGTCAAAAAGGTTATGTGTACGAAAATGACCTTCTGACAAGTTTTTATAGGCATTTTCTTTTGGAAGGGTGTACCAGGGTATGCCTGGACTAACCCCAACAAATTATATTATGACTGCAAGATATCAACCACTGATAAATTCAGTGGCCACAATTGTTGTGTACACCTGGATTTGAACCCTGATCAGATGAGATATTCCACCACATCCTCGAGGGTCTCAACCACTACGCCACAACCCTTATGGTTTTTAGGCATTTTTGTGTACAAAAAAGATATTTCTCTATTAAGACATTTCAAAAACTGTCAGAAGGTCATGAATTTGAAAAGACTGTCTATAACACCATTTAATCAAAATGACCCTTTATAAAACTAATTGATTCCATAGAATATGATTTTCAACACCTTGAGGTGAAGTTCACCAAGCGGTTTACGATAGAGGTGATGAGGGTTAACGTGTAGGTGATTACGAGATAATCGACTATCAATCACCCGATACCCTTTATCGGTTTCTTTCGTGATAACGATTTTATCGGGATCATGAATAATCTTGTAATAAGAAAGAACACCATCTTGTAAAACAAACCATCGTGGTCGCCATCCTTTAGCGCAATTAACCCATTTGAGCAAGATCCCTGATACCCTCATTGTACCTGAAATATCACCGGAAACCGCCGTTGGTGGCGGTGGAACATGATTAGAAATGACGTGGCGGTTGTTGACGACGGTGGTGGTGGAAGTGGATGGAAGAGGTGGCATTGGCATGATTACTTGTTGGGATATAGGAATATGGATGCATTTATGGTGGTGAGAAATTAAGAAATGGTAAGAGATCGGAAAAGTGGAACTCCGGTGGCCGGAGAAATTGGTATTCTAATCGGAGAGATGGAATAGAAGGAGAAATTAATGGGAAAATTATCGGTTTTTAAATGTTGAAATAGATTTGATCGACCAACTTTTCGAAAACTAACAACCGCTAATAATTTATTTAGGATGTGTTTTCGTGGTCCTAAAAAATCTCTTTTATTTTTTTTAGAGTAAATTACGTTTTTCATCCCTGTGGTTTGATAAATATTGCGGATTTTGTCCCTATGTTTTTGAAATTGCAACTTTCATCCCTATGGTTTACAATTCATTTCTATTTTGGTCCCTGAGTTCAAAATACTACTTTTAAGCATGAAGGACTAAAATAGAAATGAATTGTAAACCATAAGGACGAAAAAAGTAATAAATTTTAAATCACAAGGACGAAAAAAGTTATGAATTATAAACCATAAGGATGAAAATCGTAATTTCAAAACCATGAGGACGAAAACAGTAATTTTCAACAAACCACAGGGACTAAAACCGTAATTTACTCTTTTTTTTATTTTCTCTTTAAATTGGAGTAAAAAAGTATATTTTTGAGAAATATTTTTAAATGATAATATTTTTTGTAACTAAAAATAGATATTGAATGAAAAGGTCATGGGTTAATGAAATAATGTTGAAAAGATATGGCCTTAGTTTTTTAAAGTCCATTTGAATTTGAAGGGGTGTCTTTTTTTTGAAAAGTGCTATCTATTTATGGGATGAGAACATAGGTTTAGGATTAAAATGATAATTTGGTTTTTATAAGTCATAAGTTGATTTTGATAAGCTAAAACACTTTTACTTATTGAAAACTCATTTTCACCGGTTCCCTACCAGTATAAGCTCATTTTCACCGGTTCCCCACATATGTGAAATAAACATATGTACAATAATATCTTAAATCATAACATTTGATGAAAAAAAAATATGAAAAAAATTATTTTTTATATTGATTTAAACCAGTTTCTATAGTTTATAACCTTCGTCCAGTTTCTAAATGAAACAGCCTCAACTATAAACTATATAAAAACAAATATTTTATTTTTTAAAATTTAATATCTATGTTTTTTTATTGGACTCTGGTATACATTATAGTAATGGTACCCATGTATAAATATCCATTAGTTCATCAAATTATATGCATGTATGCTCATGTATGATTAAAGACTAAAGACTGCATGATATTTGTGGGTAGTTACATTGTGGTCATGAGTATATTCATATACTTAAAAACCATCTCTTTGATATATTGTGATTTGAGTATTATATCCATTCACAAATATACCTTACATGACATTCATGGGCTATCACACAATTTGACTCATGTGAGTAGATTCATTTATGAATATGCATTACATCTCATTCATCAACTAATTTTTTTTTGAAAATATATAATATTTATATATGGTAAATGAAATAAATCTTTGGTGAAGTTTGAACCCCCAACCTCCTAGGAGGTCAAAAATTCACATACCGCTAGGCTAAAGACCCTTTTGAGCCCAAGGGTATATTCATATATAAATATACACTCGAGTCAACTTTTGAACTTAAACTACTAAATCGATTCTTACATAGAACATCAATTCATTTAAGCCATATTCACACATTAAACCCAATAACAATTTAATAGAGAAACAAACAAGCATGCACCCAACAACTTCCACCATGTAAACCACAAGGGTTGTGGCATAGTGGTCGTCTGGTTGAGGCTCCAGGGATATGGTAGAATATCCCATCTGTCCAATATTTGAATCCAGACGTACACAACAATTATGACCATTGAGTTTATCAGAGCTGATTTCTTGCTGTCACAATTTACCAGATTAGTCTAGGCATACCCAAAGACACCTTTTCCACCATATAGAAAACAAATTTGCAACATTTGGTAAATGTACAACATCTTGTATGCTCATCAATAATAAAATCAGTTGTGTATAAAAATGGAACCTCAATTGTCTTGACTCAAAACAGTTGCTAGCTTTGTTTGGATGTGGTCAACTCCAGCACGCGGAGAAAATCTCGGAATTACTTCCTGAAACAACAAAAAAACATTTATCATCGTTCCATTATTCTCTGCTCATAAACTCAAAACTAGAACCAACTACACAAAAGTTTACTGATGGTGGCGTGGCTTTCTTTGCTCATTATTTTTATAGCACAGACACAGTTCAACAACTAATATTCACGTATTTCACATCGATTTTGTATTCTTCTTTCTAAAGCAGCAACAAAGTTCCCTCTTTAAGCCAAAACATAATCTCTAACTGTTAAAGATATAGTTTCTTGAAAATGGCTTACACTAAGAAATATGACAAGCTAACAATGAGCATTAGGAAAAAAGACAAATGAAAAGGATTCTCAACCTGTTGGGAGGCTTAGGGGCTGTTTGGTTGATTTTCCATTAAGTCCTATATGGATAAATATGTCTTTGTTGATTAATCCGTCTATATAGATAGAGAAGGTTTTTGTTAGGGAGGGGGAGGTTTGAAAAAAAAAACTTGGCTTTCTGCATAAAGCTCTCTCCTAAAAGCTTATCGAATAAGCCACTTTCTATATCATTAAGCCACTGCCAAACAGTCATCTATAGCTGATCGAATAAGTTGCGAGTCCTATTAAGCTCATTAAGTTGCTAACAAACAGACCCTTTGGAGGCACATAGGGAAATAAGAAATAAGAAAAAAGATGGTGGTAACTGAAGAAACCTGTTAAGCATATGCTTCCTCACAATAGAAGTGTCATCACAGGAAGCAAATGGATGATTTTCGTGATGTCTAGCTTGACCCACCTGATTTTGTAGGTTCATCAAATCCGGATGATTTTATTAAGTTGGTGCAAAACCATGGATAAGATCTTGGAAGCTAATGGGTATGAATGATAAAAGAAAGATATATAAAGGTAGTTGTGATTAAGCTCAAGATGCATGCCTCCTTGTGGTATGAGAATATGAAGCACGAGAAGCAACTTAAAAGGCAAAAAGAGGGTCAAAATTTGATCCCAAGCTCAAAGACTGGATGCCAAAAAGGTTTGTATTCTTATTTCTTACCATTAAAAGAAGCAACCTAAAACAGGGAACTAAGAAGATTGTGGAATACATATATGAGAATTTGAACTATAAGGAAGCCGAATAACACACTCTTGTTAGGTTTCATTAGGGGCCTAAAGATTTACCATGCTTAAAGGTTTGAGTTGCAACCCCATTGGACTTCTGAAGATGCTTGCAAGTGGGCTATCAAGGTAGAGAAACAAGCTAAGAAAACTAAGCCTACGGTTATTTTTTTTTAGAACTCCACTTGGACCACTTCTAAGGAGGCCGAATCAACCTCCAAGTCTTCAAGGCATAGGGAACCTGGGGTGTTTGGTTCGCAAGATTCTGGCAGAATAACCACAAAGCTTGTGGCGTACTGGTTAAGGCTTGTGGGGGATGAGGCTAGATAACCCATCTACCCCAGGTTCGAATCCAGGCGCAAACAACTTGTGGCCACTGGGGAATTACCTCAGGGCTGCATGCTTTAGCAGTCTTAAAATTGCCAAGGATTAAATGCCTAGGATACCCTTTCCAAAAAAAAAAGATTCTGGCAGAATGGCAGAATCCAATGGAAAATTCCATTGACTCAATTCCTATGGCTTGTTTGGTTTGTAAAATGGGTGAATTGAATTCCATTAGAATTAGCAAATTCCTTTTGAGTGAAAGAATCAATCATTCCATTGGTTTTGTGATGGAATTCAATTCCATTCGTTCACAACTTTGTAAATGGACAAAAATAACCATGGGTTAATAATAATAATAATAGTATTACAATTACTATTAACAATATTATCATTATTAATATTAGAGTAAATTACAAATTTCGTCCTTGTGATTATATGAAAATTTGGATTGGGTCCCCCAAACGAAATAATTACATGTATGGTCATCATGGTTTCACTTTTGTTATGGATTGGGTCCCTTGTCCTAACTTTGTTAACCTTAGTTCCGTTAAATCAGAGAAAGAAATGCTTCAAATGTCATGGTCATGGGCATTTCCAGGTCCAATATCCCAAACAAAATGCTCTTACCTTGAAGAAGGTTTAAAACATGCAAAAGAATATTGAAACCAAAGAAGAGTGAACCTATCTATGATCGAGTCTAATTAAGAAGAGAATTTTAGGGGGTGATTGTGATAAAAAAAATGTTGGTGAGAGTTAAGACTCCTAAATATAGATGGTGGAAAAACTTGGGTTCTCTCTACAATGAAACACCTACATACATACAAACTCCAATTGCTTAATCAAGGCAATGAGGTGAAAGTTACACGCCAAGTAGTTATTCCTATTCCTATTAGTTGTGATGTTCTGATGGATGCTTGTCATTTGTTGTTGGGTAGGCCTTGGTTATTTAATAAATATATCGTATCACAATGGACACTTGAGTACCTACTTTTTTTATGTGAGACCTAGCACGAGCCCTTGTCCTATTCCTGCTCTTTTGTTTCCCAAAAAGGATGTTTCCATGCACATTTGCATTGATAGTAAAGCCATTAATAACATTACAATCAAATATAGGTACCCCCATTCCTAGAGTGGACCATATGTTTGATTAATTACATTGTTCATGTGTATTTTCCAAGATTGATCTTCATAGTGAGTATCATCAAATTAGAATTATGGGGACGAACGAAAAAAAACATTTAATTTCAAGGGTGGTCTCTTTGAATCGCTTGTTATGCCATTCGGCTTGTCTAATGCCCCAAGCACTTTCATGAGATCGACGGAATGAGGTCCTAAAACCTCTTAGCCAAAATTTGTTGTTGTCTACTTTGATGACGTCCTTGTGTATTCAAAATCTCAAAAACAACACTAGGATCATTTGAGGAAGGTGTTTGATTTTTGAGGAAACATAAACTCTAGCAAATTGGAGAAATGTGGTTTCATGGTGCCTAATATGGTGTTCATTGGTTTTGTGGTGTCTAAGCAAGAAATCTCTATGAATCCTTCCAAGATGGAGCCAATCAAAATTGTGGTGTACTCCCTCTTGGCCTCTTCCATCAAGGATGCAACAAGTTTTTGACTTGGCTTCCTTTTATAAGCGATTTATTAGAAGTTTCTCGACAACCGTTTCTTCTATCACATAATGTCTTTGAAAAGGGGCTTTTGAGTGGTCTAATTACGCCTAAAAGCCATTTAAATCTTCAAAAGAAAATCTTAGTTTTTCACCTATACTGGTTACGCCTAACTTCAATGTGCTTTTTGAGTTTGAATGTGCATGCAAGTGGTGTTGGTATTGACATTGTTTTGGTACAGGAAAGTCCTTTTGATTATTAGTCGTTGTTAACACAAGTATTCCAAAAGAAATGGTCGCCCTTTTGATTGTTGAATGTGGATTTCAAACCTAGCACAAATTTAGCAGCAAAATGGATATTGATTGTTGCATACCCAAAACAAGCACCATTGATTTCATGGTACTCTGCTTAATTTTAAGCAATTAACAACTAGTAATTCAAGAAATGTCAATTTAGAAGTTGAAAACTTAGCGTTTTCAACATTCAAAGTGAAGAGAAAGCAATATGAATAAGAGGGTATCTGTCTATTGAATTCAAGAAAACATCAACCAACCTCAGTGCCATCGGAACGGAGTCTAGCCAAAACCGGTATCTCATACTGGTAAGCTCTTTCCCACTCAGGATTGCTAGTTATATCCCTAACCTAATCACAACAAAAATACAATTCGGGATTAATACCAACACACAGATTAATTAGAACATTGAAACGACAATCATGGAGGAATTTAACCTACCTGCAACTCGACATCATGGAGGGAGTAGGAATCAGGTGAAGAAGAAGAGAGAGAGAAAGCAGAATGAAGCTTTTCTTTGAGGCCATCGCACAAACAGCAACCAGGTTTCGAGTAAAGTATCAGCTGCTTCCTTGATGCGGAGGAGGAAGAGTAACTGCAAGAGGTAACATTTAGCCTCCGACTAAAGCTCATCATGGTCGCCGGAAATTTTTGTCTCCCTGGTATCAATACGGCAGCGACGGCGACGGCGGCGGCGGTGGCCATATTCTTCTCTTCCTCAGTTCTCGTGAAAAACACCCAATTTTCCGACGGTGGTGGCTGGAGCTCGTCAAAAATGGAACTTTTATATATCTTTAGGATAAATGCCACCCAAGTTTGAAGAGTTCAATTTTGTACCCAAAACTTTTTATTTTATATATTTTCTCTCTAAAAAGTCGTCAAGTTATATAGACGAGATAAAACCATAACATTTTGAAAGAATGATGAAATCTTACTATTTCTGTGATCCCTCTCTCAAACCTAGAATCGAGAAACCAGTGTCACCGGAAAACATGGTCTGGAGGATTTTCGTGGTGGTGATCCACCGGAATTCGTTTACCGTCACGGTGGCCGTACGCAGAAAAACGAAGGGTAAACCCTAATTCAGAACTCATCCACTCCACATACCATTGATCACATAGGTTTGCTTTCTTCCTATATTCGTATCCAGATTCCACAGTGAAAGCCTGATTCCCAATTTCTTTTTGTTTTACTTTTTAAACAATTTCTTTTAAGAAATACTTGGGGGTGTAAAGTTATTAGTTATACCAACCAACCTTACCCTGATATGGACGGTATGTACAAATATGTAACATGCATTTGTGCATATGTACCGATGCATATATATGCATATAAAAAAACATCTTCAATCGTTTGTATGTATTTATGCATACCATCCGGATGAAAGACTCTCAGGGTGTTCTTTAGTTCTCTTTTTTTAGCATTTCCACCGAACCTCCCTCCAGGTTTAGATTGTTAATTGGTTAAGTTTAGACCGTTTACCAAACATATATATGTAGACCTGTTAATTTTCTAGTGTAAACAAAGTTTTGGGTGTCACAATGCCTCCAAAAAGATCTAGAATATCCTTTGGAGTTTTTTATGACATTTTGTAACCACTAAAAGGAGTTCTTGGAAGCACGAGTTAGAATGGCCAAATTTTAGTAGGATCGGTCGGTCAATCTGGTAGTGGTCGGCGTCAAGAGTTTTGAGAGGCGGGTGGGGAGTACGGGAGTAGGCAAATAGACTCCTTGTGTGAGTTAGTTAACCTACATGTTTAATTTGTTATATCACTTGTTTTTCTACTTGCTTTACATGTTTTATCATATATTACATAGCCTATTTTATTTTTATTAACCTGGATATCCAACCAGCTATGCGAGCCGACTAATTTAAGAGCGACCATCCGTTTCGCGGATACCCTGAAGTCACCACATTTGAACCTTCGTGGCTACAAGGGAATTTTTATTCCTCCCTAGAATCGAACCTGTGACCTCCAGGTACTTTTGACCTTTAAAATACAAACTCAAACTATTGAGCCACCACCCTTGTGGTTTACATAGTCTACTTGCAAACCATTAAATCATAATGCTATGTGTTAGATTGTTATATTACTTTCTTATTGTCCGCTTGCACACACCTAAGTTTCATGCACAAGCCGATGGTATTCATCAAAATAACCTTTCGATTCTAGTGACCGAAGAGGTAAGGTTTGTACGCATCTTATCCCATTCAGACCTTATTTTTAAGTGGGATAACATTGAATTCATTTGGTTTGGGTACATTATTTTTTAATATAAATTAAAAGGGTGTGATAGATAGAAACAATCTCTACTTCTTGGATAAATGCAAATTCTGCTTACATTGTACCTCTATATAGAAAATGGTACACATTAAAATGTAAATGCATTGAAGCTTCTATTTCAATAAAAAGAATTGAAATAGTAGCCAAATCCCAAAAGAATAAATGATTTATTGCATTTATTTTGCTGAAAATCATATATAAACAGAATCATATTATATATATATATATATAATATCAGAGAAGCATATCGGACTTTGAAGGCAATCTCTTGAAGAAGTTAAATGGTACCGATGGCATCCGGTTCCTAAACCGCGGATGCCGAAGCCAATAAAGCCCAAACAAAACCGCAACCACCTGAAACGGAGTCACGTAAAGAAACACGGCCCACACCAACGCGATTATGATAAAGATTGCTGTAGCCCTCGAGTCTCGCCAGCTCAGCAACGCCATGGCCCGCTCTCCTTGAGTCGCCAAATCCCCGATCACCGTTTGCACACGGCCCGCAACGCTCCTCATTCGATCGTACCTCATCCTCACGAGATCCGTCGGCCGTGAAGTCGGAAAAGTATCGAATTCCTCATCAAGCTCATCGGGATGCGTCATTTCCGCTTGAGAAATCCGAGCGTCCATGTGCGGTGGGGTCCGCGGCCGGAATCGGTAGTTCCATAATCCGATAGCGAAAAGATAGAGAAAAACCGTCGGCAATATAAGCTCGGGATAGCAGACTAATATCACGAAAAGAACGTGAACGAGAATGGTGGTTAACGGGTTTCTCCAATGGCAAATCCCGTCTAACCACCGGAAAACGGCAGTGACTCCGGATAAAAGCGACATTATCCGGTGGAAGTTCGCCTTACTCCGCCGTAAGCTCCACATATGGTAATCCACATCGAGCATATACTCAACGTTTTCACGTTTTAGTGGCGGCTCGGCTCTCGAGAGCCGAGTCGCCACTATTAGCATCGCCTGGTGGCGGAGCCAGTCGATGTGTTTAACCGATATCGGTTGAACGTAGTGCATTTTGGGGAGCAACGGTCGACCGTATTGAGCCACCATGTTCACCCAAGCCACACAAGTGAACCGAACCGCCAAATGGAGCTCACCATGTTTCTTTAAACCCGACGGCTGGAGAACCAGCAACGGATAATAATGCGTGTAAATCCGGTCGGTTTCCAAAGTCGATAACCGGATTCTAACTTTCCCGATTCTTTGGTCTCGAGATTCTTCTTTTTCGTTAATATGGCAGTTATCGAAAACACCGATCGTGATCACGGTACACGGATCGTAAACTTCCCACGTGTACTGCTCGTTCCACCGAGGTGTGAGCGTGTTGAGTAAAGTTCGGGTTCGAACCCATTTATTTCCGTATTTAGCCACACAATAAGCATCGGTCATACGACCTTCTCGGATCTTCATCGGAAGGAGATTTTGCGCGCTTAGAATCCCGAGTTCAAGAATCCCGATACTTTGCTTCTTTAAATGCTTAGAAGACGGCTGCAAATCGCTACTAAAATGGGTCGATTCATCAAGAACGTGATAACCGGCATCTAAACATAACCGAAGATGAATCTTGCTCGAAAATTTCATCTCTTTTTTCTTCTCGCCATCTTCCTCCCAGTGGGACGGACGGCCGAGATCGAACCAGACCGCTTCTAGATGCTTCTTGGAGTCGATT
The DNA here is from genome assembly GCA_036898165.1 of Silybum marianum. Lineage (NCBI taxonomy): Eukaryota > Viridiplantae > Streptophyta > Magnoliopsida > Asterales > Asteraceae > Silybum > Silybum marianum. The sequence continues at coordinate 8,342,445 of CM072542.1, forward strand.
CGGTGCGGGATGGCTCGCACCGGAACGTTGGTTCGACCGACACAAATGTCTTTTCCTTGACCGATCCGATCTTCGACGCTGATCGTAACGAACTCATCGAAAGGTTCAGATGCGACCAGCATCAACTCCTCCTGCCAAATGGGGTTCAGGCTTCGAACCTGTGAGACTCGGGTGGCTCGAACCTGGTTTCCGAGATGGATTTTAACGAAAAACTCCGGCAGCCGACTCCGGTCTACCGGAATAAGATCTTGAGCTTCGATAACATGAAGTCTTAAATAGTATAGTTTAGGGGAGAAATAGACGTTTGATCTTGTGTTTGAGAGATTATGATGACTAACGCCATGAGCATCTGAATGCCACGCGCCGGGAAAGGCTTCGTCGGCCTGAGTTCCAATCCAGACGGCGAGCATCAGTTCACCTCTAACTTTAATCCCTCTTTTATCTTCCAATCTGTACCATTGAGGAGCTAACGGACTATCCGGCGGTACACGAAGTGGGACGTCGACGATGTCTAATCCAATTTTTCCGACGAAATCGTCTTTTGTTAATAAATCCTTATCTTTGACGACCACTTCGAGAATGGTGGATTGCAATCGTTCTTTGGAGAATGCAAAAACTTGATTCCAGATTGGGAATTGATTCTTTTCATGGTGTCGTGTGACTCCTTTGTAGTTTCCGAGTTTCACTTCGACGTAAGGATCGAGGCTGCCGGTGATGTCCATTACCGGCAGGTCTCTGGCTTTAACGACGTTAACGTACAAGAAATGCATTTGTTCGACCAGATCGTAGGTTGTTGCTGTCTTGTCTGCTCCACGGTAACCCATACGCGCCGCCACCGGCGGCCGTGTCTCCACCAACCCGAAATTCGGCGGTGGCTTTTGACCTGGTGGTGGGAACTGATGCATATGCATCATGTTGGTTGGTCCTGCTCTCATGAAATTGCTTTTGCTTTCGACGGTCACCGGAGGTGGTGCCGCCGGTGTTGGTACTCCACCGCCACCGCCACCGCCACCGCCGGTGCCGACAGAGAAAAAAGTTCTGACTTCTTTTTGTTTATCTTTGTTGTTCTTCTTCTTGTTGTTCTCTTTAGTATCCTCGTACTCCTTGTACTCATTCTCGAAAGGAAAATGATTATTAGTATTGATTTCTTCTACTATCGGTACCTGTTTGGCACTTTCGAAACGATCATTCCAATCATTTTCATTACGAACATGGTGGTTCTGGTTCTGGTTCTGGTGCTCCGGCGGCGGCGGCCGTTCCTGCTCTTGTGACGACGGCGGCGGCGGTGGTTGATTGGAGAAATACTGACCATGAACGGCGTAGATTTTAAGGGCGATATCTCCCCTAATATTAGAAAACAATCCACGTTTATCAAGTGGGTATCTCTGAACAGAAGCTTCAGAATCCGACGACGGCACAGAGTCGCCGGAAATCCTAACACGACCAAGAAAGTTCTTATGGTTACCCGTTTTCCGGTCGTTATAAACAGTCACCTCGATGGTGGAATACGTCAGATTTCTGGGCTCATCAACGTTGAAAACAAGAGTCTCGTTCCAAACCGGATAGAGATCTCGTGTTTTTGTTTGTGTTCGCTGACGTTGGCCGTCAAAATCAACTTCAACAAAAGGGCTGGCGGAGCCTTGGCCGTCTTTCGGCATAAGGTCGGTGGCGTCGATTACTTCAAGTATAAGTTTCGCCATGATTATTATTGTTAACTCCGGCGGCCGGCGGCGGAGGTAATTGAGGTAAAAAAGGGTGTTGTTAATAATGACGTAGAGATCAAGGGATGAAGAAGAAGGAAAGAGATGTGTTTTGGTGGTGGGGACCTACCATGGTTTCTGGTTTATCGTTTCCGTATATCTCTTTTGATTCTGTGGTGTGGGTGGAAGTGGGGGCCATGGAAGAAGCAACCTAAAGTTATTTATGTTTTTTCTTTTATTTTTTTGTATTAAAAAGTTAAAAACACACACACACACACACACACTTCACTATGTTTTCAAATACTTCCCTCCCATTCTCATTCTATACTAAATAATTGAATTAGAATATACTAAATCCTTACTATATTTAAACATGAATAAGTTATAGTTTCGGTCCTTATGATTTAATAAAGTACAATAATGATCATTGTAGTTTGCATTTTGTTTTGAGAATGGTCCTTAATGCTAACATTGTTAGTGAAGTGATTGTTAATGAGGGGTGTTTTTGTCTTTTAACTTGTTTTCATTTTTTTTACTTAATTATATAACCTTAAAAGTCAAAATTCATATTATATTTCTGTCTCTCATTTTTTGACATGAGTTCCTGGTGATCCATGCCCACTCTCTTTCTCATGCTCCTCGGTAGAACTGGCATCCTTATTGGAGCCTTTTTGTTTTTTAGAACACCATCCCCTCACCTTTTGGTTTCTATGTCTTCATTATGAAGACATGTAATTGCTGTTAATGTTATCGCTAATCCAAAATATTGTAGGTTTTTGTTTGAATTTGACATTGGTGTTTGTTTACTGTAACGAGTTTTCCTCTATTTATAGTCGTGGAAGTGACTGTGTCAACCAATCCTCTATACTATATTTCAATTCAAGGTTCAAACGCCAAAGCAGTCGAAAAGGTTTGTTTTGGAATTCATGTTTGCAGAAATAGTGGAGTTTAGTTTTTTTTTTGTGCTACCAAATTCCATGTTGGAGGCTTTATTAATGGTGGATATGAGAGATTTATTAATGATGGATTTTAGTTTCTTGGGCTTTATTAATGGTGGATTCCAGTTTCTTGGAGGCTTTACTAATGGTGGATGTGAGAGATTTATTAATGGTGGATTCTAGTTTCTTGGAGGCTTTATTAATGGGGGATCTAAGAGATTTATTAATGGCGGATTCTAGTTTTTTGGAGGCTTTATTAATGGATTTGAGAGATTTCATAAGATTTCGTAAGATGTTTGTTTGGGAACTGGTTTGTGAAGATGGATCAGAGGTTGGGAAAGGAGACGAAAGATCTTGTCAAAGATGGTGATCAACGATGGGATGGTGACTGAAATCATTTCTGGGTTTGTTGATCGCTGATGGGGGTTATATTGGTTTTTGTTTTTTAATCCATAATAACTCGTACTAAAGCTGTAAATACATGTACGAATGCTATTTAAACAAAAGTTACAAAACTATGTACAAAGACAAAAATATCTTTCATTTAACTAGTAAGTTTTAACATAATTAATGTCAAGATCCATTTTCAAATCAAAATGTAAACAACAGTGACCATAAGTATATTTATTAAAGTCTAGGGACATTTGTAATTATATGTAAAGCGTAGGGGCCAAAATTGTCGTTTACACTTTAAACATTAACCTTAAATTCTAAAGTCTTTTAAATTTCGAAGTTTAACAACTTCCTATTAAACATGTATTAAATTTTAAAGTTTCACTATTTAAATTCCACAAAATTAATTGAGACATACATTTATTTATATAATTAACTGGTAAATACATTTAAATAAAAAGACTCGATATAAATAACATATCGTTAGTTTAAGTTTTTTTTAAGACTATCGGGATTTTTTTTTACCATTTTCTTCAAATCCCATAAATATAGTCAAAATGTATATAGGCTAGATCGGAAAAAAAATCTTATATTATGCTAAATCGATAGAATATTACATGAATTTGAAATTTTGTATTTGCCAACATAAAATTACTTTCATTTTAAATTTTCTCAATAATAATAAATTTTCATACTATATGTCATGTTAAATTGAATAAGAATTAGGCCATGCTTGACAAAAGTAGCTTATAAGGTACCTTATGACTTATAATATAACTTATCAAAACCTGACTTTTATTAACTTCTCAATGAGGTACCTTATAAGTTAACTTATGGTCATCCAAACAACTACACTAAAAATAAGATACCTTATAAGGCCTTAATTTTTATCAAACAAGGCCTTAATTTTGCTTTCTACATCGTTTTATAATTTCAAAACTAGTCGGAAAACACTCTTACATGTAATTAATTTGATATAAAAACTATTATATTTTTCTTTTTTGTATAAGTATGAAATTATGTATAAAAATGTTTTGATGGATATGATTCCTTAATTTGTTGGTTTTTCATTTTCTCGGTACAAAATATTGATTTCTATACTAAAATACAACGTTTATATTTGGTTCATATTTTAATTTTATACATTATTTATCGTTTATTCGAATTTCTAAATTTGATTAATCTGTATCAATATCTCAATTTTTAAAAATGTCTACAGTAGCTTAAATATTATATTTTAATCGGTCCAAATTTAATAACTTACTATAGTTTAATAATATCGAAATGGAGTACACCTCATTTTTTGTCCTTGTGTTCTTTTATATTTTTTTGGTTTTATTTTCTAAAACCTATTTGTTTTTGGTACACATGTTAACTTATTATATATTAAATAAATTATATCTATTGAATGAAGGTATTTGAGCCTTTTCCATTTTTTGTAGTTTCTATATTGAAAGATAAAAAATTAAATTTATAATATAGATGAGTATATAAAGAACGGTTCATACGTAACATATTCTACTTATATAACTAATGCAACTTTCGCTAAAAAAACACCAATGCAACTTAATCAAACAAGATAGTTACGAAAAATAAAAGTTTATTATTATGATTTGTATATATATAAAAAATAATTATAGTTTATGAATTATTATTAATGCTTTACATGTTTATGAAACCACATATTTTGTAAATTAAGTGGACGGTTAAGATTACGTTGCAATAATTGTACAAATTGGATATGTTGTATACTATAATAAACCAATTAACTATATACAGGTGGTTTATTATAGTATACAACCTATCTATAAAGTCTAATGAATATATGGTTTCATTAATATATAGACTATTTTCTAATATAAAGAACTAATCATCATCCATAAATATTCAAATCATAATAAGTGGACCTTCATCATTTCCATAAAGTTTTCAATTGATTGGTTTGTATAGTACTTCGTCACAATGACATGGTTTATATTTAAAACATCTTATATGTATATCGACAAATCAAATTCAAACCTTGTAAATGTTACAAAGATGCAAATCAAATTTTATGGAAATTATGATGGTTCTTTTATTATAATTTGAATATTTATGAAAGATGATTAAAGTTCATTAATTATGATCAACACTTTATACTAGGAAACAACCTACATATTTATGAAACATATATTCATTAGACTAGATGGACGATTGAGATTGATTTGTATGGTTTGTATGTGATTGAGACTCTATGTATATATACGTACTATTTGTGTACCCATATGATACAACAAAGTGTAATAAAGTATGATGTAAAAACATAAGAAAATGTAGCAAACGTTGGTCGGACTTCCTTTATCTTCAATGTATGTACACAATAATGTAATATTATACAAACATGGCTCCAAGTATAACATGAATTAATAAACATTCTTTATATCAAATGCATATTCAATAATATTCCCACTTTTTATTCATTTTAAATCGATAAGGGTCTTGATGATCAATATATCGACAGACTGTAACACAATAACATAACCAATTCTTTCATATGATAGATAATGTACTAGTTCATCATTACATGTTAACCCATATGAGGTAATTACCCCTCGATGTTAAAGCAAGATATATTTGGACATTGTCAAGCTAGTATTATCTAAAATTACAATGTTTAACTAAATTAGTTCTAACAAATAAACAAAATCATCTAGCATCAAAGATTTAAAAAACATTATGACCTTTTTCAACCAATTAACCAATGAATATCTGTCAAAAAAAAAAAACTTATGGCATGTACGTAAAAAATGAGTAATGATATTTCAAAAACAAAGAGTAGTTTGCCCAGTTTTGCCATTTTTTTAATTAACGTGGATATCCAACCCTGAACCTGTTATGCGAGCCGACTAATACCAAGGCAACCACCCGCTTCGCGAGTAGCTCAAAATCATCGCATTTGAACCTCCGTGGTTACAAGGGACTTTTTATTTCTCCTTGGATTCGAACATGAGACCTCGATGTACTTTTGACCTTTGAAGGCAAAACTCAAACTATTGAGACATCACCCTTATTATTATTTATGCCATTATTGACACCTAGGTAAGCTTGTCCATTTCCTTAGAGCATCTCCAACAGCTATTGTAATTTTTTTTTAAAATAGCATCTCCAACAGCTATTGTAAAATAGAAAATGGAGGATTTTAGCAATTTAAGTGCTCCAACAGCTATGGTATATCAATTGCTAAAATAGAAAAATAGAAAAAAAGAAAAGAAAAAATCTCTAAATTTAGAGAATATCTAAAAATATATAGAAGAAAGTGAAACAATATTTTAATTATATTCAACCAATCAAAATAACTGAAGTTAAGTGTGTAGAAGGGATAAATAATATTTTATTAAATGATGGAATATTTTATTAAAATTGTTAATGATAAAGTTGCTAAAATAGAGTAGCTCTTGAAGTTGGATGCAAATTATTATAGAGATTTTGACTTTTAATATGCTATTTTAGAAAAAATTTACAATAGCTGTTGGAGATGCTCTTACCTCATGTGACCAACTCCTTTGAGCCAACACTTGCAAGTTACAACTGTGCATAATCACTATAATTGATTGTGCTTTGTATTGTGGAAGTGTGCAACCTTCCACTATGTATCCAAATATTTAGGGGTTGCTTACCGAATATTTATCAGGTAAATTATCTTAATAGGTAAGTATATTTTATCATCTAATAAAAAAACAACTCACGCCTCCATGGCTCCCTTCGTTGTGATTCCCATCCCTTCCCCTTCCATTCCCTTTTTTTCTTTGTTGTCTCCATGGTTTTCGTCCTTCAAATTCATAAAATACACAACTGATACAAAAATTATATTTTGAAACTCAAACTGGTCCCTCGAGTTAAGTTTATCCTAATCTAAAAATCCACCCATCTCCATCACCAGTCAGGAGCTACTTTGTACCAACAAATCTCGTAAAATCATGTAGTTTAAAACTCATAACCTTTATTTATAAACTTATATGTATTTCTTGACATCTGCAAGTCATGTGTCATTTTCAAAGATAAAACGATGTTTTAATTTCTTGAATGCTTATATATATATATATATATATATATATATATAGGGAGGTTCATGCGAGGACGATAACAATTTACGAGAATGCGAGAATAATCTTCAGCCAATCATTTTGTAAATTTTTCATGTACAAAATCACATATGATTCATGCACAAAATCATATATGATTAGCCGCGACTTTACACACGACTTGCCTGCGGGAAAAGTCGCTCGTGTCCTTTTTGATGCTTACAAAATCACATATGATTTTGTACATGAAATCATATGTGATTTTGTATATGAAAAATTTCATGTAAAAAATGATTGGCTGAGGATTGTTCTCGTATTCTCGTAAATTGGTACCGTCATCGTATGAACTCGCCCCTATATATCTATCTATCTATATATATATATAGATGGAGGTTCAAGGGAAAACGCTAAAAAAAGAGAAAACCGAAGAACAACCTGGATGGCTTCCATGTGGACGGTATGCATTAATGCATATCGGTAACTTGTGACATGCATTAATGAATATTCATCAATGCATCTGTAATGATAGATGCATTGATGCATAGGAACAAAAATTACCGGTATGCATTAGTGCATACCGTCCACATGGAAGCCTCCCAGGATGTTCTTCATTTTTCTCATTTTTTAGCGTTTTTCCTTGAACCTCCCCCTCTCTCTCTCTATATATATATATATTTGAAATACCACATTGATTATCATATTTATTTATTGTAGCTTGTGTAGGCCACAATTCAGTTTTTAAGTTAAATGATAAAAATATCAGTTAATAAATAGAAAGCAATGATAAAGTAGATGTCACCCATTTCTACTTCTCTCATCATTCACCCGTTCTTGATTTATTTTGTGAATTTAATGAAAATGTCTCAATTATATTATTTTGTATATGTGTTATATATTTGAACTTTCGTATACGAAACCAGTGAACAATTTACAAATTACCGTTCTAAAATAAAACCCTTTACATTCATTTTAAGATCCAATTTCATGGCAATTCGTAGTAAAACAATCACACACCAACAAGAAGGCTCAAATGTGAAGAAGGTGTGTGAATTTTATTATTTTATTTGTCGTATATAAATATTATATACTTAAAAAAGGCTCAAATTTGACATAAATTTCCTGTTTTATGGTGTATCTGAAAATCATGGGCATCAAGTGTTGGATTTGACAACAAACTGACAGGGGCAGATGCAGGTGTCTAAAGGTGGGGGGAAAGCCTCCCGGTCAATGTAAAAATGTTAATTTTTGGTAGATAAAATTATGTATTTTTTAATTTTATATGCTTAGTTCCCACAAGTAAATTTTTCTTAAAAGAACCCATCTTGATGGCGATTGCCAAAAACACTAAAAAAATATCTTGAAATCAATCAAAAAAACCAAAAAAGTCATTCGAAATCGACAAAAACACTAAGAAAATCCCCAAAATCAACAAAAACACTAAGAAAATCTCTCAAAATCAACTAAAATACTTTAAAGAACCCTCGAAACGGTGTAATTAGAGTAAAAATACGTCGGGTGACCTTACACGTTTTTAGTGTACATTCATTGGGACCCTACTAGATAAAAATCCTAGATTCACCACTACAAACTGATATTTTAAATATGTTCATAAACATTAAATCTTGTAGTAAGTCATTCCAATCTTATCATCTTTTGATTTAAATGATAAAAAAATAGAAAAAAGAAATAGTTTTAAATACCTAGGGTGGTCCATGGTGAAATTAAGAAAGCCGCTTTCTTTGGACAATCCATGTTTCTAGTTGGCACAGTAAAGCACAGTTAACAGCTTCTGAACTTGCAAATGTTTCTGACCATGTTTCTATTTTATATAAAAGATATATATAAAGCCTTCAAATTTACAGGATTTTTCTATTTTTAATGTTATTCATTCATCTTCAAATCTGGTATTTTTATTCTTTTTATGTGTAATGTAAATTATCAAAAATATATTTCGTTAAATAAACAATTTTTTTTTTTGGCTAGATCTGTTTTCATTTATTTGTTGTTTTGAGTAATATATTTTTAATAAACTTGTTTAATAATTTATTTGGGTAAAAAATTAATTACTAGTCCTATACAAAACTTACTTTCAAGAAATTAATGTGAGGGTACACATTTTTGTTCACTCAACGATTGTGGTTGGGGGGATCAGACCCGAGACTTGTCTATATTTGGGACAAATCGTTTCACCCTTTGTCGAAGGCAGTGTATTTAACAAATGAAAGCAATTGTGCTTCTTCCTTGATCTGATTGATTTACAAAAGGTAATATAAATACAAAAAATTGCTTTATTCAAAGGGGCCGTTTACTAAATCTTATCCGGGTAAGTGCTTACCGACAAACTTTAACACTATCATTTACTTGCCGGACAAGATTTTAGTCGATCAAAACGGCATCGTATGCAACAATTTACCCGGTAAGTGCTTACTGTGGTAAGAGTTGTCGCAATCACTTATTGGGGTAAGACTCTTGGTCCTTGTTTTTCTTGTCTTTGCTCTTACCGGGTAAGATTTTTGGTGCTTGTCATATTCCTCCGGTAAGGTAATATGACTTGGTAAGTCTTACTCGGGTAAGCGTTTGGTAAACGGCCCCTAAATTTCTTTTATACATGTTTTGCCCAAAATTTATTATTTCATATATATGACTAGTTCGTATACATGTGTCGGTGTAATTTAATAAGATGCAAAATATTTCCTACCCCCCACCCCCAAAGAAAAGTAATTTCGGCCAATGCTTCCACCAACCAAATAAAATACCTTGAAATTAACCAAAATAATCTCTCGAATCAACAAAATAAACCTAAAAAGTCCCTCAAATTGGATTAAAAAACTTCAACATCTTTCAAAATCAACAAAAAAAACTTTTAAAGTCTCTCGAAAATATGAAATTAGGCTAAAAACACTTCAGACAACTTTACAAACCTTTAATCTGCCTTAAAGGTGTATCCACTAGTTAAATTTTTTAGATCTACTACTGCTTTTAAAGATCCTTCTTAAAGGTTATCGATTTAATTCCAACAAATAATCTTAGTATTTTTCTAATTATTTTTCTAAGACTCCTAGAATTAATCAATGTATGTGTAAGTTGGTATGATTAAAGAAAAAAAAACTTTCCTAAATTTTATCCTTTCAACTAAATATGGAAAAAGTTAGAAAAGGACACATGGAATGCAACCAATTGTAGAACATGTGGTATTGTGGTGAGTGTTTGGAGGTTAAAAAATTGAATTGCACTTTTGAAAGTGAGTGAATAATGTATGGGGTTGGATACATCATGTCTTCTTGTGAACAAATTATTGATGCATTATCTGGCTTTTATTCCCTCTTCTAAACTATGCATCACATAAACAAATATCTTTTTATCTATAAAATTAAACATATTTTATTTCATAAACTTTAATATACAAAAAGTATGAATGTAGCTCACTAAGTTGTAAGTTGTAACTACAAGGCTTGTAGTGTACTGGTTAAGATTTATGAGGAATGAGGCTAGGTAACCCATCTACCCCAGGTTTGAATCCAGGCGCAAACAACTTGTGGCCACTGGGGAATTATCTTAAGGCTGCATGCTTTAACAGCCTTAAAATTGTTAGAAAATTAGTATAGGCAAATGCCTAGGATACCCTTTTCCAAAAAAAGTTATAAGTTGTAACACAATTGATCAAAACAATATCGCTTTGTTCACTTTCATTTTGTAATACAACTTTGGATTGTGACATAAAGTTGCGGCCAAAGAAGCATAGGCCTACACACATGATTTCAAAAGGGTGAGCAAAAAGGCGTGTGCATGTTTAAGTGACGAAGACTGAATAAGATAGATTTGATATTTTGGACAATAAAGAAGTAATCACATTTCAAGTGGAATATAACGTATTTTGGGATTGAGATTGGTCTAAAGCGACGCTACTCACTGTCCACATGGTTTCGTTGTTGAAATTTTTTTTGTTAACATTCCTCATTGTCCATGGATAGATAAACCTGGTTTTCTTTATAATCTAAATTATCTAAAATATAATTAGTTTTTTTTAGAAAAGAATTATATAAATACGAGTGTTTCATTTTTTTTGTTTTGATAACATGTTGATAAACGAGCATTGATATGCCCCTAGTTTACTCATTTTACATAATATTTTAGATGGAGTTAGGGTAAGGAATCCAACTTTTAAGATATTATAAAATGCATATAACTTGACTGTAATCCTTGATTATTTCATAAACAAGATCTGAGATAGTATAACGTGTAAAGCATAGGGACCAATAATGTAATTTACTCTTTAAGTTTCATCCATATGGTTTAGAAATTACAATTTTTTTCTTATGGTCAATTTATTTGTTATTTTTGTCCTTGGACTAATTCCTATCTTTAAAATACAAGAGACCAAAATAATAAAAAATTTAAACCTGAAACAACGATAAATTGTAAGTCATAAGGATAAAAATAACAACGATTTACAAATCATAGGGATGAAAACCGCAATTTCTAAATCATAGGAACGCAAATCACAAGTTTTAGCAAACCACGAGGATGAAAAAGTTATTTACTCTTGAATAAAAAAGAGATTACATTTTGTATTCGGTCCTCAACCTGTGACAATTTCAATGAAACTAATCCCTAGTATTCATTTACCATAAACATGTCCTTGTTGTATGCATCGACTGATGTTTGTTCCTCTCACTAACGGACGTTATGTTTTCCTGTTAAGTTCGGTTAAATCAAGAGAATCATGTTTTTTTTTTCATTTTTCTTTTAGAAAAAACCTAAAAAAAACTCTTTCTCTCTCTCTCTCTCTCTCTCTCTTTGCCCATTTTCCTCTCAGAGTGATCACCTTCTTCATCTTCTTACAGGGTTCCCTCAACCCTAGTCATCTTCTCAGAGAATCTCGAAATCAAAAAAAAGTGTACCAGGTAAAGTTGGTCTTGCAACCACTTTTAGACAAACAAGTCATTCGTGCTTGAAAGCATCTCCAAAAAGCTAATTTTTTTCCTTGAAAAATCTTGACATGCTCCTTACTACCATATACTTATACCTCTTTTCATTTGCATTGTACAAAATAAGAAAATATTTAAAAATACATATTCTCTCTCTATCTCTTCCTCGCTCTTTTTTTTTTAATAATCTATAAAAACACGTTAATAAACACAATTGTAGTATGTGTTTCTTGTGATCTTTTTATATTTTTCGAATTAAAAAGAAAGAAAGGAACATAGAATAAAGTTGAGGGAAGTTGATGATAACGGGACATACCAACAACCAGACATACCAACAGTTGAAGAAGGATTATAAAGTTTGCTCTGTGTGGAATTGAGGGTCTTCAATGGAGTATGGTTTTAATAAATTGTAGAAATCAATCGACAATACCAATTTAGGGAAAATCTTAAAAAACGAGAGAAGAAAGAATAAGAGACGCTACAAAAGCAAAAAGGAAAAATCTCTTAACACTTGTAGGAGTGTAGTTATAGAACTCCTAAAGGGAGGTGTTGTATAAGGAGACATAGATGTAGATACAGTCATGCGGAAGCTGAAGTAAAGTAGAATCACCACCCAAGATCACTACCATTGTCATCGAAGTAGAAGCAAAGCAATCGTGAGAGGGAGAGAGATAGAGGAATGATATTTGTAGTTTTAACAGAGTTAGTTCTATGGACCATTTTTAAAGTAAAATACAAATTGTAGCGACTAATTCTATATTTATTGAAGTTTAAGGGATGTTTTATGTAAACCACATGAACCAAAATTGTAGTTTTACTTTTTTTTCTTTTTTTGTAATAAAACAAAGTCTAAGGAAGAAAACTATAATTTACTTTCACAATTTTTTATTAGTTACAATGAACAACTTTTTTCATTGACATCCTTATATATACTCCTGTGATATAATTATATAATTTAATCAAATTAATTATCATTTGCCTCCATAATGTAATTCATTTGGTTTTGAGAAGATACATTTGCATAGCAACAGGGGAAACACAACAAGGGCTTACAGGGGCCATGGTCACCCCGTTTTTTGAGCTAAATATTATATATGAATTTTCTCAATATATATGAAGTCTAATTAAATATTGGTTATCATTACTGGCCCCTGTCTTTGAGGTCATGCGTTCGAATCCCTTAACTTTAGTTTTTCTTTCCTTTCTACTACATGTTGATTTATTAATATCATTGTATATAAAAATAAATAATGTTTAAGTTGCTAATCCAAAGGTTTTCTTTTTGTTAGTTTAAAAATATAACAAATTTATATTACTATTTTCTGGTTTACGGTTTAAAAATTATGAGTTTTAGTCTTATATTAACCAATCTTTTTCCTAAAATTTTATAGTAGATCGTAGAAAAAATATATACAACTTACGCATGTATTGAGGGGTTTGCGATTTTGTATCGACCTAAACCAACCAACATGTGTATCAACTGTACCAATTAAATAGGTATCAACTTAATCGCTTCCAATTACAATCGGTTGGTAAAACTTTGAACATAATGACAAATTTTTATATATGTAAACTTAAAGTTCGTACAAAACCAATACCAACTGATTTTTTTTGTATCACAGTTGGTTGATACACGGTATAAGATTTTACATACCAATAATAAATGGTTGGTACATCGGTATTGGAGAATTTCTTTTCTTGGTACTGTACTAAGTCCATCCTACTATGTATTATTTTGATCTCTGAATGTTTATGATATTATATTTCGACCTCCGGAACTATAATTATCGTGTTCCGCCCCTGTATAGCAATTTATGTAGAAAGTAATTACTTTTGATAATTTAAGTTAATTACTTTCATCAAAATCCAAAAAGATGATGTAATTATATGAATATATAACAAATTAAGTTTTTATCTATGTTATATGGTGACATGAAAATATATATTATGTTTATCATCTATTTTATTTAAATTAATTAATTATATATATATATATATATAATTAAATTGCAATCATATGTTACTTAATATAAAGAGAAACATCATTCTTTGTTGGTGGGATGTCCCTGTCGATATTTTTTTTCTTCGTCAAAAGAATATAATCATTATTAATTTCATGCAAAGTTTCATAAAAGTTTTTTACAAATATTTAAATCTTTGAACCATTTAAAATTGCAGACAGTTGGAAATCATATTTGATATTCCAATATTTTGTAACAGAAAATGTGAAAATTCTTTTATATTACTTACTCTGAAAGTCTGAATAAAAAAATAAATTAGAAAACAGAAATCCAAAAAAAAAAATTATGACAAAAAATATGTATTTTTTAGTAAAATATTTAAAATTTCAATCGATCTTTTGTTGAATATCACACATACATAAAATGGTGAGCAAGTGCGAAAGACTTGGTGTATGTAATTATATAAACAAATTTCACATGGTTAACAAAGACATTTTTTCTTAAACGGTTGAAGTCTTTTATTTTAACAGAATTGAACTTTTTGATAATTCGTAATATATGTAATTATTTTCGAAAGACTTGGTGTATGTAATTATTTTAACAGAATTGAACTTTTATTTTAACAAGACTCTCTATCTCTATCTATATAATAAAACCAATGGTAAGTGATAAAGGAGTAGAACCCCCTTGATATCGTGGTTTGTAACTGTATGCTCTACAAGAAACTACACTTTTACCGGTGGGTTTGGGAAGCCCGTCGGTAAAAGTTAGACTAGAACCTCTGATAAAAGTTTAAGTTTTTGCCGAAGGAAAATGTCACTGGCAAAAATACACTTTTACTGACGAATTTCGTATATGCTGCCAGTAAAATTTACTTTACAGACAGATTTCTCACACCGTCGGCAAAGGTGTGTTTAAAAAATTAAACGACATTTTTACCGATGAGTTTCACTAACTGGCCGGCAAAAGTTATTTTATTATAATTAATAAAAAAATTCACGTAAACATTTGCCGGCGAACTTCGCAAACCCGTCGGCAAAAGTATTTTTATATTTATTAATAAAAAATTCCACTTACATCTTTGCTGGCAGACTTCCTAAATCCGTCGAAAATTGCATTTTAATTTCATTAATATTTTTATTTATACTTTTACCAATGGACTTCTCAAACCCTTCGGCAAAAGTATCTTCACAGCGGCCCATGTGGTTAGCCGGCAAAAACCCTTTTAAAGGCCAACTTTTTCACGAAAACTTTTGCCGACGGAAAAGTCCAACGGTAAAAGGTTTTAAGCTTTTGCCGATGACTTTCGAGATTTTTACCGGCGACATTTTCCTCTGACAAAAGTAGTTATGTTTCTAGTGTGTATTTCTCAAATTGAATTGATTGGGAGGTTTTGGTCAACATAAACTTTTCCACAAAGTCTAGGTGCATGCTTCAAATTACAACACGATTTACTTTTGTTTTCAATGTTTTAAACTTAAAGACTATGTATGTAAAAATCGTGTTTGTGGTTTATAATTGTTCTTTATAAGCGTTTGCAAGTTGATTTCATTTTTCTGAATAACGTACTATTTGCCAAATAAAATTTTCTTTCAATCCGTTTGGAATGACCATAATGAAATACGATCTATGCAACACATTTGCAAAGTATCATGAATTCGATAACCCAGAAAAAATTCTATGTAATAGGTATATGTTAATAATGAAATATACAAGACGTCAAAGGATTCTCAAGCTACTCAGGATTTGTTTCATATGGAGTTAAACGACTAATTTTAGTTAAAAATTACTCAACATGTGTGTGAACTGGTTCATATCTGACAAGATATATAAAAATCGAATCCAAATTGTAGCTCTCGCCTAATTTTGGGCCTTGTTGATCCAAAAAAGTCTGGTGTGTTGTAAACAAAGGAAAAAAAGAGAGTTTTACATATATAAAACAAATTTATTAAAACTCCACATTGGATCAGGTCGGGCTTTATCCAATAAAAAAAAAACATTATTTATCTAGTATGACTCAAAAAATATTGTCATAACAATGACCGCCAATTCGATTTGAGCCAAACATATGACATCATAGAGCGCATATTTAGCTGGTTTGGTTCGTTAGCACCGAATCCAAATGCCCATCTCTAATTCCAAATAGCACAACGTTTTTTTACGATTCTAATAAACCTTTAATTCTCAGCAGTCTTACACTATCTTGCAATACGTTCAAACGATACCTTTCTTAAAATTCACAACCTTCATTTATAAACTTATGACATAAATAAGTTATGAGTCATTTTTAACGATAAAATGATGATTAAACGTATTAAATGCATATAATTGAATACCGCATTGATTGTCATAATTATGTATTATTAATGAATAGAAAGCGACACCATCTATTTCTACTTCTCTCAATCACTTTTTCTTGATTTATGTTGTTATTTTAATGAAAGTGTTTTGGTTGCATTGTTTTGTACGAGTTACGTGTTTAAATTTTCATGTACAATATTAGGAACTTAACTTTTTTTGGGTGAGATCTATGTAAACACGAAAAGCATCACGAGATCAATAGTTATGCTACTTATATCAGATCACGCTGAGATAAGATTATCATAATCAAACGTCACATCATTTTTGTATCATTTACATATTTTCAGAAATTTACAAGTTATCGTCCTAAAATAAAACACTTTATTTTTTAAGGTTCAACCCTAGCTAGTACATCACGATGTTAGAATGTGAGATACAGAACACAAGTACACGACCCCCCTAAACTAGGAGCACAATTATACATGTTTTAGAATTTATCTGATTATATATGTTTTTAACTTTTATTCCAATGATATATTTATTTTTTTACTTTTTAGCAGATTTAATGATTCGTGATTCTGTCTTTCGATATTTTTAGGAAAAATGATTATATTTAACACAATTTATAATATGAATTTTTATATTTTTTTTATCTTGACTTGTTCATTAGATATGTAGTCTCTGTAGAGTTGTAACAGAGCTTATAAAAAACTAGAACAACCTAGTAGAGGTGCTCAAAAAAACTGTTAGACCGCTCAAACTAGTCGAACCAAGTCAAACTGTACTGTTTTTGATGGTTTGAGCGGTCTGGCAGTCCGGTTTGAAAAATAACTCAACTGCTTGTTTGTTCAGTCTGTGTTTTGAACATGTTTTTGAGTGGGATTAGGCCTTAGAAAGTCAGCGAACAACGGTTCTTCAATGTAGGTATGGCATTCCCCCCTTTCCTTTTCCCAACAGGCTAAAACCAACTCCACACACGTATGGACACAAACCCCCCTCGTTACCGCAGGAAGACTTCCTTCTTTCCCTTGCCTGGTATAAGCACCCCCCCCCCCCTTTGGCCGATGGCACTCAAACTAGCTGCCCTGCCACCTTAGAATTATAAAGAAGCATTTCTTACCAATGATCCGCAGTGTGCCTAAGTGAGAAAAGACAGTGCAAGCTTTGTTATGCCGACCATTAAAAATACACATGTATTGATTTTATTTAGTTTTCATGTTGTTGGTTTATCGTTTATGAGCTAGTTAAGAAAAAAAGGTACAATACATTAGGCTTTTTGTTTTCATTTCTCAGTTGACCGTGTAATCTAAATTGACAAATTTTTAAAATCCGTGAAAAATCAAACCCAAAATTCCAAATCGTCCTTCCACATCTTAGATGTTTGTCCAAACCTCCAACTATTGTTGGTGTAATTGTTTAACCTTGTTCAATTTGATCAGTGATTATGATTTTTTAATTTTAGAATTAGAAGTTTCTTTTATAATTCGGTATACTACTTTTAATGATGTTATATCGTATAAATTTTGTTTGGGTAAAAAATCACATCCTTGACCGATGAGGATAATACCCACGACAGTCATACATTCGACCAACAAGGATAAATATCCACGACAGTTGTTCAGGTAGAAAATAATCAAAATCAGGACCAAAAAGTCACGATCTTACGATACGGTCTTACGACCAAGGTAAAAACATACGACCATGTATATCTTTTAGATAAGAACTAACGACCGATTACGATAAAACTTATGGTCATCACTATTGGTACCAACCGTACGTCCGATCGACAGTTACGCTATTTGTCACCATTAACTAGGACGATCGTGAGTTTCTCATGACCGATGATCATATAACCAATGGTCATCACTATTGATAACAATTGCAGGTCTGGTCGGCAGTTAACGATAATTATGTTATGTTAAAGATTTGAAGATGCTTCCTTTTATAAAACTTTAGCGGGAGAATGTTAGGATCAAATATCATAAGTTAGGAAAGTTTTATAAAGAAAAGAAAAGATTTATTGTAATCCTTTATATATAGTATTTGGACTTATGGGCTTGCGCTTATATTGTAATAGACACCTCTATATAAAGGAGTCTAGGTTGGAGGTTTCGTTAATGAGAGTCGTATAATTTACATTCGCGTTTGTAGTTTTTTAAAGCTTTCAATAATAAAACATTCGACTCAATGATTTGCATATGATTCCTCGTTGATCTTGTTGAATCGGACCTAACATGCTACTAGTCGTCACTAAGTAGTGACAGCCACAAGTTTCTCACGACATACACTTGTCGCTACTAACTCTTGATAGAACGACCATTTTATATTGTTTAATGCAGGTCTTCTCTCATTTATGCAAACAAACGTAACCGAAGGAACGCATTCAATGGCATTAAAGTTAGAGATTGTTACCGACATTAATGCTCATAAAGGCAATGACTGTTACACATTAAATGCACATTTATGACAACGGGTCCTATATAAACGAAGCTCGGGGGAAGACAAGGGACAACAAATTCACCCGTATCATATTCTCTCAATATTCATCGGCCACCGAACTCACATCTTGTCTCACGATCCAAACTAGTGACAAAGGTTATAACTCACGTCTAGAACTAGCGACATACGTCAGAACTAGCGACATCAGCTCAGAACTAACGATAACATCGATTATCCACGTCATATCTCTATGACCATGATCAGTTATCCACAATTAACGTGTTAATCCACGATATGTAACTGTAATATCTGTTTTTAAGGACGACGTCCCTGTTTGACGTCACTAGTGAATTGACAACCTCCGTTGTCGTTCGCGGTTTTTACCCTCGACGGGGTTTTCTGCGTCACCAAGATCGTCTATCTTATTTACGTTTTCTCCATTATTTTTCTTATTTTTTCGAAGGTTCAATATATAGTTGACAAAGTCTGCACCCCTACCTTAAATTGTTTTTTATGCAATTTTCGGCATAAACGGTTTTGCTAAAATAATTTGTGGTCTAATTTTTGGCATAAACAAATTTCATTTAAACGGTATGCATTTTTAGTTTAAAATCCACAAGAGACAAAAACCTCCTAAATCGGTCAGATTAGACCATCTTTTGGTTTTAGATATGGTTATGTGCTACCAAATCGCTTACATTGGAAATTTTTCTAAACAACCATTATGGTTTAGTTTGTGGTATGCGGTTAAACCCGCCCAAACCATATCGCAAATACCGACAATGTAGTGCTTGACATCCATGGGTGGAACCAATGTTAGCCTAGGATCACCCTCATCCTTTAAAAAGTATTATTATATCTAATGAAAAGTCATTGTTGTTCTTGGGAATGATGAACTCTATAGTTCATTCCCACTTTAGTTATCATTTTGTCTCACTCTCTCTCTCTCTCTCTCTCTCTCTCACTCTCATTATTATAGAAATTTGATATTTTAATTTGTAAAAAATTACAACATATGTACAATTATGTCTTATGAAATTAGAAAATCATTTTACTAAGTTTAACATGAATTGAAGTTGTTTATCTTGATCTCTTACAAGTTTCAACAACTATTTCGTTTTTTATATATCCATCAACGTCTGAGAAAAGCAAAATAACATCTGGTTTCAGAGTAAAATCACATGTGATACACGCACATCAAGCCGACGGGCCTTTGTACGTGCGAGTTACGCCGAGTAATCGTCAGAGGCGAAACACTTAAGGGGCTTAGGGGGCCTAGGCCCCTGTGCTTTTTTAACTACCAAGTAAGATTGGAGAATTTGGGTAGATATATTAGGGTATTTTTAATTAAATTGCTATTCGGCCCCTCCACTGACACAATCACCCAAAACACAAGTAAATAATAATTTTCAATTAATATTTCTATTAAGTATTTTAATTAAACTCCTTCTTCATTTGTGATCATTTAGAATGTGGTCAGTGTAATTAAGGGTAAAGTATTTGTATTGATTATTTTATGAATCTAAATATATTAAGGGCTTACTAGATTTTAGTTATTAATATTGTTTGTTAATTATTATGTTTGGTTGATAATTTATACGTGGTTAAAGATTTAGGGGTCGTTTACCAAATCTTACCCGGGTAAGTGTTTACCGGTAAAATTCAACACTATCTCTTATTTACCGGGTAAGATTTTAGTCCTTGTAAACGGCATTGTATGTGACAATTTACCCGGTAAGCGCTTACCCGGGTAAGACTATTGGTCATTGTTTTTTTTGTCTTTGTTATTACCAGGTAAGATTTTTGGTACATGTTATAGTCTTCCGGTAAGGTAATATGACTTGGCAAGCACTTACCCGGGTAAGCGTTTGATAAACAGTCCCTTAATCATCATGCACACTTTAATCAACAATTTTCATATATTCAAGGTCTGACTTAGAAAATCATAAGGGTAGCTTTTAAGCTGTTTGGTTTAACATAGATTCTTAGATTGAATATGTGAAGACCTTAAATGCAACATAAAATGGAAGGTGAATATTTAATTGGCTCGTTGGTTTTGTTTATCGAAAAATAAATTGCACAACCTTTTAGTTTAAAGGAAATTGTGCAAGATTTCAAAGTCGTGAAAGAATGAAAGGTTCCGCTTTAGACTTACATATCTATTACATCCAGTGGAACAAGATTTGGTTTATAGAACGCCACCAATATTTTTCAAGCGCACTACTAGACTGTTCTATAAGACATAGAGTTTAGGACCAAAAATTAAAACATCAAATCTAAATGCAGTGTAATAAGTTTATAAAACGCTTTGAGCCCCTTAACAAATCTTTTAAGACACTTATAATACAAAGCATCACATTGACTATTTAGTGTCCTATAAACACCTTGTTTTTATAAAACATTTTTTTCAAATATTGTCTTGTAAAATAAATAATACGGCGTTTTTATAACAAAAAACTTGTTGCAACGTGCAAAACGTACTATAAACTTATTACAACGCCACATTTAGGTAACACATTTTATTTTTTGCTTCTATAAATTAAGTCTTGTAAATGAAGCTTATAAATTTTTGGCGTCCTATAAACCAAATTTTTGCTGTACTAATCGAAGCAAATTAAAGTTGTTTATGTGATTCATTTGTATAAAAGAGATTAGGTTCGGCCCCCTAGGTTAGAAAGCTTGTGTTCCGCTACTGGTAATCGTACCTTATAGACAAGTTGTATCACTTGTAATTTTGTTCTAGAATCATATGTGATTTAGTCCTTATCGTACTTCTTGTGAATTGACCGGCTCCTTGCATGATTCTTTCTCTCTCTCTCTCTCTCTCTATATATATATATATATATATATATATATCCTATGAGAACAATTTTAAGAAAAGATTTAAAGGAATTCCATATATCGTGGGATTATATCAAAGTTAGGATCTATCTCATCTAGGGATTTGACACAATCTAAAACTGATTGGTGATCTTGTTGAAAATATAGTTGAAATAAAAATACCACACTCGTCAAAAATCCTAACTCCACCCCTGTTGACACCAACACAAAGGCTTAGATCCGACAAAATTTTCCTATTTTATAGTGTATCCGAAAATCACAGGCATCAAGTGTTGGATTTGATAATAAAAAGATATTTTAATACGTTAATAAACTTTTTTAAACTATTATTTCCAAATAAAAAACCTTTTAAACTATTACTTAATTAATTCATGGTAATGTCATCCTTGTTTTAGAACTCTTGGATTCTTAATAATTACTATCTGATTTAAATGTATGTATACATTATTAAAAGATTAAAAGAGAATTGTTGTAAATAGACTAATAGAGTGGTTCATGCTGAAAGCCCCTTTATTTTGACAATTCTTGTTTGCAGTTGGCATAGTAAAGGAGCACAGTTAACTAAATCAACAATATTGGAAACAAGTGTAAATTAAAATAAACTTTGGTTTAGTTTATATTAGGAACTTAATTAAACTAGTTATTTTTTCGCTTTGGTTTCAACTTCTAGTCAATTTCTTTCAGAACTTACCAAAATAGCCATCAAGTTCATAAAACTAGTTTTATAATTGTGAATCTGGTTAAACGACATTTTTTTACAATTTCGGTCCATGTATGCAATATACTAGGTTCGCAGTGACAAACCCACCTCCTGAAATTCTGATATTTACACACTTTATACCCATGTTCGCCTTTGCGAACCTAGTATATTGCAAACATGGCCGAAAGTGTAAAAAGAATTTTGTCGTTTAACCAGGTTCGCAATTTTAGTAACTTTAGGGAGAAAGTAGACTAAGAGGTGAAACCAACATGAAAAAGTGGCTCCTTTAATTAATTTCCCGTTTATATTTGGTGTAATGAATTTTTTTTAATTGATATAACAACGTTTTAAAAAAAATCGTATTTTAAACCCATCTTGATCGATAACCCTTTGATTATGTAACATTTGTTAACATGATTACGCATTTGCAAAATATTTACAAAAAAAGTTTCAATGAAAGGGATGATAACATCCACGCCATCAAATGGATATGAAATAGAAAACTTTAAAACTTTGTTATATTGATTGAGAAAAATATATATGTTACTTTAAATAAAAAAAATAAAACAAAGTTATGGGACCATCTTGTAACACTGAAGAAGGCATAGACAATTTGTTTATGCGGTTATTTGCACAACGTTGTTATCAATCTGGTCTTTTCAGAACGGGACGCTTTTCAGAGCAACTAAACCTAAAAAGGCAGTGATGTGTGACAATATTGTATCACATTCTTTTCTCTGGGCATAAAATAGGAGTAGAAAGTTGAATGTTAATTGGGTAAGGTGGTTGCAAAACTCGTTACTGGCTATTTTTGTTTGTAACCTTTTCTAGCACATTGCTAGTTTTTTTTATAAAATCTGTGTCGTTCAAAAGAAAAAGCAAAGTTAGTTCCATTTTGATGTATTTTATCCCAAAATAGAACTATCGAAAGTTTACAACTTCGAGTCCAAATTTGATTTGTTTCCCAAGAGGACGCTTATTGAAGGATGTTACAAGAAGATTATGATAGTGAGGTGAAATTATGACACTTATTTCACTTTCTTTCTTTTGCCATTTTGGAGAGTCTTAATTATTGTAGCGACCACAACAACAAAAGGAATTGTGATAATGAAAGCGAAACGCAAATAATTGGCCCTTATTTGCTCCATCAAACTTGCAGTCGGCCACACCTAATGTTCGTTTCTTTGTATTCCCTCCAAAAACCGTTAGGCATTTTCCGGTGCCACGAGAGAGCCAAAATCTGAACTCACGATGGTTTAGGTGCTTCGGTGGGTTGATTGACTTCCAATCCGCAAAGGCCAAGCTTTCCAAAGAGGTCAGGGATTGAAGGCTCACTTTGCCATGCTTGTTGACCGTGAGGTAGTTTTGTCCTTTTGAGCATTTATCCATGTAGTTACTGAACCTGTATATGGATGGATTATTTATCAGAATGACAAATATACTTTATGATGTTTGTGAGCAGTGGTGGATCAAGGAATTTTGGTAACAGAGACCAGACTTCAAACTAACATAATATAAAATATAATAGAAGTTAAATTAAAAAATGTGCTACAATTATTTGGGCAAAAAGTTGATTATAACCTCAACCAGCCTCACACAAAACCGACCTTCAAGGAAAGTAATGTGAGGGCATATTTATTGACTCACTCTATGGCTGAGGCTAGCTGGAGGGAGGGGGGCATGAATCAAACCAGGACCTGTCTTTTATTGGGCAAAATCACATTGTCTCTTTACCAACTGAGCTATACGTTGGAGTCTTATACAATTATTCTCTATTAATTTTTTCATCTTTCGAAAACGACACATCACATATTCACCCGTAACATTAACAAATGGGTTAAAAAAATTGAAAGGTAAAACGGGTGTGAGGTCAAAAATTTATCACATTTTTAAGGGCTTTATCACACCTCTTGAGGTGGAGTTGCAAAAGGATGAGGGGTAAAAAATTTGGAAGGTAATTTTTTTTTGTGAAAGGTTGATTGTGGTCAACTCTACCGTTAAATGATGGCTCAAATCCCGGTTGTAAGAATATGTGAAACCCCATTAACTTAGTCTATAAAAAGTCATTTAGGCGATAACAAAGGTTTTTCAACATATATTCAAAAGAAATGGTTCAAGTATAGCCAGGGGCGGATCTAGATAGGAAAAGGTGGGGGGAAGGGACCCCACTCAATAGTTAAAAATAATAATTATATAGGTTAAACAAAATCAAAATACCAAATTTACCCATAGTTCCCACAGTAAAATTTTCCAAGGGACCCCATCTTAGCGACGATTAACGGAAACACTAAAAAAGTCTTTTGAAATCAATAAAAAACCGAAAAAATCATTCGAAATCGACAAAAACACTAAAAAAAATCCCTCAAAATCGTCAAAACACTAAAAAATTCCTTGAAATCAACTAAAAAACTTTAAAAACCCTTGAAACACGTCGAGGGACTTTACGCGCCTTTAGTCTACCTTAATAGGACCCCATTGGACAAAAATTCTGGATCCCCCACTGAGTATAGCAAACGTGAGACTCTAAATACAGTACTAACCTATGATAGCCGGAAGCAGAGCCGGAGGTGGATTTCCATCCAAAATAGGCATTGGAGTCGGCCATACCACCCAGAACATTGGGGACCGAGTAAACACCTCTATCGCTTGCGTTAACATAGTCAGACTGCAAGGCACCGGCGATGAGCGTGTCGTCAAAAGCGGTCATATGAGGGTAGGCCTCACTTGGTGGACACGTTTTGGTGTTATGATCACATATGGAACATTGGTTGCATAGTTTCTTGCTTTCTAACACTAATGGATCACCACCCACACATACCAGCAGCAGTGCCAGATTGATCAAAATGAGACTGCTGCCACATAATGTGGTGGTTATTTTACCCATATGTTCTTACCAATCCCTTGTGCTTCAATTCTCACCAATTAATATGAGATTGAGATCTTCATAAATCATATTCACTAAGATGGGTTCTTTGTAATATTCACCCATCCTAACAATGTTAGAAAGATACTAATATTAATTGTTTATAGAGCAAATTATATTTTTGGTTAATTAATGTGGTTTGTTAGAAATAACGGATATCTTGCCGTGTGGTTTGTTTATTATCTTGGATGTTTCTATGGTTTGCAAGTTTTCACGGATTTGGTCCATAATGCAGAAGTTGTTTGTCCATGAAGGGCCCGTTAAGTGCCCTCACTTGCTAGTGACGTGAGAGGTATTTTGATCATCGGCTATTTTCTTTTATAATTTTGATTGTACAAGTGTTTAAGACATTAACAAAAATAATACCACCTACGTCCAGAGGTGGATCTAGATTTGATTATTGGTGGCAGCACAAAATAACTATCGTAATATAAAACAAATATAAAACAAAAACACCAAGAAATCATGCAATTTTAATGATTCTTGGTTAGGGTTTTTTATGTTTCACCGTTATTAAACATAAAAAATCGAATTTAAGTTTCAATATGCTACTATTGTCTCTCAAATTTTCGGCATGCCCAATCGTAACACAAAAGAGGTGACAGTGGTAGCAACTATAAGGGGTATTTAGATCAGACAAATGAATGGAATTGATAATGAAAATAAAATTGACAAAGAATGAAAATAAGAATGAATTTTCATCCCCAATTTAATCTAAAATGAAAACTTGAACTTATGGAGGAATGGATCCGTTATGTTATATATTCAATTACATTAGTTACCACTTAGGGGCCGTTTACCTAATTTTACTCAGGTAAGTGCTTACCGGCAAAATTCAACACTATCGCTTACTTACCGGGCAAGATTTGAGTCCACGAAAACGGCATCGTATGCAACAATTTACCTGGTAAGCACTTACCGTGGTAAGAG
This sequence comes from Silybum marianum, assembly GCA_036898165.1. Lineage (NCBI taxonomy): Eukaryota > Viridiplantae > Streptophyta > Magnoliopsida > Asterales > Asteraceae > Silybum > Silybum marianum. The sequence goes on from CM072542.1 coordinate 8,368,560, forward strand.
TCGTTTCCATCTCTTACCCGGGTAAGACTCTTGGTCATTGTTTTCCTTGTCTTCGCTCTTATCTGGTAAGATTTTTTGTACTTGTTATTCTTCCAGTAAGGTAATATGACTTGGTAAGACTTACCCGGGTAAACGTTTGGTAAACGGCCCTTAATGCCTCTAACCAAATTCATAAGAACTTGCAAACCGTAAAGACAATCAATAAAATAATAAACAAACGATCCATAGGGAATAATATCAGTAATTTCTAATAAGCCACAGCCCACAAGGACCAAAAAATAGTTTACTCGTGTTGCATCAATTCTATCGCCCCTAGATTTTCCTTGTCCCTCCTTGAATCTATCCCCAGATACTCCAAAACTTTATACAATTTCAAACATAGTTAATATCAACAACTTCACACCCTTTTACAACACACACACACACATATATATACATATATATATATATGCAAGTAAAGTAATTATTCTTACATATATACAGCTGGAAAGACGGGTTGTGTATGTATATATACATTTGCACACATAAGATTGATAAAATGAGGATGTAGATTTGGGATCGTGTAAGAAATCAAAATTTCGTGAATAGAGTTATAATAAAATGTTAACAGATTTTTACATTAACATACCTTATATGAAATGTTAGCATGTTTACTTATGTGAATTTTCGCTAACAAATGCTCACGAAATTTTGATTTTTCACTGGAACCCAACCTCCGAGAATGAATGAATGTAAGGTGTGAGCTTTAGACACCACCCGTAACACAAGAAAAGAGTTTATGGCTCCTGAATCGAACAAGTTGCTTCTTGTGGAGATGAGCATTTGTGGATTTGCTTCTTTTTGTTGAGAGCCCTTCGTTATTTTCCTTTGGAAAGAGAACAGTACCTCTGGCAATTAAGACAGCTTCATTATCTTGTTGTAGCGGATAGTGGTAATTGTATCCTTGTGGGTAGAAATCTGCGATGTTGTAGCTTTGATGACGTTTTTTCACGGTCATGCTTCTTTTGATGTTTTTATACACCATCGGGATCAATCCTTCCATAATTATCAGAAATAATTCTTTCGATTTGATTGTTGGATGCTTGGTATTGAACAATAACATAGATCCAAATAAATTCACAAGTTGGTTTTTAAAATTTTGATAATGAATATAGAATGGCAGATTAGGTCATTTGACTTCACCAAACACACAAGCTTTCGTCTTTCTTCCTTATCTTTTTGTTGTTATTAATTGAGTTGGTCAATGAGACGTGATCCCCATTGCCTAATTTAATCCAATGAAAAGTCTTTGGTGTTGACATCTCTTTGGAATAATTCAATATTCATAATGAATAAGATATATGGTGTTTCTTTATCTAATCCATATTTCGTTCTCAAATGACATTGGTGAATTGCACATCCAACCTTTTCTTAAAGGATTTAGGTATGTTTTGAGAAACTAGCTATTAACTGATAAGTTAGTTGGTTGCTGATAAACATATTACGTTTGACAAAATCTAGATGATAAGTTGAATGACAAATGTAAAATGATACAAAATAACATTTTAAAAAATTAGTCAATTACAAAATTTCATAATATTATTAAAAGAAAGAGTTAATAATTAATATAATATGTTAATTAATATAAACAAGATATTAAATAATAAATTAAATGAGATAATATGTTGATTAAAAAAAATTCAATTTGATTGTTATATATTATATATATTATAATATTTGTATTTATTAAAAAATTTAAGAAAAAATCTAAATAAATTTATGATTTTAAATAACCATAAAATATTAATACGAATAAAAATAAAATTAGTCAACCTTATATATTGTAACTAATCAATAATTCCAAAAAAATAGAATTAATAATGAATTAAATATTTTATTAAAATAATTTAGTACAATTTTATTATCACATAGAACAAAATAAGTACAAGTTTATTTTTTATGTAATTTCCATAAAACATTTTTAAAGTTGTTATATTTGTTTTTTTAATATGTAAGTATATTGAATAATAATTAAAAATAATAATGATATAAAAGTAATTGATATGATTAATAATAATTTAAAATAATTAATTAATTAAAATTAGTTAAAATTAGTTAATAATTTTTAAGTACTATTAACTAATATTTATTGATCATTAATGTGTTAATAATTATTTAAAATTAAATAATAATAAATAACAATTAATATTAATGAGATTATATTTAGAGAAAATGACAATAAACACTTAAAAAGCTAAATCCAACTAGTTTCAATAAGGTAGCTTATGACAATCCAAACATGTACTCAAAAAATAAGTAATCTTATTTTTACGAAACAATATCTTGATGTAATTTTAATTAGAGTTGTTAATTGTTCGATTTATTTGGTTTTCAACATTTTGGGAAATAATTAACGAACCGTTTAGTTCGGTTATCAAGTTAACTTCGTGACTCGTCACGACCTGAACCACGTATTTTGTAAGATGTTATTTGATCTTTTTTTATCTTCTTTATGTTTTAATGTATAATCTTAGTTTATATGTATATATAACTGCATACATATATAGGCGCAGGTTCATACGAGGACGGTACCAATTTACGAGAATACGAGGACAATCCTCAACCAATCATTTTGTACATGAAATTTTTCATGTACAAAATCACATATAATTTCATGTACAAAATCAAAAAGGACATGGGTGACTATTTTCGCGGGCAAGTCGCGGGAAAAAGTTGCGGCTAATCATATATGATTTTGTACGTGAATCGTATGTGATTTTGTACATTAATCATATGTGATTTTGTACATGAAAAGTTTCATGTACAAAATGATTGGCTGAGGATTGTCCTCGTATTCTCGTAATTTGTTATCGTCCTCGCATGAACCTCCCTCTACATATGTATTATTATTAATTAATGAGTTGGTCCTCGATATTGAATAATCAATTGATTATTTTGGTTTTCTTATATTAAATTAATTTTTCAATATCGATCACCACCTCATTAATTAATAATTATAAAACTTATGTTTGCAGTTATATAGGTGGATTCAAATGAATACTTAAATTTGGTTGCGAAAATGAGCACAAAGTAGAATGCGACACATGTCTTTTTCAGTTTTAATAACAAAGGGAAATATTCAGACTGAATGTTGTGTTCTTCACTCTGAATGTGTGTTATTCATACAAATAATGTTTCAACTTCACCTTTATTATTCACTTTGAATGCCTTCATTATTCAGACTAAATAGGACACGTGTCACACTCTCATTTGTTCTCACGTTCACAATCAAATTTGAGTTTGCATTTGAACTTTTTTTTCTCTCTCTCTCTCTCTCTCTCCCTCCCTCCCCCCCCTCTCTCTCTCTATATATATATATATGTGGAGGTTCAAACGAGAACACCTCCATTTTACGAGAAGGTAAGAACGCCCTTATTAGGGATGTTCAAAAAAACGGGAAAACCGAGAAACCGAGTCGAACCATTTGATCCGAAACCGAAAAAACCGATAACCGTAAAATCCAAAATTCAAAAAACCAAAAACTGAAAAAACCCGGTATTCACAGGTCGGTTTTGGTTGTGAATTTAAGGTAACTGCGGGTACCCGAACCGAACCGGATATAATGTATATATAGTATTTAATATTAAATATTAAATATTTTTATTTTTATTTATACATTTATTATCCCAAAGTTAAATGAGTGAAGTGTTTTACATTTTGGTGTCAAGAATTATGTTGGATAATTAAATTTGGTGGTATAAAGTCGTAAAAGCCCGAAATATGGATGTTTATAAACACTTAAACTTATTTTAATTTGTAGGGCTTTGATTAGTTTTATTTATTTGTTTTGTAATTGTTTTAAATGTCATATTTCGCTACTACTTTTATATCGTAAATGATATTTTTTAGTAAATCCGGGTAACCGTGAACCGAACCGTGGGTAACCGTCTAATTTCGGTTTGGTTCGGTGCGGTTCGGTTTAACCCGCGGTTCGGTTTTGGTTTGGGTAGTTAAGTATCCGCCTCTTGCGGTTCGGTTCACATTTTCCCTACTAACCGAACTGAACCGAACCGTGAACACCCCTAACCCTTATCACATGTGATAATACACGTGAGGAGACTTGGTGGTGTGTGGACGATGTGTGCAAACGACTTAGGTCGCACCAAAGGTCGTTTACGTCCATCATTTAGTATCATATGTGATGGTATTGATGGATTATAATATCACATCAAAACACCCCTATCACATGTAATAGTACATATGACGGAGCTTAGTGGTGTAACGCCGACTTAGCCCGCAACATAGATCGCGTCAAAATTCGTTCGTATCCCTATTTTAGTATCACATTTGTATCATATGTGATGGAATAATAGTATCACATGTGATTGTCTATAGTAAAAAGATGTTCTCGCGTTCTCGTAAAATGAAGGTGTTTTCGTTTGAACCTTTCCTTATATATATATATATATGTGTGTGTGTAGTCGTTTCTTTATTGTTGATAAAATTATAGTCTATGAGTCAGCCCTTGGGGGCGAATATTAAAATATCAAAAAGTGAATATTTGCTACATAGAAGACCCGAACCTGGAACCTAATGCATGTAATGTAAATATCTAGACCATCTCACCCATATTTGATATTTGTTAAAAAATTGGTTTCAAAGTATTTGAGAGCACTCTTCAAAATTAAGTGGGTGTAGATTTCGTATGTCTAATTTTTTTGCTTCTTACATTAATCGAGCAAGCAGGTGCACAGAACCCTGCTTGACTATTAATAGGTCAGCCCCTTAATGAAATCTATTAAATTACCAATGAGACATTTATGAATTTCTTGATTTATGTATGAGATATATTAAAAATAAATTAGATCAAATCATAAATTCAATCATGGTTCTCATTTATATAATTAATAATTATTGACTAGTATTAAGTTAAAAGAAGAAATGATTATATGTATATCAAATAATGAACATTATTGATGTGATGAAAAGAGAAATATGATTAATTAGGGTTGATTGAAGATAATAATTGAAGCATGAATGCTTGTAGCCAGCCATCAAAGCCACCATCAAAGCTTGTAGGAGGCCATAATATGATGCATAGAAAGTGCATAGTGAGTACAAAGAGATATGGAGTTCAAGACTACCTACCACTACATACCTTTTTTTCCAAGATAAAAAGTATTTAAAATTAAAATCTTTAATTGATTTATAATTTATTAAATTTTTCGTCCTTTGTGATTTAAAATTTATTGCTTTTTTCGTCACTATGATTTACAATTCATTTATATTTTAGTCTTTCATATTTAAAAGTAGTGTTTTGATTTCAGGAACGAAAATTAAAATAAAATGTTAACCATAAGGATAAAAACCGAAATTTCGAAATCATATAAACGAAAAAAAATCATTTTTTAACAAACCATAGGGACTACAATCATAATTTACTCAAAAATGTATATTCTTTGTCCCCTTTTCTTCTTCCATTAACCATTATCCCCCCCCCCCCTCCCCTCCTATTGAAGAACCTAACATCCTTTTTCGTGACCACCCTTCACTACAAGAAAAATAACTTTCACCTAAATACCCAGAGAAATTTCCGTGGGTGATTACCATGGATCGCCCAGGAAATACTAATGGTTCCGACGAAATCTGATGTTTTCTAGAAAATACTAATGGATTATCCAGGGATTTCCTGGGTAATCTGTCACTGATTTGATTTACCCACCAACAATTTAGCAACCAACTTTTGTGACAGTTTTGTGACGGATCACCTTTTAGCGACAGATTTCCCAGGAAAATGTTCATAGGTGAAAGCCTTCCATTTTAGTAGTGGTTCATGACTTTAGCTTCGACTTCAATTCCAACTCCAATGACACCGCTCCGATGACTCCAGCTCTAAAAGATGAATATTAGTGCAAGAAATCCAAAAAAAAGTGCTCCTACGTTCAAAATTCAACAAACCCTCAAACAAACCGAAGTAGCAATGACCCACGACGAAAGCTTATACTTTGACGGTCTAGATTTAACATACCATCATCCATAACCTGATGAAACCCTATATCTCTCCTCCCCCGAGTTCTCAATTGAGATCATCACCTTCTTCAGGTCGCCTTACACTATCTCAACTATGATCTTGACACATCAAAGCTACATACTCGAGTTCAAGGTTCGATAAACAAATATATTAGGTGCATATGTTTTCATTAGATGCCTCTATGGGTTGATCGAACTACTTTTAGTTTATTAACCTTGAGTCAAAAGTGCTTAATAACGGTGCTTAATCGTGTTCCTTAGCCTTGGGTTGTTTCGAGGTTAAATGATTAGAGAAAACAAGGATTTTTAGGCATCAAAAGGTTCCCGACCACTTAGCAAGTGACTTGGGTTGCAGCTGAAGTCACCTAACTTCCCGGAATGTCAAAATTGAGCTTAAATCCTAAAACAAAGAGTTAAACGACCGAGTATGTGAATAGAGTCTCAGTTGAGGTAGCATATATTGAAATAGAGAGTTAGGCGACCAAAAAATGCTACCGGATATGCGACCAGGGTCTAAGTTGAGGTACCATATATTGAAAAGCGTAACATTTATAAAAGGGTAAAATGCGTCAAAATGTAAAAAAGTTTGGTTTAGTTCCTATTTAGTGTAACGAACTTTCTTTTTTCTCAATTAATGTAACAAACTTTTATTTTTTCCTATTTTATACATATTTTTGACTTGCAACCTATTCATCCGGTAACATTTTACGACTTGGATGCCACGTCATCAATAATAAATGTGAAATTGATTACATGGATTTTCCAACTTGTCAATTTTTAATATATATTTTTTTCCTAAAAAATCAAGAGTTTTAGGTTTATCAAATTTTTACCACCTCAATTTTTACCAATCGTTCGTCTCCCTTCTTCTTCCCTACTTCTCCTCTTCTTCTTCTTCTTTTTTCCTCGGTTCTTCTCCCGCTTGCCATCCATCATTGCAATCATAAGTTTAAACTTTGTTGTTTTGGTTTGGGTTATATTTGATTGAACTTTTGGTTTTAAAGTGAAAAGTTTTATCCAATAGATGGTTCGTGGTGCTGAAAAAGGGGGATGATGTAAAAAGAAAAAAAAAACTGTTGACTTGGAATTATAAAAAGAAAATACCATGTCAATAAAATTGATGCCACATAAGCTTATGACCTTTTCAATAGGTAAAATATATACAAAATAGGAAAAACTAAAAGTTGGTTACATTAATTGAAAAAAAAAAAGAAAGTTTGTTACATTATATAAAAACTAAACCAAACTTCGTTACATTTTGATGCATTTTGCCCTTTATAAAACACATTTTTTCCCAATCCATGAGAATTACTAAAACTTCATACTGAGTCCTAATCGCCTCCCAAATATATATACTATATGTGATATGTCAAATGTCATATTGTTCATCTCAAATCTCTATCTTTAGATATTATGGGGTGAAATATTTGGTTGTTGAAGTATTGAGACTCTAGAGGTTGATAAATCTTTGGAAATGAAATGTCCATATTACATACTTTATGAAACTATTTTGTAAAGATCGGTCTCTTTACCAAATAAAGCTCGGGCCGGATGAAGACCAATCCAACTTTTTTTAAATACCTCAAATTATTTCATATTCTGTTTATTTGTCAACATACCAAACTAAGACCTTTTTTTGGACTAGATAAGATTGGTCGCGTACCAAGCCAAGCCATATGTTCGTGTTCAGTCTTTACTTTGGTAGATCATAAATGGTCCATGCTTTTTGAGACTGTGTTGAACATATTGATCAGTTGGTCTGTCTGTAGTTCTTTTATAAATATTACCCAAAGTAACTTGAGAATCCAGGAACATTAAGATATCAAAAGAACAAAAAATGTCAGTGTCATGGTTGATATTTTGTGTATTTCATTATCTTATCAACCATGTACACGAATGCTTTATTTTTTGGTCGAAATGTCAAAATTCAAGCCACTTTGCAAAAGAATAAATCAAAAACGAGTGAATATGATAGGTAGAAATCGATGACACATACTCTAAGGTCGTTTTCTATTTATTAGATGATGTTTTTATCATTTAAAAAACTAGCATGTGGCCTACATATGCACAAAGAGGACATAAATAAGGCAATTTTTAATGTGGTACTCGAAAAAAACTTTCTGTATTTAACATATTTAAAGCCATTTTATAGTTAAAAATGATACATACCTTACACATGTCAAAAAGATACCTTTAAGTTTATAAATAAAGGTTATTAGTTGTGAACAAGGTATCGTAGGACTTCACGAGATTTGTTGGTATACAAAGTAACTTCCAAGACTTGAAAGTTTATTTGAAGTAGAGTTGTTCACGGACAATATAGGTCACTAGATCCCATCCCATCTGCTACAAAAAACGGGGTTGAACAATCATTCTCAAAAAGAGTTGGATGGGTCAGAGTTGGGCCTTTTAATTTAATGGACTGACCCAGACGACGATTTTTTTTAACAAGTCCATCTAACCCATACGTATGTTTATAACTAATTAAATTATATATATATATATATATATACATATATAGATATATAATTACTTTACTTGTTAAAAAACATAAAAAAACATAAAAAACAAATTGGTTGGCTGGGGGCTGAATGTTACGTATTTGAACTTTCATATTCGATACTGGTGAATTTTCGTAGAATCAATGTAAAAATGGCAAGTATCATGAGATCAATAGTTATACTACTGATATCAAATCACGTTAAAACAAGACTAGTAAAATCCATAGTGCTTACATCATTCACATATCAAATTATGGTTCCAAAATATAATGCTTACTATTTTCAATGTCCAATCCTATCGTCATTCAAAATAGGACAATTGGACGAAAATACATATCTTTTAAACATAGCTTGCCCAAATTTATTCTTTCATATAGATATGATAATTGATAAGTAAAAAATAGACGCATGGGATGCAATTGATTGTAGATCATGTGTTTTTTAAGAAAAATATAGACCCTTAAATGATATGATATAGTGTTGGAATATTTTCCAAAAACTAAAAAATAATTCTCGAAATTGAGATAAAACGCAAATATTTGAGTGATACCGATTATATGGTAAAATCTAATCGAGATAGTTGTTTTATTCTGGTAGAGACGTCGCTATCAATTGCAACACATTTAGTAGAGTGTCAAAATTCTCCTTTAAGAAAACAATCTCGTCTACGACTCAATAACTCGGTTTGATTTATCTGATTTAAGTTATTTAAATTGTTGTCAAGAGAACTTTTCATTTTTACTAATATTACCCAACATCTACTTGTTTTTTTATAAATATAGATCATTAAAATACGTTTCATAAAATTACATTTTATTCTTTTAGACAAATATAGGATAAGTCCAAAAATGACACTTAGGAATGCAACAAATGTAGAACATGGTGGTGGGTGTTTTGGAAGTTAAAAAATGATTGCACTTTTGATTTTTTTTTTTTTTTTTTTTTTTTTGGAATGAATAGGGTTGGATGCATCATGTCTTCTTGTGGAAAAATTATTGATGCATATCTGGCTTTTATATACCAATACTTTTTTATCTTTAAAATTAATTTATTTTCCCAATTTCTAAACTTAAATATGCAAAAATAGCGATAAACATGGTACGGTACCATGTTATTTTTTTAAATATCGTGTACCAACCAATTATAATTGGTACGTAAAATTTTATATCATGTACCAACCAACTATACTTGATATCAACTTTTTTGGTTGGTACATGTTGTTAGGGTTTTGTATCAACTAAAGGTTGAAGTTACAAATTTATTTATATTAACACATTTGCCAACTAAATTTAAATGCACCAAAACCATTGAGTATCCTAATAACGTGTTGATATGTGTTGTATCACTTATCACTACATATAGAACCATTCAAACAATTTTATAATACAACAAATCATTAATAATCTAATGCAAACGACTATTGAGAAGCGATGGCGGACAATGGAAAGTGTGGACGAGTTAATAAGGTTGTTAGGATTGGACGAATGAATTCAATCAAGTTCTATCCAATGTTTTAAAACCCGGGTTAACCCCGAACCGGGACCCGAGGTAGTGACCCGGTTAACTAACGTCGGGTTAATGCGTATTGGCCGATCCGTTTCAACCCGGTTGGGTTTCTCAAAAACCCGGTTCTCAAACCCGGTTAACCCGTTTTTTTATTAAAATTAAAAAAATGTGTATTATGTGTGTTTCTAATGTATTTGGATTGATGTAAAGCTTGTTGTTTGTGTATTTTTAATGTTGGAACTTGTGTATACTTTATATATATGTATGTACGCAGGAAAATGAAAAAAAATACAAGGGATTAAAAGAATTATTGAAACCGGTTAACCCGGGACCCGCTCACCATATCGGGTTAACTAAAAACCTGGGTTTTAAAACATTGGTTCTATCTATCCATCCATATCATAATTTAGCAAAACTCTAGATAAGAACATTTAAATTTTAAATCGAAACATGTTGTATTACATTAAGCTTTAATTAATAAATAGCTAAAAAATTAAGCCGGTAAGGCATCACCGTGGTACACGACTTCTAATACCACGTACCAACCAAATTTAGATAGTTGGTATGATAATACCAACCAATTAAGTTAACCAATCATATTAGTATCAATTAAATTAATACGATTGGTATCAGAATTGGTTAGTTTGTTATGGTATAAAATTAACATCCCTGTTAAAAAGTATGAACGTAGGCGACTCCATTGTAAAATGATTCAAAATAATATACTTTTGTTTGATTAATCTTCTATTACTATTTTTGAATGTGACAAATTGTGGTGGCCAAAAGAAAGTGTAGGCCTATGCATAGGGGTGGAAGGAGGAAATTAATTTTTGGCAAGAAAGAGTGTAATTTTTTTAGGGTTTTTTCTTTTACACCCTACTCTAATTTTTAAATACATCCTACTCTACTGTATTTATCTATTTTAATAAGTAACACACTAACATCTATATTTATTTATCAGTTTTAATTATAGGACATATATATAGATTAGGTTTTAAAATGTAAAATAGGATGTAAATAGTAACACCGTTTTTTTATTAATTTTTTAATAGATGTAGAAAGTATAAGTTAATTGATTTTAAATCAAAAAAGAAAATGGAGTGATGATGGGATAAGGTCTCACTCGGTGCTTATATGCTTAGTCAATGTATATATCATGTTTTGAGATTGGCAAGTCTCTTTTAAAAGATATACTTTTTATTAAATGTTTATCCATACACAATACCTATTAAAAATGAGTTATAATATAAAAGTAAATTACACAACATGAGATATGTCTACTGTCTACGTATATTAAAGATAAATTAGAAAGGTATTTGTGTAATGTATCGATATTAAATTTTTATTTTTATTTATTTTGTTTTTATTGATGTTATAGTATGGTTTTATATAGTTTCTAGAAAATAATTTTAATGTTTAATTTAA